>OY829480.1:10000-2410000 GCA_963691745.1 Ditula angustiorana | reverse complement strand
ATAAGTGTGTTAAACGTTAATGGGATCATACTTGTTATTTAAAAGTGCGTGATTACAGAGGTTGGTAAAATGGCTAGTTTACAATATTGGACACTTTTATTAAACCCGAATTTACAAAGATTTCAAGGGTCACGTTACAATTGCTTGCATTAGAATGTATTGTTTAAACAAAAATCTACATATTGATAGCAAAAATGGGAATTTTTGGTTAGAATGTTTATTACTAAAGATAAATAAGGATAAATGTAGTTTATTACACACAAGTCCTTACTTTGTGAAAATTTCGGTAACACAATAATGCAGATGTATTACATTCTTGCGATTATATTCTGATCAAATACATAAGGACATTATACTAACAATTAAAGTATTAAATTGTTTTAAACTTTCGCGACTTTCACACATATTTATAACATTATCGGGACTTACATACATGCGTGGGGAAGAGGTGATTTAGAGAAATATGGATCGATGATGATGATGATGATGTCGATAATGTTATAAATATGTAATTAAAGTATTATTGTTCCTATCCCTTTTCATGTTCTTATTTGTTTTTTTTTTATGAAGTAAGAAGGAAAACAAGCAAGTGGGTCACCTGATGGTAAGTAATCACTACCGCCTATAGAAACCTGCAACAACAAAGTGAGTGCAGATGCGTTCCCAACCCAGAGGGCTAAGATGGAATAACCAATGAATACCTCTTGTGCCAGTAATTGCACCGGCTGTCTTGCTCTCCACGCCGGAACGCAACAGATGATTTTCAATGAAAAGTATTTGTTTTGCGCATACGCGATCAACCGCGTTTCCTTGCTTTGTCAACAGATTTATACACTATGCTTGACAACACAACATACAATGCAACTGAAGCATGTACCATTCTCTCTGACAGTTTTAAATTTATTTGCGATTGTTTTCAAAGTGTTGTTAATGTCTCACGTTTTGTTTTCGTCATTAAAACTGAATAGCAAATAATTTTAATGACCTTGGCATATGTTTGTACAAACTACTTGCAGACTGAAGAAAATTGATTTATATGAATGTTGATTGATTTTTCATAAGGTTGAGAAAAATGTACAAGATTTCATGACGATTATATATTGTGAAAGTATAATTTTTTATATTGTACGGTACTGGTCTTTAAAGAACATAAGTGCCTTGTTTTTTGCTTTGCAGCGACACGAATTATATTACGTTCTTATCAATAGTTTAATTAATATTCATTACTGATTGTCTTGAGAATACCACAGCATGTCTTCTTGTCTATGTTTAAGATCAAAAGTCTTTCGATTGTTATGTTCCAAATACTTTTTTCTGTGCTATTCATTAAAGAGTAATTATTTATTCTGCATTGTATTCTATTTTCCTTTCAGGCAATCATGACAAAACCCTCGATCTCGACGTTAGCGGCGTCGATGTTTACTTCTATGACTTCACAAAGAATGATGTCCAGACCTTCCCCATCAACAGCGCAGCTGACGGCATCCTGGCTACTCCAGACCTTAACATCTTGAGGAGATTCATCATCTTCGTCGCAGGGTATAAGTCCAATATCAACAAAAACACAGAAGATCGCGTCAGAGAAACCTTCAGAGATTTTCCAAACAGTTACTTAATCATCCTTGACCATTCACCTTACACCAATGACAAGCAAGGCAATATAAAAAGCTACGAAAGGTCAGTCCAATATGTTTACTATATTGGGAAGGCCTTAGCAGAAATGCTGACGGGACTAAGAAGAGGTGGTATAACCCCAAAAAACATGCATTGCATAGGACACAGCCTTGGCGGACAGATGCTAGGGTATACTGGTCAAATCTTCTATGAGAATACACGAGATAAACTATGGAGGATAACCGCTTTGGATCCTGCTGGCCCCTGCTTTTCGCAAAGTCTCATCGAAGATCAAGTGAGAGCTGGTGTAGCGGAATACGTGGAAGTGTACCATTGCAATGCTGGTGGCTTAGGAACTACTAGCGTTTTAGCAGATATCGATTTCTTTTTAAACAAAAAGGGCCAGTCCCAACCCAACTGCGGCACACCTTTGATACCAGGCATCTTTGACTCCTCAAAAGCAGCTAAATGCAGTCATAAGACCTGTGTCCAAGTTTGGACTGCGACGGTTAAACACCCTGATTGGTTCTTGGCATGGAAGTGCGACTCGTACAAGATGTTCAAGAACGGTCAGTGCTCCGGAAATGAAGTCACTCTCGCTGGTTTCTGGAATCCTGGTAACGCAACAGGGGTTTATTATTTTTCTACTGATGGATATGACTTGGATTTAGAGAAATGATTTAACTATGGATGTAATGACTGAAACCTCAATGTTAAATAAGATCATTTATTCTAGATCTGTTACAAAGATAAATAAGAGAAAAATGTTGGTTGTTTAACGGCTCTTTACATTAATCAAAGAACTAGCTATGGTTTTAGGGCTAGTGTTGTTAAATGTAGAGATAAGAAGAATGTATTAAAGCAGTATTTTTTTATTTAATTTAATAGAATACTTTTATATTATGAGCCGATTGTGTCCAATGTAAGAAATCATTTTTTTAAATTTAGAAATATGTTAATATAGTCGTAAGAGTTGATCAAATGGAGTTAACTAAAGATTAAAGTTATTTATGGTTACAATCAGTAACTGAAAATAGAATTATTATAAAGATGATCAAAAATTACTTTACAGCAACATGGGCTCTTCTGAATCTTAGTTTAAATTGTAAGACTCCTTTACTTTAGTCCTCTTTCTTTGAATTAGCATTAAGTATGATTTTAGCAGTAAGTGTTAAAACTGTTAATTTGTGTTTAATCTACTATCTATCGTGATATAATCATTTACTGATGTCAGTTAAAGTCCTAAATAAAAGGTACTTTACTTATTTACCACAAATTATGCCAAATGTTTTTATTTTAGCGATTTCAAAGCGATCACTGTTTTTTTTATGAAATAGGAAGGCAGGAGCCTACGTGACTTAAGAGCGTACAAACAGAGATTTGGCAACGTCGCCTATGGCTGCCAAATATTTAGATGTCTTCATTGATTTATCAACATTAATGAATTAAAATACGGAAAATGGCAACGTGATGCACTAAAATATTGATAATGCATTGCAATAGTTAATACAGTTATATTAAATAGTTATTATTAAGTGTAAAACAAGCATTTAGAAACTTTCCATTTGTAAATGTGTACATTTCGGTATAAGTATATAAGGTTTACTACTTACCAACAAATGTAAGAACACAAGTTCTAGTACATACCGTTGCTATATTCCGTATTATAACTCATTAATTTTGATAAATCAATGAAAACAGCGAAATATTTGGCAGCTATAGGCGACGTTGCCAAATCTCTGTTTGTACGCTCTTAAATATTGTCTGAGCCAGAACAAAAGTAAACGTTTGTCGAACGTTTTATGGGATTCCCACTACACAGAAACGTTAAGTCTCTATATTGTACGTATTTTTGGGTTATAACTTGACTTGCATGCAAAGTTTATTGGATATAACCGACAAAGGCTAGCAAAATGTTTCTAAAGACTGAATTTAAAGGTGTCGTACCAAGATGGTCCGATGACCTCATACAGGTGGCAGGAAGGCGCTGGTTGCTTGCCGCTTCCAACCGGTCACTTTGGAATTCCATGCAGGAGGCCTATGTTCAACAGTGGACTTCTTGTGGCTGAGATGATGATGATGGTATCGTACCAAGAAGTAAAAGGTCTAGAATAAACAGGACCGGAAGTAGACTAAGGTACTCTAAAAAAATTGTAACCGAAACTTCTTTTCATTTGTATTCTTTTTATTTGTATTGTATGTCATTACATAGTATTTCAATGTTTTAAAAATAAAAATACAAATGGAAAATAAAACGGTTACAAAAATTTTACGAGTAAGGAGTTAATAAGGATTCATAAAAACTTAACAATATTTTTAAGCTAACAAATGTTTTGTCCCTTTCATTTGAGGGCAAACGTCCCAATGACAGATAAAGACATAAAAAATGTTAATTAGCAAACGTTTACGAAGCGTTTATGAATAAGGGGGTTAGTCTACTTCCATTACTCTTAAAATAATGTTTGTATTTAAAAGAGAGCAAACGATCTCAGAGTTAACTCATAGGATGAGTCAGCAATAGGAGAACCAACGTAATACATATTATTTTATTTAATTATTTTCAAATTAAATTTAAAATGCTATACAATGAATGAAAACACAAAGAAAAATTAGGGTAATGGCAGGACACGAACCTGCAGCATCAGCATTCCGTGTGTTTGCCAGTTTCGCCGTAACCATACCCTGCAAATTTTTCAATGTGATTCGTCTTAAAAAAAATGAAAATAAAAAAAAATCGAGTATAAAAAATACTTATTTTCACTTCCATGCACAACTATTGAAATATTGAAGTCCTTCCTTGAATCTTGGCCTGTAATATTATAACTGAGAAAATGGAAGCCTCTGTTTCTCACCAAGGCAAACCTACTCCATGTTTTTTTTTATGAAATAGGAAGGCAAACAAGCAAGTGGGTCACCTGGTGTGTTCCGTTATTTTCACTGACGATGAATATCGCTAAGTATCATTATCTTGAATGACTGGGGATGGATAAAATAGTGGATTAGCTTATCCAGATAAGATAAAGGTCAACAATAAAATGAGTCATAGATAAGCAACTCTAAATGGAAAATTTATGACACGGAGGTATTCCCCCCCCCCCCCTTCCCCAGGACAGGGAAATGTGGAAGTCAAGAGGAAAGGTTAGGCTAAATAAAATAAATTAACACTAATTGACCTAGACCAAACAAATCGAAGCTTTTACTACCAACGTATACTAGACAAATAAGTTAAGTACGTATAACATTCACGACTCGGAAAACGTTCATATTTACCGTACAAATATTTGCCCTTTGTGGGAATCGAAATCACGCCCTCTAGCTTCATACTTAAGGTTACTAACCACTAGGCTACCCAGTCGGCATTACGTTTTACGCGACTTCCGCCTCTACACGAGGCAGCCTTAGGATCTTAAATATTACAACCGTTCGCTGCTTGAACGATCACACATTTTGAGTTTGTATGTATTTATTCCGCTAAATCAGCATGGACAGGCAGGAACGTATAGAGACTTTGTTTCAAACTATGTAAAGATAAAGACCTATAGACACCCGCAATACTAAGGAGATTGCAGATACGTTGCCAACCTAGATGGCTAAGACGGAATACTTCTTGTGCAAGTAATTGCACCTGCTGTCTTGCTCTCCACGCCGGAACACAACAGTTGCAAGCACTGCTGCTTAGCGGCAGGATTAGCGAGCAAGATGGTGGTGGATGGTGGTTTTATACATACCACGGCTCTGTGACTCAACCTCGTATATCGAATTGACGAAAATGAAATAACCACTTTATAATAACGGTTTTAAGTAGTTATCTCATTTTCATCAATTCGATGTACGCTTTGCTTTATTTCTCAATTTATTTTCGATACAAATTACAATTCATGTTAAGGTATATGCATTGACATTGAGATATTCAGAGATAATATACTTAATAAATTAAGAATAAATAATAAAAAAATATAACACAGCAAAAATAAATCACGAAATAATAGATAATAAATTAATATTAAAGTCAAAGTAATAGCACAACCAACAAAATAATTCGTTAAAACTATATTTAAAATGCTATATAATGAATGACAACACAAAGAAAAATTAGGGTAATGGCAGGGTTCGAACCTGCAACATCAGCATTCCGTGCCTTGCGTATTCCAGTTTCCGCCACATTACCGCTGCCATACCCTGCGAATTTTTCAATGTGTTTCGTCTTTACGGTAATTACATTATTGATATTTTTTCTTTGGGTAAACTACCCTGCCATTCATTAGGTATATAGCATTTTAAATTTAATTTGAATGTAAAAAAAATACAAAAAGAAAAATCGAAAAAATTTAAAAAAATAAATCATTTCGATTACAATTCGTTAAAACTATGTCAATAGGTATGTAATAAAAAAATTATAGGGTAAATGTGAAAAATTTATATATTTAAAATTCCATGTCAATAGATTATTTTATTGAGTACAGGAGATTTTTACACACATAAAGTATAATGCTGCTTTTTTGCTGAAATATACTATTACGTAAACCTATGTATCAACGCAGATTTACTCTCCTTACGCATTTTTCGTTTTAAACCTAAATTTTATCTCCGGAGCGAATTAAAAACGTAGGTTTGTTTACTTTTAATTAAAAGCGCCCCGGGGTCCAATGGGAACACTTTTCATTAACGTTGCAGTTCTACCTTCGAGAGAACTGTTTAAATATAAAACACTGTGCTTAAGCTCCTTTGAGTTTATTTATTAACACTTTTATGTACAGTCAAGGAATTTAATTTCCAACCCATCTAAGGTTCAATATCATAATATATAGCAAACTGTCACCGTAAGAGCTATAGAGCAAGACGTTAGTTTGACATATCGACCTTAATGCATTGCGAATGTCAGACGACATTTTAACGAAATGGGTAGGGAATTAAGTTCCTTGACTGTACGAATTAAGCGAGTGAACTGACATCGCCTTATGGAAATCACCTCGTAAAGCCCAAGACCTAAATATAGGACAAAATATGTCAAACTGTCATGATGGTTCAAAATTCATAGAACGAAATTTGATGTGGGTCTTACGAGGTATACTTAGACCTAAAGAACCGGCCAATTGCAGCCCCCTGTACCACAAAAAATACAATTTGACATAACTGTAGAGTTTGTCATGCAAAAATGTTACAAAGGAGAATGGGCAAATTGTCCCAAGTGCTGTATACAGTTGTGCTATATCTTATTAGAAAGCTCTCAATAAGAGCTTAATTTTTTTATATGACAGCAAAACCGAGATGTTTGCAGGGAAAAAGCTACAGCCCATTTTATACCTCACTTTGTACTAGCAGTTGTATGAAAAGTATCTGTAAAATCATTTTCGAGATATAGCCGAAAGATTTTAACCACGCATTACTGAGGCCACTAGAAGTAAAAAACGTAATGGGAGCATAGGTCTAATTTGGTGTTTTTTTTTTTTTCATACAAAACAATGATTAATGCTGCAGACACCTGGTCTTCGAAACATAGCCTATGATGATCCTTACACCGAGTACTACACGTCCATACTACTCACTATTGTATACAAGGGTTGGGACAGCGCCCATACAAAAATGCCCATTCACCTTTGTTGGTGCTTGCACTGTTGTGTTCCGGCGTGGAGAACAAGACAGCTGGTGCAATTGCTGGCACAAGAGGTATTCTGCCCTAATTAGCTCTTAGCCCTCTGGGTTAGCAACGCATCTGCACTCTCCTTAGTGTTGCGGGTATCTATGAGCGGTGGTGATCACTTACCGTCAGGTGACCCACTTGCTCGTTTGCCTTCCTGTTTTATAAAAAAAGACATGTACAAGCTTGTGTGTGTGTGTGCGTGAGTGTTAATTCATGGAGAAATGATGGCTAAAAGGTTTGTTTACATTGTTCACAAGTTCTATTGGAGATCATTCTAAAAGAGCACGTGACCATTTCTAAAATAAGCTTTTTTTTATTTCTTTTCATCTCTGTAATGGACAACTTACTAGTTCGTTCCTTAATTCACTGCGCAGTGGAGAGTATCACCTCTTTTCAACTTCATGTAACGGCAAACCGTTTCACAGAATCCAAGTTTTCAACGCAAAGCGGTACTTCTATTTGAAATAAAAATTCGCTAAACGTCCAGTCCCCCGATATATTTGCAGTAACCGTCTCAGTTCGCTGAATTGTTATTATATTATTAAGTTTTATGTGAATGACTGTACCAGCGGAATTCTAGAAAACGTTTCAAACGAAAACGTGACGTTTCAACGCGAGAACTGGAGCCATTATTGTTTTGTGTCTCGCTCGCTCTCGCTAAGAGTGAGCGAAAGGTAAATCGGTTACTCTTTTTCCTAGGAGTAGGTTTAAAATTGGAATTATATTGCGTTCCGTTTACGAATATAAAACTTTGACTGTTATGTATTTTAAAGCGGGACAATGGCCTACAATAGTTTTCAAGTTTCATTTATCCTAGCCCCTATTTCACCAAACAATGTCAGGTGACAACGACAATTCCCTAGAGATGAACTCCAGTAAAGTGCTCGGATAAAAATAAACAAAAAATATTAGATTTTTGATTTGGTCACATAATAATAAAAAATAAAAACTTTTCGTAAAATTTGGGACGGATTAATACATACTTACCTTAGTCCATCGCAAATTAAAAAAAATTACAGAATGTGACATTGACCGCGTTCCGAATCATCTTCAGAGCGTTCATACGGTCGGTCGAACCTGGTTCTCAGCGCTTTCATCGCTGTGCGACCGGCTACGAATAACAATTTGTATACATATAAGTCGGAAATTTAAAAATAACTATTGTGAGTCTATGTCTTTGTAGCAATGGGGAGCCCTTGGTGGAGCCAAAGGATGACTGCGTCAATGAAGTACATACGTTTAATAGCGTTATCGGGACTTAACGCGATAAGAGTAAATAGTTGATTTACCTCGACGTTTCGGCCATGTTTCAACGGCCGCGGTCACGAGTAGACTGAAGTGGAGGGTATAACTTCTGTTTAGCCGCGCTAGTTTTACGAACTACCCGCACTTTGTCTTGTTTATTTTCCACCGGCGTATCACTACACCGACACACAATGCTCACAATGTACCGTTATAAATATGTGTTAAAATCGCGAGAGTTTAAAACAATTTAAGTATACGTTGTCATTTTTGATCGCGAAAATAAATTAAAATAAATGTAAATTAATAGTGTTTCATTAATTAATAATAATCTACATACATGTACATTTTATTAGTTTATTTTACAAGTACACGTAAGCAACGAAAGTGTAGTTCTCTGCCTTTAGAATAATGCTAGCCTGCTTTATCTCATTTCTGTAGTAAAAAGTTAAAAAGAGAATGAAACTTAAAAGTACTATAAAATAAACGATGGAGCTGTAGATGAGTGCCGTTTACCCCGGCACCTAACTGCCTGAAAACTACGTCTTAGAACAAGTAAAAGAAAACGACGTTTCATGAAAACCCGTCTGCTGATTTGAAATTTATAACACACGACGCTAAAAGGCATAGGTTTGATACCTCTGACTGTGTGCGGCAACAGAATGCCCTAACAAGATGGATCGACTTCTCCACATTCATGTAAATGAACGTGTAACCATGAATCTATCAGTCTGGTTTCCCCTTAGCTAGGGTAAAGGAGGTCAGATGATGGCAGTCACTTTTATGTAGTTACCTGACCAGCCAAATCTGGTACCATGGTGAAAGCGTACCCCGAACTAAGAAACAGGCAAGGCGCTAGAAGAATGGTTTGGTTTTAAAGGTATTTCAACTGATCTTTGCCCTACTATTAAGGGACCCTATTACTAAGACTCTGCTGTCCATCAGTCTGTCCGTCTGTCTGCACGCTGTATCCCATGAACCATGATAGTAAGACAGTTGAAATTTTCACAGATGATGTATTTCTGTTGCTGCTATAACAACAAACAAAAATAGAATAAAATAAATATTTAAGGGGGCTCTCATACAACAGACATGATTGTTGCCGTTTTTATAGATAATGGTACGCAACCCTTCGTGCGCGAGTCCCGTTTTTTTTTAAATCGCCAACTTGGAGTGTAGTGTTGCCAGCTTTTTTTTGGGCGAATAAAGATTTTTTCATTTTGGCAGAACAAAAATAAAGTACACATCATAAAAAAGAGTAGTAGTTAATTTTTTCCATTATTTGTCCGTAACGAGCCATTAACAATCAGTTTTACGTACATAGAGTATTTTAGCGTACTTTATTGGTGTCGTAGATTATAAAGTATAGTCGACCAAGTAATTGCTTGCCCACTTTTGAATTTCATTCCTTTGTAATAAGGTCGAAAAGTGGTCAAGCACTTTCTTGGTCGACTATACGCCTGCTTTAAAAAGAGGACAATCTATTTTAAAGTACGGGTGGCAACCCTAAGTGTAATTCTTAGGTCAGTCATTGACCTTTGCAATATCGAATCTCTGCTAACTTTTTACTGTTCTCTGAATAGCTAACTTAACGGCCGAAAACAGTAACACTAAAACAAAATCGCCTTAAGCTAGGGAATTAGCTAAAACTTTGCACGTTAGAATAGCAGTAAAACTCCAAAGTAATGTTAACAAAACGTAAAAGGATTACAGGTCCAAGGCTAAGAGGATCCGAAGTCTTTAAAGTATTTATCCCTACTTATAGAAAATACAAGACAATACTTTGTTAAATTCCTACCACAAAATAAAAGAACATATTTTTTTTATGAAATAGGAAGGCAAACAAGAAAGTGGGTCACCTGATGGTAAGTGATCACCACTACTTATAGACACCCGTAACTCCAAAGAGATTGCAGATGCGTTGCCAACCCAGAGCTAAGATGGAATACCTCTTGTGCCAGTAATTGCACCGGCTGTCTTGCTCTCCACGCCGGAACACAACAGTGCAAGCACTGCTTAGCGGCAGGATTAGCGAGCAAGATGGTTGTAGCGATCCGGGCGGACCTTGCACAAGGTTCTACCACCCGCAAAATATATAGTACTAACGACCCGCCCCGGCTTTACACGGTTACAATTAAAATATAATAAGTTATAAAAAGTTTCTGTAAAAAAAACGAAATAACAGTGAAAACCGTATATAAATCCGTTGCGTGGTTTGGAAGGAGTAAGCAGCCGAAAATATTATGAGGAGACAAGAACGGATGGCGACTTTGTGTTATACTATGTAAAGATAAATAAAAAGATAAGATATACAAAGAAGAAAATTAACACAAGGTCTAGAAGTAGGGTTGCCAACCGTACTATATTATATAGTATTGTACTATATTTCGGCTCTCCATACTATATACTGTTGAACTAATATATAGTACGCAAATATACGATATTTCGAGCACTTGTCACGTTACCAAAATTGTTAGAACAGATAAATAGACAACAAACTTACACCATTGCCTTTTTTCATCTTTCCAAAAGAATACTATATTTTTTTGAAGTGTACTTATATATTTTTAGGCTTATTCTCAAAAATACTATATTCAACCGAAAAAATGTTGGCAACCCTATCTAGAAGTTACATTGTCTTGTGTTAACAAATGGAGGTTTACTGAACGTTTGATGGTAAAGAGCGTCAGTAGGTAGGTACTTATCGATTATTATTCAGCACTGACCTGTAATGGACTTCTAGTCAGCGTTTAAAATATGGCCGCATCAAAAGTCGAACAAAAGTTCAAAAAATCGAAAATCGCTCGCGCTGTCAGTTTGTCGGACCGACGGCGCTGCTATCAATACTATTATTTTGTAAAAAAGCCTATTTGCAACGAAACGAAATAAATTAATATTTTATGCAGTTAGATGTAAAGTTGTAAATCCAATTACTATAAATGGTAAACTAATAATTTGCATTTTTACATTGGCGTCAACCTGTATTCTCATGTCGGGTCGTTTTTCTGCTGTCATTTAGTATGACACTGTACATCCATGTATTATTTTACGTCCTTTGTGGTGCGGGTGCCGACCAATCATCTGTCGACCTTCATGAAGCAGGAATTCTGGCCGAAGGGAGTCTTCGCGGACGGTTGCTGGACACCCCGAAACTAGGTAACACGTCGCCGAAGTAACGTGCTAATTTTAATGTTTTGTTTTATAAATATGTATGTTAGTCTGTAAGGTATTTTTTCTATGAGCCTATGCAGCCTGAAATAAATGGTTCTATTCTATTCTAATAACATTGTTATTCAGAAAAAGATCCCTAGTCGGCTAATAATAAAAAGTAATAGCTGTGCAAAAATGTTCATTGCTATTCAGCTATGTAGCGAAATTAACGCAATTAAAAATTTAATTGTAGAACGTAAAAAAAGACTGGAAAAGCGTTTTAAACATCTTCGTATTAATAACTACTCCTTAACTTCTTCTTTTGGAAACATTTTTTTTTTATGAAATAGGAAGGCAAACAAGCAAGTGGGTCACCTGATGATAAGTGTTCACCACCGCCTATAGACACCAACAACACCAAAGAGATTGCAGATGCGTTGCCAACCTAGAGGGCTAAAGTGAAATACCTCTTGTGCCAGTAATTACATACACCCGCTGTCTTGCTCTCCACGCCGGAACACAACAGTGCAAGCACTTCTTAGCGGCAGGATTAGCGAGCAAGATGGTGGTAGCGATCCGGGCGGACCTTGCACAAGGTTCTACCACCCGAGCCACCCGAAGTTGAAGTATACATAAAATCATTCGAATTGAGAACCTCCTCTTTTTGAAGTCTGTTAAAAAAGAAGTTATAATGATTATAAATTACGACATTTTGCTTACAATTTTCAGTGATATTGCATGAAAACCACAAGAAGCTACTTCGGGATAGCGAAGGATTCAACTACTTTCTTAATAATTTCTAATATTTTCGCGACTTGTAGACATTGGAACCGAATTAAAACAATATAAACGATGTATATCGCGTATATTGCAACGAATCTAATCCCCAGCCGTTTAAACCGCGATGTGAACGGTTTAAATAGTTTTTTTTTAATTTCTTTCTTATATTTTACTTTGAATTTATTTAATGAGTGAATATAAAATGCTATTAATGATATGACGAAATTTAGATAATCTTTAGTTATAGTTTATGTTTTTAGGTACTTAAAATAAGGTAAACAAAATAGTCATATGATTCGGCAAATCAACCAATCAAGTCAAACTTTTGGGTCTCCACAGATCCATTTTAATATGCTGAATGACAAGTTTTAGGAGCTCTCCAAGGAAAGCTCTCAAATATGCTTGCCTTGCTGCACTACGCCGTAATTCAGGGCGCTTAATATAAAAGGGGTCCATCTACATCGCGACATCCGCCGCCTGGAACTCTGTCTCACTAAGTGCAGTGCGCTCCCTAGTGGTGCATAATATTTCTTCTGTTTTTACAAAGTGCGGCGTCTTTTGTGAGTAGGAAGTGTGTTAGTGCCGAGTTCAGAGAAATATGAGCTTCGTGAATGCCTTATGGGGCAATCATCTTTAAACTAATCTGTTACTTTTAAAATTTAGAAACTAATGTGGTTATAGTGGTGGGCGTTTTTAGAATAACGATGCGCGTCATCGATGACAGGTTTGGATGCGCGCATCGGATGCCATGTTGTACCGATGACTGATGCTGATGCCATCCAGTTTTTGTCAACGTAACTGTCGATCGTTAGTGCGTATCGTATCAATCTATCAAAATAGCGCCGGAGAAGCCTCGCTGTAGTAAAGTGTAGTCGACGTGCCTTCGCGACTCCTGTAGGTTTACACCTAGATGAGACTATTGCGGGAAAAACCTAATTCATTGACCACTAATGAAACGAAAACAAACCACAAAACGCGCATCTAGACGTATCGCCATGCCGTGATGCTTTGAGGGACATTCACTTGGCATCGATGCCGATATCGATGCGCGTATCGGATGCGATTTCCCTGATATGGATGCGCACCGATATCAAAAATATCTGAAAACGCCCAAGACTAGTGGTTACAGAAGTATATATGTAAGACCCATCATTTGACACATGACAACACCCATATAATGTAAATGTGCATTATCAATTGAAATTATAAATAAAATATTCAACAGTTTTTGAGCTTCACAGATACCTAAAAGCTATGTATATGCTCTTTTAAGGTGCAACTAAGTGGTTATTACATTTATTTCTATCGTAATAATAAAGTATTTCATACTAAAAACTCAACACGTAAACAGTTACATATTAAGTATTTTTTTTCTTAAACTTAGTGTAGTGACCAAGTTCTTCCTTTCGATTCAAATGAAATTTTCGTAAATTTGTTGAAATCGATTAAAATATTAAAAAATCAAAAAGATATCAAATCATTAAAATGAACCAAAAAATCCCTATGGCTAAGAACGTGCCCTTTTTAACCGACTTCAAAAAAAAGGAGGAATATGTTTCGCGATTACTCGAAGACGGCTGGACCGATTTGAAAAATTCTTGTTTTGATTGAAAGGGTATACTTCCAAGTTGGTTCCATTTTCATCAGGTCACGATCTGGTGGTGGGATCCTGGAGAAATCGAGGGAAATCCTTAAAAAATGCACACCTGTAGCGATTTGGATATTTTTTTTATAGTAACTTGTACTTTTGTTCTCGGAAAACTGGAACTGATAGTGAATACAGACAGCCTCTGAAACTACTCAATAATAAGTAGGTATTTCACGGGTGGCGATACGCGCGGCTATTTTAATATAGTTGCTAAGCAATTTATGCTAATTGCAATGCATTTGGTCAAGTGAGGCTGATGGTGAAGAGGTGCAATTTTGGTGCAAGCTCACAAAAATGGCCGAATCTCTATGGAAAACGACCAGTTTGTTGATGAGCTTTAGCCACCCGGTGAGATTCAAAAATCGCACTCCAGGAGAACTCCTCAAGAATTAACGTCCCTGCATTGGGAAAAGTAATATTTTGTAAAGGGTGATGAGCAATTGACATAACCGTGTAACTTAGATAAACAACCAGACTCACTAAAAAGAGAGAAATGGTTTTATTCATAGAATTTTGAATTTTCAAAGCATAGATTTTTGAACGAAACAATATCAGATTATGGTACCAGTCCGGGCGGAACCTGCACGAAGTTCTATCGCCTTAACGCAGATAAAAATATTTTTTTAAATCGTCACTATAATCGATTGCAATAATCTGCTACCCTTAGTAATCGGTAGATACGTTAATCGCCACGCCTTAGCCTCATCACTATAAACATCAATGGACAAGTCTCAAATATTGGGTCTTACATATATTCTTCTATAACGGACAAACTAGATAGTCAACTGACTAACAAATAAATTGAAGAGAATGGCATGTATAAAGAGACGGCAAAGAGAAATAAACAAACTTACGTACATTCAGTCATACCTGTTTCTCGGAGGGGTAGTAATTCGATCAAATTAAGCTGAATATTGGCAGTCAAGGGAAATTATTCATGTGGTTTTATAAATTGATACAGTTATACCTTGCATAGGCAAAGACTATGGATTTCGACTTGCAACGATCCTGACAACTTTGCTTCACTTACTCTCATAACATTCTTCATACACGCTCGTAGGTTTAGTACTTCTAACCTAGCATTTCTCCAAATTGTCTCTGATTTAATGGGATTCCGTCCTTCAAGGTCTTCCCTTCTTATTTTTCCCTCCACTCTCCCTCCATAGACCCTTTTTGTTAATATTCTTGAAATGAAATGAAATTTAATGCGTCTGAATTAAGGTTTTTACAGTGCAGTTACAGATGCTTAGTAATAGTTTCGCTTAATCCTACCTAGGTGTTCACGCTTTTAACAATATAATCTAACATAAGAAATGATCGCATGATATACGAGAAACTTTCCAAGAATGTACTAAATCATTATATAACTTATCTGTGTTTCACAAACAAATAAATACTTAATTCTAATTCTAATCATTACAAATACTATATCATCTTTCATCTATTCTTTCTACATGCGCAAATTGTCTTACTATACCCTTCTCAATTTTTGTTACTACATCTTCACTCACTCCGTATTTCTCTCTTATTTCTTCCTCACTCTATTTCTCAAAGTCACTCGTACTTCTTCACGCTCTCATTTCCATTGCATTTACTTTACTTTAATGCTTCTTTTTTTAGAGTAATAAAGTAATATTTAAAGATGCAACCTATGTGCTGTAGTGAACGTAAAGAAGCTGAAGATGGTTCACTATTGTTTGTAAAACTACTTGCATAAAAATAAATATTTAAACAAACATTCTGTTTATTCGATTTTGAACTGCGGGTGGTAGGACCTTGTGCAAGGTCCGTCCGTATCGCTACTACCATCTCACTCGCTAATCCTGCCGCTAACAAGCAGTGCTTGCACTGTTCTGTTCCGGCGTGGAGAGCGAGACAGCCGGTGCAATTACTGGCGCAAGAGGTATTCCATCTTAGCCCTCTGGGCTGGCAACGCATCTGTAATCTTTATGGTGTTGCGGGTGTCTATAGGCGGTGGTGATTACTTACAATCAGGTGACCCACTTGCTTGTTTGCCCTCCTATTTCATTAAAAAAAAAACTTAATTCGCGATAATACATTGTAACAACATTTCTGTACCTACTTAAGAGCCATAACTGTGCAAGTAAAACGTAAAACATAACCCACCCTTCCAGTGGTAGTGGGGTAAATAATGTAAAAAAGGAGATCGTTAATTTTGTATTTTGCCACAAAATTAACATTGCAGTAGGTATCTGTCTTATTTGGCCACTGACACGCAAATTTAATTACAACATGAATATTCGAACAACGTTGATACTGCTGAAATCTTAAATATTTCATCGATCGCCTCGGGCTCATTTCGAACTATTCTAATTATTTGCGTCGATATGCGTCAGCGTAACCATCCTGTTATGTGCCTGTCTATATGCCTAACCAACAAGGGTTGAACATCAGAGAAGTGAAATAGTACGTCCAGTTTCTTAATAGTTCTCGGCAATTCTGTTCCTATTCTATTTCTTTTCTATTGTTCTATTCTGTTTGTGTATTCTACTTCTATAGTATTTGTATTTTTTTCTGTTTCTATTGTTCTATTCTGTTTGTGTATTCTACTTCTATTGTATTTGTATTTTTTTCTGTTTCTATTTTGTTTCTACCCTGTCTATACTCTGTCTAATAGTACGTCCAGTTTCTTAATAGTTCTCGGCAATTCTGTTCCTATTCTATTTCTTTTCTATTGTTCTATTTTGTTTGTGTATTCTACTTCTATTGTATTTGTATTTTTTTCTGTTTCTATTTTGTTTCTACCCTGTCTATATTCTGCTTCTATTCTGTTTCTTTTGTTTCTTTTCTGTTATTTTTTTTTCTATTCTGTTACTTTTCTGTTTCTATTCCGTTTGCATTCTATTTTTGTTCTGTTTGGATTCTTTATATTCTGTTTCTATTATATCCGTTTCTGTTTCTTTTCTTTTTCAGTTCTGTTTCTATTCTGTGCATATATTCCTTTTCTGTGTTCTGTTACGAAACAATGATTAAACTTAGATTAAAAAATAGACATACAAACATTCCTTTTGGCTTTGCCGTACTCGGGTAAAAAGGGAGACTATCTAAAGGAGCCAGCAACACCAATGTTACCCGGTCAGGTACAGAAGTTCGCCCTAGGGGATTTTCGAGTGAAACAAGAATAAAATTATAACAATAGGTTTTTATTGTTTAATAAAAGCTCCCTAGGACGACTAGAGACTCTAGGTCGTAAGTTCGTAATTCTTGTGCCTAATTCCTAACTTGAGTCAATTAACGTGATCGCTCGCACTCCCCTGGCCGTGACCCGACGTGTAGTAGCGTAGGCTTGAGGTTCGGCAGGTCTTCGTAGGCTGCAGGGCGTAGAAGGCTCGGCAAGGGTACGGTTGTCCAAGTAACCGGCTGGTAGCAGCTCGGTCAGGGTACAGTGTCCAAGTAACCGGCAAGAGGTGCCCTGCAGGTGGCTCGAGGATATGCGAAGCTTGGGGAACGTGAGCCCGTAGGTAGTTAAGTAGTCCGAAGGTAATTGGGTAGCCCGTAGGTAGATGGGTAGCCCGTAGGAAGTTTGGTAGCCCGTAGGAAGTTTGGTAGCCCGTAGGAAGTTTGGTAACCCGTAGGTAGTTGCCCTGTATAGATTTAGTGCTTTACAGGCTGGCCACTAGCGGGAACTGATGCCATACTGAAGCTCGAAGAGACGAGAGTCCAACCAGGGAGCTAGAGCTCGCCAAGTAGTGGTGTGGCATCAGTTCGAAAGGGGTACAGGTGGCAAGGTAAGGAAGAAAAGCTAAGTTACATTTAGAAAGAAAGAAATAGTGAAGTTAAAGCTCAGTGACGGTTACGGTTTGAAAATACAATGTGCGACCGTTGAGCAAGTAGATTTAAATTAATAATTATTACAAAGACTTAGAAATTTACAGAAAGAAGTTAAAGAAACGGTCGCAGGATTTAACTTAGAACAAATTAAGATAGAAATAAATTAAATACAATCTGAAAGAAACATACACGAAAAATACAATTTATAAGAACAATTTAGAACAGTTATTAGCAGAGAGAGAGCTTACCAGTTGGGCAGAGGTTTCACCTTTTAGAGGTGGTTGTAGTGATGTAGAAAATATGAGCTCTCTGAGAGCTGCAGGGGCTTTTATAGCCCAAAACCTAGACAGCCCTTCCAAAGGAAAGGGGTTGTAACTAATTCAAACAAACCCCGCCCCTAACGATTCTAAATGTTGCCAGCGCTTATTTATACCGATTGGTAAAGTAAACGCTGGCTTTAGCAGCGCCCTCTAGTGTGGCTCGAAGTGATATAGCACAGCGTAACACCAAGAGTCATTAATCCGTTGCCGCCGTTTAGGTCTTAGTTAATCTAAGAAATCTAACTTTTGAAATTTAAAACGTTCTATTTTAACCTACTTCAGAAAAGGATGATGTTTAAATTCCATTGTCTTTTTTTGTTTTTTTTTTGTGGGTACGTTAGGCGATATCTCCACCAATTGTGAACCAATTTCAATGATTCTCATTTTAATTAAATTGGTTTTGCTCAAATTTGGTATCATTTGAATTTGGAGAAAATATTCCCGCCCCCGGTGCAAAAAAATAAGAGATAAATCGCCGTATGAAGTCGATGTATAATTTGAAAAGCTATAATATTTTGAATTAATAAAAGTTATTTCTAATTTAGGGAACGAATCCAATAGCTTTTAACCACATGTCCGATAAAAGCCGCAGGCTTTGTTAGCCAATAAACGAACCACACGTCCTGCTCCGAACAATTAAACATGGGCTAAAACCTGTCCCGTTATTAAATGTAACAAAACTCTCAAAATATTTTCCAAATATTCACATTTAACTTTTCGTTTAGACGCCAATGTAGTAGTACACTCAACGGCAATAAACCTACTTACATATTATTCAAGGAAAACGAAAATAAAGATCACCTGTTGGTAATTGATTACCATGTTCATAGACACCTGGAACACCATAGAAACTGCAGTTGCGTTGCCAACACAGAGAGCTAAGATGGAAACCTTTTGTGCCAGTAATTTCCCCGGCTGTCTTGCTCTCCACGCTGGAACACAACAGTGCAAGCACTGCTACTTAGCGTCAGGATTAACAAGCAGGATAATGGTAGCTATCCGGACGGACCTTGCACAAGGTCCTACCACCCGCTAAACCTATATTTAAACAGACATTTATTACATTTTATATAACTTACTTTACAACACCCCATTACAAACGTTTTCCCCGTCGCGTGAATTCTCCACAAGACGACTATTACTCGGGAGACACATTCTTAAAATTTCCAAACTGTCACGTCTGCCATTGTCGCTCTGCTTGCTATTTCGATCACGTTTTTCACAGAAATCTCTAACTCACTGTCTAAAGAGCTTTCCTACGGTGTTATAGCTCATCTTTCGTGTTCAAGTTAAGCGTGCGAGCGGGTTTATATTTCAGGAGGGAGGATGTTTTTTTATAAGGGGCAACTGCTTCACCTGCAGACACTCTCTAAATCTTAGAGCTATGCTCTCTCATCGTCCGAGCAATTCCCATGTTTCTCTATTCCCTGCCTTCAGCAGGTCAAAGAGAAGGCAGCGAATAGAGAAGCTTGTCGATTGCTCCAACGATGAGAGAGTATAGTTCTAAGATGCCCCTACCTTGAACAGAGATTTCCAACCTTTGTAAGAGCGTGTAGTGACTCTAGCGCCATCTAGTGCTGAATAGATGAAACCAACAGACATGCGCTACATCACGCTAACGAAGTTTCGTAACACGGACGCATATACAACTTCCAACTTTCGTCCCTCGGATTTCGGTCCCCAGGCATAACACCCGCCTGGTGAGAAATCTCTCTATTGTGACTACCCTCCACAAGCGTATCCTGCCAAGTTACCATAACCTGCGGACCCCTAAAAAAGCAAATAAACGTTTAGATACTTTTATTTGCACTATTCACATATAGGTCTATTTTAGTCAAGCGAAAATTGTGACTAACGCCTATCAAACGCATGCCCGCGGTATTATAGGTAATTATAATTTGAGTTTCATTTTGTCCGCGGACCCTAAGAGGTCCACTGGTCCCATGTTGTGTAATCCTGACCTTGACGAACCTTTCTAAAGTGGGATCTAAGGAACCCTGGTGTTGCGTTGCCTGATCTGTAGAGTTCTGTAAGTGCAGAGCTATATGAAATGTTACTGAGGGATGCCAAGCGGGTTAGAGATCTGACGCTGATTCCGTAGGACACTAGGTTTCGACTGGCAAAAGTCAATTGGCAAGGGTTCCCATAGGTATATGTTAAGGAACCTCTATAGAGCAGATAGACTTTAGCCACGGATCATGGTAAAGTACTAGGGATCCACTTTTGAAAGATGTTGGGAAACCTTGATCTAGAGAAAAGAGCATCCATAACTAAATATACACTCCAATGACACGAGAAATTAAATCAAAACAAAAAACGGTTGGTGGTTGACTGGTTGAGAATGCCTTGTGGCATTAAGTCCGCCATTTGTACTTTGTACTTATTTGTACTTTTTATTATTTTTTCTATTTGACATCCAAAGTAAAGATAATCAACATTTTAATTTTAATTGTAAATTTTAATTTATATTGCGCACTAACATAGTTTTGTAAGTAATTATTCTTACTAACACATTATGGGATCAGATCCTGCAATAAATGATTTTGATTTGATTTGATTTGATTTATGTACAACATCATAATTAAACCCATAGGAAGCTGGACCTAGGCGCTAGTAAAAATGAAAATTAAACCGGATTCCTCATCGCTTATAACTTCGCCCGCCGCCAAGGTATAAGACGGCAAACACATAATATCTGTTCCGACTACAACCGGGCTTGATCACGTAATGCAGCTTAGAACGGAACGTGTTCCGCCCCAGCCTGCGACGCAGGCGCCGGTGTAAACGCTGCGAGAATGGCTTCAACATTAAATTACGCAATAAAACGGCATTTATTATTAATGAAAATGAAATGTAATCTTTATTTTGGACCAAAAGCATCCATAGACATTATTAGTATTAGTATTTAAACTTATAAAAAGGATTAGTAGATAACACATACAACACGTAAATACATAGGTATTCAAAGACTCTCAAAATCTTAATCCTTCCTTTTAGCTATGCTTTAGTGTGTAAAAAGGTACTATTTAAATAAAACAATTTTAAACGGTTTATATCGCGTGTATTGTTTCATGGTTTGTTCACAGGCAGACTGACAAAAAACTTAAAATACAAACTACCCAATTTTGAACAAAATAATAAAAAAAATAATTGGGTAGTTAGTATTCTAAGTTTTTTGTCAGTCTGTTCGTGAACATGAGACCTGTAAAGAGCTCGAAACGTCGGGAATTAGATTCGTTACAACGCGATGTAAACCGTTTCAATTGTTTTATTTCAAAATTAAGTATTTGCCATGAAAATATTGTTTGTCGCCAAAAAAAAATCAGACAGTAAACAATAGCGGTGATTCATAATATTTTGCTGTAGAATGTTTTGTATAAATAATAAACGGTATTTTAGTGGAAAAAAACTGTCATTTTAGGTTAGAATGTTGATTAGTACTTATGACAAGAGAAGAATGTGCTTTATTCAGTTACATGAATTTGAAAGAAATGAAATGGTGAAATGAAAGGTTCCTTTTTTTATGAAACAGGAGGGCAAACAAGCAAGTGGGTCACCTGATGGTAAGTGATCACCACCGCCTATAGACATCCGCAACACCAAAGAGATTGCAGATGCGTTGCCAACCCAAAGGACTAAGATGGAATACCTCAGAACACAACAGTGCAAGCACTGCTGCTTAGCGGCAGGATTAGCGAGCAAGATGGTTGTAGCTATCCGGATGGACCTTGCACAAGATCCTACCACCCGCAATTCTTTGATGTAGCATGGTTACTCTAGACCTAGGTGGTGTAAGTATAGTCGAGCAAGTAATTGCTTGACCACTTTTGAACCTTATCCTTTTGTAATACGATCGAAAAATGGTCAAGCAATTTCTTGGTCGACTATACATAAGTTAGAAAATCTCATTGGTACATCTATCGCGAGTCCTCTCTAGCCACTCAGCTACCAACGCTCTATTTAAATTTACTGTATAAAACTATGGGTTATTATGAAATCTATTAGATCAGGAAAACACCACTAAAAAAAGCCAGCAGAAAAGCTCAAGAGAAATAAGTTTGATAATCTAATTCAGTCAAAAATTACCTCATACTTCTTATTTCCCTTTGAATGATTACAATCATAATTCAAGAATATTTTTCAGCTATAATGGAAGCCATCATTATTTGTAATTTTTGGTAATTGCCTTAATTGCGACGCGGTCGACAATACTTCGAATTATTTAATATTCTATTAATGAAAGTCCCTCGCGGGGAAAAAATATTCAGATTTCAACAGACAATTAAGGAAAAATAAATTTTCTCTGCAGAAAACTCGTAATTAAGGTCGCGCTAGAGAAAATGCCCGAGAAAGCTTAATTTAGAATTCCCTTAGCTCCAAATATTACTCGTATAAGCTAGCAGATACAGTCTTTGCCTAAAGCGTTTCAAATGCATCAACATATTTGAGAATAACTATATAATGATATGGTTTTAAATTGCTTTAGAGTCTCCCCACACCAATCGACGCGGAATCGGCTTTAGCCGATCAAAAAACACTTTATGTCTACGCAATAAGAGCGAAGTAGATGTCAATCGGCTCGGCCGACGCGCACACGTAACTCTGGTAACCTCGTATATAATCGAAAAATCTGTCGTCTATCAAGACGACAGGTTTTTAACTATCGGTTGAGTTAAGTAGGGGTCAAACATCGATATAAGAAGACAGTAGATCTGCCTACTTGTTCGGATTGTTACAAGCCTAGCGTCACCACTTAGCGACGGGGTGAAGCAGGTGAAGAGGGGCTTTCAATATTTAGCCATTGGTTTAACTTTGAATCTAATCGTAAGTGAATAAAGTGCTTCTAAGTTTTCTAACTAGCAGCGACACAGGCGTCGGATAGCAGAACTAAAAATATGACGCCAATACAAAACGTACAAAACGCAGAGCTGTTTACTTGACGATTGGCACAGACAGTTTTATTCAGGTTATCCAACATAGTCTACCAAATGGACTATGGTCGGCTACTCTGCCACTGCGTTGTACACAGTTCTATAGTTTTCTCATATCGATGGGGTCAAACTACAAGTCCTTAACAATTTCTCAAAGACTGTTCTATTATTAAATCATATTAGTTTAAGTATACTATAATGCAGTGTCTTATTATTATTATTATTAATAATAAAGTTGCTCGGTAGCTAAAATATCATTTTGTATCTATAAGTTCATTTAACATATTAATATATCAGATTAGAACACCCCGGGATAAAAAAAAAACAAGCTTCGTACTCTCTCGTTCATTTTCTCTGGCGGGGAAGAAAAATCGTTTATAATAATACATTTTCCGTCATAATGAGACGCTATTAAAGCTGCAAATAAATAAATAACACAGCTTGAGTAATGTTGAAGATTATGCTATTGTTTCGTAAAGTTTGCTCCTTGGTCACTTTTTTGTATTCTAATGAGTTTGTATTGTATTCTTCGTACTTCATTATGATAAAAATCAAAAAATAGTAGAATAAGTAAAAGGTGCAACAGAAACTTTCGATGTATTTAAAATGCAAAGAAATGAGCTTTTTATAAGCTAGTTGAATTCAAAAACTAGCAAATAATGGTTGTTTAAAGAAAATTATTTATTACACTGCTGGGGTTAAATAACTTTCTAATGTGTAATTTATTATTTATGTCACTGGCCAAATTAAGTGATGATCCTTACCCAGTGTCGCACAAATAATAATAATCCGAACTTTTAACTAATTTGTCATTTTTTAATAATTTTCAAGTCAATTAATATAATGTACGTAATGTAATCTAATCTAATCTAATTCAACCTCGTAATTTAATGTATATGGGTCGATTGGCCTGAAATAAATTATTTTTATTTTTATTTTTTATTTTATTTTTATGAAATAATCATGGGATTAACGCTTAAATAAATGATATTAAATAAATAAATAAAAAGCCTCAGATTATAATGGACGCATTCAAAATGAGTTCAATCTATCACAGAATAGACCCAATGATGTTACACCCAAATGCACATAGGCAGCAGCTTCATATCTTCTAGAAGAAGCGATATAATCGTATAACGTGAGAAAGTCGTAACTAGATTAATAATCGTCTAAATAAACCAGTAGTCCATAAATGGACTATTTCCTCCCTGCCCACCTGAGCCCGGCGGAGCGGCAAATTGTGTGGTCCCTAGGGCTTCCACGCACGTTGGTTCCACGGGAAATACAATGTTTGTTTTCTAAACACACGCTACAACTGTTTTTTAGGGTTCTGTGCCCAAAGGGTGCCAATTGAACCCCAATACCGAACCTCCGCGTTCGTTCGTCTGCCACAGTCCTTTTCTTTTGAACAATGTAGACACTTGTAATTTTCTCGGAGTGTGTATTATTATGGCCGTTAATAATACACATTCCTACAAATAATAAAAATAAGCTATAGGGGGCCTTATACAATAAACTTGTTTTCCGGCGCTTTTTGTATTTGAAAATAACGCCATCTTTTGTTGAGTAGCATTATTATTGGTTGTAGCGCCATCTGTTGCTAAGTAGCTGTATAAATTTCGACGTATTTGATACGGTGGTAAGAAATCCTTCATTTGCGAGTCCGATTCTCACTTTTTTCTACGTGTGAACGTCTCTTCGCTTTTTTTACAAAGGAGAATAATACAGAAAATATAATTATATCGTTAAAAAGACTTAAAATGACAAGTTTAAAGTATGTTTTAATACTAGTAAACTGACTAAGCAAGCGTTGCTAAGAAATTATCATACTTAATTAAAAAACATATCAGTTCACCTGGTTTAATCCAATTACGGCATAGACGAGCAATATTATACTCACTGACACATAGACAAAATATTCAAAGCGTAAACTTCCTAAGAACTTTTATTGGTATTAAACACATTTACACATCCCACGTTGTTACCTTTTTGGCCGGAGCCCTAAAGGCAGCGTGGGGTAGGCAGAATCAAACAACTGTTTCACAGTAATGAGATTTTTATTTTCCCAATTATAACAAGGAAAAATTGGCACGGCTAGCAATAGGCAGTCACAGTTAAACTATGTTACAGTTCGGTGAGCAAATTTCAGGGGTGGGCTTATCGGACTAGTCAGAGGAGACTGTTACAGCTATTCTTTTTAAAAAAAACTACAAATAGAGCGGTTTCGCATCTATGTGCGGCATTAAAGAAATTTAGTATTGGACGCCACTGACATTACGGTGTCAGACCGGATTAAAGAAAAAAAGAAATTTATCACCCGAGTGTAGGCAGAGGCGGGTCCGGAGGTAGGTCCGCACCACGAACTCCAACAGCCGGGAAGAGAGAGTGCGTTGTCTGCAGCCACCAAGGCCGAAGGGTTGTGTAAGGGTATGCCGGGGTGACCCCGCCGTTATACCCCGTGTAGTTAGTTAATAAAAAAAAAGAATCCCAATGTAGGACAAAACAAGGATTAACATAACAAAACCCCCTGAAACAAGGAAAGTTCAGGTTAGAATGATTATGCCAGCGGCATGGCCGGAAGGCACATGGCTAGGTTGAAGGAACTAGAGGTCATAAAAGGTGAAACGCTTACCGAAGGAGGAATGGAGACCCTGCGTGGGCGCTTGATCAGGACGCGAGGTACGTGGCAACCTGTCGACTCCGACGGGGGTTTAGTAGGCTGGAAAAGATAATCCTTCATGAACACAAAGCTAAAACAATTGGAATGCTCCTATGGAGTTAAGGAAAAGATTTGTAGCTTACCAAAATTTTTAATGTGCGCCGGCACAGGTAACGCGGGATGTCGGTGTGGCTGGCCCTTTAGTTTCATTCCAGGGACTGTACTGAAAATAAATAACACACATGAAACGAGATGCTTGGAAAGCTAAAAGAAGTCGAAATGTGCCCAAAATACTTACTAGGGGTCCACTTGGAAACGATAAAAAAATACATCGGCTGCGCCGGTCGTGAGATGTAAAGGAAATGTGAGAAAAGGCCGTAAGCGCCATGACACTATCGTTGCCCAGTTGCCAGGAACGAAATTGAATAAAAACGAAGAACTTTAAATTGAAACCTGCAACGTACAATTTTGAAAAGTGGTATGCAAGTACTTACCGAATTTAGGGATCCTTTTACAGCAATCGCCTAATTTATAACTTCACCAGGATAAAATAAACACAACTAGACCGATCAACAATTATTACCTGCAGCAACACTGCATTTTTGTCTTATAACTTGACTGTATTAAAAGGGACAAAGGAACTAGTGGCCATACAGCCCGTCATAGACAAAAAAAAAGGTTTCAGATTTTAATAAAGGAAAGGGGGGGGGGGTTAGAAATTTATACGTTACAATACCTCCTCACCCAAGGAAAATTTTGCACCTGCAAAATTTTAAGCTGGTCCCCAGCTACTCACCTGACTCTGTAACCGCCAAACAAAAAAATGAAACCTTTGGGTACGGAACCCAAAAGAACGAAAGGAAAAAAAAATGAGGCCTTGGCGGCGCAGCGAGACGTGATCAGCATCGGGCTACGCGTCCAAGGACTCCAGAAACCTACACCTAATACAACATAACTCGCACTCGCATGT
Organism: Ditula angustiorana; assembly: GCA_963691745.1. Taxonomy (NCBI): domain Eukaryota; kingdom Metazoa; phylum Arthropoda; class Insecta; order Lepidoptera; family Tortricidae; genus Ditula; species Ditula angustiorana. The sequence goes on along the minus strand of OY829480.1, from coordinate 2,383,253 downwards.
AAACGAGGCGAAGAAAAATAAATGAAAAAGTAAGAAACAAAGCAAAATAAAGTAAACAAGGCACCACCAAAACGAACCCACGCATTACCAGTCAGCTGCTGCTGTAAAGAGGCATCAGACTGAACGCACACAATATTGAATAGAACGTAGAGTAATAGCAACGCTAAGTAGAGCGTCATCGCAGTCTACTTACCGTAATTGCTACTTCACTGGGACACTGGCGGTGCAGCGAGAAGTGTAGAACGACGGGCTGCACGTCCAGCCTCCACAGCGGAAAAGATAGCCACTGGCTAAATAAATTTACTAGGAACCACCCTTGAGATTTTGAATGTGCCAAGATCCCAAGTTTTTCCCACTTACAACATCTTCTAACTCGTAGACCAAACGAGAATGTTTACAAACAACTCTACATTTTAAGTATTTCGGCGCTAACTTCGCCATGAAAAATTTTCCAGCGTCGCTCAAAGGAAACGTCTTCTTCCAAACAATATCTCCCACCTGAAATTCTAAAGACTGTCGACCCTTATTATAATAACGAGCACCCTTGTCATGCGCCTTGGCCAGGGCAGACTGGACTTTATCAAAGACGTCGTGTAAAACTCCCAATCTAACTACGTAGTCATCGGGTGAAGCGCAGGACAGGTCCAACTGTGAGGTTTTTCGATCTCCATAAACCTTACCGTTCGGAACAGCTTCACGACCGTGAACTAAGAAATAAGGGGTAAAACGAGTGGACTCATTGATAGTGGTGTTCAGGGCAAATTGAACTTTAGGTAACGTAGTGTCCCAGGAGCGATGATCATCCTGAACCAAGATGGAAACAGCGGTCAGGGCTGTTCTATGGTACCTTTCTACAGTATTTACTTGGGGACAGTAACGAGGGGTATAATGAACCTGAGGGATGTCATATTTCTGAAACAAGGCTTTTAATTCACTGCCAGATAGCTGGGGTCCATTGTCCAGAACTACTGTACGTGGTATGCCGTGTTTAAGAAAAACTTCATCCTCTAGACGTTGGGAAATAGTCTTACCTATTGCGCGTCGAAGTGGAAATAATAGAACGTATTTAGAAAAACAACAAACAACCGAGAAAATAAAGGTAAATCCAGCCCGAGAACGGGGTAAGGGCCCTACCAAATCGATGCTAAGTGCTTCGAAGGGTCTCGAACAGACCTTAGGGTCTCCCATCAGACCGGTCGGTGGTTTCTGCGAATGCTTGTACGCAGAACACACGTCGCATTTACGAATAAAATTAACCACATCCTGATACATACTTGGCCAAAAGTAGTGCAAGGATAAACGTTTATAAGTTTTCAAAACTCCTAAGTGTGATAAATCATTACAATGACACGTTTGTAACAGTTCCAAACGTCGATCTGATGAAATAACTTCCTTCCAATCAAATTCACTAGAAAAATTAAATTTATTTCTAGAATAACGGAATAGTTTATTATCCTTAATGGTATAATTTGGACAAGCCGTTGGGAACTGTTCACATTTTTTAAAAAGCTTGTTGTACCAATCACACGTACGAATTTCTAGAACCGGTACGGTACGCGATAAGGAATCGGGCACGACATGCTCTTTTCCCTTACGATGAACGATTTCGAAATCGTAGGGAGATAAACGACAACCCCAACGAGCCAATCTACCTGTAGGATTACTGAGATTGAAAAACCATTTTAAACTAGAGTGATCAGTCACTACCTTAAAACGTTGTCCACCCTCCAAATAAGGACGGAAATGTTCAACAGAGAACACCACCGCTAAAGCTTCCCTTTCAGTTGCCGAATAATTTCTTTCCGCCTGATTTAATGAACGGCTAGCGAAGGCGATCGGGTGTTCTTGACCATCCTCCAGCACCTGAGTCAAAGTTCCACCAATTCCGAAACCCGAGGCATCGCAATGCACTGAAAAAGGTCTTGTAAAGTCTGGGCAAGCCAGGATTGGAGATGAAACTAATGCGGACTTCAACTCTTGGAACGATTTATCGGCGGCTTCCGACCAAGTAAATGGGGGAGCGCTCTTACGCGTGCTAGTTAACGCATTAAGAGGAGCGGCAATGTCACTGAAATTTCTAATGAACCGACGATAGTACGAAGCGGTTCCTAAAAACATTTTGACTTCCTTCCGATTGGATGGAGTAGGGTAATTAACAATGCATTGTATTTTAGAAGGGTCAGTGCGTAGACCGCGTTCGTCTACGACGTAACCAAGATATTTTAATTCGCTACGGAAGAATTTAGACTTATTAAAATTAATAGTAAGGTTAGCCGATTTTAATCGGTCTAAGACACGAGTAAGTAATGATATATGGTCGTCAAACGTCTTGCTAACGACTATAATATCGTCTAGGTATACGAAAAGCCTGCCGCCGAATTCTGGTCCAAATAACTTATCCATTAATCGTTGTTGAGTAGCCGGTGCACCTGTAAGTCCGAAACACATCACTTTAAACTGAAAGAGTCCGCGGCCAGGAACGGTAAACGCGGTCCGCTCTCTAGATGAGGCGTCAAGGGGTATTTGCCAGAATGCACTTTTCAAATCGATGGAAGATAGGTATTTAGCGTCTCTAAGTTGGTCGAGGATACCGGAGATGTAAGGCAAGGGGTATGCATCATGCTTACTCACAGAGTTCAACTTGCGACTGTCTATACAAAGACGCAGTTCACCATTTGCTTTAGGAGTGAAAAGAGTAGGGTTGTTCCAAGCACTTGTGCTAGGTTCGACGACATCTTGGTCTAGCATTTCGTCTAGCTGCCTATTCAGTTCAACCAAACGATGAGGAGATATAGGGTAATAACGCTGCTTAAGTGGTGGACAATCACTAGTATCGATAACATGAGTAAGGAGATCCGTACGACCTAGGCCTTTCTTTTCAAAAGATATACATTCAAACTGTCGAATCATATGATCAGCGATTACTCTTTGATCCAGTGTTAACCGATCAAAGGAATGCAAACGTACTTCGGAAACGACATTCCCGGTAGAAGGATCCTTGGCAACGCTATATTCTTGAAATAATTTTGGAGCAATGTCGAAGGCTTTCCAAAAATTAACACCTAATATAAGAGGTGTAGTCACATCCGGTATAACGTAAAACTTAATAACCCGAGTCAAGGTATGAACCTTGACCGGCAACGAAAAACAACCACAGACTCTGGCTTGGGAATCATTAGCGGTGGCGATGTATAACAAATCATCAGAACCGTCTAAAGTAGCACCCCAAGACAAAAACAATTCATATAAGTCAGATCCTAAAATGGAGATCGAAGATCCCGAATCTAACAAACCGTAAAAAGGGCAATCATATATCTCAACAGAAATATGAGGACGATCGTCGCTGCGATCAATAAAGTTCCGAACCGTCGAAACGCTTGGAGAAACAAAATTGGTAAGAGGCTTAGCGATCTTAGAATCACTACGCCTTGGTAAAACAGCAGAAGAGTTCTTAGAGTTTCCTTCGTAAGAACTCGAAATAGTTATATTTAAACGGTTCGGGTTTTCTAGTTTTTTGGACTCACGGACGAGGAAACCACTTCACTAGAACCCGAAGCTTTAGGAGAACAAGTGGGACAGGAAGGGTAAGAAACTCCTTGCTTCCCACACTTAAAACAAACAACCTGCCGCGAACGACAGTTACGCAAATCGTGGGTATCAACACGACAACGAGGGCAAAATAATTTAATAGTGGTCGCTTCTACCTTAGGTTTAGGAAAGGACTTGCAACACAAGTCAATCGCAAGCGAACCAGAAGAAGGCTTAGGGGGCTCCACGAACGAATTAGCTCGCTGCCAGCTCTCCTCCAGAACGCGACAAACTCTCTTCAGTTCTTTCAAGGACGACACGGCGTTCATCGCCAACGGTACCGAGTATTCGGGTCTTAAATTTATAGAAACGATGTCAAACTGTTCGATATCTGTAAGTTGTTTAGTCAATCTACTGAAGTAATTAAGCATTACGCTAACATAAGTTGAAATATTTTCGCTCGGACCTTGTGTACGGTTACGGATCTCTTTTAAAAGGCGCCTGTCATAATCAAAAGGCAAAAACTCTTCTAACAAAACTGACTTTAACTGAGCCCACGATACGATTTCCGCTTTAACACCACGATACCAAAGTAAAGCATCGCCTTCGAACAATTCGACGGCCGAAGCAACAAGAAGGTCGTCAGTAATCTGGCGCGAACTGCAGAGCTCCTCGAGTCGTTGGAGAAAAGCTTTGACACATGACTTACCGTTGAACTTTAAGTTTAACGAACTAACCGACTGACGTTTGATTGCCACTACGGGAACAGCTGGAGTAGTTTCCGGAGTTTCCGCAACACTTTCCTCGGGTACTCCGTACTGATCAGTACTGGTCTTAAATATTGAGAACATGTTGTCCAGTTTAAGCAAGGTACGGTTAAGTTTTTCCGTCAGTTCAGTATGAGAAGTAGCATTAGACTCATCGGGAGTAATGCGGGTCAACCGGTGAAATAGATGATGAGCTAAAGCTTGTATTCTATTTAAACTCTTTAGTGTTAAAGGACGCGCGGTCGCGACAGTTAGCTGTGACAGTTCCTCCAATTTACAAGTTATACAATTTAATTCCGTTTGTACATCGCCCTCGAAATCACTGATAACATCAGAAGGTATTTCCTTAACTAATTTACGTATTTGAGTGCGTAAGGATTTTAAATCCTCCGCCGGTACATCGTCTCTAATGCTCACTTCATACAGTAATTCATCCTTATGTAATAGTTGAAACGCAATGGGACGTTCCTCCATTGTAATAGGTATAAATATTCGAAATATTAAACAAAACCAATAAAATCGCTTAGTAAAGAGTTAACTCAGGCAGTAGCAGTAGTTCCAGCAGCAAAACCAATATCAAACAATTTTTTTTTTTTTGTCGACTGTACTTAAAAAAAAAAATTAAGTACGAACGGGTAAGTACTACTAGTAGAAGGCTAAGGAAAACAAAGCTATGAAAAAAAAATGTTATAATTTTTTTTTTATGCCAACTGTACCTAAAAAAAAATGAAAGCGGTGTAATGCAAAAAAACACGTCAATAAGAATACAGCAAACAGTTAATAATAGGTAAAAAAAAAAATTTTTTGCTGACTGTACTTTTCAAAATATGACAATAGTAGGTTGTGCACTGCTACTGCTAAAAGCTCAGAAAAACAGCACTTGAAAAAAAAAAGTTTTTTTTTTCTTGCTGACTTTACTACCAAAAAAAAAAGAAAATAGAACGGTTGTGCGCTTCCACTGCTCAAAGTCCAAGAAACCTGCACTCGAAAAAAGTTTTTTTTTTTTTTTTCGACTGTACTTTATGAAAAAAAAGAAATTTTTGATAATTAAGTGTGGAACAATAAAGAGTTAAATTGAGGAAACAAAGCACCAAGAACAAGGTTTTCTTTTTTTTTATGCCAACAGTACTCTACTAAAAAAAACAAAGTAAGAGTATGGATATGAGTTTTGACGGTTAAAGGGCAAAATATGTAAAACACTAAACCAGGAAAAAAAAAAGATTAAGTTGACTATACCAATTAAATTTACCACTCAGTGCACACCAACCAGAAGTAGATGATAAATAGTTGGTAATTTTAAAGCAAATAGATGTCACTATAGCACCAAATAAATGTTGGTCAAACCAAAACAGAGAAGTAAAACCTTAGAGATAACAAGAAACAAGAGTTGTCCAAGTAATAATTGTAACAAAGTAAAAAAAGTTAGATGTAAAATGTTTTGCTGACTGTACCAAAGTTATAAATACTGCTGCCGCCCTTACAATAATATAATGGCAAATATCTGACCACTTTTTAAATTCAACCAGTATACTTAAGTATTGTTACGTTATTAATTTATAGTTCACTTTTTCTGATACCGACTGTACGCAAGAAATGGAAATAACAAATAATAAGTTTCAGAAATATTTGTAGAATGTAGATAGGCATTCAATGTGCATTTATAATATTTAGTTATATCTCGATATCATTAATATAAACACAAATAAGGTAGAAGAATGTTCAATCTGGTATTTCTCCTAAAATAAGATTACCCACAATGTACTTAAGAAAAAAAAAGTTGAAGTCACAAAATGAATTTGTGATAATTAAACAACAGTTACAACCTGGTTTTAACCAACAACATGATCACTAAAATTAATTTTAAGTTTTAAGTCAACCTTTACTTTTTAAGTTAGCATTTATTTTTTAAGTTATATTTTAGTGTAACAACTTAATTTTTAGGAAGCAGTTTTTTCAGATAAAATAAAGTATCTTGACCATTTAGTATAAAAATTACAATGTAAATTAATGTAATATTTTGCAATAAGTGTAAGGTTATTTATATAAAGTATGCTTTCATAAGAATTACCCTCGTCGCAGACACCAAACCATATTTTTAGAAAATTTCAAGTAAGTAAGTTATAGTAAGTATATAAGACACAAGTAAATAACAGTAACAGTTTCCTCTTATGTTATAGCTTTACCGACATAGCAAACTATCCGAAAAAAAAAGAGCCCCACGTTGGGCGCCACTGTTACCTTTTTGGCCGGAGCCCTAAAGGCAGCGTGGGGTAGGCAGAATCAAACAACTGTTTCACAGTAATGAGATTTTTATTTTCCCAATTATAACAAGGAAAAGTTGGCACGGCTAGCAATAGGCAGTCACAGTTAAACTATGTTACAGTTCGGTGAGCAAATTTCAGGGGTGGGCTTATCGGACTAGTCAGAGGAGACTGTTACAGCTATTCTTTTTAAAAAAAACTACAAATAGAGCGGTTTCGCATCTATGTGCGGCATTAAAGAAATTTAGTATTGGACGCCACTGACATTACGGTGTCAGACCGGATTAAAGAAAAAAAGAAATTTATCACCCGAGTGTAGGCAGAGGCGGGTCCGGAGGTAGGTCCGCACCACGAACTCCAACAGCCGGGAAGAGAGAGTGCGTTGTCTGCAGCCACCAAGGCCGAAGGGTTGTGTAAGGGTATGCCGGGGTGACCCCGCCGTTATACCCCGTGTAGTTAGTTAATAAAAAAAAAGAATCCCAATGTAGGACAAAACAAGGATTAACATAACAAAACCCCCTGAAACAAGGAAAGTTCAGGTTAGAATGATTATGCCAGCGGCATGGCCGGAAGGCACATGGCTAGGTTGAAGGAACTAGAGGTCATAAAAGGTGAAACGCTTACCGAAGGAGGAATGGAGACCCTGCGTGGGCGCTTGATCAGGACGCGAGGTACGTGGCAACCTGTCGACTCCGACGGGGGTTTAGTAGGCTGGAAAAGATAATCCTTCATGAACACAAAGCTAAAACAATTGGAATGCTCCTATGGAGTTAAGGAAAAGATTTGTAGCTTACCAAAATTTTTAATGTGCGCCGGCACAGGTAACGCGGGATGTCGGTGTGGCTGGCCCTTTAGTTTCATTCCAGGGACTGTACTGAAAATAAATAACACACATGAAACGAGATGCTTGGAAAGCTAAAAGAAGTCGAAATGTGCCCAAAATACTTACTAGGGGTCCACTTGGAAACGATAAAAAAATACATCGGCTGCGCCGGTCGTGAGATGTAAAGGAAATGTGAGAAAAGGCCGTAAGCGCCATGACACTATCGTTGCCCAGTTGCCAGGAACGAAATTGAATAAAAACGAAGAACTTTAAATTGAAACCTGCAACGTACAATTTTGAAAAGTGGTATGCAAGTACTTACCGAATTTAGGGATCCTTTTACAGCAATCGCCTAATTTATAACTTCACCAGGATAAAATAAACACAACTAGACCGATCAACAATTATTACCTGCAGCAACACTGCATTTTTGTCTTATAACTTGACTGTATTAAAAGGGACAAAGGAACTAGTGGCCATACAGCCCGTCATAGACAAAAAAAAAGGTTTCAGATTTTAATAAAGGAAAGGGGGGGGGGGGTTAGAAATTTATACGTTACAACGTTGGCAAATTCAACCACCTGCTTTATTAAAATCAATTTAATCCAAATTGGCTTATAATATGGCCTACATTTTCCTACACTACGAGCATTTCCACATTTCCACGCCATGCCCTTGTCTCCCCGTTGTCCCCTTCCCTCCCCCGAGCCCCTGTCCCCCCCCCCCCGTCCCTTGGGCACTCGTATATTTTCTTCCGCCATTGTTTTCACGCAGATAAGCCGTCACCCGATTTATTTAACGCTTTTAAACAAGTCTGCGGTAAAGTGGGGATTTCTGGTCTGAAACAGAAACGTGAAGATTCTGTTGTTTAATTTTTATTTTTGTGAATACTCCTAAATGAAATGTAGGTAATAAATAACTGAGAATTGAATATTTGTGCAGGGATCAGTTTTAAAACTGCATCTCAAGCAGTTTATCAGTGCATCTCTCTCCTTTTTGGCTAGTTAGAGTTTGTGCTAGGTGTACTGATTTGTACCCGACTCATATACCTACTGTGTTAAATTTCCCTTTATTAATAATTTCCAGAAGTTATATTACCAAGAATGTCGATGATTTCATTCCAGTGAAATACTCATGAACCATTGCGGACGTTCGGATGCCCGCCTTGAAATCCTCAACCAGTGGGCATTATTCCACTTACCGTACGAAACGTAACAGCAAGCCACTACTCCACGCCGGTGTTCTATGAGCATTTGGTACTACCCCGGTCAAGCTGGCTCATTTGTATTGCTACCAACAACTAGATACAGTCAGCTAGACTCAGTTGCTACAAAATATTTAACGATAACTTTTTAAAATTAAAAACCGATTTCATACGTTTATGATTAACCTCGTATTTATATTATTATGTAGACGACAATTCACCCCTTAATTTTCCGCCCTTAAAGGTCTAATGTTTTTTCTCCGAATTAAATTAGGACTACAATAAAAAAAAAGATAATTGAAATCGATTTAGAATTGTGGAGATAATGTGTAATATACACACAAAAAAAAAAACAGTCGAATTGAAAGCCTCCTCCTTTTTTATGAGTTGGTTAAAAAGTACCAAAAATTACTGTAAAAGAGTCTGTACCGGACTGCACCTTTCCCCTAAGGCACCGCAGTAGCCGACCATTACTCGGTTCGTTCCCGTACATCCCCAAATCTCTAACCACCCTTAATTAACTCAACAATGGCTTGAATGTAAAGTGCTTTATTTTATTTATTTTCCCGCTGTCGGGGTATAATCGACAGAACTTGGCAGTTTATTTATTAAGTGTAATTAAATTTTACCGCCTTTGGAGGTTTATCTTTTTAAATTCCTTTTCCTAGTTGGTATTTCACAAATGCCTACAATTTCGAAGGGAATGGATTCTGAAAAAGTGGGATTAGCCTTGAAAATAGATTAAAAGCAAGACAGATGCCATAATGTGGTAAATGAAATGATATTATAATGCATGGATCTACAGTGTCATACTAAATGACAGCAGAAAAACGGCCCGACATAAGAATACAGGTTGACGCCAATGATACAAATGCAAATTATTAGTTTACCATTTAAAATATAATTAAAATAATATTTGATTAAGTTTCGTTGCAAATTGTTTTTTTTTTACAAAATAATAGTATTGACAGCAACGCCGTCGGTCCGACAGACTGACAGCAATTTATTGTACTTTATGTTCGACTTTTGATAAGGCCATTTTTTAAACGCTAGTCAGCAAGATATCAATAGTTACACATAAAAAAAATCACGATATTAACCAAGTTTTTAGATTTAAGATTAACTAAAAAATGTACGTATGTTTTCAAAAGAAGTGAAACAAGTGATTTTGATCAAAATTGGACATTCAAACTGTGCTGGCTCTGATACCGATTTATGTTACTTTTAGCTTTCTATCTTCAACGGGTAAGGCCTTGCATTGTCTATCATTCAATGAGTATCGGAACTCTTTTATGACTTCATATTTAAATGACTTTCCGCACTATCTTCTCCGTATAAAAGCTCATTAAAAGCGTCGCCCCTCCCAATAACCCTCCATAATTTCACCTTACAAGGCAATATAGCTCCACTCAAGACGGTATTGGATACTACATTATTCTCTGAACACATTAGCAGGAAATGCAGGTGCAATGCAATTTGGCAACGTCTGCCCGCTTGCTGTTAGATGCATTCGTTATGCACCGAATAATTTAGTCCGGTACTTATTGTACCCATAAATTTGCCGGGATACCCTATTTGTACACAGTAATGGTGTGAAATAATCGTGGCGTACGTTATGTGATATGCTTGAGGGGTTTTATGTTGGGTGAGAAGCGAAATGTCTTCTGCATTGATAGAGATTGTTTTTTGAAGGAGAAATGAGGGGTTAGATCATAAACTGTGGCGTATCTTCATGTAAAATAAATGCCATAAAAACAAAACTTGTAAAAAAAAACAAGTCTCGCAACTCAATTCTTCTACCGTAAAAAGTTGTGAGATCCAAGTAATACCAAGTCGGTTGGCTTATTCAGTCCCTACTTAAGGGACCTTCTGTGTTAAGTTATTACGTAATTAGTTAATCTAACGACATCTTATAGTCACCACATTAATATTAAAAATCTTTTATGTTTAAATCAGATAGATTGACTTGGCCATCGCACGGAAACACAATAGATTTTAACTGCCATGGGAAAAAATCTTAGATTCTTACAGTTACTCCCAAATTGCGAGATATCTCAGTGATGATATATCCCACTTGATATTGTGCAACAGTTTCTGCTCTTTTTCTTTCGGATGTTACCCAAGCCATTTTATTTAAATGACCAGTCACCAGATGTTCCGTAGGTTTTAGCTTTTGATAGTTTTGATACTGCCGCATCAGAATTTATTTGAAAAGTAATTGAAGACTTTTCTATACAATGTGGTATAACTTAAATTAATAATAATAACCTCCGTTGGTAATAACTGCAAGTTTAAATATCAAATACTATCAATTAATCATTTACGACATAATTTATGTATGTAAATTCTTTATTGTACAAAAAACATAAATAACAAAAGAAATACAAAGATGTACAGAGCGAACTTATCCCTTTAAGGGATCAATACATGTAATTATAAAAGTAAGTTCTTGCATTTCAATATGACAAGATTAAGGTTCGAAGTATGCTCAATGTTTTCATGGGCCAACTGTACATAGGAGTCGTGTTTAAATATAATAACTGCACAGACTGTTCTCATCATATAACAAATATATTTTCAAGAAGACTAGTTGTATGCCGTGTCGCCTACTCCAGTCCGCTGGGTGTAATTTCACGGTCTGCCCGCGGCTTATAACTCAGCAACATCGGGCCTGGCTGGTGACGTTACAATGTATGTCGCAGTGAAATAGCCAATTTTATGTTTTAACAGTGACATAATGGTTTACATTTACATACAACATAGAGACAAATAGATAACCAAGAATTTAATTTGTATTGTCATTGCATCAAATACTTAAAAATAGTATTAAGAATGGTTTCTACCATACAATATATAACCAACTACGCAAACATTAATATAGCTACAGCACAACAGATGGCGTTAAAAATGTTAAAATTAAATAATATAGCTATTTAACAACAGATGGCGTTGTAATCAAAAAACTTTCTCATTTGGGGACCGTATTTAATTTTCTTTTTGTTTGTTATTGCGGTCATTAATGCACACTGTGACAATTTAAAGGGTCTATCTATTACGGATCAAAAGATACAGCTCTGTGACAGACGGACGGATGAACGAACAACGGAGACTTAGTAATAGAGATCCGTTGGCACCCTTTGGGATTGGACCGAAAATTGAAAAAAAAGATTTCCAAAATTAGATGACAGTTGGGTTACAGTCATTACGGGAGTTACCAAGTTTCTGATGTGACAATAAATATCCACTAATCAGTTTATTACTCACATGACTTTCCCCCCACATCGTGACCTGCTCATGAAGTGAAATTGTCAATATTTTTTTTATTCCATCTTAGCCCTCTCGGTCGGCAATGCGTTTGCAATTTCCTTGGTGCTGCGGGTGTCAGTGGGTGGTGGAGACCACTTACGATCAAGTGACCCACTTGATCGTTTTACTTCCTATTAAAAAAAACTTAGGCGGTTATGTTAGTCACAAATGTGCAAGTTAGAGAAGTCAGGTTACATTGCGGTTTTACCATGATTTTCCATGTGATAAATGAATTCACCAGTCAATGTATTACTCGTATGATTTACCCCCCACCGTGTGACCTACGCATGTGGTGAAATTAGCCATATATTTTTTTATCAAGCTTGGTCATGAACATGTTAGACCGACAGCGTCACAAACGTGCCAGTTGAAGAAGTTAACTTACATTGCCGTTTAACCATGATTTCCGACGTGATAAATGAATCCACCAGTCAATGTATTACTCGTATACATGATTTTCCCCACACTGTCCTGGCCATGAGGTCAATTTGCTCTCGCTGTGTCAATGATTTCATCTCATTTATCGCTTGACCGAGTCGCAAGTCAGTCGTTATCATAATGAAGGCTATAATTGTTTTGATCGCGAGTGTGTTCTTGGTTGGAGTGAATACGGAATGGGGGACGTTCCATAGCATTTTATATTCGGATTACATTACGTGTAAGTTAGTTTTAGTTTATTTGATAATCACCAGCATTTTGACCTCAAACGGTTTAAATACGTCGTTTTTAACATATCAGAATTCATTCATCATTTCTTCATTGTCACAGTAAATACGAAATACGCACAAAACGTTATAAAGGTGTTAGTTAAATGCTTTTGCACTGTTTATTTGATTAATTGTACGCACTAAGTATGTCTTAAATTATTACTTTATGTTTTTACTTCTTGGTTGGTAGCAGGAAACCACTATGAGCAAATATTGTCCACAAACAAGTAATTTTGTTACTTTTTCTTTATCTTCTAATTTTCATTGTGTGTGTGTGTGTGTGCCTGCAGTGCCAAATAAAACGTTTTATTTATCTCAAATACGATTTGTATTTGATCGTTTACATAGTAATCATGAGGCTGATGTTGCTATTTCCATTGTAACCGTTTATTTGTATTTAGCGTCTGCGTAACATTATTTATAAGTAAGGACATCGAAATAAACATTACTCCATTCTTCATTAGTAGTTAAAACAACTCACAATTGACTATTTGTCTATTTAAGGAAACAGTATTACTTCCCACAGTATAGTGACCTTCCAACATAAGTATATACAAGTATAGTTCTCGTAGGTAAACATTATTATCTCGTATAACAAACTTGTGATCGGGCAGTCTCTGACAGTCCATTTGGCAAAATAAATGAGTTTTATTATGATACAGACGTAAATAAAATACTTGCAGGCAGCTCTTAATGGTTTGACATAAGTGACCTTATGACCAACTACTTACGCCTAATCGCAAAGATAAATTCTTTATGGAAGGTTATAAGCTTAAGTGGAGAGATATCAAAAGAGTGCATTGACGTGTTACCATTTTTAATTAGGTACTCAAAGTGTGGTAAACGGTTCTAATTAATACAAAAACACTATGTTTAAACGACTTCACAAAAGGAGGAGATTTTCAATTCATCGGGATCTTTTTTTGTATTAATTAGAACAAGGCTAACTAAGACCTGCCTAGAGCTTACAATGTAATATTTGTTGCTTTCAGAACATACTTAACACAATACAAAATAATCATTTATTCCTCGTTTGCTCGACTTAAACACAATTAATTACCTGTTCCAATTTGTTAATATGGACCTCCGCAAATTAATGCCGGAAACGATTAATTACGTATTCGTTTTTTTTTATTCCAAGTTCACATAATTAAAGATTTTGTTTGATTTAAGTATACCCTTTGACCGTTTTATATAAATCTATCTAAATTCTTTAGTTCTACACAGTTGCCCGTGCCATGCAAATCTATTTCGACCCACTGCCCTTACTTGCATCTCTGTTATTTTGTAGTAAAATAGGTGCTTAATTCTTTTGTATTTTCTTCCAGGTGACCATGACAAATCACTCAACAAGGATGTCAGCTCTGTCCAAGTTTATTTCTACGACTTCAAAAATAATTTCAACATGACCTATCCAATCAGCACCGCAGCCTCTGATATCACCAGTACCATCAACTTCGACGTGACTCGACGCCTAATATTCTTCGTGCCTGGCTTCAAATCAAATATAAACAGGAAAACCGAGGAACTCATTCGTCAAACCTTCCGTGACCAGCAGAACACCTATTTGATTATAATAGACCATTCTGCTTACACGTCTGTGACTGGAGGCAAAGCTGAAAGCTATAGCCGCTCAGTTTCCTACGTCTACTACATTGGAACAGTCTTGGGAAAATTCTTAGCAGATTTAAGAGCCAAAGGCTTTCCGTCTTCCAAAATCCATTGCATCGGTCACAGCCTGGGAAGTCAGATGCTAGGGTACGCTGGCGGTACCTACCTCAACAAGACATCAGAAAAGGTGTGGAGAATTACTGGCATTGATCCTGCCGGTCCTTGTTTCTCCAATAGTTTCATCGAAGACCAAGTACGTTCAGGTTTGGCTGAATACGTTGAGGTTTACCATTGTAACGCTGGTGGTTTGGGAACAACCAGTGTTTTGGCTGATGCAGATTTCTTCTTCAATAAAGGGAATAAGCAGCCTGATTGTAGTAGTGGCGTCATTCCCGTGAAAGGGGATTCGGATCAAGCAAAGTGTAGTCACAAGGCGTGTCTTACGATGTGGGCTAAGACTGTGCACATTCCTGGTGCGTATTTGGCTTGGGCCTGCAGTTCTTATAAGTCGTTCTCTGAAGGCAGATGTGCAGGCAACGAGATTACTATAGCTGGATACTCGAACCCCGGTAACGCTACAGGTGTGTTTTATGCTTCCACCGATGGATACGGAGATTGAGACCTTTTTTGGACATTGGTTGCGTATTTTAAAGCTTTTGGTGTGTGGCCTTGGTGGCAAAAATACTTTATGGAGCTCAGACTGAATATTTTTAAAGCTCTTTTATAAGTTTTGCATACATAATTATGTGTTTGTTTTTAAAATAAAGATTTTACATACATACATTCTATATAAATAAAAGTGAAACATAAAGATTTGAAAAGCCAAGTCATAGAAAACAATGCATCCCGGGAAATTCATTTTCCCAATAAAATATATTTAATGGCAATACCACAAACCAATAATGCAGCCAGAATTGAAACGCTTTGAAATATGGAAATCGTCTGTTCCCAGGAATGCAATTATCGGGTCAGACTTGCCCGGGATGCGCAAGCTCAAGGAATTCGATAATTAAATAAATAGAACAGGGCCGACAGCTGTACCTTGTGGCATCATTAACATTCAAACTATGTTTACACTTTAACGGACGTTCATCCGCGTCATAAGAGTCTCAAAAGTGTTTAAAAAAGTCAAACTTTTATCTGCAAAATCTAAAACTTTAGGGTTACGATTGTCTACTTCATTTGATAGAAATTAAAAGCTTGTTGAACTGTAAAATAATTAGGTTCTTTTGGAGATTTAAAGCAATTATGATCAATAATATCAGTAAGTAGATAGTGTTTTTACAAACAAAACCAAACAAACTCGTAGTGCAAAACATGACTGAATAACTGAGGAGTTTTCGTACGAGAAATAGAAGTCAAATAATCGTTATTGTTTTTGTCTGTCTAAATGTTTGTACGTACGTACGCAAGAATTTCTCTACGAAATAAGATGCGGTGTTTAAATTGTTTTACTGGAGATCCAACCTTAAATCTGGTGCATGTTTCATTTTTATACCTACGCCACTTAAAAGTCGGGTTATTTTTAATGAGAAAGAAAAATAGATGCCTAGCTTCCAAATTCCACGTGTTTAAAGCTAGTATTGAACAAACCCATATTTCTGCATTTCACTGCACATGATTGCAATACAGATACTGAATAATGGATGTCTGGATGAAGTTTATTTCTGGGTAGATAAGTTTCCAATTCCAAGAACGGAGTTGCTAATTTCAGGTAAGTTACAGACTGGCCTGTCTCAGACTTGCGACAACTGTCGCAGACAGAGCCAGGCAAGATTATTCCTAGTTCGAGACAGTTTCAATGTCACGTTGTATTCTAGATCTTGTTGAATTAGTCATGTCACGCATGAGCGGTTTACGACATTATTGCTACATAAATAGGTCACACACGTAGGATGATATTTGTTTTTCTTGACGCCAAAAATAAAACTTTTTAGCCTAGGTAAGTCTTGAGCTAAATTTTTATGCATCGGCGGCGAGGATGTTTAATGTGTTCGTGTATTTTAAGAATGTTTAATTAGTTATTTAGTAATTGAGGCAAAAAAAATACTTACTTTTTGAGACAGTTTGGAATTTTATGTCCATAAAATATTAAGCCACGCTCATTCAGCTGAGACCATTAGTCTCTGCGTAGTGTATAACGTACCAAACTAAAAAAACATTTCGGTTTTTTAAATAGGCACGGAATTAGTGCTTGGATAAAACAAACTAAAAGATATTGTTTTATGGCCTGTTCCTATATTCAAAGAGCTGATGGTTTAGCCTACCAACATCATTTATTTTAACACGAAAATCTCCAACAATTGAACACTTTACACCATTTGGATGACGGTGTCAAGTACTCAATAGGACAGATGGTTTCTGATTACGTCACGTTTTTCTCTCCTTCGTGGGAGTTTTTTTTTCTTTTGGAAATCTGTACAAGGTTTCGTACGTTAAAGGCGCCTCACACTGACGTACGCCGTAATTCTCTCCTACTTCGTCGCGTGACTTATGGCCGCGATTTATTCTTCTTATTCAGAATATCTTATGGAGATTCATAAATTGAGAGCAATATCTCAAGTGGGACAGTGTTGTTACGGATTTTTGTCATATTTCATTTCGGATGTGATTCTTAAGATTAATGCAGAGTTAGCATTGTGCGTGACGTGCCCCGTTTTTTTGCTTGATTTTCTTGTTACAGAAAAGGATTGTTCGAGATGAAAAACAATAAATTATAAGTTCTAAGCTTCTTGGCTGTCAAAAAAGATACCTAAGTCCAACGCACATGCCGTGGTAAAGCCACGTCGCCAGCTGCTCAGAGGCAGTACTAGTTTCTCGAGGCCATATTGCAAAAACTTTTTAAATACATACATACATAAAGCCAGCCTGTTTCCCGGGGGGGCGTAGGCAGAGATCACAGATTTCCATTAGCTACGATCCCGACATACTCGTACAACCTTTGCTTCAATTTCACTTACTCTCATAATATTCTTTATGCTGTTCTCGTATTCTGTATTTTTTCATGGAAAACGGTGACAAAAGCATACGGGTTACATTATGGTAAGTAATCACTGCTGCTTATATGCACCAGTAACCTCAAGAGGGTTGATCCGTCGCGGTCCTTGAAAATCCAGACTTAAGCATTCAGAAAAAGGTTTTGAAGTTTTTGGTTGATCTGCCCTCTACCCGTTTAGCCGTTAAGCTGTCAAAGGGTCCTCATTGACCCATAGCGTCATGTTAATGCGGTTGAACTCACCGTAAAACAAGTTTAATCTCGTTACCAACGTTCCAATTAAGCCAAAATCGTATGGGCGAGTTGCCAATTCTAACGTTATTAATATGTGAGTGACCGCTCATTATAAAGTTTGGCGGGTCGAACTATTTGCTCGGCTAACGAGCCCCTGTCTTGTAATGCGGAGCCGAATGTAGCCGTACCATTAGTGCCATGAATTATAACCAACTTTTTGCAATAAGCGCATTACTAACATCATCATCATCATCATCTCAGCCACAAGAAGTCCACTGTTGGACATAGGCCTCCTCCATGGATTTCCAAAGTGGCCGGTTGGAAGCAGAATGCAACCAGCGCCTTCCTGCCACCTGTACGAGGTCATCGGACCATCTTGTGGCTGGTCGTCCTACGCTGCGCTTGCCAATACGCGGCCGCCATTCGAGAACTTTCCGACCCCATCGGCCATCAGTTCTCCGTGCTATGTGCCCTGCCCACTGCCACTTCAACTTGCTAATCCGCTGGGCTATGTCGGTTACTTTCGTTCGTCTGCGGATCTCCTCATTTCTGATTTACTAACATACCCATCTGTAATACCCATTAAACGCTATCCGTTCCTGTCTGTCCTAAATCTTTATGGTGCATGTTCGACCGCCTTCTCCTTCTAAAGTTTATTTGCCATACCAGTTTAAGTAAGGATAGGTATATAGAACACCTCAATGTAGCAAGCCGGCTGGCGAGCCCAGCACCATCGGACAAAAAGACACCTAACTCTAAAATTATTTACTAAATATTTACGGATTTGCATGACCAAACAATAAAAATGGAAAAAAATGAGCTAAAAGTTATAATGTAGGTACTTACATTATTTCTAAATTTTCAAATGCATGAAGGTCAAACATATCTAGAGCCAGTTCTGTTTTTTATTATCTTAAATTATTGTAATCGAAATTATTTATTTCTAAATTTTTTTCGATTTTTCTTTTTCTATTTTTTTGATGTTGCAGGTTCGAATCCTGCCATTACCCTAATTTTTCTTTGTGTTGTCATTCATTATATAGCATTTTAAATTTAATTTTATTATCTTGTTTGTACTATTTGTTCAGTGAAAAACCGATTCATTAATTCACTTTATTTCACTATCCTCGATCAGCACAGTTCTGGAGGGAATGGGCCTAACCGCATGCGGGGCCATTCTCGCGTTAGTAGAGATGGAATTACATTCGAGATTTGACAAAAAGAACAGTTGGATTCCTTTAAAATCTGTCGTTTTTGACAGAACTGGAATGTAAGATTCAACTCGATGAACGACAGAATTAGATGCCTGCGGGGAAATTCTCGGTTTATGCGACATTAGTCTCGCATGAAAACAACTGTCAAATCCCTGGGAAATGTGTAATTTTTTGACGTATCTGACCTATCTGAGATGAATCTCGCATGAACCAAAGATTGAGGTCTTGGTGAGAGATCTCTCTATTGTGGCTGACTTTCACAAGGGATTATAAAGTGACTAGTAGTAGGGGTAACGTTTGAGCGCTAGCCGCAACAACTGCTCGATACGGTCCTATCGTATTTTAGGAGCAACTGCGCAAAACTGAAGTTCTAGCAGCATGTAGCTAGAGTTCAGTTGTTACGGTGATCAAAGTGGTAGTAGCCAGTTTCTGTTGCACTGCGAATGGGCTGATACGATTGGAATAGTCAGGGGCATTTACACTAGGGCCATCCGGGCCATGGCCCGGAGCGCCAGGCTGCTAGGGGCGGCAGCCGCCCCTAAAATGAAATACTTTATCTTCATTTAATGGGGCGCCAAATCTTTAAATACGCCTCAGGGGATAGTACAACACTCTCGCTAACGGCGTGAGGTAGTAGCTCGCTACCCTCTAGCTAAACGCCCTTCGGCCGCTCGCCCTCTTTCTGATAAGCTGTCAAAACCGTATGAGGCTAATAGCGCAAGTTCATTCGAAATAAAATGTAGCTCGAGTTCAGTTGTTACAGTGGTCACAGCCAGGTGCTGGTTGCACGATTGGGGTCTCTCACAGATAACAATGTGAAGTAGAGGTTGCTGATGCTTTTCATCATCATCATGACCATCATATCAGCCGGAAGACGCCCACTGCTGGGCATAGGCCTACCCCAAGGATCTCCACGACAGTCGTGTGCTGCTCGCATCCATCGGTTTCCAGCGATCTTCACCAGATCGTCGGTCCTAATGCCCTAAAGTCCGGCCATAGGTCAGCGGGTTTCTTGGAGCCCCTGGTTCCCATGTACAACGATTACTTTCCTTCAGGTGAACCGCCAACTTGTTTACTCCCTTTTAAAGAGATCATACTTTTAAATAAGGAACGCTTCTACTCTCGACAAAATTAAAAAAATCAAAACGTCATAGACAACTTTTTTCAGAGCGGGAAAATCCGCGCTCAAACTCTTAATTAACTCGACTTAATCACCGGGGGCGATAGAAGTTTTTAATTGACTTTGCGTCGGCACCCTAGTCTCACCTTGGCTCATTAATCTCGAACTCGGACCTGATAATTGCTGATTCAACGTGGGCTCAAGAAGTTGCCATCCGATTTTGGAATATAGCAGATTTTTTTATGAAATAGACACCCGCAAAACCAAGATCACGCGTTGCCAACCCAGAAGACTGAGATGAGACAATAAGGTTACCTTTAGTAAGGATACTCTTGGATTACTCTCGTGCCAGTAATTGCACCGGCTGTCTTGCTCTCCATGCCGGAACACAACAATGCAAGCACTACTGCTTAGCGGCAGGATTAGCGAGCAAGACCTTGCACAAGGTCCTACCATGACCGCAAACACGTGTACGCTTGTGTAAATCAGCTGGTCTGTGCGACATATTAAACGACGTGCCATATAAGATCCCGCTGATGCCTCTAGATGTCGCGAAACTGGGGATTGTTTTCTCTATTCAGTTTTTTTGACGCAGACAGAATAAAAAAAAAGATGTCATATTATGTTTCAGTGTTTAACACTATTTAGAGCTCAATCGTGATTTAGAGTCAGGGATTTGTCCAGGGTTCTTTTTCACTAGTAGCTACAGAACCGTACTTAACAACTTAAGTTCTGAATGCTCCTTGATCCTGATAATAGAAAACTGAGTAGTTCATTAAGACTAACATAAATGAGTTTGAGAGCTTAAGCACAGTATAGATATAACCAGTAAGGAATCTACGTACAAACGCTCGGAACCGACGCACGCACACAGACGCACGCTCAACACGGCCGCTAAGGCTGCTAAGACGGCCGTCAGTCGCGTTAGCAGCCTTAGCGGCCGTGTTGAGCGTGCGTCTGTGTGCGTGCGTCGGTTCCGAGCGTTTGTACGTAGATTCCTTACTGGTTATATCTATACTGTGGCTTAAGTACCAAGTCTTAGTTAAAAGCTTTGAAGGAATAAGCTATCCAAAGAAACCTTATTTTAATTTAACTTTCAAAGTTAAATTTCTACACAAAGTTAGCACCAGTTGCTAAATACTGGAAATCTCTTCAGAGCAAGATATTGGAAGTCTTTAAGAGGAGTGTGAACCCAGCCACAGTATAGATATATTTATACATATACTGTGACCCAGCGCTCTCCATGTAAACGACGATAACGTTTTCCACCCTCTAAACCTTAACCTATAGCCATGACTTTTTTTTGTATGTTGTCATTATGCTCTAGATTTTAATTTATTGACGCTTTTAGGTTTTGTATGAAACTCCTAAAATGCAAATATTGTCAAATCTATGAAGAATATTTAAAAAATCATAACATACAAACCTAGTTCCAAGGCATAATGAGAACATACCAAAAAATCATTGCCATAGATTAAGGTTTAGAGGGTGGACAACGTTACCGCCGTTTGTATGGGGAGCGCTTTTTCGCGCTGGGTTTACACTCCTCTTAAGATGTGAGTGTAAAGAACAGAAGAATGCTGAAAATATCGAACGGATCTTGTTAGAAAAAGCTTTGCAAGAAATATATGGCAGCTCTAAATCTTGTTTGCTTTCTGATCGCCTATGCAAGTCGAGACTTCGAAATATCTCTATCCAAGATACGTCATTGATTTAATAATACGCCCAAGAAATGTACGATATGTCTTCTAACAGATTTGAATTTTGTATTTTGTAATGTGATTACGCAATATAGGGTTACCTATTGCGAAAACAATTATTACGTCTCGACGAGGAAAACCTCCGAAGAAATTTGTAGAACTCGAATAGACGCCCACGTCAGTCCTATATTTCTTTAATTGTATCTACTTTAACAACTTTCTATAGACCACGGAACCCTACCCTTTTATTTTTAACCCAGTTGACATTCATCTTTATGCCTGCGGATTCCGAGGCACTTCCCGCGACGTCGTTTGGAAAGGTCTTTGCAGACGCTTTCGTTGATGAATGTCGCCGTCATTTCCTTTCGAAATGTAAATTTTTATAGATGCCATTTAGACGCTATCTGTACCTATAAGTACAGTCAGCCTCGGAAGTAGCTAAACACTTAAAAACCTTGTCGTAGTAATGTATGAAATGGGAGTTGCTCGATTCGAATCGAAGTCTCATTACTGTCAGCGACTACGTAGGTACGTACCTACTTAGTAAAGTAATTAATAGATTCAGGCGTTACTTGCGGCGGTCCATATCAACAAACTGGAACAAATTACCTTGCTACTCTTTCAGTATGTCATTCGTTCAAGTTGCGAACGGTCGTACTATTTGATCCGGATGATGCCTCGTATAGAGGCGAAACGCCCGTAGATCGTGTTGTTTTAGTATTTAGTAGTGGTGGTGTATAGTTGAATCGGTGTGATATATGTTGTTTCGTGTGGAAGCGGAGGAGCAGGGGCGTATTTACCCTAGGGCCATCCAGGCCATGGCCCGGGGCGCCAGGCTACGAGGGGAGGCAGCCGCCCCTAAAATGAAATACTTAATGGGGCGCCAAGTCTTTAAATACGCCTCTGCGGGGGAGGGTGGCTTTTTGCATGAAAAAATATATATCGCACAGACGCAGCTAACTTGCACGAGCACGGCACTAGTTTCGCGGAGTAGCAAGGTAATCTGTTCCAATTTGACGTACTAAAGTGTTCAGTTACGTCTGAAGTTGACCATCAGACAGTTGACCGACATTCCAGGTTCATATTTATTTATTTATTGTTATCTTTTTTTTACACTATGTAAGTACTTACTAATGTGATGATTGTGTATATTGCTCTATAATCTTGTTTTGAAAAGAGAAGAAAAAAAGATAAACTGCCGAGTTTCTTGCGGCGTTTCTTCTCAGCAGATTCTTCCCTTTTCCGAAGCGCTAGTTGATTCAGACATGTAAAAGAGCCTATAATAATATGGCCTACTTGCAAAATAAATTTTTCATTTTCATATATTATCTAATAGAGAATAAAAATGCTCAAATTCATTTGGTATCGTATTTTATTCACATCAATGGTCTATTGTATTTTGGTATACATTAAAGTAGTGAAGAAGAAATACTACCTTCACAAAGCACATACAGAACCAGTTATATCGTCCCCCTCCCTGCTACCTGTCGCATCTAACAGTTTACCAATAGTTCCGACAGATAGCGAAAGAAGCGTTTTCACACATTATGAGGTACCCAGCAAATGGAATCTTCCAACTAACTGTCGTATCTAACAACATTGTACTAAGAGTTACGACAGTTAGCGGAGGAGGGGACAATACGTCCAATTAAAAAGCGCTAACAGTTTTCACGCATTATGTGGTACTCGGCAAATGGAAGAATTTGCAATTAAACTGTTTCCCAGCCTTCTTCCAGCTAACTGTCGTATCTAACAACATTTTACTAACAGTTCAGATAGTTAGCGATGAGACTGTGTCCATTTAATAAGTGCTAACCGTTTTCACACATTATGAGGTATTAGGAATTTGCAATTGAACTGTTTCGCATCCCCCTTCCAGCTAACTGTCGTATCTAACAACAGTTTACTAACAGTTACGACTGTTAGCAGAGGGGGGACGAATTTAAGTCATACTTTCTGATATTGACTTAATCTGATTGGCTGCGTATTTATTTAACTATTTTTTTTAATGCCCAAATGAATAAGAAAAAACTGTATCTGTATACGCCATGTTAACGTAAATAAAATATATTTAGAATATTTTTCTAATATGTAGAAAAGTTCAGAGTAGAAATTCCTATATACATGTTGACTAGTAAGATCTACCAACTATAAATATACATTTTTTGTAAAGGATTCATAAATTCGACAAGTACATAATTAAGTTCAGATATAAGACTTAGCACCAAATTTTGGCAAATCTTGTATAGGATATAATTAATACTTATTCAAACATATCAATACTATTTAAAGCCTCAAATATAATATTACCTACTTACTGTAAGCATAGGAATTAAAAAAAAGACAGAATCAAAAGCGAATGGCGGTCGTAAGTTCCCTCACACAGATTAGTTGGTACTGTATTTTATCTACACATATATCATAAAAATGCTCTATAATGCGCTCAGAAACCGTAGTTAGGCAATGACCAGCATTATAACAACCAATATTATTATGAGAATTTTTCTAATTTGTTTCTATATTTGTTCAAATTAATCTTTTATTACATTATTTTAATGTGCACAGTCTATAGATATTTAATAGGTGCCTAGCACTAGTAGCTAGTAGCAATGCAGGTCATTTCCCTATGGCTTCTGAACCCATCATAGAGTACTTACGATATGTGTGTAGATAAAGTAATGTATGCAACTGTACATAATTAGGTCTTAAAACACTCGTGTGATCCTATTATGAAACTCGCTGACGCTCGTTTCAAAAAACCACACTCGTGTTTTAAGACCCCTCATTATGCAACAGTTGCATAAAATACTATTTTCGTTTCTTTTATATTTATTATTATTATTTACTTGGAAACACTCAAAGCGGACAAAAAATCTATATGAGCTCTTAATCTCCAATTATTTCTGGAAGTGTCTTCAGTTGTCACTGAAAAAGTAAAACGATACCAAATTACTATTTTGCAAAATGTATTTCAAAAATTATCATTTGTAAACTTAGGCTAATAGCATGCCATTATTGTAATTTAGTTTAAGATTTTGCATGCCACACTGTGGAGGAACATACATCCATGTAATTTTCTTACCAACTGACATGTTTAATCTACTGTGTATGTTTTTGCAAAATAAAATGATTTGATTTTATTTGAAAGCCATAATAAACGAAAGTAAGCGACGTACATTACTGTCTTAATGTAAATGCAATTTAAATTAAACCCGACCCTTGTCGACTAATGCTGAGAGGAGTTAAGTAATCGTCATTGTACTATGCTCTCTTGACAATAATAAATAAATATTAATAACAAATATTTTTGGGACAATTAACACCAATTGACCTAGTCCCAAAGTAAGCAACTAAACTGCTTGTGTTATGGGTACTGGAGAACGGATATACATACGTAAAGAGATAAATATATACATGAATACATATAACATCCAAGACTCGGGTACAAACGTTAGTATTCATCATACAAACATTTGCCCC
Organism: Ditula angustiorana; assembly: GCA_963691745.1. Taxonomy (NCBI): domain Eukaryota; kingdom Metazoa; phylum Arthropoda; class Insecta; order Lepidoptera; family Tortricidae; genus Ditula; species Ditula angustiorana. Next base: position 2,358,303 of record OY829480.1, on the reverse strand, counting down.
TCCCGTGAATCGAACCCTGAACTTCATGCTTTGTAGTCAGGGTCACTAACCACTAGGCTATACGGTTGTCGATAGAGTCATGTATATGTATTTTTAAATGTGTAACTGTTGTACAACTTACAAAATCTTATTTTTCATTTAATAACAACTACAGTCCATATTTGAAGATATCATGGATTGAAAATGGCTGCAGAGGATCTTGGCCCAGTTTACAAGATTTTACAATAGATACGTCTTGCAAAATTGCAGGATTATACAAGACGGGACCTCAGGTCCTGATATATATATATACCTATATTTTTTATTGATGTCACTTATAACTATGATACTCCCATTCACAATCGGTCCATGAACCATGAGCAGATATCTCCAGCTAACTGTCGTATCTAATAACAGTTAAGACAGTTAGCGTGGAGAGAACCAGTATAGCATTTAAAATTGAGAAAATTATCGATAACTAATAGTGAATTTGTCTAAGCGAACGGCGCCAAAATGAAATCCAACACATTGCGTAGCAAATAGCAACTTTGGTAGGAGTCCTCTTCTAGTTTCACATTGCTAATTTCCAAGCTTTTATCTGTGCTACTGGTATTCAAGATATCTTGGCATGCCGTACTGGGTACAGAGTAAATAACAGTATAAGTACAGAGGTTTGACTTCGAACAAAAAACGGCGTTTAGGTATAAGAAGCGTCCTTCTGTATGCCTCTCTATCTATCGTATAACTTGTTTACATTCGAACGCGCGGCAATTCAATTGCGCCGGTCCCAATGCAGTGCGCCGATGTTCTTGTAGCTCCGCAAAGCCGCGTCTGCTTTCAGTAACCTACTGTACGTCTCTCCGCCTATAGTATAGTATAACTCATATTCATTCGCACACGTGGCAACTCAATTGCGCCGGTCCCAATGCAGTGGTGCGCCGATATTGTTCTAGCATCGTGAAGTAAGCCGCGCCTGTTTTTAGCTACGTACTGTTTATCTCTTTATATAACCTCTCAGTATAACTCGTATTCGTTCACACGCGTGGCAACTCAATTGCGCCGGCTCCAGTGCAGCAGTGCGCCGATGTTGCGTCGCGAAATAAGACGTAAAGTACTGTTAAATACATATACTGTTATATCTATAGTATAACTCGTATACATTCGCACGCGTGGCAACTCAATTGCGCCGGCACCAATGCAGTGCTTCAATGTTTTTGTAGCTCCGCGACGTGAACTGCGTACTGTTTACCATTCTGTATATACTCGTAGTATATCTCGTATATTCATTCGCACGCGTAGCAACTCAATTGCGCCGGTCCCAATTCAGTGCGTCGATGTCGAGCTAGCTTCGCGAAGTGAGCCTTGGCTGTCTACTGGCAACTCAATTGCGCCGGTCCCGATGCAGTAGTGCGCCCATGTTGCTTCGCGAAATAAGCCGTAAAGTACTGTTACATATACATATTGTCATATCCATAGTATACCTCGTATACATTCGCACGCGTGGCAACTCAATTGCGCCGGTCCCAATTCAGTGCGTCGATGTCGATCCAGCTTCGTAAAGCGTCCTTGGCTGGCCTACGCGGGCGCGAGCTTGTGCCAGCTGCGCGCGCGCGGTGCGAGCGCGGGCTCGGCGCGCGCGGCGGCGGCGGCGGCGGCGCGCAGCGCGGCGAGCGGGCGCAGCGCGGGCTGCACGAACGTCTCGAGCCACTCGCCTGCACTGCGGGACCCCGTTATGGCGTACAGGTTTCGAGTCAGGTCGGTTTGGAGGGAGGTCAGCTCTAGGAGCAGTCTGAAACGAGTTTTTAAATATACAATAGCAGTTTATACAACTGCTATATAATGACATACTATATATATACAGTTGCATACGTTACTTTATCTACACACATATCATAACGGCAAAAAACCAACAAACGAATGACAACAGTAGTGGCGGCAATTTGATCCATCCGTCAAGCCGATCGTTTTTTTCTTAAATCATTGACAAACGAATGAAGTCCCTATTCTCATGTCACTTGATAACAAATGTGCGTTTATATAAAAAAAAACATACTGGATTGACGTTTCGTATCGATAACTATTTTAATATCTATGGATACTAAAATAGAGACCCACTTGAATTTTGACAGCTGTTCCAAATTAAAACTCATAGCGTTACAGAAATCGGTATGTAATGACCATTAAAGTTCAGATTTACCTACTATTACAGACAAGAAAGTTGTCATAATGAAATTGGTTGTAATAATGCATTTCCTATGGTTTCTGAACGCAATTTAGAGCACTTATGATATGTGTGTAGATAAATTAAATTTAAATGACAGGAATATTGGTAAATCGGCCTAATCCTGTCAAGGGGTTATGGGGGATGTTATTTGCAGCAAGAAATGTCATGTGATACCCTTGTGTATAGTCAACCAAGAAATTGCTTGACCACTCTTCGACTGTATTACAGAGGGATAAGGTTCAAAAGTGGTCAAGGAATTACTTGATCGACTATACTCGTTTGAAACTTTCGCGATTTTTACACACACTTGTTATGTTTACCGGGATTTCAACGCGATATATATGATATAATGAGTCTGCTCGTGACCAGGGCTAATGCAATACGGTCGAGGTAAATAAATAAAAAGTAAATTATCGCGTTAAAGTCGCGGTAAACGTAATGAGTAAGAGTTTATTTGTTAAAAAATCCATTTTTTCCTAGTTCTTGTGTTGACGGTACTCTATTAGTGCACTGTCATCGGATCTACATACGCATACCGGATTTGGAAGAAATCCGAGCACTGGAAGTAAGGCAAAATTTAGTTGCAAGATTTGAACTGAACATAAATTTCGATCTAATCTTTCTACCTATCCATTAGTATAAGGATTAGATGGACTAACTTTGGTTGGATTTTTACTATAAGCTAGGTTACTACTTAGGCGTGATTGATCGGAATCGATTCAATTGTTTCCTAGATTAAAGTTTTGGGTTAAAATACGTGTTTATATGAACTTACTGTTGCGCGGAAGCGGCTAAGCCTTCCACTTGGACTGGGTTGGTATATCCATTTTCAATTTGCCAAGGATTCAGCCAGGTTTTTACTCTGTAACATAAATCGACCAGAAATAAGTTTAACGTGTATAGTTTACTAGCGGACGCTTGCGACTTCGTTCGCGTGGAATTAGTAGCCTATGCCCGTCAGAGATAGTGTAGCTTTTTATCTATGAAAGAATTTTTCAGTTTGTTTGTTTGTATGTAGGGGTAATCCCTGGAACTACTGAACCGATTTCAAAAATTCTTTCACCAATAGAAAGCTACACTATCCCTGAAGGAAAGGAGGAAGGAAGGAAGCCTACTAATTTTACGCGAACGAAGTCACGCGCGTTTGCTAGTGTGTCATAAAAATATACTAACAGGTCTCCGTGCACGAACGCGAAGCAGCGGTCCCGTAGTATGACGAAGGAGTGCACGCAGCGTGCCAGCTCCTCGCCGGGCCACTGCGCCGACGGCAGGACTTCGCTCACCAACGATTCTGGAATAATCCTCAACAATATTAGAAAGAATATTTATCTACACATATATCATAAATGCTCTATTATGCGTTCAGAAACCGTAGGTAATGACCAGCATTATAACAACCAATATTATTATGAGAATTTTTCTAATTTGTTTTTATATTTGTTCAAATTATTTTTTTATTACATTATTTTAATGTGTACAGTCTATAGATATTTAATAGGTACCTAGCACCAGTAGCTAGTAGCAATGCAGGTCATTGCCCTATGGCTTCTGAACCCATCATAGAGTACTTATGATACGTGTGTAGATAAAGTAATGTATGCAACTGTACATAATTGGGTCTTAAAACACGAGTGTTTTAAGACCCCTCATTATGCAACAGTTGTATAAAATACTATTAAATGACAATTATATAAGGCCTTAAAATAATGTAATATTAATTATTATATTTATACATTTATACATTTGTGATAGCAATTTTGACATTGACATGTGACATTTTTATTGTAAATTATTAATAAATAGTTATGCTGCATGTCTACATATTTGTATGCCTTATGGCAAGCATAGTGACACAAAACTTTATGTAACACCTGTAATAAGAATAAGAGAGTAAGAATAAATTTATTTAAACAAAAAAAGGTACATACAATAATGTTATCAACAAAACATTTACATTACATTTAATACTTACCTATGTTAGCAAATGAATGATTTGATTGATTGATTGAAAGTTTTTGTCTACACTAATATAATAAAGAGGTAAACTTTGTTTGTTAGTTTCTTTGTATGTATGGGGTAAACTCTGGAACTACTGAACCGATTTCAAAAATTCTTTCACATATAGAAAGCTACACTATTCCTGACTGACATAGGCTACCAATTTTACGTGAACGAAGTCGCGCGCGTCCGCTAGTATTATATATAATGTAATATTTAATTGTTAGTGTAAGTTTCGTGACGCATTGGTTTTACTGTAATGTCATGTAAACGTTTTTATCAATAAAAAATTAATTAATTCAAGTTTAAGTTATTAGTTTAAGTTAAGTTGTTATGTTAATGAGTTCATGTTTTTTGTACGTTTTCTTAGTTTTTATGTGGCAATAAAGTTACATTTACTTTCTTTCTTCCTTTTAAATGTTAGAATTCTCTGTATTAATTTTATACCGAGCGTTGGTAGTTTATTTTTAATGCAGTTGGGTTTATTTTTTTTTTATTTTACACTTTTTAGTTTTAGTGAGAATGGTTGCTAACCAGCCTTAAATCGTTATACATATAAGATCGTCATTGAAAATGACAAATCATAAAAGAAACCTAAAGATGATTTCCAAATACCTATTCAATGATACCGGCTTTACATAGTTTGTCAACTTTCTTTTTTTTACAATATGGCGTCTGGTTATCGCCATATTGATTTTTCAAATGTTATATATTTAGTAACACTCACAAGATTTAGACAAATCGATTGACTTGAGGATCATCATAATCTCCCCACGCGTTTGGTCTCCAGAGCGCCGCAAAGGAACAAACATAGATACATATATGCTGATAAAGAAATAATTCAAGGAAAAACATTACGCAATGTTCACGAAGAAGTCTTAAAGCGTCGGCTACGTCGCGCGGGTGCACGGAGCGGGTGCACGCCTATCGAACAAATAGTATGTGCCCGCACCCGCGCGAGTTAGCGGACGCTCTCATGCTATTTTTCTATAGGCGTGCACCCGCTGTTTTTTTTTTTTATATACAATATAGGACGGCAAACAAGCAAGTGGGTCACCTGATGGTAAGTGATCACCACCGCCTATAGACACCTGCAACAACAAAGAGAGTGCAGATGCGTTGCCAACCCAGAGGGCTAAGATGGAATACCTCTTGTGCCAGTAATTACACCGGCTGTCTTGCTCTCCACGCCGGAACACAACAGTGCAAGCACTGTTGCTTAGCGGCAGGATTAGCGAGCAAGATGGTGGTAGCGATCCGGACGGACCTTGCACCCGCATCTGTGTGCCCGCGCGACTTAATGGAGGCCCTTAGGAATACCTGTGGGTGCATCATCTAATTTGGTCCAAGCTTTTAGACAGCAAGCCAGACTGGGCAGAGAGACCGGCATCAGTTCACACAGCGTCGCGTAATGGTCGAATCTGGAATAAAACATTTACCCCCTTATTCATAAAAAAATAACAATCTTCTTTAGCTAACAAATGTTTCGTCCCTTTCATTTGAGGGCAAAGATCTCAATGACAGATAAAGACATAAAACATGTTATCTTATCTTATCTTGTTTATAAGGGGTCCTTTTGGATACACTTCGACCCAGCGGGATCTTTTGTGTATTTACCCCTCCTTCGCACTTAGTCCATCGCTTTTTCCACTTCCTCCATAAAGTGGATGATGTGGTTTAGCGGTAGTGCCTTGAATTCTCCTGGTTCGGGGTATCCGTTTCCGAGGAGTTACATTCTTCTTAAACCATGTTAAGTAACAAACGTTTACGAAGCGTTTATGAATAACTATTTGTCTCCTGATGGGAAGTGATTGCTCAAGGAACCAAAGACTTTATGTCCCATCACATGGGCCTCAAGATCTCTCCCTTAGGGCCTCCGCTAAGTCGCGCGGGTGCACGCCTATCGAACAATAGTATTATCAAACCGCGATTAGAATACAATTGGATGGTAACGTCAGCACACTGTCATTGCATAGATATAGGAATGAAGTTTGACGCAAGTCTATGAAATGACAAGTGTGCTGATGTTACCCTTCAATTGTATTCTAATCACGGTTTGATAATACGAGCCCGCACCCGCACCCGCGCGAGTTAGCGGACGCTCTCGTACTATTTTTCTATAGGCGTGCACCCGCTCCGTGCGCCCGCGCTTTAGCTAAGGCCCGAAACGCATTAGCAAGCTACTACTTCAAGTCGGTATTCTGCAAGATGATGGCACTACTCCGGATGTCCATATTGATATTAATGCAAAAAGCAATTGATTCTCGGGCGTATTATAAAATCAATGACTATATCTTGGACAAGGATGTTTGGAAATGATCCCGATCTGTATTGGCGATCCCTGGCTCCAAAGATTGTACACCTGCTGTGTTAAATTGTTAAATTGTAAAAATTTTGAATATTTGAGATGTAAAATAACATTGTAATTTTGATTTATTTAAAAAATTACACCTCGTTGAGTTTCTTGCCGGTATCTTCTCATCAGAGGTTTTTCCGAACCCGTGGTAAATTTTTTGACATTCATAAGTGCTACCTGTAAGCCTAATCTGAATAAAATATTTTGACTTTGACTTTGACTTTGATTCCATTAATATTTATGATGATAATGACTGATAAAATGATACCTTGACCATCCTGTCAGGATGATGCCCGCGAAGTTGATGTTATTGCCATATTTCTTCAGCTCCAGCCGCCAGGCTTCTTGGTTGCTCACATACCGGCTTACAGGGGACAGAATCTGGAAACAATTAAAGTAAATTTAAATATCTCATTTTTTTTCAATTTTTATTTTTTAAATGTTAAATAATTAAAATGCTACGTAATAACAACACAAAGAAAAACTAGAGTAATTGTAGGAATTCAAGTGAAAGCAATGTATAAAACCGGCCAAGAGCGTGACGGGGGACGCGCAGTGTAGAATTCCGTAGTTGCCTGAATACTCGTAAACTTGTAATAACTGTAACAGTTTTCCCTTTAACTTCGTTATAATATACTACTATAGTGAATTTATTCACATATCCAAAAACTACCATTCAGCTCGTAAAGGGGGGACACTTGACTCTAACAAAAATTAGGACTTCAAAACTTAATATTTCACAAACTGGTAACTTAATCAAGAAATTGTTTGCGCAAAACCACAATATTTTGACAGACCTATCCAAAAACACCCCTCACCATGGGATAGACGAGAAAAAAACACCCCCACTTGTGTAGGGGAGGTACCCTAAAAAAATTCTACATTTTATTTTACCACTTTGTTGGCTAGACTAATTTGTATATCCATGCCAAATTACAGCTTCTTAGTACTAATAAAAAAAACCGGCTTAGCACCTATAGTCTTGATTTACCTGGCAACTCCCGTTTGCCCCTTTGAACGCAGACCCGGCCCACACCTTGGGAAATATCTGGCGGTAAGACTCCCACAGGTGGGGGTCTATTTGGAAGTACTCCAGAGCATTGTACTGCCAAACTACAGGCTGGACTAACTCTCCGAGCTGATAGGCTGCAAGAAAAGATAAGAAAATATAGTGAACAGACCATAAACTGTGGAAATCTCAGGGAAAGAGAAAACTGGGCCATTACAGACGGACTGCAACATAAAAACTGCAACTATGCAGCCAGGCTACAAAGTTCCAAGTTTGATGCAGTTTTTATGCGGTTAGCATAACTGCATCAAAACTGAAAATGAACTATGCAGTCTGCTTGCAGTTGTCACGACTGAAAGCGGCTGTAGCTATGAAAAATGCAGGCTGATTGCAAGCGGACTGCAAAAATCGTTTGCAGTTTCGATGCAAATATGCCAACCGGATAACAACTGCATCAAAACTGCAACTTTGCAGCCGACTGGCCGTTTAAATGCAGTCTGTCTGTAATGGCACAGTTCCCTCCTTTACTTTTACTCTTGACTTGCATTAATAGATTATTTTCTCACTTGCACTACGTATTCTAACCCCTTATTTATAAAACTTTAGTAATCTAGGGGCCGTTCAAGTATTACGTAAGCAGTATAGGGGGGCGGGGGGGTCTTTGCTGTTATTTTTGATGACATGGGGGGTGGGGGGGTCTAGATGGTGATTACGTCAGCAGTAGTTATTTACGTTTTTACACATATGGAACTGATGTGCAATATACCAATGTTTACGTAAGCATGGGGGGGGGGGGGGTAAGAGCTTTGATTACTTTTGCTGACAAGGGGGAAGGGGGGGTAAATAATTGTAGTAAATCTGCTTACGTAATACTTGAACGGCCCCCTATTGTAGCGGCACCCCTCACTTGTTGTCACGTCAGCATTCGGGGAAACAGGACAGGCGTCGCCCGCGCTAACCTACTTAGCACTAAAAAAGCTCGGTTAGAGTAACCGATACACAGCAACCGCGACACACACCTCGCCTGGTTCTCCGTCTTAGTTTAGTTTTATTAAAATATGTGACGAAATTATAACTTTTATACATATATCGGACTTTCATTGTTGACAAATAGTTATCCCCAAACATAAACAGTTAAACTATTTTAACCAACAAATGTTTTGTTCCTTTCATTCGAGTACAAACGTCACAATAACAGATAAAGACATAACACATGTTAACTTTTTTCTTATGCAACATAGGAAGGAAAACGAGCAAGTGGGCCACCTGCTGGTAAGCGACCACCCCGCCCATAGACACCACAGGAGATTACAGATGCGTTGCCAACCCAGAGAGCTAAGATGGAATACCTCTAACACAGGTTTACACAGCGATTATAAATAAGAAGGTAAGTTTATAGACGAATCGATGCGGCACAGGATTGGTAGGTACCATTTAGAGTGTCACTCTTGACGGATCGGAGCATGTCGTCCCACATGAGCACAGTCAACTCTGGCCTCTTCTGCTTTAGGAACAGGGCCAGTTCTCGTATGTGCTCCAAATACAGCCTGGCAGTGCCGTGGATGCTGTTAGCTGCTCTGCTCTGACACTCGGGGCACACTGCCGTATGCCAGACCTGGAAATTTGTCAAATATTTGGTTAGAGGCATTTTCAAATCTATTTGCTCTAGTAAGTAGGTGGCATAAAAGTGTTAAAAATGTTGCAGATCATTATTAGAAATATGTACAAGTATATCAAATAAAAAAATAGTGATACTAGGTAACAAAAATATATGGCAAACAGTTCTTTTTTCCTTTAAAAATACTTTCATTAAAATCCAGATAGAAAATAAAGTTTTATTATTAAATTCATAACAAAATTTTCTTTCGATTTTTATTATTTCGGGTTAAAGAAATTTATTATCTCAAAAGAAATATTACATTTCACTAAATGAGACTAAAGTTATCATGCCTTAATATCTATTACGCCCGTGAGCGCTAATTTATACAGAGTAACCCCTAATTCACAAAAACAACCCACGGACCCATTCCCGCCAAATCATTTTGTCCCTCATTATTATGAATTCAAACGTAATAATGACGGACAAAGACAAAAACATATTACTTACAATCTAAACAGACACAGTGGGCGCTTATGAGTACGAGGGCAGTAATATAATTCGTTATACTCGTATTAAAAATATGCATAAATTTAAATTCGTGTTTTGTACGTAATTTAATGTTGAACATTAAAAATAATAAATTTAAATACTATGCAATGACAACACAAAGAAAAATCTTGGAATTGAATTAACACGGACTATGCTTTCGCACATTCAAATTAAATTTAAATGCTACATAACGACAACACAAAGAAAAATTAGGGTAATGGCAGGACTCGAACCTGCAACATCAGCATTCCGTGCGTTGCGTTTTCTAGTTTCGCCACATTACCACTACCCTGCGAATTTTTCAATGTTACGTTTGTAAGCTTTCGCACCTCATCAGCTCCTATATGCAAGTACTTGGCGTCCAGCTGGACGTCCAGCGCCTGTTCCAGCATCATCTTCACCAGCTGCAACGCCTGCGGTCGCGAGGGACACAGCACGGCCGGCGAGCGCGCCAGCTCCCTCAAGCTGTGGTATGCTGGGTGCTTCAGGACAAACTCCAGGTGGCCGATGGTTTGAACCAGCTGGATCTGACGATGGAAATTTGTGCACTCCATCATCATAGCAACTAAAAAATGACGCTCCCCTTTACAAACCTTTTGCTCTGAGATAAAAATAATAGTAGTTGAGATAATTTCGAAAATGTATTAGTTAGTCAAAAGATACAGTAGGTTGAGAAACATGAGTGACTAATTAAGTATGGAAGTGAGTGCAGTACTCGCCAATAAACATTAATGTTTGGCGAATTTTTTTGTAAAAGATTTGTACCATTTTATCATAAATAAAGTAAAAAAAAATTGTATGAGAGCCCTCTCACAAAAACTTCTATGTAATTTAATTTTTTGGTTATGTAATTGGCTTTGGGTCAGTAAGTTACATAAATATTGCAAATAGGAAGACTGTAGCTTTAACAGTTTAGCTACTAGACACTCGCGCATCATCGTCATCAATCATCATATCAGCCAAAAGACATCCATCCACTGTCAGTGGCCAGTTTCACGAAGCTACAAGTTACAATTTTACAAAATTTTAAAATTGTAACTGGTAGCTTCGTGAAACGGGCCACAGAAGTAGACCTCCCCAAAAACTACCACACCAGGTCAAGCGCTGCTCGCATCCAGTGGTTTATAAAATAGTACAAGCGCAGATGTTGTACTTCAAGCAAAAACGGCATTTAGGTATAAAAAGTGACCTACTGTATGCCTCTCCATCTAACTTGTGTTAGATCACACGCGCGGCAACTCAATTGCAGTGCCCCAGTGAAGTGGTGAATGAATATTCTTTAATGCCTGCGAAGCTCGCTTAGCCCAAGTACTTACAGGCTCAAGTCCATTATCCTTAATGAACCTCAGCAGATGCCGGACTTCCTCCAGGCTGTACATGCCGTCCCCGCTGCTGCCACGGACACTGCCGATGTCTGCCAGCCCGGCAGAGTACGGAAATGTGTCCTCCCATTCCAGGAGGATCCCGGTGGCCCCCCAAGACTTGGCTGCTAGTATAACCTAGAAAGTTACCGGGTTGGGTACAGTTTGGGAAATAAACTTAAAGTGGGAGCTCATTTTAATTTACATGGTAATGAAATTGTTTTCTATCAAGAAGTTTTGGTTAAAGAAAGAAAGAAATAAAGAAAAATTGTTTATTCAGCTTACAATACAAAACAAGACAGAAATAAAACAAACATATTACAATTACTGGACAGTATTGTATAGCCGAAATGGCCTCCACTCAGCAATGCTGTCAGCACGGCAATGCCTACAGCGCTGGTTTTCAGTGGAGCCAGTGGGTTGTATGGGACAGCGTACTGTGGGGAAATTAAATTTAGAAAAGAATAATAAGAATAATAGTACACATAAATAATAATAACATATACCAAGAATAATAAAGCATGCTATAAAGAGTCATAGCATAACATAGAAGTATCACAACATAAAGAGAGAAAGGTTTACATACTGAGACATTTGTGGAAGAGATCCCTTAAAGGGATAAAAAACCTTTTTTATCTTTTTATTTTTCGTATTGTATATAAATATTTTTATGTATATATTTACATTTATATGTATGTTTATACCTTTTTTATTTTATTTATTTACAGACAGACAGACAGACGGACAATCTGACAGATTGACTGACTGATTATTGACTGACTTTTTAATGATTAAAAATTATTTTAGTATGGGCCATCCATTAATTAGCTCAGCGCAGGCCGGTAAAGCGGCCATTTTGCGTATGTAACTTACTGACTTGATTTGCAAATATTAAAATTTAAAGCTGAAAACTTTATTTAATCAAAATAAAATGTAGCCTATGTCCGTCAGGGATAGTGTAGCTTTCCATCTGTGAAAGAATTTTTGAAATCGGTTCAGTAATTCCAGAGATTACCCCCTACATACAAACAAACTAACTAACTAACAAACAAAGTTTACCTCTGTATTATATTAGTGTAGATTATTATCTATGTAAACTTTTATGTATGTTTATTGTGTGTGTGTTTGGTTCCTTTTTAATTTGCACCGCCTGTTGTACTTTGGTTTGTTCTCACTGTATCTCTTTCCAAAGGTTGTCTGGAAGAGATCGCTGCTTAGAGATAAGACCGCCTGTTGAATCCCATGTAAAATTTCCCTGTTTGTGTTCCTTTATATTTGTTTACTTGTGTGAATCAATAAAGAGTATTTGTTATTGTTTTAGGTGTAATGTAAGGTTTTTTAATGACGGAGTGCCTCTGTGATTCATCCTGCCAGCTATAGTTTTTAAGGTTCCATCGTCAACAAGGAATTATAGACATGTCAAATGTGTACAGAATAGTTATGTACCAATTTTAAAATTATCATTTTGTTTTGTATGGACTGTACAATAGATGTCTTATCATTCACCTCAATTCTCATTGTACAACCTATAATTATGTTTAACCCTTTGAACGCTTTCATATTTGAATGAAGTGATCACTTACCAAGCACTGTTGAATTAATGTAACGTTTAAACCAATAAAAACATGACAACAATTCAAAATAGATTTTAGTCATGATCAATGTACACCATACACCTTCACTCCGACCTTTATAGTGGTCGTTGGCGTGGTAGGCACGACGACACACGACCACTTTATAGGTTCTTGGCATTCAAAGGGTTAATGAGACTGTTGTAGTTAAGTATTAAAAAAAAACTTGTGGTGCCGGAATGTTTTATTTAAATACTTAAAGAATTAAAAGTAAGAGAAAGTTCTGTACTAACCTTTTCGAAGTATTGTACTTGCAAAGGAGCACCTTTTAAATCCAAATGTACTATTCTATAACAAATGAAGATTTAATTAATACCGGCTGGTAACTGTTGGATTATCTTCGAGATCGTATTTACAATTTCATTACCAACCTGTGCATTTTAAGTAATCTTGAAATTTTCACTAAAATAGTGAAATTATAACTAAATTAAAGCCATTTTGTTCAATAATATTATGATTATTACACTACTATCTGTACAGTATCGTATATCGTATTTTGTTTTTTTTTTCACAGAAAAATTTTGACACCAAACGTCAATTTTGACAATATGAAGCGTTTTCAATACGATTTACATAACATGACAGTCAAAGCACAGATGCAGTCATTCCCATTATGCTCAAAAATTTAAGGTAAATAATATGAATGTTTTGCATTACAACAAAACATGTATTATGTCTTGAATAAAACACACAGCGTTTATGAAGAAGCTGTTAGTGGATAACCTTAGTAAATATTTAAAACATACCTGGCAACTCCTGTTTTTACCGTAGATAAGGATCCTTGTCACCTGAAAGGCGCCTTCCATGGCGCTGTCATGTGTCAATGTCATAGCGTCTTCACTTCGCCAGCAAGAGCCTTGCTGCACGCTGTGTGTTTTATTCAAGACATAATACATGTTTTGTTGTAATGCAAAACATTCATATTATGTCCCTTCTAAAACACACAGCGTTTATGAAGACGTGTCTGGTATCTGCTGGTGACAAGAACCACAAACGCTATGTGAATAAAGGATTAAAGATATTGACAATAATGCTATAATAATAGTAGCCCTATTGAGATCAATTTCTTACATTATTAAAGCTAGAGGTTGCGAGTTCGACTCTCGCCAGAGGTAGAAACCGGCATGACGAATATGTACCCCAAACCGGGGAAAAAAATATGTTATGCAAATGGTATTTAATTAAAAATATGTAAACTTGTAAAGTACTTATTTTTTACCAAAAAAAAATAATTTAATATTGCACATTTGCCAGCTGCCTGGTGCCTATACGAGCTGTGCCTAGCCTAGTCTGAGACTGGATCAATTGGAGTAAGCCATCAAGTTTTTATTTTTTTATTGCTCGGCTATAAAATAAAATCAAAAACTTATTTTGACTTATCTGACTTGACTGATACAATAATATTTATATCTAAAATTGTAAAATAAAATATGGACTTCAGGACCTTCCATGCAACCTACGCGGTAAATAAGATTAAGTCAGAGTAATTTTTATACATATGACTGTATGTGTTCAGATTCTGGCCTCAGCCATTCTTTGTAGTTTGATGTTCAACAGTGTTATTGTTTATACCTAGTTTACAATAACTATACATTAGATGATGGTAGTCTGATGAAATGATTTCAAGCCTTCGACAGTAGGATGTGTCCAAAAGAAATAAACATATAAAAAAGACTGTTGGTTAAAAAAAATAAGAAAGAGGATACAATCTACTTATGCCTTCTCATCACCTTGTCATAGTGAGAAGTCCGCGCCTCAGTAGGACGTTTATAATCTAGATTATTGTTAATATTATAATCTGAATTATGACCATACAGTATAACACAGTACAGTTCAGTACAAATAAAAGCATGTCTAGATACCTGTATGTATGATTGATCATCTTCGGTACATCTTACATGTGCATGTTTTTACACCTTCGTGAAGAGTAACCATACTTACATTTCATGTAGAATGTCTACTGAGAAAACAGTTGCTTTAAAAAAGAAATACGTACATATAAAATTATAGTTTAAAAACAATTTACAGGACAAGTACACACCCACAGGGTAGCATGATAGCATGCCGCTGTGGTCTTGTATATAGACCTTTGCCCCCCCCCCCCCTTTTCTTACCTACTAGGGAAGGTTGGGTTAGAAATCCTTTGGGACTGAATACTGAATGTCAAGATCACTCAGAGTGAGACCCAACTTATATTTCAGATTAAAATTAATAGATCATATATTAAGGGTTTGCCTGCACTTACTACTCAGTTAATGACAGCAAATTTTGATCTTAGAGCTAAACCTCGTGAAAAAGAGATCCGATCTCTAATGTATAATTTCCAGACTGTGGAGTGATTGTTGAGGTAAAAAATTGTAGCAGGCTCCATGTCCTGACGGACCAAAAGGTTCTTGTAAATAAATTCAGAGAGATGAATTAGAAATGGATAATTTAGCATTTTGTGTGTAAACACAAATAAAAGTGGGTAACCACTTTTAAAGGGATGGCACATGCCAAGTCAGCCGATGACTTTGTCCAAAACTTTGAACACCTCCGCGGTAGTTTGGATCATTAGATTATCATTATGAGTTAACATCATTCATGAAACCCATCTTTTATCAGACAAGAAAACAAGCAAGCATCAGTCTCTCTCTCTGTCCAAGATACCTCCGCGGTAGCTTAGATCGGCCAGATCCACTCTGGGAGTGAGACGGCGCTTAAAATACCCGAATCGATCTCTGCCTTTGTTCTTACTTTGCCCGAGCCTTGGTGGCTGGGCAGTAATACGATCTTAGTCATATCTTATAAAACAGCTGTTTTCGCCTAAGCCTCCTCCGTGGTAGCTCAGGTCTATGAGACCCACAGTGGTGATAATACAGACCATAACAATTGCATGACCACAACTGTTACTGTGCCTACTATCCAACACGGTTTACTTAAACACATATATACATCTGTGTGTGCTACTCGTGGTAGCTTGGGTTGGTCAACTGCGCTCTAAGAGAGAGACAGAATTAAGAAAAAGATGCACATAATCACACGTCTCTCCTTATGTGGTATAATGTTGGAAGATCTTGTGAGATCTTAAAAAACCCATTGACATAAGTGTCAGGATTTTTCAATATGCAAAGTGTATTAAATATGAAAACATTGGTTCCGTACCATGTACATGTTAGACAAAAATTATAAGAATACTTATATGCAATTTAAAAAAGTAGGTTCAGGTTTTTTTTTTTTTTTTTTTTTATATAGATCTCTATTTAGAAAGTTACATCTCTATATTACTATAATAGCCTCCGCGGCTTTTCAGCTTGTCACCTGAACTCGAGGATGATTTAGAAAGATGCAACAAACATATCCAGCAGTGCGGATCCTTTTATCCTTTTATATATATTTAGATCAGAATTGTAATTCTAATTTATACCACAGAATCATAATGTAATCTTAATTGCGTTTTTTTTTTTTTTTACATGTACAGAAATAAAAAAGAAAATCTGTAAATCAAGACTATTTTTCATGACTTTAATTATTAAGTATCATTTTTTAGTGGCAGAATAGGATCATGTTAGTTAAGCCAATTTGTCAATAATAATTAATTTTATCAAAAAATTGGTCAAAAGCAATTGACTAAAGACATATCTTTCTTTATTTAATTTTTTATTATTATGAATTTTTCTTTTAGCTCAGCTTGGTAAAATATTACCAAAGTTTTGACAGCCTCCGAGGCAGTCTACTCATGAGACAGTATGGTAGGCCAGTAGAAAAAATGCCCCGATAGATTAATCTATCATGCATGTCACTTGCAAGTAATATATGAGGATTTTCGCAATTCAGTAATTAATGGCTGTAAACAGGAAAGCCAAAATAATAAGAATAACCATCTTCATATAATAAGTAGAAGTGTTCACTGCTCCAGTGAATATTGGTTAAAGAACAGACCGTAATAGTCAGTAATAGTACTTAAAAACCAGTACTGTAGATTATATCATCATTGATAACTTGTGCTCTGCTCATTGAGTCCGTCTCTCAAAGACTTTATTTATTAACTTCAATCTCTTTTAATATTTAAAAACACCAAGTGTGGACAAAATCATGGTCTCTAGTCATAAAAAAAAAAAACAACTTTTTATTTATTTAGTACTAAAGCGTCTTCCGAAGACTTTTTACTATCCTCGCAATAGGTATTATGTATGTACCTCTCCGTATTTAATTGTCCCTCCTTAAATATTTGTAATAAAGCCAACAGAGAAGTGTTGATTACAACACATGACAGGAGCATAGGTAACTTAAAATCTAGCGGTAAACATTTACTTCTCTGTATGCATAATAATATGCACTTAAACACATGAAAAATTTTGCAGTCTAATGGCAATGTATGAATTGTATTATTAACTGCCACAGCAGAATATTTGTCATCCAAAATAAAACCTTTTTAAGGACTTTCACTCATCTGAGCAAAATAAACTTCTTTTGTTGCAACAAGAATTGAATCATGCTGCGGTCAACATGTAAACTTGGAAAAACTTCAATTAGTATTTTTATGTGTAATTGTAAGTTTTATATCTCAATTGTATTTATTAATGTAATAAAACTTACTTCAATTTTATTTATCGATAAATTGAATGTCTTAATAGACTTCTTTTTATTGTTATTATTATTATTATGCACAAAGTTAGCACACCTCTTCACACCTGACTGACTTTTGTTGTCAGAGTCTGGTATACATAGTAACTAAACTTATTTAGCAAATAAACTTTTAAAATTATAGAAACCCTTCCTGTGTTTTTACCCGACTGCTGCCAGAAAGGAGGGTTATCACTGATTTGATTCCTGATTTCTTTTGAGGTATGCGGCTCGTCTAACTTGCCAAGCGACCGAAGTCCGTATTCGGAACATAATTGTCGCTTTTTATCTATGACATAAATATCCTCATTATCCTGTGATAATGTTTAACTAGTTGGGAGTCAAGAATAGTTTTTCTAGTCGCGTGGCTTATGACTAGAAGAATTAGAGGATTGTTGCGCTAATTGCATCACATAGTAAGAAAAAGTAAAAAGGTAACTTACCTATGTTAGAAGTGAGTGTACCTACTTTAGCTAGGCAGTGAATAGGTCGAGTGGAAATCTCTCCGCGAGACTATTTCATTCGTTTAATTGGAGGCAACGCCGTCTCCTCCTCCGAGGAGAGAGACAATGACGATTTATGCTCAAATGAACCTCGTTTTTTCCGTGATCTGTTGAGGTTAACGCCGGGGTTCCATCTCGATCGGACACTCACCGAATCACCGAAATATACTTAGATTCTTATCACTACTGTTAAGAAATTATTTTTAGTACACTTTTTCCGGTAATTCATGCATAGATTACAAATAAAAACAGAAATTGAAAACTTTTGCTCGCGAAAACGTCACTTCACGCGGGCAAACCACAACGCTATGACATTGACACATGACAGCGCCATGGAAGGCGCCTTTCAGGTGACAAGGATCCTTATCTACGGTAAAAACAGGAGTTGCCAGGTATGTTTTAAATATTTACTAAGGTTATCCACTAACAGCTTCTTCATAAACGCTGTGTGTTTTAGAAGGGACATAATAGTATAATAATAGTATTATGCATTAAATATTGTTTTACAACAATACATTAAATAATATTTTGAGTGTGTTTCCTTTTCTTAAAGTTTGTTATTTCATTTTCTTCTTAGGAATTTCATACAACGAAAAGTTTTAAATTTTGGTATAACGCCTAAAAAAAGGGTTACCAGCTGCAAACTCCTAATTTTCCTGTAATAAAGAAAATTTAAAACCGGCCAAGTGCAAGTTGGACTCGCGCGTAACATTACTTATAAAAACAAGCAAAAAAATGATTTTTTTTGTATGAGAGCCCCCTTAAATATTTATTTTATTCTGGTTTTTAGTATTTGTTGTTATAGCGGCAACAGAAATACAATAGGTCTGTGAAAATTTCAACTGTTTATCTATCACGGTTCATGAGATACAGCCTGGTGACAGACGGAAAGACAGACGTACAGCGGAGTCTTAGTAATAGGGTCCCGTTTTAGCCTTTAGGTACGTAACCCTAAAAAGCATCAGCTTCAATATGAGTTAAAATGAAAACACAAGTACAAAAGAGCAAACTTTAATTTCGTAGTAAATCATTATATATAGTGTAACTTATGTAAATGTAAATATTATATAAGTAGAGTCAACAAACTTATTTTCTAGAATACTTTTAAAACTGCTTTCATAAATAGTAAATTCATTGTTTACAGTGTCGGTGACAAGTGGGCAAGTTTATTTTTTTATTAATTCCTAGTAATGCCGCCACTACACCTGAACCATGCGTCATTAGACTGGATTCACAATTTGTTAAAATTCAATTTGTTATTTGATAAAAAAAAGCAAAAACACGGCCATTTTGCGGCCATTGACCAATCAGAGACAGCCATTGCCGCGTTTTGGCGTTTTTATCGCTCGAAAACTGAGATTGTGAACCCAGTCTTAAAGTATTGTGTGAAGTGCCCAGACGACTTTAGGTATATTATAGTTCTAGATTAGGCTTTCGATTAATGACGTGAGATACAGGTGTAGCCCAAGCATAACAATAAATTATACTACGAAATTTCCACCACAATACCTATCTAATTGTTATAAAAAAACTCCTTTAACGCGTAATATATGGACTATTAATATTTTTACCATATACTGGGTACGTCCTTGTCTAACTTTCGTCAATCAGTCATCCATTCATCACAATCCCAAAGCAAAGCAATTAGGTAAAACTAAAATAATGTCTGGACTACTACAATGCCTACGTTAATAAAATCTAGAAACTAATACACAAAATGTAAACTTACGAAGAAAATACTCAAACCTTGCAAATAAGGTTTTTCAAATAAATAGGAAGCTAAAAAACTGAATCCATCACATTTAAATGTTGACCTAATCTACTTAATGCTTTATTAAATCGTTAACATTTGTGTCTACTTAAAATACGTAAAAGCAAATCCAACACTTTCTATTCTAATCATGACTTCACATTTCAAATAAAAAATGAATAAAAGTACACAAAAAATATTTGACTTATATTTTCTCAAAACTCATACTATCACTTCCCACTTACCGCATTTAATACTAACTATAACTAAATATTCAATTGATTACACACGGCGAGTTTTAGCTAAACTAAACTAGTAAACGATACCTGATCAAAAACTGTATCTAAGCATAATATTTATTGTGAGTCAGAAACTAGAAAAAAAAAAGTTTCTTAGCATGGGTAGGTTTTGTCTAATCTGAACACCACCGCACACTTTTGTATTAAAGTTTGTTAAAACAAACTTTCGGAAACTTTTCGGTTATCTTCGAAAAAAAGATTTTTTTCGAATTTATCAGATTTTTTAATGCGCAACTATGATCCTGACTCCTGGGTCTGGCTCCACGGCGACATCTTTTGCAAGCGGCGCGCTACCACAGATACGGAAATTCTTGGTGTAAGGTATCACACCCACTAGAATACCGGAGATGATCACCCAAATACCGGCCACGTAGAATGCGGCGTCCCAATTACCAGTCATGTCTTTTAGGCCACCTGAAAATAAAAATTTCATCTGTAGAAGTTTTAAATAAATAACATTATGACTAAACATTCCGCTCTGATCGTTCACGATCACATATAAGAGTGTAATCGTGATGTCTACATATGACGAACGTTAATTTCAGTTTTGGAGACTAGCCAGAAAAACACAGCAAATGGCAGGTCACTCAACCTCAACACTTCAAGACGACTGAAAAGATTCCGATTAACTGATTTTACTTATGTATTGCGTTTCCGCTTCTACAAGAACTCAAAATGTTTCAAAAACCTTTTTTCCTACTCTTTTCGCTACTTGAATAGAATTACTAACTCAGCGATTATCTACTGCTATTGTTTTATTATAACCAACTTTAGTGTTTTCAGACATCTGTTTCATTCCACTACTTTTCCACTTCACTGGTGAAACACCGCAGATGATATCCAATAATAGATTAATGGATATCTAAAATTACCTAGAGGTAATTTTAGGTTTTTATTATACGAACTACAACAATTGCGTAGCAGTCCATTTAAAATCTGGAGCACGTTATTTACTTAAGGACTACAAACACTGCTTCATTTAACAAGTTAACATAATGATAATGATAGTAGGTAAGAGTCGGGTCGGGGTTAATATTTTATAAGGCCCTCTTCACATTACTCAACAAGACTTGGCAAAATTTGTGAAACGCATTTGTTTAAAAGTTCTAGGTACACTTGCTCGCAGCCAAAAATCCACGAGTACAAGGCTCATCACACACCCTTATCTACATCTCGGGACGACCCCGGGGTCACTTCGTGACGCCAGCGGAGACACCATGAAAACCATGTGATTCTGGACGGAGTTAGAAGGGCTGGATTTTTTTCCAACAATATTACTCACAATGGCTTGGCATAAAAGGGATATGCGTGGAGAGGGAAGTCTACAACTAGGTACCTATATAACCATAACACCCATAACTAAGTGAAATACTTCCTATAACTATTCACACGCTTCCTTTTATGATGAAAAAGCTCAGGTACCATTGCCACGCGGGGTACATGTGAATAAGAGACCACCACCGTTGTTGAATTTTGGTTCAATAGTTCAATTAATAGCATATCAAAAGAATAAAGAAAATGGTAAACAATATCTTTATTTTATTTACCTGCCATAGGCGGTCCAATAAGATGACCCAAACCCTGGCTCAGCAGCACCAGGCCATATGCCAGCGTGAACCGCTCCAGAGCTATCAACTCCACCAGTATACTCGGCGTGTACGAGTAAGAACTCGAAAACATCAATCCGAACATGACAGCATTCACTGCGAGTATGTAGAAACTGTAAGATTTTTCTGGATCCATGATACGTATAAGTACAGGGAACATGATGATGGTCACTCCGCACAATATGAGGCATAACGCGTATGTTTTTGTGACGTTCACCCACGGCAAATCGCCCATCCATCCGAGTCCCACCTGAAAAGTAAAAAATGATTATTTTTAATAAATTTCACGTATTACAGTATCAATAAACTAGTTATTAAACGCGCTTACTAGTACTTATTTCAAAAATTTACTAATTCTAACACAGTTTAAAGAATGTGAAATGAATTTTGAGAAAATAATGGGTAAATAAAAATGTATTCTTTTGCCAAAAAATGATCGCTACCATCTCAGTTAGTAAATGCTACGAAGAGTGAGTTCATTGACGTTGGTGACGAACAACGCTATCACTTTTCTATATTTTTTGTATCAATTCAATTTCAAAGTTCTTATAACATGTCTTCAGATAGCCTATTTAAGTTATTGTAATCGAAATTATTTATTTCTAAATTTTTTCGATTCTTCTTTTTGTATTTTTTTTACATTCAAATTAAATTGAAAATGCTATATAATGAAATGACAACACAAAATTTCTAGCGGTAATGTGGTGGAAACTGGAATACGCAAGGCACGGAATGCTGATGTTGCAGGTTCGAATCCTGCCATTATCCTAATTTTTCTTTGTGTTTTCATTTCATTATATAGCATTTTAAGCCTATTTAAGTGATACTTACAATGCCAATAATAGTCGCAACACCGAACACGGACAGCATGAGGGAGCCCTGGGTGTCAGTATACCCTGTCTGCTGCATGAAACTGGAGATGTAGAAGTAAGGCACGATGAACCAGATGAAGAGCACCAGGGTTGAAAGGTTCATCATCAGGAAGTGGAACTCAGTGAACATGTTAAAGTCGAACGTCTTGTTTATGGCGTCAAGGATACGGCTGCTCCATGATCCAGTCTGGGAAAATATATAGTTATGAAGTAAGTACGTACATTGGTTTTTCATAATATCATAATGGTTGAGAAAATAATCTTTATAATGAGTTGAGATTAACATCTACTTAAACACCACTTCTTCGTTAATAGCCGAGTACTGACTTGGAACCTTGAGCTATTCAATATCGTGTTTTGTGGTGCTCCTACCTAAGGTGGCTGGTGGTCTGGGTCATCAGCCAGACAATGACTAAACGAGTCACCACCAAAATACTTTTAAGTTTTAGATAAATTACATTAATACGAATCATGTACCTGAGGTTCCTCCATGGACCACATAGAATTCCTGTAAATATCCGGACAAGAAGACGCGCGTAACTGATACTTGGCAATGTTCATCATGGCACCTCTATGCATGATAGAATTACGGTGAACTCTGATACCTCTTAGATAATGGTGATCCGTCCCGAACTGCCTGGTTAACCAATCTTGGCGTTCAGGCCTTGCAGGTATTACAGCAGTCTTGTTTTCAGGAATAGGCTGTAGGAGATGCTCCCTAACAATATCAAGCTTTGTCTCAAAGTCTTTCTTTTCCTTTTTGTTCAATTTTATCTTCATCGACATCTTGACCGGTTTGCCTTTAGATATTTCTGTCGCTGGTTCGACGGGTAGCTTCTGTTCTGAATTGCTTCTCAGAGCTAAGAGTGAAGGGTAATTTTGCAGGATGATGTTGTAAAGTCGCTTATTGCTCGATAGTTGATCCAAAACTTCAACTGGCACCTGGAAGAGCAATAAAAACATTTTAGCTTGCACTATATTTAACAGTATTCAAAAATATTTTAATTTATTAAAAAATTAAATAGATACCTTTTCGCTTTGACGTAAAAATGTTGGAAGATTGATGACAGAGCTGACTTTGTGACTCTGAGATAAATCTGCGTTCATCTTTGTTGCTGCCTCAAGATTTTCTGCTTCAGCTATAGAAGCAACCAACGCAGTGAGTATATACTCAGGCGTCTCTCCACTCTTCATTAACGTTTTCAGCTCTTCAGCACCTGGATACACAGACTCGCCACCACCAGACTTAGCAGACTTTGCAGATATCGATATTGTACTTGATGCTCTTTTGGCTTTACTCAATTTTCTATTTTTTTTCTGTTCTAGAATTAACCATTCCGGGTCTCTCATAACAGCGCCACATACGCATACATTAAGTACTGTTCCAGCTAAAATCAGTAAAGTCCCCCTCCATTCATATTCTTCTAATAGATATGTCGTTAGCGGTGAATAGAAGAAGGTGCCAAACCCGACGCCACATGATCCGAGGCCTACAGCCAGGTTCCTTCGCTTTTCAAACCAATATGCTATAGACACAACAGCAGTAACATACAAAAGACCCATGCCCAGACCTGCCATAAGACCATAGGTGACGTACAGGACTTCGACGGAGTTACTGAAAGAAGCAGCTACGAAACCGATTGTTGAGGCTATACCTCCAAGAATTGTCATTCTTCTGCATCCATAGCGATCCACTAGAGCGCTCATAATAGGTCCAGCTATAAGTGGGACGGATATAAACAAACTTCCAATAAGAGAAGTTTTAGCTTCTGACGTCTCGAAGTACACTACAAACTTTTCGTGTACCAGTCCATATGAGAAAGCTAAACCGTCAGCAACTGTCGCGATCAAGAACGACGCGAATACGACTACCCATCCCCAACCACCGTCAGGTATCTGTGGAGCTTGGTCCTGGGGCGGGTTACTCGAGCAAATACTGTCGGTCTCTCCCAAACCCAGAAACTTAACCCCTTCATTTGTTGAGGTGGCATCGTCATCTTTCCCATGCTTACTATAAGCTACTGACAAATTGTCTACTTCCTTACCATAGTTAGCATTCGTTTTCATAGAATTAACGGTATTAAGATCTCTTTTATGTTTGTCTACGTCATCATTTTTGAGTTTCTCGTCGTTGACCGCATCTATATACCTGATGTCGTCGGCCTTGTAGAGCAGCGGAGACGTAGCCTTCTCCTCTTCAGACGGTATTTTTTGCTCATACTTGAATGCTTTCTCTTTCCCTGGAATTCCATTTGCGTGGGCTCTTTGCGAGTCCATTAGTTTCTAACGCGAGCTTGTGTTAAGTACGAAACTAAGTACGTACTTTAGTGCTAATTCACGCTCTAGGGCTTGATTTCTACCAGATTAGGGTTTAAAACCCGGAAAGAAGATCTACGTCCAAGAGACTGTGATTTCTCTCGACCAGTGTCTTAATCTTGGGTCTCTGGCTGAATAGCGACAAGGTCTCTTTGAAATACAAAGTGTTAGGGCGCAAGGGTTGCAGCTTGTCGGGTTCATCAAGGACCGGCTAGTCCTCGATTTCACACTTTCGAAATGGTCACTGTTTTTGTCGTCACGCGTTCTACTCCTGAACCTTCTAAACCTTATTGACATGAAGATTTAAAGTTTCAATGAGTCCAACATTTCAAATTTGTACTGGCAGGAACAATCTGAAACAAACGAAACTTTTTTATTTTACATTGAAGAAAAATAGGGGCATTTTTTTGTTGCACTGGCAACCCTGAGCTTTTTTTTATCGCTTATTCGCCTGG
Organism: Ditula angustiorana; assembly: GCA_963691745.1. Classification (NCBI taxonomy): domain Eukaryota; kingdom Metazoa; phylum Arthropoda; class Insecta; order Lepidoptera; family Tortricidae; genus Ditula; species Ditula angustiorana. The sequence continues at coordinate 2,333,189 of OY829480.1, read as the reverse complement.
TGGCGCCAATTCTAATCAGTTTGAACTTTGTTGGAGTAAGTAAGTTACCAGGGGAATATCTTTCGTTGTACGTACAGTTAGCAGCATATATTTCTACACGGTTAAATAGGTCCAAACGATCTACACACGACTCTATTGTCAAGGGTATAAGAGCTTGTGGAGATGTTTATGACCTCTTGAATCAGCTACTTCTGCTGCTTACTGTACAACTTTATTTTGTCTCGATAACAATTGAACCGTCGTAAATGGCAACGTCCGAGTCATGATATTGGAGTTACATACCTAAAAATTTTAAACAGGTAATAACTACAGGAAATAAATTTCTATTTTTTTTATAGCAGCGAAGTAAACTATTATCTATTCTGTGGTAAAACGAGGTAGGTGGTTGGGTAAGGATTCAATTAGTAAGTCCAAATTGAATTATAAAGAAATGCGTGTAAAGCTCGATAACTGAATCTGGCAGAATTGTACTGAAACATTCAGTAACAGCAGCCATAAAAAAAAAAAATAGTAAGTCCAGGCATTACTTTGCGGAGATCCACATCTACAATCTAGAACTAATTTTAAATAGTATGATCGTTCGTTACGTAGCGTACGGTACTTACAGAAGATGCCTCAAATAAAGGTGAAACGCGCGTAGATTGCGAAGTTTAAGTGTTTATTTTTAGTGGTTAATAGTAGATTCTGTATAATGTAGGTATGCTTTTTCATGTGGAAGCGGAGAAAGGTGGGTTTTTGGGTTCAAACTTCAGATATGTAATATGTCGTACGGACACAGCTGTTTTGCACCTGCACAGCTCTGGTTTCGCGGAGTAGCAAGGTGATTTAGTCATATTTGTGGGTATGTACTCCTTTTAGGGTTTTGATGTATAGTCGACCAAGTAATTGCTTGACCACTTTTGAACCTTATCCGTTTGTATTACGGTCGAAAAGTGGTCAAGCAATTTCTTGGTCGACTATACATAGAAAGTGTTTTTGGATAATTTGAATATCCTATCACTAAGGGCGTCGAAAGGGGGATGGAAACTAGTATGTAATCCAAACGCAGACGAAGTCGCAAGCAAAAGCTAGCTAGCCCATATCAATCATGTCAATGATCGACTTGGCACTTTAAAGCAATTTAATTGCCAATTACATAACGATAATGGCTCGTCTTAATTGTAAACAAGTGTAGAGAGTCAGATAATAACTGACATTATTTTATAATAATATGCTAAATGCAACAATAACACGTGTCAGAAAAGTGCGTTGAGTTATTACTTATTCTCTTTCCTCACGTCCGGAGAACGCTTAAAATACGAGCTGTTACCCGCGGCTTCGCCTGCGTAATAGGTAATGCAAACCCGGTAATTTTCTCTAGAGAAAACCGGTTTTAACCGGTTATTACTTTGACAAAACAACCGGGTTTGCATTCCCTACTGAGTGATATTATTTTAAAAAAAGGTTAAAAAGTGTCCTATGACTTAATCCTGGGAAATGATCCATCTGGCTGCCAGATTTTATCTAAAACCGCCCATTAATTCGGAAAATAATCCATCTGGCTGCCAGATTTCATTTAAAACCGCCCATTAATTCGGGAAATGATCCATTAAGTTGCCAGATTTCATCTAATCCAGCCGTTAATGCATGATTGAGGTAGAAACATTCAAATACCCAATTATCATAACTCATAACTTATAACTTTCGTATTTATGATGAGCGGGTAAAACCCGCGCGGGAATATTTATGTTTTTTACGTGATTTTATGGAATTTTACGGGATAAAAGTATTTTAAATCTCTCTTTATGTCTACCAAATTTGATCTAAATCCACCATTAATGCGAGACTGTGAAACAAACAAATATCCAACAATCATTACTTTAGTAGGTATTTATAATATGAGTAGGAAGGATAGGATAATAAGTGTACAATAATGCACCAATGGTATTCGTAAGGGAAGTAAGATCAAACGACAGATACTCTTTTAGCGTATGGTTTATCCTCATATGAATAAAAAGGTAATTTGCCTTTATAGTTTCTGAGGGAAACAAACGATAGCGCGATGTACGAATGCACTCATTCGGAACAGCGCCATCTAGTGGCAAATAGATGAACTTAAAACTACCTTTAACAATTAGAAAGGAAAAGGGTGAGAAATTAAGGAACGAATAGCGAGGGTCGTCAAAAGCTCGATATTACATATTTATATTACATAGTCTGCTTAAATTTTAATTTGAAAAAAAACAAGATAGTAATACTTAAGAGGCACACGGATCTCTAACGGAATGCTAACAACCGCGACCCCGAGCTGATAAATGCGCGATAAGTCAACAAAGTAATGATTACCTAATTACGATTGGACATTGCATTTTGCAGCAATTAAATTGAATAATTAGGGCTTGATTTATTCCGTTCCTTTCCAACTTATGTATACTCAAATAACGGTGCACCTAGCACGAATCTTCTCGATACACGTTAACTTCACTACGGAACTCAGTGCGTATCTTTCTAAAGGGCCATTTACATGAGACGAGTTCTCGCAAGCGAGTTGCATTATATTGCGGGCTGCCGAGGTATGATGTGATAGATTGATTGATCTAGCCGCGCAATGTAATGCAATTCGCATACGAGAACTCGCCCCATCTAAATCACAGAATAAATAATAGTACTAACGTACAGAAACTTCTCTTTTTCGACCGCCATTAAACGAATTCCAACTTTATGATCAGGCATAAAAAGTTCGTATTATTTCATAAACATTCGCCAGGCGGCATGCGTCAAAAGGAAGGCGCCGCCCGCGCCCGTCTTCCACCCGTATTATTCAGAAATGGGTCACTTTAATTTTAAGCGTGCGATACGCGTTTCCAATTTACATGACTGATTCTATAGCCGTTACAAATGACATCAGCTGAGATGTATAGCCGAACAAGAAATTGGTTGACAACTTTTAGACCGTATTACAAAGGGATACGGTTCAAAAGTGGGCAAGCAATTACTTGGTCGACTATACTGACTGGAAACTTTGGCAGCTAATGATAATTTTCCCTCGAAATGTGTCAAGCGTTGCTGAAAATGCTAAAATAAGTCAGTCCCAAGGCCCTTGCAGGCCGTTTTCAGGCGACCATCAATCTTTTGGACGTTAATGACTGGCTGAATAAATCGCCTGAATTAATGGTCCATAGTGAAAAGACATCAAACGACAAATAAAGAATAATCAATAATAGCTTCAAATCTCAATAACGCCCTATCTCTCCTCTATTTTATGGGTACTAGTTATTAATTTGGCCAAAATGACTGTATGAAACTTATATAGGTAAAAAACTTAATACATCGCGATAAACGGGTGGTAGGCGTTCTGCGGGTGGTAGGACATTGTGCAAGGTCCGTCCGGATCGCTACCACCATCTTGCTCGCTAATCCCGCCGCTAAGCAGCAGTGCTTGCACTGTTGTGTTCCGGTGTGGAGAGCAAGACAGCCGGTGTAATTACTGGCACAAGAGGTATTCCATCTTAGTCCTCTGGGTTGGCAGCACATCTGCAATCTTCTTGGTGGTGCGGGTGTCTTTAGGCGGTGGTGATCACTTACTGTCAGGTCACCCACTTGCTTGTTTGCCTTCCTATTTCTAATTAAAAAAACGCCCGAATTAGGAGCCTAACGCTACACGTTTCATTTTAATAAGTATTTAAACAAACATACCTCACTGAAAATAATATAATGATATTATACTCGTACAGTCAAACTGGCAAATCCAATCCCAATCACTTATTAACAAACGTAAACAAAAACAGAACAACAACTTTAAGTAACGAATTAAAAACAACTCTGAAAACAGCAACTCAACAAACACGCGAATTTCGTAGCGACAAGATGGCATATAACGGCAACTTCACTTCTATTTTCACTACCTTTCATAGTACTAATTTATCTATAGATATCGGTTGATAAGGCATTGATAATATTATCTACCAGTTAGGGAAAGTATTTTGGACACGGTTGACGCACTTAGCTATCGATAAAACATACGTACAAAAATGTACAATTCCATTGAGGCAAACCGAAGCTCTAGCTTGTTACGTACGTACGACGTAAAGCATTATGTCCCTGTCTATCCAGTTAGCGAGTGCAAAAGAAACGTATAAATTGTGCTGCAAAGGCCATCGATATAAGAAGACAATAGATATGCCTACTTGTTCGGATTGTTACAAGCCTAGAGCGTCACCACTTTGCGACGGGGTGAAGCAGGTGGAGAGGGGCTTTCAATATTTAGCCATTAGTTCAACTTTGAATCTTATCGTAAGTGAATAAAGTGCTTCTAAGTTTTCTAACTAACAGCGACACAGGCGTCGGATAGCTGAACTAAAAATATGACGCCAATTTAAAACGTACAAAACGAAGAGCTATTTACTTGACAATTGGTACATACAGTTCTGTTTTATTCAGGCTATCCAACATAGTCGACCAAATAGACTATGGTCGGTGACTCTGCCACTACGTTCTACACAGTTCTATCGTTTTCTCATTTCGATGTGCAAAGGCATAATCCCTCCAATAATGGGCAAGTTCAATCTAATTTCAAGACAATAGTGTAGAGAATTTTCTACTACTATCCGGCGGGGCAATTCTCGCGCCAGTAGAGATGAAGTCACACTCGAAATATGTCCAAAAGGAGCTGTCAGATCCCTTCAAAATCTGTCATTTTATGACACACCTCGAATGTAAGATGAATCTCGATGAGCGCCAGAATTGGGGGCCTGTTATTGGCACCAAACTACTATGGATGTCGGAAATACTTTTGTACTGCATTGCGGAATAGACAGAGCTTGTACACTCAACCCAGGGGGGTTCCACTCCGCATTTTAGGTTCGCTCGGCCGCCTTACCAACCGGGTTGGCAAATCGCAGTAGGTATGTCAATGTAATTGAAAACGAATGCAGCGCAACCCTAACGTTTCGCCAGGGTGCTGCGGGGGGAATGCGGATGCAGGCGGCGTGGGCCTTTTGACGCGAGCCGCCTGACGAATGTGTATGAATTAATATGATCTTTAGTGAGTGTCAATAAAGTTGTAATTCGTCTAATTGCTGTGGAAAAAGTAAAGTTTCTGTACGTTAGTAATATAAATTATTCTGTGACTCAACTAAACTAAATTCTGGGCCACTATAGAACCTGTGGTTCTATCATGACCATCTTCAAAGATTAGTTTTTCTGAGTCCCAGATCCCTTTCTTACGTTACTACTCTGACAGAGACACATGGTGGGATAAATTAAACCTGAACTGGTCATATTAGGACCACTCTGATGGCAAAGATTAATCACCGTACACTGAGAAGTCGCTATGACATTTATTAGGAAATGGTTCTACAATAGCAGATGATTCATTTTGGGTGACTTTACTCGTTAAACGTCGATATCCAAAGTTTACAGGCCAAGAGATGCATGCCTTTCCTGGCTTGCGGTTTCACGGTGCTTCATAAGCTGAAGGCGAGTGACGTAATACTGGTATATGTTTATTTACACGATTCCGAGACCACAGTTTAAATACAGCACTATTCAAGAGGAAGCGTGGTAACGTGTTACGACCGCGGTAAATCTTTAGGTAAACAACTAAATGGGGTAAACTGCAAGGCTGGTAATAATCTCTAATCGTCATTAAAAACCAGTTTAAACCAAATAAATACAGTTAGATACATTACGTTCGTGTTGTGCCTAATAATTGTGACAATGAGGCGATTACCTCATCAGGTGACCAGCATTCTCGTTTGCCTTCTCTTTTCACAAAAAAATGTTTGTTCTTTTGCGTGCCTGTCTGGACCACGGATTAAGTACACTAGACGCAGCCAAATAACATGCTGTTGTTGTTTTTGTATAAACGCAGTTATTATCTAATCATCGTGAATATACATTCATATGTAATATCAAATCCATCGATCATTTGATATTAAGCTTATTGCATAAAGGTATGGCATCCAATAAATCATGAACTGATTTTTTATCGGTCATGTAGAATAATCTTTTTTGTTTGCTTAAAAATAAAAGTGGAGAGTCCACGTTATTTTTCTGCTTTTTGGTTATTCTTTTGAGTCATTATCAAGTAATATGTATGTTGGTTATTTCTCTGAGTAAAAAAAAAATTTTTCAAGTACCTAAGTATCGTTTAAGATGTAGATTGCTTAGCTATTAATAGTATTTTATGCAACTGTTGCATAATGAGGGGACTTAAAACACGAGTGTGGTTTTATGAAACGAGCGTCAGCGAGTTTCATGATAGGATCACACGAGTGTTTTAAGACCTAATTATGTACAGTTGCATACATTACTTTATCTACACACATATCATAAGTACTCTATGATGGGTTCAGAAGCCATAGGGCAATGACCTGCATTGCTACTAGCTACTAGTGCTAGGTACCTATTAAATATCTATAGACTGTACACATTAAAACAATGTAATAAAAAATTAATTTGAACAAATATACAAACAAATAGAAAAAATCTCATAATAATATTGGTTGTTATAATGCTGGTCATTGCCTACGGTTTCTGAACGCATTATAGAGCATTTATGATATATGTGTAGATAAAATAAATAGATACAGTACAATAAGGATTATAATGAGAATCGAAGGATCCACCAATCTAAAAACATAAAGAGACAAACTGAAATGCAAATTTAGCATTTTCTAAAAAAGGAATTTCGTTTAAATTATTTCTCGAAATTGACTGTTTGTATTTTCCGTGAACAAAATTGAGTGATTGCATTTTCTGCGAAAAAAATCGAATGCTAACTGGAGACAAAAGGTTTTAAAATGTTATTGCAACCATCTAAGTATTTATTTTATTACCCTCGCCATCGAGAAAAAAATTGAATTGCGTAAGTGGGTCGTTCTTCTCGGACGTTTCAACCGTTACCCCTCTGTCTCGCTATAACTGGCTCGAAGAAGGAAGACGAAAAACGGAAAATCCTGACAAATTTAGATGCTGGTTCCATTACAGATTCTCTTATCAAAAGTCGGAAATATACAGTTTAGTATTCTGTGAATAATTCCGTGACAGAGGGGTAGCGGTTGAAACGCTCGAGAAGAACTACCCAGGTGACGCCATTTTTCCATGTAATAGGCTGATGCAAATGGTTTTATGATCCACAATACGTGATTAAATGTTATCTTATCTGTGCTAGTTGAACTAGATAAACTGAGAACTGCACTGGGAAGTTCAAGATTACCTACGAGATGCTATTACGAAATAGCATCTCGTAGGTAATTTATCCTACTCTTGCTTTATGCAAATTACAACTTGCTTGCGGGTGGTAGGACCTTGTGCAAGGTCCATCGGGATCACTAGTCACTACCACCATTTTGCTCGCTAATCCTGCCGCTAAGCAGCAGTGCTTGCACTGCTGTGTTCCGGCGTGGAGAGCAAGAGAGCCGGTGCAATTACTGGCACAAGAGGTATTCCATGTTAGCCGTCTGGGTTGGCAACGCATCTGCAATCCCTTTGGTGTTTCGGGTGTCCACATATGGGCGGTGGTGATCACTTACCATCAGGTACCAATTTTAATTAAACCCCAGCGAAACCCAGTGTAAAATATAGCAAAGTTTTAGATACTAGCGACCCGCACCGGTTTCGGACGGGTAAAATTAGGCTTTAACGTTAATAAAAACCTTCCATAAAATTTTTTCTAAATGACAGTGAAAACCGAACCAAAATCCGTTGCTTGGTTTAGAAGGAGTAAGCAGCCGAAGATACGATGATGACAGACAGGAACGGATAACGACTTTTTTTTATGAAACAGGAAGGCAAACAAGCAAGTGGGTCACCTGGTGGTAAGTGATCACCACCGCCTATAGACACCTGCAATAACAAAGAGAGTGCAGATGCGTTGCCAACCCAGAGGGCTAAAATGTAATTACACCGGCTGTCTTGCTCTCCACACCGGAACTCAATAGTGCAAGCACTTCTGCTTAGCGGCAGGATTAGCGAGCAAGATGGTGGTAGCGATCCGGACGGACCTTGCAGAAGATCCTACCCCAAGATGCTATGCTATGAAAGATAAAGATACTGTGTCAAGTAAGTATAGTTGTCTCTAATGTATACGGCAAGAGGGCCTTAACCTCAATGGGACTGGCAATACCCGAGCAAAACCTTTGGCTTCTAAGGCTAAGCTATTAATAACATCTTCCTTCTCCCTTTGTCTTATCGAATTGTATAATGCTGTCCCTTTCAACTTGAGAATATTGTACATGTTTAATTTTAACGCAGTGCTTAATGCGTTAAACAAACTATAGGTGTGTTTTTGTTCAGATTCTAAGAATGGATGATGGATTGACGGATGTCAAACATCAAAATTAAATATTTGTTCATCTTTAGATTTATTTGTAGCTAGAAAGGATTTCTATTAGTAAAAAGTTACAATGTTTGGACAAAGAGACTTTCAGACAGACAGTCAGAAACTTATCTTCTTCTCTTGCATATTATAACACTGCGCATTCGAAAAGATTTACGCTTTTAGCCGCAGATTATTTGTATTTGTATAGTTTTTAAACCGTCATATAATTATAATACATTTGTATTTATTTATTTGCGAAATCATAAAACAGATTGGACCATCAAAGATCTTAAACATAAGGTAACAGTTTATATGATGATTAGTAGGGCACTGCAAAACATGAAATTCACATCATTTGGACAGAATGTACCATGAATGGCGTGCACTCAGCAAAGTGTTTACTACTTTACTTATTAAGCTGTAATATTTCATAAAAATGTACACTTTTTAGACGAGTCTGTTGATGTTGGTATCTTCTTTATCTTCTCCAGTCTAGTCCACTTCTCCGTATAATAATACAAATTCGCTATCCTTTCATGTGGCCCTAACACGACTGGCCAAGTTTATTTTATCTGCGTCCCTTTTTTATGGCACTAGTTAGACAATGAGGTCGGAAGGGATGGATAAACCTGGACCGTCTACAGCCACAGCAGGTTGTCTTGCTAAATCTGATGCTTTCAGAATCTTCACTTGGTCGGATTCATATCTTGATCCGTTCCTACTTCAAAACACATTCAGATTCAGATCTCGATCTTGATCAGCTTGCTCCTGCCAGATAACTAAAATTTTAACCCAAGGCCGTCATTCCTAAAGACCAGTAGCAGACCATCTTTATCAACAAATCCTTGGTTCCCACGGGCAGCCTCCATTGCCTTTCTTTCCCCTAAAAAAGTGGAGTATAGAATTTCCAAGAGTGCTGGTATTGAGCCGACCTCGGACTTTGGACGTCAAGTCAAACAAACAATTGGAATTTCAAACGCCAGAGAAATATGTCTATGACAAACTGAGTCAAGTCGACCTTCGTGGCGGACCAAAAAAAACTGTCTCCTCTATATTTAGTCTCAAACCTTCAGTTTACGTAAGTCAGAATTTCTGTAAAACGAGACGCAGCGCGAGACTACTGGCTCCTGTCCAGGTTTTAAAACCGTACATTTCGAGATTTTACTGATGATAAACTGGATCTTACTCAATAATATACACTTTGTTGATTTAGCGTCTGACACGAAACTATTGCAGCAAAATCGTCTGCTAAACAAAACACGCGTTTATAAATATAATATTTCGAAAGGCAAATCAAAGTCTGTGATACTCCTAAAGGGCCATTTACATGGTAAGAGTTCTCGCATGCGAGTTGGATTACATTGCGGGCTACCATAGTATGATGTGACCGATCGATTGATCGAACCGCGCAATGTAATGCATCTCGCATACGAGTGCTTGCTCCATAAAATGCCCCCTAAGTCTCCTAACCATGAACCGAGGTTTTTTGACGTTAAGAGATACTAAGAACCGAGCAGAACTGAAGGGTATTAGGTTGGGGTGGCGCGGTAATGGAAAAAAACTGGTTAATATTCTACAAAAATTTATGGAATATTTGCAACTGAGAACGAGAGTGAAAGGAGAGATAAGGATTACTAATAGTATATAGCAACACGAAACTATGTCAATTTTATGTTTCTGGTTTGACATAACTCTTTACTTTAAAATCACGAATTTAAGAAGACACGACAAATACTCTTTGGGCCAAATTCTGAAATAGGATCAAAAATGTCTTTCCCGTAGTAGCAGACAGTGTCGACTTGGCATAGTTTTGACATACTCAAAGAAAATATAGATTGTATGGAGAGACAAATTTAGTTTGTTACACTGTTCTTGATCCCCTGTATCGAAAATAAGTAAGTCACACAGAAAATAATAAGTAAAAATTTAAATTAATCACTTGTTATACGATTAAAAAGTGGTTAAACATTATTTTGGTCGGCTATCGCGTATCATTTGGAATTAAATAGTAAGACAAAATAAAACCAGCATTTATCCGAGGGCATTATATTGTTTTTGGCATAGCGGTGCAGTATACAGAATATTTACCCAAACATAACACGCAGACTTAAAAGACTTAAAACAGCTAACAGTTTAAGCAAAGTATTAAAAGTCTTGACGTCATATTCACAGTATTAAAGTGTCTGGACCAGAGCAGAACGGCACAAAACAAACGCCTGCGTCAACAAGCGACGTGCCATTTAAAGAAACGGGCGTTTCGATTCAGTAACCGCTAATTATTCACAGTAACTCTGTTCAAGATTATGATAATTTGGTTAAATCCGTGACTACGACAAAGTCAATGCCAAAACTGAAGGATTTAACCCGCCACTGGGAATAAAAGAAACCATAGGAAACAACATTATTGTTTAACTAAAACAGCAGCACATAATTTGCATTTAATAGGAGTAGAGTTAGAACTAATTTAATGCTGGATTTGAGCAACACATTAAAAAAAAAATTGCAGACGGTGTCCATATTATTAAAAAGACTTACTACTTACTTTACTTTAGCTTAGTTGATTAGTTTGGTTTAATAAACTTAATGCAGGCGGTGTATTTGGTGGACGACTTAACGTAAGCAGGGCTTAAGTGGACTCAATTGACCTTAAAGGACCTGGCGATCGCGTAGTTTTACATTATGTTCGTGTAGAAGAAAGTGACACAAATAATTAGGGTAGAGTAGAATATGCCTTTATATACCTTTATTGTATAGTATTAGGTATAGTTGACGCAAAGATTGGCAGGAGCATCATTGACGCCATGCTCAGCAGCAAGAACAGCTGAGACACAACGGCCGCATACTACAAGAAGCTGAGGAGTGAGTCAGAAAGGAATACATTCTCACTGACCCGATCCGAATATGGCGTGCTGGAAAAAGAAGAAGAATTTACACACATCTCCTTCCCCTATCATAGCGAGTCCGGGTTGCAGGGGTCGGGGGACCCCTGTCACCTACTATGAGGTTCAGGTGACAGACCGTGACCTTTTTGTTGTCCCAGGTCACCTGCTGATGAAAGCAGAAAAGCCAGTCAAACACCGGCCAGAGCGGCTCGTTACAATGCTTGCTGTTCTGACTGTTAAAGCTAATCCTGAGGCGTCTAACACCCAATGCTGGCAACGGGGGAAGTCACTGGTTTTTAGCGGGTAGTTTGGGACTTCCCCAAGAGTCCACGTAACCACCTGGGCCATTTGATCCGACCCGGGTGGCATACGTAACTGCATCTTCTAGCGTATGCAAAAAAGCAGACAAATAACACTGCTGCACATATAAATAATAGTGAAAGCATTAGAACATCAACGCATATCTAGTTAATATAAATTGTTTTACAGCCCCAAAGTTCAATGCCATTTGCCCATCATCAAACAGGTCTATTTTCGTTAGCAATTGAAGTGCCAATCACTCGGTGGAGTTTCCATTAATTGGAAATATTGTCGTCGAAGCTAATAAAGCGCTTTTGTTTGTACACTGTTTAGAGGCAAGCAACGTTAATAAAAGCTTGTATTTACACTTTTTGTCTGCCGAACATTTTGTGTTATTATGTCAAACCGGATACATGAATCAAAGGAAAGTTAACGTTTATTATATGTAAACTCTACAAAATATTTTTAAAGTGGAGACGGCGTCATTAAAAAGAAATAAACTACGTTCTTAAATTATATATTTTATAATGAAATGTTTCCAAATATCTGGATGAATATAACTCGTAATTATAATAAATTGTAAACATACAGCTCGGCTCGCATCGGTCACCTCCAATATATTTGTGCATGTAAGATTTTTCTTCTGCTATTCAGAATCGAAAACAAATTTTAAACAAAAACTAGAAGAAGAAGATACTTCTGACATTATATTCAGCTCTCGTCATTTATTACGTGACATCGTTGGGACTTTGTCAACAATTGCACAAAAAAGGAAACCTATGACACCTTACGCACCATTTAGTGTCTAAATCTCCAAAACTCACTATATGATCAACTGAGACACTTGTCTTGTAACTTCAATTTGCGTTTATCAATTTTATTTCCCAAGGATAAGATAAGACAGCTTCTCTACAACTGCAACTAGGCAACTGCCCTGCCTGTGATCGGCTTTAGTTACGCACGCTCTCTTTTCGGTTAAGTAATTGCCATTATTTAACATCGTAAGATCAAAGAAAAGGTAGGGAATAGAATTACCTAATTGCCATAAATGAGTTGAAACTTGATGCGCCGTAATTATTCACAAATGAAAGAGTACTCTTAGATGGAGAGTGTCCACTGGTAAAACCATTGATAGGTACAGCGTGGCCTCTTCTTTTAAGAACTTCTTATCCTTTATACTCATTAAAATAATAAAGCAGGTAATCTGAATCGACTTGTTTTTGGTTTAAATTATCCTAATTGCTTCTGAATGAGCTCGCGCACCATTCAGTAGTTTAGTAATCAATCAGCTTGTTTGATTAACGATTCCTGTAATACGCTGCCCTCATTGTCATGGCATTTATGACTTAGTACGTAGAATTAAACGGAGCTTGTGAAACCGTAAACAATATACCTGCACAACGATATCGGATCAAACAGACAATGTTTTGAAACAACATTCGTGCTACTCACTGCGCATGCGGTTGAGACTCATCGTGTTGCTATGGGATAAATGCACAGTGGCTAACTAGTTAAAAACGAGCACATAGCGACAAATAGAGGCTAGTACAAGAGTATAAACTTTTTAACATAACTTATGTTAATGTAACCGACTGGCTATTTTTCTTCATTGAGTTCTTGTGTCAATTAAGTATTATCACAGATACCTACTTTACCCTTTTGTATACGTACGTACTTTACTGTAAACTACAAATGCCTTAGATCTCTATATTAAGTTCTCGTGTAACTGACACTTGTTTTTTTAATGAGAAATAAAGATTCTATAAACAAAAACTTGGTGTGCAGAATGGCTAGCGCGTATGATGAATCATGTATTGTGTTGCTTACACCATTTCTGTACATAGTAAGATATAATGTAACGCAAAGAAAAGGCAAAACAAATTAGAAATTCTTAAGATTACCACGCTGATGTTCCCGTTAAAATAAGACATAGTAGAACTCGAATGGAACGTGAGATGAACTTGAAGAAGTAAGCCGCTTAATTAACAGTCTCAGGGCTTACTTTATGAAGGTCATTACTATCAAATTGTAACAAATTAATTACCTTCCTAATCTGCAAAATCAAGCAAGTGAATCACAAGTAATCTGCTGGGTAGCAAGGTAATTTGTTCCTATTTTTAACAGCAGCTTTCCAAAGATCACCGAAATAGGAAAATGGGAAAGGTATTTATGGTATGCAAATTATAGTTTGCCGCGTCCGTGAAATTTTGCAGTAAGGCCGAACACTTCTTAATATGGGTGAAGAGATGGTTAATATAAATAAAGATAAATAAAACAATGGTTTTATTTAAAGATTCCGTGCAAAACTTCCATTAAGTTTGCGCTGTGTAATGGATGTTTTCAATTACGTTTAACCTTTTTCATTTGTGCAGCCAGCGTATAACTTACGTCATTTAATCAATGGCGGCCTATTGTGTAGATGGAAGTGAATGCAAAGTGCATATTATGCACCGACCATTGTCAGTGTAGGTATTCAATGCAAAGCATCGACTCGATAACAAGTTAGATAGCAGCAAGTTTTAAACCAGACTACTTCCAGAACGAACTAAGACTAGTGCAACTAAAAGGGACAGCAGCAGTATTTACAATTTACAATCATATTAGATGTTGACGTTAGCAACGGAAGGAAATAGGAAAAACAGGATAACAAAGAACTATTATGTGAATTCGGGAATTCCCGTGTCTGAATACAATATAGCGACGTGAAATTACAAACGAAGTGATAGGGCTTCTAATTGAGAGAAAGCCATAAACCAATTAACTCCACCGACTTCGTTTATAGGTTAGATAACTGTTTGTTTTCATATCGTCTAATAGGTACATACCTTTTAATTAACTTAACCTTTGTCGAATATAAAAATTTACGGTTACTTACAAATTTGCCGCTTTTTCACACCAGTTAAGTATCGATCATCATCATCACCGTCATAGTTTTCAACACACATGTCCTTAAAAGGCCTGATGTAGCTGCCAAGCGTGCGTAAAGTCAATGTTTGCGTACTAAAGCTTTTATTCTTGCTCACAAATTTGATTCTTTTGGAAAGACGCACTTTTCGCACTTGCATCACAATAAACTATTAGATATCCCTAAGGTAAATTGCCTTTACGTTGTCAGTATACCAGAGACCTCGTGTTCGCACAAACTCAGCGATCAAGTGGTCGCGCAACCTTAATACGACCACTTAGCGACCAACAGCATATCAAGTAGTTTAACAAACAGCTCTCAACAGCACTGACCTGTAGGTAATTATAATGCTTCAACAAGGTTTCAATTGAAAGGAAATACTGATGGAGATTCGGGTGCTCCCAATAGACTCCAGTTTTAAGTGATACGGGTCTGCTTAGGACATTTATTACCGTTTAGCAATTCAAATCGTGAACAGTGAGCCGTGAGCCAATGTGGAACCTTTACACAATACATTTTAAGGAGAAAGATAAAAGAAAATAGTAACGAAACAAAGAAGCAAAACAAATAATAAGATTGTTAATGAGATTATCTTAAAATAAAAACTAAACTATATCTACAATAATCTATGTCAATTGCAAGAAAATATCAATTAACAATTCGAGTGCTATGGCCTATGGAATTAAGTCCGCCTTTTGTAAATTCTGTATTTTTTGTGCAATAAAGTTTAAATAAATAAATATAAAATGGATGTTCTTCCATACTACATTACTGTCGTGGGGGTTACTGACACATACGTACAGGGTGAATCAGGAGACGTAATCGTTAACTAAACTTTCTGACTCACTGAATGATAGCGAATCTCTTCTAATAGTTTTTACTTAAAATGGTGTTAATTTCTATATTTATTTGGGTTTTTAATTAAAGACAACATGCTTTTCAGATGACATCTATATTCTGTTCTGACAGCCATTTTGCCGGGAGACTGTCACATTGACAGCTCGCGTCACAGATAATACAGCATCTCTCCTTTTTACATAAAGAAAATGAAAAGAAACTTAAATTATAAAAAAATTAAATTTTAGTCACACACATAGTCATTCAAATAAGTGGGTCTCTTTACAAGCCTTCTGGATTCCCTAAACTCAGGATTATTACAACTTACTACTTTGTTGGTCTACATCTTCAGTCTGACTGTTATTGGAAATAATTACTTGTTCTTGCGAATCCAGAAAACTGGCAGGAGTTACACATACTTCCTCAAAAAAGGGGTAATTAACTTCTTCTAATTTAGCATGAGGCGCTATCACCAAATGCCCACGATTCCTTCTAAACAAACCCTTGTCTGTTTTTACAATAAATGAGCGAGGTTCTGTACATTTTTGTCTATGACACCATATGTTTTTAAATCAGTAACCCACACTTTATCATTGACTTTTAACCCTTGCTTTTAACTCTAACATAGGTGATACTCTGTGTCTCTTATTGTAGTAGTGTGCATCTAGACATTTTTTCTTATTTCTCAAATTTTTATACTGATCTCCTACATCAATGGTTTTATTTAGTTTACTAGACACTATAGGCAAATTATCACGCAGTTTTCTACTAAACATCAACTCAGCTGGGCTGTAGCCACATTCAATAGGTGTATTTCTATATAGCAGTAATGCTAGGTGTATATCATCATTTTTACTTAACAGAGCTTTTGCTATTTTTACCCTACCATCGGTCCTGTCTATATGTCACGATCGCTTTTTCTCGAAAACTTCAGAAGTTGCAAAGCATAAATGCAGTTTACGAATGAATATGTACCCCACGTAAAAGGAGAAAAAAATAGCGGTACAATTTTCGTCAGGAATCATTATTTTCGGTACACTAGTAAGAGACATTTTTTATCGTTTTTTAAACCTTGCCCGACCTGCACTCGGCGCCAAAATATATATATGTCTAGACTGGTGTGAAATTTCACATGAAAATAAACACTTTGACGTGTTTTTAACAGCTAATAATACGAGAAGATATTATTTTAAGATCATCTTCAAGGAGCTGCTGAAATAACGGTAATTTATCGGTATTTATGACCAATAGTCAGCGCAGACATAACTACACACATTGAATAGTTGTAAGAAACACTACTCTATTGTTAAGAGAGTAAGGGGCCATTTACATGAAGCGAGTAGGTACTCGCATGTGACTTGCATTACATTGCGCGGCTAGATCTATCGATCGATCACATAATACCTCGACAGCCCGCAATGTAAACCATATTAATCCTTGCTTGCCTTAAGGCGTAAACAACACTCTAACCCAAAATTTCAGTTTTTACCATCAAATTATGGTTTATGATCAAATAAAACGTTCTAAAGCAACAAGTTATAAATCGTCTCTTTTATTTATATTATAGTCTTGATTTGTTTTATTTACGATATTGTACATTAAATTTTTTTAAAAAAGAGAGTATTTTCGGTGACAAATTTATATAAAAATGATTGCATGTAAGGAAACCAGCTGTTTTGTTTTGTGCTACCATTCAAGGTTACCTACTCATTTTATAAATTATGCAACGGTTTTACATACTATAAATAAGTAAGCAGAATAACAGTTTCTATACTTAAAATGTGACAGTTTTTTTCCTAATTCTTTATTTAAATTAGCGTCAAGCACTATAAGGGGATTCAAATTCGCATTTGAAACGATTTGGCTCACGGAAAATTCAATTTTTCGAATCCATCCTGGATTAGTACTATTAAAGTTATTTAACAGACTAGGGAAAAGTGGGCAAGCGGCCAATTATGATTATTAAATTTACTTTAAAATGAAAAATTTATTTTGCAAGTAAGCCATAGCACGAATCTTCTCGGTACGCGTTAACTCGCTACGTAACTCAGTGAGTCTCTCTCCCACTGGGCTAGTTAGAACGAGACGCACTGAGTTACATGGCGAGTTAACGCGTGTCGAGAAGTTTCGTGCTTTTTTTTATGAAATAGGAAGGCAAACAAGCAAGTGGGTCTCCTGATGGTAAATGATCACCACCACCTGCAACAACAAAGAGAGTGCAGATGCGGTGCCAACCCAGAGGTCTAAGATGGAATACTTCTTGTGCCAGTAATTACACCGGCTGTCTTGCTCTCCACGCCGGAACACAACAGTGCAAGCACAGCCGCTTAGCGGCAGGATTAGCGAGCAAGATGGTGATAGCGATCCGGACGGACCTTGCACAAGGACCTACCGCCCGCCACTGCATTATATTATTGTCGTGAAGATTCGTGCTATGTGCACTGTATTGTATTCTGTGCCTACACTCAAACGCCAAAGTGACCGTGTTCTCAGAAACGTACAGTGACATTTGGTATCTGACGCCCAAATATTGCTTACAGAGGTGTCAGATAAACAAATCAGATGACGCCAGAGCTGACTTCTGCTTATGTGTTTACCGCCTGCCAAGTAACTGCTTGACCACTTTTGAACTTTATCCCTTTGTAATACGGTCGAAAAGTGGTCAAGCAATTTCTTGGTCGACTATACTTATATACAAAATTTCACGATTGTATTTACCTCAAGGTATTATATTTCAAGTTATTATTGTCTGTAAGATCACTGTTTTTATTATGTAGTCTAGTTCACTTAGCGGCCCCAGTGCAGTGGTGCGCGAAGTAAGCCGCGCCTGGTCGTAGGAACCACCAACTCAATCAACTAATTTCTCTCTCTGTGTAATTCCCTCCTGCGCTCGCTCTCTATGCCTATATCTCTCTCTCTCCATCCGTTTATTGATGTTTGTTTATATGTATTAATTTAAACTTTATGGTTAAGTCTCTTCTTCTTCATCGGTCCCTCACTGCTGAGGATCGCGACCACATATGGTTTCCTTCCACAGACTGCGATCGTAAGATGTGTGGACCGCACGATGCATGCCGCCGCCCACTGCCCTCTTCACTGTGTCCGACCATCTCGCTGGCGCCCTACCCTTAGCACGTCTGCCTTCTATTTGGCCCAAGATGATTTGCCTCTCAAGGCAATGCTTCGGAGACCGCATAATCTGTCCGAAAAAACTGGGGGCACGTTTCCGACAAATAGTGGAGAGTAGATAAGTCAAATATATGTCAGTCGCAGTCTGTTGCCTCACTGCGCAGTAACTTGAAGAAGTACTGGCTTGACTTTTCTTAACTACCGGATACTGTGTCCTTTTGAGAGTGTATATTTTATCTATAGGTTTATGTTCATTGTGTGCGTAGGTGGTTTTTTTACATGTATTTTTGTATATGCATAAATTTTTGTGTTTATTATATTTATTTGTTTTCTTTTGCCCTATCTACTCTTTTGTGTGTCTACTCTCGACTCAAATGTCCTGTCAATCGCTCAAAGGTTAACTGGAAGAGATCCCTTAAAGGGACAAGTTTAAGACTTATTTTCTTGTAAATTGTTATTTTTTTATTATTATGTGCAATAAAGAGTTTACATAAATACATAAGTATAAAATTGGAAAGTAGTGCGGAACCCGTATGGATTCTATTTCTGCTTTGGTCTTACCGCAGGCGCTTGACCGACCTTTTTATGCGAGGTTGTGTTTACCGCGGCCACTCTGGCGCAGCGCCGGCGCATGCCTATTATGTACAATCGCTGACAACTGCTTTTGCGTTGCTTTGAAATAATTTCCGTTAAAGATGGCGACAGTTTGTACACTGACACTCAATAGCTTCAAAACCTTAGTAAATGAAGATAGTGCGTCCAAATTAAACAAACCCTTTTTTTAAGAGAAGGTACAGTCAAGGAAATTGAAACACGTACCACAGTAGAACCTAGTCGGAGTGACATACGCATGACATTTGTATGAAATAGCCTGACGCTCCATGCGTCGCGTCATTGCGATAGGGTTCTAAGGTGGTACGTGAATATATTATATATAACTGTACCTATATATTTAGAAAAATGAAGAAAGTTATTACAGAAAAAATTAAGATACATTTTAGTTAAAATACATTACATTGCACAGTAAAGCATATAAAATATCAAATAATAAATGATAACGAAAAGAAAAATCTTTGTCATCTGGCAGGACTCGAAATTTTATTATTTGCTTTATTGTTTTACTAATTAAGCTACAGGCGACTCCGACAGTGTGTTTTTTTTAAATAAGGTAACGGTCCTAGTCATTGACAGTGACAGAAACACACGAGTCAAAAGAACAGACAAATGATGTCAACTTCTGGTATGAAAAATCTGCTGTGGTTTTTACTGAAATATGACTTATTAAGAAAACTTACTAATAGCTTATTGCCAATTGTTGACGTTATTAGAATTTTTTCCTTCTTCCCCATATATGAACTACAGCTATAATAAAAAAATAGATTCGGGCGTTAGTTTGCAAACGCGGCTAGCAAGGAAATTTGTTCCAGCTTACTGATAATTAAAAAAAAATAAACAAGGTTGTCAACGACTGTACCGCGAACATGTCTAGACGGATAAAAAAACTGTTCCATAATGTAATACCGGCCAAGTGCGTGACGCGCACGCAGTGTAGGATTCCGTAGTTGCCCGTTACTCATTTACTTGTAAAGCCTTTTAACTTCGTAATTTATAGTACTGTCGTGAATTTTATCGCATACCCAAAAACAACCATTTAGCTGGCAGGGGAGACATTTGATTCTAATAAAAATTTACACTTTTAAGCTTAATATTTCGCAAGCGGATCCCTATATCGTAAAATGATTTCTACACACCCGCAATATTTTTGAACGGCCTATAACATTAAAATATCCTCCCTTCACGTGTAGGGGAAGAAATAAATCTTTTTTTTTAAAGATTTTATTAAGAGGAAACACAAGGGCCGTTTTTCCATACAAACGTCGTCCCCTGTTTCCTCTCTGGATAATGCCAGTAGAGCAATATTTTTTTTCCAAAAAATCGATGGCCACTATTATGCATGTCCCTATGTTTTCCTTTTTTTAATAAATTAATTATTAAAAGAGATATGGACATTCAAAAACCTAAAATATTGGCCAGATTTTCGGCTGCGTTCATACATTCAGAAAACAAGTTTTACTAGATTATATAAAAAAAGAAAAACATAGGAACACTGCCAAAGCCTTTCTTTAATTTTTAATGAAAAAGTAGTTAAATCGGATAAGTTTTGGAGAAGGAATCAGGGGTCTACGAATCGTTGATTTTGTTTACTTTTAATAGGTATTTTCAGTCCAAGCTGCGGCTGTCTCTATTGCACTCTGCGGGAGGCTTGATAGATGGAGGCAGCAATAGATTTTACAAATACCTATTTTTCAATTCTCTAGACCTTGGTGTTTCCTCTTAACACTTAGTTGGCGTGATTAATATTTGTCGCATTACAGTTTTCTAGTTCTAAGAGTCTAAGAGTGATCTAACCGCTGAGAAGCGGTTGGTCGCACATGGCGAAACTAGAAGGATAGGAGTCCTTGTTGACCGAGGAACCCTAAAAACGAGGTTTACATTGATTCGCAACCTTTTTCAACGAGTTATTTTTAAACAAACCCTTGAAGTTTATTTACAGATAAAAGGACAAGAATATTAATAATTCTCATAATATTAAACAGATTTTGCCGTGCAGTGCTTTTCTTATTTCAGACAACTTAAGAAAACTCCTCATTATTAAGTGTGATTAAGATAACAATTTACTGGTATCTCGAGATTAGGCAATCGACAACTAAATAAATTTATTGCCCATAGCGTAAATTACCTCTTTATTCTATTAGTGTTGATTACCTGTTTATTATATTAGCCATACACTGGGAGAAAAACACGGCTTTCGAACACGGCCAGGCTTTCCGTGGCCGTGTAAACGGCTCACCCAGTCGGGTTTGGCAGCCGTGTGTAAAGCCGTGTACACGGCTCCAAGTTTTCCATGGCTACGTTTACCGTGTAAACGGTTAACGTAGTCGGTTAAGACGGCTCTGTGTACCGTGATAAGATAAGTTGATTGATGTACTCATGATTTTGGAATAATCTTTTAATTTTTTCCATAGAAACTTTATTTACTACTTAACTTAAACTTTATGGTTTAAATGGTATTCTGGACTTATTTAAATAGATCTGTGAAAACTCGCGTGTTTTGCGGGTGGTAGGACGTTGTGTAAGGTCCGTCCAGATCGCTACCACCATCTTGCTCGCTAATCCTGCCGCTAAGCAGCGGTTCTTGCACTGTTGTGTTCCGGCGTGGAGAGCAAGACAGACGGTGCAATTGCTGGCCCAAGAGGTATTCCATCTTATCCCTCTGGGTTAGTAACGCATCTGCACTCTCCTTGGTGTTGCGGGTGTCTATGGGCGGTGGTGATCACTTACCGTCAGATGACCCACTTGCTCGTTTGCCTTCCTATCTATGTTGTAAAAAAAAGTATCAAACCTCCCATCAATCCGTTCAGCGGTTTTACGTACCTAATGTGCGTTAAATAAAACCACGTTAAAACAAACAATAAACCTCCGTTCTGGAGGCAGTCGGGTAAAATATTTAAAGGGTCTTATCTTATCCTGTTTAGTTACTAATTTTAAATCGCCCTGGGTTGTTTTTTTTACTCTTCAATGTATTTACAAACTTATTTGGCCTAAAACGATTTCATTTATTATATATATAGGTAGTATAGATTCTCAGAAATTCCTCATTCAAGGTCGCGCGTGCTAGACGCAAGAGAATTGTCGCACATATACGATATTTTTATGGTCATGTACGGGAAAAATTGGTATCACGTTTCATCTTCAAGACAATAAATAAACGTATAGAACGACTTCATAGTACCGGATGCCACGTTTTTATTAATTTTCTATGGGTATACGAGATTTTTCAAATTATTGACAAGATATTTTAGGTTACAGAGCTGGCAACTCTGGATTCACGCTCACCGGGTAGGTACCTACTAGAGGCACGAGGCACGAGAGCCAACAGTCGCGCGCGCCAGTCGCCATGTTTGTTTCATTCGGTTCGGACGGAATAATAATAATGGCCGAATGAAAGGGAAAATTACGACAGTGAAGTGAAGTGAGTGATCTAATGTTGGAAGATACGCTATAAATGTTATTTGGTAAGAAGTGTAACCATTTTTCCTTTATTTTGTTAGAATGGGGTCGTGATGCATATTAATGGTGGCCATTTTCAAACAGGTCGGGACTCGCTGCGCATTATTATCTCGACTCAGTGTTTTTATATGATTTCATCTTCTTCTTTGTTCTTTTGTTTGGATTTCAAATGAAAAGGGTCAGAGTATAGCAAAGGGGGGCCATATAATAGGACTTAAAAAACCTAACCTAACCTAAACCTAGTAGTCCCCCCTCTGCCTTTGCTATGCCCCAACCCAGTAGACCGAGTATTTTTTAATTCCGATTAGCATTCCAAATATAGGTCAAATCAATATTAATTCTCTAAGTTAAGATACTTTTATTCTAATACGCACTGTTTAAATAAGATGTTAAATAATTAATTTTAATCAGGTGTACTCACTTAACTAGGGTCAAAAGTCCTTAATTAAAATGTTATCTAATTACAATCAGTTTATTCTATGCTATTCTATTCTATTCTTAAACATCTGGAGTGCAATTTTTGAATCTCAACAAAAAAACTAAAAAGCAAAAAATCGAGGGAACTCTTCAAAAATTATATGCACACCTATAGCGATTTTGGTATTTTTTACGGTAACTCGCGCTTTTGCTCTCGGAAAACACCATTTGGTGAAGTGGAACTGATGATGAAGACCACAGACAGTCACCGGAACTACTCTATAATAAGTTTTTCACGGGAGGCGATACAGTTAGTTTAATATAGTTGCTAAGCAATTTATACTCGTCGCAAGGCATATGGTGAAGTGGGTGAAGTGGAGCTGATGCTGAAGTACCTGGAGAACGCCTCAATAACTAACGTCCCAGCATTGGGAAAAGCAATAGTTTGTAGAAGGCGGTGAGGAATTGACATTAGGTTATTGTAACTTAGGTAAACAACCCGACTCCCTAAAAAAATAAAAATAATAATTAAAAAAATGTCATAAAAAACCAACCAAAAAAACTAAAAAGCAAAAAGTAATCTGTTAAAGTATCTACCACCTGGAGCCTATTTCCGTTCCGATTTTTTTTATTTAGGTTGGGTAATTTTAAAGTCGACCAAGAAATTGCTTGACCACATTTCCGAATGTATTACAAAAGGATTACACAGAAGCTTATCTCCGTTCTTTGGAGTCTTTTTTAGGGTTGTGTGTTATGTCAAGGCCACGAAGTGACATAAAATAAATAAATACTTATTTGTAAATCTTTTGTGATATAGGTGGTTAAGAAGAGTGTGAAAAAAAAGCACAAAAAGCAAAAACCAAAAAGCGCTCCGCATACATGCCCGATCAAACTATGTATGCAAAGAAATGGAAACAATGGGTAAACGAATGGAAGCATGTTAGTTTTTGATTTTGGTTTAGAATTGTATATGTATGTAATAATCCTCTCTTCATTGCATAAGTGAGATCAAATATACTTAAGATCTGGCCTTTTTAATGTTTTTAGGTATCTCTTATAGAAATTATTATCTGATACTTAATTTTAAAATTTTGAAATATATAAATTGAAATGTAAAGACACCTATTTTTAAAAACTCTGGGATACCTAACTTTTTTAAAAGGTGGCAGCCCTAGCTAAGGGTCAATTTCACAATTTTACTTGACAGATAAAAGCAATATCTTTTATTTACAAGTAAAAAAAAGGATATAGTTTTTATCTGTCAGATAGACGTTCTATTCAGACATTTATAGTACTAGCGGAACAACCCGATGTGCACTAAAAAGCTGGAAATTGTGTTAAATTAAAAACATGAAAATCACAATGATTGATCTTTAGGTCATATGAATCATTTTGACCGGTAGTGATAATAAAAATAAAAAATGTGTAGAAAACAAAAAAATATGGGTGATTATTTCATTGCGTATCCGTATTGAGTGTTTCATGCTTTTAACACCATTTCAGTTATTTTTGGCGTACCGCTAGTACAATAAAAAACTGGCATTAAGTCGATATAAAATGAGCTTACTTTTTTAACTGTAGGGTGAAAAGCTGTCAAATCCTTTGGCAAAGAACTATGATTCCTGCACCAAGGGGAAATACAACCAAATTGATCTACTTGGACAATACAGCAGCTCTGGAAGCGAAATCGACATTCAACCCAAGGTATGATTTAACTATGAGAAATATGAAATTCGATTTATTTGAATGGTTTTTTTACTAATGATGCTCTGCCTCTATGGTTATATACCTTCCACCAAGTGGACTGTCTGCCTGTCTGTCGCTCTTTTAATATAATAATATCATATATAACACCACCAGGGGCCTATTTCATAAGTTTACTTATAATACAAGAAAATAATACAAGTTACAAGCTAATGATTTACAAGCTGTACTAATTTGTGTCGCATAACAATTTTCGTTTTTACAAGAATATTACTGTTGCATAAATTGCTAATATTTTTTCTAAACTACAAGTAATATGATCTCAATTTACTAGTATGTACTAATATATTTTGTTGCATAATATAGTTATCCGAACTAGTAATATTGGTGCTAATATAATCAGCAAATTTTACAAATCACAAGTAAATTCCTTGACTGAATGGGTGAAGCTTTTGCCCTAGTCATGTCTTTTTTTATTAAAAAATTTGCTGGTAATTTGAATACTGACATTGTTGGCAGCAATTGCAACCTATTTTAACAAAATATCAATATTGTTAACAATATTGATAATATTAATATTAAGTTAAAATAATTTCGTATTAATTAAGTTGTTAATATTAATATTAAGTTGAAGCTGACAATGACGTTGGAAAGATGATTTTGCAGGTCGAGTCCTGCCATTACCCTAATTTTTCTTTGTGTTGTCATTGCAAAGCATTTTAATATTAAGCGAAATTTATTTGGCTTCTGTAAATTTTACGCTGTCGCCTTGTTTGTAGGAGCAATTCATCTTTTTCTTCGTCTGTTGATGAATACAATAAACTGTACATTTTCGATCAACGTATACTACAACGAATTCTACAACTAATACTTTTAAAATATGGTGCCCCTTAGGTGGGAAGAAATAATTACAAGTTTCTTCTAATTATTTGTATTTTGAGCTTCATATTGCAACAGACACTAGTAAAATTCACTAATTATATTAGTTATTAGTACTGATATTTTGCCACTTGTAGTTTATTTCTGTTGCATAATAAATTATGCAACAGAAATATACAAGTTATAGGTTGAATTTACTAATATCATTAGCTTGTACTTTGATACTTGTATAAGTTGTATATTTGTATCTTGTACTTTATTATGCAACATGAAAGTACAAGTTACAATCAAAACCACTAATAGTATTAGCTTGTACTTTGTTATGCAATAGGCCCCGGTGATAGCTTTTTTACAAGCTTTTATTTAACTTACAATAGTTACAATGTTTGTCTTTCTTTTTGTTATGCTCTTGCCTTCAACAATATTTGACGCTGGCTGTACTATGGAGGATGTCCTCACTATGGAGGAGGTGCGCTAAGGGTGAAGGAGGGGGGAGCTACAGGGTATTTAAGTGAGGACTTTTATTATGTTCATCTTTTTTTTATAGAATATTGTGTCTATAGGCATGATCACCACCGCCTATAGACACCCGCAACACCAAGGAATTACAGATGCGTTGCCAACCCAGAGCGCTAAGATGGAATACCTTTTGTGCCAGTAATTACACCGGCTGTCTTGCTCTCTACGCCAGAACACAACAGTGCAAGCACTGCTGCTTAGCGGCAGGATTAACAAGCAAGATGGTCGTAGTTATCCGGACGGACCTTGCATAAGTTCCTACCACCCGCAAAATCATCTGGTCACCTCAAGGTATAACTGTGCCAATTTCTAAAACTACATGAATTATTTTCCCTGGTTTTATTGGCCTCAGCGCGACCTCATGGGAAGTTGCATGGTAGGTATAACCAATTTTGTTTTCTATCTCTACTTCTCTATTTCTCAAAATTGACAATTTGTTTTTTTTTTGATAAAAAATCTATCGTTAATGAAGGCCAAGGCCATTCCACATTTTTTACAAAAGAAACATCGACATTAAAATGTGTGTATTTAATGATTGAATCCCATTTGTTACTCTATTTTCATGTTCGGATGAAGATTCAATACGCAGGCTATTTGGAGGGAGACCAGAGGGTTAGTAAAGAAGAAGACCATTGGACCGAAAAAGGCGTTATCCAACGCTACGGAAGCGGAGAAGGAGCTGCCATTGAGGGACGAAGAATTTAATCAGGACCATCATTTAGAAGGTAATAAGCTAGAAACTCTGTTGACTTTGACGTAATACTGTTAAGTCTCTTTCACTCGACTATAGTACTGTTCACTCACGAAAGCACGCCCCCTCCAAGTTTTATGAAATAATTTTACTAAAAGACAGCCAAATAGACCAATTATTCATTTGTATTTTTTTACTGCCGTCAGCCTGTAATCGCATACTAAGACGAGACATCAACAGGTCTGTATTCTTCCACGGAGGCCGTGAATGATGACGCGATGAAATGTTAAATATCTCCATAATTTTCCACAGAGGAGTTGAAAACAAACGGCGACATTATTACAATATCGAAGTACCGCGGCTTACACTCTTTACCTATACTAGAAACAGCTTGGAAGGCCACGTGGTCGCTTCGCAAGCAGAACAATGTCTGTTTCAACAGCGCAGTACTTGAACAAGGTCCCTGTGCTTAGCTTGATGAGCGTTGGTCCACACCTGGTAAGTGGTTTCCAATTTTGTGATTCATATGAGAGCTTTACACCATTCAAGATTTTGAAGCCTGAGTATTCTGTATTAACTTTTGTGTTTTTGCTTCACAGATCAACATTGACTTTACAGCTCTCAATTCAAACACTAGCTCCTCAGCGCTGTACACTGGATTAAGAAAAAACTCTGATTTGATTGAAAATAGAGCTTACTCAAAGCTGCGACCACTGTCAAAGCCGTTAAGGGCTCTGCAACGAAGCTTCACAATCTCCTTAAAGGTATTGAATGATAGTGTTTTTGTAACTTTATGTAGTTTTAAAACCCAGTGGCTTCCTCGTTTTATTCGTTTCGTAAAATTCGTTTTGTAAGTTGTTGTTCTGTCAAATTGGCTAAAAACCTGGATCTCAACCGTGAAATCCAGGTAATTAAAATTACATTTCAGATCGCAATTTTTCTGAAAATAAGTAAAATATATTCATTCCTCGACAAATTGACACAGTGTATCATAATAATACTTATTGAATATTTAAAATACTAATATTAACAATAATTACAATATTTAGGTAAAATTTACGTCAATATTCTGTTTTTTTTTTTAATAATTATTCTGAATTTACCATTTCTCATACTGACAAGTTGCATATAAAATTGCCGCTGTAACTTTGACATCTCAAATGAGAATAATCAGCTGTTTTAGTTGATAGCTATTTTGGATCGCTGACAAAAGAAAGTTTTTATGACTAAGACCGTTCGACAATAAATTATTGTGTAGAAATTAATTTGATTTATTAACATTAAATTCAAATTTTCAGATACAGAGCTGCAGAAACTAACTGCGGGTCTACTTTTATTGGCATTTGCAATCGTTGGAGAGAAGGTCGGCGTTCGAACTAAAGCCTCGCGGTTCGACGCACCCATACGCATCATTTTTTTTTGCAAAAACTCACAGCGAGGGAGAGTCTCATCTACATGAACTCTGAGAGAAAGTTTCAAGAGAATCAGGATCTTCAGGTGTCGGAGTGCAGCCTTTAGTTATTGCTAATGGTGAGGGCTTGGCTAATATTAATGGGACATTTGTAGTGGGTGATTTTGTTTAACTTATGATAAAGTCGTAAAAAATATACTTTGTTTATTTCTTGGATGTCCGCAATAGAACTGTGACTTTGATTCTGATGGTGATGGCTAGTGATGAGTCCTTTGTTTATTTATGTGTAAATTTATGTGGAATTAGTAATTATTGTCTTCTAAGTTCTTACGTTATCTGACAGATAAAAACTATACAGGGTGTTTGGTAGCTAGGTGCAAACTTTTTGAGAGAAGACCTTATTCGGAGTAAAAAGATCCAAAAAAGACTTCCGAATATTATTAGTGTCCGAGATATTGACATTGCTTTATCCAAAGGATTTTCAGTGCAATCTTAAGATTTTGCAACCTCTGTGAATATGCGAGGTTTTTAAGCTGTTGGAACAGTCTTTTACGTTTTTGTATTCAAATAAAGTTGACACATCATCTTTTTCTTCATAATTACGTTATTGTTAGATATATTGCAGTATGGAGAAAATTTGATTTATAAACTTTATTTGAATACAAAAGGAGTTACAATTATTCAAACAGCTTGAAAATCTTTTCATGTTCATTGTGATCGCTAAAATGTTATTCACTAAAAATACATTGAATAAGTCAAATAATATTTCTTCATTGTGGTGTCTTAAAGGAAAATGAGAAAAACTGAAACTAAAATGATAAATATCTCGGAAACTAATAATATTTGAACAGGGACCATGACCTTTTTTACTCTAAATGAGGTCTACTATATCCCCTTAAAAGGTTTGCACCTAGCTACCAAACACCCTGTCTGTACATCTCTTCTATTTTCTGACATTTAAATGACTGATAACGGTTTTATCTGTCAAATAAAGCCGTGTCTGTGGCGCGGCTGTGGGCGAGTAATAGTCTTGTGAAAAAAGGTAACAGAGTTGGTCTCTATCACTTAAGAACTTCTATTTAAAGTAATATAAATTAATATATTTTTTTTAATTTGTTAATGTCTGCTATGTAACTGTGACTTTGATTCTAATGATGATAAGCATGAGATCCTCTATTTATTATTTATTGTGTTGAAATTTTTGTGTAATTATTTATTACTATCTGACAGACTGAAAGACGAACAAACTTACAGACTGACTGACAGACAGACAAACTGACGGATAGACGGACGGACAGACAGACAGACCGACGGACGGACGGACGGATAGACCGACAGACAGACGGACAGTCTGACAGACAGACTATCGGACAGACTGCACTCAGTCTAATGATGATAAGCATGAGATCCTCTATTTATTATTTATTGTGTTGAAATTTTTGTGTAATTATTTATTACTATCTGACAGACTGAAAGACGAACAAACTTACAGACTGACTGACAGACAGACAAACTGACGGATAGACGGACGGACAGACAGACAGACCGACGGACGGACGGACGGATAGACCGACAGACAGACGGACAGTCTGACAGACAGACGGACAGTCTGACAGACAGACTATCGGACAGACTGAGTGATATGACAGACTGACTGACTATTGACTGACTTTTTAATTGATTAGTGTCCAGAACTGGTTGAAGTGGCTCATCGTTTTTGTAGAACATCATTTTAGTTTGGGCCTACTATTTGCTCAGCGCAAGCCGGTAAAGCGGCCATTTTGCGTATGTTACTTACTGACTTGATTTGCAAGTATTAAAATTGAAAACTGAAAACTTTTTTAAACAAAATAAAATGTAGCCTCTGTCCGTCAGGAATAGTTAGCTTTCTATTAGTGAAAGAATTTTTCGAATCGGTTCAGTACTTCCAGAGATTACCCCCCCTACACACAAACAAAAACTAATATTACTTTATCCAAACGATTTTCAGTGAAATTTTAACTCGTATAATAAAGAGGTAATCTTTGTTTGTTTCTTTTGTTTGTAAGTGGGGGGGGGGGGGGGGGGTAATCTCTGGAACTACTGAACCGATTTCAAAAATTCTTTCACGAACAGAAAGCTACACTATTCCTGACGGACATAGGCTACATTTTATTTTGATTTAAAAAGTTTTTTGTTTTATATTTTAATATTTGCAAATCAAGTCAGTAAGTTACATCCGCAAAATGGCCGCTTTACCATCCTGCGCTGACCAAATGGTAGGCCCAAACTAAAATGATGTTCTAGAAAGATGATAAGATACTTTAACCAGTTTTGGACACTAAACAATTAAAAAGTCAGTCAATAGTCAGTCAGTCTATCATATCAGACTGTTTATTAGATTTTCCGTCTGTCTGTTTGTCAGTCAGTCTATCAGACACTCAGTCAGTCGGTCAGTCCATCAGTGTGTCAGTCCTTCAGTTAGTCTTGTTAACCTGTCAGTCTGTCACTCTGTCAGTCAGTCCGTCAGTGTGTTAGTCTTTTAGTCTTCACACAGGCGACTGCCTGACTGATCTGACTAGTCAGATTGTCAGTTTGTCAGTCTGTCAGTCCGTCATTGTGTCTGTTTGTCTGTCAGTCCGTCAGTGTGTCAGTCTATCAGTCAGTCAGACAGCCAGTCTGTCAGTGAAATTTAGCAATTTGTTTAAATGGTCTTTTACTTTTTGTATTCACATAAAGTTTACAGTTTATCTTTTCTACATACTAGGTGACGTGATTGTAATATGCATAACATACTTAACATTGCAGAATGGATAGAAGGTGATTTGTAAACTTTATTAAATTAATAAAAAATCATTTATGTCAAGTAACAAGACTCAAAATAAACATTACATTCAACTTACTCATTACTTTTTACTAAAAGAAAATGTGGCTAATACCGTACCTGTAGTCAGCGTAATTCAAGTTAAATACCCACACTGCATTCACATGACAGCCGTAAAATGTAAATGTTAATGTAAAAAGATAAAACACCATTCAAACAGCTTGAAAAACTTCGCGTGTTCACAGAGATTGCAAAAATGTAAATTAATTATAATTAATGATTTTAATGACAGACCTCAGCTGTGACTTCAATTCTAACGAGTCATGAGGTTCTCTTATTTATTCTTAAATGTGTTTACGTTAAGTTTGTTTAAAAGCGAAAATGGATTTTGGTCACGCCCGCAGGACTTCAAACTGCATCTCTAGGCTTGCTGAGCCAAGTATGCTTAATCCAATTGCACTATAGCACGTCTAGCTAACTTGTCCGAAAACTTGATCGCTTGCATACGCCTTCAAGACGCGTGGCCTAAAGATGCAGGTTCAAGTCCTGCTACCTTTTTTGCTTTTAAACAAACTTAAAATTTCGTTGAGAACACGTTTCTGTAAAAAATATACAAAAAGATGTGTCTAAATTTACACGTGTATACGAAGCATTGCATTGATGTGCATATTATTAAGATTTGATCACTGCGTTCTAAATTTTTTTGAATAAATTTATCAGTTGATTTGGAATAATTTTATTATTTACAAATCCATTTTCAAACCCTATATGTTAAGGAAAGTTATATTAAGGTTATTTTTAGAGATTTCTTGTATCTTTTAGTTTAGTTTTTTTAGTTTAGTGTTTATTTTATGTCACTCAACCTTTGTGCTGCGCACATTTGGTGGACCTGACTCATTCGTGTCAATACGACTACTCATTAATGCAATTTTTTTGTTGTTCACATAGAAAAAGGGCACAATTAGACAACCGTTTGCTATATCTTTACGCGCTGGCGGAGTAGCGTAACGCAGATTTTAGTAGCCGTGCAAAACGACTGCCTCATCCGTGTTACTCGGCTCCACCAGCTGAAGAGATGTAGGAAAACGGCTGAGCGGCGTGACCGGCGTGAGCGGTTGCGGCAGCCGTTTTACACAGTCGTTTCTGACCGCGTCACACGGCTCCACACGGCTGCGTAGGGATGGGAGACGGTTGGTAAAGCCGTGTTCCTATATCCCTACGCAGCTAACGCAGCCGTGTGACGCGATCTGAAACGACCGTGTAAAATGGTTGCCGCAACCGCTTACGCGGCTCCGCCTGCCACGTGGAATTTAGGGAGACGGCTGCGACAGCCGTGTTGACGTGGCTGAGGCAACCGTTTTACACGGTCACTTCAAACCGTGTCACACGGTTCCGCACAGCTCGGTAGGGGCGGGAGACGGCTAGCATAGCCGTGTTCCTGCATCCCTACGCAGCTGGTGGAGCCGTGTGACGCGGTCTGAAACGACCGCGTAAAGTGGCTACCGCAACCGCGTCACACGGTTCCGCCAGCCGCGTAGGGATGTAGGAAGACGGCTGGGTCAGCCGTGTTGACGTGGCTGAGGCTGAGGCAACCGTTTTACACGGGTACTTCAGACCGCGTCACATGGCTCCGCCAGCCACGCAGGGATGTAGAAAGACGGCTGGGTCAACCGTGTTGACGTGGCTGAGGCAACCGTTTTACGCGGGTACTTCAGACCGCGTCACACGGCCCCGCCAGCCGCGTAGGGATGTAGGAAGACGGCTGGGTCAGCCGCGTTGACGTGGCTGAGGTAGCCGTTTCACACGGGTACTTCAGACCGCGTCACACGGCTCCGCCAGCCACGTAGGGTTGTAGGAAGACGGCTGGGTGAGCCGTGTTGACGTGGCTGAGGCAAACGTTTTGCACGGGTATTGCGGACCGCGTCACACGGCTCCGCTAGCCGCGTAGGAATGTAGGAAGACGGTTAGGTCAGCCGTGTTGACGTGGCTGTGGCAACCGTTTTACACGGATTCTTCAGGCCGCGTCACACGGCTCCGCCAGCCGCGTAGAGATGTAGGAAGACGGCTGGGTCAGCCGTGTTCACGTGGTTCAGGTAGCCATGTCACATGGCTCGATCAACCATGCCATAGCGTAGGAAGACGGCTTGGGCAACCGTGTACACATGGCTTAGACAGCCGTTTTACACGGTTATTCAAAACGGTTGGTCGTAACCGTGTCACTCTTGACACGGCTGCAACTGCAGTACCGTGTGCAATTCTAGCCGTGTCTGATCATAACCGTGTTAAAATATTGACACGGTTGCAACTGCAGTACCGTGTGTAAGTCTAGCCGTGTCTGATCATAGCCGTGTTGACATTTAGACACGGTTGCAACTGCAGTACCGTGTGTAAATCCAGCCGTGTCTGATCTTAACCGTGTTGATAAATGGACACGGTTGCAACTGCAGTACCGTGTGCAAATCTAGCCGTGTCAGATCATGGCTGGCCGCAGTACCGTGTGTAAATTTAACCATGTGTACATCGTAGCCGTGTCAGCGATACACGGTTACCGTTGCCGTGTTGACACGGTTGCAACTGCAGTACCGGGTTTACACGGCTCTGCAGAGCCGATAAATGGCCCCTTTTTTCTCCCAGTGTACCCATAATTGGCAAAGTAATCGCCTTACCAGTTTGAATCTTATATCTTATATCTTTCTTTATTTTCAGTGATTGTTTTGGGGTCATCGACATCCACTGTTTACGCTCACTTGCCTCGCTTTAACATATTTTTTTTATTCTTATAAAAAAAAACTTTTATGGATCGGTAAAGACATTGAAGCCCGCCTCTTTAATTAAAAAAACATTTTTAATGATTAAAAAAAAAAGTGTTTTTGGCTCCTAGAGGTGATTTAAGTCCTCATTAAAGACTGAATTGAAAGAAACTGTTCTGTTTTGAAAGGGAGGCATTTGTCTATGATCGAAATTCAGTTCCTTTAACGGGCAATTAAGTTTCTAGATGTTTATACTCACGACGTTAACGCCAAAAAATCAAAAGAAGAAGAAGATGTTTATACGATACGTACACACAGTAGGACAGACTTCATTAAATGAATAGGACACAAAACTTATAAATTCACACATTCTTGTCATCAGTTCGTCAAAAGCAAAAACAAAACAAATAAATGGAACAAAAGAAAAATTAAATATCATTAACTGAAATAAATCTGTCACTAAATATGTCAAATTATATAAAAACTAACTGAACACAAATATCTAAAAACAAAACTAAGGATGTGAGAAAATCGCGAAAGTGTAACCAATTTATAAATTCACTTCATTAATCTGGGTTTTACCAAAAATCTGTCTGTACGTCCAAAAGCAGAGTTTCTTTGTTTGTCTCGCAGAATCCTCGCGCCAACTGACGTCACGCGGGCCTATTTCTGCGCTCGCGCAGCCAGCGCTCCAGAACTTTGACTTATGGCGCGGCCACTGGATCACGAGACTGGATAAAACTATTAATATAAATAACCAGCTGACTAGAAACGTTACACGTAATTTGTTTTTGGTTTTTACACTGAACGAAATTATGGTATAATACGATATTTCAGTCACAAACCGAGTGCCATAAAAGTATGGAATTGTTTTAGATAACCCTTAAAAATATATTTATGCCCAATAAAGTACCTAGATTAAAAATCGACAGTTTAGAAGTTTTAGCGATACGAAGTTACAAAAATGACAAAAATAACAAATATTTTTTTCTCGTTCCACATGAAAATATGCTCATTAGAATCCAAATAAAAAATTTAGACGGTTTGGAATGAGAATAAGTAAACTGGAACTTGAGTATTTTTATAACTACCACCCTTGGTGTGTGTATAGTCGACCAAAAAATTGCTTGATCACTTTTCGACCGTATTACAAAGGGGTAAGTTTCAAAAGTGGTCAAGCAATTACTTGGTCGACTATACTAGCCAGCTAGCTAGGTAGTCGTATAAATATGCACCTATAAGTTCTGTTATTAAGCATTTATGGACCTGTGTTGTCAGAAATAAATGATTTTTTTATAGCGTCATTAATTGTCTGCCTTTAGGAGTGAAAACATAATTGACAGACAGGCAGACATACAAAGTTACTTAATATTGGTGAAATGTTCGATTCTAGTGGTATTTTTTGCCGATCCTATATTTTGTTATTCGGTGACTACATTGGTATAAAATTGTGCCAAGCTTATCCAGTAACGCCTTCAGACTTGGCTGCGTTTGCACAACATTGACATATGGTTCACCAGAATGTCATGATAATTTTTGACAGGTGATACATTAACCTAATTTATAATTATTACTAACGTTTCCAGATGTGAGTGGTGGAAGTTCTAGAGGTAAGTCTAATCAACATTTGCAAGTTTTATCCATTACTTTGTTTGTCGAACACTCTATCCTGGTCACGGCATCAAATTTAACAACCCCAGTCAGTTTACTAGTGGAAATTAAAGTCTTAACAATTCAGTATAGACTGAACTGTTATTATTATATTAATTAGAATTACCTGTGTATAGCCACAGCCCACATCTGGGCGTAACTTTCTGTCACACTAAGAAGACTTGGGCGTTTGTTTACACTAGTAGATTGACTGGAGTTGTTACATTTAGTGCCGTGACCAGGATAAAGTTTTCAACAAACACAGAAATGGATAAAACTTGCAACTAAATACTTTTTATGAGCGAAATTAAGGGTTTCAATCTACACTAATATAATAAAGAGGTAAAATTTGTTGCTTAGTTTGTTTGTATGTACTTAGGCGGTAATCTCTGGAACTACTGAACCGATTTCAAAAATTCTTTCACAGATAGAAAGCTACACTATTCCTGACGGACATAGGCTACTAATTACACGTGAACGAAGTCGCGCGCGTCCGCTAGTGTTAAATAAATATAAATTTCGAAACAGGCTTTTTTCCATACTGTACCTTCTATATTGCACAGACATTGGCTACAGGAAGTGGGTCAAAATCGACGTTCATTATTCAAAGCAAACAGTTTAATATAAGTACACGAAAATAAGCTAATGTCAAGCTTGCAAAAATGATCGGAACGTTTTGAATTCAATATTTTGAAACTAAGAAAATTAGTTGTTCTATTCAACGAGCTTATGTTAAAAGTAAACAAAATTTTCCTTCAGTAGAGTAAAATTCACTAAATTAAATACGTACTTATAATACCCACTTTCTTAATATAAGTTACCTTTTTTTATGAATAAGGAAGGCAAACGAGCAAGTGGGTCACCTGTTGGTGAGTGATCACCACCGCCTATAGACACCTGCATCACCAAAGAGATTGCAGATGCGTTGCCAACCCAGAGGGCTAAGATGGAATACCTCTTGTGCCAGTAATTGCATCGGCTGTTTTGCTCTCCACGCTGGAACACAATAGTGCAAGCCTGGTGCTTAGCGGCAGGATTCGCGAGCAAGATGATGGTAGAGATCCGGACGGACCCACCACCACCATTATCTTTATACTTAAAAGGTTAATGTTAACTCTTACAAAATGCTCACCTCTTTCTTTATGAAGCTTCTACACTTCGCTTTGTTCACAATTCGATATTCAAACTTGCCAACGACTGTCCTTCGAAACAGCTGACCGTAAATAGAGTATCTCGAACATTCCTCCAAGTCCAATTGAACAGTGGGAGTGCGTCGCGCAAATATATTGTTTCAATTACTACAATTGGACCCAGACTAACCTAATGGATATAGACGCGGGAAGAACAGAAGTCATTTAGATGGATGTCCAATTTATTGTGTTGTAAACGATATACATATAGGTGAAAAACTTAAGTTATTGACCTGTTGTATGTGTGAGTAATGTGTGCGAATAGACATTCCATTTTTGAAATTTGTAACCATCGACACAAGAAGAAGAAAAAGATCGTTTGCCGCGTACCTACTCCTTCCAAACCCCGCAACGGAATTTGATACAGTTTTCACTGTCACTTACAAATATTATTATAATTTTTTTTTGTATACATTACGTCCTAATTGTACAGTCGAGGAAATTGAAACACGTACCACCGTAGAACCTAGTCGAAGAGACATACGCATGACATTTGTATGACATGCGTTTAACGTGTCGCGTCATTGCGATGGGGTTCTAAGGTGGTACGTGAATATATCTCCCCTGCTGTACATCCGACTGTACGCGTTCTGTACGCGTGCGAAGCCGGCTGGTCGCTAGTTTAAAATAAAGGGCGTAATATATTTTTCATGAAATAAGAAGGCAAACAAGCAAGTGGATCACCTGATGGTAAGTGTACACCACCGCCTCTAGACACCCGCAACACCAAACAGATTGCAGATGCGTTGCCAACCCAGAGGGCTAAGATGGAATACCTCTTGTGCCAGTAATTGCACCGGCTATCTTGCTCTCCACGCCGGAACACAACAGTGCAAGTACAGCTGTTAGCGGCAGGATTAGCGAGCAAGATGGTGGTAGCGATCCGGACGGACCTTGCACAAGGTCCTACCACCCGCAAACAATTTTAAATGTTTTAAATGACAAATGTTTTGCTCATTCGTACATTGTGACGTTGGTCCGACGAAGCTTCAGACGTCCTCAGTAACAATGGATCTTAATTTATTTGATAATCTTGTTAGTCCACATTGTCTTTCAGACGCCTCGTTAATTACATAACACAGCGTTGAGCGCGTTAGTGAACGAGCTGAAAGAATGTAAGCTGTGTCGCCGCTTTAAATTATCATCACAAATTCTTAGCAAGGTCTTCGTGTTGCTATGGGAGAAACGGTAGTGGATATTTAATTATGGACACACAATGACTAAAGAAAATATGTACATTGGGGATTTTTTTTTAATGTTCATTACGGGAACACGTCGTGCAAGTTTGTGCCGCGAGGCATGAACCCCAGTGGCTTGTTTCACGAAGGACAAGTTACAATTTTACAAGTCTAAACCGGCAACATTGGTCATTAGGCCCATTGCCATTGGTCATATTGACCAATGTTGCCGATTTAGACTTGTAAAATTGTAACTTGTCGCTTAGTGAAATAGAGATGGTGCGTATTTACGTTACCAGGTTTTGATACCTGGTATTTCCTTGCAAGTTTACCAACCAGGTACCGACCCGATATACTTGCAAGACTTGAAAGTATTTTTCCATTAAAGTATACTGTCCCTTCAAAGTAAGTACTACTTAAAGTAGTACAAAATTATATCTTATGTTCATACACATAAGGTTCAGATTGTGCTTAAACGTGAAATAAAATACTTTTAAAAGTTTTAAAGTATTTTACGTCTTGATTGGAATATATATTTTGAATCTTATCTGTATAATAACAAGGTTTAAACTTGCAAGGAAGCAAGTATGCGACTCGTTGCGTTGGACAGAAAATACTTTGAAAGTATTTTGATACCTGGTTTCTGCACCTGGTATGAGAAGGTGGACGTACTTTTAAGCCCTGGTACGCGATTTAGCAAGTATAACCCATCCCTATAGTGAAACGGGCCACAAAACGCTGGCGCTATAACCCCGCTGTACGGCGAGACTATAAGCCTCTGAGCGAAGTAGACGCCAGCTCTAAGGTCCCCAGAAGCGTGGACCAATTTTTACCAATGTGTTTAATCAATTTCTTGGTTTTGGTATTTCTATAAACCTGTTAAAAATAATACTAGCAGTCCGCCTTGGCTTACACACAGACAAACCTTCGGCAAAAAGTTCTCTAAGTGAACACCGTAACAAAATCCGTTGCATGGTTTGAAAGGAGTAAGCGACCGAAGATAGAGGACAGACAGGAATGCGGGTGCTAGGACCTTGTGCAAGGTCCGTCCGGATCGCTACCACCATCTTGCACGCTAATGCTGCCGCAAAGCAGCAGAGCTTGCATTGGTGTGTTCCGGCGTGGAGAGCAAGACAGCCGGTATAATAACAGGCATAAGAGGTATTCCATCTTAGCCCTCTGGGTTGGCAACGCATCTGCAATCTCTTTGGTGTTGCGGGTGTCTATAGGCGGTGGTGATCACTTATCATCAGGTGACCCACTTGCTTGTTTGCCTTCCTATTTCATAGAAAAATCTGATATTTTGCGAACGAGCTACGTCACAGACACACTTATAGATTCTTTTTATTCTTTCTTTTTCGTCTTGGGTTAAAAAGGACACAAGTAACAAACACACAAGTGACAAAAGACAAGCTGATATAGTACCATCGGTAGACGTTAAGCGGTTCAAACCGGTATTTGCAAATAAAATTATATAAAGCTTTAGGAGTTCTCATGCTGATCTTGTCTGGCCGGTTCTTGGGTCGATGAACGTTCAAAGACGTTCACATAATAAACATATAGAGGCATACAGTTGGATAAATAGCGTAAACACCTTGACATAGTCGCTATTGTCTGCACAATACGTCTCATTTCGCTTTAGCGCAGGGACCTTCCACTTATTCCCTACTTATATAGGTATATGCTAGTAGATATGCTATGCACTGAGACGTTGTATGTGTTGTATAGCTACTTAACAAGGTACTTAAGTATGCGCCTAAGCAAAACTGACACTACGTAAAGTTGTATTTTAAAAGTTTTTTTTAAGTTTTCGAAAAAGCGATGGACTTTTTTCTTCCTCGAGATTGGGTCATAGGTGAAAATTGTTTGTTTTTAAGTAATAAGATCTTTAGTTTGGTGGCCGAGTGGCTAAGGTGGATGGACTAGTCATGTTAAAGTAGCGAATTTGATTCCCAGCCGTCACTAACTCACTAGTTACAAAATGTTGTTTTTACATCCTTGTAACAAAAACTGCTACGGTAAACAGCGTTGCTGATTCTGTACCCAAAGACTAGTAACGGGACCCAATTACTAGGGGCTGCTGTCTGTCCGTCCGTCTATCATAGGGCTGTATCTTTCAAATCGCGAAAGATAGATCGTTGAAAGTTTCACAGAGTGCGGATCTATGGGCCGCTATAAAAACAAATAATAAAAATATTTAAAAAGTTTAAAATTAAAGAAACTTCAAAGATATGTTTACAATTTATTACCTTATTCCATTGCAATAAGGTGAAACAGTAAACATCTTGACGACGATCGTAAAAGAAATATACAAAAAAGTTGAATAACGGTCTTGCACGGGTAGGGTTGCCAGGTGTCCGGCTTTTTACAGTCGTGTCCGGCCAAGTAAATACAAGGCCGGCCTGTCCGGCTTCTGTTAGGCTTTTGGTCAACCCCGCCGCGCACGACCAAAGTCAAGCGGACACGCAACGCATAAGCATGACTCGCGATCTCGTCTCGGCTACATTAGTATTTACGTCCGGCTTTTAGGGCAAAATGTCCGGCTAAATATGAACCTGTGTCCGTCTTTTCTATTTTTGGACCTGGCAACCCTATGCACGGGACTCTTCGCGCAATAATCCGACTCGCACTTAGCTGGTATTTGAGTGCGTGTCTCCATTTTGGTAATTTGAAAGCGTATAGCTTTAATATAAGAATGAACACAAATCGTGTCTAACTCACATGTAGCAGAGTTCTACTAAAATAGCCGGTCGTAAAGCACGCCATTAGCGGCAGTTAGCACGGATTGGGCGGGAGTGCCGGCCCTTCCCTCGGGGGTTATCTTGTAAAAGACTCAAAATTAACATAATCAATAATAATGGAGATACGAGGTTAGTGTATTAAGCCTTAAAAGCGCTGTCCACGCAAACGACAGTAATGTTTTCCACCTTTTAAAGTGTAGTTTCTTTTAGTTAGAATGGAGAGCGCAGGGCCCCAATTATGACGTGTATCGAGTTTCATCTCTCTCAAGATATTACAAAAATTACAGATTTTGAAGGATTCTAATAGCTCCTTTTGATATATCTCGAATGTAACTTTTTTCTACTGACGCGAAAATGCCCCGCTGGGTACACAATAGTCTTGACCTTAACTTTAGGGTTACAGTACCAAATGGCTTCATCACTTTCCATCAGAGGACTCGCATGGTCGTTTGGCTCTTTTTCCATAAAAAAAGCTTAAGTACTTATATACTTTATACTACTGTTTACTTATATACTAGCGGACGCGCGTGACTTCGTTCACGTAAAATTAGTAGCCTATGTCCGTCAGGAATAATGTGGCTTTCTATCTGTGAAAGAATTTTTGAAATCGGTTCAGTAGTTCCAGAGATTACCCCCTACATACAAACAAACTAGCAAACAAAAAACAAAGTTTACCTCTTTATTATATTAGTGTAGATGTAGATGTAGATATATGTCTGTGCTTGCAGGTATAATACTTAAATTTATAATTATAAGTACCATACAGTGCCTCTACATAAAACAAGTGCATTTAACTGACGACCATGTAGATATCTGTCATCGATACTCAGCCGTCGTTTAAAAATAAGCTAACCGGTACATACCGGTATTTACCGGTATCGGCTCATTCACTTTCACGTCGCGCATGTCAATGGAAAAGTACCGCCGCTGTGCTGCTCCAAATGCCATTAATGAATGGTTTGTAACGTTTTAACAACGTGTTTAACTGTCAGTGACGCCATAGCAGCTAAAGTCGTTGACTAACGCGAGAATTGTCTTTAAATTTGGCTGTTTGTGAAAAGTAGGCAAAAAATTATTATTTTTCAAAGTTTTTTACTATATTGAAATTTTGAATTAGTGAATTAGGTACCTAGAATATTATTCATGTCAAAAAAAGTGCACGGTTTCTACACTCTCAATTATCGAAAAATTCAACTTTTCATTGACATTGCTTCTGAAATTGGTGTTAAGGAACCATAAACAAAAATTACATCGAATTATACTCAAGTTAGCCCGAGCAAAGCCTGGAAGAACAACTTGTTTCACATAAAATAAGACAACTGTTTTTCTTGTTTTGTTTACTGCCGATCATTAATTAAGTTACTTTGGAATGTCCTCATAAAGAGCAAATTCTCGTAGGTATTTAAAATTTCATTCTCTGTATTTGTTTTACCTCAGCCAGTTATTAATAAACATTCACAAGAAAACGAGCGGAAACTAGTCTTGCAAAACCCCTTTTTATCCTTGAGCTATAATTATGTCATTTTAAACGACTACCCGAGACTCGTAGGAAATAAACTTCCAGTTTTTCTATGGATATAACGTTTCTAGGCTTTAAAAAGTTAACAAACTGGAACAAATTACCTTGCTACTCCGCGAAACCAGTGCCGGGCTTGTGCAAAATAGCTGCGTCTGTGCGACACATATTTGTTCATGTTTGATATGGACCTCCGCAAAGTAACGCCTGAATCTATTGATTATTTAAAAAGTTACTTGGAATACCGAATAGCAGCAGAACCCTTGGTGTAAGTTTTCTGTCAAAAAAAGATAGTTGGATTTTATAAAGTACTTACGCCCACATTCATAATTAACAATCTTTTTAAGCTAACAAATGTTTTGTCCCTTTCATTTGAGGGCAAACGTCACAATGACAGATAAAGACATAAAAAATGTTAACTAACAAACGTTTACGAAGGGTTAGCAGTTAGGTATACGATAAATAAATATAGCCCTGCTGCTTAGTGACTGGATCAACGCGCATGGATGATGGATGGATGGACGCGTTCGTTGCGTTTATTTTAACAAAAACTGACACTAGACGCTCAGATGTTTTTAAGCAACTTGCCCGCTCCAATGTATTTGATGGCGACTGTACCTACAGCTTCCTAACTTAATGTATCTCTCCGTGCATTCCATTCTTAGGTTACTAGTTACTTAGTTAGATAAAGCCGCACTAGGGAATAAATTATCCTTGTGGGAGTCAGGTCAGGTCAGGGAGCAAAATGGTGGTATCAATCCGGACGGGCCTTGCACTTAAGTCCTACCATCTAAACCAGTTAAAGTTGTGTTCCGGCGTAGAGAGCAAGACAGCCGGTGTAATTACTGGCACAAGAGGCATTCTTATATGTATATCTTAGCCCTCTGGGTTGGCAACGCATCTGCAATATCCTTGGTGTTGCGAATGTCTACAGATGATCACTTACCATCAGTTGACCTACTTGCTTGTTTGCCTTTCTACGTCGTATAAAAAGGTGTAAAAAAAT
Source organism: Ditula angustiorana (assembly GCA_963691745.1). Lineage (NCBI taxonomy): Eukaryota > Metazoa > Arthropoda > Insecta > Lepidoptera > Tortricidae > Ditula > Ditula angustiorana. The sequence continues at coordinate 2,290,308 of OY829480.1, read as the reverse complement.
GATTTTGAGAATTACCCAAATAATTGAGACCAATTTCCTCTTTGCCACAAATCCTTTTTAGGCTGCGTCTCCACCAGAGATGTGTGAGGATGCGTAGCGACAGATGTGTTTGTTAAGAACCAATGAGCCGTTTCCACCAGAGCTGTGCTGACCGAGGCGAGGTAAATGAAGCGATTCTATTGGTTCTTACAAACACATCCCTCTCTACGCATCCTCGCACATCTCTGGTGGAAAAGCAGCCTTACTCTGGGTTTTCCTGCAAAGCAGACGGACACATATTACCCTAATTAAACTGTATCAGCGTGGTAACACGGTATTTGTACAATGCCTTATCAGTTGTATCTTAGAGTGAGATCCCCGTATCACACGCCGAGTGCATCTAACCTCGACAGAATTTTACAACATAATTGAAGCCGTCTATGTCGTTCTGTCTTTTGACGCGAACAAGATAAGAAGAGTGAGGGTGAGCTAAGGTACACATGCACCCAATTTTCTATGGTAAGCTAAGGAGCACATGTTCTAAATTTCCTAGGGTAAACTAAGGAACTGAACTCAATGTTTCAAATTTCCTAGGGTCGGCTAAGGAACTAAACTCAATGTTTCAAATTTCCTAGGGTCGGTTAAGGAACTCAACTCTATGTTTCAAATTTCCTAGGGTCACCTAAGGAACTCAATGTTCGAAATTTCAAGCATATTATAATAACATGGGACCCCTATTATTATTCGTTTTGACCTTTAACAGAATATATAGTCCTCTGTCGTGATATAGGCATAGGGGACATTTTATCCTGAAGTGTCCAGGGCCAGGGTCCAGGGCCAGTAGTTTAAAGACGGTCCTACTTCGTAGTCAAGGCCAGTGGCCTTAACATGACTGACCAAGTTTAGTTTATCTCTATCTGCGTCCCTTTTTTATGACACTAGTTAGACAGAGGCACAGGGAGGGGTTAAACTAAACCTGGGTTGTCATGTTAGGGCCGCAGAACTCTAAGCTTATACCTTCGGCATTATTTCGTTGCTTAAGTCCTACAAAACCCCTCAGAGATCCCTTAAAGGGATAATTTCGCCGTTGTTTAGTCGACTAAATAATTACTTGACCACTTTTGAACCTTATGTATTTCAAATACAGTCGAAAATTGGTCAAGCAATTTCTTGGTCGACTATAAATCATTTACGTTTTTTGTACACTAAACAATTGAGATAATACAAAACTTGGTCCTATTTTGTCGAAGTTCGTCAGTTTTTTTTTTAATAGCTCAAGCACGAACATTATGGTTATCACGAAATGACAGTAACAGTTTATGCCATCATGCCAGCGTTATGTGTTATTTTATTTACTGACAATCCTTTACTATTGCATTGTCGCCAGGCCGCTATTTCAGCAAGCTGACAGGCGAAAACTGACAACGACAATTCACAAACTCACATAAAACAAATCCTATTAAGTCAAGTTTTTCTTCATAAAGTCTTATAAAGTACTCGATAAGGAAAACTGCAGTATCACAGACATAGTCGGAAACCTGCCTGATGCAGATTGTATTGCAATCTATATCGAACCTTAAAACCATGGAGTCAAACTCTATAATGCAACAAAACTAATTTAAATCGACGTTTATTGCAATTACAACATTACTCTTATGGTGTTAAGGTAGATATTATGTGATACATGTTGGGCTGTTATACGCTGTGTTGTTATTGCCAGTGGTATGGTTAAGTATGTCATGTTATTGTAATTCCATACCGAATACGGCGTTCGAACTTCACTAAGTTATTGCCAATAAGTGGCACGCTCTCAAAATAGTTTCTAACTTCATTATCATACTTCTTAGAATGATATAGGAAGCTATTTATCTATAGAAAAGGCAAGTAACAAGCCATACGTTTTTAGGGTTCCGTATCTTAAAAAAAACAAGGTCCAAGTTCCAAAAACAAGGTTGTACAAGGTCCGTCCGGATCGCTACCACCAACTTGCTCGCTAATCCTACCGCTAAGCAGCTTGCACTGTGTTGTACAAGTTCCAGCGTGGAGAGCAAGACAGCCGGTGTAATTAATGGCACAAGAGGTATTCCATCTTAGCCCTCTGCAATGGGTTGGCAACGCATTTGCAATCTCTTTGGTGTTGCGGGTGTCTATAGACGGTGGCGATCACTTACCATCAGGTGACCCACTTGCTAGTTTGCCTTCCTATTTCATAAAAAAAAAACCTTAGGGTCTAACCACATTTATCGACGCGGAATTGGCTTAAGTTGAAAGATATCTTTTCGCTCATATTGCGAAGACATAATAAAAGTCTTTTGGACCCCGCATCGTCTCGTCAGGCTATGTCATACATTGTCGTCATCGTCGACAATGTATGACATAGCCTGGCGTTTAACGCGTCGCGTCATTGCGATAGGGTTCTAAGGTGGTACGTGAACATATTTCCCCTACTCTACATCTAGATGATCTAGCATCATGATATTTGGTAAGAAGCAAGGTCTCACAGCACAAGTGAAGGAAAAAATCGTAAATACATGAAACAAAAGTCAAACATACTTATTAATATTATTAATTGTGCGATGGCACGGAAATGAAATGAAATACGTTTGTATGTTTAACATATGTGTAGTGACGAATGGTAGGGTTGCTAAATATGCTGAGCCTCTATGCTATATCCACATATGGGTGTACAAATCTGTTCATTTTCTTAAAAAATTTGTATATACTCGTACCTATGCACATGGAAAGAAAGGTTATCAAAGATATTACATAAGAGATTGAGGTTACGGAACCCTCAGAGCGCGAGTCTGGCTCACATTTAGTCGGGTATAATCAAATATTTAGCATGGGTCAAGTATAGTTATTTTAAGGGCTATTATTACAAGCAATACCTAAATTATAAATTAATAGAATTAGTCAATGCATGTAGAGCAATGAAAATAGAATTTATTTTGTATTATCTGACCTTTGTAACATTACTACCTAAATTGTTGTAAAGTAAACAATTATTACTACAGAACAATTAAAGCAGTAAGTGTTACAAAGAACAGATAACACCTACAAATTAAATGCAGTTTTCATTGCTCTACATTGGGCATTTCTATTGATTTATACTCTAAGAATTAGTTTATTTATTATCTCAAAAATACTTTTTTTTTCTAGAAAAAAACTACTCTAGATTTTACTCAGGGACATAAACTACAGATCTACAAACCCAATTGAGACAAACCGATAAAATGAATGGATTTGTAATCCTCGTAAGATTCTTGAGATAACAGTGAACTGACGCTATCTATCAACTACTTTGATTTCGACATTGAGACCGTGACGAAATACTCAAATTCGTCAGCAGAAGTTATCGCAACTTTCAAGTACTCAGTTTATCAAAGTAAACAACTCATATCAATGAATACTGCAGTACCAATGCACACAGTCCGCAGATTAATATAATTACCAGCTATAGATAAAGAAGCTAAAATGTAAACATGGCCAACGTATCGCTAAACAAAACACATCGTTACCAACTTCACGCGTGTTAATAACAAAGGAATATAACATTTCACCGGCGTCCATTCATAAACATTCCGTAAACAAAAAAGCGCTAAATGAATATCAAACGTCATAGAAACTAGTTGTAGTTACCTGGTTAGAGTGGCACGGAGGTTGTTTGTCTCCTTCGCACAAGTCACAGAGTCAGCTGGGCACTTTTTGTGGCACAAACCATCAACAAAAGGTTAGGAGCGGCGAAACACGTGCGCTGCTAGAGGCAAGCCAGACACATCTGGTGGCACGGCTACAAGCTAGCTACAACTGCGAGACGCGAGCGAGAAACCCGCGTCTCTCGCCACGAAACCGCATTTTTCCTTTTTTTTATGCACTCAATTTCACTAAAATCCCACTAAAACAATCCCACACATTCGCTCCCTAAGGAGAGCGAGCCTCGAATGCTGTTATCACACGGTGATAAAACTGTTTACTCCGTATCATTGAAATACCTAATTGTTGCTGTAAAAGTTTATAACGCTTCTCAGTGGAATTTTACTCTCTTGGTTTAAAAATAAATTGTTTTAAATACATTTTGCGGGAACGTTGGGCCGCCGCCGGATCCTCTGAGGAATAGCACTGGGTTTGCTTCGGTTTGTATTTTTGACTTTGACTGTTCGCCAGTTATCGCCAGCGAGGTTGTATTATAATAATAATAACAGCTGACACCGTGAACTATAGATTAGGTGGGTGCGATAAGGCTGCAACTATTTAAACGGGTTCCGCCACACTTCACACTTTCCATAAATCCATACAAAAGAGTTCCGTTTATGACTGACGGAAAACTCACAACTCAAACCGATCTGTAGCCCGAGCACGAATATTGGAGTCATGCGTTAAGTTTTCGTATCGCCTTTACTATTCGATTACGTTTACTTTACTTTAACGCAAGCTGTCGGTAGCACGAATCTCTAAATCTGACTCACGTTAACGTATCGAGTACACGCTACGATAGTTAAATAAAGCTACGAATCTACTGGATAGGTACGTTCGGATACCTCACTGAGCGAAGTCAATTACTAAGAATCATTTTAAATAAGTTAGAAATACAGGAAACGGCTTGAATATTACAGAAATCTGTGTAATTTGTATATTTATTTACGAAATTATACGAAAAATATATATACAGTAAGAAAATAATTAAATATGTTAATATAATAATCATTGGGACGAAAGAGTTGAAATTTTCGAACGTTGTATTTTGACACTTGTACTCTTGTACTCAAAATATAAATAAAGTTCGAACGGAATTTATTAGTTGTCGTTATTTAGATAGTAAATAAAAAGTAAAAGTGAATAATTTGTATTGGAAAATAAAACCAAGAAACATTTTCTCGCAGTTGGCCATAATGGCAGATTTCATGGAGAGGTAAGCTGTTAAATTAATTCTTACAACTATGATAGAACTACAATCAAGGACTAGCTCCTAATCTTCTAATTAATTAAATATTTGTTGATACGTTCATACTTTACAATATAGAAATTGATGTAAGTAAGTAGTTCATCAGTCTCTCAGTAAACATTCATTGTAATTTGAGTTTTATGAACGATACTTTAATTAACTTCCATTCTCGTCTAGTAACAAACAATAAATATAATAAAATAATAGAATGTACCAGCTGCTTCACTTATTGCACAGATCGTAAAAGCCAACCCCAGGCATGGACAAATTTCTCAGAAATCATGTCATAGGCAGTAATACTAGCCAATCTTAAATGCCATTGACACCTAATAATATGACTAATGTGGGTTTTCGTTACCTTTACTCTGTAAATGTTAAAAACGTGATTAATTTGCGGGTGGTAGGACCTTGTGCAAGGTCTGTCCGGATCGCTACCACCATTTTGCTCGCTAATCCTGCCGCTAAGCAGCAGTGCTTGCACTGTTGTGTTCTGGCGTGGAGAGCAAGACAGCCGGTGTAATTACTGGCATAAGAGGTATTCCAACTTAGCCCTCTGGGTTGGCAACGCATCTGCACTCTCTTTGTTGTTGCAGGTGTCTATAGGCCGTGGTGATCACTTACCATCAGGTGGCCCCACTTGCGTGTTCGCCTTTCTATGTTGTATAAAAAAATATATATATAAATGAATAAACTTTATTTCAGGTCCTCACGTGATTCCTACGGAGATAATGCTGTCACCTACATACAAGTTCAAAATTGTGTACTGTGAAGTGTAAAATATGCCCGGAGCATAAAGTTCATGCTCAGTTAAATAGATGCGTACTCATTTTAGACGAAGAGGAAGAAAAGATTTTCTCTGTGAGGTGCGAAGACTGTGTAGCTTTACAGGGGGATGTAAACATGCCGTTGCATCACAGAAGTGAGGAACCTTCCTGCACTTTTGTTGAGTGAACGAAAAGACCTACAATAATTACCTATGTAAAGAATGGAAAGCCTACAGGAAAATACAATCCCCAAGTGCAGCTTCAAATGTTTTTATCACAAAAGAAAAACTTATTATTGTGTAGCTGACCCAGACTATCCCAAAAATAAAAAAGTGAATATAATAAATGTATCATTCAACCTTGCATATGTTGAAGATTTAGTTAACCATAAGTTATTAAACTTTTGGAAAACAAATATATACCCTTTATTATATCATTATATATTATTATTATATCAAAGTGTAGAGTGAGTGTGCTTATGTGTAAATGAGTGTTTATTTAAATAAAAAACCTATTTGAAATTACATACTAGTTTTATTTTATTAAGGCATTGCTATTATCGGATGACCTCATACAGGTGGAAGGAAGGCGCTGGTTGCATGCTGCTTCCAACCGGTCACTTTGGAAATCCATGGAGGAGGCCTATGTTCAACAGTGGACTTCTTGTGGCTGACATGACGATGATGATGATGACTGCTATTATCTCCAGTCTTTGTTTTTTTTATCATGTATGGTCGTTCTGAGCTGCTGCATGTCCGTTTTCTTCTGTCTTCTGGACATTCAAATTTACTTCGAGTACCTACATCCTGGTTTCAAGCGCACTTCTGATACTTTTCCCATAATATAGTATCATATTGATACTTGAGCGGTATAATTGAGCATATCATTTGGTAACTAAAAAGAAACAAAAACCTAACCTCAAACAATATTTACAATAGTCAAATAAAATTCATCAGTTTTGTTATAATGATGTATTTCCTAAATTACATTTTGTTAAATACTTACATAGAAATGACCTTTACATAAATACATTCTTGAATATGTTGATAAACAATGTGCATCATTTTTCTTGCAAGTGTTTTTCCGTATTTCTTGTTTACTTGGGACAAATATAAATAATTTGTTTGGTGTTTAAATGCTTGTGCTTTCACACTGGGGCAGCATACAGTACTTGTAATACGAAGGATTAATAATTTTTAATCACAAAACATTTACAATCTCGATACACAAACAGAAGCCCGAGCAAGAATATTGGAGTCATACCTAAGTAACTTTTTAGTATCGACTACTCGATAACCTAACGTTTACTTTACTTTTACGAAAGCTATCGGTAGCACGAATCTTAAAACCTCACTCACGTTAGCTCGATACGTAAACGCGACCACAGAGTACCTTTTTAATATACAACGCGACGATAGTCAAATAAAGTCATGAATCTACTAGCTAGGTATGTTCAGAAACCTAACACTAATCATAGTAAGTTACTATGGATCATTTTAAATATGTTAGAAATACAGGAAACAGCATGAATATTACGGAAACCTATGTAATTTGTATATTTATTTATACAATAAAAGGAAATGTTGAAATATGGCAAGAAAATAATAAATATGTTAATATTTAATCATTGGGCCGAAAGAGTTTAAATTTTCGAACGTTGTATTTTGACACTTGTACTTAAATTATAAAGATCGAACTGTTCGATCGAAATGTATCAGTTTTCATAATTAAAATTAAAGTAAGGATGAAAAGTGAATAATTTGTGTTGGAAAATGAAATCAAGAAACAGTTTCTCGCAGTTGGCAGATTTTATGGAGAGGTAAGCGGTTAAATTCATTCTTACAACTTTGATAGAACTACACTCAAGGACTAGGTCCTTATTAATTTAACATCCATTTTCATACTTTACAATATAGAAATTAATGTAGTTCCTTAGTCCCTCAGTAAACATTCATTGTGATTTGGCTTTATTTTCCTAGACTTTCTACTTACGGATATCCATATTGTGAATATTTGTTTAAGACACGAAAATTTATCTAAATCCTCCCGGGGCTGCAGAGACGCCACTGGTGCACATCACCAACTGTAGCTAGCCGACAGGCTAGGCTGTGACGAGACAGGCGATATCCGAACTGATGAAAACAAGCAAAAGCTAAGCACTATATGTATAGTAAATGCGCCCAACCTTTTTATAACGTACCACATATTAATGTCATAAAAATATACCTACTTAGTGCCTACTTACTGTACAGTTCGATTAAAGTTTGAATGTCTGCATTACTTGACAAGGTCCTGTTTGATTTACACTGTTTTTTGAGTAAATATCTGTCCAGATATACCAGGTTACCACCTTTTTAAGGATCTTATGCCTTAGTTTAATATGAGAAAACGAATTGTAAAACCAGCCTTTTTATACTTTTCACTGTATTATTTAGTGATTTGACTGGTCAAAAATGTAAAAAGCTGGACAGGCGGAACACCATCTAACTTGCCTGAAGACACCTCCATAAAGCCTAATTATGCCCGGCTTTATCAGGATGCCTAGTACCATTAAATGTACTTTTTTGAATGTTCAATATAAATGTTTGTACCAGTGACATGGATGTTATATGTATTTAAGTATGTATCCACACCATATTTTTGTGTTGTTTGTGTTTACTTTGACATATTGGTTAGTACACTCACAGAAGCACAGATTAGTTCAATTTGTGTACATCGTCCCAAGATATTTATTTATTACCAGAGATTACCCCCTACATACAAACAAACTAACAAACAAAAAACACACAAAGTTTACCTCTTTATTATATTAGTGTAGATTGAGAATAATTATTGTGCATTTTACAAGTCTTTCGCTAAATCTCAATTTTGCTGCAGGGTGTTAGATTTTTGGGGTAAAATGTAGCTTATATTCATCCTAAAAGAAGGACAAGTTATCTCCATCATGCATTATGGCTAACGGATTTGGATTCTTGGTCACTTAGAACCCTGTCACATTGAGTTATTGTTGTGAGATGGCATTTTGTACTGCTGCAGCGCACACAGACAATAAGTACTCATCTAATTTGTTACCTTTCGTTTTTTTTCTTCTCAATTGTTTGTAAATTTGATTGTGTGTGCTTGTAGTAACAAATAAACGTTTTATCTGTCTACCGATCTGAAGAGTCAAAATGAAATTTATTGTGAAAAGAATCTCCGTAGTCAGAAATCAATTTAGTTGACTGTACCAGTATAATGGAAAAAACATGGTTATAATTAATTTTTAATCATATTTTAATTACTTGCCATTGTTATATACAGATTGAAGAATGCCACCAGCTATATCTGAAGACAACGACACACAGCCACAAGAAATGGAGAAGCAAGACATCACTTGGTAAGCATTTTTAAAGTTGGATCGAGTGGCTTAGGTATGAAATTAAAATTTGTAGTCTTTACGTTTCTATATCCTAAGCCCAAAACCACATTTCTGTCACCCTGCTGTCTGTCTGTGACTCACGCACGGGTCACTAGCTTGTGAACGGAATTTTGTATATTTTGTTTAAAATTTCTACTCAAAGCTGAATACTGATTTACAAATTAAATTTTATGCAGGGCATACTATGAAATATTATTATTTTATGTTACCCTAGCATTTACGGTCAGTCTCAGAAGTAGCTGAACATTTTAGTACCTTGTCGCTGTCAGTGATGTGACAAATTCGAGCAACTCTCATTTCATACGTTACCCCGACAAGGTTCTTAAGTGCTACTTCTGAGGCTGACGGTAATAGGGTGATCATTATCATTTTTAAAATTTGAAAGGTTTTATGAAATAACTAGCGGCTCGGCTCGGCTTTGCACGGGTACAATTTGGATTCAATGCACATAAAAACTTTTTGTAAATTTTTTTTTAAAAAGGAAACAGTGAAAACCGTATCAAAATCCGTCGCGTGGTCTAGAAGGAGTAAGCGGCCGCAAATATGAGAACAGACATTTTATACTATGTAAAGATAATAAATTATTTCTATAAATTTTAGATGCAGATACATGGAACACTTCTGACTGCAGCCGCCGGACCGAGCAGACCGTCGCCGGGCCGAGCAGCCCGCTGCCGGGCTGCGCACCCCCGGCCCCGCGCCGAGCGGCGCCGCGGGCCGCCGCGCCGAGCAGCTCGCCGCTAGACCGAGCAGCCAGCTGCCGGGCTGCGCACCCCCGGCCCCGCGCCGAGCGGCGCCGCGGGCCGCCGCGCCGAGCAGCTCGCCGCTAGACCGAGCAGCCAGCTGCCGGGCTGCGCACCCCCGGCCCCGCGCCGAGCGGCGCCGCGGGCCGCCGCGCCGAGCAGCTCGCCGCTAGACCGAGCAGCCAGCTGCCGGGCTGCGCACCCCCGGCCCCGCGCCGAGCGGCGCCGCGGGCCGCCGCGCCGAGCAGCTCGCCGCTAGACCGAGCAGCCAGCTGCCGGGCTGCGCACCCCCGGCCCCGCGCCGAGCGGCGCCGCGGGCCGCCGCGCCGAGCAGCTCGCCGCTAGACCGAGCAGCCAGCTGCCGGGCTGCGCACCCCCGGCCCCGCGCCGAGCGGCGCCGCGGGCCGCCGCGCCGAGCAGCTCGCCGCTAGACCGAGCAGCCAGCTGCCGGGCTGCGCACCCCCGGCCCCGCGCCGAGCGGCGCCGCGGGCCGCCGCGCCGAGCAGCTCGCCGCTAGACCGAGCAGCCAGCTGCCGGGCTGCGCACCCCCGGCCCCGCGCCGAGCGGCGCCGCGGGCCGCCGCGCCGAGCAGCTCGCCGCTAGACCGAGCAGCCAGCTGCCGGGCTGCGCACCCCCGGCCCCGCGCCGAGCGACGCCGCGGGCCGCCGGGCCGAGCAGCCCGCTGTCGGACCGAGCAGCCCGGCTATGAGGCAGTGCCGGATTAAGCCAGCGCGGGGCCTGTAGCAAATTCTGTCAAGAGGCCCTTAGTTTGCTTTAGGTTCTCAAGTTTAGGGTATTAAATAATTTTTTATTGCGGTCAGACAGGCGTAGAAGCGGCGCCCGTAGCATTAGCTACTCTTGCTATGTGGCTAATCCGGCACTGTGAGAAGGAGACTGACTGCAGAAGAACAATTTTTAAGACCTGAGAAGAATGCGAGGAGTCTCAGAGAGGGATTAAATGTTCGTCGTGCTGGAAAGAGCGAGGATTCGGCAGAGAGACATGGAGCTCCAGCTTTGAGTTCGATCGATGGCTTGAATTAATGAAAGAGGCGATGTATGTTATTACGAGTTTCTTAGATGTGAATAATTGAGATTATGAATGAACGCAAAATGTAAGTCTGTATGTGAGATGAGCGCTTAGGTTAGATCGCGAGTAGATTAGAAATAGCATGATGACTAGTAAAGAAGAAAAATTGTATTTTTAGTTATTGTCTACTATCACTATTGGGTGAAATATCGCCCCATGCAAACACTATACAAAATTATATATGTAGTTATTTTAAATAAAAAAAACAACGAATAAATATAAAATAACAAAGCCTTTATTTATTTACCAACATAGGTGCTCCTTTTAACTTACTTACCCCTTACTTCTAAACCACATATCTGATTTTGATATGGTTATCACTCTCATTTAGAGCTTTTTTAAGGAAGGTTTTTAAGTAATAAATAAGATTAACCTTATCCATACAAGTTTGCCAACCTCTCTTAACTACATAACGTAACTTATGTTTCGTCTCTTTCATTCGAGGGCAATTGTGTAGACAACACACGTTTATGAATCAGGGGGTTAGTTTTTGTAGTGGTAGTGGGTTCGACCAGGGTAGTACCACACTCGCAGTACATCAGCGTGATGTAGTAGCTTGCTACTGCGTTTCGTACAGTGGGTGATCGATCCGGAGGCCTAAGGGCTTACAACACATTAGTGGTTCTCTTGTGTCCCGCATTGCCTACCTAATAAATAAATAATATTGCATAAAACAAAAAATAAAACTGAAATCACAATCTTTTAATAAATTAATAATTAAGCAATTATTTTACAATTAAGATAGTGCCTATTAGTAAGTAAAATAAATTAACTACATGGAGTCCTTACAATTTTTACATATTCAATGAGTGAAAGTGTTTTCTACAATAGTAAGCAGGAGTTAATGTTTAACACCTTTATTTGGAAGTGTGATTCATCTATACAGACACAAACACCCGATATTCCATATTTTGCGTAAAATATGATAAGATAATATTGATATTAAGACAAGCAATAAGTAGTACCAATAATAATGGTAGAATAAGCTAAGAAAATTTAATCTATAATATATAAGTTAAAGTTAAATGAAATCTTCAGCAGTGTACTCAATGGTACTTAGTAATTTAGATGAGAAATATATTTTTTAGGAAAAAAAGTGCGCTCGAGATGGGCAACTGTTGATGCTTTTACCACAAAAGATAATATTTGTACTGAACACAGTTTACAAATAATTAATCTTAAGAGGAGTGTGAACCCAGCGCTGTCCATACAAACTGCGATAACGTTTTCCACCCTCTAAACCTTAACCTATAGCCATGATTTTTTTGTATGTTATTATTATGCCCTAGAACTAGGTTCGTATGTTTTGATTTTTTAAATATTCTTAATAGTTTCAAAAATATTAACGCATTTGTGTTTTGTATAAAACACCAAACCAAATATTGCAATATTTTCAGCACCAATGCAAATAAACCTAGTTCTAAGGCATTATGACAACATACCAAAAACCATTGCCATAGGTTAGGGTTTAGACGGTGGGAACCATTTTCACTGTTTGTATCGGGAGCACTTTTTTGGCTTGGGTTCACACTCCTCCTAAGACAACTTGGAACACTTTTCCTTGCTTAATCAAATCCCTTTCTGCCCTTGTATTAGGGAACTTTATGAAAGTTTCAGCAATGGGTGAGCTGCAGAGAACATCCATCACTTCTCTAACATTTGCTGACACTAGTAACGCTAATGTGATTGTTAGTCTTTAAGGTATTTATCTATGGGCCTATGCAGCTTGAAATATTCTATTCTATTCTATTATATGCCTGCCCACATTGTTCTGGTATGAGCTAGTAGCCAAGAACGACAAGGAACATAAAACCCAATATAAAGACAAATAACATAAAATAATTTGTTTCAATATTCATACCTTATTCAAATTGAAAACTAGGTACCGACCTATTAAATAAAATACCTTGAGAATTCTATTACTCGACTTTAAACTTGTTTCGTTGCGGAGTTCTTCGCACAGGAACGCAAATGCCTCTTTATTTGCATCTGACAAAATGCAATTTCACTGGCATCTGATATATCCAGAGGATGTGTTGTTTTTCTCATCGTAACTCGTTGACTCATTCCCCTTTAAAGAAAGATACCTATTTATAAATGTATTTTAATTATTTTACTTTCAAAAAAATAAAAAGTAGAAGTAATGTTCTTAGATTAGTTACCTCGTTTCTCGTTCTTCATTTCTGGATTATTTGATTAAACCCAGGTAAAATAATAGCGCAAGGCACTAGTATGCGAATTTTTACGCAATGTTATGATTTTTTCCGGTGATATTTTGAAAGAATAACACCAAAAACTAACCGCAACTTGTTCTCGCAAATTGTGTCACCATCAAAAGTACAGTGAGAAAGTTTGCGTGTTTCTCGATAGCCAGCCTTCGTAAGTTTACTTTACCTTACGTCAAAAAAATATTCGTGCTACCACTTTTTGACAAATACTTTACGCAAACTTCACGTTTACTACTCGATGACGATACGAAAGTGAATGTCAAAGTTAGTGCTATCAAATTTTAGTTCCAAAAACGCCCATGGGGGCGCTGCTCCAAACCTCATACAAATCTTCTCGATGGCGATACGATAACGTAACTACTCGATAGAAGGAAAAAATATTCGTGCTACCACTTCCATACATTCTGTGACGAATACTTCACGCAAACTTCACGTTTACTATTCGATGACGATACGAAAGTGAACTTCAAAGTTCGTGCTACCAAATTTTAGTTCTAATTACGCCCACGGGGGCGCTGCTCCAATCTTCATACAAAGTTTCTCGATGGCGATACGATAACGTAACTACTCGATAGAAGGAAAATATTCGTGCTCGAGCTACTGAACATAGATTTATGAAATTTGGAACATGTTTGCGTTCCTTACCCATCAAGGAAGTTATGCCGCGGGCAAAATCTACTATTAAATATTTAATTATTTGTAGCGGGTTACATACGGTCAATCTAACGAAAAATAAAAATTCACAGAAACTTAAATATCTTAGAACCAAGCGCACGGAATTTAATCAGTAATCAATCACACATTTTTGAGAGTCAGCGCAGAAATACCAGACTTCGAATAAAAAGAGCCTCTTTGAAATCAGTTTAAATATTTGTTTAGGCCCTGGGATGGCACAGATGCAGACGAATAGAAAAATACTTTGACTTGAGAATTAATAAAAAAAATGCTTATCAACCTGACTGAATAAGCACTTTCCTGTCTTTTTCCAATCCTAATAAAAGACAGTAATAGTCAATTTACATTACGAAAATTGTACTTGCATAAAAACTTAAGTATGACTAAATCTACCTAAGTAATATCGTCCTTTTAAAACTAGATAAAAACTGCCTCACAAACTAAGAATTTTTCTTTTTTAAATACATATACTCATAATGGTGCAATTTGATTATAAAATAAATAAACAGACCAGCCACAAAATGGACCGACGACCTGCGCTCTATAGCACGCTAAAGTTTAACGCGCACATAAACGCATCTGTCCCTCTCGCACACGCTAACTGGTTAGAAAGGGATGTATGCTCTACGTCAGCGACAACAGCTAGCGTGAATGTATAGTCGACCAAGTAATTGCTTGACCACTTTTGAACCTTAACTCTTTGTAATACGGTCGAAAAGTGATCAAGCAATTTCTTGGTCGACTTTACTAAGATCCCTGGTGATGGTTGCGGGAAGCGGGATTTTCGGATCATGTGAGATCTGTCTCGCCCGAAAACAACTGTCAAATCCCTTTGAAATCTGTCATTTTTGACATATCTGGCACGTGAGATGCATCTCGCATGTCCCGAGAATTGGGGTCCTGGATGCGAGCAGCGCAGGACCGGGCGTCGTGGCGATCTTTGGGCACGAAGAAAAATCTATCCTACTCCAGCGTGTGGAGTTTCAGTTTTTAGAGCTTACTAAGTGGAGTAAGATTGTATTTTTTATTTTTAAGAGCGATTGAAATCAAAGTTATGAGAGGCCATCACAGTCTGCTTTTTTCCAAAACAATTCATAAAAAAATCAGAACCTTCCCCGTCCTGGCGCTCCCGTAACTATTCTAAATAAGGACAAAGGACGGATGGAAACCAAGCGTATAAATAGCTTCCTAATTTTATCTTATGGAGCTAGCTTGTATCAGGGCTAACCTGCTTGACGTGATAGACTTAAATATACCTAGGCATCATGCATCAATTCTTCTTATGGCAGAACCAGACTATTAGCCAATTGCAGTCATAGTGGTAGAGCTAGTGTAGAGCGGGTGGTAGGACTTTGTGCAAGATTCGTCCGGATCGCTATTATCAATATCATCTTGCTTGCTAATCTTTATTCCGATTCTGGCTCACAAATACAGGGCAACACTAGCGTTCGATACTCACCTCACCGCCCCCTCCGGAGGAGGCGAATACGTTGAACCCCACACTTCACCACACGTGGGCGAGCCCACTATTTCAACCGATATCGGCATGTACATGGTAGGTTCTCTTCTATTCGTCAACAAACTGACTGAGTTTCTTGGCGGTTCGTCTCAGTCTTTCCGAACCGACCGTAGCATAAAAATAATTTGCTAGAAATTCTCCCTCAGCGCCCAAAGTACGAGGTCGGCTCAATGAATATCGGCGTGAAGTCCGTACCGCTGATTTGTAACTTTTGTATAAAAGCTGTTGGTTCTCCGCATTAAATAAATAAAATAAAATAAATAAGTGCATAGAGTCAATTGTAAGTTTTTGTTACATACAAACAAATTAATATGTAAGCAAAGACAGCGCCTCTTGCGGCGCATATTTACAACGAAATGTTTCCATACAATTTAGAAGTTAACGCTAACGCGTTCGACGCTTTTTTTTTGACAGAAATCTTACACTAAGGGCTCTGCTTACTAACGCCTTCTGTACAGTCAAAGATACACATAAGTGCACAATAAAAACGGAACTGAAAGAAAGTGTAATTTTTCGATAGGGAGCTATAAATAGGGAGGCATATAATATGCACTTTGGAGTTGATCTATTCTTTCGAGCATATAGAATTTCTCTCAGTTCCCTGGTCAGCTACCTATGTTGCTGTTTGTACAGTCAGCAACGTATATCGGAGCGGGCAAGGTTGCCAAAAATATCTAAACTCAACTCTATGTCAAATACGTTTGGGCCTGCTCCGATGTACACCGACCGTACAGCCAGCGGCTTTTTTGTTCAAAGTGAAACTTCTGTGTGCTGTGCCGAAACAACTGCAGCTGTTGCATATCGCTCGCACGCAACTAGCTTCAATGAACCCATTACTGTAGACAAAAAAACGGGTAAAAGCTAGTATACCTAAACCCATTGACGGCTGTCAGCGTCAGAGCTCGGATAAATCAGTTGATGACGTCATGCGCAAGAGCAACATCCGCACATCTCGACTAAAAACAGAATCATTCGCAGTCGGCATTCTCGGTGTTCTAACTTTTTAGGTAGTTTAATATTAATAAACAACTTGGGAGATCGTCGTCGCTGCAGAACACAAGGCCTAAAGAAAGAAAGCATGTTTATTAGCTACGAATAAGTATACATGTTGTATTCCGGCGTGGAGCGCAAGACAGCCGTGCAATTACTGGCACAAGAGATATTCCACCTTAGCCCTCTGGGTTGGCAACGCATCTGCAATCTCTTAGGTGTTGCTAGTGTCTATAGGCGGTGGCGATCACTTACCATCAGGTGACTTACTTGCTTGTTTGCCTTCCTATATCATCAAAAAACATAGGTGCAGGTCTTATTTATAAACTATGAGAACAGCATTCAGCTGGTCAATCAGCATGCAAATTTTACTATACCGATTCTGAGAATGACAGATCATAATCCAACATTTACAAGAACTAAAAACGTGAAAATACTAACCAGGCTTGCCAAGGAAGTGCGCAAAATATAATTAATATAAATTTTATATAATTATGTATACATGCAAGCCAACGGTGGTAAAGGTAAGATTCATAATTACTAGAAAATAGGCTTACACTTATCGTTATCGGTGATCCAAACACGAAGTAGGCAAAAATGTTTACCCCCCTGTAGGCAAGGGAGGGGTCAAAGTCATGATCACCCTCAAGAATCAAAACTTTACAAATAAAGCACAAGTACTGTCTGAAGTGCAGCTTGTATTAAGCACTGCTGCTTTGCTGCAGGATTAGCGAGCAAGATGGTGGCGATCCGGACGGAGACCGGAATTCCGATGTCACTTAAAACCATCACCTTACTCCACTGTTTCTTAGAACGTAAACTAATTAAGTAAATGTTAGGCAACTATTACTCACTTGTTTTAAAGCAGTGCATGAGTCAGCCACACTCACGTTTAGGTATATACCTAAACTGTTGCTATGTACAGACTTGCATCATCATTTCAGTTCATCGGTTTATTCCACTGCCGATTGAATTCCACTTACGGATTGCAAGACTGCACGAGGCTGACTTGCATTGCGAACTTAACTTTGTATTTCTTTACTCGTCCATTTTTATCATAGAATAATGTTGGTTTGTCTGTGATTTTTATGATATAAGAATTAACAGCACTAGCATCACACTTTCGGTCTCTGACAGAATACCAGTACTGCAGCTAGCTGCAGTACATGCTGAGTTAGCACCTATTCTCTGCATCATCACATGGTTCTCCAATTTAATAAATTTAAATATTTTTAAGTTTTTTCTGTTATGCGCTGCATGTTAATTTTAAGTTGCACTTATTTTTGGGGCGTATATGTTATGTTGAGAATAAAGTTTATTTATATCTATCTATCTAGCTACGAATTATCGCTTAAAGTTTGCCACTCGGCGACAAAAACACTTTTTTGATTTACGATGCTTCTTTTGGAGCATTAAAAATTTGCCCTTCCATGTAAAGGAAGCGATGAACTTCGCTTAATTTTAAAGTCTCTTCTTGATATAATTGTCCTGTAATTTTGTTTAAGACGCTAAATTCAGCCTCTTGAAGACAATAGCTGTTAGAAATGAGTGCTTTATAATGCAACACTTAATTAAGAATATCCTGTCACTTGTAAAATATGATTACTAACATAGTCATAAGCACATTATTATTACTAAGTTATTAATCTACTTGTCTGAATAAATGAATTTTACTATAAATCACGTCACGTTCATGAAAATTCTGTCAGTTTAAGGCATCTCTACCCTAAAGTTCCGTAACTTTGCAACCATTTTTTTACAGTAACCGAAGCATATTTTAATTCGTCTCTGTCTTATTAAGTTTTTTAGAAAAGGTCACACTAAGTGACAAAGCGAGTTCCAATACGTCGTGCTTGCTATTCTGATCACAGTACCATTATTCTTCAAGCGCATCAGCGTCGAGCTCGACTACGAGGCATCACTCTGTCCCGCTCACTCGTGCTAGCGCGCTAGAATAAGACAGGACGCTACCCGGCGTATGCGCATAGAAAATCATTACCCCCCCCCCCGGACGGCTAGCACGTATGTTCATTTTCTCTCTTGTCGCTCATTGGGCCTCTCTCCTACTCAGCTAATTAGAAAGAGATGCATTGAGCGACAAAGCGAGTCGTGGTGTGCTATGCTACAGTTGCGGGCAAACATCTTGAGCATAAATCGAATGGAGGGGGTACGTTTGCGCATACACATTTGTACTAGAAACGGCTACTGCGCAGTCAAGGTCAGTACTCAAGAAGTTTGCCGGGAACTGTAGCTATCCTGATCGCCTTGCATAAGACGCGGCGTCCAATTGCAAGGCCCGATTGTCAATTGTCATTTAACGTTGAACAGCAGTGATCGGTGTTGAGTTGCAGTTCGAAGTAAGCTGCGCCCGCGCCGCCTAATAAAACGTTGATTGATCGTGGAGACGAATAAATTCCTTTATCACCGCAGTACCATTCCAATGGGCTGGTCTCGCTTTGATTCGACACTAAGTTTCTTTGAGTCGCACTTCCCAAATTTATTAGGTAAGTACGTCTAGTCACTTGCCTAATTTGTTGGGTAAAAGCGCCAAGAGTTATTCCCCAATTCCTTGTGAAAGTTCGCAAAAAAGAAAGAGTTGTGAAAGTTGTTAGAATCGTTCCCTATTTTTTGGGTAAGAATCAAATACCCTAGCTTTTTAAGTAAATGCGCCTAGAGTGAATGTTTTCTAATTTCTGTTTATAAATCACCCGCCCGGCTTTGCACTTTTGTTTTCTGATAGAATATCTGCCATAACAACACAAACGGATAAAGATGGGACGAACGAACAGACGGATAGCGAAGGCCTATCAAGAATTGGGTCCCGTCGGCACCCATTGGGCACCATCCCTAGAAAGTATGACGCACTTCTTCACTGTCACCTAGCGAATTGACGCAAATACAAGCTGAGACAAAACCCATCGTTAACCAACCATTTTCAATGCGTTCAATGGCACATAGCATCGACTACGAGTATATCTTGTCATCATCATCAACCATCTTCTTAGCGCTTTTCTCCATTTCTTATCTCAAAGTATAGACCGTTTAAAAAAAGGGCCGCCTCCGAAAATCTATGAAACTGCCATTAATCTCGTAGAAATGAGGCCCCAGCTCTTGTGAAACGACCTATACTTATAATAATTATATCATCACGGCTAGCATGGGTCTCCATTTTCTCGCTCGTCAGTCGGTCTGTCCTTCTCAGACCGAGTGACTAAGCTTGTGGCAACCACTAGGGCTAGTCCTTTAGATCATATTCATATTCATATAATTATAATTAAAGTAAATTACGATCGAAGGGTGCACCGTTCTGGATGACTTTTGGTGGTGGTTCGAACTGCCGCCCGGAGTCGTCGCACGGGCCGATGGACCCTTCGATCTTCATCATTACCCTTACGATGCACCGATTCATTTTACTTGCTAAGCAATCGTAGTCGCCCGTACCTCTTGCGAGGACTACGATTTGAGACATTCAGGTCACAAAAAAAAAAAAAAAAAACCAACCATTTTAATTAACGCACCATAAAAACGGTTAAATAATACTAAACCGTGACAATAAAACGAACATAAACGCGGAATAGAACCCGTGACCCTGAGTCCAGTTGGATCTGATGTCTGGTCCATCTCCGCCGATGAACAATAAAACGGAACAATAAAATATATGTATATTTTATGGTTTGATGGTTTCGCAAAAATAGAACTGAAGAATGATCCGCCTGAAAGAGGGTAGATTCGAATTAATATATTGAATTTGATTAATTCCATATTGGTAGTACATAATTATTTATTGCTAAAATATCACAAATTTTCAAATTACCTACCTAGAAAAATCAAAAGAAAACATTGATGAAAATCTGTTTTTTCAAGGGCTGGCGTGACAAAGAACGGAGAATATTTTTGACCGTAACTTCATCTGCAAAGATTTTGGACTACATTTTGACTGCCTTTTTATCTTTTTTGGTTGTCTGGAAGAGATCGCTGCTTAGCGATAAGACCGCCTGTTGAATCCCATGTAAAATTTCCCTGTGTGTGTTCTTTTATTTTGTTTACTTGTGTGAATCAATAAAGAGTATTTGTTGTTGTTGTTGTTGTTGTTATCCTTTAATAGAGGAATTTCACAAAATTCTTTTCTGCTTAACCACTCCTGTATGTATAAGAAACACATGGTTCAAATTTCACTTTTCTATCTTCAGCTGTTTAGGCTGTGTTGTCTCTCACTTACTAAACGACTTCCGAAAAAAAAGAGATTCTAAATTTATCGGTATTTTTTTCTGTATTTAAGTAAGTCAGTTAATCAAAAATCTTAGCTACTATTACTTATACTATACTTCTCAAAATAGTCTCAAATCTCACTCAAATTTTTCTGAAAAAAATAAATAAAAATATGTATATTTTTAAAGTAGGGTTTATACATGAAATTAATAAACTAAAATCCTACTTTCAAAACATGTATAATTTAAAATACATAGGTATTTGTTTTTAAATTTTAATTTTACTGAGAAGATCCAAGTAAATTTTGTTTCGAGTTGATTACACTTACCGATTCCCTGAATTTATGGACGGACAGAGCCTAATATAAATACGGTAATAAAACATTAATATCGGAATAATTAACATTTCTTTATTGTTCTTTAATTGATTACAATTTCCACCTAAACATTTATTAATAATGTTTCGATAATTAACTTGATTACCTCATACAAATAAACAGACGTATGTAAATAAGTGTTAACCAATATTAGGATTATTAATTTTTTGTAATATTTTATTACATTTTAATGTTTTCATTTGCGCATAATAGCTAAATCTACTGGAGATTTTAGAATATAAATATTTTGTAAATTTTTATGACACAATTATTTTTAATTACAATTGAATAAAATAAGGAAATGAGAGAAAAACATTAATAAAAAAAAAGATCACAGCCAACTAACATTTCGTATAGGCAATAATTTATCATACTCGTACCATTTCTACTTAAATAAATATCTTGTAATTTAATCATGTCCTTTAACACCTTCATCCCCTTTACCAAAAAAGCTCAGTAAACCTCCATTTCTTAACACATTTTGTTTTTGTAATCGTTTTTTTTTTTTACATGTTTTGTGTTTATCCGCCATTGTGAAATTTGTCTTCGAATATAGAACAAAACATATTTGAATAAAAGGGGCTTATAATCTATTATAAATAGGAGGGTTAGAAATTACCATAAATACGAACATTTTAAAACAGTCATACAATACGAGTATAAGTCCAGATTACATTTTAAAAACACTTTTATTGTAAAGATTTCTTAAAGATCATTTTTAGGTAACCACCAAAAAAACATACATAATACTATTAGATAATAATGAAAATTCATTACGTAGTAACAACTAGGAATTAATGCAACAATTTTATATTATTCGAACTATTAAGGGCGTGTTGTTTGATCCGTAGTAAACTCAACCGATAGTGGTAACCAAGTAATCAATGGTGTCATTGTAATAATGTAACTTATACAATTTATATTCTGTGCAAAAAAACAACTATTTTCTGAAAGAGGGAGGTGTGGTGTATGCTGCGACATACAAACACACTCTCTCATATTGCCCCTCCTGTGTATATTTGTAACTAGCGGACGCGCGCGACTTCGTTCACGTAAAATTAGTAGCCTATGTCCGTCAGGAATAGTGTAGCTTTCCATCTTTGAAAGAATTTTTGAAATCGGTTCAGTAGTTCCAGAGATTACCCCCTACATACAAACAAACTAACAAAAAAACAAACAAACAAAGTTTTTCTCTTTATTATATTAGTGTAGATGTAGATGAATCATTACAACATTATCCTAAATGATTCCTTTCATACTAAATGGTTCAAATATCTACGAACATCCTATGACAGATTTTTAAGTAAGTATGTATACCGGTTATTGTCCAGTATCCATAGTACAAGCTTTTCTTAGTTTGGGACTAGGTCAATTGGTGTAAATTGTCCCAAGAAATTTATTTATTTATTTCTAACTACTACTTGAATTAACTACAGATCAGATAACAGGCCCTTGGTGGTACTTTTTACAAAATCCTTATTAAACCCGTGCATTTAAATACAAACGTGTAAGTTTTTGTAAAAAGTTATTTAAGTATAAATATGTTTGGTAAGGGATGTTACCGAAAAGGCTTTTAAATGACTAATTAATTACGTTATTAAACAGTCAATACTGGCAGTTATTTCATGGACAACTTGTAAATAGACAGATAGGCTGACAGACCTACCCTTGGATGAATAACTAAGCATAGATGTATGTATGTATGTCAAGCGTAATGTGCACAACCGAAACTGTCAAAACGATTACATTTGGTATGCTTCAAATTAGGAAAACCGTGAAATTATTAAGGAAGATCATTTTGACAATTCATGTGTGTACAGTCAAGCAATTTAATTTGCAACCCACCTAAGGTTCAATAGCATATAGCAAACTGTCACCATAAGAGCTATAGAGCAAGACGTTAGTTTGACATATCGACCTTAATGCATTGCGAATGTCAGACGACATTTCAACGAAACGGGTAGGGAATTAAATTCCTTGACTGTACAGGGAGACCATTGAAGAGGATATTTAGTAGAGTATGTAGTACTTAGTCTCTTTTCGATACATTGTATTGCCAATTCCTTCAATTTTAAACTCCTTCTTTCCTATACTATTTGTAAGAACCTAACAACTGTAAAAATTTTGACAGATGTCAAATTTAATCGCTGGCAGATCGACCCGTTGTTTGAATGTAAGAACGCGGCGTTCTTGGAACAAAATGAAAGAAAGAAAGGAGAAGAAAAAACATATATTTGAAACTATTCAACATACTTAAAACATAAAAATACACAACACAGGCAGATTACAAAATCAAAACATTACGTTAAACAGAATCAAAAAGGGTCTCACTCAGCATGCTGCCTCGGTAAACCGAGACGCTGATTTTCAGTGGGACCCTGAAATGCTTGCATGTTTGTCGCGAAAACTATAGAATTATCTTTAAATTAAATAAAATGCATAATTTTATCTACGATGTAAATTTTAAATAGCATTTTTCACTTGTAATAATGGTATGCATGCAAAGACAACATATGCTGCCCTTAATATGCTAGCTAAGTTGTACTTAGTGTTAGAAAATCAAATTTTCAATACGATGAATTCATAATTGTATGGGATTTTTTTCTAATTTTCCATGGGTCTTTGCTTAAAAATAAATGAATTTTATTCATTTATTATTTAAACTTTTTATCTGTCCGTGAACATGAGACACGAAAAGGGCTTGAAATGTCGGGAATTATATTCGTTGCAACACACGCGATATAAACCGTTGAAATTATTTAATTAAGTTTAATATTAAAAGGAATACGACAGGATATATAACATGGTCTTATTTAATAAATTATTACCTAATTCACACTACATATTTACATGTGCGAATTTTCATTCTTATAATAATTTCATGGTTCGTGTGGCGTCGTCATTATTCTTAACAATTATTCATAATTAAATATGAATTAAATTCTTAAAGGTTAATTTACAGATATTTTACATAATATTCGTACCTATTTTTGTTTTACTATGCCCTAGCTTATTTTTGTTAAATAAAAGGACATTTCGCATTGGATTTTCCTTGCCCTACTGTCACGAAGCTCTTTTTACGCGACTACGGCAAAGAGAAGGAAGGGTTATGTTTTATGAACAATTCCCTTTACCATGAGTTTACAGTGACCGTACTCGCTAGTAACGGCATAAACGATTTGTATGGTGAATTGTACAGCGCCTCTAGCGGGCACTTATAGAACTAAAGAGCGCTAGTTTGAGTCCAACGGTAACTTACTATTGAAATCTAAGCGCCAGCGCCTAAAGTTTTGTGCCTGTAGCCGTAGAAAATCGGTACCATAAGTCACAAATTTCATCGGTAAATACCGTATCGAAAGAAAGCCGAAGAAGGAGATTTTATTTCAATTAAAGTATAATTAATTATGACTAGTTCCTATCATGTCATGTTTCATTATGCGCAGTTACTTATAACACTATTTTACATTTAATTTACATTTGGTAACTTACAGGAATAGTTACAATTCGTTTATATTTTTTACAAAATATATTCGTACTATTATAATTACAAATTATTTCTAAAATATACTTTTCTAAGTTTAGGATTAAAGAATCGTTTGTTCTCAATTTTTTAAAGTCTAATTAAGTTTTTTAATACTACGGAAACTTTCAAAAATTCAATTTAAGATGGTAACAAAATTCACTGGTCCTTTCTTAGTTTAATATCCGTTTCGAAGGACCAGATGTCATTAACTAACTAATATTAATGTGACTAAAGGCACATAGTAAAGTCAATCTATCCCTTTTTCTCAAGTATACTGGCTGCATAGAGAGACATATTTAAAGGATAAACATAGCTATTAGAGATACCAAACGCATTAATAAATAGTAATAAACTACAATTGTAGCAATTGTTAAAAGTTAGAATTTTATTTGTCCGAATTCGTCTTAAAAAAATTACGATATACGGTTTGTACATTTGCTATACACTGAATAAACAGTTTTGTTACACGTATCCAAAGTTTTGTTTACCTGTTCCACAAAAAAAGTGACTAACAATACCAAGCTATTTGTTACACCTTACCTAACTCCTGATTTGTCAATATATCATCAAATTTTTATCAGTAGCAAATAGTTATGCTAATTTAAATGAACTTTGATTACCATTAATTAAAATCACGAGGAACGAAACTAGTTCGGTTGTCAGTTTTTTTCAGTGTAGGAGAGCAAGGATTTTAACTAATAGATGATCGAATTAAAACGGTATAGATAACTACAAACTTTAACCAAATAAAGCAGACGATCAATTCTGACAACTAAACGCTCGAACTATCACTTTTCGGACAAACAAAATTCGGACAACCCAACAAAATCAACAAAATCTTGCTCTTTGTCTATCCCTGCTATGATACTCCTTTCACACACTCAAAGATTAACTGGAAGAGATCCCTTAAAGGGATAAGTTCGCCTTTGTACTTCACTGTATCTCTTTTTGCAATTTATGATTTTGTACAATAAAGAATTTACAGACATACATACAAAATCTGAAGAATAAAGTAACAAAACCTGATGTTTATACAACTTCGTTTTCCTGTATCGCTTCCCGCCGCGCCTCGTATGTCCGGAACGGATGTATGAACGCAATGAGGACCCCTGCCACGATAATCCAGCCACCAGCCAGGTAGAAGGAGAGCTCCCAGGAGTCAGTCAGGTCGTAAATCAGACCTGGAAAAGGTTAAAAAGGAATTAATACTATTATTAATAATATGTTTATACTACTAATTAATAATATGTTTTGTTCCATTGATCACAAACAGGCGCGGCACATTTCGAGAAAGCTAACTTGTCAAGTTTCTCAAAACTTTACACGCTTTTTCATGTGACTGGGTTACTTTGCCATAACCTCTAGCTGACGAAGAGATGGCGCCACTGGTTTTAAAAAATGTAACCTATTTAACATTCGAATTTGAATGTTCTTTTTTTGTGAAATAGGAAGGCAAACAAGCAAGTAGGTCACCTGATGGTAAGTGATCACCACCGCCTATAGACACCCACAAAACCAAGAAGATTGCAGATGCGTTGCCAACCCAGAGGGCTAAGATGTAATACCTCTTGTGCCAGTAATTACACCGGCTGTCTTGCTCTCTACGCCGGAACACAACAGTGCAAGCACTGCTGCTTAACGGCAGGATTAGCGAGCAAGATGGTGGTAGTGATCCGGACGGACCTTGCACAAGGTCCTACCACCCGCAAAACTTCGGGTTCCATTACAAATAGAACCCGAAAGAAACTTGAGTTAAAAATGTTTTAATTCACCCCTTTATTCTTAAAAAATTACCAACCTCTTGTAACTAACGTATGTTTTGTTCCATTCATTCGAGGGCAAATGTTACAATTACATATGAAGACAACACAGTTAACTACCTACCACAGGTTTACGAAAGGGGAATAGGGGGTTAAACTTTAGTTAGGTTAACAACTACCTGACAAAGGTGGCCCAATTAGATGTCCTATTCCCTGCGCCAACAGCACCAGCCCGTACGCCGCCGTGAAGTCTTCCAAGGACACAAGCTTCACCAGCAGACTCGGGGTGAAGGTGAAGGATGCCGCAAACAGCAGCCCGAAGGCCGCAGCAACAGCAGCCAGGATCCAGTAGCTGCTGGCTGCTGGTGGTATACCAGCCACTGTCACGCCGCAGAGCACCAGGCAACCCGCGTACAGGTTGCCTATGGAGACGCCTTCGAAGTCGCCGATGTAACCAAGACCCACCTGGAATTAGGAATAGCGAATTCGATTCGGAAGGTAGGGTTGCCAACCGTACTGTATTATATAGTATATTGTACTATATTTCGGCTCTCCGTACTATATACTGTTGAACTAATATATAGTACGCAAATATACTATATTTCAAGCACTTGTCACGTTATTAGAATATATAGAATAGATAAAAATATAACAAACTTACACCATTGCCTTTTTTTCATCTTTCCAAAAATACTTTATTTTTTTGAAGTGTACTATATATTTTTATAGCTAAATCTCAAAAATACTATATTCAAGCGACGAAATGTTGGCAACCCTATCGGAAGGTCTAAGTTGTTTTTCCCTGATAAGCCAATTTAAGCGTTTTACGTAATATTGTCTAGGTAGTGAGATGTCTTGATTTGCAAAAACGGTCTCATTGAAATAATTGCGATCGAGGCGTTTTTTTTATGAAATAGGAAGGTAAAAAAGGTAGTGGGTCCTGATGGTAAGTGAACCCCACCGCCTAGACACCCGCAACACCAAAGAGATTGCAGATGCTTTGCCAACCCAGAGGGCAAAGATGTAATACCTCTTGTGCCAGTAATTGCAACGGCTGTCTTGCTCTCCACGCCGGAAACAACAGTGAAAGCACTGCCGCTTAGCGGCAGGATTAGCGAGCAAGATGGTTGCGATCCGGACGGACCTTGCACAAGGTCCTACCACCCGCAAATTACTTAGATTGAATGATTTTTTTTATGAAAATACATATATTACTTCAGCGATGGATGAAGCTCCACACTGTCATTTAGAACATACCAACCTACGCTTTAAAGTTAGCACTAACATTAGTTCGTAAGTATTTATTATTGTATTTTTTTGTTCCTTGATTTATTAACCCCTATGGATACTGTCCGAAATAAACGTTTGTGATTGATTGATTGATTGATGATCAAACATAAAACAACATTACTTTCGCATTTATATTATAACTAGCGACCGCCCGTATCGCACATAAACATATAGAAACGTTACGTAAAAAAATGTCTAACTAACAGTGAAAACGTATCATAATGCGTTGCGTGGTTTAGAAGGAGAAGGCGGCCGGAGATTCTATAATGATTTAGGACAGACAGGATTGGAAAGCGACTTTATTTTATACTACGTAAAGATAAAATTAAAAGCTATTAGTCGGATAGTAGAATTACAAACAGCTACAGCATCAAGATAAGACTGTTGTGCTAGCCATTCTGGTTTTTGATGCAAAAGTGACGAAGTATACATATCGCAAGGGAAACTTTAATATATGAGGTTAGGGTCAATGAACGGGAATCCTGACATATCTACAAGTGACCTTGAAATGACAAGGCCACGAGGTCATCGGAATTAACAAACAGGTGTTTGATTTTGGACTAAATTTAGAATAGAAATCGTGTTTTAGAAGAGGAAAATAGAGGGGGCATATTAAAAATGAGATCACATCTGCCAAAATATTACCCTCACTCCCTTAATGAAAATAAAAATATGACATGTAGTTTAGTTTTTACAGGCTTGGTTTAACAATAACCTAGACTTAGGAACTCCGAGTAAATCTTAAATAAGGGGGAATAATATGGGAATTATGAGAAATATGGGAATTTAATCTGTAAAGTTTAATTTTTTTTTACATTTACCATTATAACAAGTTGTTGATGATATTTTACGTTTTTAAAACTAAATTACTTTTAAAACCACTATAAATTTAGTTTAAAAACTGTTGCGTCATTATTATCAAAAGCTCTATTCTAAGATAATATTGGCTGTATACTAATCCGCAATAACTATCAAAACCCCTCTTATAAAATAGGTACTTGAAAATGGAAATGAAAATGCAAAATTTATTTTGCAAGTAGGCCATATAGGCTCTTTTAGATGTCTGAATCTACTAGCGCTTCGAAAAATGGAAGATACTACTGAGAAGAAACGCCGCAAGAAACTCAGTTTCAACAACCAAACTTCAAACAAACTTCAAACAGTATGAGGTTTTTATATCAGTCTTACTCACGTTATAAACCCAGACATTAGCTAATTACTTGATCCTCAGAATTAAAAACAAAATAAGGAAAATATGTTAATAAACATATTTGGATTTGAAATGCAATTGAGGCCCTAGCACGCTAGGTTTTGTCGCGGACCTAAGGCATAATATCCTTTTAACCATGTCCCAGCGGGGCAATTCTTGCGTCAGTAGAGATGAAATCACCCTCGAGATATGTCAAAAAGAGCTGTCAGGGCCCAATATCATAAACGCAACAGGCGACAGTGACAATTTTCTTACCCACTATGATGTATCGTTTTTTGTCGACCCAGTAATGTACGGCGACTTGTCACTGTCATCTGTCGCCTGGTGCGTTTATGAAATTGGGCCCTGACAGCTCTGATCCCTTCAAAATCTGTTATTTTTTGACACATCTCGAATGTGAGATGTTACTCGATGAGCGCTAGAATTGGGGGCCAGCTCTAGTAATAAGCTAGCGTTTATAGCGCGTATAAACGCATCTATCCCTCTCGCAAACGCTTACTGGTTAAAAAAGGATGTACGCTTTATGTCAGGGATAAAGCTAGCGTGCTGGGGCCCCACCCCACAGAAGCATAGCAGCGGCCTTAACATGACAGCCCAAGTTTAGTTTAACCCCTCCCTGTGTCTCTGTCTAACTAGTGTCATAAGAAAGGGATGCAGATAGAGATAAACTAAACTTGGCCAGTCATGTTAGGGCCACTGTTGTCAATAAAAACGTCCATGACGCATTAAAAGATCAAACTGTTTTTTTTATCGCCTTTGAAACGCAAGCGTTCAAAACACTGGGTTTCCCAGAACGTAAATCCCACCTTCCCTCCACATAAAATAAAGTGAACAACAAGTTAATAACCACAACATCTCGTGTTTCACCTCTCTACTAGACATCATCTGGGCCCAATTTCATAAACGCGACAGGCGACAGGTGACAGTTACAATTTGCTGTACATTACTGTGTCGACAATTAACGCTACAGACTTACCGATTTAACATCATACTGGGCAAGCAATGTATACCGAATTGTCACTGTCACCTGTCGCCTGTCGCGTTTATGAAATTGGTCCCAGGAGCTGTTTTTCTTGTCCGTGTAAAATGGGTCACGTTGGGGACAGTCGGGGTAACGGAATGTTTAAACCTAAAATATTATTCTTATTGTTGTTCTCAATGAAACGTTAAGCCACACCAAGGTAACTTCAACGTAGGCAGTTACGCAAATAGATGTCTCCAGTTTCCAATGTCCCCAGTTTTCATGCTCTGCCAAATATTCTGCGGATGTTTCTGACGCAAACGAGAGGACAGATAATTGATTTCAAGCAAGAGCTATGGTCTGCTGACCAATTTATTTCTAAGACTAATATGTATGCATTTTGTAAGTATGTACAGTCAGCGTCAAATATCCCAGACCGGGCAAGGTTGTCAAAAATATCTGAACACGCCCGAGCGTATTTGACAATAGAGTCGAGTTCAGATATTTTTGACACCTTGCCCGCTCTGGTATATTTGACGCTGACTGTACCTACATGTTTGATTATGGCAACGTTATGCTGATATAACACGTGGGCAGAACAGTGGGGCAGTAGGTGCCAGCCCAGTTCTAATACAATCTGACCGCGCACGCCGAGACAGAGACAGAACAATACCGTTCTGCGCTTTCAAATTGTGTTAGTACTGTCAAGGCCGCCTTGCCCACAGGGTAGGCAAATCGCAGGAGGTTGTCAGCTCGCCGCGCACCCGCTCGCTCGTCCTCCTGTGTCAGTGTAATTGAAAACGAATGCGCCGCAACCCTAACGTGTCGCCGGGAGTTGCGGAGGGAAGGCGGCCGCGGGCGGGTGTTCCGTTTGACGCGCGCCACCTGGCGAATGTGTATGAAGTAATTCGAACTTTTTGTGCGTGTTAATAAAGTTGGAATTCTTCTAATCGCGGTTGTAAAAGATAAGTTTCTGTACGTTAGTACTTTTATTTATTCTGTGGTACTGTCCACTCTACTGCCTCGTCGTCACGGAACACAATGACATGGAGTCTCTTTTTGTTTTGTTTCCTTTTTTGTTGTGGTTTTTGTAGTCTTTCTTTATTTAAATTGTAAGCGTGCATTTTTAAACGTACCGGTAAATACACTCTTAAATGATCACCATCCAAATTAAGTGGTTTTATTTTTAACTTGCTTAAACTTATATCGATTTACCATACAAAGACCATCGTCAATTTGAAATCGTGCACAAAATAGTTGTCTGTGGCATGAAAAACATTCTGAAAGTCATGAAACTTTATTCCACTATTATGAGGGGAAACATTAAAAGCCAAATAAATTACTCTAATGCGGAAGCTAACAAAGATTGATTTACAAGGAACACAAAGAAAAGAGCCTAATGCGGTATAAAATAAGGTCCAATCAGAGGAGCTGGCAAGCTGCCATGGAAGTCAAGGCCAGGAGGGTGGTTCGGCACCATGCCAAGGAAATGGTAGGTATAGGAGTGTATTGTTTTTCCTCGAACTTTAAAAGGAGTGTGAACCCAGCCTCAAAAAACGCTCCCCATACAAACGGCGATAACGTTTTCCACCCTCTAAACCATCTATGGCAATGATTTTTGGTATGTTGTCATTATGCCCTAGAAGTAGGTTTGTATGTTTTGATTTTTTTTATATTCTTCATAGATTTGACAATATTTGCATTTTAGGAGTTTCATACAAAACAATAAAGCGTCAATATTTTTGAAACAATTGAGAATATTCAAAAAATCAAAACGTTTAAACCTACTTCTAGGGCATACTGACAACATACGAAGAAATCATGGAAATAGGTTAAGGTTTAGAGGATGAAAAATGTTATCGCCGTTTGTATGGAGAGCGCTGGGTTCACACTCCTCTTAGAAAACCGTTCTAGGGGGCAATAGATTTCACGTCGCATAAAAATTCAAACTTATATTAATAACTAGCTTCCGGCGCCAGTTTTGCAGCGGTACGATCGGAATAGTGTGACCAACTCTGTGTGCTCATTGTACAGGACATGTGATCTAAAATTACAGGATTCATGGAAAAAATACAGGACAACGCGTTTACTGTAGATATGGTCTTTCCAACCAACCGCGCTAGTTAGAAGGAGACGCACTGAGTTACGTTGCGAGTTAACGTGTACCGAGAAGATTCGTGCTAGGTGCACTGTATTTGTCCTATTAAAATACAGGACACGCCAAAACTGAAAAACGGGACGTCCTGTAAAATACAGGACATTGGCAACCTTAGATCGCAATTTGATTATTTTGCGGGTGGTAGGACTTTTTGGAAGGTCCGTCCGGATCGCTGCCCCCTCTTGCTCGCTAATCCTGCCGCAAAGCAATGCTTGCGCTGTTGTGTTCCGGCATGGAGAGCAAGACAGCCGGTGCAATTACTGGCACAAGAGATATTCCGTCTTCGCCGTCTGGGTTGGCAACGCTTTGCAATCGCCTTGGTGTAGCTGGTGTCTTTAGGCGGTGGTGATCACTTGCCATTAGGTGACCCACTTTCCGTCCTATTATACATTTAAAAAAAAGTAATGTACAGTCGACCAATTTAATTCATAGGCCACTGTAGAACCTTTGCACAATAAACGTCACATGACGTCATATGACATTTATTCAAATGTCATATATCTCAGCGATGACACATTGCGACAAAGTTCTACAGTGGCCTAGGAATCAAATTGGTTGACTGTTACATAAATATCTCCTGTAAAAAAAAACAAAATGACAGTGAATACCATATCAAAATCTTACTATTAATCTTGTAAAAGTTTACTCCTTCTAATTTATAGATTGAGGCGTTACTTAGCGGAGGTCCATTTCAACAAACTGGATCAAATTACCTTACTTAGAGGGTGGGTCTTTGCATGAACATATATATATGTCGCACAGACGCAGCTAACTTGCACGAGCACGGCACTGGTTTCGCAGAGTAGCAAGGTCATTTGTTCCAATTTGTTTACTCCCTCTAAACTACACAATGGATTTTGATACGGTTTTCACTGTCATTTGGAGATGTTTTACGGAAGATATTTATGTACAGTCGAAGACACATATAAGTCACCATTCAAGACGGAACTGCGAGAGAGTGACATTTTTCGAAAAGGAAGCATATAGTATGCATGGGGTTCCCAACCCTACTATTATAATATAGTATTCTACTATTTTAGGAAATCAAATTATATATTTATAAAAAATATATATAGTAGGCGAAACTACAATATTTTGCGTAAAGTGGAAGTGGGTTAAAGGCTGCGAACTCATGTCGGCTCTGTGTGTGCGTGCCGTTGACTGCGCGAAAAAAACATTCTTCTGTCATGTCAACTTTCAATGTCAATAATAAAGTACATATTTTAACCACATACTATTTTTTTTGCCATCTTCTATATTTTTAACGGTAATAGCTTCGAAAATACTATATTTGATAGAAAAAAAGTCGGTAACCCTAAGTATGCACAATGAAGTTAATATATCTGCCCCTTTCGAGCATACACAATTTCTCTCAGTTCCCTATTGGTCGGCTAAGTTTGTGAGCGTTCAAGTATTATGTAACGCAATTTGTGGGGGGGAGGGGGTCTTGTAAAACGTTACGATGCGTTACAGGGGAGGGAGGGGGTCTTTCTTACAACACGTTACGTAACATTGTTTCTAAAAAATTAGGGAATTAAAACTCCCAAACTGGCAACTCTTTTCATTAACGTTACGGGGAATCCCTCGATTGTATTAGTCTGGTCGTCATTTTATTTAAATTTGTTCTCGCAAGTTGGCAAACCTTTTCGTTTATATTTCACGGGGAATCCCTAGATTGCATTGTACGTCATTTAATGTTGTTTTTGTCATTAATGTTTTTTCTGTCATTTAGTGTTACGTAACGTTTAGAGAGGGGGAGGGGGGTACAGAAAAACGTTACGGTGCGTTACAAGAGGGGGAGGGGGGGTCAAAAATCTTCAAAAATTGCGTTACGTAATACTTGAACGCTCCCTTTGTTGCTGTTTCTACCCGTATGAACCCGGGGCGGGTCACTAGTTTCATAGTAAGAAGCAAAGTCGTTTTCCGCCTCTACCCGCCCTCATTCTATCTACGGCCGCTACTCCTTCAGAACCACCACTGCCCTATAACCTCGTAAGGCCCAAGTCCTACATATAGGACAATAGTCAAACTGACGTTGAACTCACTGTCTCACACAATATGGCTCAAAATTTATAGAACAAAATTTGATGAGGGCCTTACGAGGATAAATAATGGACTTCTAGTCAGCGTTTAAAAACTGGCCGCATCAAAAGTGGAACAAAAAATACCTACAATAAACCGACAATCGCTCGCGCTGTCAGTCGGTCGGACCGACGGCGCTGCGCTGTCAATACAATTATTTTGTAATAAAACCTATTTGCTACGAAACTTAATAAATCATTATTGTATGCACTTAGACGTAAAATTGTAAATCCAATGACTTTAAATGGTAAACTAATTTGCATTTGTAACCTTTTCGTCAACCTGTACTCTCATGTCGGGCCGTTTTTCTGCTGTCATTTCATTTAGTATGACACTGTACATCCATGCATTATAATATCATTGCGAATCACGCAACGGTAAGCTACAGCTTTTTTATTTACGGAAAATTTTTATGGGCATCTTAATTGTGCTAGGGCGAAGCCGGGATGGGTTTGCTAGTATAGGTATAAAAAAAAGTGAGACGAATGCCAGGCAATTGATTGCAATGCAAGTGCAGTGCGCAGGGCACCTAAGTTCTATCTAGAGCCGGGCTGTATTGATTTATGATTCTAGGAAGCAAGGACAGGTATTTATAAGTAGAGTTATGACTCCACCGTTGCTAAGCTACTCAAGAACTACCAGACGCCAAATACGGAACTTTTGACGACCTGTATGGCACAGTGGCACATGTGTCTGCCTACTGTGCAAGAGGTCCCGGGTTCAAATCCTGGTATGGGCAAATATTTGTGTGACGAATATGAATGTTTGTACCTGAGTCATGGATGTTATTTG
This sequence comes from Ditula angustiorana, assembly GCA_963691745.1. Taxonomy (NCBI): domain Eukaryota; kingdom Metazoa; phylum Arthropoda; class Insecta; order Lepidoptera; family Tortricidae; genus Ditula; species Ditula angustiorana. Next base: position 2,255,602 of record OY829480.1, on the reverse strand, counting down.
TATTTAAGTATGTATTTATCAATTTATGTATGTTTATCCGTTGTCTAGTATCCATAGTACAAGCTTTGCTTAGTTTGGGACTAGGACAATTGGTGTAAATTGTCCCGAGATATTTATTTATTTATTTATTTATTTTTATTTATTTTGCCTACGTGTAAAATGTTTTAATTAAGAGCTCTGAGAGGTCGTTTTCTGTCCAATCCAAAGCCAAGAATTTTGATTTCTAATTTTTTCGAAAAGCAGGTAGAAAAAGGTGATGCCTGTGTGATCGTGATTATCGTCGATTATGGGAGCCAGTGCGCGAAAGAAACTCTATTCCGTTAGAAAGAAAGAAAGAAAGAAAGAAAAAATATTTATTGCCTTGTACAACTTCTTAAAACCTAGATAAATTAAACATTTTTTAAATTTCGGCAAGAGGAATAAACTCAGCATAATGCTGGCTCCAGTTTTGAAACTTGATCAGCGCTGATTTTCAGTTTATTCCTGTTTTTTTTGCTACTACAGAACATGCATGTGAATCGATTGCTCGTGATCGTTACTAAGTCTGTTGGTCTGTTATATGCACCTTATTGCCTCCCTATGTTGGCCAAATGTTGACCAACAAGTGTTAGCAAAGTTTTGGTAATGGACACAGTCATATGTCAGAGTGGGAAGTAGATATTTCTGATTCTTTATGACAGGTAACTGCGTTCTTTTCTTGGCCAATACTTGGCCAGCGTGTACAACCGGCATTTTACTGTACTGACTGACAATCCAAATACTACCAAATAGGAACATAATAATATTACCTTGCTACTCCGCAAAACCAAAAGATTCAGGAGATTTGATTTTGCGAAGTAGCAAGGTAATTTATTTCACTTTGTAGATATGGACCTCCACAAAGTTAGTTCATATCTATTAAATAGTTAAAATACACTAAAGCGACGACCTTATAAAGAAACCAGACGACAAGTGTAAAATATAGAGATCATTTGCAGCGTACACAGCAGGCGGTCTTACTAACAGTGCCATAATTATGTTATATCCTAATAAAGCTACTCGGTACACATATTCTAAGAACTCGTTAAATAGTAAATACTCATGGTAAAAAAAACATGTCGACCACTAACGAGCTGAACAAGGTTGAAGATGTAACCATACATACAGATATAAACATAACATCCATGCAACGATTGTAAGAGGCAAGCTAACTCGCGTCTTACGCTTCAGGCAGTTTGTTTATCGTTATTCCTGAATAAATATAGCTTTGTTTACGTGAGGGAAATTACCAATTAGCATTAATAGAACACGTTAGCAAAATACAAAGTAATTGGTAGCTAAAAATAATTTCTACGGTTTGAATACGTCGTAGTTACTCATCTGTATCCTAAGCCTGAGTATCAACCCTTGAAGTACACCGTGACCAAAATTTCCAAAAATTTAAAATTGGGTAGATTGAAAACTCTGGGTAATGGTCAAGTTTCATCGTTCAAAACTTTCCATAAACAATGACAATAAGTCTATGAATATTCAAGTACTATATTATACTCATCTCCCCCAAATTTATTTCCTTAACTAATTGTACCTCCATTTCAAATTTTGCATCTGCTAAGAAAATAATGTACTGAGTATTCGTGGCTGTGCCAGAAGTCCATAAACAATATTGTCTATAATTTCATACAAAATATAGACAATACTGTTCATGGACTTTCGTCGCTGGCTGAACAAAAACTATTAGAGTATAAGAATTCTAAAACTCACCATTCCAATTGTATTAGTGATCCCAATCAAGCTCAGCATGACTGCTCCATCATCTTCGGTGTAACCTTTGTGGATCATGTGTTCGGCAAGATAGAAGTACGGCACGATGAACCAGATGAACAGAATGATGGTGCCGGCGCAGAGCAAGTTGAATGTCATCTTCTTGAAGAGAGACACGTTGAACATGTCTGAGATACAGACAAGACAGTCTTCGTAGCATTTCTAGAAGAAATATGGATGTAAATCTAAAGAGTAGAAGGAGTAGACTTGCTAAGGGGTTGAGATTGAAAGTGGTGAAGAGTCTGAACATTTTTGTAACTGAAAAAAGTGCAATTTGCAATACAGAAGATGTCTTAAATGATTTTTTTACTTCAGGCAATTGTGTAATAATTTTTATTATAAATCTAATTTAACTGGTATGCTAAAACTAGGTATACTTTATCGAGTTTATGTCTATGCGTCCCTCTTTCATGATACTACTTTAATAGAGACGTAAAGAGGGATAAATTAGGGCCACAGGGAAATAAATATGTATATAACATAATGAAAAATAGTTACCTCGTCATCATCATTTATGGTGACCATTGAGTTCTTAAATATATCAGGGCACGACGACGCTCTCAGCCGGTATCTGTTAATATTCAATATCGCGTTCCTATGCCCAATAGAATTCAAGGGCATCTTCAAATCCTTCAAGTAATGGTGGTTCACCGACAGCTGCTTCTTCAGCCAATCTCTCCTGTCCCCTTTGCTGTCCTGCTTTAGTAAGACGCCGCGATCTTCCTTTGTTTCTGACACAGACTTTCTCAAGATTCGCCCAGCGTTTGGATTCTTCAGTTGGTAATCTATGGACTTCCTGACTTCCTTCTTGTAGTAGAACTCGGCGGAGTATGAACGACGGATGGGTTGTGCTGGGAAGGTGACACAGGGAGGATCGTTGTCTTCGCGTTGCGGCTGCTTTCCTGTAGCATGTGTTTCGGTCGGCTTCATGTAGAACTGAGGGTGGTTGCTAGCTTGGGTTATATCTTTGAAGACACTTAGTGTTATCTAAAACAGTAAAATATTATTAAACATTATCGCAGTCATCGCATGATATCATAACGAACTTTAGATATAAAATTGGCCCACGAAATTTCTAAAAGTTAGCAGCTGTAAACAAAATGCTGTTAAACAATTATATTCTCTAGCACTTACCCTATCAGTGCATTCCAGATATGAAGGAAAAGCATACAATGACTCTGTTCTGGCCAGTTTTTGGCGTGGCCATCCTACTCTCAATTTGCGGTTCAGAAAGTGCTCGGCCTTCTGGTACCTATTCACCACATCAGGTACCTCACCTTTCCGCAGTGGCATTATAAAAGCCCTCCCATTACTGAACTCTCCCTTACTGACAGGCAACGGCATGACATCAGAGACACAAAGTGATGTAGACTTTTTATATGGTCTTCTAGATACTGGCTTGGGTTCCTGATTCGCTTTTTCTACTTCCTTCTCAGGCTTAGGTTCTTTTTCTTTCTTCTGCTCCAAAGTCCACCATTCGGGATCACGCATTACGCAGCCACACACACACAAATTTAACAGGGTACCAGAGAGTAACAGTATTGTCCCTCGCCAACCGTATTCTTCAATAAAATATTGAGTCATAGGAGCGTAGACGAACGTACCGACACCAGTACCGCAAGCACCTAAACCGACTGCCAGATTCCTCTTCTTTTCAAACCAGTAGGCGATGGAAACAACTGCGGTTACATAGACCAAGCCGAGTCCTAATCCCGCAATAACCCCAAAGGTTACCATCATCATTTCAATTGTGGTAGAGATCGATGCTAAAACGAAGCCGAGCGTAGAAATAATTCCGCCTAAAATGGTCATACTTCGGCAACCATATCTGTCCACTAGAGCGCTCATCACGGGTCCCGAGAGTAAAGGGACAGCGATAAAAAGGCTGCCGATCCAAGCAGTAGTAGATTTGCTCGTTTGAAACTCCTCAAGGAACTCAATATAAAGTAAACCAAAGGAGAAACTAATGCCGTCTGCTATCATTGATATAACAAACGAGGATGCAACCACTACCCATCCCCAACCACCATCCGGAATCGCAACTTTTTTAGCCAGACCGCTTTCTGCATCCTTTTTCAAACCGTTGACTTTATCCTGCGGATTCTCTGTAATGTTGCATAGCTTCTTACCATTTTTCAAACCAATGGTATCGTTGTACGCATTTTTCTGATCTTTAGTGATATCTTTACCTTTGAATTCATCTTTATTGCTGATGTCTGGGCTGGAGAAAGTAGAATCACCGCTGGTCGTGTCACTGGCGTCTCCTCTTTCTATACCAGACGTGGAATCGGACAGAAGCGACTCTCGGACATTCGCGTCGCTACGGCTCCTGTTCCGAGGAGTCCTGCTTTTAACTATCGTCGGTTCTTCAGTCTTCATTGTTAAATAATAATACCATGGACTTTAATACTGGCTGATTTGATTGTTCTACTTTAGGGTCTTAATCTTGGGTCCCGGGCGGAGTAGCGGCTGGTCTGGCGCGCTACACTGTTTAGTTTAAGGGTGTTGGGCTTGTTTTGGCTGACCATGAAGGATGAGGGATGTATGGGGTCACCCATGCACAAGTGCCGTGGTGGAGTGGCGCAACTCTTGCGCCACGACGAGCTTAGGTATGGAGACCGCGAGGAGGCGACTTTGAATCTGGAAAACATGTCTTTTGTTTTAAACTGCTAAAGGAACCCTTAGCAGGAAGACAATCGTACTATGACCTTTTACCACTTAACTTTGTCGCTCACAAACAATAACTGAGTAACAATCGAATATTGCTTCGTGCGCGCGCTTTGGCGATAATTTATGGGCGGAAAGGAGGCAAGTATTTAAAGACCATTGTACGTTTTTTTCTGCAAGATATCCGTGTTTTAGCAAAGATTAAACCACTGACATTTGCCCTTGGTTTCGCCCACTTGATATTATTTTGTATGCATTTTAAGGTATACAAAGTATTATGTTATAATCCAGAGGTGCAATTTTTGAATCTTACGGGTGACTAAAGCTCACCAAAATGGCCGAATCTCTATGAAAACCGGCCATTTTGGTGAGCTTTAGTCACCCAGTGCGATTCAAAAATCGCACTCCTAGACATCATCTATCTGGCTGCCGAATTTCATCTAAATTCTTTCAGCCGTTAATACGTTATTGAGGAAATAACATTCAAACATCATTACTTTCGCATTGATAATATTACTAGAGGAACTAGAATTAATGAGCATTTATGTCATAAACAGTTTCAGCATCGGCATAACACCACCTTTCGAGTTAAATTTATCTCTCCTATTAGCCCTAACATGACCTAGTGTCAATAGAAAGTGACGAACAGAGATAAACTCCGATAAACGAAACTTGGCCGGTTATGTTAGGATCACAGCCAGAAATAGCCACACATAGTGATAAATTTAACTTGGACCGTCATAAAGCAATTAATACTTACTGTTCATTATTTTTAAATCTTAAGTTAAGCTTTAATGACTAAACGGGTGCAATAAAAATATAGAAACCGGGTGTTGCTCTCTTGTTATTAAATGTGGGCAGAAAGCAAAACGAATATATGTAAATTATGGATTAATTATGTGCCTAGTAAATAATATGAAACTCAACGTATTATTAATTATCATACAGTGGGTAACTTAAGAGATAACCCATATTTGTTGCACTTATAACAATATTTGTTATGTCACGTTGACTTAGAGCAAAAGTTCAGTGATCTTTAGTTTTTATTTTAACATATTATTCTAGCCTAGTTTTGACTTATTCAAAACAAACAGTACTTAATTATACGTACCTACCCAAGTTGCTAACTTTTGACCACAGGAGAGACAATATTTTTTTTACTGTTATTTTGACACACTCGACATAGTAAACATGGCACCCAGCAGAAATAGTTAACTCTGCGTTGAGTTAATAAATCTTTAAGAATTCTTAAGGAAATTTCATTCATATTCTACACATTTTACGCTTACTACAAGAACGTAAAAATGTACTTACTAAATAATCTTAATTAGCATATACGCTGAATTAAGTCCAACAATAAACCTTCACGATATCGCCATCGCTTACAGTCAATTAACATGTTTCTTAAGCAATAAGGTCAAGGTTTGACTTTAATCTTTAATTAACTAAAACAACGTAACACCATCTTTAAACAAAAAGTTAAGTCGCAGCCAAATAACGTTTAAATTTGGAATATTTCTTAAAACCAAAGGCAAAAGAATTCACTTACCGGTTTCTGAAGAAAATTTCAAAAAAGGAACACTAGTCTACACGACCGCGCTGGCCGAGGGATGTGAAAATACAGCCAGTCTGCAAAAATCGATATAGGGTGGCGAAATGGCCAGCGTACATTGAGCTTCCCTGCATTTCTCTTCTATGAAAGTCTGTGGTGTGAAAGTGGAAACGTGATGCAGGTCGGGGCTCTAGTTAAATTGGCGGGTGACTGACGTAGAGGACTGACGTCACGAAGGTTCTATGTTTGTTGTTGAAGATATTTGTAGTTCTTGGACATGTGTTATTAATTCTAATAATAAATATTAGCGAAAATAAACCTTTAATTACGGCTAACTTATAATTTTTCTTGTTTATTGGTCCTGACTGCCGCCAGACTGGCAGCAGTAGGGTAAAAACTAAATGACACATTTTTTAAATTAAGACACTCAAGGAGAGTTTTATAACAAAGTGTTCAGTTTGTACAGGGTCTGTGCGTCTGCCTTCAACCAGAACGCATAAACCGTTTTTTTTTTCATTTGAAAGTTACCATATAAAAAGCCATTTTACAGAGTTTCATAACAATGCTGATAAATTATGTTTTTTTTGTTTTTCATTGTAATCATTTGTGACATCTTCGAAAGCCTAAACCACATGGCATTTTGTCAAGTTTGTTAGTGACCCACCGAGGAATTAACCTTTTTTTTAAATACCTATGTCATGATTCTATCCTTGGTAGGCTTTTATTTATTGTGGAAAGGTACTACAGTCGATCGTCATCATGGCCCGGTATAGCACTAGGTACTTAGTACAAGTGAGTAAAAACAAGATATAGAGAACAACACGCCTGTTAAAATAAATTGAGCAATTACTTACAACAAATGAAACATTCGCTAAAGATGTAGTATTAAAAGGACTGTGAACCAAGCGCTCTCCATACAAACGGCGGTAATGTTTTCCACCCTCTAAACCTTAACCTACAGCCATGATTCTTTTGTATGTTGTCATTATGCCCTAGAACTGGGTTTGTAAGTTATGATATTTTTAATATTCTGAATAGTTTCAATAATATTGACGCTTTTTTGTTCTGTATGAAACTCCTAAAATGTAAATATTGTAAAATCTATGAAAAATATTTAAAAAATTAAAACATACAAACCTAGTTCTAAGGCATAATGACAACTAACCAAAAAATCATTGCCATAGGTTAAAGCTTAGAGGGTGGAAAACATTATCGCTGTTTGTATGGGGAGCGCTTTTTCGGGCTGGGTTCACACTCCTCTTAAGCTAGTGCCGCACCATACAATACCAATAACTACCTATATTGCCATAATAGTAAGAAACAGCATTTTCTTGCTACATATTAGGACTCTGAACTTAGCAAGCAAGACGTAGGGTCTTAGTTTTAAACCGCACTCAGTTTTCAGTTCCATGGGATGTACAATTTTTTTTTTATTTAGAAAACAAACGGTTACGTTTTAACGAGATAACAGTTGTATCGAATTTAAAAAACCAATAGGTCCATAATTTATAAACTTAGGTGACTTTAAAATAAAGCTGCTAGTACAAAACCAAAATGTACATATCACCTACGTGCAAACATTTTAACATACATTCCTGCCTTGTCAATTTTTGTAAGCTTATTATGTTAAACTGCCAAATTAAACCAAGATTTGGTCAACATGCAGAGGGATAAGAACATTTTTAAGTACTTTTAAGCATTTTATTTTATTTTATTTTATTTATTTTTTATTTTATTGAAATCATTAAGTACTTTATAGTTTTGTAATGAATGTTTTGTTTTATTTAGTCACTTGTGTTGCGTCGAAAGTGTAAATAAACGTTTTTTTAACGTTTATTTAAACATTTTTTTCTTTATTTACTTCTCTTCTTTCAGTTTATATTCAGGATAAAAGACAAGCCTGTCTATTTGTAATAGAATAGAATTCATTTATTTCAGGCTGCATAGGCCCAGAGATAAATACCTTAAAGACTAACATAAATAATTATTATACAAATCTACTTAATAACTTAATTACTAGCACGTGAAGTCTGTAACGTGAGCAGTTTCGCGGTGTCAGTTAACCGGCCACGGAACCGCCGGAATGTGACACCTTTCGGCCAAAACTCTGCTTTTGTGAAGGTCAACAGCTGGTCAGTCGGAACTCTCACCACAAATGAATTAAAATTCACATCATGGCGGGACTCCAACCGCTCGACCCTCAAAGTGAGCTTGGTCTTCACTCGCACACGTAATAAAACATAGCAAGAATTTAAATCATAACTATATTCTTCAAATAGTATAAAAAATACAGCAGCACATAGTGTGCTCTTTATGGAATTTATAGAAGTCCAGACTGCTGTGTTGCCACAGAGTCAAAATGTTATTGAACACTGTCCAAAATTTCTGGACTTATACCCTCGGGAGCAATGAACTTAGTGATAAATGGGTTACTGGGCGAAGTCTTTAAGAAGTTTCAGAGTAAAGCTGTCCGTCTATTTATCAACTTTATTACGGAGTTTGGGCCACTTGATGTGTTCAGCCTCTACTTAAATAACATCTTTACTACCGGGAATTGAAAACACTCCAACACGGAAGTTCCGTGTCGGAAGATAGTTATCTTATCTAACTTTTAAGTTGCGATTCTGAGCCTCTTTAACACATAGGCTGTTTGTGTAACTATACCATCTGGGGCCCGTGGCAAATTCTTTTGATGGGGCCCTATCAGTAAAAATCGTCATGTTGTACGTACTACTCAGGTACAATGAAAAATATATTTTTGAGCTCTCGGCCTCTTGGGCCGGGGCCCTCTTGGGTCGGGGGCCCGTAGCATTTTGCCAGCCCTGCTGATTGTTACGCCACTGACCAGCGCTTCGGAAAATCAAAGATTCTACTCAGAAGAAGCACCTCAAGAAACTCAGCAACTTACCCCTTATTTTCTCTCTCTTCAATACAAGATTAAAGACCAGTGAAACCCGTTTTAAAATCCGTAGCGTGATGGAACGGAGGGTGTAAGCGACCGAAGACATGATGAGGACAAAATTCAAGAGGGAAGAAGTTCAAAATTCTCGGAGGATAACGATAAAAGAATTCTTCGCAAGCGATTTGCTGGTAAAATCTAATCTTTACATATTAATTCTTCTTTTTCTAGGCAGTCACTTGATAACATCCGTCGAGAAGTCAATAGCTCCTTATCCTTATGATGCCTCGTGGAGGGGTGAAACACGTGTCCAGTGGTAGTTTGGTGTTGGTGGTTGTATTACGGTCGCGTTTAACTCGTTTATTTTTATTTTTTAATAACAGTATTCGACACGAGCGTTGTTATGTTTCACGATTACTGACACTGGATTCGCGGATTAGCAAAGCAATTGATTCCATTAATATCAATATGGACTTCCGCAATGTAATGTGAAACTATAAACTAATCTTTACTTAGTATAAAACTAAGTCGCTCTTCGTATACTGTCGGTCCTTATATCATCGGCTGCCTACTCCTTCTAAACCACGTACGGATTTTGATAAGGTTTTTACGGATTTTTTATTATGTATAGTCGACCAAGATCTTGCTTGACCACTTTTCAACCGTGTGTTAGCATTTTTAATGAAATTAACATAATTTATGGTTTAATATTTTATTTCATGTGATTTTACATTGTTTTTATAAAAATAAGTCCAAATTTTAATTGTTTTCTAATAAAAAAATTTTATGTTTCGATCTGGCAACTAGAACTGTTGGGACGTTATTGGTGGACGTTCCTTATTGGTTGATTAGCGGCGAATGAGAAATATAGAAGAAATTGGCGGTAAATGAAATAATCGTTTAACGTCCGACATTTCTAGAGGCCATTCGTAAACGGAATTGCGATGAATTAACATCTCTGAGGAGACTATGTCAGTTGGAAAGATTATGTATGTTAAATTGTGAAGGATTTATTTGGGTTAAATATATTTAAATTACTGTGTTAGAGGAGTATTATTTGTAGCTGTTCCCCTGCCGTGCTAAACTTCTATCACGTGTTATAATCGGATAAGGTTCAAAGGTGGTCAAGCAATTACTTGGTCGACTATACATTATGTTGTGCCCGTGGGAAGTAGGAGCAGGTCACTAGTACTATCAAAAATTACTAATCCATTGGCTAGTCACGCGTAATTACCTTTCCTATGACTTTTTAATATCATTTATGTGGCCTTGGAAAAGGTGGCTGGCTTTTATTTTTTCGTGTCTACAATGTTTATGTTACGTCCCTCGGGTCCGACTGGTTTGAACGTGAATGTCAGCTCGTTTACTAAAGTACATTATAAAGATTTGAGATTTGTGTTTGATTTTATTTATTACTTTTTTATACAACATAGGAAGGCAAACGAGCAAGTGAGTCACCTGATGGTAAGTCATCACCGCCCATAGACACCTACAACACCCAAGGGATTGCAGATACGTTGCCAACTCAGAGGGCTAAGATGTAATACCTCTTGTGCCAGTAATTGCACCCGCTGTCTTGCTCTCCACACCGGAACACAACAGTGCAAGCACTGCTTAACGGCAGCATTAGCGAACAAGATGGTGGTATTGATCCGGACCCGGACGGACCTTGCACAAAGTCCTACCAACCGCAAACCTGTAACTTCATACTTAAATTAAAAAACCGCCGTTAATTAATTTTGAAGATATGCAGCAAATTAATTCTACATTAGTAATGTAATACGGTGCTACACTCTCCCACTCCTAGATTTACTCCAACATCAAAATTTCAAAAGTCAAAATTCAAATTATTTATTTGTCAAACATAGGTAGAAACACGGATGTTACACAAGTGGAGTATCACTATGTTGTGCCATTAGGCATACAAATAGCTACAGCTGAGCATGCAGCATGTCTGTCGTGACCTACCCGCATCAAATTTTTCCGGCAAAATGCAATTAAAACTAATATTAAAATTAAACTAGAAAAAAAAAAATAGAATAGAACTTGTCCTTATTTTAAAGGGACTATTGTTTTCATTTTAAAGCCCTTTGAACACATTAAGAGTAGGTAAGTAACGGCTTTGTACTTGATTAATTTTCAAAATGAGTGTTTCAGACACTCGCGTAAAACATGTTGCTATGAAATATTTACAGGCGCATAAAAATGGAAAGTTTTCAAAATAAAAATCATAAGTCCCTTGAAAATGAAACAAGCAAAAAACTTTTAGATTGTAATGTTCTTTATCTTGAGAGCCATCTATTGTCACCGTTTATCGTAAGTACAAGTTTAAGCTAAGAATAGCATAGGTAATATGTATGAATGAAAATCATTCATTCATACATATTTTGTTTGTGCATTCTTGGTAAGTACAGTCAGCAACGAAAGTCGCCGAACACAATAACGTTACAAAAGTCACTAAGCAGGTCATTTGTTCATAAGTCGTTGAACTGCGTTAAGAGCAAAATTGCATTGACACCATGAAATACCAAAAGTCGCTGAACAGCTTTATTCCAAAAATTACAGGACAGCATAATTCCAAAAATTGCTGAACAGCCTAATTACAAAAGTCGCTGAATAGCGTAATTTCAAAAATTACGGGACAGCATAATTCCAAAAATTGCTGAACAGCTTAATTACAAAAGTCGCTGAACACTGCCATTGTTTAAATATTTGGAATAGTCGCTGAATAGTATGTGTATAATTACGCACACACACAAAGAAAAATTAGGGTAATGGCAGGACTCGAACCTGAAACCTAAGCATTCCGTGCCTTGCGTTTGCTAGTTTCGACACATTGCCACTACCATACCCTGCAAATTTTTCAATGTGCTTTGTCTTTACGGTCATTACATTTTTGATTTTAAAGGTAATAAGGTAAACTGAGCTTTATTTTAAATGACATAAGATTTTATTTTATTTTATCTCGGGTTAATGAATATGTTACTTACTACAGGTAAAGTGAGATATTGACATAATAGAACCAGTGTGACATTGACGATACGCGATTCAATTCAATTTAGCCTGACGTATTTTTTATCACTGGGATAGGCTCATCTCTTCGAATTTTGAATTTTGACAATCACTGAGAAGAGTACTCACTTGTCAGTGAGCGTTTCATCTCTTACATTTGGGGTGTAACCTTAAACTATTTAATCAATCGGACATGTTCAGCAACTATTGATAATTTATAGATCAGCTAATTCTGCAGTCAGACATGTTCAGCGACTATTGATATTGTACATATCAGCTAATTATGTAGCCAGACATGTTCAGCAACTATTGAAAAATCGTTGTTTATTGACTTTTGTCATTCTCAAATGTCCACAGACATTTGTACATTATCCTGTTCAGTAACATATGGAACTTTATAGTGTGCAGGTGTTTTGGAAATTAGGATGTGTTCATGGACTTTCGTTGCTGACTGTACATTCGTACAAACAAAATAGGTATGGACATTTATTTTCAACCTCTTTTGTAGCAATAATACAATTGCGTAATCATGATACAATTACAATGACAGTTTTTTAAAACTTAAAATAAGTTTGTTGATATTCTATTCCTGTTATATTCACGTTATATTATTATAGTAAATACCTCTTAATGAATGCCTCTTAATAAATATATTTTTAAATGATAAACTTAAATAATTTTGAATGCAGTAAAATTTATGAAAGCTTCTCATTTTGGTTATTTTGAACGCGCCTATTAAGATGCAGTGTTGCCAACTTCTTATTAGTACAGAACCCATGTTTTCAAGGAAAACAGATAAAATCGAATATTCCAAAGTGTTTCATTGGAGACAGTATTTTTTTATCAACAAAGCGCAAAAAAAATTACGTAAAAGTTATTTTTTATAAATTTATTTATAAAGTTAAAATAAATCCTTGCGAAATAATAACATCAAATAGCGTTGATTCAAACAATCCATTTAATAGATAAAACACTATTCCGTAATTCAAAAAAAATATTGTTTTTATTTCTATTCCCAAAATATTGTAGCAAAATACTGAATACATAATAAACTCTGCAAAAAACATGAAAGTATGACACGTTTTGTGCGGAATTTCGAATTACACACTTGGCAACACTGTCCAGTTCTTTTCCTCCTCAAAGTTGTTGGAGACACGTGCGTCTTTAACGCCGAAAACTCTAAAATAAGCAAAAATGAGTGAAGGAACCGCGACGATTCGCACCCGGAAGTTCATGACCAACAGGTAAAAGTGCAATTTGTTGGAATCATCCAGAAACTATGTGAAAATCGGGGTGAAAACTCGACACCTCGCCATGACAGGTTATGTCTGACAACGATGTAATTTTGCAGGTTGTTGGCGCGTAAGCAGATGGTCTGCGATGTGCTGCATCCAGGCAAGCCGACGGTCAGCAAGACCGAGATCCGTGAGAAGCTCGCCAAAATGTACAAGGTGACGCCTGATGTCGTATTTGTGTTCGGTTTCAAAACGAACTTCGGTGGTGGCAAATCCACTGGCTTCGCCCTGATTTACGATACACTAGACTTGGCCAAGAAGTTCGAACCTAAGCACAGACTAGCGCGCCACGGTCTGTACGAGAAGAAGAGGCCCACACGCAAACAGCGCAAGGAACGCAAGAACAGGATGAAGAAGGTGCGTGGAACCAAGAAATCCAAGGTCGGTGCGGCCGCCAAGAAGTGATGTGACGGTTAGGCTGTAAGTAAATAAAAATCCCAAAAAAATAGTGTTGTGTTTTCTTGTTGTCCTGTCAAAATAACCTCAAAATTTTGCTTAGTGAATTCACTGATATAAATCTCTTTGTTGCTTGTAGATATACAATATCATTGCCTTCTGCAGACAAGCATTTGTATGTAACTACAAGGTGACCTAACTACTAATTTTATTGCAGTCATAGCATTCATTTTTTTCAGAAATATCAGTGAAGTTAACAGTATCCTAGTAAAGATTTATTCACAATTACATTTCAAAGTTTTTTTTTGTGGTAAGATACCTGCGTCTCACCTGAGGCTTTGGTTCTATTCTCAGTTATCGGAAACAAATATGATTTTGTACTATATATCATATTTTGTGTAAACACATTCTGTGTATGTAAACTTACAGAACTAGAGCTCACTTTAAAACATTTAACAGTTTAGCCACCATTGTCTCATATTTAAGACACTATGTCTAGCTCATTTCACGGCAGTCTGAGAATTAAGACAAATGTCATATAGTTTTTGTATAGGTGACGACACAGACATGTCCAATGGAAATGTCTCGGCAGTTAAAGGGTAAATATTAGTAAATTTTCTATGAAATTTATTAATTAAATGCCTATATTTTGCAATATGACATACAGTATTTAAATGCAAGCAAGAGATGTTCTGAGAAGAGACTGCATTTCATTTTTGCACCATTCATTGTGTATTTCACCACTGTCATATCAAACCAAAAGTGTTGATGCACTAAGCCCGCTCTAGTTAGCTTCAGTCCTAGTTTTAGATCTTGTCAATCTTTACATTTATTTTTATACAAAATGGATAGCTGGTGAACTCATGATCGTGAGCTATCAAGTTCTGTCTAGTGGTTGCCTTGTACCAATTAAATTTTATAACTTATGTAAATGTAGATTACCCAAGCACTATAGCAACCAAAGCTTTTACGGTGAGGGCAAATATTTGCCCATATGAGGAAACCTGCACATTCATGTATTTGAATGTGTAACCTTGATCCTGTCAGTCCAGTTTCCCCATAGCAGGTGACCTGACCTGACTGGCCAAATCTGGGATCATGGCCAAAGCATACCCTAACAAAACAGGAATAAGCGCTAGGAGAATAAGGGATACAACTGGTCCTGCAGGTCACCAGATTGGACGTGACCACCGCCGCCCATTGGAACAGGTGATCCCAAGAGAAATTGCTGATCTGTGGCCAGTTTTTAAGTCCCAAACGGGAAGCTTCGGGCTTCCAAATCTCACTGTAGGAAACAGCAAGCTACTACTTCCCGCTGGCATTGTGTGAGAGTGCTACTACCCATTTAGGGCAGTCCATTTGCACTGCAATCAGCAAATGGCTACAGTGACTCCACTTCTATGGGAGTACAGCTATTCTACAAATAAGACAAGAGTTCAAGCTATTTATTTTTTGAATTGTTTTAATGAATCTGCAATTTTGCAGAGTTTATTTATCATAAACAAGCGACCCGCCCTGACGCACGGGTACAAGGAGGATATAACGCACCCTTAGTATTAAAGTGACTCAATTCTGAATATGATATTTCCCAAAATTAAACCCTATGTCTTTTAATTAAGGTGATATTTTGGGACGTGTATTATTCAGAAATGGGTCACTTTAATTCTAAGCGTGCGATAATGTACATAAAAAAACATTATAAAACAAAGTCTCTATCCAATGCTGTTTGTTCTCATATCTTTGACTGCTTACTCCTAAACCGCGCAATGGATTTTAATACGGTTTTGACTGTCATTTAGAAAATCCTAATTATATTATTATGATATCCTATTCGAGCCCTTGCGAAGTCGAGTCAGGTCGCCAGTTCATTTAATAAAACAAAGCAATAAAATCATTGTTAATTTACCTCTACGTTTCAGCCGTGGTCACGAGAAGACCTCAGTCTTCTCGGGACCACAGCCATTGAAACATGGCCGAAACGACGAGGTAAATTAACAACAAAGTCCCGTCAACATTATTAATATGTTTAAAAATGGCGAAAGTTAAAAACGATTTAATAAAACAATGTTAACTTCAAAGATCTTTATTCAATAAACAGCTGGAGATCAGGATATCATTCCCTCCTGTTGCCGCATGTAGCTGGGCAGGACTCCGGAGCGCATCTTGGGCCGGTTGTGCACCTTCAGTTCGTGACGGAGGATCATCTTCCTGTGACAAAGTGGTCAATCAGCAGGACGAGCAAAGAACCTGTACTTAAAGGCAGGGCCACACGCGATGTAGGGCCGGACCGTGAGTTTAGGGGGCCCTGGGCTAACACTACTTAGGGTCCCATCTAATTACTCAGACCAAAGGATCTGGGTTGGCAAGAGTAGCGCCACCCGTTCATCACGCAAAATAGGCGCTTTTTCAATTCGTCGAGTTGCGGAAAACTAGCCCGCAAGAACCTATATATACTGAAAGTAGGTAAATAAAATTATGGTTTTTTTCGCATTATCGTTTATTTTCAGAGTTCCGTACCTCAAAAGAAAAAACGGAACTCTTATACGATCACTTCGTTGTCCGTCTGTCTGTCTGACTTGACTTAGCTGGTGACCTGAATCGGGGCCCTGGGCTGAAGCCCAAAAAGCCATATGGTAGATCCGGCCCTGACGAGATGAGGATGGTACGGCACACGACGGTTATAATGTATGGAATTATATGATGAGAATAAAACTCGAAAGAAATTTCGGTTTCAAAAATTCAATACTAACATCTTTTCATGGTAGTAGAAAATCTGGCCGACCTCGCATGACATGGAGACGATCGGTCGAGAAGGAAATCTGTTTAATTAGTCACAACTGGCAAGACCTTGGAAGCTACTGCGCAAGACCGCAACGCATGGAAGTCCCTACTACGAGCCCTATGTCCCTGTTGAGGGATAACAGGAATTCATCATCATCATCATCATTGTCAGGGCGGTTTTTAACCTACTACCTTGTTGACAAGTTGAGCTCATCATGTTGAAAAGTTGAGCTCATTATGTTGAAAAGTTGAGCTCACGATATGGAAAAGATGAGCTGAGCTTTATTTAAAATTTGAATTCACTATTTTGAAATTTGAGCTCAACTTATTGAAAAGTTGGGGTCACCTTGTTGAAAAGGCTTTTCCGCAGATGCCACAGTTGTACGGTTTGGCGTTGCTGTGCTGCGTCGCCATGTGATTTTGAAGAGCCTGCAAAGTAAAAATATACTTAGTTGACGAAATCTACATCTACACTAATATAATAAAGAGAAAAACTTTGTTTGTTTGTTTTTTTGTTAGTTTGTTTGTATGTAGGGGGTAATCTCTGGAACTACTGAACCGATTTCAAAAATTCTTTCACAGATAGAAAGCTACACTATTCCTGATGGACATAGGCTACTAATTTTACGTGAACGAAGTCGCGCGCGTCTGCTAGTTATGTATAATTTGCATTAGAAACTGAAATGAATCTGTACAAATGCTGTAAAAGGGTACAATATTTAAATGTCAGATAAGAAGCTATGAATAGCATTTGCTGTAATGTACAGTACATAACAGCAAATTTAGTAACATCTTATAAAAAAAATATATATATCGACCGCCTAGGACCGAAACAATGCGGTGAGCGGGCGACCATATACCTTTTTTCCGATCGTGACCGCCTAGGTAAGGTTTTTTTAAATACAACATAGGAAGGCAAACGAGCAAGTGGGTCACCTGATGGTAAGTGATCACCACCGTCCATAGAAACCTGCAACACCAAGGATATTGCAGATGCGTTGCTAATCCGGAGGGCTAAGATAGAAGACCTCTCGTGTCAGTAATTTCACCGGCTGTCTTGTTCCCCACGCCGGAGCACAACAATGCAAGCACTGCTGCTTAGCGGCAGGATTAGCGAGCAAGATGGTGGTAGCGATCCGGACGGACCTTGAACAAGGTCCTGCCACACGCAGATACAGGTTTTGGAACCCCCATGGGGGTCGCGGCCCCAGATTGTAAAACACTGGTGCTCTTACCACTCGGAAGGTGAACCCTCGCTGGCAGCGCTCGCAGCGGTAGCGCGGCGGTAGGTGGCGGCGCCGGTGCGACGCCAGCCCCGAGCCGTTACTGGAAAATACAGCATAATGGTACTGCTCTGAGCGTGCTGTCGGCCAGACTGCCTCACTGTTCTGCCCCCGTGTCAGGGGGTCCACTCCGCGTTGTAGGTACGCTCGGCCGCCTTGCCTAAAAAGTAGGCAAACCGCAGCAGGTTGTGAACTTGCCCGCGCCCTCTCGCTCGTCAGTGTAATTGAAAACGAATACAGCGCAACCCTAACGTGTCGCCGGGAGTAGCGGGGGGAAGACGGACGCGGGCGGCGCGTTCCTTTTGACGCGAACCGCCTGGCGAATGTGTATGAAGTAATACGAACTTTTTGTGCGTGTCAATAAAGTCGGAATTCGTTTAATCGCGATCGAAAAAGAGATGTTTCTGTACGTTAGTAGGTACTATTGTTTATTCTGTGCCCATGTGAAGCGAGCATTAGACTGTCTAGTGTTACGAACCTGAAGGTAGCTGGGCAGTGCGGGCAGCGCAGCGGCTTGTGCCCCGAGTGCGCGCGCGCGTGCACGGTGAGCGCGTAGCGCGTGCGCGCTCGGTACGGGCAGCTCGCGCACGCGTGTTGCAGCTCGCCAGTGTGGGTCAGTCTGTAAACGTCGATACACTACAACAGGGGTCAGCAATGGGTCCACCTATGTGTAGTTACAATGCCGGAATGCCACAAACGTTGTTAAGGACAAATCCGCACTGGGGCCGCCATAATTTAGTGGCGGCGCGTGCGAATGAATACAACAGAGGACGAGAATACAAAGAGAGACATATAGTGCGACACTTCTTATAATTAAACCAGGGGGGTTCCACTCCACGCTGTAGGCACGCTCGACAGGCTTGCCTATGGCATAGGCAAATCGCAGTAGGCTGTCGGCTTGACGCGCGCTCGCTTGCTCGCCCCTGCTGTGTCAATGTAATTGAAAACGAATGCCGCGCAACCCTAGCGTGTCGCCGGGAGTAGCGGGGGGGAGGCGGGCGCGAGAGGTGCGCCAGGGCATTGCGGGTGGAAGGCGGGCGCGGGCGGCGCCTTCCTTTTGACGCATGCCGCCTGGCGAATGTTTATGAAGTAATACGAACTTTTTGTGCCTGATCATAAAGTTGGAATTCGTTTAATGGTGGTCGAAAAAGAGAAGTTTCTGTACGTTAGTACTATTATTTATTCTGTGGTATAAAGTAAATTGTACAAGTTTTTTGAGGTAATAAGGTACTTTAAAAGGAAAAATATCATCCTCGTGAGCCTGACCTGTGCCTCTTCAGCCTGGACATGGTCTTCAGCTCCATCCCGCAGGTCTCGCACACGTACGATGCGACTTTAGTTCTACAGGACGGCAGCTTCTCATGCTCGCTGAACTCTTCCTGAAAGTCAAACAAATTATACCTCGTTTTTTAAAGATGAGAAATGTTGTAAACACCTTGTGCGAAGTCCTTCCGGATCGCTACCACCATCTTGCTCGCTAATCCTGCCGCTAAGCAGCAGTACTTGCACTGCTGTGTTCCGGCGTGGAGAGCAAGACAGCCGGTGTAATTTCTGGCACAAGGGGTATTCCATCTTAGCCCTCTGGGTTGGCAGCGCATCTGCAATCTCGTTGGTGTTGCAGGTGTCTATAGGCGGTGGTGCTCACTTACCATCAGGTGACCCACTTGCTTGTTTTCCTTCCTATTTCATAAAAAAAAACCCTATTACAGTGACTACCACAGTATTTGGTGTTCCAAACCCAAGGCTCCAAACAGAGCCTTATTGTCTCGCTCATCCGTCTGTCTGTTCCTATGTCAGACTCCTGAATTTTCACTATGGCCGCTAAAATAACAAATATTAAAAATTTTACAAGGTCCCCAGGAAACAAACATGTTTTCTTTGGCGTTTGCTATACGAAACCGTTCGAGTGCAAGTCCGACACTTCTTTCTTTCAACAAAACCCTTACAATCTTAATTTTGACATTAAAAAGGGCTCATAGCACTCACCTGCGAATGGAACACCCTTCGGCATTTCCTGCAGTGCCACTCGCGCGCGACTGCCGCGTCGACCAGCTTGAAGTAGCCGCCGTGCTGCGCTGTGTCCGAATCCACGCCGGTCCAGTCGGGCGGGGATTCTGCTACTGTAACATTATAATTGTTGTTGTCGTGTTGTTTGTATTTCTGTTTTATGTTTTTTTTTAATTTTATTGAGGATTTAGCCCTAAAATCAGAGGAAGACATAGAAAGTGCTTCAGTGGAATTCACTACATTGATACAAAAGAGCTGCTGGACTTGTACGCCCGAAATCGTAGACGCACAACCAAGACATAACCCAGTACCAAAAGAAATCAAAGCTAAAATTTTGGAGAAGAGAAGATTGCGTAGAGTATGGCACACTAGTCAGCATCCGGAAGATAAAAGAGCCTTAAACTTGGCAACTAAAGACCTAAAAGAACTGATACACCGAGCTGCCAATGCTACAGTAGAAGCTGAAATCGAAGCATTATCTGCTACCAAAGCCACCAATTACTCATTGTGGAGAGTATGCAAGAGCGCCAACAAACCTGTCGCCCCAAAACCGCCTATAAGAACCTTGGACGATACGTGGGCTAGAACACCTGAAGAAAAGGCCGACATTTTCGCCAAACACCTAGCAAAAATATTCACTCCGAATGAACCTGATCCACAAAGTGATGAGACAGACATTGATGAAATTATGAGCCAAGACTTACAATTGGACAATCCAATCAAACCAACATCTCCCAGAGAAGTCAAACAAAGCATCAGCCGACTGGAAAACAAGAAAGCTCCGGGCTTTGACCTAATAGACAAAAAAGTGCTTACTGAACTTCCCCGAAAAGCAATTGTCTACTTGACATGTTTGTTTAACGGCATAATGAGAACAGGCCACTTCCCTGCACTGTGGAAAGTGTCCCAGATAATTATGGTGCCGAAGCCGGGCAAGCCAATACATAACATAACGTCATATAGACCAATAAGTCTACTGCCAGTGATATCAAAGATATTTGAGAAAATCCTTCTGAAGAGACTCATAAAGGCACTTTTATCTCACTCAGTAATACCGGATCATCAATTTGGATTTAGAAAGGATCATGCCACAGTAGAACAAGTCCATAGAGTCTGCAAAGTCATCAGAACATCCCTTGAAAAGAAAGAATATTGCTCGGCAGCATTTCTCGACGTACAACAGGCCTTTGACAGAGTATGGCACAAAGGACTCCTAAGTAAAATAAAAACTTGCCTACCGCATAAATTCTATAGGATCCTAGAATCATACCTCTCAGAGAGAGTGTTCCAAGTTCGAGAAGGAGAAAACACATCAGCATGCTGTAATATTCTTGCTGGAGTTCCCCAGGGATCGGTATTAGGACCAGTACTGTACACAATTTATACGTCAGATCTGCCACATAGCACAGGAGTCACAATAGCTACATTTGCTGATGACACAGCTATACTAGCATCTAGCCCAAATCCAGGGGAAGCCTCCCAATACTTGCAAAATAGCCTAAATGAAGTTCAAGAATGGCTAAAAAAATGGAGGATCAAGGCAAGCGCATCAAAATCAGTTCATATCACATTCACACTGAGAAGAGGAGATTGCCCAACAGTCACACTAGGCAACCAACAACTCCCCCATAACAACTCCGTTAAGTACTTGGGAATGCACTTGGATCGTAGACTGACCTGGAGAAAACACATTCAAGCAAAAAGAGACGAACTCAACATCCGATTCCGTGGGCTATACTGGCTGCTTGGAAGAAACAGTGTGCTCTCGGTTGACAACAAGCTTCTCATATATAAGACTGTCCTCAAGCCTATTTGGACTTATGGAATCCAATTATGGGGGTCCGCATGCAATTCAAATACCACACTCATACAAAGAGCTGAAAACTCCATCCTTAAGCAAGTCTCTAATGCGCCCTGGTTTATCAAAAACTCGGAAGTCCATTACCACCTCAATATAAAGACAGTGACGGAAGAAATTCGATCTTTCGCCATCAAATACAAAAAACGCCTGCAACATCACCCTAACCAGCTGGCGGGGCAACTTACTGTACCCGACCAAACTAGACGTCTGAAAAGGCGCAGAATCCTAGAACTGGATCAACTTGCCTAAAGATCCAGCCACAAACGGAGGGGCTCCTGCTGAGAAGCTTACTCTACCCGTGACAAATCACTCAACCCATCTGCTCATAGTCATTTGACTGATCGCATGATGACTCGATGAACAAAAAAAAAAAAGTGCACTTGTGTGACTATGCCAGCCTCATGAGAAGACTCCAGTAACAATTCATCAACCACTCCCCTGAACAAGGGCAGCTTCCCTGGCGGAGAAGGAGTGCTTGACGAACCTATATAACCGCATTGCATTTTCGGATAATGCTTTATGTTGAATAGTTTTAAATAAATGTTTTTTGCCTTCTTTCTTTCTTTTCTTTCTATAACTAATTTGATTACTAGCTGTGTTTTTAACACAACCTTCCCTAAATATAAAGCCGAAACTTCACTGCGGCGCCCGCTACATACGCTTTATACAAATACATAGCTGGTGTCAGCTTCTACGCACCGTGCATACGCCGAAGTGAGGTTTCGCTCAGGGGGTGTTATGTTATAACCTCCTTTTTTAAAATGAAATAGAAAGGCAAACAAGCAAGTGGGTCACCTAATGGTAAGTGATCACCACCGCATATAGACACCAGCAACACCAAGAAGATTGCAGATTGCCAACCCACAGGGCTAAGATGGAATACCTCTTGTGCCAGTAATTACACCGGCTGTCTTGCTCTCCACTCCGGAACACAACAGTGCAAGCATTGCTGCTTAGCAGCAGGATTAGCGAGCAAGATGGTGATAGCGATCCGGACGGACCTTGCACAAGGTCCTACCACCCGCAAAAACTTAATACCATACTTTAATTATAAAAGTTTAAAGTTTACTACATATATACATAAATATACTCCTGTTTCGTGTAGTCCTGTTCTGTGTAGGCAGAGACCTCAGATTTCCAGGTTTAATAAAAACTTGTTATTAGTAACTCACCCATTTCCAGCTCTTGCTGCAGTCTCCACTGAGTGGTTTCGGCGGTCTGCCTCAGCCGCGCCGCCTGCCGCAGCGTCAGTTCACACGCATCACAGATGCATTGCGGTTTGCCATCATCTTCTGAAATCTAACTCGCAACTTTCACCAATTTCTATGTTTGAAAATGACTGCAGAGTGATTTCACCTAAGAATTTCTGTCAAAAACTTAGATAAAAATAGCTGCTGAAGGGTTCAATTTAAAAGCCTTTGTTGAAAAATTTTATCAAAATTACTGCTTTACCCAAAACCTTGTCGAAAAATGAGACCTGGCCCCTGTTGCATAGAAATTTACATCTAATAATTCAAGCGGAAATCTCTTTCTATTAAAAGCAATTGAAAAGACACTTCCACTTGTATTACAAGTTACAAGTCATTATGCAACAGGGCCCTGGAGTGTGATTTTTGAACCTCATCGGGTGAGTAAAGCTCACCAAAATTACTGTTTTTCATAGAGATTCGGCCATTTTGGTGAACTTTAGTCACCTGGTGAGATCCAAACATTGCACTTCTGAGTGATTTTATTCCAGTGTTTCTGGTACTAAGTACTAAGTTTGTATGCAATGTGACAATATTTATAGAATGTTGGCTGTAACTAGACCACTGGGATGACATAAAACATATACTTGTTAGTGTATTATACAAACCTCTATTGTTAAAATAAGTCTGATATTGAGAGCAATATCAAAATCAGTGTTGCTGCAAAATATTTTCCTTTTTGCCGGCTTCAAGCATAACCTGCACGTTTTATGTGCCCCTGGTCGCTCCAGAATGCTTTTTAGTGAACTGAAAATTTTAAAATTTTTAATTAATTTTAATATTTATACTAGCTGAACCAATAGAGTCCCATCCAAATCGTTTGGACTTGAATTCATAAAACATCTCATAGAAAAAAGATGTTTAATTTTTCCCATATAAGATAAAAACCAGGAAACTTTTTCAATTCTTCTTTTTATAAAAACCTAATTCACCCTATGACAAACATTTTGAAACAGAAAATAGTTAAATGACTATTTTCGAATATTCGCTGTTCTGAAATGATGCGGTTACTAACAAACAGCATTTTCATTTTTGCAAGTATTTATTACTAGTTGTTCCCAATATCAGTTACTTAAATTATTGTAAGTATAATGTATTTTGAGTGTTAAAATGCTATACTTCCAATTATGTACACTGTTAAAGTTTCAGCAAATAAACATAGCTGATAGGACTAATAAATAACGAAGTCATCATCATCATCTCAGCCACAAGAAGTCCACTGCTGAACATAGGCCTCCTCCATGGATTTCCATAGTGACCGGTTGGAAGCGGCATGCAACCAGCGCCCAACGAATTAAACCATTCCTATTTAATACCATGATTTGGTTATCAGAGAAATCAATGACTGCATGTGAAGAAAAAATAATGTGTTAACAAAATTATAATAAAGCAAAGGGGTTGGATATGAGAATACCAAAACGTCCAGCTAAGTAAAAAATTTTTTTTTTCGACCAAACCCTGTTAAACACATATTTGTAAATAAATTGCTATAATAATAAAAAAACTTACTTTACAGCTTTTCGTTTCTTCAGCCTAATATCGGCTAGTTGGCCTTTAATTCTCTCAAATTCAGCGTTATCGAGCTTCATTGTTAATAACTTCTGTGCCAAAATTATACTGGTCATGGCACAGTTTGCTGTAAAAGTAGATAATGTTGAAATCACGTCGCGGTGCAATACATTACTTTTTCAGACGATTTTATGAAATATGGAACATAATAACCAATATTATATTTTTATACTTTTAGGTAATGGAAAACACTATGATTCATTCTAAAATATTACTGATTTCGATTACGACAATTATTTAAATAATAAATACAAAATTACAGCGGCGTTTCTTGATTGTTGCTTAATTTTTGACAATTGTTTTTTTTTTTTTTTTTCAATTATATTATAAGCAGACAAAGATACTAAGATCATACAGCCAAGATTACTATTACTTGTTTCTTGGTTTGTTCCATTATTAATGTCGGTTTCTTATTTATTTTGTTTGAATTATGGAAAACACTTCCTTGAAAGCCGAATCCGAGCGCCCATGTTCGATAAATGCTCAATCTCTATTCATTAGAACATAATGGCTGGACCACATCTGCGCATAAAAAAACCGTTGAATACGATATTGATAATAATCATAGTTACTCGATTCTTTCGTGTGCACATAACCAATAAAAGCTATAATTATACTTTACCTCGGTATTTTTCTTAATAAACTTCTTAATACATTTTACTCACGTAACAGAATATTATGAGCATTGAAAGGTAAAGGAAACTGGCGCGCTGGCGTAGTTAGGTACTAATTTAAAATGAAACTATTTCATTAAACAATCAAATTTACATTTATTTTTTACATGCGATAGAAAACCATTTACACTTCATTTGATGAAGCTACAACTTGCCACTTAAGTATATTTGTATATTATAATAGGAAAGAAA
The DNA here is from genome assembly GCA_963691745.1 of Ditula angustiorana. Lineage (NCBI taxonomy): Eukaryota > Metazoa > Arthropoda > Insecta > Lepidoptera > Tortricidae > Ditula > Ditula angustiorana. Next base: position 2,230,367 of record OY829480.1, on the reverse strand, counting down.
AAAGTTTTTAATCAAAATAAAGTGTACCTATAGTGCAAGTGTAAAATATATTCAAACGTTAAACACATGACTCCTATTTAATAGCCAAACTATTGAAAGTTTCGGAATAGTAAATGTTTTTTTAATTCAATAAGCTTTGAGTGCAACAGTTGATTTCAGTTTGGGCAAGTTACTCTAAAATAGGTACAATGATAATTAAATAATTGCCAATCTGGAGTTACGTTAGACAATGGCACTCACTAACCTCAATCTCTAAAAGCTTTCAAACACGTTACATCAAGAAAAGAAGCATTTTGACTTCCATTTCTTTATTACACAGATATTTCATCTGAATATTTTATTTTAGCAAACAGCGGCCCTAACAACTGACACAGGAATAACTAAGGGAATTATTGCAGTGTGGACCTAACTAGTGTCTTACAAAATGTATTCAGTCTCACAAAGCACCACCAACAAAATACACTTTACTATCGATGGTGACTCAATTTTACACCAAGAAAGATTCTCCGCTCAGCATGCGTGTTGCTAGTTGCTACAAAAATATATAATAATAAAAAAAACATTGAGGGATAACCAAGATGCGTGTCAGCCATGTTTAAACAAAATATAGTCTTCCTACTTAAATATTGCAGCATTTTACAGTTTTCTTTTTCTAATATTTTATATATTCAGCTTAGGTAAAAACCTAAATAAAATTCGATACAAAATTTATTATGCTCAATTACTCGTTTGGCACATTTTACCATTGTTTTAATTTAGATTTAATTTTGACGATTAAAAACAATTTGCTTGAACTGATTAGCAAATAATTCACTTTACTCTTAAAATATAATAAATTATTCTCCCTAGGAATGCTCTTGATGATTTCTATCTTTAAGCGTGTTAGTGCAATTATAATTAATACTAAGTATAGTGTCCAAATTATTGATTGGTAGAAGTTTAAAGGGTATTTAGATAATTACTTTGATTTTCAATACACTTGTGGTGTGATTATCTAATGGAACGCAGACACTCTATTACGCTCTCTCGCTTTCAAATCTTTATCGAAGACTTAACATTGAAAGCAACGATGTTCCGTTAGAGAATCAGGCTACTGTTATGAACAATAATTATGTGTTCAAACAACGATAGTTGTATAAAGTTATTTGATTAAAATAAACTAAGTATAGAAAAATATAGGGATAATTTCTATTTATTTGATCTGTTAACTGCTTTATCATCTTTTACGTGCAATAAAGCTCTACATACTTACTTAAATAAACACTGTTTGCAAAGACTATTAGTTATTATTATTAGTTCGCCTTTGTACATCACTGTATCTCTTTTTGTCATTTATTTTTTTTGTGCAACAAAGATTTTACATACATACATACATACTATCCTTACACCTGTCTGACACAGACATCATACTCCGATCGTTTATTTCATTAGGGGCAACTGCTCTGTCTGTGGACAGCTGTGACTATGGACAGGAGGGTTCCACTCCGCATTGTAGGTGCGCTCGCCGCATGACCTATGGCATAGGTTAATCGCTGTAGGTTGCCGGCTTGCCGCGCGCACGCCCGCTCACTCTGTGTCGCGCGTTGTGATAGTATTACAGTAAGCAGCCCAACCCTAGCGGTGCGCCAGGGCATTGCGGGTGGAAGGCGGGCGCGGGCGGTACCTTCCTTTTGACGCATGCTGCCTGGCGAATGTTTATGAAGTAATACGAACTTTTTGTCCCTGATTATAAAGTTGGAATTTATTTAATGGTGGTCGAAAAAGAGAAGTTTCTGTACGTTAGTACTAATATTTATTCTGTGCTATGGACACTCTATACTCTCATTATTCAAGCAATCCCAATGTTTCTCTATTCCCTGCCTTCAGAAGGTCAAAGAGAAGGCAGGGAATAGAGAAGCATATCAATTGCTCCACTGATGAGAGAGTGTAGCATTCAGATTTAGAGAATGTCCACACGTACAGCTGTCTACAGAGCAGTTGCCCCTATATATAGATTAGGTAACATTAAAACGAAGAATATCAATAAGTACAATAGGTAAGTACGTTTACCTAACTCATAGTTGCTTGAGGTGCGGCTCGAGGACGCGGGAGGCTACAGTACTTACGGCTAACTTGCAGTGCAGTAGTATAGTAGACCGAGATATTTCCTTGCCTCTTTTCCATCGTATTACAAAGGGTTAACGTTCAAAAATGATCAAACCATTTCTTGGTCGACTATACAAGCGTCACGACGTTGCTTCTGTATAGGAACTACGCTTAATTTATACATCGCGGCCATCCGTAAACAGTAAGATGAGAAATAATATAAAAAATTGTGATTTTAACAATAAAAAAACACTTAACAACAATTATTAGCAAGTATGTATAATATTTTACAACAGCAATCAATCATTAAATACACTTTTGGTCCAACTTTCTGCTTGCATCCATGTATCGTCTTGTTAAACAATTATTTCTGTGGCCCGTTTCACGAAGCTACAAGTTACAATTTTACAAGTCTAAACCGGCAACATTAGTCATTATGCCCATTGCCATGCCATTGGTCATTATTGACCAATGTGGCCGGTTTAGACTTGTAAAATTGTAACTTGTAGCTTAGTGTAACGGGCCACTGGTGTAGACATTTTTGACAATTGATGCAATTATGCATTTTCATCCCAAATGCCAGAATTTCACAACGAAAACTCATTGCGATAAGGTTCTACATTGGCCCAATTCACATTGATTGACCGTACATGCGTTTGGCAACGGCTACCTCACACGGCTCACACCTCAAAGAGTGACTATTTATTATTATTCTAGCGTACATTGAGGTATTTATTTACAACTTGAGAAAATAAAATGCTATTGAGTTGGCGAAGGCACTACTGTGCCTCCAGGTATTCTGGCACTGATTTCTGTAATACTGTCTTTCTAGCTAATAAATACTGATTCGTTTCTTATTACAATCACAGACATTACCATACTGTATCGACTCTACGTGATTAAAATATCGATGAACATGCATTAAAAAAGCCTGCAGAAGAACATAGAACTCCCTCCTATTTTTAAGTCAGTTATAAATAAAGATTGGGCTAGACTTCTGCCTAACAACATGATTGGCGAGAAACACATCTCCTAGCCCAAGCCTAATAATAAAGATCAGTTGAGCTTTTTATAATCATCTCATCATTGAAGCAAATCAGTAAAAAAGACATTATAATACAAATTGCATTGCACCAACTATTGAATCAGTCACTTTTAATAATGCATAAATAATGTCCACATTAATATAGTAACGACAGCCCCTCTAGCACGGGTACGTATCTGAATACCGAAAATCAATACATCGAAAGTTTGAATAACGAAGTTCAAAATATCGAAAGTTAAAACAGCGAACGGTCAAAATATCGAAAATCATTATATCGAAGTCTGAAATGCCTATGAGTAAAATACCACACGATTGAAAAATCGAATGTTCAAAATGTCGAAAGTTATTTGCTATATGTATTAAAATGTCGTCAAATAAAATATCGACAGTTTAAATAACAAAGTTCAAAATATCGAAAGTTAAAATAGCGAACGGTTAAAATATCCAAAATCATTATAACGAAGTCTGAAATGCCTACGAGTAAAATACCACACGATTAAAAAATCGAATGTTCAAAATGTCGATTGGTATATGTATTAAAACGTCGTCAAATATAATATCGACAGTTTAAATAGCGACTTTCAAAATATTGAAAATCTAAATGACAACCGATCCAATCCGCTGGGGTCCGCAAAACGTCCCATTTTGTGTATAATTTTATCTTGTGTTTTTAAGCAAAAAAATATTATCATTTAGCGAATAAGTATAATACCTATATGTGTAATATAATTTATGTGGACAAAGTCTGTCACATTAAAATGAGCGAGCGTAGCGAGCGAAAAAGTCTGTCCATTGAAATCAGAATCTATTAGGTTAGGTTCAGAAGGCAAAGGTGGGAGCGTAGCGTAGCGAAGCTCCCACCTTAGACTTCGATGTTAGGTTTTTTTATGTTCCCAAAAAATCATTACTGCTAATACACATGGCAATAGGGATGATGACTAAAATTTGTCTGTTATCAAAATTGAATTAATTATTAAGTATATCGAAATAGGTAATTATTTGTTAACTCGCATTCGAACAATAACAGTGATTGTCATTTACTTGTTACTTACCTACGTACTTTTTCTTTTATCAAAATAGAAACCAGTTCTGGCACTCGCCGGCCGCTGCCGCGGCACGCTCGCTTCGCTCGCTCGGCTCATGCGTGTTTTGGTCACAGTCAAAACTAACACGCTTCTCCTCGCTACGCTCGTCGTCGCACCTAAGTTTAAGGTTCAGATTACTCAGACTACTTTTTAAAATATTCAAGATTTTGAATAGTCTGTAGTCTGAGTAATCTGAACCTTAAACTTAGGTGCGACGACGAGGGTAGCGAGGAGAAGCTTGTAAGTTAAAACTGTTACCAAAACACGCACGAGCCAAGCGAACGTAGCGAACGTAGCCGGTGAGTGCCAGAACTTTTTGATTTTATGCATTTTTATTTTTATATAGCTTCTAAAATCTTTAAACATGAAGAAGCACTTGTTCACATTTGTTTTTATTGTTTTAAGTAAATATAATTTTTTGATGGTCAGAAATTATTTAAAATTTATTTATTTATTTATTTAAGCTTTATTGCACAGTTTACAAATCAAATACAATTGGCGGACTTAATGCCAGTAGGCATTAAGTAATAATTGCTGATTAAGTACACTTTTGGTGAAATTGTTAAGGGGGATTGCCTCAATGCTTTAATCATGGAAAAGAAGCTACTGTTTACATCCATATATTTTTTTATATTTTTGACATTTATATTTTAAATGTTATTTTCAACAATAGTACCCTATTGTTGAAAATAACATTTAAACAATGTGATTGCTCGAAATTCTTTTATTTTCTTTAAAAAAAAATCTATATTTCCTGTAGGACATTTACGTAGACTTGTAACAAAATAAGTTGGAACTTTGTTCGCTATTTTAACTTTATATTGAATTTCGATATTTAGATACGTTACCAACAAGTACTTTCGACATTTCAATGTTCGGCCTTTTAACCGATCGCTATTTTAATTTTCGATATTTTGGACTTCGCTATTTAAAATATCGATGTATTGATCTTCGATATTTAAATACTTTGGCAACAAATCCATTCGACATTTTGAACTTCGGCCTTATAGCCGTTCGCTGTTTTAATTTTCGGTATTTTGGACTTCGCTATTTAAAATATCGATGTATTGAACTTCGATATTCAAATACTTTGACAGCAAATCCATTCGACATTTTGAACTTCGGCCTTATAGCCGTTCGCTGTTTTAATTTTCGGTATTTTGGACTTCGCTATTTTAACTTTCGAAATATTGATCTTCGATATTCAGATACGTACCCTCTAGCACACTAGCGTTTATTGCTGACATAAAGCATTCGTCACTTTCGCACACGCGTACTGGTTAGAACGGGATAAATGCTTTGTCATCGATAAAAGCTAGCGTGCTAGGCCCCCTGGTTGCTTGCTTTGTCCAATTTTGGGCAGGCAAAGGTTTGAGACCATACAGCCCTGTAAGACTTGTTGCGTTATTATTAATCATTGTGTCGCTATAAAAAAACTGAACATATGTATTACTGAAAGTAACAGATTCGATTACATCGTAATTCTAATACTTACACCCGTAATAAGACTCTGTTGCACTTGCATTACTAGCGCTTTAATCAACATTTTAATTTAAAACATAGTATAGAATTACAATAACACATATTAATAAAAATGCTAAACATTAAGTGTGAAATCTAGCACGCTGACACACGCGATGAGTGAACGACACCAACATTTCGGCTTCACATGTTCCTAACAACTACATATAATAATCTACATAATATGAAAGAGGTCTGTTACAGACTGACTGACAACGCACAACCTAGAAACCGTTGCAAATTGAAAAATTAATTCGGAACATGTTTTCCTCAGGAACTGTAAAGGAGCACTAAGGGAGAGGGTTTAGATATTTCACCATTAAGGGATTAAAAGGGGTTTAAAGTTAGAATTTAATCATTAATCTACACGGCTAATACTTGTCATTAAATTTATTTAATAAAATATAATAAAATTTGGTTTTCTTTATTTATAAAGAAAAACGCACTTTAAAACAGACACGTCTTCTTTTAAGATTTGAGACTTCTTACAATCAACAAGTTTTAAAATACTTGCATAAAATAAATGTATCACCAAAAAAAATGGGAAAAGGGCCAAGTTTGATACATTCGGGACCGTCGGCGTCGCTAATAAAAGATTTAAGATAATTTACTTTAAAAATAACGTTGCTATGAACGGAACATTTTTTTTTAAGTAAAATCAATTACAATTAACTCAAATTGCAGCACTTTTATTTAATTTAAGTCATTCATAAGAGGGCGGCTAGTGTTCAATTATAGTGTGAACAAGCGCAGGTGTGGCCCGGCCACTATTTTATAAGGTGTGTTTCACATATCGCGTTTGTGAAATATGCTAGTGACCAAAATCGACTGCATAAAATTTATAAATATCCGGGCAGTATTTCTTAGCTATCCTAGAGTATGGTGAGTCTTTATGCACTTTAAGGTCACTGGTCAGTTTATTCCAGACATGGAAAACGTAGGGAGTTTCTTCATCTATTTCTCCGGGCTGGAAATAGACGGCAGCCTTCCACCAACCGATTGGGTAGAAAAATTGGGGTCCATAGACTTCGAATCCTGAAATAATAAATAAAAAATTGCATTAGGTAATTTTCTGTCCGGAACACTTTTATAGATAGATTCACAATCAGAAACTACGAGCGACTAAAACGCAAAATGCAGCAATGGCCCAGAGAAAGTCTAGTCTGTCTGTTTGGCACCTAACGTCTTCACAGCAGCGGGGCTATTCTCGGTTTATGTGCGATGCATCTCGCACGAAAACAACTGTCAATTCCCTTGGAAATCTGTCACTTTTTGACGGATCTCGCACGTGGGATGCATCTCGCATGGACCGAGAATTGGGGTCCAGTAGGTATGCCAAGCTTACAATGCTTAGCTAGATTATTTAATACTGATTTAAGATGCTATGTCAGATACAATAAAGATAAAAAAAAAGATCATGCATCAATTTTTGGAGCACTTCCAGTAATGATGCCGAACCGAACGTCTATAAGTAATCCCGCTTCGCGCTATCGATAGTTACGATATTAAAAGGACTATCAATAAATATGAAATTTTGAATATACGGTAGTAAGTCAGTGACGATAAAGATCTCAAAGATCATGCATCCATTTCGAGAACTCTCATTAGTGATGCTAAACTGTCGATAATCCCGCTTCGTGTTAGCTATAGTTGACTTACGATAACAAAAGAAACTATCGATAAATACTAACGAATTATGTTTTTTTCATACCCACATATATACGCACGCATAGTTTAATATATGTTACCTTTTATTACAAAAACAATATAAAAGTAGGAACGCTAGTAAATTAGCGAGATAAAGTAAAAATGTATGAATTTTATATTCCATTGCAGAAATAGATTATACTTAGCCAAGGTAGCCACAAACAGAAATTCTTATTGAGTTACCAACAGCCCATTAGTTTTGTAGAACTGGTCAATTATATCGTACGATTCGTACAGTCGATACAATAAAGAGATTTATGTATGGGTATACTCTAAATAAGGAGACGCGTTAAATGTTAATTGTGGCGCATTTATGCAATGTAAATTGGAGTCATTAGGTAAATGCAAATTGTATATTGTTCAACAAACAATACCTTTTAAACTCAAGGCTGGTTATATTCAACTTGCTTGCTGTTTCTGTTGCCCTAAAATGACCGCCCAAGTTTATTTTATCTCTTTATTGCGTCCCTTTCTTATGACATGAAAATGAAAATGAAAATGAAAAATTTATTTTGCAAGTAGGCCATATAGGCTCTTTTACATGTCTGAATCTACTAGCGCTTCGGAAAATGGAAGAATCTGCTGAGAAGAAACGCCGCAAGAAACTCAGCAGTTTATCTTTTTTTTTTTCTTCTCTTTTGAAAACAAGATTACAGAGCAATATACACAATCATAACAATAGTTCACATAAAGTGTGAAAAAAAAAGATAATAAATAGCACAGCAAGCTTTAAGCATATTGAACGAACTGGCACTAGTACAGATTGACCAAGAGATGTATAGGGTCCCCAGGTCAAAGAAATTAGAATCGGGATGTATGTGGTCCCTGATCAAATACTTAGTCTAAATAACTTAGAGATGTATAGTCTCTAAGGGTCAAAACAAATTAATTACCTTAATCTATGCTTAGCAGAGGTGTAAAACGCCTCCACGGTCAAATTGTACAATATTACTTGGAGATGTATAGTCTCCGAATGTCAAAAGAATATAAGAATAAAAATATTCAAGTCAAAAAAAAAAAAAATTGGTGAAAATCCAACAAAATCAGTAATATAACAATAACAACTCAATATATGTCTATATTTAGTTATATATATATATATATATATAAATAAATAGACAACACGATGAAGTCTCCCACATCAAACCGCATTTAAGTACCTACATTTTAGGCTTTTTGAGAATTACATTAGTCTTTGCAGCATGAATAGTCCGGACCCCACAAACAGCACCCGATCACGAGTATGACGCGTATCTCAGCCATCGTCTCCCTCAACCATATTGCAGGGAAGGTGGCGACCCGATCAACGACGCCACCGTAAGCAATGCCCTTTAAGCGAGCATGACATACTCAAGCAGTACGACTACAAAAGAGAAATTGAATACGGCTCGTCTGGCGAGAAACATCACAATGTGCTCCAAAATAATAATTACACTTTAATAGGATGTCATACATAATTAATAGGAATAAAATTAAGTGATAAAAAAAAAGATTAATGCTTAGAAATGTCACAAACATACAATTATTTATTAAAGTCAAAGATATTTAAATTAAATAGTGAACAGCCGATATTTAAATTAAATATTCACGCCTTTAGAACTTTAGACACTAGTTAGAGAGAGCTGCAGGGAGGGATCAATTATTAAGTCATACTAAGTCTACTGTTTTAGAGTACCTACCTACTTAGTAGGTACCTAAGTACTAACAGTTTTATATGAACTGGTGACTGGTGACTGTTTTTAACATTTCTAACGTCTTTTGCAAAACTAAGGTGCCAACACTGGGGGCCGAATTGATGCTTACAAACAACTATAAGGGCCTCCGCAAAGTCTAGCGGGTGCACGGAACGGGTGCACGCCTATAGAAAAACAGTATGAGAGCCTACGCTAACTCGCGCGGGTGTTCGTTGCGGGTGCGAGTTGTTCGATAGGCATGCACCCGCTACGTGCACCCGCGCGACTTAGCGGAGGCCCTAACTCTTCACAAGTGGCGGTTTGACTTGACATCTGATGTCTATAGAATTACTGGAGGGGGGGGGGGGGAGGGAATAGATAAAAGAGCTATCACCCCCTATAAAATCTGTCATTTTTTTACTCCTTTCATTGTGTGGAGACAGTCAACTTGATATTCTGCGAACTACTGAGGATCGCGTACCGTTGCAAGTGGCAGCCGACATGGCGCTGGGAGCGGCGCCGGCGCAGCGCTCGCCAAGCAGGCGCGTGATCACGCCCGGTCCGTTGTTTCCCCATATGTCGCCTCGGTATTTTGATTTGATGTCTCTGCGAACAAGAGTGCAAATAAAAAAAATGTTTTGGGCCATTCGTAAAATACGTCGGTCTTCTATTTGAAGTACTCTTATCGTCATGGCCCAATTAATTATGCTACCTATTCGTCCCTATTTCACCACGCTGACAGATGATATATGACAACTACAATTCGGCATACATGGCTAACTCGAGAGTTTTTGTATTGCCAGGATTAAATAGTAGATACACAATGTACTCCGAATTGTCATGACATATGTGAACTTGGTGAAGTAGGAGCCTGGGCCCAATTTCATAAACGCGACAGGCGACAGGTGACAGTGACAATTTGGAATACATTGCTTGCCCACTATGATGTTAAATCTGTAAGTCTGTAGCGTTAATTGTCGACACAGTTATGTACAGCAAATTGTCAGTCACCTGTCGCCTGTCGCGTTATGAAATTGGGCCCTGGATGTCTCTAGCATTATTATAATTGTCTTTGACGTTAGTGCAAAATCATGTTTTCAAAAAGATATTTCACTGTATAAATAGGTTTAACTTATGGCCATGAAGTAAGCTACCCCATTTCGTTTGCCCACAAATGGCATATCCTGAGTTCATCATTAGTTCATGTTTGTTCAGTAAGTGAAATCGTAAGGATTTTACCTACTGATCCTAACTGATTTTCAATGTTTACTATCGATAGCGGAACTATCGACATTTTAGCATCACTAGTGGAAGCATCCAAGCATCCCAACCAAATGGATGCGCTGTCACTGCTGTCAGTAGTGTCCTATGTCACGGGTCATCTAGGGTCTTGGTCCAAGAGGCCCCAGCCTTCGTCGCGGATATAAAGCTATCTCTTTTCAACTTATTCGCGTGTGCAAAAGGGATGGATGAATGCTTAGTCCACGATAAACGCTAGGTGCTACGAATGCAGTCGAATTCATATACGACAAACACTTACTGACTACTTAATTGCCAGTAATTGTGCCACTTAAGAGCACGAATCACGTGACGGCGAACGTTGTCAGCAGTGCCACCCTAACAGGCTTTTAATATTGTTATTTCATTTGACCCGTTAAAAGAGTGCATTCGGGATCACGATCGTTTCCCAGGACATCGTGATATTCGTGACATTGGTGACATGCCGACTAGCAACGTAAACACCAGTGTGACCAACTTCAAATTAGAGATCCTGCCCTTCTTAGGCTAGAAAACTGACAAATCCTGCCAAAGCCAAACTCTTATGGCTAAGCTCCTTCAAGACTGGGTTTACAATCAGAGTTTAATCCAATCCTGCCAGAAGTCAAAATGAAGGGCTAAACCTGCCAAAAAGGCAGGGTCCTGCCACATATGGTCACATTGGTAAACACGAATGATCGGTTTTTTTTAAATTTATTCTTGGCCATGGGTGCAAAGCCGAATGATCGGTCAAGACAAGGGTTGCCAGATGGTCCATATCGTCTGGATTCTCCCGACATTTCATGTGATGTCCAGACTCTCGACAAGTAACAAAATCTACCGACAAATATACGTATCTTGTCATCATAATCTATCTACTGCAATAATAATTTGAAAATGGCACACGGTGCAATTTTGATGAAAATTGCTCAAGTTTTCGATCTTTCCTCAATACTCCGAAGGGTTCCAAATTGGTGGACTCGTTAATAAGCAATGTAATGCCAAATACTTGTGGAAAACAAACCGAAAAAAAAATGTAAATTTTATTTTAATCCTTTCTTAAAGAGCTGTTTATCTTAAAAATATAGTTTGAAATTTTGACTTATAAATTTTCGTTTCTCCAGACAACAACCCCAAAATCCCGACATTTTGAAATGTTATCCAGATATTTAGATTTTTAACAACCAACCTTTAGGCAACCCTAGTTGAGACGGAGAGTACTAACACAGTATAGATATATTTATATACTGTGGTACTAAGCACGGAGTTTGGATTTGCGAAACACCATTTGCTAGTTTTTACCTTCTAGCCTTAGAGATTTTTTTTATAAAATAGGAAGGCAAACAAGCAAGTAGGTCACCTGATGGTAAGTGATCACCACCGCCTATAGACACCCGCAACACCATGGAGATTGCAGATGCGTTGCCAACCTAGAGGGCTTAGATAGAATTCTTGTGCCAGTAATTGCACCGGCTGTCTTGCTCTCCACGCCGGAACACAACAGTGCAAGCACTGCTGCTTAGCGGCACGATTAACGAGCAAGACGGTGGTAGCTATCCGGACGGACCTTGCACAAGGTCCTACCGCCCGCATGAAATCTACGCAAGTTTCCTATTATATTTTTTATTATACTTTTTATCTGTTTTATGACGTTCTATTATTCGAGGCCCGTAGCGTGACTGAATACCTACATGACTCAATAAAATACCATAGAAAAAAACTAACTACGATGTCATTACGATTTCAATCTAATGGAGATGATAACAAAGTTGTTACAATATGTACACTAAATTTCGTTGTTGATTGGACTCATTTGTTTGACTTATCAGACAATAATCAAAGGTTATTAGAGCCCCTATTTCACCAATCTTCAATCTAACATATGTCTGGCGACAACGACAATTCAGTGCGTATCCTCTATTTGGGTACATTTTTAAACTGTGGTGCAATTTTTGAATCTCACCAAGTCACTAGAGCTCACCAAAAAGGCCAAATCTTTATGAAAAACGGCCATTTTGGTGAGCTTTAGTTACCTTATGAGATTCAAATGCAATTTCGGAATCTCACCACGTGACTAAAGCTCACCAAAATGGCCGCATTTCTATGAAAAACGGCATTTTGGCGAGCTTTAGTCACCCGGTGAGATTCAAAAATCGCACTCCTGGTTCACCCTGTTGTGGCATAATTTTGTAACTAATAATTCTTTGTGGCATAATTAACATGGCCATATTTGACTTTGTGCATAAACTGTTACCGCCTTAGAGCTCTAAGGTTATTTATTTATTAACAGTGGTTGTACGGCACCTTCCATTTGTTTATTACATATTTTCGGTCGTATTGAAAGGTCTACGCGTAGTCGCAGTCATGTTCAGTCTCAATAATAAAAACAATAATTCAGGAGTGTTATTCTCTAAGGAACATCTTTGTAACATCGATAACTTCAACGATGAAAACACAAATTGGTATTCTCAAAGACCGTTTGAACATCGACAAGGCGAGGTTTATGCGATCTCAGCGCTTCACCGATGATGGTGACGATGTTGTTTTTGTATGTCAGGAAAATCAAACCAACCGATGAAATCATGCATGACACTGTAGAGCATCTTCTCAACCAACCTCATACTGACATTCAATTAAAGAATTGAGGAAAGTCATAATCCATTTATTATGAAAAGTTTCCATAATGGGTCACGATTACAGAAGTTAGACTGTATACTTTAATTGTTAAGGCGCCAATCAGGCGCCTGAACCAAGCCTATACCCATTATAACACAAAAAAGGAGCCGTTTTAATGATCAATTAAATAAATTTTATTTTATGTGTAGATATGATTCGGACCATGAATAATATGACCAAATAATATTCGGACTAACGTAATAAAATGGCCGCATTTCTATAAAAAACGGCCATTTTGGCGAGCTTTAGTAATCATAAAATTATTGTAATCAAATTTGTTTCAAAAAAAAAATCGTATTTCTTTTTTCTCATAGATGACACCGAGGGTAGGTTTCTCAAAAAAAAAACAATAATGTAATGACCGTAAAAGACAAAACACATTGAAAAATTCGCAGGGTATGGCAGCGATAATGTGGCGAAACTGGCAAACGCAAAGCACTAAATGCTGATGTTTGCAGATTCGAGTCCTGCCATTACCCTAATTTTTTTTGTGTTGTCATTCATTACTTATATAGCATGGAAAGAGATCTCAGCATGGCCAGAGACTGGTAGAGTTTGCGCTCAAATTATGAATAGCATACTTATACAAAATAAAAAACAAAAAAAAACGATTACAAAAATCTACACCTTAGGTGAACTTTGGTTGGTGCAAATTGTACGGCGCGCTTTTTTTAATATTACATAGGAAGGCAAACAAGCAAGTGGGTCACCTGATGATAAGTGATCACCACCGCCTGTAGACACCTGCAACAACAAAGAGAGTGCAGATGCGTTGCCAACCCAGAGGGCTAAGACCTCTTGTGCCAGTAATTACACCGGCTGTCTTGCTCTCCACGCCGGAACACAACAGTGCAAGCACTGCTGCTTAGCGGCAGGATTAGCGAGCAAGATGGTGGTAGCGATCCGGACGGACCTTGCACAAGGTCCTACCACCCGCACCCGCTTATTGGTTTATCGTAACGATGAATTTTTACCGTAAGTTTTCCAAACAAATTAAATCATATTGAAGTTTTAGAGCTCGAAAATGAACCCATTAAAGCCGGGAATATAAAAACCCTTCGAGCTATTTATGCCGAATTGTCGTTGTCACATGTCACCTTTATGAAATATCAGTCAAATGTTATACCTTTTAATATGACAATGGGAAGTAATGGTGGGTATAGAAACAAACGATCATTAAAACGGCTCCTTTTTTGTGTTATAATGGGTTTAGGCTTGGTTCAGGCGCCCGATTGGCGCCTTAACAATTAAAGTATACAGTCTAACCATTTTAATCATGAGCCATTTTGGAACCTTTTCACAATAAATAGGTTATGACTTTCCTCAATTCTTTCAATGAATGTAATGATTATTATAATACATGGATGTAAAAGACAGCAGAAAAACGGGCCGATATAGGGTTGCCAACATTTTTTCGGTTGAATATAGTATTTTTGAGAATAAGCTAACAAAATACGCTTCAAAAAATATAGTAACTTTTGGAAAGATGAAAAAAGGCAATGGTGTAAGTTTGTTATCTATTCTGTCTATTTTAAAAACGTGACAAATGCTCGAAATATAGTATATTTGCGTACTATATATTAGTTCAACAGTATATAGTACGGAAAGCCGAAATATAGTACAATACTATATAATTAGGGTTGGCAACCCTAGACCGACATGAGAATACAGGTTGACGCCAATGTTACGAATGCAAATTATTAGTTTACCATTTATAATTTAGTAAGTTTCGTTGCAAATAGGTTTTTAACAAAATAATAGTATTGACAGCAACGTCGTCGGTCCGACTGACTGACAGCGCGAGCGATTGACGATTTGTTGTACTTTTATTCGACTTTTGATGCGGCCATATTTTAAACGCTGACTTGAAGTCCATTACTTATAGGTCAGTGAATGAATGTCCGTATGAACTTGGTTGCGAAGATGATCTACAGAGTGTCATGCATGATTTCACCGGTTGGTTTGATTTTCCTGACATATAGAATAGAATAGAATAGAATTCATTTATTTCAGGCTGCATAGGCCCAGAGATAAATACCTTAAAGACTAACATAAATATTTATTATACAAATCTACTTAATAACTTAATTACCAGCACGTGAAGTCTGTAACGTAAGCACTTTCGCGGTGTCAGTTAACCGGCCACGGAACCGCCGGAATGTGACACCTTTCGGCCAAAACTCTTCTTTCGTCTCGTCTTTTGTGATATGTATAGGCTGAATTATTGTTTTTATTATTGAGACTGAACATGACTGCGACTGCGAGTAGACCTTTCTACACGACCGAAAATATGTAATAAACAAATGAAAGGTGCCGTACAACCACTGTTAATAAAATTTACCTCGACTTTTCAATCGTATTGCAATGCCACGGCCACAGTCACGACCTATGGACACGAGTGGCCGTTGCAACACGGTCGAAACGTCCAGGTAAGTTAACACTGGTTTTATTCTATTAAAGTCCCGATTGACGTTTTATTATAATATAAGAAATTACTAAGTATTTAAGTTACTTTATACATAACTAGCGGACGCGCGCGACTTCGTTCACATAAAGTTAGTAGCCTATATCCGTCAGGAATAGTTTAGTTTTCTATCTGTGAAAGAATTTTTGATATCGGTTCAGTAGTTCCAGAGATTACCCCCTACATACAAACAAACTAACCAAGAAACAAAGTTTACCTCTTTATTAAATTAGTGTAGATGAGTAAATCTTCCGAAAGTTCTAAACAAACCGCACGTTTAGAATTAAAGCGACCCATTTCTGAATTATACACGTCCCAAAATATCACCTTAACTAAAAGACATAGGGTTTAATTTTGGGAAATGTTATATTTAGAATTGAGTCGCTTTAATTCTAAGCGTGCGAAACATACTGTGATGCCCATTCGGTTTTAAAAATGAATTCAATTTATCACACTCTCTTTTATCTTATTTTTATTTAACTGCACTTAATATTGTGGCGCATTGCATTATCGTTTGAACTTGTGTGTTCACCATTAAATTAATAGCCACTGAGTGGAACTGAGTCTCGGAAGTTGAAACTCTGCCAAGTTTGAACCGACGACCTTGCTCTCGACGCTTCATGCTGGGCACGAGTTGTGGCTCAACTCAATAAGTATAGTTTTAGTTAAACAACTTCAGCATAAATAATCCCGCCACAACGTCAATTTTACGTCCTTTGTGGTGCAAAAAAAAGAAAAGAAGAAGCAGGAATTCTGGCCGAAGGGAGTCGCTTTTCGTCGTTTTCGTGGACGGTTGCTGGACACCCCGAAACTAGGTCACACGTCGCCGAAGTAACGTACTAATTTTAATAAATAAATAAATATCTTGGGACAGTTAACGCCAATTGACCTAGTCCCAAAGTAAGCAACTAAAGCTGCTTTTGTTATGGGTACTGGACAACGGATATACATACTTATATAGATAAATATAGACTTAAATACATATAACATCCACGACTCGGGTACAAACATTCATATTCATCATACAAACTTTTGCCCGTCCCGGGGATCGAACCCGGAACCTCAATCTTTATAGTCAGGGCCACTAACCACTAGGCTATCCGGTCTTCAAATGTTTTAATGTTTTTGTTTTATAAATATGTATGTTAGTCTTTCAGGTATTTTTTCTATGGGCCTATGCAGCCTGAAATAAATGGTTCTATTCTATAAATCGACTGGAGGGGGTAAGTTTGCGCATACACATTTTGTGCTAGAAACGGCTACTAGTCAAGGTCAATGGTCAAGTTATTTGCCGGGAACTGTAGGAGGGTTTTTGTGTCTTCATCGTTCCTTGGCTTTTGCTAATAAAAAAACCAACCTATAAATTGCCATAAAATATTTATGAATATTGATTTTTTTTATTAAATTGTGTCGAAGTCTAAAAAAAACCTTCGAGACTTTTTTTAGATACGAAACAAAAGGCATCGTAAGACCAAAATAATTATTGTTTTAAAAATTATAAAATGTAGAACGTTTTCAAATTAAACTAATTTTTTATTTTTATTAAATTAAATATTTAGTTACTGTTTGTATTTGTAGAATGTTGTAAAATTTCTTTGATGGAGTTAGAGCAGAATTCATCGGACTTAGTCATTATTATCGTTTACGTTTTGCTTGCTTTGTTCCTTTACTGTTTTACACAATTTACTATTGTGGAAGGTAAAGTAATTTATTACAACGAAAGAGGCATATACTTACGTTACGAAGGTAAATTGGCCCGGTCGCTCGTTTTCATTACTTTACGCGGCAGTAAAGCTCGAATAAACTTTATCGCAAATAAAACCACTTTTTTACCCTCCTATGCATCGGTAATGGATGATCCGATTTTATCAAACTGGAACAAATTACCTTGCTACTCCGCGGAACCAGCGCTGGGCTCGTGCAAAATAGCTACGTCTGTGCGACACACACCCACATACACACGCACGCACACACACACAACACACACACACACACAACACACACACACACACACACACACACACACACACACACACACACATTAATGCAATAACCCACCCTCCTCCGCTTCCACACGAAACAACATATATCACACAGACTCAACTACACACCACCACCACTAAACACTATAACTACACGATCGACGCGCGTTTCGCCTCTGTACGAGGCATCATCGGGATCAAACAAAATTAAAATTAGCTAAGAACCACTCCAGAAATGAAAGGTTAAAAATAAAAACAGCTGCATTTAAGTAAACTGGTTCAAGGTTCTTGATTTGTACCGAAATCGGCGTCGCCTGTGCATATAGCTCGCACGCGACTTTACGCTACTAACTGTGACGTAAATATATGAGCATTTGCTCACATGCATCGGTCACACAAATGATTGCGGGTAGATAGCAGACCAAAATGTTGGTTACCGTAATTTAAACAGGTTCTCAATTGCTTCATCGCCACGGCGATTACTGACTTTATCCATGATCGATATTCTATCTAGAGCTATTATAATAACCGATGGACATCAAGGCTCTTCCCATAATTAAAGTAATCACGTCGCCAGTCTATGAAAGTTCCAGACCGATCAATACCTCGATGTGTCCACAATAGTTTGTATGACGAGCGGTCAATAAGAGCGGCTCGTTTTTATTTTAACGGACGGCTTTATGAATAAAAATTTAATATTGCGGGTGGTAGGACCTTGTGCAAGGTCCGTCCGGATCGCTACCACCATCTTGCTCGCTAATCCTGCCGCTAAGCAACAGTGCTTGCACTGTTGTGTTCCGGCGTGGAGAGCAAGACAGCCGGTGTAATTACTGGCACAAGAGGTATTCCATCTTAGCCCTCTGGGTTGGCAACGCATCTGCACTCTCTTAGTTGTTGCAGGTGTCTATAGGCGGTGGTGATCACTTACCATCAGGTGACCTACTTGCTTGTTTGCCGTCCTATGTTGTATAAAAAAAAATATAAAACCAGCTTTTGCCCGTGACTTCACAAAGTTTCAATAACAACACCAAAGTTAAAATATCTACCTAAAAAACCACCGGTTCGGTAAAATTGGGCTCCATTATCCTCGTTCCCATCCCAGGGCCTTTAGTAGGTTAAAGACGGCGAGAGCACACCAGCGTTTATCGCAGACATGAAGCATTCCTATTAGAGAGGGATATGTATGCCTTATGTAGTTAACGACAAAATCCAACGATCTCTCCACTTGTTTCTGCAGGCGATTGCCCCGTAAGCCACTCTACCGTGTAGGTATTTATAATAAAACCTGTCTATCTATGCAAAATTCTTTAGTTAATAATAACACAGAAATAAACACATTCTTAGTTGATAATAATACAAATGCCGCCAAGGTTAACGACTATGCGAAATAAGTTACATATTTAGTAGAAAAATAGACGAAACTCATTTCAAATATTTGTTTCTTGTTTTCTCTTTATAGAATATTTTTGTATATTTTTATTTTGTTTCTGAATTTATGATGTAGCTACTCGTATTGGCGTATGATTGTGTTTAATCTTTTTTTTATTGTTTTACTTTGCGTTTGTAACTATAAGTAAGAAATTCATCTTTCCTTGTTACCTTGCTGTAAATGTTAACAAAATCTTATCACTATTTTTGTTCTCGTTTTTGCTTGAAATTTTGATATCTCATTTTTCAGCATTACAACCAGAGGCGTAGTTTGGTGACCATATAGGCCTTGGGCAAAAAATTTAGGCGCTATAGTCAAATTATACAAATAGGTAAGGTATATAATTCTGGTGGTCGGAGAATATCTGCGAGTAAGGACAGCTAGAGTTACAGGGATGCTGGCCAGGGGCCCCCTGATCTTGAAGGCTCTGGGGCACGGCACTACCTGGGTACGTATCTGAATATCGAAGATGAATATTTCGAAAGTTAAAATACCGAAGTCCAAAATACCGAAAATTAAAACAGCGAACGGCTATAAGGCCGAAGTTCAAAATGTCGAATGGATTTGCTGTCAAAGTATTTGAATATCGAAGTTCAATACATCGATATTTTAAATAGCGAAGTCCAAAATACCGAAAATTAAAACAGCGAACGGCTATAAGGCCGAAGTTCAAAATGTCGAATGGATTTGTTGCCAAAGTATTTAAATATCAAAGATCAATACATCGATATTTTAAATAGCGAAGTCCAAAATATCGAAAATTAAAATAGCGATCGGTTGAAAGGTCGAACATTGAAATGTCGAAAGTACTTGTTGGTAACGTATCTAAATATCGAAATTCTATATAAAGTTAAAATAGCGAACAAAGTTAGTTATTTTGTTACAAGTCTACGTAAATGTCCTACAGGAAATATAGATTTTTTTTTAAGGAAAATAAAAGAATTTCGAGCAATCACATTGTTTAAATGTTATTTTCAACAATAGGGAACTAGAAATAAAAAATATGGATGTAAACAGTAGCTTCTATTCCATGATTAAAGCATTGAGGCAATCCCCCTTAACAATTTCACCAAAAGTGTACTTACTCAGCAATTTTAAATAATTTCTGACCATCAAAAATTATATTTACTTAAAACAATAAAAACAAATGTGAACAAGTGCTTCTTCATGTTTAAAGATTTTAGAAGCTATATAAAAATAAAAATGCATAAAATCAAAAAGTTCTGGCACTCACCGGCTACGTTCGCTACGTTCGCTTGGCTCGTGCGTGTTTTCGTCACAGTTTTAACTTACAAGCTTCTCCTCGCTACCCTCGTCGTCGCACCTAAGTTTAAGGTTCAGATTACTCAGACTACAGACTATTCAAAATCTTGAATATTTTAAAATGTAGTCTGAGTAATCTGAACCTTAAACTTAGGTGCGACGACGAGCGTAGCGAGGAGAAGCGTGTTAGTTTTGACTGTGACCAAAACACGCATGAGCCGAGCGAGCGAAGCGAGCGTGCCGCGGCAGCGGCCGGCGAGTGCCAGAACTGGTTTCTATTTTGATAAAAGAAAAAGTACGTAGGTAAGTAACAAGTAAATGACAATCACTGTTATTGTTCGAATGCGAGTTAACAAATAATTACCTATTTCGATATACTTAATAATTAATTCAATTTTGATAACAGACAAATTTTAGTCATCATCCCTATTGCCATGTGTATTAGCAGTAATGATTTTGTGGGAACATAAAAAAACCTAACATCGAAGTCTAAGGTGGGAGCTTCGCTACGCTACGCTCCCACCTTTGCCTTCTGAACCTAACCTAATAGATTCTGATTTCAATGGACAGACTTTTTCGCTCGCTACGCTCGCTCATTTTAATGTGACAGGCTTTGTCCACATAAATTATATTACACATATAGGTATTATACTTATTCGCTAAATGATAATATTTTTTTGCAAGATAAAATTATACACAAAATGGGATGTTTGGCGGACCCCAGCGGATTGGATCGGTTGTCATTTAGATTTTCAATATTTTGAAAGTCGCTATTTAAACTGTCGATATTATATTTGACGACGTTTTAATACATATACCAATCGACATTTTGAACATTCGATTTTTTAATCGTGTGGTATTTTACTCGTAGGCATTTCAGACTTCGTTATAATGATTTTGGATATTTTAACCGTTCGCTATTTTAACTTTCGATATTTTGAACTTCGCTATTTAAACTGTCGATATTTTATTTGACGACATTTTAATACATATACCAAATAATTTTCGACATTTTGAACATTCGATTTTTCAATCGTGTGGTATTTTACTCATAGGCATTTCAGACTTCGATATAATGATTTTCGATATTTTGACCGTTCGCTGTTTTAACTTTCGATATTTTGAACTTCGTTATTCAAACTTTCGATGTATTGATTTTCGGTATTCAGATACGTACCCCACTACCTAGCTCCTCACTGATTACAACTTACATAGTTTTCCAGAAAATGTGACCGTGACACACAGAGAGACAGGCATTGGCAAAACTATAAAGGTTTCTAGTATAACTGACGTTACAATTGTTATTGTTATTTGAAACATCTAAAAGTCGTGGCTCAGAGTCACGAAGCATAGTGTCAGGTCAGCCTAGGGTTGCCAACCGTACTATATTATATAGTATTGTACTATATTTCGGCCCTCCGTACTATATACTGTTAAACTAATATATAGTACGCAAATATACTATATTTCGAGCATTTGTCCCATTATTAAAATAGATTGAATAGATAAATAGATAACATTCAAATTAAATTCAAAATTCTAATGACAACACAAAGAAAAATTAGGCACATAATGCTGATGTTGCAGGTTTGAGTCCTACCATTACCCTCATGTGTCTTTGTGTTGTCATTAGCATTGTAAATTTAATTTGAATGTATAAAAAAATATACAAAAAAAATCGAAAAGTAAAAAAAATCGGTTACAAAAATTTAAATAGATCATTGCCTTTTTCATCTTTCCAATAAATACTATGTTTTTTTGAAGCGTACTATATATTTTCTTAGCTTATTCGCAAAAATACTATATTCAACCGAAAAAATGTTGGCAACTCTAGGGCAGCCGAGTATCAGCTTGG
This sequence comes from Ditula angustiorana, assembly GCA_963691745.1. NCBI lineage: Eukaryota > Metazoa > Arthropoda > Insecta > Lepidoptera > Tortricidae > Ditula > Ditula angustiorana. The sequence goes on along the minus strand of OY829480.1, from coordinate 2,208,325 downwards.
CTTATGCCTATACAAAGCACCAAGCACGAATCTTCTCAATACACGCTAGACTTGCTACGTAACTGAGTGCGTCGCTCTCCTACGTAGTTTGAAAGAGACGCATTGAGTCAGGGGGGTTCCACTCCGCACTGTAGGTGCGCTCGCCGCACCACCCATGGCATAGGTTAATCGCAGTAGGTTGCCGGCCCGCCGCGCGCGCGCCCGCTAACTCTGTATCGCATGAGATACTTTTATAGTAAGCAGCCCATCCCTAGCGGTGCGCCAGGGTATTGCGGGTGGAAGGCGGGCGCGGGCGGCGCCTTCCTTTTGACGCATGCCGCCTGGCGAATGTTTATGAAGTAATACGAACTTTTTGGACTTGATCATAAAGTTGGGATTCGTTTAATGGTGGTCGAAAAAGAGAAGTTTCTGTACGTTAGTAGTATTATTTATTCTGTGATTGAGTTACGTAGCGATAGCGACTTAACACGTATCGAGGAAATTCGTTCTAGATAGAGCCCTACCTGAGTTCACCAACTGCAACTTAATGCAATGCAAATGCAACATTATTCTTTAAGTATTCAAAGCGTCTTGCATTTTTATTATATTTGACGTCAAAGTGATAAGTACAGTTAATTTCAAGTGAAGGATGGTTAAACTACCTTAGCTACCTCGTTTAAGTTAAACAGCCGGTTACAGCATTCAATCAACGGTTAGTGTGGTGAACAGCAAAATATTCTTAAACAGTCGTTTAACGTTTAAACGGCTGTTTTAAACTTAACCATCTGTTGGTGAACGGGCCTTAGTGTAAGTTTTCTGTCAAAAAAAAACGTCTCTAACGCGTTAGCGTTGACTTCTAAATTGCATGGAAACATTTTGTTGCCAATACGCGCCGCGAGAGGCGCTGTCTTTGCTCCCATAGTAATTGAGAAGTTAACTCTAACGCGTTCGTTGCGTTTATTGTACTTAACAAAAACTTACACTAGACTAGGGAATGCAAATCCGGTAATTTTCTCTAAGAAAAACCGGTTTTAACCGGTTATTTCTAAAAGAAAATAACCAGATTTGCATTCGCTACACCAGACACTGAGTTAATATGAGTCGCAATGCAAGTAGTGAAGTATTTCGCAATGGCAGACAATGGTGTATTAGTATCCAGGCTAGCCGGCGTCATGATAAGTATGAGGTTTCAAATACTGTTTGCGCTTCCGAGGAACTTCGCTATTAAAAGTCACCATACACTTGATAAGATATTTAATCTTTAAGTAATTAGGTGAAACATGATCCTATTTTTTGATTAACTAGATTAGATTATTGTGGTATCTATGACCTCGAGAGACTGGCACGTTTGTTATATTGCCTTTTAGTGTTAATTTAAAAAGTAATTGGTACGTAATTTAGGCGATAACAAGTGTTTACAGACACGACAGGAATTGACTATTTACCAACGTTCAAGCACTGACCTACAAGTAATGGACTTCTAGACAGCATTTAAAATATGGCCGCATCAAAAGTACAACAAATCGACAATCGCTCGTGCTGTCAGTCTGTCGGACCGACGGCACTGCTGTCAATAATAAATACTATTAATTTGTAAAAAACCTATTTGCAACGAAACTTACTAAATTATTATTTTATGCAGTTAGACGTAAAGTAGTAAATCCAATGACAAAAAACGGTAAACCAATAATTTGCATTTGTGCCATTGGCGTCAACCTGTATCCTCATGGCGGGCCGTTTTTCTGTTGTCATTTAGTATAACACTGTAGGTCAACTGTAGGTACATCCATGGCATCAGACTTGTCAGATATTCACAAAGCGCAACAGCGACTAAATTGACGTCGAAACATCGCTCTGTCGCGCTCACTCGTAGCAGCACTCTAAAGCAGGACCGTCCTACCTCAACGTTGAACTCGTGGCTGTTGCGCTAAGGAAATCACTCTTCAGTGCTCTCGCCGTAGCGAGAATCGAATGTGGATGGATGTTAGCGAAATCTGCTTTGCAAGAACCTTCATAAATAGGATAGGGTGACCGAGCAACTCTGTGTGCTCATTTTACGGGACATATGATCTAAAATTACAGGATTCATAAAAAATATGGGACCAAGTTGGTTTTGGTATGGCATGTCCTGTATTTTTTTTATTAAAATATAGGACACGGCCAAAATTATAGCTGATAAACGGGACTGAAGCCACGAGGCCAGCTACGTCTCTGAATATCGCCATCCCTTTTCATTTGCACTGACGTAAACGAGAAGCTATGATATGATGTGATGTGTGTATGAGTATGGTGTGCGCGATTTTGAGTTAATAATCTTAACACAAAAATATAATTTTAAAAAACTACTCATTGAACTTATAGAATAAGACAGAAAGTTTTGAATTAAAAAATGAACTATATGTATATAACTTAAAAATATTTTTTCAATCACCTGTTACGAAAAACAGAGATAAGTACATAACGTATATATCTGTTTGAAAGTCAGTTAAAAAAAGTCGCGTTATCTTTTCTCACAGTCACGAAATGAACAGTTTTTTTATTAAACATCTGCCTAAGTTAAGTTAATTGAGCTCTTGTCTGCCCCTTATTGGTGGCACCTTAATTAGTGTTTCTCATTCGCCTTTTGGTTGTGCATCTCTATCATACACTTGAGAACGATATAGTATATTTTAGCGCATCTCTTAGGCTCACGAGTATATTCAATACAAATATAAATTTGTACGGAAGTAGTATTTAGATTTAAGACTTTCTCCTGATACAAAAAAAATATAAATGGTTCTTAACCTACTCCAATTATTTGTGAATTACATGATCATACCGAACACAAAAAAGGATTGACAAGCCGTAAGAAGACTGCCTAAAGTTTTGGCCATAAACCTGCGTGTACGCAGACTTAAGCATGAATGTAGGTAGGTACTTACGAGTAGCGAATGTCATCGCTAGATTAGATACCCAGTTGCTACGCTCTCACGCTTAATTGATTAATGAATTGAAAGATGCGCAGTGTCAGAGATAAGGTCAATTTTACCCATTTTATCTCATTAGAAATATCTTAAAACAAATAACACAAATGCATGCTGTGTTCTAAATGACTAATTGTCGTTCAACGGGTTCTTTTGTACGAGTAAGATTTCGTAAAAGGAAGCGCTATAATATAATATGATACAAGACTGATTTTTACCGACTTTTGGTAATCAATTCATTACCTTCCACGATAACTACTTATTGCAAATGCAAAAAGTTTCAAAATAATACAAATTCGTCAACAATATCCCCAAGAGACGAAAAGGGGTAGGTAGTATATTCCTAATACATTTTTGAAAATTTTTTACATTGCTCATTTGGGCGGAAGGCAATAAATTGGTTTAATTTTTTTTTAAGGAACGATATCAAACGGTATTCTGCGCTGGGGTTGATTAAGTATCTGAGAGGAGCAACAGCAACAAGGGTAGGTTGTATTTCTAAAAAAAAAATTAGCATTTTCTAGATTGCACATTTGAGCGGAAGGTAATGAATAGGTTTTACAAAAAATTAGGAACGATGGCGGACGGCAATTTAACGCTGTGATTTAATTTGATTATCTAAGAGCAATAGCAACGAGGTCGACATCGAAGCAGTGGCGTACTGTGAAGCGCTAACGAGTTAGTATGAGTATACAATCGCGTATGGACGTTTTTAGTTTTTTTTTCGTTTAGCTATAGTTTAGCTTACGTTTAGCTGCTCTACTTTTGCAAAGGTACAGTGTCCGGCAACGCTAACCTTGACTGCGCAGTAGCCGTTTCTAGTACAAATGTGTATGCGCAAACAAACCCCTTCCACTCGATTTATGCTCAAGTTGTTTGCCTGCAACTATAGCATAATAATATAGTGTTTGTCGCAGATGTAAAACATCTATCTCAAACGACAAAAGCTAGAGTGCTAGCTCTGCTCTGGTGCTAAAATGCTCATCTTAACATTGCTCATCGTGTTTAGCCTCGTCGGCGTCGAGAGCGAAGCTGCGGAAAACAGTTCTAACAATAAACAAACGCATATCGACCATTTTGTCTGTACGTTTCTATAAATACCCCATCATACGAACATGTGTATTGCTCAACCAATCATTCATTCAAAAATATGCTCTAATAGTGTGAGTTGGAGTTCTCGTGATCTTTTAATCAACGGAAGCCAGACAACAACATGAAGTCAAGTATGTACGCAGGCTATAGGTTATGGACACAATGAGTAATCGTGTCTAAAGAGAACGTAATGACGACCTTGAGGCGGTATTATACTGGTATCAGAAGCACGGACGGCTGTTTGGGATTTTTTTTCAAGCAAACGTGATGCGTGGGCCCGGCATATTAAAAAAGCTTACGTAATTAATGTACGACCCCAGCCCTGTGATTCTCTAAACCAGTGTTTTTAATCTGTGGGTATCGCGATTGATTACCAAGCGGGTCCCTAAACCTTGCCAGCGGTCCTAACATGACTGGCCAAGTTTAGTTTATCTCTATCTGCGTCCTTTTCTTATGACACTAGTAAGACAGAGACACAGGGAGGGGTTAAACTAAACCTGGGCTGTCATTCTTAATTCTTTATTCATTAATTCATTGCAACCATGGTTTTACAAGATGTTATAAATTAAAATGGGTGAGCGATACATGGACCCTAGTAGGGTGTAGCAATATACAAGTTATTTACATAATTAAAAAAAAACATGTCTTTCCTTATACCTAACCATAATCACTAAAAGTCAACTTACACATTATAGAAACCACGTCATGTTAGGTCAAATTGCTGTCTCGGCGTCGAGCTCGTTGATTTTGCGCTTATAAAATCTCCTCCCTGATGAAGGCGTCAATAAACTATAAACAAGGGAGCTATTTATTGAAAAAGTTAACGATTAAAGAAGAAATGTGTCGACAATAGTCGTTTTACTTAGAACATAATACGTTTCTTTTGATGTTTGTTTGTACAGCTGGGCAAAAAGTTAAAAAAAAACGTAACTAATTACCTTACGTAACAATTCTTTCCATGCAAAAGTGCTGTGGCGTTCCTATCTTATGACACTAGTTTGACGGAGACACAGGGAGGGATAAATTAAACCTGGGCCGATCATGTCAGGGCTAGGGGTGTCAATCTCTAGCATAATCGATCAACGCAACGCCGGTTTTAAGAGTTTTTACTTGCGCCGGCGCAGGTTTACGTTTGTGTGCGTGGGCGCGAGTCTGAATGATGTCACTGGCCAGGACGGCCTTGAGGAAGACTGGTTTCCAGGTAGCGATTAATTTGGATATTAGTTCTTCTCTTTCGCTCTGGTTTACTGGGTCAATTAGATAGAAAAAATATACTATAAAAAACTAACTAAAATATACGTACTACTTTTTTCTTCATGTGTTAGATGTAACGTACGTTGTAGCGTACAGTCAAGGAACTTAATTCCCTACCCATTTCGTTGAAATGTCGTCTGACATTCTCAATGCATTAAGGTCGATATGTCAAACTAATGTCTTGCTCTAGTTAGCTCTTATGGTGACAGTTTGCTATACGATATTGAACCTTAGGTGGGTTGGAAATTAAATTCCTTGACTGTACATCTTTTATCACATGAAAAAAAAAATCGAGAATTTAACTAAAATTGCGTGTGTAATTTTTTGCTTTTTTTTCGATTATTTATTTTATTAAGATAATAAGGCACTGTTTTGATGACGAGAAGCAATTTTGGGTCAGAACGTATTGTGGATTATGGTTCCGTTGTTTAAGTTCCTAGTTTGACTTCGGAATCCATTAAGAAAAAAATTTTTTTTACAAGGTTCGCATGATCTTAATTTAATCTTATTTACGTGCATTAAGTAAAATAATTTATAAAATTACTCCACGCATATGGCACTGTAAGTACGAGAAATAGAATTCTTAATGGGTGATTCACTCCTATGTATTACTCTTAGCCTAAGTGAGTGCCCTGCTGGGCAAAGGCCTAAGCTCTCACGCATATATCCCTGTCCAGTCACTCCTACAAAATAAAAATAAATGTTTATTTTTCTTTTTTCTTTTAGGAAAAAGAGACAAACTAACATCAAAGCACTGCTACCCACGGACACTAACAAACCCAAGCAGGTCGCCGTCGATCCATTGCTTTTCTTTAGATAAATTTAAATGCTATACTTACTTAGAATGACAACACAAAGAAAAAATAGGAAAGTGAGGATAATCCATTCACGGATGTCGCCTTAAGAAGCGAAATTCGGGACTCGCTTCCGTGAGGGGGAATGCCCGATAAACCTCCTCACTATATTCCTTAAGCCGGTTTGATCCGGTGCCGTGGGACCCGTACCTACCATTATCGTACCCTGCGAATTTTTTAATATGTTTCGTTTTTAAGGTCATTACATTATTGATTTTTAGGGTACCACTACTTTCTTTAGGTTCCCCGGGTCTTCGGATCTCGTCACTTAACGTACGAAACTGAGTAACTAAGATCCTACCCTACTTCTTTTTTTTTTTTTTTTATAAAATAGGAAGGCAAACAAGCAAGTGGGTCACCTGATGGAAAGTGACTACCACCGCCTATAGACACCCGCAGCACCAAGAAGATTGCAGATGCGTTGCCAACCCAGAGGGCTAAGATGGAATACCTCTTGTGCCAGTAATTACACCGGCTGTCTTGCTCTCCACGCCGGAACACAACAGTGCAAGCACTGCTGCTTAGCCGCAGGATTAGCGAGCAAGATGGTGGTAGCGATCCGGACGGACCTTGCACAAGGTCCTACCATCCGCAAAAACTTCACGTCGGTATTTGGTGAAAGTGTGGTACTACCTTGGTCGAACCGGCCCATTTATAATGGCAACCACCAACAGACTAACAGTGCGGCTCTACTACTATATTAAGATGTTTCCTACAAAAAAATACTTAGACTAGGATTCGGACCCAAGCCAGGGACAATTTCATAATGCACAGGCGACAAGTGATAGTGACAATTCACCGTACATTACTGTGTCGACCAGTAACGTTACAGATTTACAGACTTAACATCGTAGTGGGCAAGCAATGTATCCCGAATTCTCACTGACACCTGTCGCCTGTCGCGTTTATGAAATTGGGCCCAGGCATACAAGTGAGACAGGTGCTTATCAATCATGTTGCGAATGAGACCCGGATAGAAGAATTCCCGATAAGATATAGATTCCATAACAATGTTAGAGTTATTGATTCCATACTTTATCTATATAAAAAAGGAGATAAGCACATTGCCTAAACCCCAAGTTACTATAGGTAAGTTTTTTGTACCTGCCTCCTTTTTTCTCTACATTTCTAGAGAAAGTTTTCGAGAATTAGAACATATAGGTACCCTTTTCTTTGCGAGGCAGACGTAAGGTTACGCGTACCCCAGAACTCGAAAAGACTCAGGGGTTATGCAGGGCTCACCCCAATGAATGGGGCACATCCATTAAACCGTGCCAACATTTCCCTCTTTAACTTGAAATACATACTTATACAAACATTTGAATAACATAATCCACCCCTCTGGTGGCAATCAGGTAACACTAGCTGTTTGTACGTATTGGTTGAATGTATACAACTTTAAGTGTTGTACAACTTAATCAGTGTTGTGTGACTTAATAACTCTTGTACAACTTACTTAATAAGTGTTGAAAAATTTCAAATGAGTGCGTGAATTGAATAATGAGTTTAATGTTAGAAGACTTAGAAAATTGTACGGTTTCGCACTCAAGGGGAAAAACGGAGTCGTATTGCTGATTCAATGCCAATCTGGTGTCTGTCTGTCTGACCCGTTTGTCGCGGCTCTCTAGCGCGTAAACAGAATAAGATAGAGATTTTAAATTTGTAGCAAAATACTGACCCAACACCAAATATTGATTTAGAATATAATATTGTTAGACAAAGATCCATACAAGGAAACAAACTTTTTTTTTACACAGATCTTTTTTATTCTTCTTTCTATGGAAAAAATAAGCTAGTTATAAATCATTTTAGATACCGAGTGTATCTTAAAAAAACAATTACCTAAGTAAGTAGGAATTTCTTGTATATAATTATGAACCACTTACTGCGCAAGCATTAATATTATAATAAAAAAGAGGTTTTTGTGTGCGTAAAAGTAAAAACAAAACATTTTGCATGTTTTTAACATAAAACTACCGTGAGACTCGGACATACTAATAAAACGGATCACTCACGTACTTTTAAGTCGAGAAATGCCCGACATGTTTCGGACCAGTCCGTGGTCCTTTATCATGAGCCCCCGCGGCGGTTTAGTAATATTCTGCATGTTTGTGTTAGCCACTGCATTAAAAATATTTGTCTTGGAGTTTTGTGTTGGTATAACCTGTCTATGAATAACAGGTGTGCGTAAGAGGAAATCCCGCTCCGCCCGCAGTAGAACAAGTGGCTTTCAAGTCATTTTCGCAAAGTCTCTAACGAGCAAGGTTTAACCCAAATGTAAACAACACGGACATGGCCAACCTCCGCACAGCTACCGCTTCTGTCATGCTAGCAGGTTTACTTACATAGGTATTAAAGAAGATAAGCTTGCTATGACGGTAGGCAGATAAAACCTTATAACGTGCGTATTAGCTAGGTACTAAGGTGAGGTCATAGTAGGCAAGAAGATAATAGAATATTATGATATATTTTTAAAAGACTATTAATTTTGACACAAAATTATAGTAAGAGGCCTTTCTGAAAATCAGCGCCGGGCACCGAGCCTAGCACATGCTGAGACTGGCACCCATTGCCAAACTTCAATTTTATTGTTTTCTTGTACCGCAATTTTATGTACTTATTATTGAATTTAAATTGTTGTTGGCAATAAAGATTTTTTTTATTTATTTCTTTCTTTCAAGAGTCGAAGGTGGTCATTTAGGACCTACTTTGTAGCAGCGACAATAATAGCGTACCACGGTCTAAGAACGTCAATGTACTGTGTGCGTCAAAGCAGTTAAAGCGACAAAGTACAAAAAGAAATGGCTACTTTTGACACCGACTGTTACTTCGTTGCAAAATGTGACGCAGGTGTTGTTTCTAAGCTTCTCAAGTACTGCGTGTATCTCCAGTCACAATACTTATAATCTGTTTTTTTAACCCGGAGACTAATTTGACGTTTCCACCTTTACATTTTTATGACATTGCCCATATAAGTAACTGTCAATTTAGTCTCCAGAATAAAAAACAGACTTTAAAGATTTGCGAAAAAATATTTGGAATCAGTACTAGTTAGTGTTATTTTTCTTGCGTTCCATGTTTGATTTTGTCTTAGTATCTATTAAATAAGAATATAAAAAATAAGATTTTATTTTAATATACTAATAGGAATAATTCTTAAGTTATAAGGGCCTTACAATGACAATCACTGCCGCGGCATGCCGTGACAATAGACCGAGTAAGGGTCGTTTTAGGGGTTCTTTTATGTTCTAGTTGTTTTCTTTTTATTGATATTGTGAGGCATCATGTAGGTATATTACACATTAAAATTTAGGTATTTGTGTGAAAAAAGATAAAATAAAAAATATATCTATCTCGATTGCTTTATAGAAATGGGCGGAAAACCCCGAGCATATCAAGTCACCTGATGGAAAGTCAAGAGAATCAGCGATTTGTAAGCATCGTAGTACTACTACCCAAGTGGAGCCGGCTCATTTTACTGCAACGCAACTGCCAACAGTGTGGCTTTACCACTATAGTTTGTTTTATTACTTAAATCAATGTTATTCTATTCTATTCAGTGGACAACACTTCAAGTACGTAAATATTTACTGACTTTGGGATATTGACCGTCTATTATCTGTTCCGTGACCGTGTGAACTTAACCTCTTGTTTTGCGTTAGACATTTAAAATATACGAAACAAAACGTTAACGAGGTTTATATTCCATTTCCATAGAGCATATAAGGTAGAGGATGAGTAGAGGTGTCCTTACCTGATGGCAGCATCAGCAACCTCCCTTCCGATCTCATCCCTCGAAAAAGCCAGAGCCCCGGCGGCTACCGAAGTATCAGTCTCTCTAGCTGCCCAATTCCTCACCAAGGAATCGAAAGGTTTCGCCACTACCACGTCTAAATCCAGATACACACCCCCGAATTTGTATAAGGACAAGTATCTCAACACGTCTGATGAATGAGAGATTCTCCACCGTGTTCTCTTCAGCGCTCCTCCTGACACCATGGGCTCTAGAGGAGTACCTTTCGCGTACTTCTCTATGTGCACTCTTGATAATTTAATGTTAGTCATGTTCCTTAAGATCGATATGCTCCCAGTTTTCAAGGCAGAGTGTGTCACGGGAGCGGCAAATAGCACATTTATCTGCCAATCTGGATGCGCTCTCGCGGCAGATTCCACTGCACATGCTTGCCTGGAGTTAAGTTCGCCTCTGCACGAGGTCTCGTGAAAGAATATAGACCTGGATGGTGGTGTGAAATATTTTCCATCGGCGCGTGGTAGCGTATCCTCAGTCTCCAAGTAATGACATGAAGTATTCTCTAAAGGTCCCCAGTGGATAAAGTATAAGTCAGGAGACAGGTCGCTGTGTAGAATCGTGAGCCCACATAGCACCGCTAAAGTAGTGCAGGCAATTATCTTCCGACGCTTTAATTTTGTTATTAGGTTACTACTGTAAATCATCTTGTTAGCTACCTACCTATCTATAAATAAATGCTTTAAATCACAATTTGGCCTCTTTGAACTTGTATTTACGTTTGTTCCTCTTCTTTTTCTGCGGCATCATAGCACACTGTTAATAAACATATTGAACGCTCCTAAAATCACCGACTTGTATCGTTAACCACATAGTATGAACACACTTTATGAATTAAACTGTCAGCTGGTGGAGGTTTTTGTTTACTAGGCACCAATTTAGATCGAGAGTTATAATGTATCTAAGTGAATTCATTTGGATACCGCAGAGCGAACGAGCGACGCCAGCGCCTGCCCGGTGTGAACTGGCTTTGCCTTCGTTGGATTCTGATACCATTCTGTTAGCTTAAAGGTAGCGTACAAGTCATAAGCGTAATAAAATAAATAAGTCATGAAATATAAGTTAAAATACAATATGTTTTTCGCAATTTGCAAGTGAAACTGATACTGAAAGTGTGCCAAAATTAACGCTCTTTCAGCATGCGCCTGGGGTTAGAAACGTGTATTTTAGAGTGGTCTATTATTAGCTACTGGAGTTAGTAAACGTTTACATAGTTGATCCGTGGTAGCAGATGATTGGAAAGATTCAGTTCTGCAGGCAATTAACAATTTGTAAGTTTCTACTTACCTTCTTAAGAATGAAAAGGATACTTTATTACACGTAATATGTCGTAGCTTTGATTCGGTTAAATTAGAATACCCAGTGCTTTAAAGGCCTCTATTACAGGCTGCTCTACCAATGTTGCATTTTTTCTTGAGATTATAACCTACCTACTTATTGATTAGTAGTTAATATAGATAGACGAATTTCAGGTTACTTATCGTACCTAAGAAAGAAAATAAAAGGATATCATTAGAAAAAAAAATGAATTGAGTAATTGACCTCTCCAATATTGCATGCTAACATCTCATGTAATTTATGTCATTTGATTGTAGAATTTTTTAATAGAAAGGTAAAGAGAAAGTGGGTTTCCTAATGGTATGTGATCATCATCGCCAATAGACACCTACAACACGAAGGAAACTGCAGATGCGATGCCAACCTAGAGGGCTAAGATGGAATACCTCTTGTGCCAGTAATTTCACCAGTGTCTTGCTCTCCATGCCGAAACACAACAATGCAAGCACTGGTTAGTGAGTGGATTAGCGGCAAGAAAACCAAAAGTTACAAATCTAGTTCTAAGGCATAACAACAGCATATTGAAAAATCGATGGCTTTAGGTTAAGGTTTAGACTGCAGAGGGTGAAAAACGGTAGGGAAAACGTTATCGCCGTTTGTTTGAGGCTTGTTTGTCTTCCTAAGCCGCGTAAAGTTACTCACTTGGGACACGCACCACACGAGGGTAGCACGGACTCGCCGAGCATGCGCCGTTACAACTCAGCCGGCCATGCTCTCCCCTACCTTTACTATAATTTATCTCATGATCCTGTCCACGCCTTTATTACCTGAGTATTATGGTTGTAATTCGAACGGTCTAAACGGGTTGCTGAGATAGACCACGTGGGACGTGGAACTTAATGGGCTGATGTCAGCTTAAAAGGCTTATTACACTACGCGGTATTCAGACAGTCTTAGTAAGCAAGTAAGCACGGCCGAACCCATTCGGTCGGTCTAAAAAATCTTAGTAAGACTGTCTGAATGCCCTTTAGGCTGCGTTTTAAGCAGACATGTGCGAGGATGCGTAGCGAGGGATGTGTTTGTAAATAACCAATGAGCCGTTTCCACCAGAGCTGTGCTGACCGAGGCGAGGTAAATGAAGCGATTCTATTGGTTCTTACAAACATATTCCTCGCTACGCATCCTCGCACATCTCAGGTGGAAAAGCAGCCTTAGAGTATACCTAAAGCCTATACAACATACGTAGAAGTGCTTTAAGTCATATTTTTGTAGGAGAAACTTTACAATTATGCAAAAATATAGCATGTTGTAATTTTTGTGGTATAAAAGCCCGCATCTATTTCACCCGCATGTTTGCGCGTAAAATAACAGCTCTTTGGTCATTATAGTGGTGAGAAAGTACATTGAGAAGTCCTCAATATTTGTAACATTGAGCGCAAGTGTACGCGGTGGCTCCTATTTGCGAGTTTCTTCGAAAGTGTTCAAACACAAACTAGGTGTTATTTACGAAATGATTTAAAGCTGTATGTACTAAACTAATTTAGTTGTACGACACTTAGTAAGTTGTACAACACTAATTTATTATTATTAGTATTAATACGACCCCTAACAAGTTGTACAACATTTAATAAGTTGTACAACACTTAATAAGTTGTAGTTACAACACTAAATTATGTTGTACAAAGCCAATTAATCAAAGAAATTGACACCTATGTTCACGCTAGTTTTGGAATTTGGATTGTTACCAACTTTTGGATGTTACGAATACCTACTTAACAATAAGTATTATTGTTAGGTAGGTATTAATTGTAACTATTAAGACTTTGTGTTGCAACGCTCGTCATACAAACGGCGGTTACCTTTTCCACCCCTTGAAACCCTAGAATAGAGCCATTTTTTGCCTTAGAACTAGTTTATTAGCTTGGATTTTTTTAGTATTCTTTATAGCTTTAAATATTGAAACTCTTTTGTATCCTACGTACTTAAAACTTTTAAATTGAAAATACATAAGGATTATGAAATCTACAGAAAATATTAAAAAAATCAAAAGCTAAAAACCTGGTTCTAAGGCTTAAAACAGCATACTAGAAATCATAACTATAGATTAAGGTTTAGAGGGTGGAAAACGTTACCGCCCTTTGTATGGATAGCGCTTTTGGTACAGTCAGTATCATAAGTAGCTAAACATTTGGGAACCTTGTAGTTTTTGTAATCGAATTTTTTTTTTGCCGTTACCCTAATTTTTCTTTGTGTTGTCATTCATTATAAATCCGGCCATTTTGGCGAGCTTCAGTCACCCGGTGAGATTCAAACATCGCACTCCAGGTTGGCTGATGTTGTCAACGCTTCATAATTCTATTTGTGGTGTCCTTGATGTTTTTTTGTCATTTTATATTTCATGTTTTGTTACCCATAGCAATGTGACAAAGGTCCGAAGCCCGTAGTATATAGATAACAATATATAATAAATATTCTTTGCTATAATAATGTTTCCTGTTTGTAGTCATTCGTTTTATTATTTTCCTTCCTGTTTTTGTATTGGGGCAATTAACTGCGTGTCGTAAGCAGGACAAAGGCGGGAGCCTTAATAATATGCTGAAAAATTCTGACAGCGCTGCAGCGATAGCTGCCACCATCTTGCTCTTTAATCCTGCCGCTAAGAAGCAGTGTTTGCACTCTTGTGTTCCGGCGTGGAGAACAAGACAGCCGGTGCAATTACTAGCACAAGAGGTATTCCATCTTATCTTAGCCCTCTAGGATGGCAACGCATCAGCAATCTCCTTAGTGTTGCGGGTACTATAGGCAGTGGTGATCACTTACCATCAAGTGACCAACTTGTTTGTTTGCCTTCCTTTTTTATAAAAAAAAATGCGTCACTTATCAAAGTGACTGAGTGGTAAAACTACTAAAGTCGCTTTAGTAATTTTACTATCCAAGTGAATTGTAGGTAGGTTGCCGGCAATGAACGCAAAATTTCCACCGATCCAATTCTCGGGCGCTGTGACTCAATTTACGGCAAGTTCCTCTCCATTCCGCCCAGCTCCACGTCAGTGGATACGCACCCCTTTTTTTATGAAATAGGAAGGAAAACAAGCAAATGGGTCACCTGATGGTAAGTGATCACCACCGCATATAGACACCTGGAACACCAAGAAGATTGCAGATGCGTTGCCAACCCAGAGGGCTAAGATGGAACACCTCTCCTCGTCACACCCTCATTGTCACACTGTGACTCGTTGGGAATATTTTTACTAAAAAAATCCCAACCAGTCACACTGGTACTAGATGGGACAGTATTCAGTATTTAATCCCAACGAGTCACACTCGCAACTGTCAAACTGTGGCCCGTTGGGAATACTTTTTGCTACAAAAATCCCAATCAGTCACACTATTACTAGATGGGACAGTATTTGATATTTGTTCCCAACGAGTCACACCTGCAACTGTCAAACTGTGACTCGTTGGGACCACTTCTTGCTACAGTAAATCCCAACTAGTCACAGTGTTACTATATGGATCAATATTTAATATTTGTTCCCAACGAGTCACATCCGCAAATGTCACACTGTGACTTGTTTCTAACTTAACATACCTTTTGTAGAAGTCGCAGTTCTAACCTAACCTACTTTTCTGGTAGCAGTTAGTAGCTGTTGGGTTGTTTGATTTATCTTTTCATAGTCTACTAGTTAGGATTTATTGTAGCAAAGTGTTCCCAACGAGTCAGTGTGACTAGTTAGTTTAGTTTTTATTTTAGTAGTTTAGTTTTATATTTTATTTTATTATATTTAGTTGGGATTTTTGTAGCAAAAAGTATTCCCAACGAGTCACAGTGTGACAGTTGCGGGTGTGACTCGTTGGGAACAAGTACTGAATACTGTCCCATCTAGTAACAGTGTGACTGGATGGGATTTTTTTGTAAAAATATTCCCAACTAGTAGTAGTGTGACAGTTGAGAGTGACTCGACGAGAACAAACCTTTTTTTTTGTAAGTAACGAAGTTGAACCTTTTGCTATTGCACTTAGATCACTTTTATATTGTACGCGTTGACGTATATCTAGCTGACGCTACCTTTTTAGCATTTAACGGATCAGGGACTCTCGGAACACAGGTTCCTATAAGAACTGTGATTACTTTCCATCAGGTGACCCGCATGCTTGTTTACTTCCTTTCAATAAAAAACCTTTCAGTAAAAAGGTCATCTAGGATTATTATTTTCAGGACAAAGAAAAAATACATTACTTAATAGCACAAAATGTATTAATACATTAAAATAAAACATTCTGCATCTTTATGCGATGAATTGAAAACGTATCTAGAATTATAAGAAATTGGTTTTCACATAATGATTAAAATTACTAAATGTCGTGTAGTCAGCCTAAGGTACTTAATACAATTACTGTAATACATTTTTTATACATTTATTTTTATGAATATAAAAGCTACTATAAACAGCATATTTTACATACACTATAATTTTATATAAAGGTCAAAATCATAAACATTGTATCGTTAGTAAAACAACTAAAGTCTATTTACGCAAACTTATCATATTTTGTAAACAAAAATCTAACCTAAAATTTCACTTTTTGACAGCTTAATATCGGTTATCGCCTAAATAAAACAAATTGAGGCAGTAAATAGAAGAGGCGATTATTAATTTGTTGCTTTCGAATGTTTCATTTAAATAACAGACAATATTTTAATGGTAAAAATTAAATTTTAGGTTAGAATTTTGTTTATTATAGACAAGTGAGGATGAATAGAGTTTAATATCAGTTTCGTAACGGTTTTGTTATGACTTATATCAGTTAACTTCCTTATTTATGAAGAAATAACAATATTTTTAGACTAACAACTGTTTTCTCCCTTTCGTTTGAAGGTAAACGTCACAATGACAGATAAAGACAACACGTGTTAACTAACATAGGTTTACGTAACGCTTATAAATAAGGGGGTAATTAAATTGTTACTAACTGGTTTAAATCGTTACAAAACGTTTACGAAACTGGTATTAATTACTGTACTGTACTGTAGGTACTGAATGTTTGATTTTGCCCCATTAGGCGTTTTGCCATTTATTTAAATTAAACCTTAATTTTTACTAATTGTGGTTCAAGTTACTTTATAATTTACTGCTAAATTTACAGCCATCGTTATTTTTTTCAATATTTCGCGTTTTTCTTTCAACTTTATATTTTATACAAAAACTTTATTTCAAATGTAGTTAACAGTTTGAACTATGTTTTGCATATTTCATTTATAATATATAATTATTATAGTTTTAATTAATTAAATAAATTACTGGGATCCTTATCAACTGAAAAAAAGGAACCGACAAAATTATTTATTTCTCCCAAGATAAGGTACAGTCGACGTCAAAGATTTGTTTTTATAATTTAGAAAGGCAAACGAGCAAGTGGGTCACCTGATGGTAAGTCATCACCACCGCCCGTTCACACCAGCGACATCGACTGCAGATGCGTTGCCAACCCAGAAAGCTAAGATGGAATACATCTTGCGCCAGTAATTTCACTGGCTGTCTTGCTCTCCACGCCGGAAGACAACAGTGCAGGCACTGCTGTTTAGCGGTAATTTTACAGGTTTTTATTATTCCATTGCAATTAGGTGAAAATGCGTAAACATAACTTTACCGTCGACCGTACCAGAGGTGCAATTTTTGAATCTCACCAGGTGACTAATGCTCACCAAAATGGCCGAATTTCTATGAAAAACGGCTATTTTGGTGAGCGTTAGTCACCCGGTGAGATTCAAAAATCGCACTCCAGGGCGGCTGATAAGATAAGTAATAACTTCAAAGCCTTAGTGAGAAAAAAAAAGATTTTTTTTCAAGCCCCCTTTTAATAAAATTATTTTTTCACGCTACATTTTATGTTATGATCAGTAGCGTAGCTTGCCTTGGACGGGCCCTGTATCAACATTTGTTGTATGGAGGGTGCTAGCGTGCGCCGCAGTGGGGTTTTAAACCTGTTTATCTATGCTCGAGAGGCGTTATCCATAAATTGTCACACGATTTTTAAGATTTCAACAACTTTTGTCACACATTTCCCATCTTTTTAATACAGATTTGTCGAACCCCTGTATAAGCGTGACGTAATTAATATGGATGACCCCAAATCGACATATCATTTTCATAGTGTATATCATTATGCATCTTTTTCAAAAAGTGACGCTTCTAGTTCCTTCTTTAATGGACACTTGCGGGTTGGCCATAAATTACGTCACGCTTTTTCCTATCTCTTTGACACGGGCTGTCACGTTTGGTTAAACCCCCTCCTCAGCATGAGTGTGACGTCATTTATGGATGACCCCTTATGTGTCTCTGGCTGTATCTAATATGCCCTTAAAAGAGGAGGCCAAATAGGACACCACGGATCTAACAAGCCCGCAACAAGTATGAATAACATACTGTGTCAGTGTATTTCTTATTTATGATACTAGAACCAAAGCGAGAGGTAAGTCATCCTTGTGTAGTGTCAGTCATGTCAGGGCCGCAGGCATAACGACAATCTGGGATAAATGAACGCTTATAGCTAATATTTACAAACATTTTTGTATTTTATGGCCTGATTTTATAAAAGTTCGTAAGATTAAATTTTTAGCAACCGAGTACATTTTTGTAGCGATCCATAAATCTGTCACGCGATTTTTAAGATTTCAAGTACTCCGCTCTCCTTTGTCACTCTTTTCCCTATCTCTATAACACCGACTGTCACATTCGGCTAGCCCCCTCCCCTTTGAGCGTGACGTAATTTATGGATGACCCCAATGTTTTGTTGTATATATTTATTTAGGAAGCCAATATTATTTAACGGACTTTTATATAATCCAGCCTAACGGCCTGTCATTTGATCCGTAAATAAAACTCAACTAATATTTAAAAAACTGTCATCTTGCAAGAAAACACTATGGAGATGATACTATTAATTACTTAGTGACCGTGGTTACCAGCTATCAGTCTAGTTAATCGTTTATACACTTTGTTATCATAATTCCTTTGTGAGGTGAAATAAACATTTATATATTTATTAGTTAACTACGAATCAAACAACGGGCTTTAAGTGGCTATAGATTTTGACTCAGATCAGTTACAGTAAGTGTGACATATGGGAAAGAAAAATTAGCTACTGGTATTATTTTACAGTGCGATTATTTAAAATTTGTCACTAACAAAGATCGTCTTTTATTTCCATTACCTCTTTGGATCATTAGAAAGACCTTCTATCTAAAGGCAGCAATGTTTTTCGCTTAATTTTATTTACTATGGCATTTCCGATGACAGCTGACGTCACTTCTGGAAATAATTGTATTTGTATTTCGATCCCTAAAATCACTTTATTTCGTCACGCTCATAGGGGGTTTAACCAAAAGTGACAGCCCGTGTTGAAGAGATTGGGAAAGCTGTGACGGCGGGGAAGGCGGTCCTGGAAATTTTAAAAATTGTGTGGCGTTTTTTATGGATTCCTTATGACTAACAATACATTTTGAACTGTAACATTTATGAATGTCAATTTAATGGCATGGTATCCGTATATTCGAAATACTGATTTGGATGAAAATAAATTTATCTTGGCTCTCCCAATTGTCACAATTACCATACTAAATATTTAAAAAAAAAATCGCCACATTTCATATGACTACCTCAAATGGTACATATAACAATAATATTGCTTCTTGAATTGGCTAAATACACTAACATTTTATCGGAGTGGTATACAGCAACCATCTTTGGATACTTACAGGCAAACGTGGTTATAATTTAACATTTGCTCTTATAGGTGTCTTTCTTGCAATCCCATAGCTCTTGAGACACCACATACGTAGAAAGAAATAATAATAAATATCCCACCCAAACTAAGCAAAGCTTAGCGTTGCTTGTACTATGGGTACTAGACAACGGATAAACAAGAAAAAATATATAGATAAATATATTCTTAAATACATAACATCTACGACTCAGGTACAAACATCCGTCGTCACACAAACATTTGCCCATTGTGGGAATCGAACCTACAACTGCTAGCTTCTATCGCTATCTAGTCGTCTGGTGTGGTGTAACATAACAAACATTAGTTTGGCCTTCCTATGTTGTATATATAGAAAACATGTTTTTCTATTGAAAATGATATTACATTTTTATTAGGATTTTTGTAAAATACCAAACGACTGTGTACCGGAGCAAGGATAAATGAACTCTAATGTGAGTGGAGTAAGGCACAGAGAAGTTTTGACTGTACTGAGAGAAATTAGATAGATATATCAACTTCATAGTGCGTACTATATGCCCCTCTTTCGGAAAACGACATTTTCTCGCAGTTCCGTCTTTAATGGTGACTCAGATCAGATGTGTCTTCGATTGTGCTGCAATAATTTTAATTGGTTTCTCAAAAACCATGTACAAACAAGCATTTTTGACATGTTTCTTAAACTAATCGTTTCTTGTCAAGGAATACAGGCCTAAAGTTATGGCATTTCAAAAACGACACCCCGTAGATTGCAACGACTGTTGGCGAATATTCCGGCCAACCATTTGGGTGAAACCCGTCGAAATATACCTTTATTTTTCTAAAAAGTAAACGAGTTTGACCTTTACGCAAACTTGTAGGTATCTTTTTGTGCGCGCTGACAAATATATTCGTCGTTGGCGTTGTAATGTTGGCACGTTCGGCAAGCATTTGACCCAAAGCGACCACTATAGTTTCAGTTTGTGTCAAACGTTTGGGCCAACTATTAGAACGACTATTGCTCGGCCGCCTGCGGTTGCCTCGTCGGCGAATGCGCGTGGGCAGGTTCCGGTTCGACTTTCTTTTGGACAGATCTGCAAAATACAAAACAATAAGATAACTCTTTATTGTTCACCACACAAAACAAAATGCTGCAATTCGATAATATACGGAGTGTAAGGGACAACATACCGAAAACTGAAACGCTGAAAAATATAAAAAAATTACCTAGACTTTACAGAACTAGAGTTACAGAAAAGCTAGCAAAGGACGTGCAACCGACCCTCCACTGGTGTACATCGAGTTGGAAATCGAATCTACAGTCTGTATTTTTTGATTTTCCACCCTAATATCATAATGTATTTTGGTCATTCAACCTCATACGATCAGAGGTGTCTTAGACGTCTTGAAAATCGCGTACCTACCTGTATATGTCAGTGGTGGGCTGCAGCGTGCCGAGCGCGAGGTGAAGGCGGCGGCCGGGCGGCGGCGGCACGGCGGCCGGCGACCACCAGTCCACCACGCGCCCCACCACCGGCACGCGGCGCAGCAGGCCCTCCTGCCACAGCCGCTGCGCGTTCTCGCGCTCCAGGTCGGCTTGCGCGGCTTCTATGCCTGTCCAAATCCATCGGTCTCATTAGCTACTTCGTCTTAGCACTGTACCTCATCGCATGGCGCTTGCAGAGAAGAACCCACGCGTCATTGGCCCCGCCTACTCAAGCATCTACCGGCTGAATTATAAAACTTAACTTGTGACGAAACGTTCGGTCGCCGACTGAAGCAGGGGGGTTTCACTACGCTCGGGTACGCTCGGCTGTCTGACTACAGCGTAGGCAAATCGCAGTAGGTTGTCGTATCGCCGTGCGCCCGCTCGTTCGCCCTCGCTGTGTCATTATAATTGAAAACGAATGCCACGCAACCCTAACGTGTTGTGGGAGTTGCGGGGGGAAAGCGGACACGGGCGGGGCGTTCCTTTTGACGCGAGCCGCCTGACGAATGCGATTGAAGTAATACGAACTTTTTGTGCGTGTTGACAAAGTTGGAATTCGTTTAATCACGGTTGTGAACAAGAAGTTTGTGTACGTTAGTACTATTATTTATTTTGTGACTGAAGAACCCTTTGTTGGATCATTCATTATAATCAGTAGAAGTCTAAGGATCTTAGTTAGTTTTTATGAGTATAATTTGTCAATTTGTAATTGATTTTTTTCTTTTTTATTTATCTTTCTTATGAAGATTTATGTCAGAGACAAAATTCATGTAGACATTCGAATTTTAATTTGGTCTTAGTTTTAGTGTTCATTACTTTTTTTTTAATTATGCTGCATGCATGTTAATCTTATTTTGTTTCAGTTTTATTGTTAAATATTTATTACGTAATTTTAACGATCTCAATATAAAAACGTGTAATTTGACATTCTATGCAATTTCAAAAGTATTTTTTTATTGACTGAATAAATAAACTAAACTAAATTTATAAAACAGAATAGAAAAGAAAAACTTTATTCCACGGCTTGCTAAACAGTCGCAACTAAAGGGCTTAACGTTAACATAGAGCTTATAAATATACAAAGCGTGAAAACGTCCACTCAGAATTTTTCGAATCTCCGAGAATGGCACGACGCTGACTCTGCGTGGATCCGTGGTCGTGCACAGAGGCCCACGTTAACAATCGGTTTTAAAGTTTTAAACAATCTAAGTAATAACAACATCATCAACCTAGATAGAATCTACACAAGTTTACGTCAAACATACGGACATCTTAGCGACAGCGCATCGCGACAATGTTCTAAAATACCCTGTGAATCAAATTTACAAAACATACCTTTCTTTAAAACTTCAGTCATATTCGTTAGCGCCCGCGAGCTCTCCTCTACTTCTTTTCCCGCCAACACCACAAGCTCCAATAGTTCTTCTATGTCAGTGTCCGCCGTCACCATACCAAACCTGGAAGATAAAATAATAGGACTTGATCACCGGGTTGCCATACTAAATATGGTGTTGCTACATAAAATTGAGGACCTATCTCCTGGTCAATCTTAGAGCCCGTTAGAGTTAGTGCAAGATGATGATGATGATGATGATCTATCGAAATGATGGCAAACAAAAGTATGGAAGGCTCGTGGTTACCTGACGCAGGCGTGTCCGTCAATGCCTTCGCCGCAGGAGAAGGCGCCGTCGGTGGCGCGCAGCGTGTCCACCAGCTGCCGGTTGAGCGCGTTCAGCTCCTCCACGCCCGCCTCCTCCCAGCCGCCCGGCACGTAACGCACGCCACCCAGCCCTAGCCGGGAATAGTATATTACGCACCGAGGGGAGAAACGAACGGATTGCTAGCATGTGCGCGTTTGGAGTTAGATTTCGTCGGGTTTCCGGCAATCAAAAAATAATGCGTCTCACGGGAGCCACACGGCACATTAACAGCGACGACGTTCGGTGGATCGTATCCAGATTAGAGAGAGATTCGACCGATATATCCCTATGACGATAATAATTTAGCTAGAATGGAGTGACATATACTGCTTTACACTCCAAATATGCGGAAAACGCAAATAAAATGTTTTTCCAATGACGACCAAAGATCGTCATACCGGGGACAAATTTTAGTAAAAAAAAACATGTTTTTCCTACTCTTGAATAACTAACCTGCCCATCCCGGCACGTGCACCAGCCTCAGGCTGGCGTGTTTCTCGACGTGTTCGTGGAAGGGCTCCCTCAGTGCCACCGTGGCCCTGAGCACGTGGCACTGCGCGTCCACCAGGGCCGCGAACGCGTCCACTTTGGCCTCGGACAGGAGGGAGCCCTCGAGGGGGCAGTAGCGGAGCACCACGCCGTGATTCTCGGTTTCGCATACTTCTATGCTTAGCTAGACAAATAACATAAGGAACACCTAAGAAATATTCGCATACCTACTTCTATACTTAGCTAGGGAAAAAGTATAGGCAAGGAATATCTGTGACTAATTAATCGATTCTGGGGTTACTTTGCGGAGGTCCATATCAACAAACTGGAACAAATTACGCGAAATTAGTACTGTAGGCGGGATTAAGGATAAATATTATAGTTTCTTAATATGACAGTCGTTCAAGTAGCGAACGGTTGTACTCGTATCATTAGATCTGTATGATGCCTCGTATAGAGGCGAAACGCGCGTAGTTCATATAGTTTAAGTGTTTAGTAGTGGTAGTTTATAGTTGAGTCTGTGTGACGTGTGTTATTTCGTGTGGAAGCGGAAGAGGGTGGGTTTTTGCATAAGAAATACATATCACACAGACGCAGCTGTTTTGCACGTGCACAGCACTAATTTTGCGGAGTGGCAAGGTCATTTGTTCCAGTTTGTTAATATCTGTGAAATAGATCAATCGAAGCGATCCCGCACTTTACCCCTCAAATCCTACCAATAGAGCAAATGAACAGGACATGCTAGATACATGTCCTGCGTCCTCGTGAATTTCGCGGAGTAGCAAGGTAATTTGTTCGAGTTTGTTAATATCTGTGAAATAGATCAATCGAAGCGATCCCGCACTTTACCCCTCAAATCCTACCAATAGAGCGAATGAACAGGACATGCTAGATACATGTCCAGCGTCCTCGTGAATTTCGCGGAGTAGCAAGGTAATTTGTTCCAGTTTGTTAATATCTGTTAAATAAATCAATCGATGCGATCCCGCACTGTACCCCTCAAATCCTACCAATAGAGCGAATGAACAGGACATGTTAGATACCTGTCCTGCGTTCCTCGTGAATTTCGCGGAGTAGCAAGGTAATTTGTTCGAGTTTGTTAATATCTGTTAAATAAATCAATCGAAGCGACCCCGCACTTTATCCCTCAAATCACACCAATAGAGCGAATGAACAGGATATGCTAGATACAAATGTCCTATACATCCGCTCTATTGGTGTGATTTGAGGAGTAAAATGTGCATTCATTATGATTAATAGTAAAACAGTACCCAAAAAATAATGCTAACAAGAAGATAAATAAATTTGTTGGGTTTATGACGAATAAAGCCGAACAAACAGCTTTAAAAAACCCATGAAAGATACTTTATTTTTGGACTTAAAACGCACCTGGCCAAAAACGAAGGCAAACGTCACAATGATAGATAAAGACGACACATTTGTTAGGTAATGTAGGTTTACTGAATTTATAAATAAAAGGATAAGCTTACCATGTCAGCCTCCCTTTGCAGAACTTGTCCGAGCCAGGAGTTGAGCTTGTCGTAGTAGGGCGGCGGTTTTTCCGGCCCAGGCGGCGCAAATTGGAACGTCACGCATGCCGACGCTTGTGATATTGCCTCCTAACAAACGATACAGAATATTACACAAGTCATTTATGTATTTCATCATGGGAAAAAGTAACATCGAAGAGGAAACTCAGTAGAGTTAAGATAATAAATTAAGCATCATACGTTTAGATTCGGGATTCCCATAATATAAAGGTCACTGAATCAGATCACTTGTAGGAATAGTAATTTGTGGTGAAAGTGCGAAAAACAGGTCATTTCCGAAGAGTCAAATTTGAGAGCATAAGCCAAAATCGAGAACTGAACTCAAAACATTCGTAGCAAACAAGTTTCTCTTCGTGCTACTCCTCTGACAATTAATAACAGATTATTTAACTCAGATGTATTTGAAGGCGTACGATACCGAGACGTTACACAAAATTTTATTGTGCACGAGTAAATTTAACGACTGGTAATTTAATACATAGCGTTCAATAAGTTTTCGGTATTTTCGATTTCGTTTAAATTAATTGCAAATCAACTTACAACTATACCAACATTTGGCGGTTCGTCACCACCCGGCCGTTCACTCTGAAAACAAACAAATAAAGAGTAAAATAAAACATATAAACTAAATAAGTTATTTTGTAAGTTAGCCGTATAGGTTTCTTTCAAAATCTGATCCTACCAGCGCTTTGGTTTATCGAAGATGTCGCTGAGAAGATGCGCCACTTTAAACTCAGCAGAAGTCGGTACAACGCGATTTTTAAGGATATTCGGGGAGTAATAATGTAACAAAAATCATATACCTTTAAAAAAAAAATAGTGAAGTGACGTAATTTAGAGAGGTACACTACGTTTGTATGGAAAATAAAGTAAGTGTCAAAATTTTTGTCATAACGACGTTTGAATACAAAAATTTTGCCGTCTCCCCATCCAGTTCGTGAAGGCAAGTCGGATGTACAGCAGGGGAGATATATTCACGTACCA
The DNA here is from genome assembly GCA_963691745.1 of Ditula angustiorana. Lineage (NCBI taxonomy): Eukaryota > Metazoa > Arthropoda > Insecta > Lepidoptera > Tortricidae > Ditula > Ditula angustiorana. The sequence continues at coordinate 2,183,142 of OY829480.1, read as the reverse complement.
CATTAGAACCCTATCGCAATGACGCGACGCGTTAAACGCCAGGCTATGTCAAACAAATGTCATGTGTACGTCTCTTCGACTAGATTCTACGGTGTTTCAATTTCCTTGACCGTACCAGTATGTGCAGCTCGGCGTTGGCCAGCACGGCGCGGGCGGCGCGCGCGGCGCGGAAGGCGCTCGCGAGCCGCGCGGCCAGCGCGCGCGCGCCGCCGCCGCGCAGCGCCGCCCACAGCGGCAGCGCCGGCAGCCGCGCGCCGCCGCCCGCCAGCCCCGCCAGCGCCACCAGCGCGCCCTCGCGGCTGCCCGCCTGCACGCAAACAACCATCCTCGCAATACGGTATTCCACTCAAACATGTAATGGCATAAGAGTGCAAAATTGTTGTAGACGACCACCGAAAACATATTTATGTCCAAAGAAGTAGGTAAAAAGACTTGATATTTTAGAAGTTACGGTGATACAAAGTTACGAAGATGACGAAGAGTAAAAATTCTTTTATTTTGTTCCGAAATATGTCATTCGAATCCAAATAAAAAATTAAAACAGTTTTAGTATAAGAGTAATTAGTTAAAAGCTTACAGCATTAAAATAAACACGATTTAATGTTGGCTCCATACAAAATCACTAAAGTGTCGTCACTGGTCCTGTATGCAGTGCGATAGAGCGTTTTCGCGACGCACGCCCGTTGTCATTTTATTACTCGTGATATTTCGAAAAATAATGATCGTAAAAGAAAACCAAAAACATAGTTTTTCTTCTTTTAACCAACTCTATCAATTTTGGAAATAAAAAAGTCATTAGAATACCGAATTAATCTCTACGAACTAATACTCTTAGGCTCCGTTTCACCACCCTGTGGTAACTTCCTGCTATCATATCCAACAGATATCTGTACCTAATGCCGTCTCTGTTTATTCTATGGACGCGAACAGAGACGGTATCGCAGGTATCTGTTAGATATGATATGCAGAACTTATCAGAGAGTGGTGAACCAGAGCCTCAATGACATTAAGAGGACTGTGCAGCCGACCTCAAGAAGCGCTCTCCATATCAACGGCGATAACGTTTTTCACCCTCTAAACCTTAACCTGTAGTTATGGTTTTTTTATATATCCTTCTGGATTTGACAATATTTACATTTTATAATTTTCATATGAAACAAGAAAGCTTTAATATTTTTAAAGTTATAAAGAATAACAAAAATATTAAAACATATAAACCTAGGCATAATGACAACATACAAACAAAAACATGGCTATGGGTTCAGAGGGTGGAAAACGCTGTGTATACAAGTTTTAATAATAGCTTAATAAATAATAAAATAAAATAAAACGAAATAAAAAAGATTAAAGTGTTGTATTGTACATCTCAACGTACACAACCGGTGAATTCTACTGACACCGACATAACAATTTCATTAATAAGAGCAACACACAAATAATCTACAATTACTGATTCCAGTGAATTCCTGCTTGTTGGGCCATCTTCTACCCATAGGAAGCAGTCTTACGAAATACAATCCACTTACCGAGTTTACACCTTTGGAATGATCGTTGGCTGTCACGGGTTCTGGAATTTTGTAAAATGTCTGCAAAGCTGTTAAGGGTATCATTCTCATCAAATAACAAGAGACGAAAGGTAGAATCAAACAAGAATCTTTTATCTTTGTGCTAGCAGAGCCCCGCGACTTCATTGCTTTAAGTTTGGAAACGTCTAATGATTATAGCCTACATAATGTTATTTTAATGCATCTTTTTTATCTTTATTTCTTCTTTAAAGAGTATAAAGTCTAAAGTCGCTATCGACCTCCGTCTGTTCTTATGTCTTCGATCGCTTATTTCGTCTAAACTATGCAACGGTTTTCACTGTCACATGTATAGTCGACCAAGAAATTGCTTGACTACTTTTCGACCGTATTACAAAGGTATAAGGTTCAAAAGTGATCAATGAATTACTTGGTCGACTATACATTGCATCCTAATTGTAAGCTATAGTACTGTAATGTTTCATCAAAATCCATTTTTAGCTAAAGAGAAACAGGTATCCATCCATCCTCACAATATTTCGCTTTTATAATGTTAGTAAGGAAATTATTATATTTCATAACCTCCTCAGTTTTTTTCGTCGGTTAAAAATGACCAAAAAGGATACGACAGTGGGAAGTCCGGGAACTCCAAACCAAGGTCCAGGTGTGAGTGTCAACGAATCCGCTAAACTGTAGCTCTGTCCATAAAACAATTTTATTACAAAATACCATAAGGGTTCATTTTTCCTTTCGAGTTACGGAACCCTAAAAAATTAACTAAAAGAAGTAGAAAAAAAATTAGCATGTTACCCTTGTGCCTCGTAGATAAATAATTAGGAATGTTGGAAGTGCCAAAAAGTATCGATAAATATTGTATCGATATTATTTGTAAATACGAGTATATACATCGATTTTGATATTTTTAATAGAAAATGCCGATCGGTACGATTTGAAAGAGGATATTGGCGCTCCAAAAATTTTGTATATTAAGGGTAATATAGCTCAATCATAAAAAGAAACTACTCATAAATTGACGGTAAAAGTTCCCAAAAACGAAGGACCACGCACAGAAAGAGCCAACAACCATTTTTTAATAAAATCAAACCATAAAATACCTCATCCCTCCCCATAGCAGCCGGGAGCGCTAACGCGTGCCCCCTCAGATGTAAATGCAGGCCCCGCCTACTGCACACGTCAGCCAGCGGCGCCAACGGCGTCCCGCAGCCCAGCGGCGGAGCACCAGCCTCACCCAGCACCAGCAGCGGCGTGCGGTCCAGGGCTAGGTCCTCGTCACATAGTCGGTCTAGCGCTTCTATGTCCATGCTGCGACCTGGAAAGACAGCTGGAGTAACGCACGGGTCACGGGAAGGTCAGATTTCTGACGAGACAAAAAGATATCACTTAAACTTCCAGGGCTAAGTCCTTGTCGCATAGTCGGTCTAGTGCCTTTATGTCCATGCTACGACCTGGAAAGACATCTGGAGTAACCTACGGGTCACGGAAGGGTCAGTGACAAGACTGAAAAGATGTATGTATGTATGTAAATTCTTTATTGCACGAAAAAAAAAAAAAAAAGAGATAAAGTGATGTACACAGGCGAACTTATCCGTTTAAGGGATCTCTTCCAGTTAACCTTTAAGTGGATGAAAGGAGTATCATAGAAGGGACAGACAAAGACCAAGCGTTTGTGAAAAACAGTGGAGAATTACCATACAATTTACCTATAAACATTACATACTAAATAAATATAATACCCAAATATTTAAATACTTAAAATACATAAACTTACTTAGATATACATAGATGTCATGTAAACTTTGGTGGTTTTATTGATACATCTTGAGATTACTGGATGACCCTTTTAGTGTAAAACCCCACCGTAAAAATTTGCAGCTATCTGTTTTTAGATCTAAAAAATAAAAGGTTACACGTGGGGTCATACAACGCCGCAGGGATGCCTAGCAAAATCTTGCCGCCAGTATCTTTTGCATAATTATTTTTGACACCTTTTATTTAACTGCTCTCGTACTTCTGAAAGGTAAATTAAGTTAATAAGAATTAAGAATCCGTTCTAAATAACTGGAAAAATACGTTTGTTTTCTCTTAATTTGCCGCAACACTTAGATTGCAAGATGAAAATATGTAATTAATTATCGTATCGACTTCAATTTTACATCAAAGTCAAGCTATACTGCTACCCCCACATTGTGAAATAAGGTTGCTTGCGTAAAAGTTGCCGCAAATGGTGGTTGCCAGCATTTAAGTAAAAATATAATATGGTAAAAGTATATAAAGGTACTTGCAGCAAGATTTTGCTAGGCAACCCAGCGGCGTTTTATGACCCCACGTGTAACCTTTTATTTAAATTACATTTCGCTCAAAAAACAGATAGGTGCAGAATTTTACGGTGGTATCTTAGACTATTTAAAGCTGAGCTGCCCAATAAGAAATGGCAGGTTAGCGGCCCGCTACGCAGATGTAGATGTTGACTCACCGTCAGAGTGGACGGGCACGGGTCTGACGCAGGCCAGCGGTAGGCCCAGCTGCCGGCACAGGTGCTGTACCACGCCCAGCGGGCTCGCCACGCAGCTGTAGATGCATGGGAGCCGCGTCGCGAATGCTAGAGCTGAAAAAATACAGGGTTCCTTATAAGTTTCGAGAGCGCTTCCTCAATAAGTACTAGGTCAAACAAGGTTGCAGGTACTTATAAGTTTCGAGAGTGCTCGGTAAGTAGGGTTGCATTCAAGCTGCTTAGTCGCGCGACTGATGACCGTTTAACAATGGGTTATCTGAAGTTGCAAGGCCGAACCTACAATGGAGATTAACATGGGTAGTTCCAAAAAATTGCCACCTTATAGAGGCGCCACGGAGAATTGAGCGGATACTGGCGGACAATTTTCTTTTCGAGTATGTGGAGCTGCGTTTTATTTTTATGTCGCGTGTTTCTTGTTTGTTTGTTTAAGAAACTATAACTCTTTATAATGATGGAAATTTGTTTTAAATTTTCGCATTTTTCACATATATTTATAACGTCAAACGGGTCTATAACGCGATAAATCATTGTTAATTTACCTCGACGTTAAAATCCCGGACCGATAAAAATTTGATAAAAAGTAATTATAATCATTTACGTTTTCAAGAAGCCAATAGTTGATACTATCTGCCTTAGATATGCTACAGCCAGTGCATGTTACTAACTGTAGACTACCAACCAAGCGAAGCAGAAGAGACGGTACATACCGCCATCTTCGAGGTACCGAGGGTACCGGCAGTGCAGCAGCATCCTTGTCACCCGCACCAGGCCTTCTAGCTGCTCCTGGTGGTAATACGCGTTGTAGTCGGCTAACCTGAAAAAAAGGAGGTTTTTATTTTATAAAGTTAGGAAGGCAAACAAGAAAGTGGGTCACATGATGGTAAGTGATCACCACCGCCTATAGACACCCGCGACTTCAAGGAGATTCGTTGCCAACCTAGATGGCTAAGATGGAATGCCTTTAGTGCCAGTAATTGCATCGGCTGTCTTGCTCTCCACGCCGGAACACAACAGTGCAAACACTACTGCTTAGTGGCAGGATTAACGGTGGTAGCTATCCGGACGGACCTTGCAAAAGGCCCTACCACCCGCAAAACTATACTTAGGTTATACTTAGTTTGTCTACGAAAAGGCGCCATCTTGTGGACTTAAGCCATCATCATAACGGCACGCGCGTCTTCGTGAAGCTATAAGAACTCTGGCACACCACTGCACTGGGGCCAAGGCAGTTAGTTTGACGCGCGTGCGAATGAATGCGGGTTATACGATAGACAGAGAGGCATACAGTAGGACGCTTCTTATACCTAAACGCTGGTGTGGTTCGAAGTGAAACCTCTATTCTTATACGATTATTTAGTCCGTGATAACGTTAAAGCTGATCATAAGAATGACGAATTATTAACTAGTTTTAACAAAGATAATTCCTTTCCTCCTTTCACCCACTCAAAGGTTAACTGGAAGAGATCCCCTAAAAAAGGATAAGTTCGCCTTTGTACATCACTGTATTTCTTCTTGTCATTTATGTTATTTTGTACAATAAAGTATTTACATTAATATATACATACAATTCCAGTTTCCGCCACAGTTTGTCGTTGACAATTATTAATAAGTTCTTTAGTCAAACATACGGAAATAGGTGATGAAATGTGCATATGTATAGAATTATGTTTATGAATCTATTATGAATCATGAGCATAATATTATTATACAACTATTGCATTGTTATTCTCAAGCCCATCAGCGTCGAACTCGACGTCGAGGCATCGCGTCTCGCTCACTCGAGCTACGATACAATACAATATGCTTTTTTGAATACCACATTAAAATTTGACAGAATTACAGATAAATCTTAATATAGGTATCCAAAAGGCGATCTTATCGCTAGCGCGCCAGAGCAAGACGGCCCTGCCCCATCGTCGAGCTCGTCGCTTGCGCTTAGAGAATCGCTCTCCTGTGCACCTAGCACGAATCTTCTCGATACGCGTTAACTCGCTACGTAACTCAGTGCGTCTCGCTCTAACTACCCCAGTAGAAGAAAGACGCACTGAGTTACGTAGCGAGCTAACTCGTATCGAGAAGATTCGTGCTAGGTGCACTGTTGCCGTAGTGAATGAATTCTGCGAAAGTATGTTAATAAAACGCATAAATATGCATGTCTGTTTGTACTATCAGTAGTAGAGATACACTGTTGTGAGTAAGTAGGCCAATGCGTGTTTTATTGGTTATCAATGCGTTATTGTTATTTCAAACTAGCGAGCCAGTCTGACTGCACATGAGTGCAATTAATTAATGAAATTTTCCGGATCGCTACCACCATCTTGCTCGCAAATCCTGCCGCTAAGCAGCGGCACTGCGTGCGTGCGGCGTGCTTGCACTGTTGTGTTCCGGCGTGGAGAGCAAGACAGCCGGTGTAATTACTGGCACAAGAGGTATTCCATCTTAGCCCTCTGGGTTGGCAACGCATCTGCACTCTCTTTGTTGTTGCAGGTGTCTATAGGCGGTGGTGATCACTTACCATCAGGTGACCCACTTGCTTGTTCGCCTTCCTATGTTGTATAAAAAAAAAATGAAACGGTAATTAGAATGTATTGTACTCTTAAAACGTCCGTAAAAAAAACTCTAAATGACAATGAAAACAGTATTAAAGTTCGTTCTAAGGTTTAGGAGTAAGCGACCAAAGATACAAGGACAGACAGACAGATAGCCAGTTTTTTGTCATGTAACCTAACAAGCCCTTGAAAGTGGAAATTAACACGGGACCAAAAGGTATCTAAAAATACCTGGGAAATTAGACTCCCCTTGTATAGTCGACCAAGTAATCGCTTGACCACTTTTGAACCTTATCCCTTTGTACTACGGTCGAAAAGTGGTCAAGCAATTTCTTGGTCGACTATACATAGCTAAAATATTAATTTAACTTTGGATTACTATCAGTATCACTAAATCCTTATCCGGTTTATCTTCGCTAGTTGTTGTTACTGCGAGCCATATTTCATTAACTTTGGTGGTAAGATAAAAAAAAAACCATATTTGAGGTTATACCAGCGCCAGCAACCTTGGGTAAATGGAAATGAAAATGAAAAGTGTGGGGGGATCATACTGCTAACAGATAGCGCGTTGGTGTGAAGGCAACGTTCTTGCTTCTTGGGGGGGGGGGGGGGGTCATGACCCCCCAGGACACCCTCTCGTATACGCCTGTGGGAGCTTCTCCCCGCATACCTGTTTCTGTTAAACTTTGCCATTTTTTTTAAAGAGGAATCAAATATTTTTTTGATAATACTAAAAAACGAATCATTGTATTGTATATTGTACTGTGAAGAAGATTATAGGTACACTAGCTGACCCGGCGAACTTTTTCCGCCTTAGACGCCATAAATGAGCAGATTTTTGATTTTTTCTTTCATAAGAACCTTCTCCTGATAATAACGAACAGAACAAAAAAAGAATTAGCGAAATCGGTCCAGCCGTTCAGGCGTGATGTCGTGACCAAGGGAAATAGGGATTCATTTTTATATATATAGATAGATAAATGTCATGTTATTCTGATAAAAATCGCAGCATAGATAGAACTAGAAAACACCTCATTCATCAAAATCGGCTCAGTCGTTTAGGCACTACAGTGGAACATACGTAAATACAAACATTAATAGACTGCTAAAAATGGGAGTGTGTTTGATTGATTTTTTCCATTAGCTCTCTTAATTAAGTACTTTATTAAAATGGATTTAAGAGAAAAACTAAACTTCTCGTGACTTTTAGATTATTACCTTTTTTCTTTCTGATGAAACAGTGATTTGGTTAATGTAAAAAAAATCTTATAAACTACACCGATTCCGAAAACTCTTCCACTTATACAAAGCTACACTATCCCAAACGAAGGTTGAGGAGATCGTAGAGTATATACGAGTGAATACCAGTTTTACCCTGAGGGTCGAGCGGTTGGAGTCTCGCCACAACGTCAATTTTACGTCCTTTGTGGCGCGGGTGCCGACCGATCATCTGTCGACCTTCATGAAGCAGGAAATCTGGCCGAAGGGAGTCGCTTTGTGTCCTTTTAGCGGACGGTTGCTGGACACCCCGAAAATAGGTAACACGTCGCCGAAGTAACGTGCGAATTTTAATGTTTTGTTTTATAAATATGTTAGTCTTTAAGGTATTTTTCTATGGGCCTATGCAGCCTGAAATAAACGGTCCTAATCTATTCTATAGGCTACTAATTCCACGTGAACGAAGTCACGGGCGTCCGCTAGTACAGTCAAAGAATTTAATTCCCTACCCATTTCGCTGAAATGTCTTCTGACATTCGCAATGCATTAAGGTCGATATGTCAAACTAACGTCTTGCTCTAGTTAGCTCTCTCTAGTTAGCTCTGGTGACAGTTTGCTATACGATATTGAACCTTAGGTGGGTTGAAAATTAAATTCCTTGACTGTACTAGTAGTAGTAAAGAAGATAAAGATATCTAAAGTTCTATAAAAATGTACACAATTCAGCTACTGTGATGTCTATCATTCAATCTATACAGTTTTACAAAGGAATTACGACCGCGTTAATCCATTAATAAAAGTCCAAGGTAACTGATAAAGCGCGCCATGTTTAACTATGTTTAGGTTTTCTGTAATTTATGACGTGTTTGGTTTATACATTTTGAGTTTTAGTATCAAGGTGAAATTATGTTTTTGTTAAAAATATAGTTTTCATTTGAAAATAGTGGTAAAAATTACAAAAAGTCATATGCATTGCATGCTGTAGTTTGTTTTTAGGTACTTAAAATAAGGTAAACTGAATAGTCACGTGACCAAACCAATCAAATCAATTTTTTGGGTCTCCACAGACTCAAGTGATTGACTTGATTGGTTGATTTGCTGAGTCTCGTGACTATTTTGTTTACCTTATGTTAAGTACCTAAAGACATATAAACTAAAGAGTGAATCAGTTTACCATTAATGTTATCAAAAACTACCTACCTAATAGAAAAATAATTGAATTCTTTGGAACGATAAATAATACTAATTGGACATATAATAACGTAAACTAACATTTTCATAGTCCTATTGCAATCAAATAACTGACACTATATAAACGCAGATTGTGTCATTTTGTAAAAAACTGTTTCATTATAAATCTACTAGCAACTTGGCTTTGCACGACTATAATCGGGATGAAATATGTATAAAATGTCTTTTGTAAAAAAATCTCTAAATGACAGTGGCTTAGAAGGAGAAAGCAAATGGACATACTCTATGAGGATTATGACAGACAGGCACGGATGGGAAGTTTAGTTTACTCTATGTAAAGATAAAAGAAAATAATATTACAAAGAGGTAAAGTTTGTATGTTTGTATGTAGGAGGCAATCGTTGAAAGTATGCATCCAACCATTGTTTTTTTACCAATATTAAGAATGGGCTCTCAGGATGTATATAGGCTATAATTCTTTATCTTAAAATTAAATTTGTATAAAGCCCTTGTTTTTGCTTTATGTGAATGAAAGTTTAATGTATCAATATAGAGTCTGTATGTTTGATAAGATAGGTTTTATTTTTTGTTGAATTCTGGATCTGTAATGTGTTGTTTTTAGATATATTGTGTTCTAATGACATGTTCAATTTTGATCAAAATAAATAAATAAAGTTTAAAAATTTATATCTTTCCTCAAGTGAAACCGCAGATACACATTTGAAATATTTAGGATGCCTAAAGCATCGATTGCATAGGCAAGGTTAGGTTAGATTTAAGACTGTCAAACTGTAAAAAATCAGAACAGTTTCAGCATAAAACAGCTGTCTGGGAAGTCTGAATTCTGTGAACTGAAACAATCAACAACTTGTTTGTCAGTATTTCAAGGGTAAACACATCAAGGCATTTAAATGTCAACATGATTACAAGAACGCAAAAAATCTGCGATTTAAAAAGATTTGTCTTTTTCTAAAATTCTGCAAGGTAAATAGGTTACTAAATAATAAAATATGTCAAAAATCTAAACACAGAATCACACATTTGACGAATATCTCTAAAATATCCAAGGGAATGGGGGGCTCTCATATCACATAAAGATATAATGAAAACAAACATTAACCATACCTTGGCCTATAATTCACTTAATCTGGGCACTAATCAATTATTCATGAAGCATGAACTATTAGCAAATTTAACACTTATTTCATGCTTCTTGATGAAATAAATCACTTAATTGATCAAGATTCCTCTATACTAAAATTACCTTTAAGTTTCTAACATAAATACTTCTAGAGCATATGGTTGACTTGATGATAAGGCTATAAAAATTAATGCATTCTTTCTCGAATTCATAACAAAATAATACCATATTCAACATAGTGAGAGTCAATCTAAAGCATCAACATCACACATGCAAACAATTGTTATATCAGATAACAAATGAACATCATTGTGACTCATCCCATCACGGCCTGAAAAGGATACCCTTGAAAACTTAGGCATAGTTAGATACTCATTACATAAAACAAGGAGTAAATTATGTTTGATGCTCCTTGTACAATCAAAGAGTACAAAACTTGAACACAAAAGTGATTTCAAGCAAGTAACAGCTTGTCTAGATTTTTTTGTCTTCTTCTAGTGTTCAGTTAGTCTCTGTTGACTGTGATGTGTTAATTTATGATCAAGCCCTAAGGAGTTCAAGACATTTGCGAGGTAGATCATACATCCCCTTACCTGAACATGTGGGCCATCCATCGCGAAGTCTCGCTCGCTATGTGCGCGCCTAGACGTGACGCGTGACTCCTCTCCAATCTCCCAAACAAAGCTGCAATACTGTGCGATAGAATAGCCGCCCGGGTTACATCGTCCGTCGGCAACAGCGGGGGCTCTAAACTCTCACAATTAGGGTCAGTCTTCAACACCAAGTCCTCTAAAACCATTAAAATCTCATCCATCGATGACTCTGATGGTTCGAAGAAACTGGCGCTGAATTTTCGAGGTTCCCGACGTTTTTCCTCATCTCCTGAGTCTTGAGCGTTCACGCCGGCTTCCAATCGACCGACCACCTCCGAAACTTGGAACTGGAGCCCGCCGAAAGGACGCCGGTCCTGTTAACGAGAGGAAAATTAGAATTCTTGTCATGAAACATGAAGCGGTTGGTAGAAGGAGATTTACCGTCTCAGACGGCGCCTCATGACCCGGACTGGGCTTGTTAGATTCCGTGTCGGTTGCCGGTGCATCTCCCATGCTGCGTGGCAAATTTTTCTCAAATTTATAGCACCTATTACAATATCACCGAACATAAAAATTTGTAAACGTCACGTATTGTTTTGACGTGGGTTACGACCACAGATTGTCACAAAACATTTCTTTTTTTAAAACAGTGAGCTGGCAATGAAAAGGGGTTTATGCCTATACAGCCAGACAATCGGCTACAGTTAACATTAAACACGTAAATATGTTTGTTAAAGTTTAAAGAGGTTGGTTAACTTTCATGTCGAAAGAGTTTACTTTTAAGTGGGTTACATGATGTCGCCCGATAAGTTTAAGTTTTAGGTGTTAGGTTAAATTTAAGGTTCTTAATAGTTACAAGTTCACGGCTTCACTGAATGTTCAGCAGTTTGCCACAATATTGTAGCAGGCCACAAATAGGCGTTGTAATCCCTTTCAGTGTCAACAGCGTAACTATTTTTTTTAGCTATATCAATATTTTCTTTCTATCTTTAAATAGAATCATAATACAATAAATGATTGTTCTCAGGACCATCAATTTTAACAGTAGGTGGAACAAGTCAACCAAAACATTTTATTTGCCGGTTTTTGGAACCCATTGAAACCTCTAGTTTTGACAGCTGCTTGATTGTAGTGATGTGCCAACTCGTAAAAAACATAACTCGATTTAACCCGAGTTAAATTTCACTTAACTCGAGTTACGTAACTCAGGATAACTAGAGGAAACAGAGTGAATTATTTAAAAAAAAATACCTATTTTATCCCTCAGCTTCGCAGTAATAGTTAAAAAATTTGGAACAGACAAATTATATTTATATCTGTTTCAATTCTTTCATTTTTAATTTAATTTATTTATAACAGGTATGTTGGGAGACTACCAGTGTGACCATATGTGGCAGGATCCTGCCTTTTTGGCAGGATTAGACCGTCATTTTGACTTCTGGCCGGATCGGTTGAAGTTTTCGAAATCTGGCAGTATTTGGCAGGATAGCCATATGAGCTGGCACATTTGGCAGTATAGCCTTAGACTGGGTTCACAATAGGCATTTGCAAGCGATGAAAACGCAAAAGCGCAGCCATTGACCAACCAGAGACAGCCATTGACATGTTTTTGCGTTTTTATCGCTTGTAAACTCTGATTGTGAACCCAATCTTGAAGGAGTAAGTTTATCGACGAAAAAAAAAGCAACTTAAAGAAATTTGTTTTGGCATAGGGTAAATAAATTCTTAGTTTTGGCCGTCTACGGTTTTGGGGATTTTCCTTGGCATTTCTTATTGAATTTGTAGCTCGTTCAATTTTCAACTGTCACTTGTTTTCCTAATTAGTCGGAAACAACACACTGTCATTTACGATTTCCTGCGATGGGAATGTTTTGCTGATTTATCTTGAAACGCAAATATGAAGGATTATATCGCCCGGAGTGGGAGCAGAATCCTGCACTTTCGTCTTTGAAAGTGAAAGATGAAGATCTTGCATTTTGTAAAGCATGTAACTCGAACTGTAACTCTAGGTTGTCTGTAATTTAAATTCTTGACTTTTTCTCTTTAAATAAAAGTATAAAAAAATAGGTGTCTATTAATTTTAAATCTTAAAAATGTTTTGGCATTTTTTCCGGCATTTTGAGCATAAGACTTTGGCAGGATTTGTCAGTTTTCTGGCCTAAGTGGGGCAGGATCTCTAATTTTAAGTTGGTCACACTGGAGACTACTCTCAAATGATCGGCAAGCCTAGCCTAACTTCAGTTTTATTCGTTTTTCGAACTCGAGTCGGAGAGTATTCAACTCGAGTTAACTCCAGTTGACCATCACTACTTGATTGACATTTGGAAATTTGACGTTCTCTCGTCTGTAAAGTCAATATTCAATATTGTATGATTCTAGGTATTTACGGCTATAATGTCCTTAGCCAAGATATTTTCAGTGTCCACGCGAGGTAATAAAAGAAATAGACTTTAATTTCTCATATATGTCAATACCTTAAGGCTTTAATTCGTTATTTTTGCACACTTTTATCTGTTACGCAACGGTGTTGTTTATAACCCCTTTTGCGTATTTACTATCTAAAATATCTATAAATAAACCATAATTAAGACGCATCGTTCCTTTAACTTGTCTATTATTAAATTAACATTAATTTAAAACACAGAATTCCCGTAATTACTTATGAGAAATCGTAAACTGTTTCGAATCCATGTTAATCCCTTGTATTGCACAGCTAGTACATTAACATCCATCTCCAATTCTCCACGCGCACTTACAGAGCACTGGATAAATTTTAACATTGGACAAATTAGTCAAATAAATAATGTCCATATTTCAGTGCGGGCAAGCAGCGCACTATGTCGTGCATACTCCTCTCCTGCTCAAGACAAGACAGAGAAAGTGTACCCAATAAAAGACCCAGGCTATATGTACGTTAATGCTGAGCCTCAGGACATGTCTTTCAAAGCCCTGTCCGACAAGGCAGCACAGACCCTGTTCTGGACGGAGCTAGCAAGAGGATTTGCTGTTACATTAGCTCACATTTTCAAGGTACGATCAGTTCAGTTCATTTATTGATAAATGGAAATATACACATATTGATACTTTAGGCTGTAATACAGTATGTAATACTGTATAAAAAAAACAGTTGAATTGAGAACCTCCACCCTATTTTGAAGTTGGTTAATATGAACATTGTTTTAAGACATTTTTGGACAGCATTCAAGATTTTTTAATTAGGAGTAGATTTCAGTTTTTCAAATGTGATTTTGCATGCAGGTAGATTTTAGAGAAACTTTGTGAACTTGTATTGACCTTATTTTATTGTACACAAAACTGAGTGAAACAAATAATTTGAAACTTGAATTATATGTAAAGTACAGTCAAACTAGTAATTCTTCAGCCACTTTAGAATCATATCTGTGGTAAGCCTATTTCTTGGTCAACAATACATCATTTGAGTTCACTCCTTGAAAATTATAATAAATCACATTATCATTACATGGCTGATATAGTCGACCAAGAAATTGCTTGACCTCTTTTTGACCGTATTACAAAGGGATAAGGTTCAAAAGTGGTCAAGCAATTACTTGGTCGACTATACATCACGTCATGCATCAAGTCATAGCTGCAAAAGAGTAGTCTAGTCTCCTCATTCATAGACAATAATGGCATGCTATGGGATGCCATTATGGCATTAATTTAATATTACAATTGATAATTTAAAGTCAGGTAAAATATAAAATGTTACATAATTAGAAATTTTTGATCATGGTAAAGTTTATTTCAGTGAAAATGCCATATGGATATTTTAATATGTTTGACATTCAAAGATAGTGATGGAAGAAATTCAATCTTTCTTGATTAAATACAAAAAACGCCTGCAACATCACCCTAACCAGCAGGCAGGCCACCTTACCATTCCCGAACAAATTGAACATCTTAAAAGCTACCGAATCCTAGAACTGGATAAACTAACTTAAAGATCCAGCAAAATAGAGTAGCTCCTGCCGAGAAGATTACTCTACCGTGACAAGTCACCCTACCCATCTCTTCATAGTAATTCCACTCGTTGCAAGATGACACGATAAACAAAAAAAAAAAAATTATAATCAGAGGTGCTCCCACCGTTAGCCAAAACTATTCTATACATATCCCTCTGAGACCGAACCTCACAATGTTGCAGGAGCCGGCCACCATCAACTACCCGTTCGAGAAGGGGCCCCTCTCCCCCCGATTCCGCGGGGAGCACGCCCTCCGCCGTTACCCCTCAGGAGAAGAACGGTGCATCGCCTGCAAGCTGTGCGAAGCCATCTGCCCTGCTCAGGTTTGCATCTTTTTATATGGATTGGAAAGGCACACAAACAATTGTTTGGGTGTGTGAAAACTCTGAATTGTATTCTACCTTCGTTTTGTATGAAAAATAGGGAGGTAAACAAGCAAGTCAGTCACCTGACGGCAGGTGGAAACCATTGACCCTTAGAATTGCTGATCCCCCAAATAACCCCAGCTAGGTCCCTCAGATAAAATAAAATTGGGCAGTCATATTGGTCAGAAAGTTTCTCATGAATGCAAGGATTTTAAAAGAGAGCTGAAAAATCAGTTCTGACAGGGCCATCCATAGCTCAATTTCAATTGACAAGAGCGAAGCATGTAATGCCAAGAATGCAGGTTCGAGTCCTGTCAGATGACTGCACTGACACCAAACCCGAAATTTTCATGCATGTGTGATTAAATGTGATTCTTATTAAGTGTAATTAGTGTAATTACTCACTTTCTATCATGGCAGGCAATCACGATTGAGGCAGAAGAGCGGGCAGACGGGTCGCGGCGAACGACGCGCTACGATATCGACATGACCAAGTGTATCTATTGCGGATTCTGCCAGGTATACAATACAACTATACATATAATGTATACAGAAGTTAGAATAACCGGTTGGTACATGTACACGATCACCAATCCACCTACAGCTATAGACTTTGTAGCAATACACCATGCGTAAATGTCTTAAGTCGCAAAGTGGCCAGTCGCCAGTGTCAGTCTTAACACATTAACTGCCGCGCCGCGGAGTGCTACGCTCGTAGCTCGTAGCATGATGAGTGTCTTGCTTTGTAGCGAAAATACTGCACAAACAGAGAACTCACCTAGCGAGTCTGTGGCACTGAATGTGGTAACCTATGCGTATAAAAGC
The DNA here is from genome assembly GCA_963691745.1 of Ditula angustiorana. NCBI lineage: Eukaryota > Metazoa > Arthropoda > Insecta > Lepidoptera > Tortricidae > Ditula > Ditula angustiorana. The sequence goes on along the minus strand of OY829480.1, from coordinate 2,167,221 downwards.
GTTCAGTTACTAATTAACAACTGCTGGAGATAGAAACTTTACCTTTTATACGTGTTCGTTAAGGGATGTAGAGGAGGTGCAGTAAGGGTTCTTAGAAACATCACCATTAACGGGGTTAAACAAAATATGTTTATATTTTCTGCAGTTTTGTTTAGCAGTTGTTGTTGTTGTAATTATGAATTAAAAAGTCGCAATGCACAACTTTTGTTAATTCCAGGAGGCGTGTCCAGTGGACGCGATCGTAGAGGGTCCCAACTTTGAGTTCTCAACGGAGACCCACGAAGAGCTGCTCTACAACAAGGAGAAACTGCTGCTCAACGGGGACAAGTGGGAGAGCGAGATCGCCACCAACATCAGAGCCGACCACCTCTACCGTTAAACATCATGCATCGTTCCTGTTACAAGCATTCATGTTCGACATATTATCATCACCCCTCCGTTGATGAACACATCAAATTTTACATCAAGGCAGTAGTGAAAACCTGCAAAAACTACCCATACAACTAAATCTGGTCGCAGCGTCTGAAATTTTGGTAACAAAATAATCTGTACCTAAATTCTGGTTGCAGATCAGAAATAGTTACTACCCTTTATGGCTGTGTGGTTTTATCCCCAAAATGAAGTATTAATGTTTCGGAAATTCCCCACTTATTGTCGATGTGAAGAAACTAAGCAGTTGGTGATTAGATTTGTTACAGGAGGATGTCATAGTTATTACATGACGACCAAAATGGTCGCATGGGTATATGCCATGAGTGGCATTTTGGGTGCTTGTAATGGTGTTTACCTACGCAACACGTTAAATATATACCACGATGTCAACGTCAACCGTAGACTTCACGTTCCATACTGATTCTGTGTTCCGTGTTGCCTTCTGACCGTGTAGCATATATTCGCTAACAGTAAACTTTATAAACATCTTAATTTGATAACTTCGAGAGATGATTTCAGCTGTAGATTTTTTTTAGATGGCGATAACATGAATGCTTGCGATAGAGATTAATTATTTGAAAGCGTTAGTATAATACGTTTAGGAACTATTTTGCATTGGATGTTTGAGATGCGGAAAAAAATGTGATGTGCTTGAACTGCTGGAGAAATATCAATCATTAATTTGACCTACTGTGGCGCAGAGACAATGTTAACACAATGTAAATAGAATCTGTTGTCAAAATAAAATAGTTCTTAAATATAGGAATAATATTAAATTATTCTTTTTGTGATAAATAAATAAATATCTCAGTTTAATTGTGATTTTAATAGCGGAACACTCCTATTTAATTTATGAATGTGGAATAAAAACAAAGATGCGTTTAAAATACTTTATTACTCGATTTAAATTAAAATATCGTGATAAAAATAAAATTCGTGAGGTAATAGTAGTTAAAATTCTAGATTTAACAATAACAATTCGATTTTCTATATAGCTACTCAGTCATATCTTATTTTAACTACCTCCAAAGAGCAAGAATCATAATCATAAAATTACTTATAAATAATTAATCTGCTAAGTGAACTGTCACAGCTATACGATGCACGTGATCCGATCCCGTGCTCCGATTAATCGGACTACGGAAACTCCTGTCTGCGTGATCCGACTATTGTTTAATGTAAGGTTAGACAGATCCTATAAATAAATAAAAGAGGCATGGGTCAGAAAAAAAATACTTCATGCATTCAAGAAAATGGATTAAACAAAGTTGACCGGTAACTAACATCGCATGACTGTGTCTTATTGATACTGGGAAAAAAAGAATTATTCCTAGGATCTGCCAACCCTAACAACAATAATACTTAATTATAATCAGACCACTCTGTACACGAATAGCGTAGTCCGATTAATCGGACCACGGTCGCTTTGTGGTCCGATAAACAGACTACGCTATCGGACCACGTGGACAGAAAGTCAATAGCTCACAAGTCATAAGTATAGTGTTTATGAACTACATCTAGTTTTAAAACTGTGTACATGGTCCTATTCAGAAGCCTATGACCAGCAGTGGCAATTACTTAGACAAAGGCATGATTAATTAATTAACGTTTTCGGCAGTGTTTGACACTGGGCAATGTTAACTGTACAGTACAACCATGCTTGTCCCGTCATAACTAGAGCGTGCACATTCTATATGTATTAAGAGTGCGTTTTGACTGACGCGGAGCTGGGCGAATCGACCAATCACAGTGCTCGAAATCTGGATCAGTAGATTTCTTGCATTAAGTCACAGCGCCATATGTTTTCAAAGAGATAACATTCCGTTTAGTTGGTATGGTTCCCGCCCAGTATTTTATAGGAATATCTCTCCAAGTCTTCCACTACCGAGTTAAGGTTTTTATCGGCGTCTATGGTCAGCACTTCGCAGCCCACGTTTGGTGCTGACAACCAGTTCTCATACGAGTCGTGTACCTGCAATAATATTTTTGATAAGAATTACACTTTATACCATTTCAGCTATGACTTTAGCACCAATTTCATAACCGTAGCCTTTTTGGGTTTAACCCATCGGATGTACAGAAACTACAGATGTCGTTGGTTTTTTAATCTGCCAAAAAACAAACCTAGCTTCCAAAGAACTCTATACTATATAATATAACCACAGAATAAGACACTTTCGCCAGGCGGCATGCGTCAAAAGGAAGGCGCCGCTCGCGCCCGCCTTCCACCCGCAATGCCCTGGCGCACCGCTAGGGTTGGGTTGCTATTATAGTAAGCTATCTCATGCGACACAGAGTGATCGGGCGCGCGCGCGGCGGACCGGCAACCTACTGCGATTAACCTATGCCATGGGTGGTGCGCCGAGCGCACCTACAGTGCGGAGTGGAACCCCCCTGATATAACATCAAATGCATGGTCAGCCTCAGATGTAGCTAAACATTTTAGTACCTTGTTGCTGTCAGGAATGAGACATAGATGAGCAACTCTAATGTTATTCGTTACTCTGACAAGGTTCTTAAGTGTTTAGCTGCTTGTACACAAAAAGCTAACACTACAGCTGCTACAAAGCACTTATCACAGCTATTCCCAAAAACAAAGAGTAAAGCTGGTAAGAAACTCGTCATTAATTCTCATAAAAATATAAGATGTTACCTCTTGCAAGTATTCTAACGGAACCTCCGACTCCTCAGCTCTGCCTCGTCTCACCACGCGTTCCCAAACCACTTGTGGGGTTGTCCGTAGATATACTGAAACAATTGAATCTATACATTACTTTACATTATAATAATACTAATATCCTACCAATTCTTACTAATATTATGAATGCGAAAGCAATATTTTTATATTTAGAATAGCTTTTGCCCGCGACTTCGTAGACTTGTTTAATTGAATCAAGCAAACATGCAGCTAACATGCAATCTGCAATATTTCCTGGACAAATTAATGAGAATTAGTTGCTTTGCTGCTCGTGACGTGACGGCAACATATAACTCACTTATCGCTATCCCGTGGGAACTATGCATTTTTACGGGATAAAAAGTATCCTATGTGTTAATCCAGGTTATAAATTATGTGTGTGCCACATCCAAATCCATTCAGTAGTTTTTACGTGAAATAGTAACAAACATCCATCCATACTTACAAACTTTCGCGTTTATAATTTTAGTAGGATGTTTGTTCCTCAATCACTCGCTGAGCATATTTAGATGAATTTTGGCAGATAGGTAGATCATGTCTTGGGTTAAAACATAGGATAATTTTTATCCCGTAAAATCCAACACAATCCCGTTTTTTTTTATTTATACAACATAGGAAGGCAAACAAGCAAGTGGGTCACCTGATGGTAAGTGATCACCACCGCCTATAGACACCTGCAACAACAAAGAGAGTGCAGATGCGTTGCCAACCCAGAGGGCTAAGATGGAATACCTCTTGTACCAGTAATTGCACCGGCTGTCTTGCGTAAAATGAATAAATAAACAAAGCGGGTAAAGCCGCGCGTAAAACCTCGTAACAAATAATTTTAACTAGCCCATATCTTTACATAGTAGATATTGAAGAAAAAACTGTATGAGGTGTTTTTATAAGAGAAACAGAAGGCAAAACAATTGTTATTGGATGCATGGTAAGTTGCTGTCAGTTGATACAGAATAAATAAAATAGTACAAACCTATAAGATCCAAGCCTATGTCCAGATTTTTCTCCGTGTAGTCGTACCATTTCATCAGGACTTCGTACTCTGGGTCCTGGAGGTAGTTCTGCTTTTTGGCGTTCTCTACGAAGCAGTGTCTGCTGTTTTGAACTGATCTGGAATGTTAGAAGGCACATTTGAGGTGAGATGAGCCTCAAGCTCTTCCCAAAGCATGTGGCTCCAGCCCTGAGAAATAAAGCTTTAGGCTTGGAAGCCTATGTTCTAAGCCTGCTCTCAGCAGCTTAGGTAAGTCAGGTCTCTACCAAATATTCTGGATCCTCCACCAATATTAATTTAAGGGTAGGAAAATGTATCTTGACAAACTTACAAATATTTAATTTACAACTCAAGCGCTGATTTAGAGGGGTTATGGCTGTTATGCCCCCAGGGTGTAGGGCCCAGGTCAACCACTGGTAACGTTTCTAATCCCATTGATGAGCCTGTCCTGAATGAACTTCTACTAAATGACCTGCCTGACGCGAAGGCTGGATCTGCCCTTGTTCTGACTGATAAAGCTATTTAATACAGCTAGTTTTGTTTCTAATAATAATAACAGAAGATTACAGAAGAACTTTAAGATTGTAACCATTACCAGTTTCCCTAGCTCAGTCGGATGTTCAATAATTAAAAACTTTTTATTAGAAAATTGCCATTTTGAAACTGGCTTCTTTTACAGTCATCAGAACTTGTGCTTGCCAAATTTCAAAATAAGCTAATGACTGGTTATAAAATATAACTAAGATAACTGAAGTTAGCAGCTTATTCAACTCTAGTAGCATGCTAGCGTTTATCGTGCACAATAATACTTCTGTCCCTCTCGCACACGCATACTGGTTAAAAAGGGATATATGCAGGGGCGTATTTGCCCTAGGGCGATACGGGCCATGGCCCGGGGCGCCAGGCTGCGAGGACCTATTTATGGATTAGGAGGAGTATTTCATTTTAAGGGCGGCTGCCGCCCTTAAAATGAAATACTCTATCGTCACTTAATAGGGCGCCAAAGCTAAATGGACCAGAGCGCCAAATCTTTAAATACGCCTCTGGATATATGCTGTATGTCAGAGATAAAAGCTAGCGGGCTAAGCCCCCAGGTCTCCAGCTTAATTGTTTTATATACGGGGGTACTTTTGTTTTATTTTTAAATTTTGAGCGTGGATTTTGAGAAAAATAATAAGGGTAGTAGTGCAAAAATGTTGGCGGTAGGCGGGATTAAAGAAAAATGTTTTAGTTTGTCAGTACGCCATTCGTTCAAGTAGCGGACGGTCGTACTGTTCGATCTTGATGATGCCTCGTATAGAGGCAAAACGCGCGTCGATCGTGTAGTTTTAGTGTTTAGTGGTGGTGGTGTGTAGTTGAGTCTGTGTGATATATGTTGTTTCGTGTGGAAGCGGAGGAGGGTGGGTTTTTGCATGAACATATATGTGTCGCACAGACGCAGCTATTTTGCACGAGCCCGGCACTGGTTTCGCAGAGTAGCAAAGTAATTTGTTCCAGTTTGTTTAATTGTTTTAACAAAGGTTACCGTTCAAACATCTTGACAGTTATGTCACCATGCGCAGGTAGACTTGTCTGTATCTTGAGCCGACTCAGGTGCACATAGTGCTGGAACGGGAAGGTCCATGCGTGCAAATCACTGTACACAAGCCCCAGCAGGTTGTGTCCGGCCACATTTCGCCATTCCTTCAATGGTTCCTGCGGCAGAATTTTTCTTTGTAATACCTCAAAGAGAAGTCATACCCCCTTATTCATAAACGCTTAGTAAATGTTTGTTAGTTAACATGTTTTATGTTATTATCTGTCATTGTGCTGTTTGCCCTCAAATGAAAGGGACAAAACATTTCGCACGTTTAGAATTAAAGCGACCCATTTCTGAATTATACACGTCCTAAAATATCACCTTAACTAAAAGACATAGGGTTTAATTTTGGGAAATGTCATATTCAGAATTGAGTCTCTTTAATACTAAGCGTACGATTTGTTAGCTTAAAAAGATTTATAACTTTTTATAATTAAGGGGGTTACTAGCTAATATAACTTTTATTATATTAGGTTGCTAAGGCTCTTACGTCTCTGATTCTACCAGTTTCTGAATATGAAAGATCCTGCTGTGAAGAAGTGCCGTCAGAAACTCGGAAGCTTATTCTGTTCTCATGTACCAATAGCAAGAATTCTAGAGATTTTGTTGGACTTAAATATAAGTATAACTGTAACCGTTTTGTGAAGTGTCTGACATTTTGTGTGTGAACTTTAAATATTTAAACAAGACTTTGAAATAACTTGTGGAACTTTGAGATAGGCATATCAGCAATGATGCTGCTCGCCTATAATATAATAATAATAATAATAATAAGTTCGGTTTACCGTAGGCAGTTATAAAGATGAATGGGCATAATAAAGGACTATTCTTTCCTCTGTAGGACCTTTTCTTAATGTATATTATCTTTCATAGTAAATGTCTTAATAACCTTGCAACAAGCTTCTACAATGGCTCAGAATTCAGATCAGTATGAAATCAGCTTATCTTCTTTAGAAATTTGATTAATATTGTTATTATTGTAAGTAAGATATGACGACATTAGTAGGAAGGTATTCACTGTTATTCTTTATAAATAAACGAAATGGAAGGATGGAATTAATGTTGAAAACACCTGGGTAGTTTAGTCTTACCGGATGTGCTTCAACGTAGCGAAATTTCTCGAAATACTTGATACAGGTAGATTTCCCTGAGCCGATATTGCCTTCTATGGATACCCTGAAAGGCCGCTTTCCGGCCCAACGGGCGGCAGTACCCACTGTTCTTATGTTCGACATGATATATTATTTTCGTTTCTCACTTTGATTGAGGAAGTGTTTAGATGTAATTTCAATTATAGTTTCGGTAATGCTGACGCTTTGATTATTTTAAACTCATATGTAACCTGTAAAATGCTAAAAAGCAACGAATAATTGAAAAATTATAATGAGTTAATGAGTATAATGACATGTAACCCGAAAAGGCGGCAAACCGTAGAAAGAGAAAGCTATAGAATAATGGACGTCTTCCTTTTCATTTGCACAAGAATAAGATATAAATATGAATTTTCTTGTGAAAAAAAGAGACAGAGCTTGATATGTTTTGTCCCTCATGGCATGTTAAATTTTTTCAAGGTCAAGTTTGCTAGGCATACTTCTATGCTAAACAGACTTTGACGTTTTGTGACAAGCTCAATCCATGTCACGGAAAAATTACAAAAAATGTCCGATTTATTTAAAATTACGTGGATTATTGTTTATACAGGCGTTAAGAACAATATAACGAGTCTGCAGAATGGTGCGATGTTCTGTTTTATTCAGCAAAAGTGACAGTGAATCGAAAATTGATGAACTATCTTTTCACTCTGAAGTTTTTAAAAATTTCATCTTATTTGACTTATTAGAACAGATGTTTCATATTGTGTGGTTTCTTCCCGCTTTACATACACATCCTAACGTGTTTCAAGATCAAATAAAAGCTGTTTTATGCATTTTTAGTTGGTGCTTTTTACATAACCTTAAAACTCAGTGTTGTCACTTTTTCCCACGAATATTACCCCACGTTAAGGGGTAAATAGTACGTTGATGAAAAATTGTTATAGAAAAAACTTATACAGGACGCTATTTCGTAAAGCATGTTAGTCTAGTTTTTTGATTCATTAATCGTTTATTTTACGACATAAAACACTAGTACACAGATAAAATATGCACTAGTATAACTCGGCGGTCGACTCAAATGCTGTATGAAATGAAGCCCCGTGAAGTGTATTCTGGATTTAACTTCCAGATTCCCCCACGAACCACATATACGGGAATCATGGATTGCACCTACTGGAATCTTCCAGAATGTGTTGTAAACACTTTGACCGAAATCTATTGTTACAGTGTGGGTTTACTACATAATTATTTCCAACCTTTTTCGCTACAATTAGGTACCATTATTATTCTTGTATATTTATTTAAAATCTTAGGTTAAGTTTTTACAATATTTCTATAAAATGTAATAAAACAATATCAATACAAAATATACAAACATTATAAAAACCTAACCTGGAGTGCCGCCGGCAGCGGGGCAGGGCTCAAGCTACCGGTGGTTAGGGCTTGCAGAGTGAGGAATCTCATGACTATTCGTGACGTGTCCAGGAGCACCGCCTTCTGTATCTGACCCTTGATCCAACCTTCTAGCGAGAGTCTCTTGAGGTGTTGGTCGAGACTCATCATCATCATCATCACATTTTCCAAAAGTAATTCTTCTTTTTTCAATTTATAAAAATATTGTTTTTTTTATTGACATCGTAAATGACCCCAGGGAAAACTGCCTTAAAGATGGTAACCCTAAATATTCATGTGTGTGTATTTGCTGTCCCTTTCGGAGACACGCTCGGCGTTAGTCTTCTCAATAGTAAGTCTATGCGGCAAACTGCGCAAACAGAAGCAGTGCTGCCAGATATAAATTAAAAAAACGTAGGGATCGACCCAGAAAAATCCATGAAAATGTATGATTTCTACCAAAAACTTCGTAGAAAATTTGTATTTCCATACAGACCTTGTTACTTGAAAATTCGTAAAGGCAATTTGTTTTAAAATCCAGCCATTTTTACTTCGTTATCTTTCATAAAAATCCATGTAAGTATTATAAAACATACAAATGATACAAACAAAAGCATCAATAAATGTCATGATTGCACGACGGCCTTGATGCCAAAGTAAATTACCGCGTCTGATAATATTTTTTCCGTAGCCCTGACATAATAAAACGACAAATCAGCGATAGTTGTCTGGCATCAGGCAACACTGAAACCGTCAAGCAAATGTCAAAAACGAATTGTCAAACTGGAAATGGTTTGAGGTATTGAAAAAGTCGCTTAATATTGCATTGTTTTTTTTAGGATCGCACTGGTAATGCGGTAGCGTTTGTCGCGGACATAAAGCGTCTGTCCCTTTCGCACACGCATACTAGTTAGAACGGGATACATGCTTTATGCCCGCGCACTACTGCTCTAACAAAATTAGAACGGAAATCTTACGCAGATATAGGCACAGTGTAAATCATACATAATATTATACAATACACTATGTTATTAATTTACATTATACCTGCCACTCGCCCTTCATGCCCGCACCATGTCTGAGTAAAAGGCGAGGCGGGCGGTACAAAAAAATTGCGATGCTCAGTAATTCTCGAATTTTAGTAGGTAGGTCAATAAGGTACATAGTATTTAATCCGCATCTTGTACGTTTGGTGATAATGATAGTTTTTACGCTATCTATTAGGACGAAATCGGCATCCTTATTAGCATCAAGTTCCAATAGCATCCATTTTTCGTTTAAGCTAGACTCGCCTTTGCTCAAACATTTTATGTATGTTTTGGTGAGGCAATCGCAAAATGTCTTTTACCTAATGTTATTGAAAAATTCTTTGCTTTATTTATGTTTTACCTATATTCTTATACTAGCGACCAGTGCCGGTTTTAGCACTACCAGCGCCTTGGGCGAGATTTATACGGCGCCCCTAACTGCAATTCAAACCCATATGAAAAAAAGGCGCATGCGGTGCCCCTTTATATCCGGCGCCCTGGGCGGTCGCCCAACCGCGCCCCACCCTAACGCCGCTACTGCTAGCGACGGGCCTCGGCTTCGCACGATTACAATTAAAATGTACTTAAGTACCTAATGCACCTACATAAAAACCTTCTGTAAAAATTATCTTCACAGTGAAAACCGTATCAAATTCCGTTGCGTGGTTTAGAAGGTGGAACCGGCCAAAGATGTGGACAGACAGTGCCGCATAGTGACTTTATTATGGAGTTACTGATAGTGATGATATCCTAGTTTATAAGTAGGTAACTCTTGCATCTAACAAATGGATCTCTTTTGTTGCTATAAATAGAAAAATGATTGATTGATTATATTATATCGTTCTGCAGAGCGAGCGACAGGGGTGTTCTTAACCTCTGACAGGGGTTCCACTCTGCACTGTAGGTACGCTCAACCGGCTTGCCTATGGCATAGGCAAATCGCAGTAGGCTGTCAGCTTGCCGCGCGCTCGCTCGCTCGCCCCCGCCGTGTCAGTGTAATTGAAAACCAATGCCGCGCAACCCTAGCGTGTCGCCGAGAGTAGCGGGGGGAAGGCGGGCGCGGGTGGCGCGTTCCTTTTGACTTGCGCCGCTTGGCGCATGGTGTATGAACTTTTTGTGCGTGTTAATAAAGTTAGAATTCGTTTAATCGCGGTCGTAAAAGAGAAGTTTCTGTACGTTAGTACTATTATTTATTCTGTGCCTCTGAGCGAGTCCCTTTCTCATAACACTAGCGACACTAAAATTACATTAAGCCTCGCGGAGTGACAATTTCACATTGAGAGGTCATGTTAGGGCCACCTTTGAAACCGGCGCATGAACTCACTTAGATGTATTTTACCTATGTTAAATTGCGAATAAATATGTCAGATAGACTAAAACGAATAGATTAGAAGATCATAAAATAAGTTTCGGTCATATACTAGCCTACAGGACCCCAATTCTCGGTTCATGCGAGATGCATCTCACGTGCGAGATCCGTCAAAAAGTGACAGATTTCCAAGGGAATTGACAGTTGTTTTCGTGCGAGATGCATCTCGCATAAACCGAGAATAGCCCCGCAGTCCACTGTTATTCTCTTAGCGCATCAACGTCGCACTGGACGCTGGGGTAGCGCCTTGGATGAAGGACTAAGCATGGACATAGCCTCAGTACTTGTCAAGTGTACATGGCCAAAACTGTCAAAATGCTTATTAAAGTCAAGAGATCAGCTAATAAAATATCGCTTTCAATTTTAATACTCTTTCTATGCTATACTATGTCTATAGGTAGCGCTTTGCCTTGCTCTAGCGCTAACTCGAGTGAGCGAAATAAAGCGTTGCCTCGACGGCAAACTCGACAGTAGTTCTAATATCGCTGTTATAACCTACGAATAATAACAAATCAGCGGCGCCGCGTTCGCTGTCGAAGCAGCGCCCTTTCTTGTTTGCTCAATATAGCGCGAGCGAGCCATCGGGACAATTCTCGGTTTATGCGAGATGCATGTCGCACGAAAACAACTGTCAAATCCCTTGGAAATCTGTCATTTTTTCACGTATCTCGCACGTGAGATGCGTCTCGCATGAACCGAGAATTAGGGTCCAGGTAGGTAACGTAACGCCAGTTCAGTCACGCACACTGCTGCATGTAAGTGAGTACCAGAACCAAAAATTTCAAAATTGTTTTGTTTTGTACTCTTATGATGCTGCGTCGTCGTCTAATCGTGCCTTTAACTCTCTTTGCATTACCTACCTCGACGTCGAACGCAGCGCTGCCGAACTTAGAGAATCACTTCCCGTCTGGTGCCTATTTTGATTGTTTTGAGCTGCAAACTAAAATCCGTGGAACAAAATAAACATTCCAGATTGACAGCTCCATTTAGAGATGAAACGAACTGATTCCGAGTGAGGGGCCTGCAACAGATAGAAGTATATTTCATTTCCGTTGCCTGATAGACGAATCAATTTTACTCCATGCCCAATTGAGTAAATTGCTAACGGTAGAACAGTCTTCAAACTTTTTTTTATTGGGCGATGTAAATTTGATAGTAGAAGATCCGAACTTACATCGACCTTCACCGAGCTGATAATAGAATGAAACATATTTTATAACAAATTTAGTATATTAGAAAATATATTAAAAATGGGTTGCCTAAAAACTCCTGGACAGACTATTTTTGATTATTTTTTATAACCAATTTAGTATATTAGAAAGTATATTAAAAATAAGAAAGTGCGCATGCTCAGTATTTACACGACAGAGAATGACAGCGATACCGTAGTAAACAGTGACCGTTATTTTGGAGCAACTGACATTTGAGTTGCAAAAAATAATAATAATTAAATACATAAAAATCAAATATCTTAAATCTAATACTAAAATATTAAACAATATTACATCAATGAAATAAATACATAAATATTTAAGTTTTACAACAATTCATTATTATTTATTTTTTTTATATTTAAAAATAGTCTGTCCATGATTTTTTTAGGTAACCCATTTTTAATATATTTTCTAATATACTATATTTATTATAAAATATGTTTCATTCTATTATCAGCTCGGTGAAGGTCGATGTAAGTTCGGATCTTAGACTATGAGTATAATATTTTTTTATGAAATAGGAAGGCCAACAAACAAGTGGGTCACCTGATGGAAGCCTGATGGTAAGTGATCGCCACCGCCTATAGACACCCGCAACACCAAAGATATTGCAGATGCGTTGCCAACCCAGAGGGCTAAGACGGAATACCTCTAGTGCCAGTAATTACACCGGCTGTTTTGCTCTCCATGCCGGAATACAACAGTGCAAGTGTGCAATGTGTGTAGATAATAGTATTTTATGCAACTGCTATATAATGAGAGGCCTTAAAACACGAGTGTGGTTTTATGAAACGAGCGTCAGCGAGTTTCATAATAGTATCACACGAGTGTTTTAAGGCCTAATTATATACAGTTGCATACATTACTTTATCTACGCACATATCATAACTGCAAAAAACCGTAACAGCAAAAAACCAACAAACAAGTATGGCGGCAATTCGATCTATCCGTCAAGACGAACGTTTTTTTAAATCATAGACAAAAGAATGAAGTCCCTACTGTCATGTCACTCGACATCAAATGTCGTGCGTTTAAATTAAAAAATCATACTGAGTTGACGTTTCGTATCGATAACTGTTTTAATATCTGTGGATACTAGAATAGAGACCAACTTGAATTTTGACAGCTGTTCCAAATTTAAATTCATAACGTCGCGAGATATCGGTAATGTGATCACCAATAAACACAGAGTACTAAGAGATACTACACAATAAAGAACAGATTTACCTACTACCACAGACAAGAAAATTCTTATAATAACATTGGTTGTAATAATGCTGGTCATTTTCTATGGTGTTTGAACGCGTTATTTAACAATTATGATACGTGTGTAGATAAATTACAATTAAATCTTAAACTTTAACTCCACCAGTAACCGTGTGCGAAAAGAATGAACGCTTTAAATCCGCGACAAACGTTAATTAGTGCAGTGCAGGCGTTATAAATACAAAAATTTAAAAGTAGCACAGAAAATATAGCGAAGTTGTTGCTACATTATCCTCGTTCGTTATTAAAACTACGGGATGGCTCATTATATAATGGAATAACGAACGCATTGTTGACTTATCGCCGGGCGAAATTCCCGCGCTGTTCTATTGTTTATGAGTCACCGTTTTTATGCTCCGTTGCATTGTGGATGGGCGTAGATTGAGCCAGTGCATAGACAAGGAAACATTTTTTTTTGTGAATCTAGGCGATATAGTAGGTATGGACGGGTCGATCAACCCGAAAAGCCAGTGCTGCGTAGCTACCCAGGCACTAGGCATTGCGTGCCCCAGGGCCCTCGAGCTCTGGTGAATTCTCACAAGACCGATCGTCGTGGAGATCCTTGGAGAAGACCTATGCCCAGCAGTGGGCGTATTCCGGCGGATATGATGATGATGATGATGAAGAATTAAGCTTGACGCAAGTCGATGAAATGACAGTGTGCTGACGTAACTCTCCAATTATATTCTAATCGCGGTTTGATAATAACGCGTATCAATCGAGAAGATTCGTGCTATGTGCACAGGCATCTCGTCGCCAAATTGCCCCCCTATTCCGTATAAAAATGAAAATGTAAGCGACGCCATCATTGGTATTTAGTCTGAAGACTTACGCAACGAAACAGAAAAATACATTATTTATTCCGGCATTAAACAAATAAAATTATTCCGCTTATAGATGGCCCCCCTGGGACACGAGACCTTTGTTCAAGGATAAATTAATTTAACCGTCGCCAAAGTTGAAATCGTAAACTGACTCGTAAAACGTACCTAATTAATTTTTGAACTTAGTTACGGTTGTTAACAATTTTATGTGAATTTTATAACTTACGTAACTAACGGGTTAACAAAATTTTGCTGATAGACGTCAGATGAGATGTCTTATAGTTGTTTTACAGCGGCCATTCTCACGTCGACATTGAGGTGAGGTCACTAGTAAATATCTCTCTTCTGGCGACAGTCGGGTAAAAAGAACGTTCAAGTCCTGCTGGAATTTGACATTTTAACTCGTACTAGAATCTGTCATTTGAAATTATACTAGTCCAGGAAGACTCATTTACTGCCCTCTGCAGTAATATACTATTACATAATGATACACTTTATGTTTTAAACGACTTTCACGCATAAGGTAAGTACACTAAGTATTTAAACAGTGCTTTTAGGAACAGTGTTTCATTGAAGCTAAATTACTCGAACTGATAAAAAGCAACACAATTTTGGCACAATAAATAAAAAACTGAGAAGAATTTCGAGATTTTCACACATATTTATTACGTTATCGGGACTTAAACGTGATAAAAACATTGTTAAATTTACCTCGACGTTTCGGCCATGCAGCCATGTTTCAACGGCCGTGGTCACGAGTAGACGGTGAATTTAACAATGTTTTTATCGTGTTCAAGTCCCGATAACGTTATAAATAAACTACGAAGATTCCAAAATTCCTGCCTCAAACGGAGCGATCCAGCTTAAATAGCAGTCTTATTGAAAACTGAGCAGAGACATGGTTTTTGTTGAATTGGAACGAGGCTGCTTAGCTTACCAAATAACAAGTTAACTGGACCATTTTAAGTACAAGAAGGAATAGAAAAAAAAACTCTATTCTTACTAGAAAAATTAGAAAAATCTAATTGGCTCAGAATCATAAAATCGACACGTCCTTTCCCTGTAATTTTGATTTATTAAAAAAAATTGCACCTTGTTGAGTTTCTTGCCGGTACCTTCTCATCAGAGGTTTTTTCGAACCGGTGGTAAATTTTATGACAATTATATGTAAGTGCTTCCAGTAAGCCTAATCTGATTAAAAATATTTTGACTTTGACTTTGACCTTCCCATGACTTGACATACTAGAGCGGTACGAGGGATGTGTACTTTCTATGAGACAGCACTGTCAATAATGTCAACTGTAGGAATGTCGAAGTATGTTGGAGGATGCAGATGTGAATACGAATGTCAAGTAACAACTCACGTTAGGTATGAAAGAGAGTTTTTAATGAACTGATTGTTAAAATACCTGTAATTAGGCTACACAAGTCAGCATGTAAGCCTTAAAAGTAACGTTGTTGTGCGTGTCGGGTTTCCTCCTCGTCTGCCCAAGTGCTGCGGTTCCCCTATGGACTCCTCCGGGGGGAGAGCAGTGCTTGGGCCGGTGCACCCTGGGCATCGGTCAATGATTTCTTAGCCTATATCAGTGTAGGACAACAGTCTAACAAAATACCGGCGTGAAGGTCCAAAGGTCCATACAGAACTATACTATAGTCCGGTAACGAATCAGTGATATTCTTAGGTTTGCTGTTATCCAAGGTTTACCTCCCTGTCCAGTATAAATAGAAACATTTACGCGAACAGCCGTATATTAACTTCTATTCAACATTTAAACAAAGCCTAAAACAATTAAGTCGAATTTCCGCAAATCGGCGCAGCGTAGTTCCTTGCTCACTGAAATGCGGTAAATTAGAGTTGAGTACTTTTACACTGAGGCCACTGAAATATCTATTAAAATCCACTCTCTCAGAAACTAACTTTCTTTGTACGGACAGTAAAAGTTAATGTAGCAAATTGAACTTAAGAATTACTTACGAGTCTGGCTCGTAAAACTACCCGGGCGGGGATTGAAATGCAAAATACTTAAAGGAAATCATTTTGGAAACTTCATCTGAAAATCAAGCATTTCTTTTGTTTGTATCTTATTGTGCTATTAAGGACCAGGAGTGCGACTTTTGAATCTCACCGGGTCACTGAAGCTCACCAAACAGGCCGTTTTTCATAGACATTCGGCCATTTTGGTGATCTTTAGTCACCTGGTGAGTTTAAAAAATTGCATCCCAGGGGCGCTAACATGACGCCAAAATTGCATACAGTGTACGTGCTAGCAGGTACATCGCATTGAATTTACTGTGACTTTACTTTTCTTCTTCTTCTTTTTCTTCTTCTTTTATGGCTGCCACGAGACTTGTGCCAATGTCAGTGATTAACGATATTGTTCCGTGAGGGCCTCAAAACCCCCTCTCCCCCCGTCGGGTTATTAGCCATTGGCCAATATCCCACCATATAGGCAGGGGAGTTCCACTCCGCACTGTAGGTACGCTCGGCCGCCTTGCCTACAGCGTAGGCAAATCGTAGTAGGTTGTCAGCATGTTGTCAGCTTGCCGCGCGCCTGCTCGCTCGCTCTCGCCGTGTCAGTGTAATTGAAAACGGATGCCGCGCAACCTTAAAGTGTCTCTGGGAGTTGCGGAGGGAAGGCGGACGCGGACGGCGCGTTCCTTTTGACTCGAGCCGCCTGGCGAATGTGTATGAAGTAATACGAACTTTTTGTCAGTGTTAATAAAGTTAGAATTCGTTTAATTGTAGTCGTAAAAGAAAAGTTTCTATACTATTATTTATTATGTGACAGCGTTGACAGAAATCCAAGATGGCGGTCGCTCAAATGTATCTGACCTGCCATATTAAGGATCATGGTCAAGGCGTACCCCAAATTAAGACAGGGAAAAACGCTAAGAGCCAAATGAAGATTAACGCGTTTATGCTTCACTTCATCTACGCCGAGCTAACTTTTAATTTTTGCATCTTTTTTCGTGCTTTGTAATAAAAACAGTAGGCAAACGCAGACCGATACAGTTTCAGGACTTTCAGGGTGACAAGCCATTGTGACGCACAATGGCGTGTTGAGTGAAACCCGGGTTCGTTGGCTCATTTAATTGTTTGATTGTATTTTAATTGCTTTTTACCCTATTACGGAGATAAGAAGGTAATGTGTAAAGGGAGAACCACGACATAATGGCTTAAAAGAGATTTTAACTTAAAACTGCCCTTTCTGGGTTTCCATACAAACAGCAGTAGTGTTCTCCAACAAAGGTATAGACAAGATTTTTTGTTATGATGTTGTTATATATGCCTTAGACCCAGTTTAATAAATATTCCTTAGTTTTGGAAATATTAAAGCTTTTTGTTGTTTTTGTACACGTAATGTGGGGATGTTTTTTTCTCGTCTACTCCACTAAAGGTCTTTAGGTGGACTTAAGTACGAGTAGGTAGGTCTTTAAAAAATTTTGCTGTCTGGTTTGCGAAAAAAAATCGATTAAGGGATCTGTTTGTGAAATATAGTGCAAATTTTTGTTAGAGTCAATTGTGCGGGATCCCGAAAGTTAAATTGTTTTTGGAAATATGTATTTTTACATTCGCGGTGGTAGTGTACATATATATGTACAACGAAATCAAAAGGAACACTATCATAGCTGAGTAGGCTTTACAAAACGAGCACCTAATATTCAGTCACTGATAAAATGTACTTGCAACTACGGAACCGTACATTACTTGTGCAGTTTAGTGAAATGAAAATGAGACGAAATGCTTTTTTTAGTTATTTATTTTTATGCCTGGCAAGCACTGTGAGTTTGAACCCGTGCTTGGGCCGCAGTATGAACGCCCGCGGGTCGAGCCTCCTCGACGCCTCGCCGCCCCTGGTACCGTAGTGGCGGAAAAACTGGGACAAAAACACTTTGGCGGCTGTCACTGCGAAACGGGAACCTGAAAATATATCAAAAAACTATAATTTAACTTAGGCGGGTCAAAATCAGAATTATGCGGATTTCACACGGGGGCAGAATAGTGAGGCAGTATTTGAACGCGCACGCCGAAACAGAACTGCACCTAGCACGAATCTTCTCGATACGCTAACTCGCTGCGTAACTCAGTGCGTCTTTTTCTAACTAGCTCAGTAGAAGAGAGACGTACTGAGTAACGGTATTTTGGGGTAGTTGGCTTCCCTCACTACCTTTGTCATAAACCTTTACGAACCTCATTTGACTGTTAACATTTGATTTGTTTTTATAAAAGTAAAACATAACTTTTTTTTAATTAAGCTGGCAAATACTTCATCCTCTTCTTCTTCACTTGGTCGTTCATCAGACACCCGTAACACCAAGGAGATTGCAGACACGTTGCTAACCCAGACGAATGCAATACCTCTTGCGCCAGTAATTGCACCGGCTGTCTTGTTTTCCCCGCCGGAACACAACATTGCAAGCACTGCTGCTTAGCGGCTGGATTGGCGAGCTAGATGTTTAGTAGCGTTTCGGACGGATTGCAAAAGGTCCTACCACCCGCAAAAGCTACGGTACTTAACTACAATGGGTTTAGCAAGCGTTTGTCAATATTATTGACAAACGCTTGCTAAACCCATAACCACTGACATAAACATAAACACTGACTCAGTAAGAATAGCAACTGATTCGATTAACTTGAATAACTTACCGATGCAATGTCGTGGCCCAGTTCCGAACGGTAAGTACGTATAAGGCTTGATGTCGCTTTTGTTGTGTGTCGCGAACCGCTCTGGATCGCATTCGCTCGGGTTTGGCCAATACTGCTCGTCGCGGTGCAGAGAATATATGGGGAGCCAAATATGGATGCCAGCTTCTGCCTGGAAGACATTTGAAATGTTTACTTCGCGCTAAATATGCGTTAAGGTGAAATAAATAGTACTTATAAAAAACCGGGCAAGTGCGAGTTAAACTCGCGGGGAGAGAGCTCCGTATGCGCTATAAATATTGAGAAATTTTGTATGTTACTCCAAATACCATAACTTCTCTTCTCATAGGTTTTCCAGGAATATGTTTCTGTATTTTTAAAAATTTTAGGCCTAGTAGTTTCGGAGATAAGGGGGGCATTGGTCATTTTCACCAAAATTTTTTAATAACTACATAACTTAAACTTATAAAAAATATTACATTTGAGATTTTCACAACAAGCCCTTTCATTTGATGTCACACGATATAGTTTGCAAAACTTTTTTCAATTTTGTAATTTACCCCCCCTGTTTAAAATTAATTAATTTACGTTACGTTTTTGAGCCAACGTCTTAGATACGAGTATGTGCATCAAGTTTTAACTAAATCGGTCGAGTAGCTTCAGAGCAAATCGGCTGTGACGATCCGAAGGACCGACTGACAAGTGATTCTAGAAAGGTTCCGTCTTTTCCTTTTAAGGTACGGAACCCTAACATTATGGCAACTCTGGCTCACGTCCCCCCTAGACTTCTGAATTTGTTTATTTAGTTTTATACTAACGACGAAATTGTCTTGGCTGCCAATGTGCGATGGTCCGAAATCGTATCGTTCGACTGATCGCCGGTCCGCTGCGCCTACTAACGGCCATAACCTTAGCACCTCTGAAACAAAAATAATCAAAATCAACGTAATACAGTACTGGGGTAACAACGCGTAACAAATCGTGTTAGGCGTTGACTGATAGAGCAGATAATATCAAAAGATAGTTGAGTAAGTAAGTAACTTTATTGTAAAAATGCCAATTTATGCCAAATGTAACTTACGCTTTGGATGTTCATGACTAAAAATTGAGCAAAAGAAAATGATGGTTAAAAAATTTTCGCTTAAAAATTATATTTTTAGGGCACACTTTACGTTGATGATATTATATCTAATACATTGTAATTAGACATAAAATTATATAGGTACCAAGTTTCAAGCTAATCTGATCACTGGTCAAAATGTAACATTTCAACCAAATGGAAAGAAAGAATTGTCAAAAAACAAAGAAACAGACAAACTAACACATCAAGTAAGTTGTAAAAAGCTAGCGATAAAGTACCAGGCGCTCAAAGCGCAGCTGGAGCTGAGCTTACCACTGACGCACATCTCCAAATACTCCAACCTCTGAACGTAGTCATACACCTCCTTGATGTCCTGTGGCCCTGGTACCCGATCCAGTTCATCCTGCAGTTTCTCTTGCACGTGAGGGTTCAGAGCCATTTCGTACAGGAAATAGTTTATCAAATTGGCCGTAGTGTCGTATCCAGCTACGTAAAATAATACGGCTTGGGCGACTAGGTCTTCATCGGAAAAATCTTGAAAAAAAACGGGTTTGACAGTTCATATAATATCATGCCAATTTAAAAGAAGAATGGATATTTAGCATTCAATTGTCATTGACGTCGTATTTTGAATGGAATATTTGAAATCATTGTAAAGTGTAAACAATGTTGTCTTATTTGTCCTTCATTGAAAACCTCATGACATTGAATGAAGGTAGGTCATTGTGAACTCTGTATTTTGAGATTAAAATTACAAAAAAAGTGACTAGATATGTTTTTTCCGTGTACCCTTCAATTAAAAAAAAAATCGGCCAAATTCGCGTTGCACACTCGTTTACATAAGGGTCACGTTCGTAGGGATAACGATTTTACCCCGTAGTATATAATGTATTAAATTAAGTTATAATTGTGATCGTGTCGTAACGTAAATTATAAGTTTGTGGGCAACAATAGACTAGTAAACATATCTTGATGTAATAAATTTTCGATGGATGTTTTTTCAAGTAGTTCGATCTGCTATACTCGTATTGTATGATTTTCCGCCTCATTGTTGAAAAGTTAGAAGGGGCACACCTGACTAAAGAGCCTCGTATCTCTATCCTGCTAATAAGGCGCAAAAGGAAAAGTTCTTTATAAGCACCTATGCCTTATAAACGCCTGAGCACTAAAAAACAAAATAGTTCCATCTCAGATACCTACATATATGTCCGGAGTGCTACTTTAAATAAATATTTTTATTTAGTATTTTTTTACTCTAATGTAATATTATCTATGTAATTCCAAAATCGACTCCATGATGTGGCCGCGTAAAATGACTGATTGTCTCTGACATGTAGATAGACGGATAGTTCGCAAATGAAACTGTAAAAAATATTTTCCAAGTAGGCCATAGGCTCTTTTACATGTCTGAGTCTACCAGCGCTTCGGAAAAAGGAAGATTCTGCTGAGAAGAAACGCAATAAACTCACCAGAAATTATAACGGTTAAGTTTTTGCTATGGAATGGAACCCTAAAAACCAGAGTATGAGAAGGTCGTGCCTGAGTGTCAATCAACCCACCACGCGAAAAACTGGTTACCTCAACCCATTCGTTTTTCTCAAATAAATATAAATCTAACACGCGAATTACAAACATTACCGCCTAACAATATGTCTCACAACAAAGCTTACAATTTCAACGATTAACGACGGAGTCCCGCGTGCTCCCAGCACAATGGGCGCCACAACGAAATAATAATTGAATTCTGCACTCGTCAATCAAAGTCAACAACTTGTACCAAAGGGAAACAAATTAAATGTAATCTTACTTTCCTTGCTCGGCTCTCTCAGCTTCCCTGTAATTTGACAATATTAAATATTGCGACTTAATTTACTGATTTCGAATTGAGTTTTTGAAGTGTTTAATTTTGTCGGTTGGCGTCGGAAGGGTTTTGATCGCCGACGACGTGATGACAAAAGTTTGGCGATTATTACAATGTTTACATGCTCAAATGAATGCTTTAAAGGAAATGGTAACAAGAGTTCTTTCTGATCCGAATTAGTTAAATTGTGGTCCGAAATAAGTTGGTACAAAGCTGTATAAATCGGAACAGATAATGAAGATGGCCTTATAGCATCGCATGGTCGTAAATAAAGACGGTAATATTGCAAAAATTAACAGACAATCTCTATTTTAAAGAAAACCACAGAACGTTAATAGTATTTTATACAACTGTTGCATAATGAGGGGTCTTAAAACACGAGTCCTTCATACTAGGATCACACGAGTGTTTTAAGACCTAATTATGTACAGTTGCATACATTACTTTATCTACACACATATCATAAGTACTCTATGATGGGTTCAGAAGCCATAAGGCAATGACCTGCATTGCCTCTAGCTACTAGTGCTAGGTACCTATTAAATATCTATAGACTGTACACATTAAAATAATGTAATAAAAAATGAGTATGAATAAATATAGAAACAAACTAGAAAAATTCTAATAATAATATTGGTTGTTATAATGTTGGTCATTGCCTACGGTTTCTGAACGCATTATAGAGCATTTATGATATATGTGTAGATAAAAAAAGATTACTTTCTTATTTTGAAAATTTAAAATCACCTAACTATTAAACGTAAAAAAGTTCGACTCTGGAGAGCGAACAACAGTTATTTTAACGATTTTTTTTCGATAAGTATTTTGTCATTTAGAATTCTATTTCTATTCGTCTTTTCGATCTTTGCCAAATCGCCAAACATTACCAAATTATCAATGGATTATTTAATACCGTGAGCAGCGTCCACTAAGGTCTGTATGAAGTCAGGTCGGGGCTCAGCTTGCTTCTCTCTTCGCGCATTGAGAGCAGATTTAAAGAGGTGGCCGAATTGCTCCGCGTCGCTTGTCTTTATTATTTTCACGTTCAACAGCTGAAACGAAACATTTTCGCTGTCATTTTCATTTTCATTGGCATAATACTGACCACAAAAGTGTCAATCAGGATTCAGTTTTCACAACAGTTTCTGACAACTCGGTTTATGCTATGTGTCATCATTCTAGCCAATATTACGGGTATGATAGTGATAACGGTTCGCAGTTCACACGCACTCAGAAGGACGCATTTGTTACATGAAAAGTATGGGTGACTCTTTAGTTCTTGTACCAATTTTTATTAGCATTTGTTTTCACTGAAACTAAGTAAGTATTTAACTGGGTGTTTGATTCCAGTCAGTAACTGACTTCTGTTCATGTCAGAAGAAAATACTTGTCATCAAGTATTTTGTTGAAATTATAGCAACGTTAAACAAATTGTCTTAAACTCGAGTATATACCAAAATGCCACCATATTTTAAGCCTATTACAGCGAAGCTCTTCGCATTTGACAGCAAAAATTTACTCTAAACTTAATTAGTTATTTAGCTTATTTAGCACTCCTTGAGCGGGAAAGGAAAGATAGGTAGGTAACAACCGTGCTGACCTGCATGATAGTCTTCAAATTCTCATAGCCGAAGAACTTCATAATTTGCGTGGTGTCCTGCACAACTGCTCTCTTCGCCAGTCGGAAGATGCAGTTGTCTGGGTCTTCCAGGGAATCTACAGCGAAGCCGAAAGCGCAAGAGGCTATCACGTCGTTAACGTATGATGTTGTGATCTGAAATGAGTATCTTTTAAGGACCTAGTGGTTTCCAGTGTCACGTGAAGGACTACCAATAAACAAGTAACTAGATTAGGTAGCCAAGTGAGGGGAAAGTTTGATCTGATGTTACACACGAGGTATCAAAGTTCCCGAATTAAGTTGCAATCCACATCGTCAATAGCTTATAACAGTCTACTGCCAGGCAAGTCCAAAGCCCAGTTTTTACCAATCACTATTCGCAAATGGTCACTTCATTGACCAAGATGATGTATCACTCAATGTTAGCCTGATTGCAGTTTTCATTCCAGAACACGTCTGATTTAGCAGTTGTTGGTTTTAATAGCCCACTGCCACTTAACTTTGCTAACTTTATGGTTAATATTAAATTATGATCTTAATTTCAAGCGACCATAATGCTCAAAGTGCCTGTCAGTGATTGGATGCGGTGATACAAAGATTCAATTCAGTGCCTTGAGAGAGACCCAAGTTGAGCAGTGGACTGCAATTTATAGGGAGTGATACATACATACATAAACTCACGCCTGTTTGCCGGAGGGGTAGGCAGAGACCACGCATTTCCATTTGCTACGATTCTGACATACAACTTTTGCTTCAATTACTCTCATAACATTCTTCATGCATGCTTGTCGGTTTAGGGTACTCCTAACCTGGCCTTTTTCCAGAATGTCTCCGATTTGGTCGGAGTACGTTCGCTGAGGTCTCTAGCGATGCATGCGATTATTCGATTTCTGAATATTTTATCAAGATCGCTGGGCACCAGTAGAAGCAAAAGGCGTCTCACCGTTCGTTGTGAAAGTTTTTACGATACATTTGCTTAGCAATAGATGCCCCTGGGTTGCAAGTAAAGGATAACTGATGTTAAGCCCTCAGTGGGATATCCCTCTAACCTCATTGACATCCAACAACTCTTCGGCTCGGATGCGCGAGCGCAGGTACTTGAGCACCGAATTACCGCAAGTAGCCATCAGAGGCGCCATACTGCGGCAGCGTGAGGCTGAGAAGGCAGGCGTTAGCGCGGCTCGCATAGACCGCCATTTTAAACCTGGGTTTCGACAAAAATATCAGTGTCTGAGTACAATATCGTTCATTGTCGAGACCGTTGTTTAATGAAGGAACTGCAGAAGGCCAAAGGGGTGGCAGCTTCCTTTCACAAGGAATTAAAATTGCGATGCAACCGAACGAGGGAACGCTGCCAGAGTCTTTGGCACCACGCCACGGTACAAAATTAAGACAGGTTCTGTTTTAGTTTAATGTCAGTTTTAATTTAATTTGATACATTTCTCGTCGGTCGTAATTACACTTAGTATTTTCTGACTCCTCACTGAGCGTAGTGAAATTCGTATGGATTTAAGGATTATGATTAAGAAGACTTGTAATAAGCTTTTTCGACCGAATTCATTGTTGTTTTCTAGATAACATATGAAATGTTTTTAAAAATTAAGCTTTAGGCTGCTTTTCCACCAGAGATGTGCGAGGATGCGTAGCGAGGGGTGTGTTTGTAAGAACCAATAGAATCGCTTCATTTACCTCGCCTCGATCAGCACAGCTCTGGTGGAAACGGCTCATTGGTTCTTTACAAACACATCCCTCGCTACGCATCCTCGCACATCTCTGGTGGAAACGCAGCCTTATCTACTTATCTGAATGTTAAGGTCAGGTTCACGGTGAGAGTAAATCGTGCTAGGTAGCCTCGAAATGTAATGCTACTCTCATGATTTCACTCGCAGCATGCAAACAGGCTTTCTGTATAAGTTATAATCTTGTCATGGTGTTAGTCTTACCCATGAAAGTATTAAGTACTTACAAACACTTCAAAGGTGCGCCAGACCAAGCAGTTACCTAACAGACCAAATATGAACCGTAATATACATAAAATAACGGGCGTTTACATACATATCTAGATGGCAGCCGTGTGAAAGAGAGGGCGGGTTTTTAAAGAGGTTTAGTGCTAAGTTATTGTAATGCAAATCGACTTGGAATCAGATTTAGTTTTCCTTGATGTCGACGGTCGCTCGCAGCTTCCAGTTGTACGTAAGTACTTCTTACTTCCATGGTCGCACCGCTCATTGCCTTACGTCTAGCTTACCTCTTAACATGATCAAGTTTCGTCCAAACAGTGGATCGCAGTCTTGATCAATATGGACCCCTCTGTCGCTGAAGGAGTTGAAATCGGCCACCATGATGCGACGTATAAGCTCGGGGTCCCGGGGGACCAGTGTTGGGACGTGGTATTGGTAGATACCGAAATATCTAGAAAATCGATAAAATGATCATTTTGATAAAAATGCATATAATTAGGTACATTCAATACATATAAAATAACAATTTCATTTCTGGACCATTTTAGAACTTGTAGCATAGAGTCGTCACTGTAACATTATGACATTCAAACATTTTATTGGTCATGTAATGTCGCAAAGTCCATGATTTAGCATGTATTCTATGGGTAGGAAATCCTATGGATACCCCAGCATCCGGGGTAGTTAGGTTATTTCGGATTTTCACCGACTAAAATCCCCCGGTGTGGTGGTCCTCAGTTGCACTTTGGGATCTCCGAGAACACACCGGAGGTCCCCTAGCGCCTTGCTTACTTGCTCATCCTATCTGCAGGAACTGACCTGCCTCTTAACACCAATTGCCTTTGTTCAACCCAACATTAAGCAACTAAAGCTGCTAGTTGCTAGTAAAATTACTCTTAAGTTACGATTATTATTATTTAATTACGAAATCATTTCCTTGGATAAGTTACAACTATATAGTGCTACAATAGAGTCAAAATAAAAAATAATAAATACAAAAACTACTACAGTTGTACCAAAAATATATTGAGCATCGGCAGTATTCGTTTGCGCAGAGAAGCGCAGACCGGTTTCCTACAGTAGCCGAACGTGTGAATATTGTACTTTATTTGCAAGCGCAACTGGCAGAGTATTGCTTGCTATGTATTCTTAGCTTTGTCCGGCTTACACAATTCGTACACTGTGGCGCACGGGCTGCCGCCATGTTGCTCCGAAATCGATAGACCAATGAAAGCGCAAGAGTTTAGCGCGCGTAAAATTCTTCTTTATCATTGGTAGATCGAAATTTCTCGCGCTACTAAAATTGGTCTACTGCGCAGGTACATCGTGGCACAATTATATTTTTGGCTACTTGAGGTCTAGATCCCCGGTTTGGGTCATTCCTGGTGCAGAGGCTGTCCGTCGCGGTTCAACGCGGTAACGCGGCGAGCGTGATGGGCACCTTTGGGCCGGGAATGGCCCGTGGCGAGTTGTTTGATTAAAATTGTAGTTTATAATTGTAATTTTCGTTGTAGAATTAATTGTGTATTGTTTTTTATTAGTTGTGTTGTAATCTATATTTAATTTAAGTGTGGTTATCTGACATTTAATTTTGTGTGAATTTGAATTAATAAAATAAATTTAATTTGCCTAAAAAAAACTACTAGTAATATTGGTATCACACATTGGCAGGACATTAAGCTGACTGATTAGTAAGAAATAACAATACTTTATGTCTCCCGGAAAAACTTGCGCGTCAGGGCCACTATTATTTAGAATAAATCTTGTTTATAAAGAACCGGCAATGAGATAAATTGGATACAACTATTTTATTGAAATTGCATTCGTATACGTATACACTATTTAGAGTCAATAATCGCGTAGGTCGAAATTGTTTCTAAAATTCCTTTGCTTCCGAAAACTAAATCAGAATATTTTTGTTCATCTAGGTAACAAAACCACAAAAAAAGAACATAAAACACTAACCTTTCATCCTTAAAAGCGCTGTAGCCAGCTTCGATTGCCTCAACGAAGTTTTCCCGCCCAAATGTGATAGACGTCAGATTTCCAAAAAGCGGGAGCGGCGGGAGCGTGCAAACGCCGCGCGAACCGAAAAACTGCAACCGCCACCACGAATAACAAAACAGGCACAGCACTAGTAACACAATAAGCCACATAATTCCAAATTCAAAATTGTTTTTTTCTCTAAGCCATAGACGTGTGATCTGCGTTTGGTTTATAATAAAATGAGCAATGTTGATGGCCAGTAACCGGTTGAAGAAAGTTGTGTTAGGTAATTTTGTGACGTAGACGTGAATGCTCGGTGTGACCAGAGTTCAGGAAATCATTGTAATTCTATGGGCAGTTGAGCTCTGGTTATTAAGTTTTAGAAGTTATGTAAGATGGCCTGTCAAAGTGGCGTGTGCTCATGTGCCTCTTGAGAAGATATCGTGTTTGTGTTGAAGAGAACAAA
Organism: Ditula angustiorana; assembly: GCA_963691745.1. Lineage (NCBI taxonomy): Eukaryota > Metazoa > Arthropoda > Insecta > Lepidoptera > Tortricidae > Ditula > Ditula angustiorana. The sequence continues at coordinate 2,139,716 of OY829480.1, read as the reverse complement.
TCTTATAATTATCTCGTAATATATTCCACATGCCGCTGCTTCGCATCCGTATAAATCTATTAAGTGAAAACCGGTCAAGTGCAGTTGTTCAATTGCATTATCAGTGGACCATTAATATTTGGACGTGTTAATTTCAATTGTTATTATTATGATATTGTTATTATTACGTTATTGTTTTGTTATTATTTGCTACTAGCTGTGCCCGCGACTTCGTCCGCGTGGAATAGTGTTTTTGGGTAGCATTTTTAATTATTTTGGCTAATTATTTTACAAATAAGACAAACGTATAAATACTTTAATGAGCTATTTTCAGTGTATGTCTGCCCGTTCGGGTAAGCACACTTAGGCATATTTCCTACACCGCGCCGTATCATGCCCCCCCCACCGCGCGCTATAATGATTCCGTAAATGTTACATCAGAATAGCTCTAATATTTTGTCTCTGGTCGCAAACTTATAAAACATTCACATAAACCTTACATATTTCCATACAAACTTTCATCCCCTATTACCTATTGTCATTTTGCACCCTTGAGGGTAAAACTTTTACAAACTTTGAATGTCATATTTATTTATATCGAATCAACAGCCTAAAAAGTATGTTTCAAGCTTCTAGCTCTAAAAATGACGATACTTTCATACAACTTTTCATTCCCCCTTTCAACCCCTTACAACCCTTTTTTCGCATTAAAAAGTAGCCTATGTCTTTTCTCAGGCTCTAGACTATCTGTGTACCAAATTTCATTTAAATCGGTTCAGTAGTTTTGGCGCGACAGACAGACAGACAGACAGAGTTACTTTCGCATTTATAATATTAGTATAAGGATGGTATAGTTGAGCTAGTCGCGGAAGCTTCGGAATCTTTCGTATTTGAGGTTTGTTAGGGTTCTGTATTTCACTGGCACCGACAATGACGGCCCCGACTTCAAAAGGTCATTTGAAGTCGACGCCGTTGGTGTCGGTGTCGGTGCCAATGGCGATTAAAATTCAATTCAATTCAATTCAATATCTTTATTGCAAATTTATGTTGTACAACAGTTCTTAAAAATAATTTATGGCTTTAACATAAACCCTGTAAGGGCACAGCAACATTTACTGTTAGACGATAATGATACCATCATAGTATTCTTAAAGCTAGCTTATATTTATTGCTATCACATAACATTAATTAAGTACCTATATGTACTAACTTAACTTAATTGTTAAAACATTTTATTACTAAACATAAATAAATAATAATAATAATAATGAATGACAATTACATGGTACTAGTTTTCTTCCATGAATTCCTGAATGTTGTAATAGGCTTTTTTAATTAAATATGTTTTCAGTTGGTTTTTAAAACGGTTGAGGGTGGAATTATATATACATATTATTTATGTTTTTATGAAAATAAATGACATCAAATCATAGTCAATTTCACCGCAGTGTTTGAGTCTCTGCGTCTAATATTTAGCTAAGCCAAAGTGAAAACTGTTTATTCGTATCTACGTATCTCCTAATCGTAGCATTACTTTTGATTTACCACTAGACATTTTCGCCGGAATGTAAAGCAATTCCGCGTTTTCGCCGCTGGCTGTACGCGATAATAAACATTTCGCGTCCGATTCTACATAAATAAAAGCCGGACATAACTTTTCCATTTAGCGTTAGGATCCTTAGGGTCCCCGCATACGATACAGCTCTAACACGACCGGCCAAGTTAGAAAGAAAAAAACATTTATTTTGCAGATGGTAGGACCTTGTGCAAGGTAGCAATCACCATCTTGCTCGTTAATCCTGTCGCTAAGCAGCAGCTTGTACGTTGTGTTCCGGCGTGGAGAGCAAAACAGCCGGTGCAATTACTGGTACATGAGGTATTCCATCTTAGCCCTCTAGGTTGGCAGCGCATCTGCAATCTCTTTGGTGTTGCGGATTTTTATGGGCTGTGGTGGTTACTCACCATCAGGTGACCCACTTGCTTGTTTGCCTTCCTATTTTATAAAAAATAAGGAAAAGGCGACCGAACAGACACTATAAGGATTTTGGGCAGACAGGAAAAGATAGCGAGTTCATTTAGTTCTATGTAAAGATAAAGAAAAGATATTTATTCGATCTAATCTTGTTTAGTAAAACTAACTTGACCAATAAAATAGTTAGCGATAGAATGATAAGTTAGTTGGTCTGAAAGAAGACAAAACAACTGCATGTTAAAATAAAAAAAAAGCGGCCAAGTGCGAGTCGGACTCGCGCTCCGAGGGTTCCGTCATCAAGAAAATCTAATATTGCATTTTTGCTTTGCGAGACCAAAAAAGTTTTTTTTATGTTTATTAACTACAAATTTACAGTTTTCGGATTTATTGTTTTATTTGTGCTGTGAGACCTTGCTTCTTGCCAAATTTCATAGTTTTGGGTGTCTTGGAAATGTATGAAGCATGCGGCATAAACGGCCGTATTTTTTGATTGCGTTGACTTAGAAGTTTGATTTTTTCACGGCTCTAAGGAACCGCAGACCTGAGTATTTAATATTAATTTCAACTCAATACCTCCACGCGTTCTTGAGAGACAAATGGAAGAAAAGAAATGCAAGAGAAAAATGGTCTTGACAGGCAGGCAGACAGACAGACAACAAAGTGATCCTACATGGATGCCGTTTGTTCTTTTGAGGTACGGAACCCTAAAAATACATCAATCTTTTAGTTCTTATGCCCAGAATTATGAATCGCAGTACCTTTTCGTGTCCGGCCGCCCTAAGGCTCATAATCGTAATGAAATCCTGCCGTCTGGGTACAGTCGTTAGCGCTTTAATTATCTGTTAAAAGGATAGGTTGCCAGAAATGTAACAGAAAAAGCTCTGCCTTCTGCGAAAAGATACAATTTGTATTTGTCTTTTGACATGAACCTTGTTTGAAACGAGAGTTGTTTTGAAGAGAGGAAAAAAAAGGATAAGCTGCTGAATTTCTTGCGGCTTTTCTTCTCAGAAGAATCTTCCATTTTCCGAAGCGCTGGTAAACTCAGACACGTAAAAGAAAAAAACCTAAATGGTATACTTATAAAATATTTTTTTCATTTTCAATGATTTTTCATCATTTTAAACTTGCGATTTTCACAACTATTTATAACGTTATCGGGACTTAAACGCGATGAAAATATATTGATAATTTACGGCCGTGGTCTACTCGTGATCACGGCCGTTGAAACATGGCCGAAACGTCAAAGTAAATTATTAATATATTTTTATCGCGTTTAAGTCCCGATAACGTTATAAATATTTTTCATCGTGCTTAGCTGACTGCGGCAAAGTGAAATAAGCGTTATGTTTGCAAATAACTACTTTTATTAAATTCAATTGACTGAAAAAAAATTGGGATTAGAACTTAGTTTAGTTGAGATCGTCAAAAGACAATCGTCAAGAAGCTTACGTCCGTCCCCGGGTGTCGAAACATCCCTATACTTACCAAATTTCATCCAAATCGGTTCAGCTGTTTAATGGTACAGTCAGCGTCAAATATACCAGAGCGGGCAAGGTGTCAAAAGATATTTTTGACCACCTTGCCCGCTCTGGTATATTTGACGCTGACTGTACAAGCTGGACAAACAGACAGACAGCCTTTGCACTTATAATATTAGTTTGAACAGTGTTGTCTCTAAAATATAACTATTGTTTATCATTTAAAAAGAAAATTCATTGATACATGAATGTATCAATACAGTAAAATGAATTTTGCTGTATGTATCGTTTTATTGTGCTTACCAAACATAAAGCCTAAATCACAGTATCCTAAATTGCAGCATATGTTAAGTAGCTAAAGGTTCAAACTCAATTGTTAAAAATGTAACATAGAACCTTATAGAGGTAGCACTGTCAGAGGTTGTGAAGTCAGATAAAAGCTTAATAGGCAGACCTGGCACGTGCCTTTGACATCTTTTTATAACGAGATCTATCCGACACAAGTCGCGGTTGACACATTGTACTGAGGTCATTGGACTGTTTCAGCTTTTCAGCCAACGCTGGTAAGTGATGGATCACGCTGTAAAGATAAACATAATATGCAATGGCACCGTATAATAGAATACCTTAAACTACCTACATAAAAAAAGTACAACTTAAACTGCATAAAAAAACTACCTTAAAAAGTTCACTACACGACAGTGTACACCGTTCCATAATCCTTTAGTGGTTTAGAAGGAGTAAGAGGCGGAAGATATGAGTACAGAATAAATAACGTACAGAAACCTCTCTTTTACGACCGCGATTAAACGAATTGCAACTTTATTCACACGCTCAAAAAGTTCGTATTACTTCATACACCATGCGCCAGGCAGCGCGAGTCAAAAGTAACGCGCCGTCCGAGCCCGCCTTCCCCCCGCTACTCCCGGCGACACGCTAGGTTTGCGCGGCATTCGTTTTCAATTACACTGACACGGCGGGGGCGAGCGAACGGCAAGCCGACAGCCTACTGCGATTTGCCTATGCCATAGGCAAGGCGGACGAGCATACTTACAATGCGGAGTGGAACCACCCTGATATGAGGTCAGACAGGAATGGATAGCGATTATTTGACAGTATATAAAGATGTCGTGATATTGTGAACTGTTGACAAAATGTGAAATAAATCATTCTACTTAAAATATAACGCTGAGGTTGAGGTTGAGGCTCAAGCTGAGATTGCATTTGCCATTACCCTAAATTTTTCTTTGTGTTGTCATTACATATCATTTAAATTTATAATTTGAATGTTTTAACGACATAATAAAACAAATTAGGGTTTTGTACAACAAAGAATTAACATACAGTCAAGGAAATTGAAACACGTACCACCGTAGAACCTAGTCGAAGAGACATACGCATGACATTTGTATGACATAGCCTGGCGTTTAACGCGTCGCGTCATTGCGATAGGTTCTAAGGAGGTACGTGAATATATTTCCCCTACTGTACATACATACATACTCTACTTCGGTAATGTCAAACTTTATAGCGCACAGAAGCGAGCCAAGAACTCCAAAAAAACGTAATATAGAACAGGCATTAAATAACACAATGTTTAAATTAAAACTACGTAGAGATAAAAAAAAAACTTGCGCCATTATCATTTCACGACCCGAAACTTCGTCCCGAACTGTCACCCTGCCAACCGCGGCAATCTAACGTAGCATCGACGAGCTCGGCGCCGAATTATCGTGTCGTCCTGCTCTAGCGCTAGCACGAGTGAACGAGATAGACTGAAGTCTCGATGTCAAGTTCGAAGCTGATGTTCTTAGAGAGTAAAGACGCGGTAGTTATATTAAATCAGCCGTCCCTTCTGAATAAAATAAACTTATAATTTGACAGGTCGAGTGTGTGAGTGCGATAGGCTAATGTTAGCGGCCAGTACACTTTGAACCCTAGTTCAACGGTATAGCGTAGAGTTTAGGGGTCATATTGCAATGGCTAGCGTGATAATTTTTCAGAAACTGGTGGATTTCGTGTTGGCAAGTTTTTGTTTAGGCTTTCAGTTATTATTCATTTATTATTTATATTACACGCTCTGTAACACATTAAAATAAAATATCTGTGTTTTTGTCTTCTTTAGATAGTTTAAAAATAGATACAGCCTAGTGGCAGACGGACAGACAGATAGACGGACGGACAGCGGAGTCTTAGTAATAGGGTCCCGTTTTACCATTTGGGCACGGAACCTTTTTTTTTGTCGTGGTGGGAAAGCTTTATGGCTTCCCCCTGCCTGGAGCGGCTCGAGGGATATGTGGGACTCTCCCCCCAGAGTGGGGGGCATACCCTAACTAAAACCCACCACGGCGTCTCTCTCAAACCGGCTGACAAGCAGGCGTCGTGGGACCTGGAATATGCTCCACAACGACGCCTGACCGGCGCCCCAGCCTACGTGCCGGGGCTAACCCGCGCCAAAGGAGGGGAAGGTCGGGGACGCCGAACCTTCCCTCAGAGGGCACGGAACCCTAAAGAAGACAGTCATGTTAGGGCCGTTGGTGTCTTATACAGACTTGGTCCGCATCGGTCCCTGGCCAGCCAGGGGGTATCGGGTAGTGTTGCGGCAATATCGAACTATCGATAGTATTGTTGATAGTATCGTGACCTCCAAAAATAGACACAATATCGATAGGCTTATCGATAGTGTCGATAGTATCGATAGTATCGATAGTCATCAAATCCAATACTATCGATACTATCGACAGTATTGGATTTTAATGACTAATGATACTATCGATAGTTATTAAAAATCAATACTATACTACTAGGCACCAATACCAATAGATAGGATTGGTCAAAAACTATCGATAGCATCGATGCTGTCGATACTATCGATAAGCCTATCGATATTGTGACTAATTTTCGAGGTCAACTATCGATAGTCAAACAATCGATAGTTCAGCAACGCTAGTGCCGGGTCAACTTTATCTCTGTTAGTGGGGTACCCCGGACATTGTCCGCCCCATTGCCCGGGGCACTCGGCCGCGCGGGCAATTAAAGGGACGATCGCTTTTCTGCCACGGTACATCGCTTAATTCATTCCATCAAAATTAATCGAACAAAATTCTATAGAATAATCGATATTATCTTTACAAACATGGGTATAATCTGCAAGCTTGTTATTTTAAATCGCTTATTGTATTGAAATGATGAATAATAAAAATAGATTAAACAAAAAAACCGGCCAAAGGCTCGGATTCGCTCACCGAGGGTTCCGTACAAACCGAATTAAGAGAAAACTTAACTTTTTCATTGGAAAACTCTTTTCCTCCATACATACTAAGTGATCTGAGTACGTATTTGACATTGATTTCAACTCGATATCTCCCAAGGAAAGGGTCTTGACAGACGGACGGACACCGAAGTGATCCTATTATTGTTTTTTTTTCTCTTACGGTGCAAAACTCTAAAAACCAATGGAAATCGCTAACAATGTAACAATACGTTTAAAAGATAGTGCACTTCAGACGAATTCGTCATTTGAAGCCATTCCTTTCGTTCACTTCATTCGCCTTCAGTGCGCTCCATTCTTTCCGGAGGATTTACGTCAATGGTTCGATTTATTTGACGGGTCCGCCACGAGTGATTAACCTAGCTCGGAGCCGTTAAATGAAGCGCGTGTTCCATTTTTAAATTAAGTACAGAAAAAATGTTTCTGCCATCTTTATGACCAGCATGAAAAAAGCACGTGGACCTACAGTGTGGTAAAATACTTAAAAAAACAAATTAATGTTTTTCCTAATTACATCGATGGCGGCATTTTAAGTAAACTTCTTTTGATAATGACAACACAAAGAAAAATTAGGGTAACTACTATACAATACTACTATGTCAGTTAATCAAGTTTTAGATTTAGGGTTTTGCCGTTTAGAACTAGACAAGACTGTTTAGAAATTATATTGATCTCTATATTAATGTGATTGTTTCGTTAGGCGTCATCTGGATCTAACAGTACGACCGTTCGCTACTTGAACGAATGGCGTACTTGCACGAGCACGGCACTGTTTTCGCGGAGTAGCAAGGTAATTTGTTCCATTTTCCTCTAATTAAATGCGCAACGAGAAAACGCAAGCTGTCCTAATTCATAAATCGAACGCACACTGCACACTGGCCAGTACCTCGGGGCTATAGCCGTACTATATGCAAATTAGCAATAACACGGGCATGCTACGCAACGCCACGTGGCGTGGAGCCGATATCACGCTGTCCATATGGCGGTACACACGCCGCCAACCGTGAAATTGACATGAGCGCGATATTAGCAGGAGATATTATTAAATTTTCAATGAATTTTCGCTATTTCCGACATCGAACTTGACATCTCGTTTGCATACACGTACACGGAATAGCGCAAAGTAATTTTTTTTTCCCACTATAGCTTTAGCTCGTGATTTCGTACGCGTGGGTTTTGGAAGAAGGTATCTGTTTTTTTTTTTTTAATAACAACTCTGCTTCTAGGTGGCGTATCAAGATGAATCATGTACCAGATTTTAAGTTAGATCTTAAGCAGTACAATTGTGACATTAACATTCAATTTCGTGCAGAAGTTTTTGCATGATGCGCGTCCAAAACAAAGACTACCAAAATCTCTAAAAAATAATTGTTTTGATTTCTATTGATATTGTGTGCGTGTGTGTTGTGTGTGTATGTGGGATGTCTACGACTTACTTCACCCTAAACGGTGAGACAGAATATCCGTTTTATATTTAGGAGTTCAATATTACTTATTGAACTCCTAAATAATATTTAAAAGTGAGTTTGTTAGCCCTTCCCTTTGTTTAAACTCTAGCTCCACCCATAGATAAAATGGGGAATTATTTTTCTATGTTTCATTAGAACCGTCATATCTATTTTAAGCACCTCATAAATGAATGACCGCAGTTTCATAACTGCATGTCCAGCTTTAAACGTGTGTGTTGCCAGCTGTGAAATTGGCCGCCATCTTGGCCGGCTGGCACTTTCACGCGCGTTTTAACACGACACCGAGTGATGGCAACCCCGGACATCCGGATGTTAAATGTGATTTTATTTCATTTGTAGAATAAATTCAGTCTGAATTTCAAAACTTATAAATTTCATTGTTTGAGTTTGAATTCATGAATAATTGAACTATAACATTTGTTGATGTCAGAAACTTATCACAGGAAGAATAATATTAAGCATTATTATGTTTACAATTACATTATATAAAATCATACCCAATCAAATCATCTACATATCACGTCATATATTTTGTTCCACACGCACACGCATGCATACGTCACACACACGATGCTCACTCTGACACGTAGGTACTCACATTTTTAATTTCCATCCGCTCAACATTTGATTTCTAATGAAATATACGAATATACCTAAATGTAAAGTAAAATGTAAATTTTTCATCTAAATTACTAATTTTTAAATTGTTTTAAACTTTCGTGACTTTCACATAGATATGTGTGTCTACTCATGACCAAGGTCGAAACGTCGAGGTACATTAACAATGTTTTTATCCCGTTATAGTCCCATTTGACGTTATAAATGTGACAGATTTTTAATAAGAAAATCGTCTACAAATCTTTACCTTGTTCCCGTATGGAACAGCATTAACCGATATTTTAAGACTTCAAATAATCCAAAACACTCCATTGTCATTACTGAGATTCCCCTGAAATTTCCTTAAATATTTCAGCGGCTAATCCCCGAGTCATTTGTTGGGGGGGATTTGGTCCACCACCTTATCACTCGGCTGACCCTTCACCGACTTCGCTGAAAGAAAGGGTTTTAAGTGATGCTTGATATCATCCTTTCGAAATCCTTTTTCTTTAATAAAAAATCGTTTATTAGTTACTCCCTTAGCAAAACATGTTTTATGTTGCCAGTTTTGTACCTTTGAATAGCTATAGCTCACATATGTGTGGAAGTAAGTCACAATAGAGAGATCTCTCTTCAGGCGGGTGTTATGCCTGGGGACCGAAGTCCGAAGTCCGAAGGATGAAAGTTGTAAGTTGTATATATGCGTCCGTGTTACGAAAATTCGTTAGCGTGATGTAGCGCATGTCAGTTGGTTTCCTCTATTCTACACTAGATGGCGCTAGGGGTCGCTACATATGTATTTTTAAAATGAGGATCTACACAAATTTTACATTTTACACAAAATAAACTTTTGCATTCCTGAGTCTCGCTTCTGTTTCGCCAATATTGCCATGGTTACGTACGCAACGTCCTTATTACATGAAAAAAATAATGTTCAAACCTTGTAATATGCAAGAGGAAAGGAAATATTACCCTGGTAATAAATTAGAAAGAAGCACTTCGCTGTAATTCGGTTTTGACGAGCAATTTCCTTGCACAAAGGTTAATCTCTTTCAAAGATTTGTTCGTCACCCCTTTCGTAGGGTCTGATCATTTCGTTTTTTGAGTTACAAATCATATTTAATTCCACTTACATTAAATTTAATCATCCTGGAGACTCATTGATAAAATGACAGCGATTAAATTTTCTATACATTTTTAGTCTCTAGAAAACTTTTATTAGAAATTAATTTTAAAAAATTTGGAAGCTAATAAGTCAAGTCAAAGCATATTATTATACAACTGTGGACCAGTTATGCGTCGAGGACCATCAGCACTCTACGGGTGCAATAATATTCACAACGGGTGCAACAATTATTTTATTTTTTTTAGGATTTTTTTTATTATATTAGGGTTAGGGCTGCCTCGATTCTGCAGCGCTTCAAGTATACCGATATAACTTTTACGCCATTTTGCAAAAAAGTCTGCCTAACTGCTCTGCAGATTACGTGCCACCTCCAACCCTATTCTAAAGACCACTGCCTTCAGTTATGCGTCAACGTATACGAGAAAAAAGAAAGAAGAAAGAAATAAATTAATGTTTTCTTGGATATAATTGGAATCACTAGATATAAGTTAAAACAAGTATAATTGTGTGCCCTGACAGGGTGTCAGGGATGGACCTTTGATATTGACTGTAACACCTTATATATGCATATAAGGTGTTATATGTATACATGTCATGTACATGCGTATGTACAGTCAAGGAATTAAATTTCCAACCCACCTAAGGTTCAATAGCATATAGCAAACTGTCACCATAAGAGCTATAGAGCAAGACGTTAGTTTGACATATCGACCTTAATGCATTGCGAATGTCAGACGACATTTCAACGAAATGGGTAGGGAATTAAATTCCTTGACTGTACATGAAAATACAATGGAATGAATCGACTTATTTAAAAGTATTCAATAAATGCACACTTTTATGCAAAACACGGGCAGAACACAAATACACAAACATTGTGTTGAATACGGTAAGCCAAAACGTTAATTTTCAGTGGGATCCAGAAGACTCTTAAAACTAAACTTATACTAATTAGTAGATTCAGGCGTTACTTTGCGGAGGTCCATATCAACAAACTGGAACTTGTACGCCATTCGTTCAAGTAGCGAACGGTCGTACTGTTTCTTTGATCTTGATGATGCCTCGTAAAGAGGCGTAATGCGCGTCGATCGTGTAGTTTTAGTGTTTAGTGGTGGTGGTGTGTAGTTGAGTCTGTGTGATATATGTTGTTTCGTGTGGAAGCGGAGGAGAGTGGGTTTTTGCATGAACATATATGTGTCGCACAGACGCAGCTATTTTGCACGAGCCCGGCACTGGTTTCGCGGAGTAGCAAGGTAATTTGTTCCAGTTTGTTAAACTTATACTAAACTAAAAACTAGTGAACAGTGACGACTCGAACAAAAGTGTCTTTTAAATAAATGTTGTATTTTAAATAAAAAAATATTTAAAAAAGTGGTTTTGCGCAGTAGCAAGGTAATTTGTTCTAGTTTGACGACACATATGTTAAGTAACCTTTTTCATACCCTGACCACAGAATAAATAATAGTACTAACGTACAGACCATCTTCTTTTCTTCTCTACATTTCTTCTTTTTACGACCGCGATTAAACGAATTCCAACTTTAGTGACACGCACAAAAAGTTCGTATTACTTCGTACACATTAGCCAGGCGGCTCGCGGCAAAAGGAACGTGCCTCCCGCGTCCGTCTTTCCCCCGCAACTCCCAGGCGAAACTTTAGAGTTGTGCTGAATTCGTTTTCAATTACACTGACACAGCGAGAGCGAGCAAGCGAATGCGCGGCGAGCCGACAACCTACTGCGATTTGCCTACTCTGTCGGCAAGGCGGCCGAGCGTACCTACAGTGCGGAGCGGAACCCCCTTGCCCTGACTATTGACAATCTAGCTCAAGATAGTGAACATTATACAGAGGTAGTTAAATATAGGATTTGGAAAGAAAATTTCATCCATGGAAATGGCATGAGATTTACCCGTTTACTGAGCGTTTATGAGAGAGGGGGTAACATTATGCACATATTATGCAGTCCGAAGTGTAGGGATGGCGAACTATAATAATGGATGCATAAAGCATCAACACTGCATTTCAATATTACGCTGCATTTAAATTGGAAGCACGGGACGGTATTCATAGAAATGTGGTTACTATTAAAAATTCAAAACTGGCGTATAGCTAGTTAGTGCTACAGCTATGGCTGAGTAGTGTGACCATGAGTTTGGTCTCTTTTGAGTTCAGGACTGGACAAACTGGAACAAATTACGTTTTTACTCCGCAAAACCAGTGCCGTCTCGTGCAAGATAGCTGCGTCTGTGTGACATAAATATCAAACAACATATTATATCACGCAGATTCAACTATACACCACCACCACATAACACTAAAACACGATCGACACGCGTTTCGCCTCTGTACAAGGCATCATCCGGATCTAAATCTGGAAAAAAAAATAGAAAATAAATGTTGGCTTCCTCCCCATGAACGCCTTTCAAATAACCAACATATTAATAATACTAATAAATTTAGACCTCCGCAAAGTAACGCCTGAATCTGTAAATTATTCAGGACTGAATGTATCCCAAACAGTTCTCAATTCGGGCTGAAACTATGGAACACATTATGTGTGATTGTGACGTTCTCGCTAGAATGAGAATGAAACTCCTTGGTAACAAATACTCCAAAAAAGGATAATACAAGGCACTGCCATTGCACCACGTCATCCACTTTATAGAGGAAGTGGAAAAGCGATGGAAAAGTGTGAAGGATGGGTAAATACACAAAAGATCCCATTGGGTTGAAGTGTATCAGAAAGGAACCCAGCAGACGTGGTAAGAAGATAAGCATCGGAATGTGCTTCTCCGGAGGCTCACATAAACTTTTTGAAGGCGATTGTGAGCAAGAGATAGCCTCCCTGATATCCCAACAGCCTTCTTGCTGCTGGATAACCTAGCAAATACCATGACGCAAAATACGTAACGCTTTTAAGAAAGTCCGTTACGTGGACTTGAATTCACTTCAAGAGATGAGAGATTAGCTTTTATCTGACCCCTTTTCCACCAAGCTGACAGGTGATAACGACAATTCGGGATACATGGCTAACTCGAAGAGTTTTTGTATTGCGGGGCTTTAATAGTGGCTACGTAATGTACTTTGATTTGTCGTTGTCATCTGACATATGTTAGTTTAGTGAAGTAGGAGCCCCGGGCGCCTGTCCGTGTGTAGTCAGCATTAAGAGGTAAGTAATAATCACTATGATGAAGCATATTTCGTGCGCCTAACTTTTTGCGTAATTTCTGTTAGCTGATTGTCTTGTAAGACTCATTTGCCCAAACCAATAATTAGACGATTCTATTTCACTATCTCTCAGAATTTACTCACAGTACAATTGTTTCGCTGGTGGTAGGACCTTGTGCAAGGTCCGTCGGGATAGCTACCGCCATCTTGCTTGTTAGTCCAGTCGCTAAGCAGCAGTGCTTGCACTGTTGTGTTCCGGCGTCGAGAGCAAGATAGCCGGTGTAATTACTGGCATAAGAGGTATTCCAGCTTAGCCCTCTAGGTTGGAAACGCATCTGCAATCTCCTTGGTGTTGCGGGTGTCCATAGGCGGTGGTGATCACTTGCCATCAGGTGACTTAATTGCTTGTTTGCCTTTTATATTTATAAAAAAAGTTTAAAAAGGGAAGTACATTGCTGCCTTTAGATAGAATATCAAGTACCATGTAATGATCCAAGGAAGCAGTGTAAATAAAATCAATCTTTGTACTAATACCGAGACGCAAACTTTAAGTAATACTTACTTCCGGACTATTCATGCTGCAAAGACTGTAACCCTCAAAAAAAAGCCTAACATGTGTGCTCTAAAATGCGACTTGGTGTGGGAGACTTCATCGTGTTCTCTATTTAATTATATTTATGTATATAACTAAATGTATATATTAAGTTACTATTGTATAAGTTCTGATTTTTGTTGGATTTCCAACATTTTTTTTGTTGTTTTGTTTGTTTCTTCTTGTATATGTCCATCTATTAAACTTATGGATTTTAATAATTTACCTCATTTTGCATACTTGCAGTATGCGGTCGCTATAACAGTTTACTTAGTAATCGGTGTTTTTTTATTTTTTTTATTTTTAATATTTAGCTATGCCTATTTTGAATCCACAAGCTTAATATTTATGTACTATTTTCTTTTTATTTGACATGAATATTTTTATTCTTATTTTATTTTGACATGCGGAGACTATACATCTCCAAGTAATATTGCACAGTTTGACCGTGGAGGCGTTTTACACCTCCGCTAAGCATAGATTAAGTTAATTAATTTGTTTTTTTGACCCTTAGAGACTATACATCTCTAAGTTATTTAGACTAAGTATTTGATTGTTATTATTTCGGGGACCATATACATCCCTATCTAATTTCTTTGATCTGGGGACCCTATACATCTCCTGATCATTCTTAACTAGTGCCAGTACGTTCAATATGCTTAAAGCTTGCTGTGCTATTTACTGTTTTTTTTTTAATGATTATTATTTTGTGTAACTTGTGTATGCCATGTACTATTGTGATAAATTGCACTGTAATCTGTTTTGAAAAGAGAGGAAAAAAAAATAAACTGCTGAGTTTCTTGCGGCGTTTCTTCTCAGTAGTATCTTCCATTTTCCGAAGCGCTAGTAGATTCAGACATGTAAAAGAGCCTATACGGCCTACTTGCAAAATAAATTTTTGATTTTCATTTTCATTTTCACTTTATGCAATAACAGAGAAAAAAGTAATTGTTCAATGAGAGAGACGTTAAAACAAACCGTTTTAAAACCGATACAAGAGTCAATCTGCCAACGCTTCCGCACAAAACGCCAATACATTTAAGAGCTCAATTTGACGAATGGAAGTATCTGCTCTTTTTAATTCGCGTCCATTTTGCACTCAATTAGTAAAAATGTATGCAATCAGTGAAATTAAGGGGCTTGATTAATAGCACTTTCGGTGCTAATGGAAGAATGGGAATACGATGGGGGGCGAACTGATCGCGATCATTTTGGGCGGATCGGTCGTGGAATAATTTCAGTATAAATGCAGTATTTATTACGACAGCGAGTATCAACTACAACAACTTTTTTGTTGTCTTTACATGCCCTTATAAGATTACTATCTAACCTATTATAAGACTAATTTAAATATTGACCTAGTATTATGGAATGAAATAAGTAAGCATGTATCCATAAAGAAACTTTGTGGAAAACTTTGAAAACGAAAATGACAAATTTTGCAAGTAGGCCGTATACCCCTTTTAATTGTATGCCTGATTCTAACAGGGCGCTTATTTTTTTTACGGAATAGGGGCAAACGAGTTTGTGGTTGACCATGAGAACCAGCAACTCCAGCATAATCCTTGATCCGTTGCACACCTTTAGTTCTCTCATGAACCACTCGATCTCTCACGCACTGTACGGAACGCAGCTACTACTACTTTATTACTCCAAGCCGGTATTCTGCGATCCTCGGTCACCTCTTTAAGTTTCTTGCCGGTATCGTCTGTGGCCCTAACATGACTGGCGAAGTTTAATTTATCTCTATCTGCGTCCCTTTCTTATGACACTAGTTAGACAGAGACAACAGGGAGGGGTTAAACTAAACCTGGGCTGTCATGTCAGGGCCTCTGAGGTTTTTTCCTAACCGGTGGTAAATTTTATACTATTAGTGCTGCTTTCTGTAAGCCTAATCTAAATAAAGATATTTTGACTTTGACTTTGATCTGTGAATCCATTGAAAGATTCTTTTTTATTTGAATTGGTTATATGTTGATGTTGCTCCCAATTTTTTGATAAAATATTTCATCGCTAAGAGTAGAAAATTAAGCGATGAATCAACGTCTACAACAATTACGAGTCTCCTCAGAGTCTGTACGTATAAGCTCGGTTTTTAATTATGAAAAAAATATGTCGTGTTTTTAAGAGTCCGACTTTTCCCCCCAACTTCCCCTAAACCATGGTCACCGGAATGTAAACACCGTGGCTAAGCGTCGTTCCTATTTTCATATTCATGTGCATTCCACCTTGTTTTAACCAAAACACGTTTTGCAATTCGTTTGCTATGAAAAATATGCAAGGCGGTGTCTGAGACTTTTTAAAATATTTTTTAAACAATTTTACAAGTTATAAGTAGTTATAATAAAACAACTTAAACGGTTTATATCGCGTGTATTGTAACTAATCTCGAATTGTAAAAAAATCTCGACGTTTCGAGCACTTTTCAGGTCTCATGTTCAGGGCAGACTGACAAAAAACTTAGAATACAAACTAACCAATTAAAAAAATATATATTGAAAAACTAAGTATGAAATCGTTCCAATTAACGCAATAAGATTACAGACTCTACCAGCGCTTCGGAAATGGCATCTGCAGTTGTTTTATTTCAATGCCTGCAAGTCGTTAAAACATCTGAAAATTAAAATTAAAATGAAAAATTTATTTTGCAAGTAGGCCATAATAATATGTATAAGCTCTAATACACGTCTGAATACACTAGCGCTTCGGAAAATGGAAGATTCTGCTAAGAAACGCTGCAAGAAACTGAGCAGTTAATCTTTTTTTTTTTTTTTTTTATAAGGAAATACTAAGCTAAAAGTCAATTATAAGTCGCTGTTATTAGCTTGAGTAACTATTGAAGGAATAGAAAATAATTTCAAAAATAATTTATTTCAAGACCGAACTGCTGACATCAATTCAATACTATAAGGGTATTTCACTAAACTCTCTTTCCCTCTCAACCCTCTGGGTTGGCAACGCATTTGCAATCTACATGGTGTTGCGGGTGTCTATAGGTGGTGGTGATCACTTACCATCAAGTGACCCACTTGCTTGTTTTCCTTCCTACAATATAAAAAAAACTAATATGTCAGGTGACAACGACAGCTTGGAGTACGGTCAGCCTCCGAAGTAGATAAACATTAAATTTTAGTACCTTGTCGCTGTCAGTAACGTGATTATTTCGATCAACTCTGATTTCATATGTTACTACGACAGGGTTCTTGAGTGTTCAGCTACTTCTGAGACGTCGGTCACACGCTCATTCTGTCGTCAGTTCAGTCCATCATTCTGGTCAGAATGACGAGAGAATTATCGTGCAACCTGTCTCGTGTCGTGCCAGTCTGAACTGATCGTAACCGTGTCCATTTGTCATCATTCTGGCATCAGTCAAAACTATACCGGAATGATGGACTGAACTGACACCAGAATTAGCGTGTAACCGACGTCTAAGGCTGAAAGTATAATAACGTATCGTCAATTTAAGCCAAAAACTCTTTGAGTTTTTTTTTATAAAATAGGAAGGCAAAGAAGCAAGTGGGTCACCTGAGTAGTGAGTGGTCTCCACCACCTATAGACACTTGCAACATCAAGGAGATTGCAAATGCGTTGCCAACTTAGAGGGCTAAGATGGAATACCTCTTGTGCCAGTAATTACACCGGCTGTCTTGCTCTTCACGCCGGAACACAACAGTGCAAGCAAGTTGCTTAACAGCAGGATTAGCGAGCAAGATATAATGGTGGTAGCAATCCAGACGGACCTTGCACAAGGTCCTACCACCCGCAAGTTAGCCGAATATACCAAATTGTCGTCGTTACATGTCACCTGTCAGCATAGTTGGCTCTTATTTACTTATGTCTAATTGTAGTATTTAATTTAATTTAATTTTGAAGTGTTACGTTGCAACGACCACAAAAGCGAATTTAGCTTCTACTAATATCTAATTAAACATCCTTTTTAAAAACACCTACTCCTAGCTTTTGTATCTCATATTACACCGTTTACAATTAACTAGAGATGCGCCGAATATGGCTTTTACCGAATTCGAATATTTATTTAGTCGAATCTACACTAATAGGTAAAGTTTGTTTGTTTGTTTGTATGTAGGGGTAATCTCTGGAACTACTGAACCGATTTCAAAAATTATTTCACTAATAGTAAACTACACTGTCCCTTACGGACATAGGCTACTAATTCCACACAAACGAAGTCGCAGACGTCCACTAGCGTTTAATGTTCTGCTTTAGTCGAATAGAATTTTCGCTTCAAGGGGAAAGGGATTAGCTTCCATCTTCCATTTTTTGAGTATAATTTACCGAGGCATGGACCCCAGAACGCTGGCGCTATCCCCCCGCTGTATAGCGAGACTAAGCCTCTGAGCCAAGTAGGCGCCAGCTCTGAGTTCCCCAGAAGCGTGGACCAGTTTTCTGCCAATGTCTTTAATCAATTTCTTGGCCTCGGAAGCCCACGGTCCAAGGGTCGCGGTGATTGCCGAGTACTTTCGTTGTTTGAGAAATTACTTACTTACCAAATTAATTACGTTGCCGATTATGGAATATTTGGTACATCCCTAAAACGCACTAACAACACATCTAATTAACTTAAAGGTACGTTAATGGAAACCTAATTAGAGAGGGTCTACATTTGTTCTTATGCTAGACGTTCTATTTAATGCCTTTGTGTTCAAAGGATGTGTTTTATCTGATAAAATTTATATGAAGCTTGCTTTTGAGGACGGTTTTAGTCCGACCTGTGCATCTACCATGAATCTATACGAGACGCTGAAACTGGCTACGTAACTCGATGCGTCTCTCTCTACTAGGCTAGATGAAAAGAGATGCACTGAGCCACATATTGAGATGTAGTGCGTCGTCCAGATTCGTGCTACGTGTTTTGGTTATTAAGTTTTACCATCGTCGTTTTTATCATATCTATCTCGCTCCTTTAAATGCCATATTTAATTCTTTTCTCGATTATGATCGACTTTTATTTAAGCTCTAAGATAGAATAACTAATTGTTGTAAGATTACTTCATCGTCATTCGCTAAAAGCTTATCTAGTTTAAGATCTTCTTAACAATATTTCACCGCCCGTTGCAATTTTTTAAGTTTTCCAAGATCAGCCTCCCTACGCTGGTACCTTCTAGATAATATTATACCTTTTATACAATTTATATTCACTTGCACACAACAAATAGTATCCCGTATAAAACCATTTCATTCCCGGCATTCCCGGCAAATGCCCCGGATCTTCGCATTTCCGCAATGATATTTTATAGACGCACGCCATTATGCTATAAATGGATGATAAAAGATATTAACGCCATTTTACGACACTAATATTACTGCTTTACAAGCATGTTTTGGGTTTAGTGCGGCTGTAGTTTTTAAAAGAGATTTATGCTGTATCCGAGTAAGTATAAAAAAGGTTTCATTCATTTACGCAGCGGGCATATGGCGTACTGCGCGTTCAGTAGGTACAGTCAAGGAAATCCAAACACGTACAACCGCAGAACCTAGTCGAAGACATACGCATGACATTTGTATGACATATCGTGGCGTTTACGGCGTCGCGTCATTGCGACAGGGTTCTAAGGTGGTACGTGAATGTATTTTCCCTACTGTACAATGACTCATTCAGAAGTGCAACTTTTGAATCTCATGTGACTAGGTCACCTATATGGCCGAATCTCTATGAAAAACGGCCATTTTGGTGAGCTTTAGTCCCTCGGTGAGATTCAAAAGTCGCACTCTTGCAGTATGCTGTTTGGCTTGCCGCGATATTAAAGTGTCTCCATGACATTTGCCGGAGCTCAGGGCTTTTTTGCGATTATGAGGAAGCGATGTTCATCTTTCCTTAGTCGCAGTCGCTGCAGCTCAAACACCATCCTTAGGTCGCCGGTGCAGCGCTGTCACTCGCTCCTGCTGGAGCGCTGCGTACTGCTGTATTCGCCGCCCGCCGCCGCGCCTCGGCGATTTCAATAAAGTAACTCCTTGTCACATACTAACCCTAGTAATAAGTGCCTGTAATTACTAGCACTATGTATTATATAGCTACAGCATTGTGTAAGCAACTTTGGTGTTCCAAAATGTATGTGAGTCAGGGTTCGGGAACTTCAAGTAGCGAGCCTAATCCTTTCTTAAGAAAAAACTTGAGTTTTGCTAACATTGCAGATGTTTATGGGCGGTAGTAATTGCTAGAACAGATAGTCATTGACGGGCC
This sequence comes from Ditula angustiorana, assembly GCA_963691745.1. NCBI lineage: Eukaryota > Metazoa > Arthropoda > Insecta > Lepidoptera > Tortricidae > Ditula > Ditula angustiorana. Next base: position 2,119,863 of record OY829480.1, on the reverse strand, counting down.
ACGGCCGCATGAGCTAATGAGTAAGGACCTCAGACAAGCTCCCAATTCGCACGTTCATCGACACTCTTCCTTCACTCGAGAATTTATACCTGTAAAATCTGAAAGACAAAAGGACAGACAAGGTAAGGATCTGGCTGACCTTTTTGACAAATCTCTGATGTGACTTTATCTATACTGACGCGAGAATTGCCCCGTTGTTCTGAAACATATTGAACAATAACTCAGCTTTAAATACATGACTGATCCAATTCTTGAATAAGTATGTCCGAATCTCACGGTAGTTTTCTGATAAAAAACGTTTATTCAATTACTCTAAGAACCCTCTCCTTTAGTGTGCCTGTACAAGCGTGGCGTATTCGTTACCTAGTCGTCTAGCAAGCTAGGCTTTTAGGTAATGAACAACTTTGTTAGCCTGCCTTTGTGGCGTGCGCTGCGAGGCCCGTTTTGTTCGCGTCTCATTTGCAGCTCTCGCTTCATTGGATTGTGATGCTTTGATTTCACGAGATTACGCTCGCATTTTTAGTTTGTGTACGCTTCTGAAAGGACATAATGTCATATCATTAACTAGCGACCCGTCTCAGCTTCGCACGTGTACAATTAAGATGTTTCGTATTTAGAAACCTTCTGTAAAGACATATGATTACTGCAAAAACCGTATCAAAATCCATTGTGTGGTTTAGAAAAAGTAAGCGGCCGAGAACAACAGTGCAAACATTGCCGCTTATCGACTGGATTAGCAAGCAAGATGGTGGTAGCGATTCGATCGGACATTGCACAAGGTTCTTCGACCCGAATCTTATGGAAACACATTTCATTACGGAAATTAAGGTATAGAATTACAATTACTGTTAGCAAGAGTTTGCCTAACAAGCTAATCAAAACAAAGCCTAATATATCTGAAATCTTCGCACTGCGGTTTAGCTAAACCTAAGTTACGGCACTTAAAACATAAACGCGGGAGCAGCAAACAGCCGCAAAGCGACGAAAATTTAATTAAAAAGCGATATATCTGAAATCTTCTCATGGCGGTCTAGCTAAGCCCAAGTTATGGTACTTGAAACATAAATGCGGGAGTGGGCGGCGGAAGACAAACCAGATTACAGATTTCACCGGCGGTCGCCAATGATCCAATTTTTACCCCCGTACTAGGTGATCTCGAACTGTGCGCCTAAAAAGGAATTTTCATGGCCATTTACATGAAGCGAGTTTTTGTAAGCGAGTTGTATTACATTACACAGTTCGATGAATCAATTGATCACATCATACCTTTGTAGCCCGTAATGTAATACAACGCACAAACGAGAGCTCGTACCAAGTAAATGGGTCTTTACTTTTTCGACACGTCGTGTCTCGCTACGTAGCTTTCCGACTAGGTTAGTTAGTAAGAGGCGCACTGTAGCCTGGACATGACTGGCCTAGGTTTAATTTATCCCTCGCTAAGTCTCTGTCTAACTGTCTAAACTTGGCCAGCCATGATAGAGTCATTAAGCTACATATCAAGTGCACTGGCGAGTTTGCAGTGACAATACTCGACTCTTGTTGAAAGGCAGTGAGTATAATAAAACTGATTCACCTCCAACCACCATAGGCTAGTGATGGGCGATTCCGAAATGTTTTAACAATCGATAGGCAATCGTCCAAATATACAATCGAGTAAACCAACGACTCTCTTGCTTTACAAAACAATCGAGAGGTTTGTCGATTGTTTAGATTGCCGCATCATTCATTCATCGGTTCATCAGTCCGTTGGACTCACTTAGTTGTTTACAAGCATCGAGCCGAGGTGCAAAAACCACAATCGACAGAAACCTCACGCCATCTCGTATACTTGCAAATCGAAATCACAAAGGCGAGTCAGACTCGAGTCCAAGACGAAACAATCGAGATGTTCGAACAATCGGAAAAACCTCTCGCAATCGCCTACCGCTACCATGGGCCTCTGGATCTGGAAACGCAGTAGCAATCTACTACCGACAAACCATGCAGTTTTCTGCAAGAGTATGGTACTACCTTAGTCGAGCTGTAGTATGGTTCCACTATTACTAAAAGTTAGTGGTTATTTGAAAGAAAGAAAGAAAAACCGTTTATTCAGCTTAAAATACAAAACAAGACAGAAATAAAAATTACAATTACTGGGCAGCATTGTATAGCCGAAATGGCCTCCACTCAGCAATGCTGTCAGCACGGCAATGCCAACAGCGCTGGTTTTCAGTGGAGCCAGTGACTCTGTGTTGGTGGAATTTGGTGGTTTTAGTAATGCGAGAACGCGACCAGTGGTACTGCCCAGGCCATACGTAGCTTTTAAAGTGGATATTTCGGAACACGGCTTCCTTTTGTGAGGGGAATAACAAAAAACGGTGGCAGATAATCTCAGGATAAGTCCGTATTGTCAAGCGAAACCTAAAATGCTGGAAGTAATGCTATTTTTTTCGTTTATTTTTGCATTTACATATCCATTCACACTTTAGTCAAGTTGAATGTTTTTCTGGTCTATATCGGCATCCCTAATGAAAGCTAATCTATCGTTTGTCATAATCATCATTTGTCCTAAAGGAAATCCGTATACTTCTGGGCTATTAAAATAATCATTAATTGAATGCATTGAGCTGTTACTCGTAATATAACTTTTGACCACAGCAGATAATAATTAGTATTTTCTTATGTTTTCATGACTTGTAGACATTGAAATAAAACAATTTAAACGCAATCAATCAAAAATAAAAATCATTTTGTTCAATTTAATTTAATTTCAATAGAGAGGATGGCTTGTTAGTACCACCCAGCCTGGGACCCAGTACTACAGTTAGTTAAATTTCAGGCGTGGCGTTTAATTGTATGACTGTTGGTATTTTTATTCTAATTATTCAATTATCTTTTTTGTAATTGTAATTATTTCTTTATGTAATTTCTGGTTTGTAAATTTTTTAAAATTATTTGGTTGAAAAAAGGCTTCATGCTAAGTTTCTTGCGGCGCATTCTTCTCAGCAGATGCCATTTCCAAAGCGTTGCACGCTGGTAGAGTAGAGTCTTATTGCGTCAATTAGAACGATTTAGTTTTTTAAGTTTTAATAATTTACAAGATTATTTAGTTTGTATTTTAAGTTTTTTGTCAGTCTGCCCGTGAAACGTCGGGAATTAGATTAGTTACAATACACGCGATATAAACCGTTTAAATTGTTTTATTTCACACCAGATAATATAGTTTTTCTGATGATTTTGACCAAAAAATTTGCGTTGTCGGTAAATTGTGGTACGGAACTCTTACAAAGCGAGCTCGGCTCGCACTTGGCCTGTTTTTATTCGCCGCTCGCATTAAGTGCGGTGGTAATGAAATTTGACGGAAAGCGGCGAGTCGACAAGCGTGGCATTACACGGACACTTAGGCAGAGTGGCGCGTGTTGGCTCCGGGAAGTCATCTTAGGCTGGGAGCGTAGAAGATGGCTGTGCTTACTTCAGTTTGGAGTAGGCTGTATGGGGGCAACAAGACAAGACACATACTAAACAAAAAACTACAGTGAGACTCGGACATGTTATTGGGCTTCGGTACGCAGTCGTCGCGCCACCGCCGCGGGGGCTCATGATTAAGGACCACGGACTGGTCCGAAACATGTCGGGCATTTCTCGACGTAAAAATACGTGAGTGATCCGTTTTATTAATAATACAAATACTCTTTATTGAGAACAACACGGAAAATAGTTTACACAAATCCATTTAAAAATAATTTACAAGGTAACAATTGGCGGTCAACTGTTGACGATGGACGAAATCCAAAGGCCTGCCTTACCTTGCTGGCAACGGATCACCAATTTTTGGGATTGCAATGCGTTGCCAACCCAGGGGGCTAAGATGGAATACCTCTTGTGCCAGTAATTGCACCGGCTGTCTTGCTCTCCATGCCAAAACACAACAGCGCAAGCACTGCTGCTTAGCGACAGGATTAGCAAACAAGATGGTGGTAGCGATCCGGACGGACCTTGCACAAGGTCCTACCGCCCACAAAGCCCGCTTTTAATAGAAAAGGGGGGCAAACGAGCATGCAGGTCATCAGATGTAGAGTGATCACCGCTGCTCATGAAAACAAGCGGTTCCAAGAGATTCTCTCCGTTGCCAGCTTTGGCCAAATGGGCAACTAACAAGGATTTGGAAATAATTGAATTTTGCTAGAGACTGCGGGTGGTAGAACCTTTTGCATGGTCCGTCCGAATCGCTACCACCATCTTGCTCGCTAATCCTGCCGCTAAGCAGCAGTGTTTGCACTGTTGTCTTCCAGCGTGGAGAGCAAGACAGCCTGTGTAATTACTGGCACAAGAGATATTCCATCCCAGCCCTCTGGGTTAGCAACGCATCTGCAATCTCTTTGGTGTTGCTGGTGTCTATAGGCAGTGGTGATCACTTACCATCAGGTGACACACTTGCTTATTTGCATTCCTATTTCATAAAAAAAAGACTTAGATACCGCATCCGGTTTAATAAGCGTCGGGGTGGGTGATCTCGACGTCACGGCTAGTTACCGCTGCATTACCTTATCAGATTACCACTTTATGTCCGCAATAACATTATACAAGCTGTATAACGACACTAACTGAAGAACTGTAAGGCGATAAGTTAACATCTAGCTAGCACAGTGCAAGAGTGCAGAGACGACCGGATAGCCTAGAGGCCCTGACTACAAAGCTGGAGGTTCCGGGTCCGATTCCCGGGAGGGGCAAATGTTTGTATGATGAATACGAATGTCGACCCGAGTCGTGGATGTTATATGTATTTAAGTATATATTTATCTATATAAGTATTTATATCCGTTGTCTAGTATCCATAACACAAGCAGCTTTAGTTGCTTACTTTGGGACTAGGTCAATTGGTGTTAACTGTCCCAAGATATTTATTTATTTATTTATTATTTATTAAGAGTGCTTATAAAATTGTCCGTGACCAATCATGCCACAAAAAACTTAGCACAAACGGGTTTATTTCAAATATTGTCATTTGTCATTTAGCGAAATATTTTTTTCTAAAGCTGTAAACTATTCAGGATTTATTTCAGGACCATCGTGTAGAGCCCTATAGGTTAGTTTAGGTTTTTTTATAGCAAAAATCCTTATATTTGCAGTTTCGGAATTAAAAACATTTTGCCAAATGATCAGTTTGTGTTTTGTGCAATGATGGAAAACCAAAACTGTCACATTGATTCTGTGAGACTGATTTCTACAGTAATATTATAAAGAGGAAAGATTTGTACCTATTTTTGTATGTTTGTATGTTTGTAATGAATAGGCTCAAAAAGAACTGGGCCGATTTAAAAAATTGTTTCACAAATAGAATGCTACATTCTTCCAATTTGACATAGGCTACATTTCATTTTGAAAAAAATTAGGGATCCTTGGTAAAATTTGAACAATGTAACCGAAGGTGTAGAAAAATGAGTCTTAAAATTGACTGTACCCGTGCGAAGCCGGGGCGGGTCGCTAGTTTTTTATATTGAGGAAAACTCTTTCAGGTTCTTTTCTTAGGTAATTTTGCGTAATCGAAATTTTACTTTTTTTATACATTCAAATAAAATTAAAAATGATGTATAATGACTACACAAAGAAAAATTACGTCAATGGCAGGACTCAAAAGTTTTTTTACAACAAATGTCGCCATCTCTCGTCAGCTAACGGCCATTCACAAATGACCAACTTGAATGAGACAATTTGATTAAGTTTCTCATAGATGACACCGAGGGTAGTTTTCCCAAACTAAATCAATAATGTTATGACCGTAAAGACGAAACACATTGAGAAATTATTGTAATTGATTTTTTTTTAAATTTTTGTTTGAAATTCGCCGGGCAGCGGTAATATGGCAAAACTGGCAAACGCAAGACACGGAATGCTGATGTTGCATGTTCGAGTCCTGCCATTACCCTAATTTTTTATACAACATAGGAAGGCAAACAAGCAAGTGGGTCACCTGATGGTAAGTGATCACCACCGCCTATAGACACCAGCAATACCAAAGAGATTGCAGATGCGTTGCTAACCCAGAGGGCTAAGATGGAATACCTCTTGTGCCAGTAATTAGACCGGCTGTCTTGCTCTCCCGGAACATAACAGTGCAAACACTGCTGCTTGGCGCAGGATTAGCGAGCAAGATGGTGGTAGCTATTCGGACGGACCATGCAAAAGGTCCTACCACCCGCAGTCTCTAGCAAAATTCAATTATTTTCTAATTCTCGATAGTTGCCCATTTGGCTAAAGGTGGCAACGGAGAAATTCTCTTGGAGTCGCTTGTTTTCATGAGCAGCGGTGATCACTCCCCATCAGGTGACTAGCATGCCCGTTTTGCTCCCTTTTCCATTACTCCTACCACCCGAATTTTTCTTTGTGTTGTCATTAATCATTCAAATTTAATTTAATTGCTCAATAAATCGATATCCGCATCTAGTCTTTGGCGCGCGCAAAATAATCCATTGCGCGCTGCCGTTCTGTTCCAAATTTGAATTATTCGCGTGCGGATACGCAAACTCGGGAACAGAACGCCCTATTAATGGCGGTTGATGTAATAAAACGCAGATAGGGGCCATTAAATGACGTTACACAAAACTAAACTCGTCACTCATTTTTTTTATAAAATAGTTTTTTTTTTGTTTTTGTTTTATAGCGAAGAGAACATGCCGGTCATCTGATGGTAATCGCGGATCTATTGCTCGCCGTTAGGTCCCCCATGGATCTCGCTCACGGTACAAAATGGAGTCCCAAGCTACTACTTCATGCGCCCGCGCGGGTAGGTATTCTGTAAGAATGTGGTACTACCATGGCTAGGCCGGCCCATATGTACTGCAGTCAACAACTGGCTACAGTGGAGGTCTATCATTATTAAATCGATTATTTCTCAGAATTTAGTATACAAAAAGTGTTTAACGTATACATAATTATATGTATAAATTATTCACATGCACTGTCATCCTTGGTAAATTGGCTTTGTCGTATGAATGTCGTACATTTTTGTCCATAATCTATACATTTTCAAGAGTAATAATAAAAATACTCGAAAAAAAGCTTTTATGGTTTGATTTTTCCCTCAATTTCTTTTTTTAAAGAAATGCAAACGAAAAACTTGCAAAGTGCACTTGACGTATAACTAAATAAAATAAATAAATATTTTTGGGACAGTCCACACCAATTGACCTAGTCCCAAAGTAAGCAACTAAAGCTGCTTGTGTTATGGGTACTAGACAACGGATATACATACTTATATAGATAAATATATACTTGAATACATATAACATCCAAGACTCGGGTGCAAACATTCGTATTCATCATACAAACATTTGCCCCTTCCCGGGAATCGAACCCGGAACCTCCAGCTTTGTAGTCAGGGTCACTAACCACTAGGCTATTCGGTCGTCAAAACTAAAAATAAAAAACAGATTCTATTACAAAAAACAGACACTAGATAACAGAACAGGTTTTATTAAAAAAAAAAGGATTTTCAAGTTTTTTCTAACAAGACAAGAGCGTAAAAGTTCTGGTGACCTTGCACTGAAAAAAACAGTTTTGTTACACGTAACCAAAGTTTTATTTACCTATTACACAAAAAAGGGACCGAACTATTTGTTACACCTTACCTAACTCTTGATTTGTAAAAAAATCATCAAATGTTTAATCAATAGCCAGTAGTTTTGCTAATTTTAACGAACTTTGATGAGTTCGGCTGTCTAATTTTTCATACAGAAGAGATATCGACACAAAATTGCGTTCACAGCTTGGTTAAGTAAACGGTGGGCGACTAGGAGGATAAAATGGCTGGAAGCGTTCAAACTAACCCCTGCGCTGAGCAACTGCAGTGAGTTAATGAAATACGTGACTTAGGGCTGACTTTAGACTCGCGACTAGACGTTAAAGTGTTCCGAGAAATTGAGGTTCTATTATCAAGGTTTCATCATTAATTTGCGAGCACCAGGGTAACTGGTTTGTTAACACGTTCTAAGTGGTATACCACGCATCAGCTTTCAAAATTACATGCCATAGCAGTAAAGTCATAATGCGGGACTTTTGTTTGTTGATCAGAAAATTAAGCCTACTGATAGGCGGTGGAAAACTTTCTTACGAAAGAAAAAAGGCTTTTTTCCAGTTTTAAAATTTTTCCGATAATTTTCTGTCATTTTTCCTGATCTAATTGTTTACTCGCTTAGAAATAAAGATAATTACACTGAAATAAAACCTACTTTTAGTCTTTAACGATTAAAATACGACTGGAAATGACTAAATCAGAAGAAAATGTCTTTTTTGAATAGTAGTATTTAAATATGCAATTTTATATATATGTCTCTAAATTTTACACTAAACAATATTTTTCCATTATTTTTCCAATTATTTATTTTTCAAAAAAAAAACTTAAACATTTCCATTATTTGAAAAATTACGGAAAATTACCCATTACTAATAATGCTTAAAGACATATAGTCTATTCCAACGGTCGGAAAACTTTTGGCAGAATAGAATGGAATAGTTATTTATTGTCACACACATATAATAACCGGATATAAAAAAATATACTAAGTAAACACCTACCTAACGGTATGGTAATGACATTTCGCACGCTTAGTATTAAAGTGACCCATTTCTGAATAATACACGTCCCAAAATATCACCTTAATTAAAAAGACATAGGGTTTAATTTTGGGAAATATCAAATTCAGAATTGAGTCACTTTAATACTAAGCGTGCGATTTATGCCGTTGGTTCTTCGTGTGACGTATCTACCTTTTCAATTATTCGCTGTGAGCACATGATACTTTGGAATGTGTATATTGCGAGCAGTTACAATTTAGGTATTATTTGCATGGTGGCAGAACAAAAAGTTAACAATACAAGTAGTTATAATAAATTACAACCGTTGTTCATTGTTCACAAACGAATTCTAATACGAGCGGGGTCGCACTTAAAGACTACCTTTTTGCGGCAGTTTTGCTCGTGCATTACTCCACGCCGGTGTTCTGTAAGGGGGTGGTACTCAATAGTATGTTGTTAAAATGAAAATGAAAAAAAAACATTTAAACAGTTTTAACAAGTTGGTGGTTGACAGATAGTTAATACTTATAGTTAACACTGTGCCATGGTTCAAAGAACGTTATTTGCCTGTATCATCTACACTAGGCTAGGCCTGTCTCGTAGAATGACACTCGACTTGATTACCTATCTAAAATTTAAATGCTATGTAATGACAACACAAAGAAAAATTAGGGCAATGGCAGGATGAACCTGCAACATCAGCATTCCGTGCCTTGCGTTTGCCAGTTTCGCCACACTGTCGTTGCCATATCCTGCGAATTTTTCAATGTGCTTCGTCTTACGGTCATTACATTATTTATTTTAAGGGTACAATTACCCTCGGTGTCATCTATATGAAACTTTTTTTAACAAGTTATCATATATGTTGTAGTATGTTGTTGTTGTAATGCAATAAAAGAAGGTTTGTTAGTGTGTTATCTAATAAAAATTAAAAATTAGTATGTCTGTCACTATTATACTTCAAGAGAGACAATGTACATCAAACTAAAAATATAATAATTCAATATAATATTAAAACTCCATTTTCATTCAGTAGTTTGCATTATCTACCACAATTCACAATAATTGCAACCAGCAAATAGCTACAGTGTGGCTCTATCATGAAAAATTATGGCCCATCTCCAAAATTGGTGGAATTGGTTGATGTTCGATGTTCAACCGGGCTACTACACTGGTCGAGCATCGTGGTGGAGTTATAAGACCATACAGCCAAGTCTTGTTTAGCAGGGAATTAAACGCACATTTAATTTTGCATTTGGAGCAGCTCGACAACTTCTTAAGGCAAGGGGGTTCCTTGCAGTCAATCTTCATCTTAAATAATGTCTGCAGTCAGTAAACAGTATCTTAATAACATCCAATTTATTTGTGAACTTTTCTGCCTCCGCAAACAGGGTCAGTTCACTCCCCTAAACAGATTAACAAAAGACAGAGATGACAGTTATTGCGTTCAAGCAAGCTTCGGGTTTACCTTCAGAGTTATTATAATAAACGACTTTTGAGCCCAGCCAAGTGTGAACCATTGTCTGGACCGCGGTGCCGGATAAAATGAACCTAATTTGCATTTGATACGCTCGCGAATAAACAGAGGGATCCACTATTTTTAATTCTCTTCCAACGTTCAACGTTTTCTGTGGGATCCGCAAGAGAATTTAGCGAATTGGGGCTCGAAAAAATTAAACTTATGTGGCAGAGTGACACTGCATATTATGCAACTAACATAATAATTGACATAATAATTGACTAGAGAATTAATACGAGGCATGCGTTTAATAGACTAACGCTGATAGTGGTAGCAGAAATCTAAATAAATCTAAATGAATAGGAACCGTCTGTACCTAATACGGTTTCAACTCTCAAATCACGTGTGATAAAATTGTAAATTTGTTGTATTTCATTCATTCGTTCATTAAAATAAACTCCATTTAGTTTTGTGCTCCATCCATTATATTACGATTTTATTGCTATTTACTGCTATACTAGGAGTACGTTAGCGTTTATCGAGTACATAAAAGCATCTGTCCCTCTTGCACACGAAAGAAAGAAAGGGATACTTTATGTCGGCAATAAAATTTTGAGGAAGGAGCGCGATAAAGCGTTTTTGTTAGGCTTTCTTACTGTCATTTTTCTATTTTTGATACTTAAAAAACTAAGATCTTCGAAAAAAAAAGTTTTTCTTCTTTTAACGTTTTTTTTTCAATTTTTGTAATAAAAAATCGTAAACTATAAACAAAACGGCGACGTAATAAAACTCCGTCACCCAATTTTTCCAGTCACGAAGAATCTGAAGGAAAATTGCTTCCAATTCATAACCTTAACAGGCAATTGGCTTATTCTTTAGTTGGGAAGTTTTATTCCCAAAGTTACCGTCATACAGCGGAACCCTAAAAATCGTATTTTATGTCCCCGTCGCATAAAAGCAAACACAGCTTTCAGCGAGCTTTCTTTGTGAGCTTTATTCTGACGTGCAGCGATTTATGTAAAATATTGTAAAGACCCATTAGTTGCTTTTTCGTTGTGTTTCTCTTTTATTCGAATTTGTATCTGAAGATAAAATTGAGTGTTACTATTATTACGGGGTTTCATTACTTCGTATAATGCGTCTGTATGAAGCTCTTCTGATAATTTGACATTCTTACTGACGTAACGATAATCATAATTTTACGTCGTTTTTGCGTTAAAGTGAACAAATTGTATGAGCTATTGAAAAGAGTCTTTTGAAGTTATTTGAATTAACTCCAATCTTTTTAGGGTTCTCTGCCGTAAAGACACAAAACAACCCTTATGTCTGTCTTGTCAGTCAGCGTATCTATTTCAACTGCATATTTCAGCGACAACCTAACTAATGCTATCGATTGAAAATTAGGATTGATTGCTGATGACCTAAAATATTTTAATTTTTTACAATAGGACAAAAACGTCCTGAACATAAACAATAAATTAGAATAGTTAACAATAAATAAGCAGAGCTAGCTTTCAGCATTAAACTAACTGGCACTTGATGTTGGTCAGGAGTCCAGGATCCGCAGCCAAGTCAAGTCAAGTCGAAATATTTTTATTCAGATTAGGCTTACAGGTAGCACTTATGAATGTCATATTTACCACCGGTTCGGAAAAACCTCTGATGAAAAGATACCGGTAAGAAACTCAACGAGCAGTAGTTAAAAAAGGTTTAAAAAGGATGTATAGTATAGTGAAGTATTTTAGAAACAAATGTTTTGATTTTACCCTATACGCTATTTTACAAAAAGTTTACGATCGAAATACTAAAATTTTTCAAAGCAAAACCACCCATTTAGAATATCAAATACCACCGTTCCAATTATAGATCAGTTTATAATAGAATAATGATTTATCGGATTCAGTACTGCACCACGGAAGCGGAGACCGCAATTTCATTCGGCCAACAATGGCAATTACTGTCGGTCGGTATACATCTCGTTACAGCTATGAAATAATGAGCGCAATGGTTGGGAACAAAACTGTAGTATCATTGAATTATTGACAATCATTTAGATTTTGGACACACCCTATAGGTACCAGCGTCACCTCTCACAGTCACCTCTCTCGGGACCACCTTTGTACAGCCACTATACAGCTGATATAACGCTTGCGTGCTACTTGGGAAGTAGCTGAACATTTTAGTACCTTGTAATTATTTTTTCATGAAATAGGAAGGCTAACAAGCAAGTGGGTCACCTGATGGTAAGTGATCACCACCGCCTATAGATACCTACAACACCGAAGAGATTGCAGATGCGTTGCCAACCCAGAGGGCTAAGATGGAAAACCTCTTGTGCCAGTAATTACACCGGCTGTCTTGCTCTCCACGCCGGAACACAACAATGCAAGCACTGCTGCTTAGCGGCAGGATTAGCGAGCAAGATGGTGGTAGCGATCCGGACGGACCTTGCACAAGGTCCTACCACCCGTAATTGAATTTATTCTAAAATACTTACCTATTTAAATGGCACCGTAAATATTTTGTAGATAATTCGTTTAACGTGGAGTTCATTAAGCTCCATTATAAAGCCATTAGTGTTTCAGCGTTTTGTGGATCTAGATACGCGGAAGTGTGTCAGGCCAAGTTCTAAAACACGGGCGATGACACTTGTCTTATGTGTCACGATTTTCGCGAAACTTTCTACCCCAGTGACTTTAACATGACAGGCTTCGGTTTAATTTATGTCTCTCTCCGTCTCTGTCAAACTAGTGTCATAAGAAAGGGACGCACATAGAGGTAAACTCAGATAAACTAAACTTGTTCGGACCACAGCGTCTTTTATCACAGTAAATAGAGGCTTGAAATTGATATCATATTGAGCCCTATGGCCCCATTCTTAAAAAAAGTTTGGTTGCAATTGAAAACCACCACCATCAGTTTTTGAAATTGGTTGACAAGGAACAGAGCCCCCAAGTTAAGTATTTCATCAAAAAAGGAAGTGAAATCCAACGAACGGCCAACTTCAATGTTTAAATTCAAATTCAAAATTAAAATTAAAATTTCCATACTGATTAAAACAAGTCATGAACACTTACTCTTACTTATAAGAAAAGTGTCAAGTTGGAGTTAAAAAGGCATGTAATGAAAATGAGCATTTAGACAAATTATAATATACCGCCAATGTTGCTATTGATGTGTTGCTTGGCTCCATTTTCACCTGCCTGCGGTAAAACCAAGTAGGTCCTGTTACTGCTAAGCGTTTTACCTGTACGAGAATCTTCGTCTGTGTTGTCTTGTGTGTAAAGTAAATAAACGTTTTTCTTTGTCGCCATCTTCTTTTTTGTAGAGACTTGGCGGATGAACTGATTTTGACAAATAAAATGTGGTTAAATTTGTCCTAATACAGAGGGTGTTACTGAAAAAAATCATAAATTATTTATTTGCATGAGTAGGGTTACAGATATAAAAAAACATACACAGACTGCTAAAAATGTAACCCTTCCTTTTGGTTTTGCCGTAATCGGGTAAAAAATATAAACATGAAACAAAAATATTGCGCGACCAAGAAAAAAATGGACATGTCATGAGTGTTCTATGAAAATAAAAATATTTTAATAATGTTTTTAACAAATATGTACAACTAGCGACCCGCCCCGGCTTTACACGGCTACAATGGATGTGAATTACATAAAAACCTTCCGAAAACATCTCTAAATGACAGTGAAAACCGTATCAAAATCCGTTGCGTGGTTTAGAAGGAGGAAGCGACCGAAGATATGCGGACAAACAGGAACGAATAGCGACTTTGTTTTATACTGTATAAGGATAAAAAGGGTTTTGCAAAAACGTAAATTTAAAAAGCAAAATGTTTCTCCTAATGAACACACTACTGACTAATGACGACCTGTATGGCACAGTGGTACATGTGTCTGCTTACTGTGCAAGAAGTCCCGGGTTCAAATCCTGGTAAGGGCAAATGTTTGTGTGACGCATACAAATTTTTGTACCTGAGTCATGGATGTTATTTGTATTTAAGTATGTATTTATCTATATAAGTATGTATATTCGTTGTCTAGTACCCATAACACAAGGTTTTCTTAGCTTGGGTCTAGATCAATTGGTGTAAATTGTCCCAAGATATTATTATTATTATATTATTTTTACTATCTTATGGAGTGGATATCACAATGAAGGTTATGGAAAAACTATTAAAATATTATCTACAGCTTAAATAGCTTTTAATTAAAATATGAAAGTATCTTAATTTACTTGTTAACATTTATATTTTTAACAAAATACCACTGACCTTTGACCTGATATTAATAATGAAATTCTAGTTAGCGTTTAAAAAATGGCCACATCAAAAGTCGAACAAAAGTACAATAAATCGCCAATCGCTCGCGCTGTCAGTCTGTCGGACCGACGGCGCTGCTGTCAATAGTATTATTTTGTAAAAAAAAACCTATTTGCAACGAAACTTAATAAATTATTATTTTGAGCAATTAGACGTAAAATTGAAAACGAATTATTTGCATTTGTAACATTGGCGTCAACCTGTATTCTCATGTCGGGCCATTTTTGTGCTGTCATTTAGTACGACACTGTACATCCATGCATTATAATATCATTGCAAAATACACAAGTTTTATATTATGTGCATCCTCTTTCCATTAAGACAATACTTCCCTTTACTTTCAAGACGCAAACACAGAAGAAAAACAAGCTATAAACGGAATTTGCAGGAACAAACAGCCTACCAGCTTACACGGCACCTAATTCCATGACGTCATGGACATTTTTAATTAACCTTTATTACTGGTTAAGACACCATGTCAAAGTTCTTTCGTTAATTCTGTATCATAGTTAATAAGTCAGATTGATATATGCGAAAATAGGAACGTGTGCTCGCCTGGCAACACTTGGAGTTACAGGGAGACGGATACGGTTTAAGAGTAAAGAAAGTGTTTATAAATAAAGTTGTGATCATTAAATCAACTTATTATTTCAAATTGATACATGGCGCAGTCAAAAACGGACAGTCGCAAAAATGAGTACATTTAATTTGCCATACAAATTGTGTATAACCCATAACCTCGCTGAAAGCTGGTGCCAATTTGAACAGGCACTGGACATTTATCTGATTGCATCAGGTTTGGATAAATCAGAAGAAGCTCGGAGAATTGCTATACTATTGAATATAATAGGCGAAGATGGTGTAAAGATATACAATAGCTTCGGGTTTAAAGAAGAAACAAAATATGACGAGGTTATAAAACGTTTTCGAGAGTATTGTATTCCGAAAAAGAACATTCTTCATGCAAGATTTCTTTTTTATCAGCGGAAGCAGGAAACTGGTGAGCAATTCGATTGTTTTTTGACCGAATTACGAAGGCTAGTAAGGGATTGTGGCTTTAAAAGTGAAGATGAGGCCATAAGAGATAGGTTGGTCTTAGGAACTTCGGACATGGAAACTCAAAAAAAGTTAATCATGGAAGGGGATTCCGACCTGGATAACGTAATTCTTAAGCTTAGATTGGCAGAGATTGGGCGCAAGCATGCTGAAGAGGTTCAGGGAGCAGAGTCCAAACATACCGAAGTGGGAAAGGTGTTCAAAAATAAATCACCAAGAATTATTACATGTGGCTGGTGTGGACAACAGCATGAACAGAACATAAGATTATGCCCTGCTAGAGGGAAACAATGCACCAAATGCAGTAAATTAAACCATTTTGCAACAGTATGCCGCAGCAAATCTGTAAAAACAATTTCTAAGGAAGAAGACAATGGTAATAGCGACGAAGAATTTTACTGTGGTAGTGTGAATAAGGTACGTTCAGTAGAGTGGACACAAGTATTGTCTTTAGAAAACACAAAAAATTGTAAATTTAAGTTGGACACCGGCTCCGATGTTAATTTAATTCCCTTGAGTATATTTCAAGCATTGAAACAAAGGAGACAATTGAGGCTGGAAAGTAGTAATGTCAGGCTACAGGCTTACAACAATACACAGATAAAGGTTTATGGCAGTGTATTGTTAGAGGTCAGATTAAAAAATAAATCTTACTATATTGAATTTATTGTCACTGATTCACAGTTTCAGCCAACCCTTGGCAAAGATGCTTGTCTTATTCTGAACTTAATTGAGAGAAAATGTATTAACAAAGTAGATGTACTAAACAAAATTGTTGCAGATGGGTCTGGTAAACAGAGAATCATAACTGAGTATCAAGATGTGTTCGATGGGACAGGCAAGTTTCCAAATGAGTATCAGATTTTGTTAAAAGAGGGCTCTGTACCTGTCTCAAAACCTCCTCATCGTGTCCCTCTTATGTTAAAAGAGAAGCTTAAGGTAGAGTTAGATCGTTTATGTGAAAAAGGTATTATCTCAAAAGCAGATGATGCCACCGAATGGGTCAATAGAATAGTTGTCGTTGAGAAGGATGAGAATGCAATTCGAGTGTGTTTAGATCCTCGTGACTTAAATAAATGTATACTTAAAAAATACTACGAAATACCTACTATTAATGATTTAAAAACAAAAATTTGTAATGCAAAATTTTTTTCAGTGCTAGATTTAAAAGAATCCTTTTGGCAAATTGGTCTCTCTGAAAGTAGTAAAAAAATATGTACATTCTCTACTGTATTCGGATTATATCACTTCAATGTTTTACCTTTTGGTCTTGATATATCCGCTGAAATTTTTCAAGAAAATTGTGTGAACTGCTTCAAAGATATTGAAAATATATTCATTTACATAGATGATTTTTTAATTTTTGGTAATACAAAGGAGGAACACGATTTGGCTTTAATTAAAGTCTTGTCCAGAGCCAGAGAGTTGAATGTAAAGTTTAATTCAAAGAAATTTCAATATCTTCCAGAAACAGTTAAATATTTCGGACATGAAATAATTAATGGTTGCTTAATGCCAGACAAAAATAAAATAAAAGCTATAGTCGAGTATGATTCACCTAGTGATAAACAGAGCTTACAACGGTTTATTGGAATAGTTAATTACTTGAGAGACTTTATACCAAATTTATCTGAAATAATAAGTCCGTTGAGAGAGCTCCTAAAAAAAAATGTCATGTTTGAATGGGGTTTGAGTCAAGAAAATTGTATGAAAAATATAAAAACAATTTTAACTAGTCCGCCGGTTTTGAGAAATTTTGATCCTACGCAACCATTAACTATTCAGACTGACAGTTCAAAAAATGCAATTGGATGTGTATTGTTACAAAACAAACAACCAGTGGCATTTGCATCAAAAAGTCTGAGTAAGGCAGAGTGTGAATATGGCCAAATAGACAAGGAGTTTTTAGCCATATTGTTTGCATGTAAAAAGTTTCACTATTATATATATGGTAGGCACACTGTGGTACAGACGGATCATCAACCTTTGGTTGCTTTAATGAGGAAAGAAATTTATTGTATTGGGTCACAAAGATTACGTAAAATAAGAATAAAGTTAAATATTTACGATATTGATGTACAATATGTTAAAGGTTCCTTAATGTTAATAGCAGATGCGATAAGTAGAGCGTCTTCTAAAGCTGATTGTGAGGTTTTGGATAAATCATTAGATCATGTGGTACACACAGTGAATATTAGTGATCAATTTCTTTCTCAAATGAGACAAGCAACTGTTGATGACCTTACTTTAAACAGAATTCTAGAATTTTCGGTCAATGGATGGCCAACAAATATCAACAAGGTTGATGATCATGTGAAACCTTTTTGGAAATTGAAAAATGATATAACTATTGAAAATGACTTAGTATACTTAAACCATAGGATTATTGTTCCTTCATGTTTGCAAAAACTGGTCTTAATGAAAGTACATTCTTCTCATTTTGGTGTAACTAAAACTTATGGTAGAGCAAAATCATTATTTTTCTGGCCAAATATGAAAGTTGACATTATATCTTTAATTAGTAAATGTCGTTTGTGTGAGAAGTACAGCATGAAAAAAGCCAAAGAACACATGATAACTGACGAAATGTCAAAACTGCCATATGAGAAAATTGGTTGTGATTTTTTGAACTACTGTAATGACAATTATTTGATTGTTGCGGATTATTATTCCAAATGGTTTGATTTGGTAAAAGTAAACTCAATGACAGCTGGTACTGTTATAAAGATATTAAAATCTTTGTTTTCCACTCATGGAATACCCAAAATTGTTAGAGCAGACAACATGCCATTTAATTCTAGTGAATTCAATACATTTGCAACTCAATATGGCTTCTCTATAGTAACATCCAGTCCATTGTATCCAAAATCGAACGGTTTTATTGAGCGTTATGTTGGAATAGCAAAAAATATTCTAAAGAAATGTAAAGAAGACAAATCTGACATTGAATTAGTATTATTAGAATATAGGAATAGCCCTGTATTAGATTCTCCGTACAGTCCTTGTCAGCTATTAATGAGTAGATCTACGAGGTCTATCTTGCCTATTCATGATGAGTTGCTCATTCCAAAGATTGTCACGGGATTTAGTCATTTTCAGGATAAAAGAAATATTACAAATAAAACAAACTATGATAAATCTGCCAAACAATATGCATACAAATTTCAGGAAGGGCAAGAAGTAGTATTTTTAAGAGATAATGTGTGGATACCAGCTAAGATTATAAGTTTTCACAGCTCTCCAAGATCGTATATGATCAAAGACAGAAATGGAAATATTTTAAGACGGAACTCATCACAATTAAAACCATCTTTTACTACAAAGCCTAGACAAAGTGTTGTTCCAATAGAAATTGATAACTCTGATTATAACAATTTAAGCAGTAATGAGCAAGAGCAAGCCTTGGATAACTGTGAGACTAGGCCTAAGAGGATAATTAAACCTCCTTCTTATTTAAGTGATTACGAGACTTCTTTCTAAAAGGGGAAGATGTATCATAGTTAATAAGTCAGATTGATATATGCGAAAATAGGAACGTGTGCTCGCCTGGCAACACTTGGAGTTACAGGGAGACGGATACGGTTTAAGAGTAAAGAAAGTGTTTATAAATAAAGTTGTGATCATTAAATCAACTTATTATTTCAAATTGATACAAATTCCAATTTAACTTCTTGCGGAATTAATTTGAAAATTTTACACGTAATGGCTTACTGGATTGTTCTCATACTTTGCGTGGCTCCAGTCTTGGAGGTGAATTGGGTTGAGAAGTTGGAGTATTAATTGAAAATTAAGGTTGAAGCAAATATGAGGATAATTCTGATTACGCTTAATCTTTGAGGTAGGGACTGTAATATCGATATTTTTATCGATAATACCGATATTCTGGTTAGAATCGATATCGATATCGATATTTTCAAACAGAATATTAATATCGATATTTTAACGTGCCGTACTTCCCTTCATTTTCCTCCTTAAAGTTGAAATTTCGAAAAATCTTTCTTGGATCATTCATTACGTTATAAAATTAACCTATGTTCCTTAGTATGTAGATAGACTTTGAAGTATTTAGTAGGTAGTAGCAGTTTTGGCTGTGCGTTGATAGAATCAGTTGACAAACGATTCCGAGTTTTATGTCATACGCTGTAGGTACACGTGTTGTGCGATCTGGCAACTACGCGTAGCAGCCTGGCATTGATACCCAGTATCGATAAAATCATCGATATATTTATACCGATACTCAAGTAAGTGATAATAATATCGATATATTTCGGTTATCGATATGCAGTCCCTGCTTTGAAGTCAGTGTTACGTTCAAAGTTATGTATACCGCGAGACTTATAGTCCTCACTCCACTTGTGAAACTTTCGGGACAATACTCGCGTCAGTAGAGATGAAGTCACATTCCAGATGTGTCAAAAGGAGCTGTCAGAAGAGCTGATAATGTGTGAACTAGGGGTTTAGTGTTAGATGTCTCTTGCATTTATAATCTACTAGCGGACGCGCATGACTTCATTGAAATGAAATGAAATGAAATATGTTTATTTGTTTAACATAGGTATAGTGACAGATGGTAGGGATGCTAAATATGCTGAGCCTCTATGCTATACCCGCAAGTGTGGGTGTGTAAATCTATTTTTTGTTTCCTCTAACATGCACATGCACATGGAAAGACAGGAAATCAAATGAGATTATGTCAAAAATATCATAATTACAATTAAAAGTCATATTATCAATGTCCGCAAATATTATTCACAATTCATTATCATTGTTTAATTCACGTAGAATTAGTAGCCTATGTCCGTCAGGGATAGTGTAGCTTTCTATTAGTGAAATTATTTTAGGAATCGGTTGAGTAGTTCCAGAGATTACCCCCTACATACAAACAAACAAACAAAGCTAACATCTTTATTATATTAGTGTAGGTAGATGTAGGTTAGTGTAGATTAGTGTAGAAGTGTAGATTGAAGAACTACAGTCAGTTATTTTAACCGCGGGACTTTGGTACAGGCAATCTGGGTAACTTTGAAACTTGCTTTGAAACGCTTTCTTAATAATATTTAACGTTCAAATACATGTCTTTTGCGGAAAGATCAAAGGGGAGATGAGATTAAAGAACTTCTTAATACAAATGTAATATCGTTATATGACCCCATACCTTTAATCGATACTTTAATTTTAAATTAGGAGTACTAAAGGCAGGTAATACTAATATTTGTATATCCTAATGAAATTACTACACAAATAGAACGAAACATTTACGAATAAAGAGATAATTTAAAAGTAAATTCGACACTTAAAAAAAAGTTTAGGAAATTATACTGTGTATCAAACAAAAGGTCTTGTGAAAATCTCATGGTTTGATGATATTTAAAAAAATAAGCGAAAATTGACTATTCCCATTATCTTCGGAATTACTAAGCCTAAAATTATGAAAAAAAAATACAGAAAATAGTTCATTACCTGTAACTTACAGGAAAATCTATAAGAATTCTATGATATTTAAAGTATTTAAGTTCAGACCTCATTTCTTCGCAACAATAGCCCGCCGTATAAGCGTCCCCGCGGGTCTTCAACACAGCATGTATGTAGGCATTGAAAACGCAATACATTAGTGATTAGCTGGCGTCCCGAACAGCCGATAAATCTGGCTTAATGGCCGACTGGTTGCTGTGAGGGGTGTGGTAAAATTCGAGAAATGGCCAGAGCATCTAGCACGAATCTTCTCGACACGCTTACTCGCTACGTCACTCAGTGAGTCGCGTTCAAAATTGCCCAGTAGGAGAAAGACGCACTGGGTTACGTAGCGAGTTATCGGGTGTCGAGAAGATTCGTGCTAGCTGCACAGGTTGTTGGTAGCTCAAAAAAGATGGCCCTTAACATGACCGGCTAGCTTTACTTTATCTGAGTTTATCTCTATGTGCATCCCGTTCTTATTACACTAGCAGGGGGTTCCACTCCGCACTGTAGGTACGCTCGACCGCCTTGCCTATGGCATAGGCAAATCGCAGTAGGCTGTCGGCTTGCCGCGCGCTCGCTCGCTTGCTCCCGTCGTGCCAGTGTAATTGAAAACGAATGCCGCGCAATCCTAGCATGTCGCCGGGAATAGCGGAGGGAAAGCGGGCGCGGCGGGGCGTTCCTTTTGACTCGTGCCGCCTGACGCATGGTGTATGAAGTAATGCGATCTTTTCGGGTGTGTGAATAAAGTTGGAATTCGTTAAATCGCGGTCGTAAAAGAGAAGTTTCAGTGCGTTATTTATTCTGTGACACTAGTTTGACAGAGACGTAGGGAGGATAAATTAAACCTGGGCTGGTCATGTTAAGGCTACCGTGGTTACTGCGCTCTGTTGTGTTTTTTCTTCTCTTCCTTTTCTTCCGCCCGGTGTCAACCAATGCTGAATGCATTTACTTCGAAGATTTCTGCATCCAGTTCCGATGTCTTTAATAATTATTTTTATTTATTATAATTTAGCGTTTGTATGTTGTTATAGCTTTACTGACATTAAGTATAATATAGCTCCTGAAACTAACACTATGGGTAAATAATCCTAGTAAACATTTTAAAATTCAATTCAATTGTGCCATTTTTTATGAAAAAGTTCTACAATGGCTTCGAATTCAGATTTTAGATTCATGTCAATGCTGATCCAGCACATAATTCTAGCTGTTACAACAGAAAAGAAACCTGACTCGAAAACGCGTTCATTCTTCAACCCCAAGAGACTTGTGTGCTGACATGGCCAAGAAAACTCATACACCGAATTTTATTTCCGTTTTATTTTAGTAAAAATACATTTCTAGAACATTTCTCTAAGTCTCCAGTCCGCTATAGAGCAGCGACACGTCTTAGTGATGGTTCAACTCAAGTTTCGCTTAGCTCGAGTTAACTCGATTTAAATTATCTCTAACTCGAGTTTTGCTGTACCTAAACGGCTGCGACTCGAGTCACGTGAATTTTAACTCGAGCCAACTCGAGTTTTTTTCCGACTTGGCACATCTCTAATACGTCTTGGGTCCTGAATCCCACCGAAGCCTTAACTTCAGGTTTTACTGCTAAAGAATTCACCGGAGGATACGGGCACAAAAGTTTTTCCGCCAAGACTCTCTGCGAACGCTCTTTTATCGTTTCGAGATGTTAACGATACGACGCTATTTTAAATGATAACGGTGTCTGTTTCGCTTATCTTTGGGAATATTTTCAATGTAGCTATGTGTAGCGCAGTTTAGATAGCCTAGTGGGGTAGTTAGCTACCTATGGTTAAAAAACTTAATAAGTAGGCACTTTTAAAAATTTTTAACCAACCAATTTATGTTATACACGGTGATTAAAGTGAAGACATCATATAACCTACTTTTTCCAGACCTCCCCCCAATGCACCCGGTAACACGTTAGGGTTGCGCTGCATTCATTTTCAATTACACTTGCACAGCGATAGCGAGTTAGAGGTCGCGCGGCAAGCTGACAACCTACCGTGATTTGCCTACTCTGTAGGCAGGGCGGCCGAGCGTACCTACAGTGTGAAGTGAAACCCCCCTGGTGCATGATGTAAACGATAAAATGCGTGACGCCATATCGTCTCTAATTGGTCGAAGCACGAAAATCACTAAATTTTTATCGCTCGCACTTTCAATTGTAAATCCAGTTTTAGTGTCAGCGATGCGCGTGCAGTGGACGCCATTTTGAAGTCCTTTCTTTATTGGCACGTCTAGTAAGTGAAATTTGGGGGCGTTGACCTGTCTCAAGGAACACCATATGCATGTGTTGGTTTAATGCACTCCAGGCTGCATTAATCAAGAGCTAGGTTAACTAGATAGCTCCTACAATGACTGGGTAATCAGGCGTCTAGATTAATGGGCTGTCTGTGACGTCTTGATGTAAAAGGTTCTGGAATATTTAATCGTAGCTAACACCAGTGACCTTTACTTGCATAACTGTCTTTATCTATATAAGTTTATAAGTATGTATATCCGTTGTCTAGTACTCATAGTACAAGCTTTGCTTAGTTTGGGACTAGGTCAATTGGTGTAAATTGTCCCAAGATATTTGTTTATTTATCTAATTTGCTGATAACCTGCAATAAATCTAACTAAGTATATTATGTGACACTTTACTATTACATGAGCCATCACATTACATTATAAATTAAATTACTATAATTTAGAAAGAGAAAATAAAGTCCTATATTATACAAAAAGTCTAGGCAATGTTAGACAGAAACCTTTAAAGCTTTTTAAACATGTCTCAAATGTTAGAAGGCATTGCAGGCGAGGACAAAAATAAATTAGCAATTATATTTGATCACCACCAAGTATAGTTTAGCTTTTAGTTTGTGCTCCTTTCTGGCGGCAGTCTGGCAACAACGACGACAACCTATTAATGGAAAATGTAGCTGGGCCAAAATTCTTTTTGATGCCTATAAAAACGTCCCTTGTACATTTTAATGCATATTTCTTACTTATTCTGATATTCTTAAAATAACATTTTATCTTTATATTCAGAATGTCATACGCATACCCCAATGATGACTGTTATAGAAATATTTGGGCTCAGAATAAGAAAAAAACTATTATTTGGTAACGCAGTGGACACTATTTTCTAGGGGTCGTGGGGACTGGTAACGCAGTGGTAATTTGGGTACCAAATGAAACTTTTCTGTAATAAAAAACCCAGGATGGTGGGAAAATTCATAATAGAAATTGGGGCCCGGTTGAGAACTAACGTAATATTATTAGGAAAATATTTCGAGACATCTACAATTTTGTAAAAGTGTTTATACATTTTTATCTTTATTTTAGGCACTAAAAAGAATTTTGGCCCAGCTTCCATACTTTTAAACATGGCTAAGAATGATGGAAATGTGCCAAAGATTATTCATCAGACGTCTCAATAAGCTACTGATACACCCAAATTATCCATCAATCGGGGAAACAATTCAAAGGAAATAATCTCCCAAATTCCAGATGTTAACACAACAACCCGAATTACAGCCGCACGCGTTTTCGAATGTAACAAAGAAAAATCACCCAAATTTCGAACACACGCGTTTCCCACTCAAAAACATCACTCTCAGCAACATCACATGTATCTAAACAACTTCTGTTTAGGGACCGAAATCGCTATTTCTTTCTGGTTAAAAACGGCACAGCTAACTTTGTTCAGAGGGCAGCGGAAGTCCTCATTTGCCATGATTTTCTTCCTCTCCTCATTACGTTCCGGGGACAAAATAAAGCAATTTCACACGCGAGGAATCTCGTGTGAAGACATTGCCACGATTTTTTTCACGAAAAAATAAACAATACGGAAGGAACGGCCAATAATGGCGGAATTTTTCATTGATGCCCCCTAAAGGGGGTGGTTCATCGTCAAAGTCACGTTGAATATTCCTGTGATTGAGTTCGAGAATACGCATTCCCATTGTAATCAAAATATTATGTACATACATCATATGTATTTGAATTCTTCATTATACAAAAATATAATTGACAAAAAAAGATAAAGTGATGTACAAAGCCGAATTTATCCCTTTAAGGGATCTCTTCCAGTTAATCTTTGAGTGAACGAAAGGTGTTTCATACTAGGGACCGACGAAGAGCAAGAGTATAATAAAAACAATGAAAAATTACCATACAACTGTTTATTGATTAAATTATACTTCATTGCTGCATCCTAGGAGATTTAATAAACCATGTAGTCCGTTTTCCGTGGTACTGCATCTTCACACGATTTTTAGAAAACCTTTTAACAAATCTAAAAAGAAAAAAGGCTGAATGCATATCAATTCCTTTATCCCTTTCCCAAGTGTCGCGTAATAGAAAGTGCGGCTGTCATTCGTCTTTTCGTGTGTGCATCTTGCACATAATTCGCGTGATAAATATTGTGTTTTTTTGTGAAAAGCTCAATATGTTTTCAATTTTTTAGCAAGCATTGCGTAAACAAAGTCGTGAAATGACAAATAAAGAAACAAGCCGAAAAATCGAGCGATCAGAAAAGGAATTAAAAACAAGAAACCGGCAAAATGATACGTACGTAACTGGATTCTTCTTACAATGTTACAGGTTGACAATAGAATATAAAACGGGGCACTCTTCTACAAAAGTATATTTTTTTATTGCGTATACGCACTATCTCTTCAATTAAGACGCAAGTTGTCAACACAACATAACCTACATTTTCATGCCGTGATGGTACAAGATACCATCCGAAAATGTGCAACTTTGGGCCTGTAACCCTCTAATTAAAGTCCTGGGACTTTATTTTTCTTATTTCCTAAGTGGTAACACACGATGTTATCCGGAAATAAAATTTTAACTTTCTTCAAGTGGTGGCACGAGATGTCATCTTGAAAGTTAGCTATGGCTTACTCAGCCTTTTTTGCCCAAACAGAAATCGAAGACGACTCTGTTTTTTTTTTTTTTTTTTTTTTTTTTTTCTTTGACGACTATTCCTACGACGTCCTATGACGTATGATGAATTGTGAGCCTCTATAGGCCATGTAATTCGAAACTTCCGCCGGCGACCACAGCACAGGGGTATCCCCGACTAACTCGCCTGGTCATTCGCCGAAGATAATGGTGATCACGATCACGAAGAAGGCGACGTCGAATCACTGCGTCAACCGGATCCTAAAGTCCCACTTAATAAGAAAAAATTTCTCTCTGAAATATTAACAATACTCAACTTAAATTTTTTCTCTGGTTTAACAACAACCAACCAGCCGGAATCAATAGCGACCATTACTCCAATGACTTCTGAAATTAACAATACTCGTCAAGGCAAACATTGCAGACAAAGGCACTGCTACCCAAAATATTGTTCGTTGAGAATTTTTAAAGCATCAAAGGCCCTAAAGGTAAATGCTATCAGCAACATAAATAAGAAGTTGGAAAAGGCAGAACCAGCTAGGTGTTGGTATATTAAACTGGTCAACCTGATATGGTAACTGATAATCAGAAAGATTTTAATAAATTTGGAATTACTAAAAACATTCCAAAAACAAATTAGACTTTATACGACCTACACTAAAAGAAGACCTACACTATAAGAAGACCATGAACTGCAGATTTAATTTCAATGCTGGACAAAAGCTTCATTAACATTATCCAAGCTGTAATGCGGGATAAATTTATTTTTTGAAATAATTTAGGCGATAACATCAAAACTACCAAGTCAATTTCGAAGACAGTCTTCAAATTATGAAACCAGCTCCAAGACTCAGCCTGGAACAGCGCGAGCTCGTCCTGCGTCCTCATGCTGCTACCCGCCCTACCCCGCCACCGCGGTAGCCGCCCGCACGCCGGCACCCAACAGCGCAGGCGAACCGCCCTCAGGACTTCGAGGCTGCCGCTAGAGGTACATACCAGTGGTATACAGTACTACAGGTACATGCTAATTGTATACAGTTTTATCTATATAATTGGTTACATATAACCGTAAATTCTGGAGATAGTTTGAAGGAGGTGAATTACATTTTGCACAAAAATGTAGATGTCTATTAAAAAACTGAAGTGTTTAAGTTGGATCAAGTCATGTAAGGACTGTAGAGGTCAATTTATTTATATTTTTCTAACACCAATAGGTAAAGGAAATTTCCGATTTATTCTTAATTTAAAAGCACTCAACAAATTTATTTTGCATACTTATTTTGAAATGGAAGACTGACACTGCTGCTAATTTACTATCCAAAGTTTTTATACATGACAACACTCAATATTAAGGATGCTTATTTTTTCTAAAGCCAATGCATAAATCCTGCAGAAATATCTGTTTCTGATTGGATAATAATTCAATGGAATTCACTTGCATAATAATTATGGTTTGTCTGTGCTCCGCACCATTAAAAATTTACAAAATTGGTAAAACCTGCACTTGCTTTCTTACGTGCCAAAGGGCACAAACTATGGGGCTGTTAAGATGGCACAATGAAATTAACTAGTGACACTAGAAAACATGGAATTTTAAAATCAATTAGGAAAAAAGTATTTTCATACCTAATAGCACTTATATGTTTTTAGGTTTTATCCTAATTCACAATACATGGCCTTAGAATTACCAACAAAGGAAAGAAACAAGATTTATGAAAGTATATATATATATATATATATATAGGTCTAGACATATCCATAGGTATAAAAATCCTTAGGAACAATATGTAAATTTAGATAGTTTATAGGAACACTCACTGCTGTTTGTCCAGCTACATTATATAACCATATAATGTAGCTGGAAAAAGTTATGTGAATGGCTAACCAGCCATACATAACTATATATACAATATATACATAACTTTTTGAAAGCAACAAGAACATTGCATTATTAAAAAATCAAAAATGTGACTCGAAGATAAAAGTCAGCCCAGTGATTGCAGATAATTTAATAAAAGAAAAGTTACTCAACAACCCTGTTCGGAAGGATCATTTCTAATTAGAAATCTACTACTCTGACCAGTCTCTTTCGAGACGGGGAAGTTTCTATATCACAATAAATTGTTAGTAAAAATTGAAAATAATAATACTAATAATTTTAAGAAGATAATAATAATAATTAAAAAAAAAAAAATAACCTTAACCTATTTGGAGTTGTTAGTACCTTCTATAGCATTAAAGTATTTCCGTCAAAATGTGAACAGCTCAGAAATTTTATTAAGGATTGACGACACCATACTGGTATTAGTTATTCATTTAAATAGGATGGGCGGGAGACAATTCCTACATTAATACCATAAATATAGAACAGAATAAATTAGAATCTGGGGGGCACGGTAGTGCCCCCGCCAAGTCGAGCAATTATTTATTTCGACCATCAATATAAAATAATAATGATATATGAATAAAAAAAAAAAATATATATATATATATAAATATTATATAGTAATTTGCGAAGTCATTCATACGATCACAGAAAAAAGTAGGAAGCAGCAAGGTTGGCAGTAAGCTCCAGAAGTATTTTTCTTTTAAAAATTGATACATTTAATCCTCAATTTTTTTAACAGGAACAACAGTTTCTTTCTCTTATGTTTTTTTTTTCCATCCCCTATCTTTGTGTATTAAGAAATCATTATGATGAAACAACTGGAGTATAAATAGTTCTTTATTGGCCAGGCCAGCCATGGCTTCTTCATGTCCTTTAAAGTATTTCAAAGGTATTATTATTATTTTTACTTTTAACACCAAATGAAAATAATAGTTCCCCCACACTTTTAGAACATCACATCCATTCTTTCCCAGCATGACACCTTTTAAAGCGACTAGGCCAGAAATGTAAAATTTCTAATACTGAAGTTTGTTAAAAATGGGGCCAAATGTGTCACATTGAAATCATTTATATTAGATCAGCATCATCGCTCAAATTAGGTACCTGTTAAAGAAATCCGTACCCATAATAGTGTTAACAGATTTGTTTTTTCTAATTAGGCCTAATGTACCAAGATATCAAAGTGGTTGGGATTTTGGCATTGTATTATCTGACCTTTCTAATCATTCAGCGAATGAGTCATTGTCTTTAGAACTAATGACCAAAAAACTTTTGTTATTTGTTTTTTTTTCTGGGCTTATCAACTGAAGGTACAAAGCCTTTGAATACAGACACTGTGGTTTGTTAAAATCAAAAGTTTTGTAACGAACAAGATAAACATTAATCTCACAATAGACGATGTAATCAAAACATCAACTGCTAATAGAGCTAATCCAAAGAATACTTTCTAGGAAATCCTAGCATTCGCCCAGTAAAACTCTCTCTGCCTACTTAGACTGAACACGTCTTTTTTAACAGTCGCTGACCGATTCATTGTCAACCCCTTGTCGAGGTTTTTTGTTCCTCTAACAGCATGCGGCAATGTTGGCGGCTCGCTGCACTAGCATTGCGACAACATATCTAGCGATGGTATTGGATTTTAATAACTATCGATGGTACCGATGCTATCGATGGGCCTATCGGTATTGTGATACTTTTTTATTTATTTGCAATATATATTTTTTTGTTTCGAGTTCAACTATAAATAGTCAAACTGTCGATGGTTCAGCAACGCTGCGCTGCGCTGCACCGGAGTCTCCATAGACGCCATCAAACACGCAGCTGGCTGGACCAGGTCTTCTGTCTGCTTCACTATATTATATGATTTACCGTTAGTAGACACTACGCGAGGGTGAGTTTTTTTGCTGAGGTTTTAATTAATGGTGTAACGTAGCTATGTTCAGTAAGGGTTACTTTACCTCTTACAACCTGACTGAGTTAAGTACACATGTCTTTCTTTAAAACTGCCTTTAATTCTGCATTGGAGCGCTAAACATCTACATGGTTTATTAAATCTCCTAGGATGCAGCAATGAAGTATAATTTATGGTTAATTGAACTTACCTAAAGTGAACTTCAACCAAAATTATACGAGTTGCTGCATCCGTAGAGATTTAAGGTCCCTACCCTCCCTTAGGTTTGCTAAGTTGCCCCAAAAATAGCAGAATTAAGAAGATATTACTCTAAAACGAATGACAGCCGCACTTTCTATTACGCGACACTTGGGAAAGGGATAAAGGAATTGATATGCATTCAGCCTTTTTTCTTTTTAGATTTGTTAAAAGGTTTTCTAAAAATCGTGTGAAGATGCAGTACCACGGAAAACGGACTACATGGTTTATTAAATCTCTACGGATGCAGCAACTCGTATAATTTTGGTTGAAGTTCACTTTAGGTAAGTTCAATTAACCATAAATAAAACATTCTAAAGCAACATAATTATGATTAATCTCTTCTATAATAGATAATATTTACTACCTCGATTTGTATTATTTAGGCGACTAACAATATTTTGATGGCAAAATATGAACTTCTTAAAATAAAAATATACGGGTCGAATTGAGAACCTCTCCGTTTTTTCCGCCTGTTTAAAAGACAAGTGAGAATGAATGTGCTTTATAGATCAAACAACGGGCCCAAAACACAATTTCAGTCTACAAAATAAAGACAAAAAACATCGAAAATATACACCACATTGATAATTATAGTAAGTTTATTCGTGATTTGCGGGTGGTAGGACCTTGTGCAAGGTCCATCCGGATCGCTACCACTATCTTGCTCGCTAATCCTGCCGCTAAGCAACAGTGCTTGCACTGTTGTGTTCCGGCGTGGAGAGCAAGACAGCCGGTGTAACTACTGGCACAAGAGGAATTCCATCTTAGCCCTCTGGGTTGGCAACGCATCTGCACTCTCTTTGTTGTTGCAGGTGTCTATAGGCGGTGGTGATCACTTACCATCAGGTGACCCACTTGCTTGTTTGCCGTCCTATGCTGTATAAAAAAAAAAAGAAAAAAAAAAGATACTGAAGGTTAACAACTTGACTTTGTTTTTTCTTGTTGCAAGTGAAGCCAACCATGAGCCAACCAGATCCCTTCTTAAATCATTCTAACCGTTTTACCACTTTTACTACCAAGTACTTTGTAACCCTGAAAGATATCGCGTTAAAACAATGTGGAAGTTTTCATTGTAGCGTGTTATGTGCAAAATCAAATAAGATTACAGTTTAGTTCGCAAAATGTTAGTACGTTTATTCAAAGTTCACGAGAACTGAAGTAAAGTTCCGTGTGTACGTTCCACGGAATTAGGACAACAATGTAAGCATCTTGCATAAATAAGTAACTGTACCAATGGTTGACATGCGTAGGATATTAGGTATAGTTTTTACCAGTGGTTGACATCATTGTTTCGGATGTGTCAGTATCTTCTCGTCAATTTTTGGGTTACTGTTAAAGACTAACCCCCTTATTCATGAAAGTTAACAATCTTTTTAAGCTAACAAACGTTTTGTCCTTTTCATTTGAGGGTAAACGTCACAATGACAGATAGACACATAAAACATGTTAACTAACAAACGTTTATGAAGCGTTTATGAATAAGGGGGTAGAATTGTTAGGGCCTCCGCTAAGTAGCGCGGGCGCACGGAGCGGGTGCATGCCTATAGAAAAATAGTATGATAGCGTCCGCTGACTCGCGTGGGTGCGGGGTTATACTATTCGTTCGATAGCGTGCACCCACTCCGTGCACCCGCGCGACGAACCAAGCCAGAACCAAGCATACAAGCAAACACACAAGCATGAAAACATACTCCTTATAAAATTTAACAAAATTCGCTGTTGCCCGCAACATTGTTGCCGTTTAATTCCTTTATCCTTATCCCCCGGGAACTATGCATCTTTACAAGATAAAAATTATTCTATGTAAATCCAGTGCTAGTTTATCCGTAATGCACGACTGAAAAACAAACATCCGCAAGGCAGATCACAGAGAAACTGTAATATAATAAGACCATTATGTAACTTACATGTGTGTCACAAACTAACAAATAAATAATTCTAATTCTAATTCCAAAAATACTTAGGTATAATACTTAGGTAGAAGTAAGAATTTAGGGTCAAATAAACAGTGGTTCTAAGACTGGCCAAGGTTTAGTTAATCCATTCCTTCGTTTCTGAAAAATTACTGTAAAAAAACCATTCAAATTGAGAACCTCTTCTTTTTACAAGTTGGTTAAAACGGGGACGCACATAAAGATGAACTGAACTTGGCCGATTCTCAGCATGCCAATTTCCGAAACGCTGGTTGAGTCTGCAGTCCTATTGCGTTAATTGGAACCATTTCATATTTAGTTATTCAATTCAATTCTGGCGCTCATAGAGATTCATCTCACATTTGAGATGTGTCAAAAGTGACAGATTTTGAAGGGATCTGATAGCTCTTTTTGACATAATTCTAGTGTGACTTCATCTCTAGAATTTCCCCGCAGCGCTCTAAGCAAGAACCATATCGGAGCAACCGGCCTCAACTCTAACTCGTACCCCTTGCTCACTTCAGCTATTATTCTAACCAAAACATCCATTGTACAGCCTCCTTAACGGCCCCTCAGATTGAGTGCTGCTGTGTATCGACGATCCGAACTTTGCACGCCTCTTCAATTTCACGCGGTATTTAGTTCGGAACACAACTCTCTAACGAAGCGTCAGGACGTGCCTTACGGACCACCGCGCCTGTTACGACTCCCTCGAAGATATGATGTCTTGGTACTTCTGGCATGAACGTTTTGTTTAATCCTTATAAATGAAAGGAAAATACTTATTTACTCATTTTTTTTGTGAAACTTCGAATGCGTAAAAATAAATAAACGAAAAGAGAAAAACAAGTCATGTAGTCTAGTTTAGTGGAGGTGAAATGTTTTTTAGATTTTAACCCTAAATGTGCTATTATTAGCTTTAGTAGGTACTATATATTCATGTTTGAAGACTTTGTTAATATTTAAAATCCGTGACAATTCAGTACAAAAGTGGAAAGAAAATTAATTATCGTGATAATAAAACGGCCGACGTCATTTTAATCCAATAGCAGCGCTCGCCGCTCATTTCTCAGCCAATCACGTTTGACAGCCAGCCAATGATTAGGGTCTAGTGGAAAGCAATCCAAAGTTGTTGGAGAAAAGAATATTTTATATTAAAACTTCGATATCGCGAGAAAATTATCTTTTGCGCTTTTGATCTCGTAAAATAAAATAACCGCGTGCAAGTTTTCTTGTAGAAATGCATAATATTTGTTATTTCCTTTCTTAATCTCAGAGATGCCATCTGCGTGTAAGTCAATAGGTACGTATATTTTGTAGGTAAATAAACTTTAGGGGTTCATTTTAACCCACGACTCCTTTTTAGATACTTATGTGTGTAAGAAATAAACGACAAGATCCGCATACTTTGGTACTAATAAAAGTAATATCAAAACATTAATTTAGCGTAAAATACATAAAATCACTCCTGTTTCCCAAAGACGTAGATAGAGATCACGGATTTCCACTCCCCTGACATACAACCTTTTGCTTCTCTTATTCTCATAACATTTTTCATATATTTTATTTTATAAAATAGGAAAGTAAACAAGCAAGTGGGTCACCTGCTGGTAAGTGATCACCACCGTCTATAGACACCCACAACACCTAAGAGATTGAAGATGTGTTGCTAACCCAAAGGGCTAAGATGGAATACCTCTTGTGCCAGTAATTGCACCGGCTGTCTTGCTCTCCACGCCGGAACACAACAGTGCAAGCACTGCTGCATAGCGGCAGGATTAGCGAGCAAGATGGTCGTAGCGATCCGGACGGACCTAAAATATAAGGTGTTTCTATCTATGCCCTACATTTTTTAGATTACCGGACTTCTTTTTTTATTTTTATTAGTTATATATTTTTAACGTAGACGTCTGTTTAAATCCATTTATGTAATAAGTGTTCGAAATAATTTGTTTTCTATCCCAATAAGTTGTTCAGATAGTTTTGTCACCATAGTTGTTTGAAATGGGAGGTACTTTCGATTTTTTTTGAAACATTGATTTTAAATTTAAATGCTAAATTATAATGACAACCCAAAAAAAAACTAGAGTAATTAATTACCCTAATTACGCCACATTACCAAATGTAATGTGTTAGTGGTAATGTAGCGAAAATGGCACACGCAATTCACGGAATACTGAGGTTGCAGGATCGAGTCCTGCCATTACCCTAGTTTTTCTTTGTGTTATCATTATTTAGAATTTAATTTAATTGAAATGTTTAAATGGGTGGAGCTGCAAATCTAGCCGCAGGTGAATAATTCAATTTGAATCAATGCTAGCTAATTAGGGAAGTGTTAATCTAATTGTCAAACGAAGTCGCGGGATAAAACTACTATGAACTTGGTAAACAAGCTTAACCCTTAGTTAACGAAGGTTACTTCAATTAGGAGGTATTGTCAAAAGTTTCACCTTTGAACCCTTTTCAACGTTACTGCCAGTAAATCTGCGCCGCCCTATCGGACCGAAGTGTCAAACCATTGATATGCTGAAAAAGGAACTTTTTGTTATAATTAGGATATGAGGTTTTTTTTGGCTTTTATTTCACAAAGTTGACAGGTGACATACGACAACGATAGTTCGGTATACATCTTCTTCTTCTGGCCCTTTCCCATTTTTATTTGGGGTCGGCTCTTCTAATCTGTTATCTCCAAATATATCTTTTTTTTAAATTTCGGTTACAAAAAATTTATAACAAATAGCGCCATCTCTCGGTCCGGTTATCAGCTAACGGACATTGACAAGTTCAATGAGATAACTTGATTTAGTTTCTCATAGATGACACCGAGGGTAGATCTAAAAAAATCAACAATGTAATGACCGTATAAACGAAGCACATTGATAAATTCACAGGGTAGGTAGGTATTGGTAGGTAATTGGCAAACACATGGCACGGAATGCTGAGGTTGCAGAATTGAGTCTTGACATAACCCTAATTTTTTTATGTGTTGGCATTGCATAGCATTGAAACGTAGTAGAAACTTTGCTATTGCGTGCGTCTCTCAGGGATGCTGGTCGGTATTGGTACACTGAGATTTAACTTAAATATATCGACGGTGGAAATCTCAAATGTCGTAAGGGACATTAAAAGGCATGTCCCTTACGACATTTGAGATTTCCACCGTCGATATGTTCATACGGCCCGTTGATTGTCAATCCAACCTGTCTTCCACACTCAGTGCCGTGCACAGAATTTTTAGACAGGGTAGATATATAAACGACGGTTTAACTTGCCTTTAATTTGTATTAATTTCAAATCAGGTGTACAAATGCCTTTCTCTACCAAGCCAAATGTTCGGAAATTCGGTAATTGACTGCGCTCAATCGGCGGTGCGAAAGACACTGCCTTGCTTTGCGATTGAGTGCGTCATTTGTGTCATTGTGTGCCACATATTTATAGGAATGCACACTACTCTGTATCCGCATGGCTACACGGCACACATGTATACATTTAGACGGGATTAGTTTGTGTCTTCCCCGTTAAGTGGGCAGCGGCGCTAGTGCAGCGCGTTGCGAAGTGGCGTCGTCGAACGGCAGGTAAGATACCGATGACACGCCAACAGATGGAGCTTGTTTATGATTGTAGAAGTTTTTCTTTATTGATTGTAAAATATTAGACATTAGGATCAAACAAAATTAGTCTAAATTTATCACATTGGTAAGGTAGGCAGTGTCTTTATGTCTATACTGAGTACACGCCGCTGTACGCTTCATTTTCTTCCATCAAAGACTTCCCGAGAATAAAAACAAATGTAATAACAAACCAAAAAACTCTGCAATCAAATTGCGCGCCGGCGACTCCTCTTGAAATATACAACAGCGTCGAATCTTTTCTGTGTACTCAGGGCAAGCAAAAGGTATAATCGTAATATCGTTTAGCCGTTCAAATATTAACGGTGAAAGTAATTCCGGCTCGAGTATTTGCCCGGAGCGTCTGACGGAGTAATTAAGTTACAACTGAAGGTATTTGCGTTTAAACTTCACAGAAATTCGGTGCAAAACTTTTATTGTTTGCGGATTTCATTGTTATTATAATTTTCAGGATTGAAATACCGCCCGTATCGGCCTACGGTGCCTGTACGGCGGTAATTACAGCCAGCGGTAGTTGTATATATTATTACAAGTAGCTATCCCCTTTTTCTTAAGACTACCTAGCTTGTTTTATACATTGATCATCATTCTCCTATCACTTTTATCTAAAGGTACTCGTAGACTTGAGCATTCACTTGTCAACAGATCATCGTACGTTCGCCGTTTTTAAAAGCCTGAGCTCTTAGTGGAAGTTTGCTGTCAAAAAAAAGTATCGAACGCGTTAGCGTTGACTTCAAAATTGTATAAAAACGTTTTGTTGCAAATACACACCCCAAGAAGCACTGTATTTTCAGCCATAGTAATTGAGAAGTTAACTTTAACGCGTTCATTCCGTTTATTTTGACAAAAACTTACACTAGACGCTCTGATCGCTGCAGCACTGCTCGCTACTTTCTCCCTAATCTTTTTACGAGCTCTAACATTCGTTTCAACGCTCATAACAAGTAATAGAACAAGTCCACCAGCCCCTTAATATTCTTTAATAAACTTAACAATACCTAACAAAAAAATGAACGGTCTCTTGTCAAGATGGAACTTAATCTCGGGGATGGAATTTAATTAGAGGCCATAGAATTGGTTTAAAAAGCAATCGGTGCGGACACTTCGGGGCGCTTGACCCGATTGGCTGTTCAATTAACAGCACTGCGAACGACTTGCGGATTAGGAGCGAACTCCTCGAGTCCATGTTGCCTTGGTACTGCTAGCACAGAATAGATAATAGTACTACGTACTGAGTCGTTTGAGTCGTTAATAACCTGTACCGCTACCATGAGTTGCTATCAATGTTGCTATAGAAAACTAGTATTAGGTAATTCTCCAGCTGAATACAGTTCTACCAACTAACATGGACTTCAGTGCAGCTAGCACGAATATTCTCGACAAGCGTTAACTCGCTACGTAACTAAGTGCTTCTTGTTCTTACTGGACTCCTTAGAACGAGATGCACTGAGTTACGTAGCGAGTTAACGCTTGTCGAGAATATTCGTGCTAGCTGCACAGGAATCGGTGCTAAACGTTAGATATTTCGTCAATTAATTAATAACGGTAATGAGCAATGGTGAAAACGGTGGAGAAGTTCCGTATACTACAGTCGAGGGTCAGTAAACAAGCTCCAATTCGCCAGTGTCGAGTTAACTACAGTCGATACGGTATTTTTCGATGATATTTGTCAAATTTGTGACGTACATCGGTAGAGATTCTATGGCAACGGAATAAAACGTTAATTGCTAGCGCTTAGATTCCGGTAGGTAATTTTACGTATATATTTGACTCATACTAGCGATATTAAGTTCTATAAGTGACCGCTGGAGGCGCTGCACAATTCTCCATACAAATCGTTTATGACATCACTAGCGAGTACTGTCACTGACAACTCATGGTAAGAGTACCGGAGATCGATCTAAAGCGATATGACCGCCAATTGACAAACTTTTTTTTCCATTTCTGGATTTTTTGTGGTGAACATTCAACATTAATAGTTTTTTTTGGTGTTCAATTAACAGGACTGCGAATGACTTGAGGATTACGAGCGAGCTCCGTTAGTCCATGCTGCCGTGGGGTCCTAGCACGCTAGCTTTTATCGCAGGCATAAAGCATATATCCCTTTCTAACCATTATGCGTGTGCGACAGGGACGGATGCGTTTATGTGAGCGATAAACGCTAGCGGCCCTAGAGCAGAATCGGCAAACTTTGCGCGAAGCTACTAGCAGATATAGCTGCAGGCAAACAACTTGAACATTTGAGCATAAATCGAGTGGAGGGGGCACGTTTGCGCATACACATTTGTACTACAAACGGCTACTGCGTAGTCAAGGCCAGTGCTCAAGATGTTTGCCGGAAACTGTATCAGCACTGCGGCCGCTGCAAGTGAGTTGCCGCGCGAAAGTTATACGATAAACAGAGAGGCAGTAGGCAGCTTCTTAAGCTTTAACGCCGTTATTGTTCGGAGTGAGACTTCTGTGTTTGTAGTATGATTTACTTTGTGATTTAACGAACAAATTTTGACTAGGCGGTTAATATAATTGCTTCCACTTTGACACTGCAGCCGGTCCATTGATTCGGTCTGAATGGACGTCTTAATGCTATCTTTAAATTAGATTTCGCCGTTCTCAATGACCAGTAAGCTGGTTCCGATATTCAATTACGGTTTTAATGATTTCCTGATTCGGACTCCGAGAAATGTTAAGATTTGAGATTATTGATTTAACCGGCTCCTTAGAAGTTTCTTTGTAACCGTTTTTAATAGCAAAGTGAAGAGTTAATGGCAATTTAGACGTTACAAAGCTATAGCGATTCTTTTAGAGTTGCTTGACACCGGATCTACGATTTCTTCAAACCGGTGCAGGCTGGGCGCACTTCTTTTTTTAAATACACATAGGAAGGCAAACGACCAAGTGGGCTACCTGATGATAAGTGACTAACACTCGCAAGACCAAGGTGATTGTAGATGCGTTGCCAACCCAGAGAGCTAAGATAGAATACCTCTTGTGCCAGTAATTGCACCGGCTGTCTTGCTCTCCACGCCTGAACACAACAGCGCAAGCACTGCTGCTTAGCAGCGGGATTTGCAAGGAATGTAGTGGTAGCGATCCGGACGAACTTTTAAAGCAAAGCTACAGGATCGCGAAGCTACAAGTCGTTCGGTACACCTCTGCACTGGGGCCATCGCTAGCTTACTTCCTATTAGGTGAACCACTGGTTTGCTTTATGCCATGCCATTATTTGAGTGCCGTTTTTAGCATTTGCGGATGTTAGGACCCTACTACAAAAATATGTTTTGGCACATAATGTACAATCAACTAATTAGATTCATAGGCCACTGTAGAAACTTTTCACAGTAAATGTCATAATGACTTCTGAATAAATGTTCTTATATGACACATTGCGACAGTGTCCTACAGTGGCCTATGAATCAAATTGGATGACTTATATTTTGTTTTACTGAGAAAAGTGGATTATTTATTTCGAGTAGTATATATTTGAACACGCCCGCACGTATTCGACAATAGAGTCGAGTTTAGATATTTTGTACCATCTTGCCCGCTCCGATATTTTCAATGCTGACTGTACGTGGCACTGGTTTCGCGGAATAGCGAGGTAATTAATTCCTATTTATTTATCGACGAGTGTAGGTACATGGATTTCTGTTGCTAACTACCTTGTTGCTTTCTTTAATGAACTACTTTCGTATTGAAAAAGGCACGTCAGATTATAATATCAAAGAAAATCTAGATAAAAAAGTAACTGAGGTTTGGGGAAAATTTATTCTTTGATACAAATATAGCCTGTTTGTTAGATAATTTCAGTCAGCGCTTCAGGCCAGCCTATGAGACTTTTGACAGGCTTAGGTACAAGATACCGTTAGACTTGTAAAGGCTTTCTGAGCCTTTGTGGCGGCCATTTTTGTTAGACTTATTTCTGACATTGATAAGCCAGCAGGTCTAGAAAGGGGCTTAACGCTAGCCGAATAAGAAAATGTTTTTTGCGATCTGTTATGTCCCGGCTACACGCTCCGTCTTACCTGATAGCACGCCTGCGCAAACCAGTTTTTTTTAAATGAAATATGAAGGCAAACAAGCAAGTGGGTCACCTGATGGTAAGTGATCCCCACCGCCTATAGACGCCGGAACACCAAAGAGATTGCAGATGCGTTGCCAATCCAGAGGGGTAAGATGGAATACCTCTAGTGCCAGCGATTACACCGGCTGTCTTGCTCTCCTCGCGGGAACGCAGTGCAAGCACTGCTGCTTAGCGGCAGGATTAGCGAGCAAGATGGTGGTAGCGATCCGGACGGACCTTGCACAAGGTCCTACCACCCGCGGACGGAAAACGGAGCGTGTAGCCGGATGCTTATAGGACGATTTATAAGAGCTGGCACCAAAAAGTCAAAGTCAAAATATCTTTATTAGGCTTACAGGAAGCACCTATGAATGTCCTATTTACCACCGGTTCGGAAAAACCTCTGATGAGAAGATACCGACAAGAGACTCTACGAGGTGTATTTTTTTAATAAATCATTTACAATGTTATTTTTACATCTTAAATATTTAACACAGTAGGTGTAAACTATTTGGAGCCAGAGATCACCAATGCAGGCCAGGATTATTTCCAGGCATCCCTTTATAATACGCTCGAGAATAGGGAAGAAGACGAGGATGCGGGTCACCTGATGGGAAGTGATCGCCGTCGCCCATGGGTACCAGCAATCTTAAGAGAAACGCTGATTCTTTGTCCACCTTTACGAGTAGGTCCCACCTTGTAGACTTCCGGATCTCTCAGTTACGGTGTCTTGTTTGTTATATGAAATGGAGTAGGTATGTATAAGTGAGGATATTTTAAAGACAGCTGAAGTATTTTTTATGAAATAGAAAGGAAAACGAGCAAGTGGGTCACCTGATGGTAAGTGATCAGCACTGCCCATAGACAAGCAAGACTGTGGCGGCAAGGTACGACTCACCATGCGCCACTTTGCCCAAGTGCTAGTCAGCAGAAGGTAACGCTTCTGTTGTTATGATACCTACTTGTTAAGTTAATTGTCTAGAATGATAAGTTTCCGTACTAACATAGATATAAGATTTATTCATTGATATAAGAAGACAATAGATCTGCTTACTTGTTCGGATTGTTACAAGCCTAGCGTCACCACTTTGCGACGGGGTGAAGCAGGTGAAGAGGGGCTTTCAATATTTAGCCATTGGTTCAACTTTGAATCTTATCGTAAGTGAATGAAGTGCTTCTAAGTTTTCTAACTAGCAGCGACACAGGCGTCGGACAGCAGAACTAAAAATATGACGCCAATTTAAAACGTAAAAAAAGCAGAGCTGTTTACTTGACAATTGGCACAGACAGTTTTATTCAGGGTAAGCATGTGCTATCCAACATAGTCTACCAAATAGACTATGGTCGGCTACTCTGCCACTGTACACAGTTCTATAGTTTTCTCATTTCGATGGATTTGTTTTTGTTTTTTTGTTTACTAACTAATGTGGACCATTTTGTAGTCTGTTTTTTTATTTATCAAATAATAATATGTAGTAAATAGACACTAGCCACAAAAAGGAGATTGCAGATGCGTTATACCTAGTTGTTGTAGGTTGAAGTAATTTGAATTTGATTTCGACATTAAGCTTATAAACTTGAGAACTATAGTTATGATCAAAGTCACAATTTCGCCAACTAACAATTAATTTGAAAAGCAACAAGTTCCAAATTAAACACGAAAGATCAGACAAGCGAAATACTATAACAGAAATATAATTTCGCTGCTCTATAATTAATTAAACCGCGGTTCACACTAAAGAGTCGAGTGTTCCGGAACACGAAATTCCAAAAACTGAAATTTCTGACGCGCCGTGTTCCGTTATCACATTCCTGGGATAACTCCCGAAACGGATGTAATCTAATGACGAGTTAAATATTTCATGGAATTATGAGGATATCTATAGATGGAGAGGATAGATAATATGACAATTTTACAGGAGTACCCTAAACCGACGACCATGCATGAAGAATGTCATGAGAGTACGTGAAGCGAAAGTTGTATGTCAGGATCGTAGCAAATGAAAATCCGTGGTCTCTGCCTACCCCTCCGGGAAACAGGTGTGATTTTATGTATGTATGTATGTATGTTACTGTATGAAAAAGTGGCCCCTTTTTACAAACTTTTATTTAACTTGGTGTTCGTATTATCTAGTATAGTATTATACAATACTTTGTGGTATTACCATTCGTTTTCAATCAATTAAAATTATTGTATGTCTTAATATTATTTTATCTACACATATATCATAAATGCTCTATAATGCGTTCAGAAACCGTTGGCAATGACCAACATTAGGTATAACAATAAATATTATTATGAGAATTTTTCTAATTTGTTTCTATATTTGTTCAAATTCATTTTTTATTACATTATTTTAATGTGTACAGTCTATAGATATTTAATAGGTACCTAGCACTAGCAGCTAGTAGCAATGCAGGTCATTGCCTTATGGCTTCTGAGCCCATCATAGAGTACTTATGATATGTGTGTAGATAAAGTAATGTATGCAACTGTACATAATTAGGTCTTAAACACTAGTGTGATCCTATTATGAAACTCGCTGGCGCTCGTTTCATAAAACCACACTCGTGTTGTAAGACCCCTCATTATGTAACAGTTGCATAAAATACTAGTACGTCCGAAAAGGGCAAACTGTTGATACTCATTAGTCATTACTTTATGGCATGTTATAACAATGTACACAGTCTTGACAATAAATGGTTATTTTATCTTATCTTATTTTTTTTAATATAAAATAGGAAAACACGCAAGTGGGTCACCTGATGGTAAGCGATCACCGCCGCCTATAGACAACCGCAAAACTAAGCAGATTGCAAATGCGTTGCCAACCCAGAGGTCTAAGATGGAATACCTCTTGTGCCAGTTGCACCGGCTGTCTTGCTCTCCACGCCGGAACACAACAATGCAAGCATTGCTGCTTTGTGGCGGGATTAGCGAGCAAGGTGGTGGTAGCGTTCCGGATTAACTGTGATTTTGGCCCAAAATGTGATGCAAATGCCGTTTCGTACTTATTGAAAGCGTGCTTTATAATCATAATCATAATCATAAATTTATTGGTAATATTCGTTACACGTCACATTTTAAATTATTATTATTTATCTACACATTTATCATAAATGCTCTATAATGCGTTCAGAAACCGTAGGCAATGACCAGCATTATAACAATCAATATTTTTACAATAATTTTTCTAATTTGTTCCTAAATTTGTTCAAATTCGTTTTTTATTACATTATTTTAATGTGTATAGTCTATAGATATTTAATAGGTACATAGCACTAGTAGCTAGTAGCAATGCAGGTCATTGCCCTATGGCTTCTGAACCCATCATAGAGTACTTATAATATGTGTGTAGATAAAGTAATGTATGCAACTGTACATAATTAGGTCTTAAAACACTCGTGTGATTCTATTATGAAACTAGCTGACGCTCGTTTCATAAAACCACACTCGTGTTTTAAGACCCCTCATTATGAAACAGTTGCATAAAATACTATTAACGTTAAAGACAGTCCATTATATATTTATCATAATTCCGATTGGTTCAAAAATAATTAATAGATTAAGGCGTTACTTTGCGGAGGTCCATTTCAACAAACTGGAACAAATTACCTTGCTACTCCGTGTGTACCATACCATGGTGGTGGCATGGTGAGTTATGTACACCATTCGTTCAAGTAGCGAACGGTCGCACTGTTAGATCCCGATGATGCCTCGTATAGAGGTGAAACGCGCGTCGATCGTGTTGATTAGTGGTGGTGTGTGTAGTTAAGTCTGTGTGATATATGTTGTTTCGTGTGTAAGCGGAGGAGGGTGGGTTTTTGCATGAACATATATATGTCGCACAGACGCAGCTAAGTTGCACGAGCACGGCACTAGTTTCGTGGAGTAGCAAAGTAATTTGTTCCAGTTTGGTTCAAAAATAAATTCTAAGGACTTAATTGTTCTTAGATTGACCATTTCGATGGCGACTGAAATCTTCAGCTATCAATTCCCCGAGTCAGCTCCTCTTGAATGTACAAGGAAAAACAATTAAATAAACATAAATAGCAAAAACTCAAATATTCACTGAAGAAATTTATTCATGTTTGTAAGCAGCAATAATTCCTTATTCCTTTGAGGAGCGGCACTTGTTTAAAAAGCTTTAATTAAGGCTTTTTATGAGCTAATAACGTCTACGGAAAGCGAATCAAACGACTAATTAGCAATGTTAAGGCTCTGTGTATTTAGTTACTAGCGGACGCGCGCGACTTCATTCGCGTGAAATAAGTAGCCTATGTCCGTTGGGGATAGTGTAGCTTTCTATTAGTGAAAGAATTTTTGAAATCGGTTGAGTAGTTCCAGAGATTACTACATACAAACAAACTAACAAACAAAAACAAACAAAGTTTACCTCTTTATTATATTAGTGTAGATGTAGATTATAATTTACAGCTTGACAGGGCCCAATTACATAAATGCGACAGGCGACAGGTGACAATTCGCCGTACATTACCGCGTTAACAAGTAGCGCTACAAATTTAACATCATAGTGGGTAAGCAATGTATGACGAATTGTCACTGTCACCTGTTGCCTGTCACTGTCATGAGCGGTGGTGGCCTAGTGTCTGGACTCGTGATCGCGAGGTACCGAGTTCGATTCCCAGTGGTAACCATATACCAATGAGTTTTCTAACTTATGTGCATTATCTAAGCATTGTAGGAACCTAGGCTTTTACGGTGAGAGAATCTATTCACCACCAGCAAAACAGCTCCCGATGATGCCTCGTATAGAGGCGAAACACGCGTAGATCTTGCAGATTTAGTGACGTCTGTGTTATTTATACATATATGTTGTTGTATATGTCAATAGACGCAGCTGTTTTGCATGTGAGTACGGTCAGCCTCAAAATTAGTTGAATTTTAGTACCTTGTCTCTGTCAGTAATGTGACAAATTCGAGCAACTATCATTTCATATGTCACTACG
Organism: Ditula angustiorana; assembly: GCA_963691745.1. Taxonomy (NCBI): domain Eukaryota; kingdom Metazoa; phylum Arthropoda; class Insecta; order Lepidoptera; family Tortricidae; genus Ditula; species Ditula angustiorana. The sequence goes on along the minus strand of OY829480.1, from coordinate 2,075,487 downwards.
ACAAGGTTCTAGCGTTTAAATATTTCTGAGGCTGACTGCACACAGTTCTGTTTTCGCGGAGTAGCAGCGCAATTTATTCCAGTTTAAATAACATAATTAATCATTCAAGGTATCGTACTGATTAATTAATTGATTGTGTATTGATGATGTATGGACTAATTACGTTGTTTTAAATTGAATTAATACATGAAATTAAATGAACTTTAATAAGAATTTATTCGATCGTAGGTAAATAAGGTCCATATTTTTTTGACTACGGATCTCTAAATAAATAAGTGGACTGCGAATGCTGTGACAGACGGGTGTGAAGATAAGATTATCTTAAACATTTTAAGAAAAGAAGCCCTAAAAATAAGAAAAATCACTTTGGTAAAGAGCTTTACAAACTGACAGCTCTGGTTAAGAAAACCATTATGACAAACACTTAAACGTAAATATGCCCTAAGAAGGCAAAATTCCAACAAAACTTTCTATGCGGCTAGTTTTTCCTTGTAAAATGGAGGTAAACGAGCATGCGAACTTAGTGGTAAGTGATAACTCTCAGTCAACGTACGAATCGCAGTAGCAAGATCTAACGCTGGTTTTTAATGGAAGTGTGGTACTACACTGGTCGAGCCCCTTCGTACAGCAACCAGCAAATGGCTACAGATTAGCTTCATCTTTCAGTTTAGTTGCAGTTAAACTGCATCAAATATATTAATAAAATGGATCACTCACGTATTTTTAAGTCGAGAAATGCCCGACATGTTTCGGACCAGTCCGTGGTCCTTAATCATGAGCCCCCGCGGCGGTGGCGCGACGACGACTGCGTACCGAAGTCCTGACAGCTCGGCTGCTCGGTGCAGGCGGCGCGAGCTCCGGCGGCGAACAACTACCCTGGTTTGCTTCATTATTTTTAATGAAGCAAAGGATCCGTTTTATTAATAGGTCCGAGTCTTACGGTAGTTTTATGTTAAAAATTGGATCAAATATGTGGCACACAATGACACAAACGACGCACATAATCGCACAGGGTAGGCAGTGTCTTCCGCAGCGCCGATTGAGCGCCAACAATTACCGAATTTCAGAACAGTTGGCTTGGTAGAGAAAGGCCGTTATACACCTGATTTGAAATTAATACAAACTAAAGGCTGGCTCCGTCCCACATCCAGGGCTCTGCTTCTAAGCCAGGGACCGCCGCCGACCACGCCCTGACCATCAAGTGCCGCAAGTACGCGTTTTTAACGAACGATTGCATATTTGCGGCACTTGCAATTGAAACATTGGTCATCCGAACCGATACCAAAAACTTTGTGCTTGAGGTGTCCGTCAAACTGGTCGGCATCTCTGGTAACCCGAGGGCCGGGTCTTTTTTCGCCCAAAGGATGAGCCTGGCCGTGCAGCGAGGTAATGCCGCAAGCATTTTGGGCACGCTGCCTTGAGCGAGCGGGGGAAATGCGGGGTTTTGATATTTTTTAATTAAATATAAGTTTGTTATTGTAATAGAATAAATATAAAATAGTAAAAAAAAGACTAAAGGCAAGTTAAACCGTCAATTAAATATCTACCCTGTCTAAAAATTCTGTGTGGAATCAGTATTACTGCGCAATTTTAATCCATTTGAGTGGCACCCGGCGCCGGAGTTTCCCTAACGATCATTAAACGAACAAGTGACGGCACACAAAACGGACAATTACCGCGTCCTATCTCTTTCGGCTTCATCGGACCCCTTAACAAACGTCTCCGAAAGGTTAAGGGCGTCTTAACAAATCGCGCCGACCCTTTAAGGGTACAGAGAACTAACCGACGAAAAAATCTTTGCATGAACAAATCTAACACGGTCAAGTAGTTGGGTATAGAAAGTAAATTTAAAAGTAACGTATTGATTTGTAAGTAATCGAAAAGGGGCAGTGCAAATAGGGAAGCTACGATGCAATCAGCCAGTGGAATTGTTGTAGATTGCGGTTGGTAGGACCATCTTCATCATAATTGGCACAAAAGGTATTCCATCTTAACCCTCTGGGTTGACAACACATCTGCAATCTCTTCGATGTTGCGGTTCTATAGGCGGTGGTGTACACTAACTATCACGTAATCCAATTGCTTGTTTGCCTTCCTATTTCATAAATATAAATATATATATATTTACATTGTGTCTTTAGTAATAATGGGACTTCATTCCTAGAACAAAAGAAGTGTAAAAACCAAATAATCTTATACTTCGGTGATACGATACGCCGAAATAATAGCTAGAGGATATGACATTGAGGCTGAAGGATATGTAAAAAACTTATTTAATAATAATAGAGTAATAAAAAGCTTGTAATGGCTTAACCATACCGAGCCTGATAATTTCCAGTCAGTAAGTCAAAAGGGAATAGGCTATTTCTTTTCTTCTAATTCTGAAGAAAGGCCCTTATAAGAAAAGACGAAATCCTCTAATTAGTGCAATGTTTCACAAGAACATCTTACAGGCTAAGGGTCTACTGATTAGCCATAATGTTGCGCGACCTAGTTTTATTGTATTTACTAATCATACTATTATTATTTGGATTCAGTAAGTAAGCATACATAATATACAACGTGTCCCTACCTCCCTACCCTATGGACAAAAATTCAAACTAGATAGATAGATAACTAGATAGATTTGTTAGAAAATTTTAAATTTTTCGGCAAACACGAACCTTGACTGCGCAGTAGTCGTTTCTAGTAAAAATGTGTATGCACAAACTTACCCCCTCCAAGCTCCCTGCTTAAGTTATTTGCCTGCAACTATATTACTATATTTATCTACACATAATTATATCATACATGCTCTATAATGCGTTCAAAAACCGTAGGCAATGACCAGCATTATAACAACCAATATTATTATGAGAATTTTTCTAATTTGTTTCTATAGTTGTTCAAATTCATTTTTTATTACATTATTTTAATGTGTACAGTCTATAGATATTTAATAGGTATCTAGCACTAGTAGCTAATAGCAATGCAGGTCATTGCCCTATGGCTTCTGAACCCATCATAGAGTACTTATGATATGTGTGTAGATAAAGTAATGTATGCAACTGTACATAATTAGGTCTTAAAACACGAGTGTGGTTTTATGAAACGAGCGTCAGCGAGTTTCATAATAGGATCACACGAGTGCATAAAATACTATTATTTATTGTAATCAATTCTTTTTTATAAATTTATACTTATTCTTTCTGTTAAGTACTTTCAGACATTACCTGTATATATTGCTCTGTAATTTGTTTTAAGAGAAGAAAAAATAAGGGATAATCTGCTGAGTTTCTTGCGGCGCTTCTTAGCAGAATCTTCTATGTTCCGACGCGCTGGTAAACTCAGACATGTAAAAGAGCGTTTATGGCCCATTTGCAAAATATTTTTTAATTTTCATTTTCATATAAGGAAGTTTCCGGTGACGCATTATTACTTACAGACAGCGCGTAAATATTTTAAGCGTATTTAATTCGTTTTGCAGACTGCACTGAATTCAGGAAGCTGCATAATCAAGATAAAACGAGACATACTTATGCAGTATTTAACGGAGCGGGCATTTTCTTGGTCGCTTTGGTTGAGGCGTTGGAAGTGAGCACGAAAAGGGTTAAGAGGAGTGTGAACCCAGCGCTCTCCAAACAAATGGCGATGACGTTTTCCACCCTCTGAACCTTAACCTATTATCAAAATATACAAACCTAGTTCTAAGGCATAATGACAACATAGAAAACATCATTGCCATAGGTTAAGATTTAGAGGGTGGAAAACGTCATCGCCGTTTGTATGGGGCGCGCTTTTTGGGGCTGGGTTCACACTCTTCATACAAGTCTGTAAGCTCTCGTTTTCTTTAAGGAAATGGGAGAAAAACAAGCATGTATGTATCTAATAAATAATAATAAATAAATATCAGGACAATTCACACCTATTGACCTAGTCCCAAGCTAAGTAAACCTTGTGTTATGGGTACTAGACAATGGATAAACATACTTAAACATATAGATACCAAAGAGTTTGCAGATGTGTACCAACCCAGAGGACCAAGATGGAATACCTCTTGTGCCAGTAATTACACCGGCTGCCTTGCTCTCCACGCCGGAACACAACAGTGCAAGCACTGCCGCTTAGCATCTGGATTAGAGAGCAAGTGGTGGCAGCGATCCCGACTGACGTTGCACAAGGCCCTACTACTCGCAATTTTTTTTTAATAAAGCATTATTAGATTGTATAGTCGACCAAGAAATTTCTTGACCACTTTTCGACCGTATTACAAAGGGGTAAAGTTCAAAAGTGGTCAAGCAATTACTTGGTCGACTATACGTATCATTACATATTATACATATAGGTTATTGAATGGACAACATTTCATATTTTCTAAGACTATAATTTGATTCGTTCCCTGCATTCTGCTTGGAAAGAGAAAGACGCTGATAGTTTTAAATTTTCACTAGGATTAATAATTAATTTATTACAAATTTTTTAAGATATGCTTATTCTAAAAGGCCATAACTTCAAATATAAGCAATAATAGATCCATAACTGTAGTCTAGTCTCTATTAAAAACAAAGATGATAACCGTAGACGATAACGTAAATATGACGTTCCCGTTGTCAATTTTTTTTTGTGCGTGGCGTGTGGTTTTCTTAGGTAGTTTGGTTCGTTCTTGCTCTCAAACTTACAATATAAGACTTCTGCGACGATTTTGATACTGGACTGCAAATAAAAACGACACCTGGCTTTCTTACGGATACGGCGGATGATCATAACATTGACGATTTGGAACAGCTTAAAGGACAATGAAACCTACCGATGATTTTTGTGCTGCAGACAGCGGAAATCTACCAAAAGTAGATTATTTCATGTTGATGGAGTTTATGGGAGGCAACGAGCTTTCAGCGCTGCTGAAATTAGAGGTCGTTCGTCGTCGTTCATCCATTAATAATAATAAAAATAGATTATTTATGTATCTGTCAATTTTCAATAACAATGTGAAATTTAAAGTTATGACAGCTCTTTTTTTCTGGTGAAAAATGCAAAGGAATTGTATCTATTCTGTAAAAAATTGCTGCCGGCAGCCAGCATCGCTTGCGGTCGAGTGCTAATCTCCTTTTAGCGTGTCCTTCCAACTCTTCCAAATCTTACTCCAAATCTTTTTCGGTGCACTCTGCTAGGATGTGGAATCGGTTAGAGAAAATGTGGCTAACGGCTATGTCCTTAAGTTATTTTCCTTCTACTCCTTTAACTTCTAAGTATTTATTTATATCTAAGTAAGTTTATGTATTTTAAGTATTATATTTATTATTATTATTATTTGGGTATTATATTTATTATTAGTATGTAATATGTTTATAGGTAAATTGTATGGTAATTCTCCACTGTTTTTGATAAACTCTTGGTCTTTGTCTGTCCCTGCTATGATACTCCTTTCATCCGCTCAAAGGTTAACTGGAAGAGATCCCTTAAAGGGATAAGTTCGCCTTTGTACATCACTGTATCTCTTTTTGTCATTTATGTTTTTTTTTTGTACAATAAAGAATTTACATACATAAAATTGGTAAATTCAGATACAATATTTTAATTTATTGTATTTTTTAAATATGGAGAAATAAATTATAATAAATATTTTTCCGCGTTCAGGAGGCAAAACTCTTTCGAAACCTGTAGTAATTTTCAGGTTTAAAAAAAAATGAAATCTCGTCAATTGCTTGAATGAGTAAATTAAATTTAAATAAATTAACAAAGTCGTACAGAGGGATAAATTGAATTTGGTCGGTCATGTTAGCATAGCAAAAACAGGAAACTAACGTAAAAATTGGTTCAGGTGCTGCAGCGAGTGCTCGCAAAATATTTGTTTAAAATTTACCCCAAGTATTACTGCTACACCGACAACGGCGAAGAATGGATGCGACAGGACAATTTTTTAGACATCCTGTTTGAGGAGACTGAACTACTACAAGATCAGATATTTCGCTTTATTATTGGCAACAATGCTGGCTCCACACAGGGCAGAAGAGTGAGGTAGTTGAGTGCAGTGTTTGCCAACAGCTAAACTTAGTATCGACTAAATTCAACTCTAAAACCACCAGAAAACCACTAACAAAAAATGGCCCTTTGTTAAAAACTCAAAATGTTTTTGAATGATTTAGGCACTATGATTTTTGCCTAAGAACGTTATGCTAAATTAAATAAAGTCCAATTTGTTGCAGCATTTACCGACGAACGTTAAACTGCAGCATATCTTAATATGGCACTTATAAGATCTCTTGAGTATCTTTGAAATGCAATAATAAATCCTCCGTAGTAAAAAAATATATCTGTACTTAAATGTATGTATGTATATCTTGGTCTAATTCCATTTCAATATTGAATTTGTCGACCGGCCGACTCCAATCGAATACAATTATATCTTTTTTCATAGGACATTTAAAAAAAAATACTTTAACTAAATTTGATTCAGTCAATCATAAGTTCTACATAATTATGTGTTTGGAATCTCTTTTTAGGTAAAAAATATACCTGTGATGAACTCCACTCTTCCTTAAGGGTAAGTATACATATTCATACTCGTAGTTACTGATTCGTATAAATTAAGTTAAATTTAACTTTACTTGATTTATTTATTAAATTTACCTAAATTGAGATTACAAAATCATTAATGTATAATTCTACGTTTGAGAGAGGAGGCCGGTGAAATATAGTGTTTGTAGGGCTGTTACCATTATTACCTTAAAATAAATAATGACTTGTCTATGAAACCGTTAATTACATGTGGAGTTGATCAGACGATTAAGCACATTTAGCAGTCGCAACTTTCTGAACTGCGCACAAAGAAAAACTTGCTTACACAGCCTGACAGAGAAACAGGCACTCTAGTTGTCACATAAAATTATTTCGGACATCGGGGCCAGGAAAAGTGGGAGGGCCGGAGGGACATGAATTTTATCTGACGAGGCACTCACCTTGTTGATCCAGGCTCCAGTTTCTGAAAAACTTCGCCGGAGTATCCGCCGGAGAGGGCACTTCAGTATAGATATTGTCGGAGAGTATTTGAAATTAAATTAAAGAGACAACGGGCGAGCTTTTTAATATTAGATTCGGATAAAACATCTTTTTTGAGTTAACCGGTATTGTCATTTTTGATTTAATTAGGTTGGAAGAAGCAAAACGTCGCCATTTCATTTTTTAATTTAGACATAAAGAAGATCCCATCCCATAGTGATCTGCGCTCTGCGCTGTTATTCTTTAAACGCTTCAGCGTAGTACTTGATGTCGAGTATCGCCCTGGCTCCCTAGAGCAAAGACAAGGCCCTGCCTAAGCGACGAGCTCGTCGCTGTTTCCCTTAGAAAACGACTCTTTTGATGTTGACCGCTTTTTCAGCCAAATCAATAGAAAATGTATTCGTATTTCGGATGACCAAACACTTGACACGTTTCGGATAACACATTGGCATTTGCGTACCATTCAAGAGCTAGCAACTTTTTGGATTACCTTACAAATAAATCTTAATTAAATCAAATAAATAACAAGACGATTAATGTTCCGCCCCGGAAAGAACTAGAACAAAACACAATCAGCAAACCCAATTAAACCAGCGATTAAAATTAATCGTCGATTCAAAAACCTATCAAAGCCCCAACTCCAATAAATTTCCGATCGGCGTATTACGAGCCATTACGTTTTAAAATAAATGTAATTTTCAATAAAAGACAATGCTCACAAAACGTAGCATTAAATTAAATGGCTTTACATTATTCATTCATCTAAGGGACCCTTGTGGTTCAAGATAAACCGAAGGAAGGGCACACCCTTCTAGTACCAACGAGCATCTAGCTGTGGATGTGGCATCTGAATGAGGAAGGGTTAAGCGCGCGTCGTCTGTACAAAGACCTATCGGCACGTCTTATAGAGGCCTCCCGTGACCAGAAGGCTGGGCAATACTTTGCCCAAAGAGTCCGCATTACCATCTAACGTGGCAATCGTGGCACTCTCCCTATTGGCGGCGATTTGGGACAATTTTTTTTATCTTTAAGTTTAGAATAAGATTTTATGTTGTTTTTTTTATATTTAATATTTCAAAAAATACACAAATAAAGGGTTAAATGAAAAAAGATGTCTCTTAAGAATCATTGGAAACCGAAGAGGGAAAATGGTAGGGCTCTTGATACGACATGACAGCTTCCTAAGTAACATCATCGAAGGGAAGGTTGAAGAAAAAAAAAAGAAAAACACCAAGACGCACCTACTTTGCTTAAGTAAAGGAGAAAGTTAATGTCATGACGTATCATGAAGTCAGGTACTTGGCAAGGAGAAGATATAAATTAAATGATGACTATTAAATTTATTAGTGTTATAAGGGAAAAGTGTGGTTTGAAAGAAGATGTAGTGACTAGAATAGAGAAAGGAATGTTACGTTGGTTTGGGCATGTTGAACGAATGGATGAAAGGCGATTATGTAAGCAAATTTACAAAGGTGATGTAATGGGGCGAGTGACTCGAGGGCGGCCTCGGCGTACTTTTGTCGACCAAATTTGTGATGTCCTGAAGACAGGTCAAATCAGAAGTACCCGGAACCGCCGAGCATGTATGAAGAGAGGAATGTGTGTGGAGGAAGCGAGGGAAGTATATGCCCGGACCGGGGCAAATGACGTTCTGTGGTCTCTGCCTACCCCAAAGGGAAACAGGCGTGAGCTTATAATAATAATAATGATAATAAAAGATACAAAAGGCGGTACTCCTGGACACGGCACGAATAGTCAGAAGATTCCTCACTCTGCAGCCCTAACCACCGGTAGCTTGAGCCCTGCCCCGCTGCCGGCGGCACTCTAGGTTAGGTTTTTATAATGTTTGTATATTTTGTATTGATATTGTTTTATTACTTTTTATTGTAAAAACTTGACCTAAGATTTTAAATAAATATACAGTAATAAAAATATTAAATTTATTAGGACAGTACAATCAAAATTCGAAAAAATTGTAAGGACGGTTATGTTCATTAAAAAAAAATGTTAAAGTACGTTACTTAATTTAAAAAGTCTACAAGTGGCAAATGGCAGCGCTGATCTTCAGACCAGATTTGTCACATTTTATGTCAGTGCAATTTACACGATGTCGTAAATCGCTCTATCTCTGTATACATCACTTTCTAACCAAACCACGCAGACTTGAAACTGAAAGAAAGGAAGAAAGAGTCAGAGTAAAAGGTCACCTGATGGGAAGTAATCCCCGCTGCCCATGGGGACTAGCGATCTTAAGAAAATCGCTGATACTTTGCCCGCCTTTAGGACAAACTAAACATGGATAAAAACGCAACGCAGTAAACTGAATACTGAGTATTATACTTACCTACGTTCCGGAAAAGGCTTTTGACGTTTCTTTAAAAAGTTCTTGACTAGGATTTGCGGCTGGATCACTATGCCACATTTTTTATAAGTTTTTTTCTTGTCTTCACCAAGCTGTCAATAACCGTAAAAAAACATATATTTTTTAAATATGAGTACCACATCCATTCAACTAGTTTTCATCCATCCACGTTTTGATTCCGAACCGCAGCCTCCAGAGACAACTCCAAATAAACAACTCATTAAGGCGTTTAAAATTTACACGAACTTGGCCCCTTTTCCGCAACTTGGCTCTCTTTCCACGACTTGGCCCTCTTTCTCGGAATCATCCTATTGATTAAGACGTGCCTCGTTTGCTTAATATGTTATGTGATACTTTGAGGGGTAAGGGCCTGATTTGGAAAGGAGGATTTTGTATACTACTTCTGAATAATTTTATCTTTATTTAGATTAAAAACAGTGTTTTTGCAAAATCTTGAATTTTAAATTTTTTTACTGAAGAAACTGGAACAAATTACCTTGCTACTCCGCGAAACTAGTGCTGTGCTCGTGCAAGTTAGCTGCGGTAGGACCTTGTGCAAGGTCCATCCGGATCGCTACCACCATCTTGCTCGCTAATACTACCGCTAAGCAGTGCTTGCACTGCTGTGTACCGGCTTGGAGAGCAGAACAGCCGGTGAAATTACTGACACAAGAGGTATTCCGTCTTGGTCCACTGGGTTAGCAATGCATCTGCAATCTTCTTGGTGTTTCGGGTGTCTATAGGCTGTGGTAATGAGATGACTCATCATCAGGTGGCCCACTTGCTTGTTTACCGTCCTGTTTCATAAAAAAAAGTTACCACATTACCAAATGGTTGTGTGGGTTAGTGCTATCTCTTCAGCGCCGCAGTCAAAACTATCAGCTCTCCAATACTCTCCATCAAGTTCTAAGGCGCATTTGAGCGGCGTAAAGGACAATGTAGCGTAATTTACGTCGGCAGCCGGCGCTGGAGGCGCGCCAGTTTTACATAATAAAGCTTTAATAGCTCCGTTTGGTCCCGACGCGAGTACGACCAGTAATGGACGGCGACAGAAGCGGAAAGATGGCGGTTGTAAGGAGTAGTTATAATACCACGGTCTTACTTTCTTTAAAATTTAATAGCAATAGAATAGATGCGAATGCATCATAGTTTTAAATGGTGACTTGCTTGTAACTACGGTTTCCAATGGTATTTATTTTTAGTATGCACAATCAATACCGGGATCCGGGGATTGGTCTACTAGCAATACCGGTATACCTGTATTGGTATGTAATACTTTTGTAATACAGTGCCTGAATTATCTAATAAAATCTTACGAGTAAATTTTGACTCAGTCGTTTTCCAGTAGTTAGATTGATCTGTACTTAATTGATCTATGCATGTAAGTTCGATGGCTATAGCATGGTGAGTGTAGGCATGGTAAGCGTGGCGTCACCCGTTAGGTTTAGGTTTGAGGTAATTTTTAGTTTTTAGTTTTTTAAGTTCAGGGCCCCACTGAAAATCAGAGCTGCTGCTTACAGCAGCTTATGCTGAGTAGGGTCCTTTTCAGCATCAACCGTGTTATTTTGTATCTCTATTCTTTGTTTCTTATTCTTTGCTGAATTAAACATTTTCTTTCTTTCTTTCTTAAAAATAAATACCTACCTTGACTAAAAAAACAGTCTCTTAAGAAACCACTGCTGCTTTGAGTATTTAACATTGAGATGCCAAGCCGTATTATCACCTAACAATTTTTTCTGCCAATTTTAGCGGGGGGAGACGGGTCTAGTGTTGCCAGATGGCTGGGAAATTCGAGATTGTCCTGGAATTACGTGTCTTGTCCCGTACCCAGGAATTACACTTTATAGTCCCGGACTTCGAGTGTTACTATATTTTCAGAGTTCCTTACCTCAAAAGGAAAAATCCGAAAACTGTAAACAGTATCGGAAGTCTCCAGATGAGATATCCGAATAAAATCACAACATGCTGTCGGCAACACTGCCACGAATGCCATGATGTCAAATTTTGAAATGTTTACGTTATGTCTGTCAAAAAGCTTATTCATTTAAAATGTTTTTGGTGTTGTAAATAATAAATTAATTGTGAAGCAAATTATTTACGTGTGATAAAAAAATCCGTCTTTAGTGAAATTTGAAGTTTTTGATAGCCGTTTGAAGGTAAATACAGCACGATTAACCATTTTTGCAGAGATCGCTTTCGCGATACGGACTAAAGCAAAATGACACACAATATCGCGGCGAACTGGTTTTTATAAACCGTTATGATTTAACTCACGGTTTTAGGTCATATGCATTGGCAGAGGGGATTGCGTGCCTTGCGAGGTCCAGTGGCTAAATTGTCTAAGCACTGCCGAGATAAACAAGAAATATGAACCAAAAATTACGAATGTCTATTTGTTATTTTTTGTAAAAACCGGTTTCTGCTGAAACAATCATTTGGTAGAGGCTCGATGTAGATGATGTAGAAACTTAGAGTGTAGAAACTATTTAATAATACTTTATCTACACATATATCATAAAGTCTCTATAATGCGTTCAGAAACCGTAGGCAATGACTAGCATTATAACAACCAATATTATTATGAGGTTTTTTTCTAATTTGTTTCTATTTTTGTTCAAATTCATTTTTTATTACATTATTTTAATGTGTACAGTCTATAGATTTTTAATAGGTATCTAGCACTAGTAGCTAGTAGCAATGCAAGCCATTGCCCTATGGCTTCTGAACCCATCATAGAGTACTTATGATATGTGTGTAGATAAAGTAATGTATGCAACTGTACATAATTAGGTCTTAAAACACTCGTGTGATCCTATTATGAAACTCGCTGACGCTCGTTTCATAAAACCACACTCGTGTTTTAAGACCCCTTATTATGCAACAGTTGCATAAAATACTATTACCTAATGGTGAGGTTAGTTTTTTATTTCTTACAAAAACAGCTATAATGTTCAAAAGAAATGGTCCAAACGATAAATACAAACAAATTCACGAATTCGTATCATTCAGCTAGCAGAAATTTCCCTAACATTCTGTAATGAAATATTACTGTTCTCGACTGTACAAAATATTTGTACCAGGGCTAATTTAATAAAGTACCCGCATTATTTTGTACACAGACGGCATAATTAATTAGAAATACGAGGTACACTTCTGAAAGGATTGTAGTATAAACACATACTTTTTTTTATTACAATAATTTAACAAGAAATGACGCCATCTCTCGTCAGCTAACGGGCATTCATAAATGACCGAGTTGAATGAGATAACTTGATTAAGTTTCTCATAGATGACACCGCGAGTAGTTAAAAAATCAATAATGTAATGACCGTAAAAACGAAATACATTGAAAAATTCGCAGGGTATGGTAGTAGTAATGTGGCGAAACTGGCAAACGTAAGGCACGGAATGCTGAGGTTGCAGGTTCGCGTCCTGCCATTACTTTACATTATTAATTTTCTTTGTGTTATCATTAAATAGCATTTAAAGATACTTACTTTTACGTAGAAATTTTAAATAGAAATAGTGTTAGTTTTATTTTTCAAAACGTCCGTTTTCAAATCCCGAGCTGAGTACAAGTTTATCTTTAAATGTGTGAAGTTCTTGTTACTTAAATCGATAATATGGTTCCTGAGAACAGATCTTCGTTGGTTTGTTTGAAAACTTATTGAAACCGAGTCGAATCGAAATACCTTATGTTCTAGTGCGATTCAAATAGTCCGAAGACTTCTCTTCAAATCTCTCTGTTGGATGTCGTAATTCCATTGAGTAACTACTAAACATATTAGCAGAGAGAGAACTTAACTGATCGCATTTAACCGTAATCCTCTGAGTCTAGGCGAGTGACCAGAGACGAGAGACCGTTTACGCTACAGAAAAAACGCCCTATAATATGGATAAAATACATTGAGTCAAAGTCAAAGTCAAAGTCAAAATATTTTATTCAGATTAGGCTTACAGGTAGCACTTATGAATGTCAAAAAATTTACCACCGGTTCGGAAAAACCTCTGATGAGAAGATACCGGCAAGAAACTCAACGAGTAATTGAGTGAGTAATTTTACACGGTCATTGATACATACATATTATACTGTTTTTGATAAACTCTTGGTCTTTCTCGGTCCCTGCTATGATACTCCTTTCATCCACTCAAAGGTTAACTGGAAGAGATCCCTTAAAGGGATAAGTTCGCCTTTGTACATCACTTTATCTCTTTTTGTCATTTTTGTTTTTTTTGTACAATAAAGAATTTACATACATACATACATACATACATATTAACTGGACTTTACAAATACAAATAAATATACAAAGGTGATATGACGATGCAGTGTATGTGTATGCTAATTGCCATCCCTTTCTTCAAAATCTGGTAACAATTGTTGACAATGACAGTCAGACAATGGAGACCGCTAATATTCTTCCTTATGACAACCGCCCACTCGATGGACGAACATTATACATTTAATACATTTGAAACACCGCTCGACTCCGCTTGGAGTGTGAAATGTACGAAAAGGCCGCATATCTTCGACCCGGTCTGGCTCAGTGAAAAGGCCGCTTTAAGGCGTAGGTAAGCCTGACGTTTTTGACGACAGTGAGTAGGCTGAGCTTTGTGGTTGATGCCAGGATCGAATGGGTTCACACAGAGTTTAGTCGGATTAATTAGAGCCCCGCTGCGCTGATAGATGAAAAACTACGATTTCATTCCAGTGTTTTCCATTTCCAATTTGTTAACTATATCTGATTGGTGTCCCGTTATAGAAAACAAGGAAAAATCCAAACTAAAGAATAAAAGCTAACGCAACTTTATATTTTATAGTATTGTTAAAACCTATGATTAGTTGAAGAAAAAGAAGAGAGTTTTGTTAAAAGCTTTTGTTAATATTAATAAAACGGATCACTCACGTATTTTTAAGTCGAGAAATGCCCGACATGTTTCGGACCAGTCCGTGGTCCTTAATCATGAGCCCCCGCGGCGGTGGCACGACGACTGCGTACCGACCCACAGCGTTTTACGGTACCCCGAAAATTCACATCCTGGTTTTTGGCTACAAACCGCGTATTTATTTTCGTTATGGTGTATGTTTTTGTTCGTCATGTAATATTTCTTATTTCATTTTTAAACACACTTACCTGCCAACTTAGTTGTTTTGCGAGCTTTTTTGTTATGTTTTCCGATTCACCTTGAGTTCGTGAACGGATTTCATTCTGAAGTCGATAGTCGTAGTCACTCGGGGTAAAATCTTTTTTAAGTAAATCGACGACTTGCTCCCATGATGTAACTTTGGATTTAATTCGTCGATACCAGTGTAGAGCATCTTCAGTAAAAATCTCGAATGCGTAGGCAAGTATTTTATTCGATGCTATCTCTCTAGATAGAATAAACTCGTGTATTCTCTGAATAAATGAGTGAACGCAGGTTTTACCTGAAAATTTGATTTTACTGATTTCAGCCGCAATATTACGTTCACAAGAAACCGTGACCGTAGGAGACTCAATAACATTAGGCGTGAGGTGTTGAATACTCTCAGACACCGATGTTTGTATCTGAGGTTTCATAGCAAGAAAGTCTCTATACTGGTCTCTGAAAGTTGAGCGACAGGATTGGTAAGCCTCCGTAGATTCCGCTGTGTCACAAGTTATACGGTTCATTCTATGGTAGATGTGGTTTAGAATTGACTCAGTTCTAGTATATAAATTCTTATCAAATTTTATCTTTAGTGAAGCGAGGTTATTTGCAGATTTAGAAAGCGTTTCCTTTACGTAATTCAGATCTTCAATAGGACCTAGATGAGATTCTAAAATATCGTCCGAAGGAAAAATGGCAGCTAATATAGTTATCTGTGCTCTAAGATTCTGCACAGTGCCATCCGAGGAACCACCACGAACTGAAACCTCATATTCCAGCTCAGTCCTTTGGAGCGATAAAAATTTGATTGGATAGGCCATTTTTACAAATTATTTAGGTGTGTGTTGTATTTACAAAATTCTACTTAACCTAACTTATTTAAACAACAAAAAACACATCAAAAACAAAAAAATAAAAGGTTAATTCTAAGGAACAAAACGCGACTCAATATATAAAACGTACAAAACAAAAATATGTTCCTTGAAATTAGCACACAATATTTACACAACAAAATAATAAAATGCTAGAACGAACAGCAAAGATAATAAATTATATGCAAAAATCTACAAGTTATATTCAGAGCCAAAACTACCAGTAGTGGGCGCCACTGTAGCGACTTAGGTCGCCACCAGATTTAAGAGAAATATTTACAGCTATTAAAAAGAAACAACGTTAGAAATATTTACAATTGTAATAAAAAAATATAAAAAGTGTACAAGGTTAGGTATTTAGTTAGTAATTAAAAATAAAGAAAATAATATTTACAATAGGGTCGTAGGTTCTTAATAAGTTTTGGCTCTGAATCTAGCAGGTAACAATTCAAAGCCACTCCCCTGGCACATGCAGCACTGATGCGCCGACCGTAGGTAGAGACAATTCTGGTCGGCGGAGGTCCCAGGTGGAGAGGCAGTCAGGAGAGGGAAATAGTGGAGTCACGGAGCGAAGAGAAGGATGTAGGTAGTTTATAGGTAGAACTACAGTACTGGAACCCTGGAAGGATTGGCCGCATTAGACTTGGCTCAAATCCCGTTCTTGCAGTGCTGGTCATGCGCGTAGAGAGGAGAGGGCTTTTAGCACAAATTCATTATAAATGCTGTTGCGCGCTAGTTATTTACAATGACCAGACAATGCAAGAAACAGGTATGTACATTATATACATAAACGATATTTATGTACATTATTTTATAGGCAGAGTTCTATATTTTAATTACAGCAACATAGAACTCCCGCCACGAAACCATGCACAACTTAAAACTATATTTACAGTCAATCCTTAAAGCTATTATCTACAACACTCACCCTATTCGGGGTCCCGATAATATCTCAACTTTATTGAGAAGAGATTAAATTATAATTTAATAACTATAATATTATATTTTCAGACAATCCCAGGTTCAGTTCAATTAGCGGCGTCGTGAAAAGAAAACCGTCATTTGTTTTATTTTATTTTTATAGAACGCCGCGGTGGTCACCGATATTACTGGCCAGTATTAAAAAAGGTTGATAGCGTTAGGCGCTACAGGCTGTCTGAAAGAGATCATTTTTATTGATAAGGCCGCTCATTGTTAGCCTATTTGTTCCTACGATTTGAGAATTCTTTATTTTCCCGCCCTAGGCGTGTAACGTACTATTATGTAAAACTAGAAGTTTATATGGTTACTCCCTTAACAAAACTTAAGTAGCATTTGTCATTGTGTTTCTATTACTAAGACACCCACAACACCAAGAAGATTGCAGATGCGTCGCCAACCCAGAGGGCTCAGATGGAATACCTCTTGTGCCAGTAATTACACCGGCTGTCTTGCTCTCCACGCCGGAACACAACAGTGCAAGCACTGCTGCTTAGCAGCGGGATTAGCGAGCAAGATGGTGGTAGCGATCCGGACGGACCTTGCACAAGGTCCTACCACCCGCAGAGTTTAAATAAATAAATAAAACTTATTTTGTTTTTCATCATTGTTCTAATGAGTATTTCTTGAAACATTAAATTAAAACTTTGTTTTTTAAATAAGTTTTGTACCTTTGAATCGCTATAGCTCCCATATATTTTTAAAATAATTTTTAACCCATATTATTTTAAAATTATGATCTATTATACACTTTCACACCATATGGTTTAAGGTGTCAAGCACCCAATTGCTGGTTTCATATTTTTAATAACCCTTGTCTACCTTCGGTGGTGTTTTTAAACTAATCCGGACAGCATTTGCCTACTTCCTAAGCTGAGACATTAATGTACTATAGTGTGCGACTGCGGTATTATAGGTAAAGTGGTAAACAACTCTTTGCTTCTACGTTTTAAGCTTGTGGAAAGCAATTGCACAGTTATCTCGGCCAAGAAAATAGATAAGTTCTCCGCTAATCCTTGTTTAGTGGGGCTCAGGAGTCTAGACGCTGACTTCAGTAGATACTAACGGATATATCTAGTTCTTAAACGCTGATAAAAGGGTATGAACTTAAGACCGTTTTTAGGATTCCATAGGAACAAGGAATCCTTATAGTTTCGCTATATCCGTCCGTCCGACTGTCCGCAGCTTAGCTTAGAGACTCTTAGTACTAGAAAGCTGTAATTTGGCATTTATAATACAAATTCGTCATACCGATAAAATGGTAAAATAAAAATTTAGGGGTACCGTTTTTCTCGTCAATCCCATAGTGTGGAGTGTCGTTTGATAGGTCTTTCAAAAATATTGCGTTTGTTTATTTTATATTTTTCGGTTAGAGGATCTGTTTTTGAAATATTCAACTTTAAAGTGCTAATTTTTGTTAGACCCAAATGTCTTCCCCTACCAGCTAAATGGCTGTTTTAGGGTATTTGAAAAAAAATCACTGTAGTATATATAACGAAATTAAAAGAAAAACTATCACACCTAAGTAGCCTATACTAGTTAACGAGTTATCAGACAACTACGGAACCTTACACTGCGCGTTCCTGACACGCACTTGGCCGGTTTTTCGGTTAGCTCAGACGTGAAGATGCGATAATTGGGCTGATAGCATATAGGGTTACGACAAGACAAATACTTTTTATTGAAAACCACATGGAAAATAATTAACAAACATTCATTAACAACAATTTACAAAGTTAACAATTGGGTTTAGCTGTATTTAATATAGGTAATAAAATGCGAAACGGAGTTGGCCCGACCTCTGATGTCTGGCTATTACTAGATAATATAAATTAATCTACTTGAAACGTCTTAACGCCTAACTATTGAAATCAGATTACTTTCTCATACCAAAAACTTCCCAAGCTTCCCAAACTGCGTGGGAAAGCAAGTACGCAAATGGGTTTCAGTAATAAATTAATTTACAATACCTTTTAGTCGACAATGATAGGGCTGCGTACATTTAATGCGATAGAAACCACCGGTATCCTATCCCCTATGGAATCTGATAAGAGGCTTACTGAGAATTGACTTTTCTTCAATCCATTTTCACTAACACAAACATGTTGGCATAAGCCCGTTTCTCGGTTCCCTTGACAAGGATAGTTAATACAAAAGGGTAGGAATAGAGTTAAGGAGGCCAAGAGAAGCTTCATACCCACTTGAATTATTTTGGCGTATTTTATCTGCGTTTCATTGAGTGCGAATCTCCTGGACATTAGCATTGCGGCATTATATCGAAATATCGATAGAATTGTTGATCGAGTGACCTCGAAAAATAGCCACAATATCGATAGGCTTATCGATAGTCATCAAATCCAACACTTGGACCAAAATTCTTTTTAGTGCCTAAAATAAAGATGATAATGTAAAAACACTTTTACAAAATTGTAGATGTCTCGAAATATTTTTCTAGTAATATTACGTTAGATCTCAACCGGGCCCCAATTTTGATTATGAATTTTCCCACCATCCTGAGTTTTTTTTACAGAAAATTCTCATTTGGTACCCAAATTACCACTGCGTTACCAGTCCCTATGACTCCTCAAAAATAGTGTCCACTGCGTTACCAAACAATAGTTTTTTTCTTATTCAGACCCCAAATATTTCTATAACAGTAATCATTCGGGTATGTGTATGTCATTCTGAATTTAAAGATAAAATGTTCTTTAAAGAATATCAGAATAAGTAAAAAATATGCGTTAAAATGTACAAGGGAGGTTTTTATAGGCATCAAAAAGAATTTTGGCCCACTTATTAATGGAACGGATCACTCACGAATGATCCGTTTTATTAATATGTCCGAGTCTCACGGTAGTTTTATGTTAAAAATCCAATACTATCGACAGGCATCAGAACTATGGCTATTATCGATAGTAGACCGCCTATCGTTTACCTTTCTAATTCGTTTCTTTGTATTTTTATGTGGTAAAGAATATTTGCTGTTGTTGTTGATAGTATTGCTTTTCGATAGTATCGATAGGCCTTTAGGCGATATTGTGACTGTTTTTCGAGGTCAACTATCGATAGTCGAACTATCGATAGTTCCGCAACTAGCCACGCGTTAACTCGCTACGATAATCAGTGGGTCTCTCTCCTATTGGGCTAGTTAGAATGAGACGCACTGAGTTATGTAGGAATTTAACGCGTGTTTAAGGTTTGTGCTAAACTCAGAAATAAAATTCGAGATCAAAAATTTGGTTTTATAGACGATATTATCTGATACCTAACGTCATCAGGCCTTGATCTATCTTGTGTTACAGATTTATCAGATCTCATAGAGCTAAGTTCTGCTCTTTGGGTGTGAAACCCCAACAATACGTAAACCCTGAAAGTTGGTTGTCATTCTTCATCTTGCTTCGTTAGCTTTTCTGTACAAACGGATGGGTGAATTATTAACATAGTATCTATACGAAGAAAGAATGTCTACTCAGAGCATATTCCTTGACAAGGGTGAAGTTACAAAATCCTCTGAAAATCAAAGTTTGTAACAAATAAACCTGAATCAGTCATTCTAGGAAACGTCGAAGTAGCCAGTTCGATTAGAGGATGCGCACGTATTCTGATAATATATATTTTTTTGTAAAATTATATTTTCTTATATAGTGAAGGGGGAAAACGAGCAGACGGGTCACGTGATGGTAAGCAATCATCACCAATCATAAACACCTTTTCTTTTTGGTTACCTCATCCGTTTTATTTTTAAATATATTTTATATATTTACGGTTCCACTGAAAATCAGCGCCGTTGCACTCTGAGCTACACATGCTGAGTAGACGCCTTTTTTGGGATAACCCGCAACATTAATTTCTCTCTAGATTTAAGGATTATTTTTGTACTTTATACTAATGTTGTTTCAAAATAAATGATTTATATTTTATTCTATTTTCATTTAATCAAATTCTAAATAGAACACTAATTATAATAAAATAATCAAACTACGTAAAAACTAAACATTAATACTAAAATTATAACTAAAATATATTGAAAAAAAAAGGCCCCCTTAGCATGGTACCGAAGATACTGGCAGCATTACCTCTCTGTATAGTTAAGCTTATACGTTGTACGAGGTTCGGTCGCCAGTGGCGTCGACCAGCCTCTTCGAGATCTCTTTGAAATTTATTCTATTTTAAAATACCACATGCGTACAATGCTGAGCAAATGCTCCTACTGGAAAAGTTGGAAACGCATGGTAGCCACGTTGGATTTCCAGCATGGCATTCAACGTTGCAAGCCGTATTGGTCCCCTTTCGCCTGGCGACATTTAATTATTTTAGTACTGTCAACTTTGAAATTGTCGCTTCGTAATAAAACTTTCAATCTTTTTACATAGATAATTAATAGATTCAGGCGTTACTTTGCGGAGGTCCATATCAACAAACTGGAACAAATTACCTTGCTACTCCGCGAAACCAGTGCCGGGCTCGTGCAAAATAGCTGCGTCTGTGCGACACATATATGTTCATGCAAAAACCTATCCTCCTCCGCTTCCACACTCGCTTTTTACATAGTATGAAACAAAGTCGCTATCCATTCCTGTCTGTCTTCATCTTCGGCCGCCTACTTCTAAACGCAAGGTTTTAATACGGTTTTCACATTCATTTAACTTTTTTTTTTGCGAAAGGTTTAGTGTACAATTCATTCTAATTGTATCCTCGCGAAGCAGGGGTACGCAAGTATTTTATGTTTGGATTCCATTGTGGTTATATTTTAAATAAAAAATAACTTTTTTTAATAAAACGGATCACTCACGTATTTTTAAGTCGAGAAATGCTCGACATGTCGACATTAGGGACCACGGACTGGTCCGAAACATGTCGGGCATTTCTCGACTTAAGAATACGTGAGTGATCCGTTTTGTTAATATGTCCGAGTCTCAGTAGTTTTATGTTAAATATAACTTTTTTTATGATTCCTCCACGATTTTGTTGTTAAGAGGTTATATTTCCTTACCAATTTTTCTTTTTGTTTTTTTTTAATGTGGTGTACATTAAATAATATTGTAGTTGTTGTTGTTACGTAAATAAGCTCATGTTTCTTAGTTTTTATGTGGCAATAAAATACTTTTTCTTCTTTTCTTTCTTTCATATACACTCGAAGATTTTTATATCATGGCAAGGACATTCGGACTTCAGAATAAGCGTGTAAAGGTAGGTTACAAATTGAAACGTCAGCGAGACGAGGGTGAATCCGGTAAATACCAGTGTATACATTATGATCTCGGCACTGGTACTGTATCGACGCAAATAAGTGGCTGTCGGCGCCAGCGGCGGATGACACGGGCCATTTTGATTTGTTCAATTGAATGCCGAGGGTTTTCTGACAATAAAGTTAACCGAGTTTAAACATGTTCCTATTAGTACCTCTATCCGGTCAGGGATGTTAAGGATATGTTTCGGATCCTGATATGGATATATAAAATAATGTTATACCAGTTTCGAAAATGGTTTCCAATATTTAACTATTTGGAATTATCCGACAGTTTCGGTTACAGATATTACATTTTTAACGTTTTCAACGCCAAAGACACTTAAAAGCGTCGTGATCTGTCGCGACTACCACGCTAACGACCAATATAGTCTTCCGCCTACTGGGTATAACCGCTATCTACGTATTTAATAGATTCAGGCGTTATTTTGCTGAAGTCCATAGTAATATTAATGGAATCATATAAAATAAAAGTACATTTAATAACTTACGCTATTGAATTATATTTATGTACCTTAAATAGTTGCTACGTCACTTGCTGCCCAAAAAAAACACTTAACGTCATTCTATAATTTGTTATTTTGCGTCCATCTGGTAAAATAGAAATAGAAATTGACAGCGGATTGAAGTCCCATTTTTTTCTAGCATATAAAAAAGTTATACGTGAAATCCAACATGGCGCGTAAATAAAAACTCTCCAACTAAACAAAAGACTGCCAACAAACATCTTGTTTGCGACGAGAAGCTTTCACTGATGCTTCTACAAATGTATGGAGACTACGTAAAACAATCTTGATTCAGTCTAATAAGCCATATAAACGGCATAGGACAACATATTTTGTACCCATGTATATAGAGTGGTGATTCTCTTGAGACGGGGGGACTGTAGATGTAGGTCGGAAATATAGACCAGTAAACAGCGCAGTTGGTAGCTGGCTAGGCTTATTGTCACGAGATAAGCCGCGGCAACGAGACGATTACGGACCAACGAGAGTTTTATTCGACAAAGTAACGAATCTAACGTATTTATCAGTTTGATGTTCCGGCGAATCGTCTGCGGTGAAATAGTTTTGGCGTCTGTTATATTTATTGAACAAGTTTGAGGTTAGTTTTTTGGGTTCAGTATCTTGTTTGGAGTTCTGTTCTTGCAGCTGGAGTTGGTTGTGAGGTTTTTGGAAACTTTGGCGGTTTTTTTAAGTTAGATGCCGCGCAGGCAACTGGGTAGTGCCAGGGGCTCTAGTGTTTGTCACGACATAAGTATAATATATCCTTTTGTAACCAATAAGTGGTTCTGCGGGTGTTAGGACCTTGTGCAAGGTCCGTCCGGATCGCTGCCACAGATACGCATCCACCCGCTAATTAAGCAGCAGTGCTTGCACTGTTGTGTTCCGGCGTGGAGAGCAAACCAGCCGGTGAAATTACTGGCATAAGACGTATTTCATCAAAGGCCTCTGGCTTGGCAACGCATCTGCAGTCTCCTTGGTGTTGCGGATTTCTGTGGGCGGTGGTGATCACTTATCATCAGTTTACCCACAAGCTCGTTTGCAATACCGTAAACGTTAATTATAGTCACATAAATACATACATAAGGTCACACCTGTTTCCTGGAGGACACGGATTTCCATTTGCTACGATCCTGACATACAACCTTTGCTTCACTTACTCTCATAACATTCTTTAAGCATGCTCGTCGGTTTAGGGTCCTGACCTGTCTTTTCTCCAGAATGTCTCCGATTTGGTCAGAGTTATTTAGCCGAGGTCTTGCCCTTCCCATTTTTCCATCCACTCTCCCTTCATACAGCCTTTTTGTTTATCTTCTTTCATCCACTCTCTTACATGCCCAAACCACATACCTTTCTTAACATTTTTTAATTGAAGTCAAGCGTAAAAAGCCATTTTTATATCCGTTGTCGGATAAATATAACAAAAGCCGTGTTTGAAGCCGCTATCTGGCGGCGACGGGGCTAATCAGAGCGCGAGGAATGAAATGAACGAACGGAACGAGCGAAATGAACGGCGGGTGGATGGGAGCGGTTTTTGCGATATCTGGACCGGACTTGCCTGAACGGTTATTGGATGATAACAAACGGTTTAAACGCTAGTTATGAAGCAGTTAGTGTTATTCAAGAAGGGAGCGATAGTAGTGTAGCCAACTGCAGTATGAAAAGTCAAGAAATCCTAATAAGGACCAATAAGTCGGGATATCCGCGTTCATATGTGTGTGTGTGTCTCATTGTCATTATTTTATTTTATTATCCATAATTATATGCGTTTTCCCTATAATAAATGAATTAATAAGAAATGCCTTCGAACCACTTACACCAATTGACCTAGACCTAAACTAAGCGTCGCATACTATGATAGGTGCTAGGCAACGGATAAACATACTAAATACATAAACATTCATATTCATCATACAAATATTATCCCTTCACAGGAATCTAACCCGAAACCCCTAGCTTCATAGTCGGGGTCCCTAACCACTAGGCTATCCGGTCGTCAATTATAGTAACTACCCTCATTTAACCCTCCACTGTCCACGGAAACTCGGAGCAGTGCGACCACGCACTTAATTTTTCCAATTAACACTCCCTTACATCGGACACTTGTTTACTTTTGTCCGATGCAAGTGACAGACTAAAGCGAATAGGGAAAAAATACTATAACCATAAAATCGCAAAGTCGCATTATCTTATCCGTAATTGAAGACATCTTCTTCTTTATCATCTTTATACATATTTACTCTAACTCACTCTAAGTGAAAACGTATCAATATCCGTTGTGTGAATAATTAATAGATTCAGGCGTTACTTTGCGGAGGTCCATATCAACAAACTGGAACAAATTACCTTGCTACTCCGCGAAACCAGTGCCGGGCTCGTGCAAAATAGCTGCGTCTGTGCGACACACATATGTTCATGCAAAAACCCACCCTCCTCCGCTTCCACACGAAACAACATATATCACACAGACTCAACTACACACCACCACCACTAAACACTAAAACTACACGATCGAGCGATGCCTCGTATAGAGGCGAAACGCGCGTCGATCGTGTAGTTTTAGTGTTTAGTGGTGGTGGTGTGTAGTTGAGTCTGTGTGATATATGTTGTTTCGTGTGGAAGCGGAGGTGGGTGGGTTTTTGCATGAACATATATGTGTCGCACAGACGCAGCTATTTTGCACGAGCCCGGCACTGGTTTCGCGGAGTAGCAAGGTAATTTGTTCCAGTTTGTTGATCCGTTGTGTGGTTTAGAAAGAGTAAACGGCAGATATGATGCAAACAGGAACGGATAGCGACGTTATTTAATACTATGCAAAGAAGAAAATATTCTGCGTCTGAAGGTTCCCTGCATCCCTTGGTTATTTCAAGTGTTTAAGCTTAAAGATTACAAAATCCTTACTTACAAAAAATCCTCCGCTGTAACTGACGCCTCCCAGAGCCCGCCGAACTGAGGACCTAGCACGAATCTTCTCTCGCTACGTAGCTAAATGCGGCTCGTTCTAACTAGCCCAATAGAGAGAGATGCACTGCGTTACGTAGCGAGTTGACACGTGTCGGAAAGATTCGTAAATACTTAGTACCATTACCATGAGTTTCTATCGAAAATTCATATTACGTTACTACAGTCGATAGCGGTTAAATACGCCCCAATCTGTCAGTGAAAAGTTAACCATAGTCGATACGGTATTTTTCAATGATTTTGTGTCAAATTTGTGACTCATGTCATCGATATTCTACGGCGACAGCAACAAAACTTTAGTCACTAGCGCTTAGATTTCAATAGGTAATTTACCGTTGGGCTCATACTAGCGATCTTTAGTTTTCTAAGTAAGCGCTAGAGGCGCTGTACAATTCCCCATACAAATAGTTCACGTCGTCGCTTACGAGTACGGTTACGGCTAGATGCTTGCACTGTTGTGTTCCAGCGTAGAGAGCAAGACAGCCGGTGTAATTACTGGCACAAGAGTTATTCCATCTTAGCCCTCTGGGTTTGCAACGCATCTGCAATCTTCTTGGTGTTACGGGTGTCTATAGGCGGTGGTGATCACTTACCATCAGGTGACCCACTTGCTTGTTTGCCATCCTATTTCATAAAAAAAAGCACTGTACTCATGGTAAGGGTACTGGTCTCGTTAGAGAGCGAGAGGTAATGCGATTTTAACTTTCGCCGCACGGCCAATGATAAGGGCCAATTGGCACGCTAAGAGAGTTACATCCTGTAATTGTTCGCTACTTAACTGCGCCAACTTGTGGATTGGCTATAAAACTATTTCTAAGTGCGAAAATAGTTTTTTGTTCTTGAAACAAAAGAGCATCGGTGTACTAAGGAATAGCGGTACTTTGCTTTTGTAGTTGTTTACTTTTTTTATGAAATAGAAAGGCAAACAAGCAAGTGGGTTACCTGGTGAGTGGACACCACCAGAGACACCCGCAACATCGAAGAGATTACAGATGCGTTGCAAACCCAGAGGGATATGATGGAATGCCTCTTGTGCCAGTAATTACACCGGCTGTCTTGCTCTCCACGCCGGAACACAACAGTGCGAGCACTGCTGGTTAGCGACAGGATTAGCAAGCACGATGGTGGTAGCGAGCCGGACGGATCTTGCACAAGGTCCTACCACCCACACTAAAACTTACTTACTTAGATAAAAAAGAAAAACTGAGTTGATGGACAAACTGCGACATTCCTTCTTGCCATATTCCATGATTCTAGGTCAGCGGGAAGTATCCTATAACTTTTGATTCCTTTGCGTGCGTCATAATATGCGGCATAAAGAACCGTATCCTTTGATTGCAAAGACCTATTATTGCTTGACTTAGACGTTTGATTTTTCACAGCTCCAAGGGCTTGCAGACTTGAGTGGTTGGTATCAATTTCAACTTGATACCTCCTCGGGTTTCTGAGAAAAAGGGTCTTGACAGACAGACTGACAGAAAGACAGACAAAGAAGTTATCCTATAGGGTTTCTTTTTTTCCTTTAGAGGTACGGAACTGTAAAAATATATTAAGACAATTTACACCAATTGGACCTTATCTTAAACTACGATATCTGTGATACGTTAAACCTTTAAACTTAAAGTTTTTGGTAGGGGTTTTTTGTTTTCTTTACACAGTATAAAATTAAAGTCGCTATACGTTCCCTGTCTATCCTAAATTTTTACCCGACTGCGCGACGCAAAGGAGGGTAATGTGTTTTTATCGTGTATGTTCGGCCGCTTTCTCCTTCTAAACTACGCAACGGATTTTAATGCCGTTTTCATTTAAAGAAACAAAGAAAGAAAGAAAAACATTTTTAAAGGTTATTTAACATAAAACACACATACACACATCACACAGAATACAATTATAACAAACAATAACGTTTGTGTTGAATAGAAACAAAAGCGAGGAATTGCATATGAATGGTTTGCGTCTTATTTGGAGCATAGGGTTCAGTACGTTGAGATTGAGCACTACGACTTGCAGCTGAACCATGTAACTACTGTTAGGTCTCAGAAATCGGAAGTGAGCTGCTCAATCCGACAGGGAAGCGTGTTGGGGTGTATTTTGTTTTGGTCGTATGTCAATGATTTACCAAGAATATTGAATGTCGATTGCATACTCTATGCCGACGATGTTTCCTTAATTTTTCATTGTCATGATAGTGAGGGCCTAAAGCGACAACTGAACAGTACTTTTCGGAGCGTCACAGACTGGCTAAGGGATCGTAATTTGAAACTAAACCTGTCAAAAACTAAAATTATTAAATTTAAACCTCGTCAAAAAATACCAATAGAGATAGATTTCTCCTACAATGGTGAAAGAATACCATCTGTCACCTCTTGCACTCTACTTGGAATAGAAATAGATAGTAACATGAATTGGAAGGGTCATATAGAAAAAGTATCGGGAAAACTGTCTAGTTTCACATACGCCCTCTATGAGCTCAAAAAGTGTACTGATTTAAAAACAGCCCTACCTGCATATTACGCTTATACCCACTCTTGGCTGAGCTATGCTATAATCTTGTGGGGAAATAGCACACTAGCTAGTAAACTCTTCACACTACAAAAAAGATGCCTAAGAATCTTAGTAAATATAAAAGAAAAGGAGAGTTGTAGGTCCCATTTTAGTCGCCTTAAAATTTTAACTTTAACATCAATATAAATATGTTTTTGAAATGTGTAAATTTGTAAGAAATAACCAAAGTTTATTTGCACGAACGAGAGATAACTGTACCCAATCATATACACTACGAAAGAGACATAAGTTGATCAGTTCATTTACTGACTTAAAAATTGTCGGCTCTGGAACTCATCACATGGCTGTTAAAATATATAATAAAATTCCATTGTCAATCAAAAATATAGATAAAGCGGCAACCTTCTATAATAAATTAAAAGAATTTTTAATATTAAATTGCTTTTATAATTTGCATGAATTTTTTGATTTTTAGTTTAATACAGGGTGTCCCAAAACCCTTCAAAAAAACATATACAGCGTGATAGAGTGAGTGATTGCGAACAACCCTGTGTTTTTCTTTTTTGATTATTTTAATTTTTGACGACGTAGGATCAAAAAAACGAAAGTATTAAAACACGTTTGCTCCCGGTACCTCCCAGCTTTACAATGGATTCCCTCTGACGTCCTAGGCCATCAACTCTCAACACTAATCATAATTGCAATAGGATTCTAAAATGAATGTCATCAAATCTAAATCATTCGTTCCGTAGATTCGTTCATTCAAACGACAGTAACCAGAAACAACAACAATCAACTAAAACTTCTTGTTGCCAAACTCTTGTCTCAAACTGCATGACTAGCACACGTAATTAATATACAATAAGTTTGCATCTCTTTCTGATTAGACCAATATGAAAGAGGGCATAAACGATGACGGCGGAGAAATTTTAAGGCGCATGCTTGCCTTTCTGATTCAGATAACTATTTTGTTATCCTTCTCTAACTTTAATGTGTCCTTTTCTATCGGCTAGGTAATATAAATAGTAAAAGGAGTCTTATGAGCGAAGCAACTTAAAAAAGGAGCCATTAAAACATATTGAGTACAAACGTAATTGGACAAAAAGTACCTATCCATTTCGCAAACATAAACTGGTTAGAAAAGCGGATATAAAGATATACGCTTTCTGTTCACGAAGTGCTTTTTAACGCGTACAGCCACGTAGTCACCGGATATATTCCCGCGTATTGTAACAGCTCGGATTCGAGCAGTGCACCTAGCACGACTCTTCTCGATACGCGTTAACTCGCCACGTAACTCAGTGCGTCTCTCTCCTACTAGACTGGTTAGAATGAGACGCACTGAGTTACGTAGCGAGTTAACGCGTGTCGAGAAGATTCGTGCTAGGTGCACAGGTTACAAGCCGCGCAAATGCTAGAGGTGATTACGTGGCTTGC
Organism: Ditula angustiorana; assembly: GCA_963691745.1. NCBI lineage: Eukaryota > Metazoa > Arthropoda > Insecta > Lepidoptera > Tortricidae > Ditula > Ditula angustiorana. The sequence continues at coordinate 2,046,513 of OY829480.1, read as the reverse complement.
CTACCCCAAACACAAATGTGCGTTTTAGGCGCTGCCCGAGGTGTGATTAAAAAGTTGAGTCAACAAACGGGCACGCCTCCAAAGGAATAACCAATTGCACTTATGTGTTTGAGGCCGTGAATGCGTTTACCAGAAATAACAAACAAAAACATTTTTGAAACTGTTTATTCCTATTCTCAAAAAGTAGTCCCATAGTGCGCTAGTTAGTCTTATAATGATTGTGGTTGTATGAAATTGATTTATTTAACAAGCGTATCAATTTTTACTTCAAAACGACAATACATGTTTTGACGTACTTTCGCACTGTGCGGTTACATAAGGTAATTTGTTGAAAAAGAACATTGCAGCGCATGTAAAACCCTCTATAGGATGAGCAGGGCTTCGACGACATCGGTACTGTTGCTGCATCTGTGGGCGTAGAACTGGGATGCTCGGTTTTTTGCGGTGTTGACCGCGTAGTAAGCGTTGCAGCTCGTTGCAGAGATGCGAGTTATTACAGACGGCACAAACCTACCCACAACGTACCTTCACAGGCAAATGGCCAAGGGTGTAGCCAGGATTCTGTTATGGGAAGGCAGGCGAAGAAAAATGTACCTCCCTAAAATACCTGCTTTAAGGTTCGTGAGCATTCCTGCTAATTAACTGCATCTTCTAGGGGGGGCGCGTGTATCCTGCCCGTACCTCGCTACGCCCCTGCAAATACCGTGCGCACATGCACTAAGATGGCTTCGGCGGATGGCAGTTACAGACGAGATTCAAACGGCATCGCCACATATGAGGACGATAAACCTATAACAAAGTAGCCTAGAACTCTCTTCCGTGATGAATATGAGCACAGTGGTGCCCGACAGCCCTATTGGTTTGTGGTTTAAGTATGTCGCGTGACTGCGTGACAGAAAGTGAGGACCACAAGGTGGCGCAAGAGTCTGCACCACCGCTGCACGAGTTCTTAACACAGCGGGGTCGGTGACGAACGCGACGACGACGCGATGGTAGTCGTCGTCGCGTTCGTTCGCCTAGCACTATGTCCAGGAATGCTAACGTGATACGCACCTTCTCGACCGACACTGTTGACCTGTACATTAGGATGCGGGTGTCGAGTTGCGTGATCCATGTCGCCAGCGTAGGAGATGATGCTAACGGTAGTAAGGCAGCGACTAAGACAGGTTGGCCTAACAGCGAGCGTGGGCTACAATTGTGTCTCGCAGCTATCCTAGCCATCGCTCGCAAGATGACTAGGCTCGCTTGACGAGGTACTATACAACCTTATGCGAGCTATACACGATCACTATTAACTGACAGTCAAAACTGATTCTGTGCATCATAAGATTCTCCTACTTTCACTGTCAGTTAAAACTGAACTAACACTGAACAGTGAAAACTGACGGTTAAAAGTTTTTTTAGTTAGTTAATAAAGGAATCCCAAACAAAGTCATTACACATCGGCATTTGCGAGTAGCGTGACGTTCGCCGGTCGCTGCAGTCTTAAAGCAGAAGTGGTGACTAGTAGCGGTGCGGCGATGGTTGTGTGCTGCATACGGAGACAAGTACTATGTGCACTAAATAAACGATAACATTGTGATGCTAGGTATAGGTTTTGCAGGTGGTTGGATCTTGTGCAAGGTCCGTCTGGATGACCACCATCATTTTGCTTGCTAATCCAGCTGCTAAGCAGCAGTGCTTGCAGTGTTGAGTTCTGGCGTGGAGAGCAAGAAAGCCGGTGAAATTACTGGCACAAGAGGTATTCCATCTTCGATGTTAGCCTTCCTGTATTAAAAAAAAAATCATTAACTTCACCACCATACCATAATATGTAGTGGATTTGTGTTGGAGAATTAAGAGAACCCTTTATTGTCTAGTATGTGCGTTTTATTAATGTAACACAATGTCTTATCAATAGCAATACTTTGGTAATGGCGTAGGGTAATGGAATTTCGAAAATTAGTTCAGGACTTTAGACAGATTGATAGACAGACAAACAAACGGACGGACGGACGGACAGAAGTGCAATCGAACGGCAGCCATTAGGTCAGTCAAACAGACGGACGGACGAACGAATTGGTAGGCGGACGGACTGACGCCAGATGGACGCATGAACGGACGCGCGGACAGGCCATTATGACGGTCGGTCTGTCGAGCGGGCGGACGGATGAATCGGCAGCGGGTGTGACGACAGACGGGCTCGGACTGGCCGGCTGGCAGGTTACCAGTCGGTCGGTCGGACGATCGGACGGACGGACGGACGGCAGCCGGATGGGCGGACGAATGGACGGGTGGACGGACTGACGGACGGACGAATGGATAGGCGGACGGACTGACAGACAGACGGACGGATGAACGGATGAGTGGGGCCTGAGGACGGACGGCCGTACAGACGGACAGACTGACAGAAGTGCAATCGGACGGCGGCCATTAGGTCAGTCGGTCTGTCGGACAGACGTGCGGACGGACGGACGAACGAATGGGTGGGCGGATGGGCTAACGCCAGATGGTCGGATGGGCGGACACGCCATTATGACGGTCGGTCTGTCGAGCGAGCGGAGGGATGGATGGGCAGCGGGTGTATCGACAGACGGGCTCGGTTGGCCGGCGGCCGGTGGACCCGTTAGTCGGTCGGTCGATCGGACGGAGGGACGGACGGATGGCAGCCGGATGGGCGGACGGATGGACGGACGAATGGATGGGCGGACGGACTGACGGACAGACGGACGGACGAACGGATGAGCGGCGGTCTGCGGACTGACGGACGGACAGACGGACAGACGGACGGACGTACGGACGGAAGAACGGACGGAATGACGACCAGACGGACGGACGGACGGACAAAATAGGGATGAACATTGTCGCTTTTTTTAATTATGTTCTTTAATGCATTGGCATATGCATAAAAAATGCCATAATAAACATAAACACGAGTTTAATTTATGACTCTTATAAATTATAATAATATTTAGCACTATGGATGATTATCCATAGTGCCAAATATTATTTACAATTTATTAACTTTTTAATTATTTACAATTATGGCCTAAAATCTTTATGAATAGGTATCAATTACTTTGAACATAAACACATGAGTATCAATGTCTGACTTTGAATAATATGTAAAATAAGTTATGGGAATGAAAGGGATGTCCTTTTTTAGATGCTTGATCTTATCCTGCAGGATGCAGCAAAAGGACAAGAGCATATCTTTATCTTTCCATCCAGTTCCATCTTAGTTCCTGTTTGATCTCATATCTCCGGCTTCTAACTTCTTCTAAACCACGCAACGGTATGGATACGGTTTTGACTGTCACTTAGGCAATTTTGTACATAGAGTTTTTATGTACGATACATTTTAATTAAGTTTTCGGTGGTAAATTACATCCGTGCAAAGTCAGGGGGGGGGGGGTCGCTAGTAGACTAGTAAGATTGGGTCTAACTTTGAATTTACTAAAACTCTTTTTTAATCCCTTCCCGGGGGTTAGAATGTGCAAGGAAGGATTCGAACCTCAACCAGCCGTTATGACTAATAAGTTTTTCTAACTTTTGTTATTGCTGTAGTAACAAACGCTTTTACGGTGAGCGAAAGTGTCGTAAGGAAACATGCACATTCATGATAATGAATATGTAACTATCATCCTGTCGGTACGTTTTGCTGCAACAGGGGTTATGGTGGTTAGTTGCATAGAGGTATTGCTAGAATACTTACCACATCAGTTCTGATATTCCTAAAAATTATACTATTATAATCAATCTTCTTCGTTTTGCATTAGCCCATTTTCTTACTCTGATTGACGTATAATATAAAGTGTAACTGTCATTCTGTCATGGCCAGGTACAAGTTCCTTGTCGATCGACCAAAGAAGATAGTGACATAAAAGAGGATTTATTTAAAATGTTCCAACTTTTCCATCCATTCACCACATACAGTGGTATTAGGCCGACCCATGGGCCGACCAAAGTATGGAAAACCCCCTGTGAAACTTTTTACAGTATTCATCATCCCATTAAAACAATAAATATGTTAATAAAAAGATCCCGACGAATTGAGAACCACCATTCTTATTTTAAGTCGATTAATGGTGGCGATAAATATAACCTTGCTAGGCAGTGCAGGTGGTTGAAGACCGGGTGCAGCGACTTTGATTAGCACACAATTTCAGACGTGGATGACGATTAAGGCCAGTGCATGGGTATGGGTGCACGCATAAGAAGTGGAAACGATTGCGAGGCTTGGCCAACCTGCGTTCAGCAACGGACACGCGACCCCCTGGGTCATGTGTTGTCAGTCAGGTCAGTTGTAAAGTGCGGTGGCAAAAGGCCCGCGTGCATCGATGGGGCTAAGGTGGCGAAGGGGCTTGCACCACCGCCGCTATGTTAGTAAAAGATAACTACTATACAATTCTAGTCAAAAATCCTGTTTTTACCACTAAAGCTGTGGCAAATTATTGCCATTGCACCTTATTGGTGAAGTCATTGAAAATGAGCATGAAAAGAACAGTTACACCTTAAGCGGTAAATTATGTTTATTAAATGGTGCAGATCGAAGTTTCAGTGTTTCGTTTTGCCTCCTCTAAAACTTAAACAGTTTTGATCATTCTTTCTGAAATAAAAATACAAGGAAAGGATCAGTGTTCGTGTGTTTTAATGTTTTATAAAATATACGCAGATTTTACTCAGTAAATGTATTTTCCGGAGAAAGAAAGATATGATATTTAGTATTTTGGAGAGTCGTAATTAATAAATCATATAAATTATTCTCACAATAAACAAACATAGCATTTGATAAACATCTCTAACATAGGTAACTACCTAAATCTCATTGCACCAGTGACAAAATGCTGGGAGAATTAAGGCAATTTTTAAAGATAGATCACATAATATTCTCTTATGTATCCTCAGATATTGTAGTTATTAAACTTTGTTAGTATGTTATAAGCTAGCGTTAACATAAAATAACAGCATTAAAATTTACTAATTTCATTGGGCCTTGCGAAGCTACTCTCAACGGCAGACGAACAAATACACAGTAAACGGGTCTTTTTCTTACGACACTCGTCGTCAATTGTCTGCTAATTATTTGCGAATAAAACTGAAACGTAGACTTTATTCATTTAATTAAATGCGAAAATAACTTTCATCTGAAACTAGTAGAACTGTTAAGATATTTCCTGATAATGACTTCTTTCTACCCATCTTCCCATAGTGGCATCAGTCCTGCCCAGGAACAAGTTGCTCGAGGCTTCCCCCATGCACCCTTTCTTCACTCCCTAGAATGTTCATTTCTATTCCTTCCAACTGTGTCTGCAGGTATGATCACGCGATTTTAGTTTTGGTTTCTGTGTAGTCGCTATCGAAAGCAAACGCGACCTTTTCTTGCCACTGACTAAAGAAGGATGGACTTATCCTCTCATCTTCGTTTTAAAATAGTCCTGAACAAGACACATCTAGATCGCCAGGTGTCTCTCGCCAGCACAGGTAAAATCTGTGGTGTTCGCATTTCTAAATGGTTTCCTTATCAGCATAAATATGAAGCCCATGTCTGAGACATCAAGAGGGTATTTTCTAGTGCGCACTTGTAGATAGATACAATAACGCTGATTATCATACGGCCGCAACAAAGGTCAGAATCGCCACGCACGTTCAACATAACACGAATATTATACTTATAATAAGGCCTTGGATAAAAGCCTACCGATGAGACATCTTATTAACACCCGCGCTCGCTTTCTCGCCATTTAATGGTAACCCATCGAGTTCCACCGAAGTCAGCAATTCGTAAATCAGTAATTTTCACGCAATATGCAACTCAACAATAATAAAAAAACATTTTGATGTTGATCCGCTTGACAGAGGCTTGACAAGAAACGACAAGACTCGGTCTTGGTTATCATTCGTTCGCTCTATGTTTAAAACATTTTGTTCTGAATGACTGTATGATGACATTTTACATGCATCTTTTATATTGAGTTGGAGAGGCACTAGGCGCAAGTAAAATGTTTTATTTTTTATTAAAATTTTCAAACACAACCAAATTAAAAAAAAATACATAGGGTTGTCCGCAATCACTTACACTACCCCCCTGTATATGTTTTTTTGAAGGGTTTTGGGACACCCTGTATATTGTATGCTTGCTTAATGTGCTTAAGTATTAGATTGTGTAATTGCAGTGCCCTAACAGGGTTTATGTTGGAACATGTTTAATTTTTAAGATCTGTAAAACCACATAAAGCAGTAAATGTTATGACTATGACTATGACTATGACTAAAGGGCCCCACTCAGCATACTGCATCGGTAAAACCGAGACGCTGATTTTCAGTGGGACCCTTGAGATTCTTAATACCAAACTAACCTAAAACAGTGACGACAGGAACGAAAGTGATATTAACACAAAAAAACAATTACAGCAGCTACATACATTACAATTACAAACATACACACTATGAGATTTATAAACAAGGTTACAACATAACTTTTGTATGGCAACACTTAACAATTTACCAGTTTCAATGCTACTAAACCGCATCAGCCAGGCCAAAACTGTAATATGATTAGCAGTGATTTATCAAAAAATGTTTGTTTTTCAAAAAATTTAGAGATTTCTACGTTTTTTTTGTACATTACATCCTAATCGAACACGTCCGAAGTCGGGACGGGTCGCTAGTGAAGGCTAAATTAGTATTATTTCTGACTCCATCCAGAATGAGGTAGACATAATAAATCACATGAAATTAGCACATAATCAACCTGTTGCTGCACTAAGATTAATTGCCGAGGGTTTTTCTCGGGGCTCGTTTTAATTTGCCAGATGTTTGTAAAACACTTAACTTGGTTAATTGGTTTCCTTGTCTTCTTTGACAATACGGAGGATTTAATGATTGAGTGTAGCGAATTTGTTTTTAAGAAAGAAAGAAAATATTTATTTAGCAGAAAACATAGAAAAACGACTTACTTTATTAATGCTGAAAGGGACCCCACTTAGCCTAAGCTGCTGCAAGCAGCAGCGCTGATTTTCAGAGGGGCCCTGAACTTAAAAAACTAAACTAAAACGAATAAACCTTAAACCTAAACCTATGGCCGTATACCTAAGACCATATGGCCCACTAAGACATTTTTATTGTTCCTGTACCATAATCAATCATTATATATTATTTTATGAACAATATGGGTAAGGCTGTGCGGGCAGTGTGGTGTTGTGTAACTGTCTGATGATTTTTTAAAGTTTACTTCCCAACTAAGTTGTCTAAGTAATTTCATTTGGAAAATCAATCTATGGTGCATTTTAGTTCCAAAATCCTAAAACTACAATAAAATATACATATTATATCTGAATCAATGATTAAACTAAAAAGTAATAATATTCCAAAAAATACCCCTTAGGCATGGAACACAAAAATTCTAGCAACTGCCCTCTCTATACATATACGAGTCATCATCATCTCAGCCACAAGAAGTCCACTGTTGAACTTTGGCCTTCTCTATGGATTTCCAAAGCGACCAGTTGGAAGCGGCATGCAACCAGCGCTTTCCTGCCACCTGTATGAGGTCATCGGACCACCTTGTGGCTACGCTGGCTACATTGTCCTACGCTGCGCTTACCAATACGCGGCCGCCATTCGAGAACTTTTCGACCCCATCGGCCATCAGTTCTCCGTGCTATGTGCACTGCCCACTGCCACTTCAACTTACATATACGAGTAACTATACTTTATTCTTTGATCGAGAGAGCTGCCAGGGGGGCGATTCTCACGTCAGTAGAGATGCAATCACGTACACTATATGTCAAAAAGAGCTGTCCCTCATATCCCTTCAAAATCTGTCATTTTTGACATATGTCAAATGTGAGATGAAGGCTAGAATTGGAGGCTAGGCCTTCAGTCACCTGTGACTATAGCAGTTGTTTAAACAAATAAGTGTTTTTTTATAAAACTTATTTTGTGCTGAGGTTGACAAACCCTGGCCTTGATGTTGCCATGTTCTTACCTTTTCGTGGATCGGACTATATTTTTTTATCAAACCCCTCACGATTTTCTCCGGGTAATATTAATACAATACAAATTGCTTGTTTGAAGTAACACTATAATATTATTACCTTTATTATTATCTCCGTACAATTTCTCCCCTTAACAATATTACTGAGAGCTCCTTACTGCCATCCAGAGTATCGCGTGAGTCGGGCTTAAAGCCAGCTTTTGTTTGAAAGCTTAAAGCTCGTTTGTTTTAGCAGTATAATGGGCTGTGGGGGACGCGATGTGATCTATTTGGAGTTAAGTACGAGCTTTCGCCTGCAGCTTCGTGCGCTTGCTCGCTTGAGGTTCTCTTATGTGCAGGTAGACCTATGATAAGTTCACAAGAAACGATTTAAGTCAAAGAAGTTTCCCAAGTAGACTAAGCGCTGTGAAAGCTGATAGTCAACTAACTGAAACAAATAACCTTTCTAATCCGCAAATCCAGTACTATGCACGTGCAAAACAGCTGCGTCTGTGCGCGATATAAATTTTGCATACAAAAATCCACTCTCTTCTGCTTCCACACAAAACATAATATCACACAGACTCAACTATAAATCACCACCACTACACAATAAACTACACGATCTGCGCGCGTTTCGCCTGTATACGAGGCATCATCTGGTTCAAATGGTACAACCATTTGCTCTAATCGTTGAAATATGCCATTCGTAGCATAGAATTTACAATAAATAAATACCTCTGGACAATTCCTCTCTTCTACATGCTTGGCGGTTTTGGATACTTCTAATGTGGCATGTCTTTAGGACGTCACTAATTTGGTCGATGATACCACAAAGTATAAAATACTATACTATTATGATACGTCGAGGCCGCCCTCGACCTACTCGCCCAGTCACATCACCTTTATACATTTGCTTACATAATTTCCTATCATCCATCCGTTTAACATGCCCAAACCAACGCAACATTCCTTTCTTTATCTTAGTCGCAGTATATCTTCTTTTACACCGAAAGATGATTTGATTTGATTTAATCGGATGACTTAATCTTTCAGACAAAATAATGTCTTTTTCTTTTCATTTGAAGGCAATCTTAACAATGACAAACAAAGACTAAATATATTAACAAAAACAGGTTACTAAGCGTTTATAAATACTGGGTATGACTTTTCTAAGATACATGACGTCATTGAACATTCAATATGGCGGGCACAAAGCGTCGTGATGTAGTCGCTTTTCCAGAAGCTCAACAAAAGCATTTCCATAGTCAAAAACGCCCCCAGTTCCTCCACGATGTTTGTAGACCTTCATTGTCATCTTGAAGCTGCCTCCGTCCCGAAAGCTCCGTTAATTACGGAATGTATAAATCATTAGAGCTTTTGAAGCTCGCATGTCAGTGAGCGAAGCGCGATCGTTGGCTTGTCAGCGCGAAAGCTATAAATAAGCTCGCTTTTGACGTACATTCAGAGTTGAAAAGCTCATTTCGCATAATAATACAGGTGCTTTGTGTACATGCGAATACGAATTTTATTCAGGCAGTTTGATGTGTTGAGGTTAAGTTTTGTATTCAGTGAGTTATCAATGCTGAAGTTATTCATACTAAACGAGTTTCTAACCTGAAGGAGACAATATTACTAACCTTATGCTCCTTATGCGCCTGCCTGTCCTACCTTTAAGAAGCTGTACACTACGATTATCTACTTAAAGATTACCTCTCAACTTATTTAACAAAGATCGTTTTTAATTTACATTGCTTCTTTACCATTAAATGATACTTTACTTTCTAGTTAAGAACAGCAATGTACTTCGCTTAATTTTATTTAGTATGCTATTGTCGATTACATCCGAAGTCACATCTTGAAATGATTATATTGTACATATCCTTCTGTTGTTGATATAACCCGTCCTTCTATTTAATCAAAATACATGTCTTAAATTTAGTTTGACTATAGTCTAAATTAAAACAATACATAACATAAGCTTGTTTTAATGTTAAGAAACATGCTTTTTTGTTAAATAACTCAAAAGTATGTAACGTGAAAGTATGGCACCCTTGCGGTCTGGCTCGCATTTGAACAGTTTTTCTTTTTTTCGTAGCTCACGGATACGGCATAACATCACGGAATTATATAATTATAATAGAACTTTATACCTGTTACGTTGTATATACGCTCTGTGGTAAAGCATTAAAAAAAGAAACAGACGAACATATACAAAATAATTGATGGGCAATTATTTAAAAAAGTTTTTGAAAAGGGTCCCTGAATTTATGAAATTCTAAAACATTTCATTATTCAAATATGCATATGTAAACAGAGAAGACAAAAACATCAAAGGAGAAAGTAGAATAATCAGATAGATTTCTAGATCAGCGATCAATAATAAAAAACCGATCGAAATTAACCCAATTAATTAAGCATAATAGACGAGTTTAACAAGATTCTCAAAGATCTGGGCTCAAAAAGACGTATTATTCAAACTTCTAAACATATTTCCTACGATCTTTCAAGCACTTCAAAGAGCCAAGTTCTGAACTTTATCGCTCATGCCTCACGGCCCTCCCATTACAATACCGATGGAGAAATTTCTTCTCCTACTACAGACTTAAGTAGTTAATAATTCCTTTAAGGAAATGTTTTCAGACGGTGTACCTTTTAGTTAAATAGTTTTCTGCGAAGTTTTGAGAGCCAGGCGTAGGGTGTCACTTTAGTGTGTGGTTTAATTTGCAAGAGAGGAGCGGTATGCCTTTTGCGGGTGGTAGGACCTTGTGCAAGGTCCGTTCGGATAGCTGCCACCATCTTGCTTGTTAATCCTGCAGTAAGCAGCAGTGCTTGCACAGTTATGTTCCAGCGTGGAGAGCAAGGTAGCCGGTGTAATTACTGGCACAAGAGATAATCCATCTTAGCCCTCTAGGTTGGCAACGCATCTGCAACCTCCTTGATGATGTGGGTGTCTATAGGCGGTGGTAATCACTTACCAACAGGTGACCCACTTGCTTGTTTGCCTTCCTATTTTATAAAAAAAGTTGCCTTACACTTTGTCCTAATCTTAATAAAAATATTTTGACTTTGACTTTGATCGTTTTAGTGAGCAATTTTTTTTCGGCGTTTTTTTTATATGGAGCCATTTGTTGGCGAGTCCGACTTGCAAATGGATGTATTTTTAAAATAAATTGTAAGTTAACCCCCGAAGAAAAATGTAGTTTTAAAATTGCAAAAGTAACTTTTGACTATAATGTAATTTATCTACACACATATCATAAATGCTCCATAACGCGTTCAAACACCATAGAAAATGACTAGCATTATAACAACCAATGTTATTATAAGAATTTTCTTGTGGTAGTAGGTAAATCTGTTCTTTATTGGGTAGTATCTCTTAGTAGTCTGTGTTTATTGGTGATCACATTACCGATATCTCGTGACGTTATGAATTTAAATTTGGAACAGCTGTCAAAATTCAAGTAGGTAGATTCTAGTATCCAAGATATTAAAACAGTTATCGGTACGAAGCGTCGACTCAGTATGATTTTTTAATTTAAACGCATGACATTTGATCTCGAGTGACATGACAATAGGGACTTCATTCGTTTGTCTATGATTTAAAAAAATCGTTCGTCTTGACGGATAGATCGAATTGCCGCCATAGTTTACACTTGTTGCGACTCGTTTGTTGGTTTTTGCTGTTACGGTTTTTTGCAGTTATGATATGTGTGTAGATAAAGTAATGTATGCAACTGTATATAATTAGGCCTTAAAACACTCGTGAGATACTATTATGAAACTCGCTGACGCTCGTTTCATAAAACCACACTCGTGTTTTAAGGCCTCTCATTATATAGCAGTTGCATAAAATACTATTGCACACGATGAATTAACTTTTTTTGAAAGTATACAAACTATAATAATTTTGTAGAATAAACCTTAAATTCAAGTACGGTTACAATCGTGTTAACACTATGCAATATGTTTAGTATTTTTTAAATGGACATAAAAACTTTTCAAATCAAAAGTTAAACAAAAACGAGTACAGAATGTTTTTTTTTTAATTAACTATATCTTGGAAGTTTATGATGATACAATCTAAAATAATACTAGTAGACAAACTTACAAGCGAGTTATAGCCACTCGTGCTAGCCGCTGACTGCATTAGAAATCATACAATATTCTTCACAAAGTTGATAGATTTGCTCTTCGAATATTGGTAAATCACGTATTTTAGTGTTTTTATAAATAGTTATTTGTTCTGCGATCGTAGCCTTGCGAGGACTACGATCAGCAATATAAAGATTTAAAAAAAAATAGTTGACAAACGTTTATGTACATTTCAGGAAAGATGAAAGGATATTTCGGACTACACAGTTGTTTAGAAATCATTAAAAACTCTACACAAACAAACTTAGCGGTTCCTTTCTTTTGCGGGTTGTTTTGGTAAACTGTGACACAAACGTATTGTGTGGTGATACGGAACCCTCGGTGTGTGAGTCCATCTCTCACTTGGCCGGTCTTTTAAATGTAAGTATTGCTTCCGCGTTTGCCTTTATTTTGGGTCCAGCCAGATGTTATAGCCAAGAACTCGGGAATGTTATTACTTGGAACTCCGCTTTGTGAACACGAGTCTCAGCGAAACTTGGCCTTCGCACTACCGTGCAGTACCTGTAAATATTCGTAGAATGATGTTATTAGCCACCTGTGGCTCGGAAAAAAGAAATACTGAAGATTTGGTATTTTCCTGGCTTATTTTTATCGTGTACATTTTGAAAAATGAGATCGGATTTGCTAAATTCAGATGAATGGACTGATACAGTTTACACTTAGATATTTTGTTGGTCAAACATTAGTAGCATCAGAGAAATGAAATGATCCAGTAATCATTATATACTGGACGACACTACTATAGTTGGTTGCTCTCAACATTATCTCCATTGAATTAGTTCATCTCTATTCTGTGAGAATCAGGGGATGCAAACCCGGTTATTTCCTCTAAGGAATAACCGGTTAAAACCAGTTTTTTAATAGAGAAAATAACTGGGTTTGCATCCCCTAGTGCAGTGTTTCTCAACCTTTTCCAAGGGTGGACCCCTAATGCAACCTTATCATGACCCGTAGACCCCTCAAAATCAAAGAAAAAACCTCTTGAATACTTTGTATATACAATTCTATTTGACTCGCAAGAAAAATGGGACGCCCGTCAACCGCTCTCCCGTGTCGTTATGCCTTATATTTTTTACTTTTAATATTTATTTCGTCTGGTCCCTAGGATAGGTTCGCGAACCCCCAGGGGTTCGAGGACCCCAGGTTGAAAAACACTGCTATAGTGAGAACTATGTAATTAATAATTATTGTTAACCAATTGTTGCCTGCGACTCCGTTTACGAAGAACTCGTTTGTGCACTTTTCATCATCATCAGCTCAGCCCGCAGCAGTCAATTGCTGGACACAGGCTTCTCCCAAGGCGCGGCACAAAGCCGTGTCCTCTGCTTTACGCATGCAGTAGCCTCCGGTCTGTCTGTATAGATATATCTTTTGTCCAGCAAGAATTACAAGTTCGGTTCTAATCATTATAATGAAAAGATGAAGATGAAGACATTGGCACAACATTGGTTCACGCTTCTGGGGACCTTAGGGCTAGCGCCTACGTCGCTCAGAGGCTTAGTCTCGCCATACAGCGGGGTAATAGCGCCAGCGTTCTGGGGTCTATGCCTCGCGGCACAAACTTGAACGACGAGTTCCTGTTGTAAATATTTTTGAATTTGTATTGAATTCCCCAAGTAAATATTTTCTTAAGTTATTGTTTGTCTGCAATAAACGTGCAAGAAAATATGAAGATTAATAGCAGACGAATTAAAACCCTCCTCTTCTAAAGTCAGTTAGAAATTCCAAACAAATTTGTGTATTCCCTCTTCATCAACAAAAATTCTTAAGTTCAGATCTCACGGACATCTCCAGATTTCCCAGGCGACCGCCATTAATTTCGCCCTACAAGTGAGCGAAACACGTTAATTTTTCCTGCGAGCGGGAAGGATAATTTGCTAGAACAAAGCGTTTATGAGAAGAGCGAATTATTTATTGGAGGCATAAACGACAGGCGCACTGCACAACTCTGAGTCACTATACTTCCTAACTACTTCGACGCGGACACACAGACCGAATTAGAATTAGCACGTGTGTCAAAATTACGATTGTTTGTATGGTTTTGTACCTCAAAAGGGGAAAAAATTACCCTTATAGGATCACTTCGTTGTCCGTCTGTCTGTCATGACTCTTTTTCTCAGGAACGCGTAGAGGTATCGACTTGAAATCAATATCAAATACTCATGTCCCATTTGGAGCTATAAAGTAAGTTCTAAGTTAACGCAATCAAATAGATACTTGATATAGATATTTCATACACTTGCAAGGGAATTAAAAACTATAGGGTACTTCCCGTTGACCTACAGCCATAAAGATTGGCAAAAAACAAAGTTCTCACAGCACAAATATAATTAATCCGAAAACAGTAAATTTTTAGTTACATAAAAAAACCCTTCAAACTTTAATGTTGTATGTAAAATTAATTTACGCCAAACCACATAGAGGGCTCTTTCTCTCAGTACAACGAGGTAAGGTAACGTTGTACTCCCGTGCAATCAAAGTGCATCGGCCTTCAGTTTGACAAAGTATAGTAGACATTGATTTCGCGAAGTAGCAAGGTAATCTGTTCCAAATGATCAAATGCATGTTTGTTTCGATCTTTTATTACAGAGAATCAGATATAATAGAGACTCGTCGAGGTTCAGATCCTGTTCACCAACCTCTAAGCTCGTATGCCCACTTAATTTCACAATTCTCCGTTACGTCAACCGAAAATCAACTCTCCCACTTCACATTAAAACCTCTGCCTAATTTACCAGCTGCCTAACTGCTGTGGTTAGCCGCTAGGCTGCTCGTCGGGTTGGCATGCTCCAAGAATTTGAGATATAGCTCTCTCAGTGTTCATCGACCATTGTTAAGTCCATTGAAGTTCTGAAACTTGAAAGTTCCTATGTACTTTGAGGTTTGACACGGTCGTGAACTTAATTTCGTGGTCTTACATTTTTAAGTTTTATTTTTATACAACATAGGAAGGCAAACAAGCAAGTATTTTGTGGCATTTGGTCGGATGCGTGTTTAGTGCGTTATCAAGAAGAATAAATTAAAAAAAGTCGGTGTGGCGCTATATCTGTAAACTTTTTTGTAATTTTTTTTAATTTGCTTGTGATTGAAGTGAAAAGTCTGTACTTTTCACTCACTTTGTTTTACTCGGTACTTACAGTCATTTCAACACTCGAGCCTTCATTTCATTCGGGCGGCTAGCCATCTTGTGTCATAATGGCCCATTTTAGTCCCTAGACCAACAATGTAATATTAAATCCAGTCATCGCTTTAGCAGTTTCTAGAGCACAGAGCAACCAGTTTTCTGCTTCACTTATTTCTGAGATAAAATTCCGCGTACACAGATGACAAAAAAGGTAAATTGTTAGCAAAGTCATTGATAAAAACCATAAATAGCTCCCGCTAAGCCTTCTACAAAAGTAAGTTTTCTTACAACCGCCCGGAAAACGTTGAACAAAGGAACGGCGCATTAAAACACGTGGTTTAAAAAAGCATAAATTACAAATGGTTGCAAAATAATGGTGCACAAAAAATTCAAAGTGCGGAAAAAATGGCGTTGTGTTAAAAAGTGCAACATTAGTTGTGCAGGTGGCGTGCATTAGTACCGGTAAGTGCGTCGGCACTTTGCGCCGGACGCGCTGATTTATACCGGCGTGTACACTTTATTTTGCACTACAGTGTACGGCGTGCGGTGTTCTATTTCAAATTTAAATTAAAAAGTATTTTAAATTTCGTATTTTTACCCAGCCAGCAGGGCGGGTGCAGGGTCCGTCCGGATCGCTACCACCATCCTGCTCGCTAATCCTGCCGCTAAGCAGCAGTGCTTACGCTGTTGTGTTCCGGCGTGGAGAGCAAGACAGCCAATTACTGGCAAAAGTGGTATTCTATTTGAGCCCTCTGGGTTAGCAACGCATCTGCAATCTCCTTGGTGTTGCGGGTGTTTCTGGGCGGTGGTGACCACTTACCATCAGGTGACCCACTTGGTCGTTTTCCTTCCTATTTTGTATAAAAAAAGGGAGGGTTGAATATTTCTAGCTGTAGCTTGCTACTGGATTTCGTACAGTAAGAGATCCGAAGGCCCACGGGTGGGGGGACCTAAAGATGGGCAACGGTTCAGTAATTTCTGTTGGGATGTGGTATAAAAAAAAACTCGAAGTTTTCAATTGGCTTCTCTCGGGGAATAAAGAAAAAGCTCATTCCAATACGTAGAAGCTTTTAAAAATAATTGGTGAGGAAACAATTAATCGACACTACGTATACTGGCGTAAATAAATGGCAATTTTACTGCGACCGAATTCGAATCAATTTCGAATTGGAGGGATAAAAGCCCGAAGGAGTGCATTGCAGTGCAATTAAAATATACTCGTGCGTTTATTTCAGATTTTTATTGTTAATATTCCTGTTGTAGGGCAGGGGACAATAAGTTTAAAATATGCTTGAAATATACTTAGTAAATAAAATGAAAAAAATATTCTGCAAGTAGCTCATAGGAAGTGCTGGTAGGCCTCCCACAAGGTGGACCGACGATCTGAAGATCTCTGGAAACCGGTGGATGTGAGCAGCAGAAAGTCGACCGTCATTGAGATTCTTGGGCGATGATGATGAGCACATAGGCTCTTTTGCAAGTCTGATTCTGCCGTTTCGATAAATTGAAGGTTTCTCTGAGAAGAAACGCCGCGCTAGACCTAGCGGTTAACTTTATTTTTCTTATTTTTTTAAAACAAAAACGCTATAGGAAATACTTAAATGATATAACTAAGCATCACTTCGCGGAGGTTCATATCAAATTATGTAACTGCTTGGCGGTAAACCTATTATACAGTCAGACAGACACCTCACAAGGATAACATAAATTGTTTTAATCTTTCGCGCCTTTCACACAATACATATTTATAACATTATCGGGACTTTAGCGCGATAAAAATATATTTTCGATTTACCTCGACGTTTCGGCCATGTTTCAATGGCCGTGGTCACGAGTAGAGGTCTACTAAAGTCCCGATAATGTTATAAATAAGGATGACATAGTCACAATATATCGTGTACCAAATCCTCCATAAATAAATAAATATAAAAAAAGACAGTCAGCAGCTTCAAAAATGAAGGAAAAAAGTCCACCAGTCAGAACCTGTGCGGTACGGCGCCGACGGGACCGAGACATCTGCTGCGTCCTGCTGTTCCAAAGACGCAGATGTACGTGTCCCGGCTGCATTACTCTACGAAGGTTGAGGAGATCGTAGAATTTATCCGAGTGAAGACCAGTTTTACCACGAGGGTCGAGCGGTTGCAGTCCCGCCACAACGTCAACTTTACGTCCTTTATGATGCGGGTGCCGAGCGATCATCTGTCGACCTTCATGAAGCAGGAATTCTGGCCGAAGGGAGTCGCTTTCCGTCGTCTTTGCGGACGGTTGCTGGACACCCAGAAACTATGTCACACGTCGCCGATATTTAATGTTTTGTCTTATAAATATGTATGTTAGTCTTAAAGATATTATTTTCTATGGGCCAGTCAGTGCAGCCTGAAATAAATTGTTCTATTCTGTAACGACTTTTTTCGAGGCTTCAGACCAAAGTGCTTTGAATTTGGTACGGTTAGCAAAAACACATGCATTCTTGTAATGCTTGCTATCTACAGGACGTCCGGTGGAATAAAAGCTTAGAGTGCCCGCGGCGTGAAATATGGCGTAGTTTACACGCCATTCTTGGCGTGACCACTTTTTTTACCACGAAACGGGACATTTGTTTATTATATATTTTTTTTAATATAAAATAGGAAAGCAAACAAACAAGTGGGTCACCTGATGGCAAGTGATCACCACCGCCTATATACACCCGCAACACCAAGGAGAATGCAACCCAGAGGGAAAATGGAATACCTCTTGTGCCAGTAATTGTATCGGCTGTCCTCGCCGGAACTTAACGGTGCAAGCACTGCTAATAAAAAATAGCATAATTAAGTTTATTAAAGAAATAAAAACCACCCAAGTGCGCGTTGGTTTCGCGCACCGAGGGATCCGTACAGACTTACCAGAAAATACAGGGAAAAACCAGAAAACCCTTACAAACAATCAAAAACGAGGGTCCCACTGAAAATCATCGTCTCGGTTTACTAAGGCAGTATGCTGAGTGGGTCCCTTTTTGATTCTGTTCAACATTAAGTTTGGTTTTTGTACTCTGCCCGTGTTGTGTGGATTATGTTGAATAATTTAAAATAAATGTTTTATTTATCTTCTTCTTTCTTTAAAAAGCATTTTTACATTATGATCGGTATGGGATTCGAACCCCGGTCGTTCGATTTATTTTAATGGAGCCACTATGCCAAATTGGTTCTGGTCGTAAGCGTGCAAAATTTTTTTATGGCTAAAACCAAAGCCTAGTAATCTAGGTCATCAAATTACATTTTGTAAAAATTGAAATAGTTTTGTCCGAAGTAAACGTAAAGTCCGTTTAAATATACTTGTCTCATCATGTAAACAAAATTCAAATTTAAAATTTGACTTTTTGCCACCTAAACATCGTTCATTGCCTAAGTAAAACCAATTAAGACTGTAAATAGAAGAGATGATTTCTAACTTGTTGCTTTAGATTTTTTTTGAGCAAGAAACAATATTCTGATAGGAAAAATTTAAAATTTTAGGTTAGATTGACAATTTGTCATTTACTATTTAAGACAAGCAAGGATGAATATGATTGAAGCCAGAAATATATTTATTATTTATTTATTTAATCTTTATTGCACAAAATTAACAATAAAATGTACAAAAGGCGGACTTAATGCCTTAAGGCATTCTCTACCAGTCAACCTTTAGGCAAGGCAGAGATAGTAGCGGGTAGTGCACAAAATATAATGGAATGAAATGTAACAAAATGGAATTACTTAATGTTATTTCTGATAGCATCGTATTTTTTGGTCAGTCACGAAACCGATCTCACTTAACCTAATCTTTTCTACGTGGTTGGCGTTAAACTGGATATTTCCAGTTTTATCCGGAATGACTTACTTGTTAAGGTTACTGGAATTAAATATAAGTTCGGACAAAATTATTCACATAGTATTTAATCTACAATTAATACCACTAGAATCTTTGTTGATTTTAAAAAAGAGTTCCGTTACTGACTGACAGACAAAACACAGCCCAAAGCATGCAATTTCGAACATGTTATGTTTCTTAGGTGTAGAGCAGGGGTGGCCAACTTGATTGGACCCAAGATCTCTTGTTCAATAACGAGACTCTGCGCGATCTACCTGCGTCCAGCAGTAGGTGATTACGTGGGACAGTCTGGTTTACGTATTTATATTTTTTGCCTTGCCACGATCGACTGGTCCAACAGTCGCGATCGACCGGTCGATCGCGATCGACCTGTTGGCCACCCCTGGTGTAGAGGGTGCACTAAGAAAATATTTTTTGAAATTCCAAATTTAGGAGTCACAAGGAGGATGAAAGTTACTACCTACGTAAATTATTTAACTCAAAAAGCTAAGCGGACGAAATCACGTTAAAAAGTTAGTTTTTATTTCGATTTAGGACAAAGACACAAAATAAATAATAATATAGTCGACCAAGTAATTGCTTAACCACCTTTGAAGCTTATTCCTTTGTAATACGGTCGAAAAGTGGTCAAGCAATTTCTTGGTCGACTATACAAGTATAAAAGTTTTACTACGAACAAAAACGGCATTTAGGTATACGAAGCATCCTCTCTGTCTATCGTATGACTCGTATTCATTCGTACGCGTGGCAGCTCAGTTGCGCTGACCACAGTGCAGCGGTGCGACGACACTCTTGTAGCCTCGCCTGACAATGAAAATGAAATGTTGATTCAGAAAGCTTATTATACTGTGCGTGACTTTATGATAGATGAAAATTTGACGTAATTTAAGTATACTGTAACAATATTCCTTAGTTAAAACATGTGACTACAAATGAATACTTTACAATTTACAATTTAAAATTAGACCTAAGTTCTTAAATATTGCATGCCTGATCCTGGCGGCTTGTGACGCTCAATAATCTGTTTAGCTTTAAGATCTTCTGTACTCACATTCGTGCAATAAACAATTTTGACTTTGACTTTGACTTTGACAACGGGTCGGTGCGAACCGGGACAATCCAGTTATAACCAGAACTGGTGGTCGCATTGGCCATTCCGCCTTATTACGGCTGGTGCGGGAAGAATCGGTTGTCACGCAGGCGGGATTAGGAAACACGGTTATTGTGTCCGCGTCGTCGTAAACGGAACATTATAACATCCCCGTGTCGTTAAACTATGTAGAGCCGTTGTACAATCAACCAAAGCGAATTCTGGGCCCCTGTAGAACAATTTTCATAATTACGTCGTATTTACTTTTCATTGTAAATGTCCGATTTTTTCATTAAGTAGGTCACCTGATGGTAAGTGATCACCACCGGAGGGTTAAGATGGAATACCTCTTGTGCCAGTAATTGCACCGGCTATCATGCTCTCCATGCCAGAACACAACAGTGCAAGCACTGGATTAACAAGATGCTGGTAGCGATCCAAACGGACGTTGCACAAGCCATTGACATATGGGTTATAGAGTAGCACATTAGAACAAAGATCGTGGTCCTTGAGCGTCCACCAACGCGTGCAACGGGGGCATGCTATGGCGTCTTCCGCGAGTAAAAGCGAGACAGAGTTAATGAGGTGAGGTGCCGGAACTGCAGTTGTATGGAACGTAGTGATGGTTTGGAATACTCATTCAGTTAGTAGGTAGGTAGGTACATAATTAGATACCGTTGGAGGGCATTAAAAATATTTAGAAGATCTTGGGTTTAAAAACAAAAATTACCTTAAAATATTAAGTATAATAATGCGACTTCATATTATCCTACTAATATTATAGATGTGAATTTTGTATGTTTGGATGTTTGTTATTCAATCACGCAAAAATAAGTGAATGGATTTGGATGAAATTTGGCACACATATAGTTTATAACCTGGATTAACACATAGGATACTTTATATCCCGTAAAAATGCACAGTTCCCAAGGGATAGCGATAAGTGAGTTAGGTGGGGACCCCTGATAAATTTTGTTACACCTTTATGCAAAATAAACTAATTTTTAATAATAATAATAATATTTTGATAATACGCCGCCGTGACGTCATGAGCAGCGAAGCAACAAATTATCTTTCATTTGTCCAGGAAATATTGCAGACTGCATGTTGGGTGCATGATGGATGGTTGCTTGATTCAATTAAACAAGTCTACGCGGTCGAAGTCGCGGGCAAAAGCTAGTTATTAATAATATTTTTATGCTATAGTGTAACATGTAATATAATATTTTACTACCAATAAATTATCTAAAACCATCACCGCCAACAGCCATAAAAAAGCATGAAACGCAACAAGGAACAAAATTCCGTATTCAAACGTTCCAATTTCAAAGCTACCCGAATATTCTAAACCACAACGAGCCGGTAAAACCGTAAAAATACGATTCGAGCGGATCGTGCGGAAATACCGGAACCGCCCGGTTTCCGCCTAATACCGGATACAACACTACGCTGGTACCGAAATGTAATACCGCATTCTTAAATTCTTAGAGGCGAGGTTTTGTTCGCTTTTGCGAATCCTTTGTGAAATTGAAGTTTTGCCTTACAGAAGCCTTATATTGGTTTTAAATGCTGCTGTAGATAAACTATAACTTTACTTACCTTATTGATAATCGCTGCGTAAACCTATGTTAGTTAACATGTGTTACATATTAATCTGTCATAGTGAGATTTACTCTCAAATTTCCGGGTGGTAGGACCTTGTGAAAGGTCCGTCCGGATCGCTACCACCATCTTGCTCGCTAATCCTGCCGCTAAGCAACAGTGCTTGATTCTAAAATTGCAGCCCTGTGTCAGGTGTTTAAAACGTCATAGCCAAACGTTATTAAACGAGGCGCTTATCGCCGAAATTAAATGAAGTGTATAAAGGTAATCGCGCGACTCGGTTTTCTGTCGATCCGAGTGTTAAATTAATGAGAAACTCTCAGGTGGGCCGCACCATTAGCTATAGAATTCATTCGGATTAACTTTTCACTCTTACTTCCTTGTAATCGTCCCCTTTTGAGTGGACTTCATTGGCTGTTTTCTCGGCCAAAGAATAAGTACCTACCTTAAATGTATAAATGTACGTAAATTGCGGGTGGTATCGCTACCACCATCTTGCTCGCTAATCCTGCCGCTACACAGCAGTGTTTGCACTGTTGTGTTCCGGCGTGGAGAGCAAGACAGTCGGTGCGATTACTGGCACAAGAGGTATTCCATCTTAACCCTCTGGGTTGGCAACGCATCTGCAATCCCTTTGGTGTTGTGGGTGTCTATGGGCAGTGGTGATCACTTACCACCAGGTGACCCACTTGCTCGTTTGTGCATAAAAAAATGTACAAAAAAACATAAATGACAAAAAGAGATATTGTAGTATTTTGTGGTGAAAGTTTCGACTGACCAGCTGTCGAATTTTCACACGAGAAGAGTTTTGGCCGAAAGGTGTCGCTTTCCGGTTCGTGGCCGGTGATTGATGCTGCGAATGTGTTCACTTTACAGAATTCACGTTCTAGTAATTAAACTATTAGTGAGGTATAATAAATATTTATTGTACATAAATATTTATTATAAATATTTATTATACTTAAATAAAATTATTGTATTTTAAAATTGTAATGACAACACAAAGAAAAATTAGGGCAATGGATATGATAACTTGTTAAAAAGTTTCATATAGATAACACCAAGGGTAGTTGTAAAATTCGCAGGGTATGGCAGAGGCAGTGTGGCGAAACTGGCAAATGCAAGGCACGGAATGCTGATGTTGCAGGTTCAAGTCCTGCCTTTGCCCTAATTTTTCTTTGTGTTGTCATTACAATTTTATTTTAATAATTTCAATGTTAAAACATTTAAAAATAAAATCGAAAGAAATTTCGGTTACAAAAATTTGATTATATTTTATTCTATTCAATAGTTATACAAAGAAGGAATGCTGCCCATCGTCGGCATCATGCCAAAAAACACGCAACGAATTTAAATACGACTTTCACTATCAAATAGAGACTTGTCATATATTAATAGGTACTATAAAGCAAATCCCTATCTAATTTCTTTGATCTGGGGACCCTATACATCTCCTGTTCATTCTTAGCTAATGCCAGTTCGTTCAATATGCTTAAAGCTTGCTGTGCTATTTATTGTTATCTTTTTTTTTGTGGTCCTATGTGTGTATGTCATGTACTATTGTGATAATTATGTATATTGCACTGTAATCTGTTTTGAAAAGAGAAGAATAAAAAATACTGCTGAGTTTCTTGCGGCGTTTCTTCTCAGTAGTATCTTCAATTTTTCGAAGCGCTAGTAGATTCAGACATTGAAAAGAGCCTATATGGCCTACTTGCAAAATAAATTTTTCATTTTCATTTTCATTCATTTCATTTTTTCATTTTCATTTTCATTTTCAAAGTCGCTATCCATTCCTGTCTGTCTTCATATCATTGGCCGCTTACTCTTTCTAAACCACGCAACGAACTTTGATACGCTTTTCACTGTGTCAGTCTTAGAAGTAGCTAAACACTTAAGACCCTTGTCGAAGTAACGTATGAGATGAGAGTTGCACGAACTTGTGACATTACTGACAGTAACAAGGTAATAATGTTAAGCTACTTAGGCCAGGGGGGTTCCACTCCGCACTGTAGGTGCGCTCGCCGCATTACCTATGGCATAGGTTAATCGCAGTAGGTTGCCGGCTTGCCGCGTGCGCGCCCGCTCACTCTGTGTCGCGCGGTGATATTATAGTAAGCAGCCCAACCCTAGCGGTGCGCCAGGGCATTGCGGGTGAAAGGCGGGCGCGGGCGGCGCCTTCCTTTTGACGCATGCCGCCTGGCGAATGTTTATGAAGTAATACGAACTTTTTCTGACTGATCATAAAGTTGGAATTCGTTTAATGGTAGTCGAAAAAGAGAAGTTTCTGTACGTTAGTACTATTATTTATTCTGTGCTTAGGCTGACCGTACTATAAAGATAAAGAATAGATACTAGATTGTGGTGTCTTTCGTCTTTCAAGTTTACAGTAACGTTGAACCACAAACCAGTCCATTAAGATACGCAGATAAAGTCCAAGTTTGTAACTAAGAGTATTATTCCATTAGTTAGCGAGTAAATCACTTTCATGGGCCGTTTACATTGTTTTTGATAATTTAGGAGGCTAATAATACTGTTTCGGGGGCTGATGTTAGTTTGTCTCGCTATTTGGAGGTAGTAAGTACCAAAATATGAGCTTTTTTTACCTGACTGCCGCCAGATGGGAGGGTGATGTTTTTAAAGCACTTTATTTTTGAATTGACGACCTGTATGGCATAGTGGTACATGTGTCTGCTTACTGTGCAAGACTGTGCAAATGTTTGTACCTGAGTCATGGATGTTATTTGTATTTAAGTATGTATTTATCTATATAAGTATGTATATTCGTTGTCTAGTACCCATAACACAAGGTTTTCTTAGCTTGGGTCTAGATCAATTGGTGTAAATTGTCCCAAGATATTATTATTATATTATTATTGAATTGCCATTGGATTGCATACTCGTATGATAAGCTGAAGTAGCTGAACAGTTTAGTATCTTGTCGCTTTCAGTAATGTGACAAATTCGAGCAACTCTTATTTCATACGTTACTACGGCAAGGTTCTTAAGTGTTTAGCTATTTCTGAGGCTGAGTGTACCAAATCACAAGTTAATCTGACCGCCGGAAGAAGAAGAAATCGACACCTGATCTTACAAACAAACTGACAAAGAAATTAACTAACTATTTTATTAACTAGTTTACAAATAGGTTAATAATTATATGTATAGTTGGTAAGACAGCCGGTGCAATTACTGCCACAAGAGGTATTCCATCTTAGCCCTCTGGATTGGCAACGCAACTGCAATCTCTTTGGTGTTGCGGGTGTCTATAGGCGGTGATCGCTTACCATCAGGTGAGCCACTTGCTTGTTTGCTCCTATTTCATTAAAAAAGAGAAAAACGCCCATTTTGGGGAGCTTCTCGCACTCCTGTTTTGCTCTAGCGCGCTGGCTCGTGTGCGCGAGACAAGGCGATGCGTCGACGTCGAGTCCGACGCTGATGTGCTCAGAGAATAACAGTGCAGAATGTAAATGTCATCACGTCAGCGGCGTCAACGCGTGGATTAACGCGTGCATTTCGTTTCCGTCCGCCCTGTTTATCGCGAGAATAAATGGCTTTTTAGTTAGAAACAAATTTGAGTCGACACGTAGCGTGAGCTGGTTAACGCGAAATATACGGGTCGGCGTTTTGGACGGATACGCTGAGAATAATAAACTATACAAACTCTAAAGCGCGATGCTGTGACGGGATGGTTTTTGTATAATTCCGTCATGTATGTGACGCTTGCGTATAAATGTATTTCAATCGAGGCTAGCACATAATTCCACCACTACCATCATTTGCTATCACCATCTTGCGGCTAATTCTGCCGCTAAGCAGCAGTACTTGCATTGTTGAATTCCGGCGTGGAGAGCAAAACAGCCGGTGCAATTACTGGCATAAGAGATATTCCATCTTAGCTCTCTTGGTTGGCAACGCATTTGCAGTCTCCAGGATGTTGTGTTCGCGTTAGCCATTCTATTTTGTAAAAAATATATACATTAGATTGCAGATTTTTAACTAGTCTTCAACCGCGGCTTAGAAAAGAGAGTTGGATACGTACAAATTGCATATAACTCGGCACATTAGGTATTTTGTACTATAACTAAGTGTTACGTTATAATTGTAGTTAAGTATTTTATGTGAACACACAAATATAAACAACATCCTCAAATTCAATTGTCACTATTGTAAACTTGTTACCAAAATAAATTATTTGTTGTAATTCTTGGGTTAAAATCCATAAATACACCAGTAGTTATGGATTTTGTTGGAAATCAAATTGCACTAATGAAACTTAGTTATGACATCCGGATAGCCTAGTGGTTTGTGCCTTAGTTTACAAAGCGGTTAAGCGGAAAAACACGTGTTAGACGAATACGAATGTTTGTACTCGAGTCATGATGAATTAGGGAATTTAGGACTACTAGTAGTAGTATTTTTCAGCAGTGCGTACTGAATCTATGCCCGTATTTTTCTATTCACGTAATTCCTCTTTGATCTAGTGAGGGGAAGCTCGCAGCCGCTGTGGGTGTGAAAAAACGAAGCCATATGTTTTCGGGAGCACTATTCTGATGCGTGAAAAAAGATTTTCGTACACTAAACTGAGTAATAACAGAATCATCCATTGCAGCTCGGCAGCAAACGAGATCAAAGCGACATACGAAACGTTTATTATTTAATCATTCCATTTTATAAATTCAATGTACGCACATGTATAATATATCATAAATAGTCAATTATCAGTGTGTGTGCGTGATCTTAGCAGGGTGTAGCAATATTTAAAACCAGACCCAAAGCACATTTCAGCATCTGTTTTACGAGTTAAAATGCATTTTTTTCCAAAGATTATTTCAATTACCCTAACAGTGTTGAATGAATGAATGAACTTTAATTGCAGATAAATATGGTTACATAACAGATCTTAAACAATAATATAAGTTTCACATATTTAACCATTAATGGCATGCAAAATTTATAACGATTAATATTTGCGTGTAATTGATTTACAAATTATTATTATTATTATAAAATTAGGTAAAATGTCAGATGCATCAACTACTTTTCATATATTTTTAAATCCATTATTGTATTATAATTAAAAAATATTAAGCTATGCAATTATATCAGTTATGTCATTAAATTAGGATGTGAAATAAATTAAAATGTAACAAATAGATCTATCCGAGGTACTCTTTGACTGAATAAAAAGCCTTTTCGCTAAGCCATTCAAACAACTTTTTCTTGAATTGCTGTACTGGGTAATCTTTTATAAAAGTTGGTAACCTGTAAATATTTTGATGGCCATAGGGTAACAATTTTGACGATATAGATCGGTTTTAGTCCTCGGATAAATTAACCTGTTGGGGGTATCGTGTATTAAAATGTTGCGTGCAATAGAAGCAAATACCTATGCTGGATACATAACATACGCAACAAAGAAGTTGATACAGATGAGTAACATAAGCTGGGGTGCAATTTTTGAATCTCACCGGGTGACTAGAGCTCACCAAAATGGCCGAATCTCTATGAGAAACGGCTATTTTGGTGAGCCTTAGTCACCTGGTGAGATTCAGAAATCGCACTCCTGAGCGACTTTTTATTAAAGCAATGATTTGGAACATTTTTGATTAAGTATAGTCGACCAAGAAATTGCTTGACCTCTTTTCGACCGTATTACAAAGGGCTAAGGTTCAAAAGTGGTCTGAGCATCGTCGCGCAGCACCGTAAGCGTTCTCATTTCTATCTCGCTCCATCAAAATACGCCGAGGGGACGCCATATTTGCGTCATATTTTATTACGATGGCTTACTCACAAAATGAGTACATGCCAACTCTACTTATTTTAATTCCCATGGTTTTCTCCATCATACGTGATTTAATGTTGACTATGAAATATGCGTTAAGTTTGGGGAGAGTGTGTGAAGTTTTTTACGTGTTGCTATACTTTGCCTTTGAAGTTTTTTCGTGCAAAGTGTGATAGGGAAATCAAAGAGGGAGTATAACATGTTTTTTTTTAACTCAACACCTATTCAATGGGACTTACATAGTCAATGCCAAATTAGATACTTAGTAATTCTGAACCTTAAATACTTGACATTGCCCTCAACTTTTTTATGATTTTCATACTCGTTAACAGCTACAGACGTTTTCTTTATTTATTTCTTTTGTCAATATATTTTTAATACTATGTCTCAATTGAATTCCCTTTAACCGATTATCTGCACCATCCTCGAACAAAAACGCTCTCAAGGCTTCAAAGTCTTTCAAAATTTAAGAGAATAGAGATTGCCTTATAACGCTCTTATTTAGGCAACTCTTGGTCTTAGAATTCAGCCGATAGGTGAGGACGAGAGAAGGCTTTTAGCCTAATGAGGCTCAGGGGTTTTTAAAAGCATTTGGGACTTGAAATTGAGAGGCCTTTTTATTCCAACACGTAGCGGAGTGGACCGATAAATTTGAACAATGTGTTCCCTAAATGGAGTTTTAACTTTGTACGAAATTTAAGGTCGACTTTTTGGATTAAGCCGAGTTTGTTTTAACCGGAAAAGTTTTTTTTAAATCGGCCCACAATTGGCAAAGATATTGCGCACCTAATACACATAAAGGTATGCAGTTGAATTGAGAATCTCCGTAGGTTTTCGGAGTCGTTTAAAAAGGGGTGGTAGGTTTGATTTCAAGCTATGTGTGGTCACTGTGTCTACACAAAGTGTCATTCAACAACGTCCCTGATCAAAACTAATCAAAATTCCATAGTTCATAATAGCCTTTATGCTCAGAGTACCGAATGTTTGTAATTATTTATAGATATTGTACCAAAGTGTTTTGTAACTTGTATCGTCAGTTTGTGTTTCGTAACTCCTTCGAACTTCGCACCATAATTTTAAAAATCAACACGAACCTCAAGTTATCGAACCCTTGATTTGTGTGTTCCGGCTCAACGCAACCCTCCCAACTTGATCCTAAAGCAGTATCCACACGACAGGTTATAACAAGTTTTTGGGGAGATTTACAAAACGGCCAAAAATATTTTTGCCTGATTTTGAAAAAATAATTATACAGTTGCATAGGGTGCATGAAACTATGTCATAAAAACAAATATCCCAAAATGTCCATTACATAAAATTGTTTTAAACTTTCGCGATTTCCACACATATTTATAACGTTATCGGAACTTTAACGCGATTAAAATATACAATTAAATTACCTCGACGTTTCGGCCATGTTTCAACGGCAGTGGTCACAAGTAGTGTGTCTACTCATGACCACAGCCGTTGAAACATGGCTGAAACGTCGAGGTAAATTAACAGTATATTTTTATCGCTTTAAAGTTCCGATAACGTTATAAATATGGATCATTATGTTACTGTAACCCCATATATGATCATCCTATAACGTTCTATACATAGAAGGTAAGCAGACTATGTTCAGGACGATGTGTCAAAAACCTTTGACTGACCACAAAATCCAGGAGTGCGTTTTTTGAATCTAACTGGGTCACTAAAGCTCACCAAAATGGCCGTTTTTCATAGAGATTCGGCCATAATGGTGAGCAAAAATTGCACCTCAGAATGCTCTAAAATCTAAATTCGAATAATGACATATTTGAATATAACATTTTATCAATTTTGCTACAAACTTTCTTTCTGTTGCCTACAGTGGCAACACATCTTAAGTTAAATTCTCGGGTGGCACGTGGCTCTCCGCCTCCAGGCTCGAGATATCCTTATCTGCTAGTTATCAGCCTCTCTGGGAACAGTTATCTGGAAGATAAGAAGAAGTACCACTAAAACATGGTGTGTGGGACACTTTGGACTGATTTATCTTAGTTCTTTTTCTAAACATCCTGCGGCCCTAACATAACCGATCAAGCTTAATTTATCACTCTCTACGGCTCTTTCTAAATAGTATCATAGGAACATACAGAGGTAGCTAACACAGAGAGATGTAATCTAAGCTTAGGTAGCTTTAGGGCTTCTTGTTTTCTTATAATAATAATAATAAAAAATGGACAAGAGCCCATCTGCCAATGCAGTGTAGGGTTCCGATAGCTGATACTACGAAAGATAAATTATTATTAATAGTATTTGCTAGATTTTTTTCAGGGTTTACTTAGTTTTTCATTCAATTTTATATACTAGTAACCCGCCCCG
The DNA here is from genome assembly GCA_963691745.1 of Ditula angustiorana. Lineage (NCBI taxonomy): Eukaryota > Metazoa > Arthropoda > Insecta > Lepidoptera > Tortricidae > Ditula > Ditula angustiorana. Next base: position 2,016,605 of record OY829480.1, on the reverse strand, counting down.
GCTTCAGACCCCTACAATAGGCTGTAACGAACGTTCTGTGAAAAAACTAAATGAAAATCGTATCGAAATCTGTTGTGTGGTTTACAAGGAGTAGGCGGACGAAAATATGAGAACGGATAGGAACGGATAGCAACTTTCTTTTACGCTATGCTATGAACTGAAATGAAATAAAATTTATTACATATGATTATGCATAGGTTTTGATCATTTCATCAGCTTTATCTATCTACTAGCTTCTGCCCGCGGCTTCGCCCGCGTCCGCCCGAAAACCCCGAAACATCATTATTTATTTATGATGAGCAGCTGCAATTCTAATTTTCAAGTTTATTTTTATTATTATTATTATAAGCTCACGCCTGTTTCCCTTTGGGGTAGGCAGACACCACAAAACGTCATTTGCCCTGGTCTTGGCATATTCCCTCGCTCCCTCCACACACATTCCTCTCTCCATGCATGCTCGGCGGTTCCGTGTACTTCTGGTTTGACCAGTCTTCAGGACATCACAAATTTGGTTGACAAAAGTACGTCGAGGCCGCCCTCGACCAACTCGCCCAGTCACATCACCTTCATAAATTTGCTAACATAATTGCCTTTCATCCATTCGTTCAACATGCCCAAACCAACTTTACATTCCTTTCTCTATTCTAGTTACTACATCTTCTTTCAGACCTCACCTCTATCTCTTATAACACCATTTCTCACTCTCTCAGTCAGCTTGATCCCACTCATACTACGCAGAGAACGCATCTCTACGGCATTTATTCTACTCCTACGCTTCTTCTCGCAAACCCAGCTTTCATTTCCATACATCAACGTGGAAACTTGCACAGCATCACGATGCTGTGCAAGTTTCCACGTTGATGTATGGAAATGAAAGCTGGGTTTGCGAGAAGAAATAGAACAGCCCAACGTGCCTTTTACGACGTTCGGCTGTTCACGAACAGCCCAACGTCGTAAAAGGCACGTTGGGCTGTTCACGTTGCTGGATGCGACATTCTGGCTGCTCACAAAAGCACACAGAGCTCCTAATTTCCCGCTTTCACTCTCCTTTCAATGTCTTTATCGTGCTTTCTATCCCTAGTAAACATACTACCTAGTACACAAATTTTTTCACTTGTTCAACTCTTTCATTACCAACCTTTATTACACATTCAGAAACCTCTTCATTCTTCTCTTACACCGTTACTTTCGTTTTTGTAAAAAAGCCTCCATACCTCCATACAAAGTTTTAAAACCGTTTCTCTCGTTTTAATTGTGAAAATCCAAATACCCTTAAATATGGCGGTATTCATTTATGCTCAATAGTTCTAATTTTCAAGTTTCTACCTTTAAAATACGCCGATAGCTCCATACAAACTCCCCCCTCCCCGTGTTACCCCTTCAAATTAAAAATCTAAAATCTCTGAAATATCTCATTATTTATTTATAACTATCTCCTGCCCGCGGCTTCGCCCGCGTGGCCTACAGAAAACAAGTGTCTTTTTTTTTAAATTCATAAAACTTATAAGTGCTCTCACTCTCTCTCATATTTTCACCGCCCGTTTTGCCCCCTTCCAATGTAAAAATCCAAATACCCTAAAACAACCAATCATTTTGAAGTTCTTATTTTTGAATAAACCAATACCTCCCCTCCATACAAAGTTTCACCCCCGTTTCCCACCTCTAAAATTCGATAGTCATAAAACCCTGAAACACATAATTATTTATTTACGGTAAGTATCTAAAATTCAAAATTTCAAGTTCCTATTATAAACCCGATACCTCCCCATCCATACAAACTTTTACTCCCCGTTTCCCCCTACAAATTTAAAAATCCAAAAACCCTGTGACACGTCATTATTTATTTATGATAAGTAGTTGTATTTCAAAATTACAAGCTCTTATTAAAAAAAATCAATACGTCCTTGCAAACTTTCACCCCCGCTTCTCCCCCTTCAAATGTAAAAACGCAAAAATCCTGAAATACGTTATAATACTTACAAGCTATTTATGATAATTCAAATTTTCATGTTTATAACTTCAATCAACAAAGACTTTCATACAAAGTTCAACCCCCACCCCCCGTTTTCCCCCTAAAGGTAAAAAATACCAAAAATGGTTTCTTAGCGGATGCCTACGTTATAAAATAAACCTATTTTCCAAATTTCAGCTTTCTTGATTCAATAGTTTCGGTTGGACGATGATCGCAAATCAGTCAGGACATGTTTGCGCGTGGTAGTCAGACAGACAGACCGATAGACGGGTGGCAATAGCGGCTTAGTAATAACACGTTACCACGTACGTTATTTTTACTTCAATACAAAAAAATTGTGAATGATCAACTCAAATACAAAATTTCATCCCCCTTTTCCCCCTTAAGGGTTGTAATTCCAAAAACACCCGATATACTCGTTGCGTTATAAGCGTTAGCAAATAATAAAATGTAGTGATTTTTGCTGTGAAAACGAAGGCCTTTCCATACACAACATTATCCCCCTTTTCACCCCTTCAGGGGTGGAATTATCAAAAACACCGAGACCCGTATAAATTCATTTTTTTACGTAAGCCTAACAACAAAATTTCAAGATCCTAACTTCAAAACTGACGGACTTTCATACAAACTTTCGTCCCCTAATTTACCCCCTTAGGGGTGGAATTTCCAAAAATCCTTTCTTAGTGGATGCCTACACTATATAAGGTATCTATGTGCAAAATTTCAAGTCTCTAGGTCCAGCGGTTTGGGCTGTGCGCTGATATATCAGTCAGTCAGTCAGTCAGTCAGTCAGTCAGTCAGGACTTTGAATTTTATATATATAGATATATATAAAAATGAATCCCTATTTCCCTTGGTCACGACATCACGCCTGAACGGCTGGACCGATTTCGGTAATTCTTTTTTTGTTCTGTTCGTTATTATCAGGAGAAGGTTCTTATGAAAGAAAAAATCAAAAATCTGCTCATTTATGGCGTCTAAGGCGGAACAAAGTTCGCCGGGTCAGCTAGTTAAATTATAGTTCTTATTGTTCTAACTGCAGTTGGTCACGAAAAAGTAACATAAAAAAGTTATTAACAATTTGGTGACGATGAACATTTTCATGATTTACTTACAAATCATTACTTTTGTAATGAGCTACACTAGTTTGGTATTTTTTTTTTTAATGAAATGAAATGATTTGTTTATTGCTGAACATGTGTACATTATGAAAGATCTTAAGTTAAAACGGTATAGTACCAACATGCTCAGCTGCCTCCAGCGTGCAAAAATAGACTTCGACTACTAGCCTTAGGGTTCAATACCATTCTAAATATCGCCGGTCGTTTTTATGCAAATGGTAGACAAAACTTCAGTCACTTTTGCCGTTTTTATAACGCAGCGACAAACAAGTTTAACCCGTTTTTATTTTAATAAAAAAACCCAACAAAACAAACGAAATCTTAATGAAAATTCCCACCCAATCAACCCACGAGACCAGGAAGTGAACATCAGAGGAATATTAAAAGCACTCAGCTTCATGAAATTCAAACGCAATCGAAATGCATTAAACTGAAGGAGTCCTCCAAAGTCAAAAGGCACCTGAAGTCTACTGATTTATGCTGAACCTTTCAGAGTCTTTAGAGTTGAGTTATTCGGGGAATTTGATATTGGGAGGGCGTTGGAATTGATTGGTTCCCTTTTGATTACCTTTTTATGGGTTATTGAATAAGTTGGGGCTGGTTCCGAGGCGTTTCATTGGGACGGAATGTCGTCATTACTGTTTTTTTTTGGGAAGTTAAACAAACAAGCGAGTCACCTGATGGTAAGTGATCCCGACCGTCTATAGACACCTGCAAAACCAAGGAGACTGCAAACGTGTTGCCAACCCAGAGGGCTTAGATGAAATACCTCTTGTGCCAGTAATTGCACCGGCTGTCTTGCTCTCGGCGCCGGAATACAACAGTGCAAGCAGCGCTGCTTAGCGGCTGGATTAGCGAGCAAGATGGTGGTAGCGATTTGGATGGATCTTGCCACCAAACCAAGGTATTACCACCCGCAAAAGATGAAAAAGAAGAAGTATGCACCTGAAGATATTAATGTTTACTATTTTTTTAATGGAAGTGTAAACCCGCGTGTCACATGGGAATTAATCACCACTGGCTATTGTTATCAGCGATACCATTGAATCTTTTTTATAGAATAAAGAGGCAAACAAACTTGCGGAGTTGAAGTGAAGTGAGCACCTCCACCCATGAAAACCTGCGACTTCTGGAGAATCACAGAGCCGTTGCTAGCCTTAAGACCCCCTCAGGCTCTCTCACTGACCGTACGATATACTCATTAGCAAGCGATCACGCCCGCGTTCTACGAGAGTGTGGTATTACCCCGTCGAGCCGGCATATTTGTACTGCAACCAGAGTGTGACTCTACGACTTTAAAAGTTTGTCTTAGTTTTAAATCAGCTTATAAAAAGTCTTACCGAAAATTCTTGCGACATAACCTGTTATCTTTAATTTGAAGGTTAACAAGGGCTGTATAGCTTGACTACATTCGCTTTTCCGCGCTATAATCGTATTTACGAGCAGTTTTGCCTTTGCCGCATTCGAAATTCGAACGGGGCCGACAGACAGCGGAATAACCGTTAAGAATTCAAGGCGGCCGAGAATAAAACGTACTGGCAACCAAATACAGCGATACGGGCGGCCGTTTGAAAAATAAAATTGGAGGAAGAACGGAAAAGGAGTCGCTACACGAGCTGATCGTGCGATTTTGTTTTTTTGTGTCGTCGATTAAAAGTGGTTTGAACGACATTAAACTAAATGACTCAGAGGGTTAAGTGTGATTAAATTCTTAAAGTGCGTAAGAAATTAAATTATCTTAAATTTTCGTCAGAAGTTATTGTCAACTTAGCTACCTTAGATACCTACTTTCGCCGATATAACGCCTTCTACATTTACCGAGAAATCCATAAATACTTTACGATTTCATGGACTGTACCTTGTTAAATATAATTATACCGATCTTATTTGGTAACCAACAATATTATAAGTCAATGTTGGTAATGGACTCTTATGACGAAGTTTATAGACGCAGTAACTCCTGAATGCATTTGAATTCCGTATTCGACGAGTATTTCGTGTTGCGTCTCATTAAATTTTCACATAAGGGCGTCTTCCAAAACATAATAATATGGCAATTATAACATAATAATTATTTAGCTTATTTAAATTGAGCCCCCGCAGCTGTGGCTCGACGATGACTGCGGGTTCGAGCTTTGACAGCTCGACAGCTCAGTGCAGGCGGCACAGCTCGGCTTTAAATGCGTAAGTGATCCGTTTTTTTTTATACAACATAGGAAGGAAAACAAGCAAGTAGGTCACCTGATGGCAAGTGATCACCAACGCCTATAGACAGACACCCGCAGTACCAAGGATATTGCAGATGTCTTGCCAACCCAGAGGACTAAGATGGAATACCTCTTGTGCCAGTAATTGCACCGGCTGTCTTGCCCTCCACGCCGGAACACAACAATGCAAGTACTGCTGCTTAGCGGCTTAGCGAGCAAGATGGTGGTAGTGGTCTGGACGCTATGTATAATAATATTATAAGTTTATAGAGAAATCGCAGCGGACAGTTCGTGTGAGCCTCCCTTACGGCGGACAGCGGACACCGAGTCGTGTAATTTCGCGCGAACACTCCGTTGTTTCGGATTCTAGTGAATTTGCCCGTCGATGGTGAAAACCGAGTTTGTAATACCAGTAGCTCTGATATGACCGGCCAGGTTCAGTTTATCTCTGTATTAGTTCCTTGCTTATGTACGATACTAATTAGAAATATTCGAATTCGAAGAGCCACGAGCAGTCGTGTTATGGCCATAGGGAAGACTGTAAAAACTTGTAGAAAAGTTGACCAATTGAGATCTCTCACCTGGCGTGGCACGCTTGGGGCTGAAGTCTAAAGGATTAAAGTTGAAAGTCATTTTTGTAATACAAAATTTTGAAAGCGACATTATCAGCATCTCAGCCACAAGAAGTCCACTGCTGAAAATAGGCCTATGTTATTCCATGGATTTCCAAAGTGACTGGTTGGAAGCGGCATGCAACCAGCGCCTTCCTGCCACCTGTATGAGGTCATCGGACCATCTTGTGGCTGGTCGTCTTACGCTGCGCTTGCCAAAAGCGAGATGAGCACAATAAAAATGTATTTTTTTTTGCAAGTTTGCCGCAAAGGCTTGTTTACAAGTCTTGTTCTGCCAGCTAAGTCGATTATCATGCAACCTGGTTACCAGGAATACCTGAATTGTTCCCTTCTTACAAGTAGGTAGTCTTTACATTTTTTACACTTCCATTACTAAACATAACTCAATAACGACGTCTTTTGCTCCCTAGTTGAAAAATCGTTGTAGCAGCAACCGCGCTAGATTACCCGGCTGTTTTCCATTTGCATGCGAAATGAGGTTGCCGTGTTTTTGTTTGCTCAGCCCGACAGATGTCACGGGCGCGCGAGTACCGCGCAGCGGAGGTGACTGGAACTTAAAAACTTTGCGTTAACTGCCTACTTTATAAGTTTAATAACTTGTGCTCATCTACCCGTTTGATACTAAACGTAGCAGCTCAGCTATGAAGCAAAAAAAGCGTTGAAATCGCTTGAAACAGGCGAACAAAGAGAGAATGACAAGCAGAGGCTTCAAGTGTATAACGTTCCTTTTTGGATTGCGTGAGGAGTTCAAAGACGATAGGGGAAAGACTGCTTGTACTCGACCGAGCACAGAGGCTTTTGTTACTGTGTACAAAGTTCCAAAGAGAGAGACGGCCCCAGTTCAACGTGGAGGACAACGCTTTACAACACCGCGTAGAGGAGTGAATCAAAGCGATTGGGATCCCCTACGCCGAATTCTAGTGGCGACGAGAGGAGGGTTTCTTGCTGTTCATATAACGGTAACCATGGTAATAGCGAAAAATCATGGGAATTAAAAGCCCTGTTCTGGTGGCGGGGGCGGCCAGTGGCTGTCGTTGCTGAGCCTTTTTTGGGGTCCACGGCATCTTATGAAACCGGTACGAGGACTAAGAGTTATGAGGTTGTAGTTTAAATGGACCCTTTGCTGTGGGAGGAGAGTCCTACAAAGCCCTCAAGCAGCCCTAGTCTCCAAAAATAATAAAAACTAGCTGAAAGCTTTCTTTTGACAACAAAAAAAAATAGGTAACTGTATAAAAAATGTTGTAACAAGTATAATGCAGTCCATATAACATTACATACGTAATGTTATATGGACTGCATGTTGCAAGCAACCGTTAAGTTACCAACACTTAGAATAAGTTTCCAGCATTTACCAATCAATATAATATATTGAGTAGTAAAAGCATTATACTTATTATAATGTACGAGTCCTAACTACTTAGTTATTCGAAATAAACGATAATTTATTATTTAATTTTTTTTATTTTAATAGTAATAGTAACTGTTTCTTTTCCCTATTCATAATCATCATCATTTCTGCCGAAAAATGCCAACAGCCGGACATAGGCCTTCCTTTAAGATCGTCACAACGACCGGTCCTGCGCTGTTCGCATTCAACGGATTCCCACAACCTTCCCAAAGTCCTCAGTCTACCTTGGCGTCTGCTTACGCTGGGCATGGTTTCTGTATTATTCTTTATTAATATAAATAATGCTATTTGTCGCTGCCTCAATAACTGCTTAAGCAAAATCTCAATAACTACATTAATAGAAACGGATCATTCACGTATTTGAAGTCGAGTAACTGTCCGACATGTTTCGGACCAGTCCGTGGTCCTTAATCATGAGTGACCCGTTTCTATTAATATGTCCGAGTCTCACGGTAGGTCTATGTTAAAACTTCAATAACTATTTATCTATTATTTTACATCTCCGCCTAGCTAGTCCTTCGTGCTCGACATTTACGTGTCCCGCGTAGTGGTTGCGCTATTAATGAAGTGTAATGCTGTTGGCTTTGGAAGAACGCTTCAATTACAACAACGCATGGAACCACTAGTACGATGCATACCGTATAATCAGGTACGCCTGATTAACGACACTGGTGAAGTCTGGCAAGTTTGTGGATATCAACGTGGAATGTTTGGAACGAACTGTCAGGGTTTTTCCATCTTGCTACGGCATACGTGCCTTTAACTCCGGCTTCCCAGAGTCCTTCAAAGTGAGGAGAGCCAGGCGGGGTAAAGTGCCAAGTAGTGTTGTCGTTGGCAAGAATTTCGGCTATCTACCCAGCATCAAAGAGCGCTCTTCATACTAATGGCGATAACGTTTTCCACCCTAGCCGCCATTGTCTCATATTTAAGACACACTATGCCCAGCTTTTCGCCACAGTCTTAGAATTAGACAAATGTCATATAGTTTTTGTATAGTATAATGTCTCGGCAGTTAAACGGTTGAACCTTAACCTATGGCAATAATCGTTTGGTATATCTCATTATGCTTTAGAACTACGTTTGTATGTTTTCATTTTTTGAATATTCTTTATAGATTTGACAATATTTGCATTTTAGGAGTTTCATACAAAAAAAGCATGAATATTTTTGAAACTGTAAAGAATATTAACAAAATCAAAACATACAAACCTAGTTTTAAGACATGATAAAAATATACCAAAAAACCGTGGCTATAGGTTAAGACTAACAGGGTGGAAAACGTTATCGCCATTAGTATAGAAACCGCTGGGTACATAAGAGTCCTAAATAGGTGTGGTATTAAAGGAAGGTGCCTCTTGCATGGTCGCCATGCCGTGACGTAGCAAGATGGTGAAACACCAGTCAACTCAATACAATTACCACAACACACAGAACAATTATGACGATACAATGCAGCATAACCAGGCGCGCCTGATGAATAGCGCTAGTGATGTCTAATTTATCGTCTGTGGACAACTTTTAAGTTTGTAGAAATTAACGTGCATTGTTTATTAATTTAGGACAGTGGTTCTTAACCTTTTAGAGCTAGGGATACATCAAATACACCACCATCACAAATACAAAGAATTCAGAATTTAGACCTCTACATCAACATAAAAAGTACCAACCTGCCCATTAAGAAATAATAAATCCGATTTGATACCCAGGTAGAAACGCCATATCAAACACATTATTTTTCCAGAAGCAGCCCATCCGCCCGTACCACTGCCCCGCCCAAGAAATCCATCATCCGCTCAGCGCACCCTCACTTGTTTGCCCCGGATTGCATAACTCGATTTCAATCAATCCGTGAACCGGATCGGGACCACACTCGACGTGTAAAATCAGTACAAAACGAGCATAATTATTTTTGAAGTAAGTAAGTAAATACTTTATTGTACATAAAAAACACGGTACAATTAAAATAAAATAGTACAAAGGTGAGCATATCCTAGTAAGGGATCTCTTCTAGCTAACCTAGGAAAATTTTATACATAAACTATAAGGAGAGATAACTATACAATACAATATGCTTTATTGAATACCACATTACAATGTATAACTATGTAACCTATAACATTCATTTGTGGCATGTCTGTAAATGTAAGTTGCTTAATAAATAAAATAAAATAAAATAAATTACAATTAACGATTTTGTTTGATATTAAAATTTTATGATAATTATAAACTACAATAAAATATTGTAAGTGGTGATAACGTGGTCGTAATGCCATACAATATTAACGCCAAGAGTAAATTAAAAAAATATTTTACTTTTGCACCTCTGATAATTCAGCGTTAAGCTTTCTTTACAACATGTTTTCTTTGCGATGGAACAGTACAAAAAATCTACATCTGTACGAGAGACAATTATGTCAAATACTGGTAAAAACAATGTCCTACGCATTTCAAGCATTTTGGCAAATAACCGGATCAGGTTTAACTACTATCCCTGTGTTTCTGTCAAACTAGTGTCATAAGAAAGGGTCGCACATAGAGATAAACCCAGATAAACTAAACTTGGCTGCTCATGTCAGAGCATCTGGGATGGTTACCTTTTAACTTTATGTTCCTCCAGCAGCCGCAAATTCACCACGCCAACCATTCTTTCATAGAACCTCCCTGCCACGCTGTTTACTGCTCGTCTAAATGTTCACCGTCGCCTAAGACCTAAGCTTCTTCACCACTACTTCTTCACCAGTATTTTGGGCCTCTGCTGCCAATGCAAATGTTTATTTATTTATTTATTTATAATCGCTAGCATACATGTATTCATAGGTACAGTAAATGTGTTAGGTATGTACAAACTAAGGTCTTAAATATACATGTTACCCTAGTAGGGTGTTGCTGCGTCTTAAAAACTAGTTACAATTTAAAATATAAACTACCGTTAACGAAATTAAAAAAATACAATTACAATAAAACAAAATTAAAAATTAAAAAATGAAATTTAGTCAAATTAAAATATAAAATACTATCAACGAAATTTAAAAAATACAATTACAATGAAAATTTAAATTTAAATTTAAAATAAAAAAATCAGTTAAATTACAATTTTTATAACAATAACAATAAAAATATATATATATACAAATGTCACATGATGTCAAAAACCTAATTAAAGACAAAAATAAGATTACGACGCACTTTTCTTCGGCATTGACTTACTGCTCACTACACAGATGCCTGTGCGCACGGTATCGGAGCGAAAATTAGCCATTATTGCAACCTTCACTCCAATTGGTTCGGCAGCCGAACGATTTTAGACTGCTTTCATCATCGTCACCAAATGAGAGAGGGAAGAAATTGCAGCCAGCGACGTGTGAATTCTCACCTAATAAGCTTTTGCTTCGGGTTTGATGTGTTACATTTGAATGTAATTTTTGAACGCAATTCTGGGATGATGGATGACTTGTTTCTGTTTTGCTACGAGCTTATTGCAATGGATTTTGTTCGTAATTTTTTGTTCTATCTAGAACTGTTATTCATTTTATATGTAGATATTTTAATGACAAGGTTATTAATTCATCTAAATTAAATCGTAATCTCCAATTAAAATACAGCTTCCAATGAGAACATCCCTCTTAAAAAAATAGAAGACTGGTCTATAGTCTGACATTTCCTGTTAGGCCTAGGTCTTCTATTAAAAGCTGACGTCGACGTCAGCGTAAATCACTATAGTGGTCTTTTTCACACGCTATATTGGCTGCAAGAGTCCACTGTAGTGATTTACGCTGACGTCGACGTCAGCTTTTAATAGAAGACCTAGGCCTTAATAAATAGTAATTCTACTATTCATTTTATCTCAATAAATAAATAATCTTAATACTATGACTGTGAAAGTAATGATGTTTGTCTTTAACAGAATCTGGGAAACAGATAGATCATGTCCTGAATTAAAATATAGAATTCATAATTTTCAAATAATTTATAATTAAGTAAAACTTTTATTATACAACAAATAAAGTGCCTCTATCTACCATACCAAGTGTCTACGTTACCAAAAAAAATTTCGAAATCTGATTTCCTATAAAATTAAACCCCATAATGATTAATTTACTATAATAGTTAATTTGCCATAATACGATTATCTCAGCGACTATTAACGTTAGAGGCTGTAAAAAGACATCTAACCAATCTCTAATCTACATATAGTTTAAAATATGTCTTAGAATTCTTGTAAAGTTAGTTGTATTTGAGGAAAATCTAATTATAGCAATGAAATAAGGTTATATCGCCGAACATACGCTTAGAAACAATTTAAAAACGCTTTGCTGGTTATTAAACCGGGTGTTAGCTATAAATTGGACTCGAACGTGGGTTCGTTCACGAGCTGGAACTTTGTCATATCCGGACAGTGCCGCGGGCAAACTTGGCCATTTTGCTATTATAAACTCGCCCATTTTGTTATTCGCCAACTATGGTGATACCACGCTTGGGGAATCCCCTTAAAATAAGAAAGAAAAAAAGAACATTTATTTAGAACTGTTTAACATACGAAGTGTTGGTAGGCCTTCAAGCCCTAACATGACTGGCCAAGTTTAGTTTATCTCTATCTGCGTCCCTTCCTTATGACACCAGTTAGACAGAGACACAGGGAGGGATTAAACCAAACCTGGGCTGTCATGTTAGGGCCGCTGGTGAGGATCGATAGAAACGTGTGGAAGCGAGCAACTCAAGAAAGATCCTTGGAGCCTATGCCCAGCAGTGGGCGATAAAAACGCCCGAATACTCATCCCCCGAATTTTCGGGGGATTCGCAATATTCGGGAATCGTGAGGCAGTTAACTGGCAACACCGTGATGACAAACTCGAGCTGACTCGCGCAAAAAGTCAATACGTGTTTATCGAGACGCCTCGAACTCTGTTTGGTTTTTAAGAGTTTTGCGAGAGTTCAAGTTAGTTTTAGGACCTTTTCGAATTTAGTTCATTTTATGAAACAGGAACGCAAAAAAGTAAGTTGGTCACCTGATGGTAAGTGATCACTACCGCCTATAGACACTCGTAACACCAAAGCGTTGCCAACCCAGAGGGCTAAGATGGAATATCTCTTGTGCCATTAATTGCAACGGCTGTCTGCTCTCCTCGCCGGAACAACACCGCTGCTTAGTGGCAGGATTAGCGAGCAAGATGGTGGTAGCGATCCAGACCTGGCACAAGGTCCTACCACCCGCTAAATGCTTTAATACGAAACATGATCTACTGGTCTGCCAAATTTCAATCAGCCATTAAAGTGCCTACACTCAGACTCGGCTATCTTGCACGTGTACGGCACTAGTTTCGTGGAATAGCAAGGAAATTTGTTCCAGTTTGTTGATATGGACCTCCGCAAAGTAACGCTTGAATCTATTTCTTATTTATTAAAGCGTGATTAAGGAACAAAGATCCAAACTTATCATTACTTTCGCATTTATCATATTGAATAGCATTGAAAAAAAACTTTATCTACACATATATCATAAATGCTTTATAATGCGTTCAGAAACCGTAGGCAATGACCAGCATTATAACAACCAATATTTTTGTGACAATTTTTTTTAATTTGTTTCTATATTTGTTCAAATTCATTTTTTATTACATTATTTTAATGTGTATAGTCTATAGATATTTAATAGGTACAGTCAAGGAATTAAATTTCCAACCCACCTAAGGTTCAATAGCATATAGCAAACTGTCACCATAAGAGCTGTAGAGCAAGACGTTAGTTTGACATATCGACCTTAATGCATTGCGAATGTCAGACGACATTTCAACGAAATGGGTAGGGAATTAAGTTCCTTGACTGTACCTAGCACTAGTAGCTAGTAGCAATGCAGGTCATTGCCCTATGGCTTCTAGCTGGCTGTAGATAAAGTAATGTATGCAACTGTACATAATTAGGTCTTAAAACACTCGTGTGATCTTATTATGAAACTCGCTGACGCTCGTTTCATAAAACCACACTCGTGTTTTAAGACCCCTCATTATGCAACAGTTGCATAAAATACTATTAACTTCAGTGAAAAAATTGTTTTGTTACGCGTAACCAAAGTTTTGTTACCTATTACATAAAAAAGTGACTACCGAACTTTTTGTTACACCTTACCTAACTCTTGATTTTTAAATAACTCATCAAAGGTTTTTCAGTAGCAAAATAGTTTTGCTAATTTAAACGAACTTTGTTTACCATTAACCAAAATCACAATTAACCGAACTAGTTCGGTTGTCCCTTTTTTTTCAGTGTTTCTTAAACCAGGAGCCAGGTTTTGGAGTGCGATTTTCGAATCTCACTGGGTGACTAAAACTCACATGGCCATTTTTAATAGAGATTCCGCCATTTTGGTGAGCTTTAGTCACCTGGTGAGATTCAAAAATTGCACCTCTGGTTCAAATCCATTTACCCCTTTAACTTCTGTGTATTTATTTATATATTTGTAAGTAGGTATATGTATTATATTTATTACTAGCGGACGCGCGCGACTTCGTTCACGTAAAATTAGTAGCCTATGCCCGTCAGGAATAGTGTAGCTTTCTATCTGTGAAATAATTTTTGAAATCGGTTCAGTAGTTCCAGAGATTACCCCCTACATACAAACAAACTAACACACAAAGTTTACCTCTTTATTATATTAGTGTCTAGGGCGGATCCAGCTTTGTCGCCAGGAGGTGGTCACATAGTCGTGGTCTTGTCATATTCTGTATGGTGACAAAATAAATAAATAAAATCATTATGTTCAATTAGTCCACCTAAGTCCTGGAACCAGCTCAGGGGGGGTCATGACCCCCATGACCCCCCCCCCCCCTGGATCCGCCGTTGATTAGTGTAGATATAGATATGGATATATTGTAATTTTTTTTATTTGTTACTAGTTTATGTATCGAATTTAATAGCATGTTGTATGGCAATTTCTCATTGTTGTTGCTATCTTGCTCTTTGTCTGTCCCTAATGTGATACTCCTTTCACCCACTCAAAGGTTAACTGGAAGAGATCCCTTAAAGAGACAAGTTCGCCTTTGTTCATCACTGTAATTCTTCTTGTCATTTATGTTATTCTGTACAATAAAGAATTTACATACAGTCAAGGAAATTGAAACACGTACCACCGTAGAACCTAGTCGCAGAGACGTACGCATGACATTTGTATGACATAGCCTGGCGTTTAACACGTCGCGTCATTGCGATAGAGTTCTAAGGTGGTACGTGAATATATTTCCCCTATTGTACATACATACATACAAAACAAGACATTCTGAGTATCAACCAAACGGCGGTTTGCAGGCGACACAATAGCCGATGTATAGCGAACAGTAGTAAATCCATTCGTATAGTTCCTTGCAGAGAAGTCGCACATTACCGCATTATCACCAAGCTGGCTTGCTCCACTTACGACTGCCGACTAACACCCCTGTAAAGCTAACTTTGAAGATCATCGAATATTTATTTTGACATCAGATTTTTTTCTTGAATGTGCTGAATTATTTATTTAAAAAATCTAAATTATAATATACTTACTTATATATTTTGATTATTAAACCAAAAATACATTGTATTGGACAGACACTGCTGTTTGGCATGCCTGTATACAACACTGGCTTTTTTTTATGAAATAGGAAGGCAAACAAGCATGTGGGTCACCTGATGGTAAGTGATCACCACCGCCTATAGAGTATTGCACCACTGCCTGGTATTACCAGTGCAGAGCAACTGTTCCGGGTGGCTCAAGACAGGGAAAAGTTTGCAGAGCTAACGGCCAACATCCAGTAATGGAAAGGCACTATAAGAAGAAGAAGAACCGCCTATAGACATCCGCAACACCAAAGAGTTTGCAGATGCGTTGCCAACCCAAAAGACTAAGATGAAATACCTCTTATGCCAGTAATTGCACCGGCTGTTTCGCTCTCCACGCCAGAACACAACAGTGCAAGCACTGCTGCTTAGCGGCTGAATTAGCAAGCAAGATGGTCGTAGCGATCCGGACGGACCTTGCACAAGGTCCTACCACCCTCGATCCGGTTTCGCGGAGTAGCAAAGTTATTTGTTCTAATTTGTTAATGATACAATTCGATCACTACAGAAGCAAGAAACATTGCTTTAAAATGCAAATGACGACTATTTTAATTCAATCTTCGGTACCTTATAATCCGCTCCGTAGTCGACCCCTAAACAACTTCATTAAAGGGGTTATTATCAAACCAGTGCACCTAACATGAACCGTTTCAACGCGCGTTAACTCGCTACGTAGCTCAGTCCGTCTTGTTCTAACTAACCGAGTAGGAGAGAGACGGACTGAGTTACCTAGGAGTTGACGCGTGTTGGAAAGGTTCGTGCTGCAAGTTCGTCCCGTGGAGCACTCGTAAATATATCGCCTCTGTTTAATCATGCCAGACAAATGCTTACTTATGCTCGCTCCGACACACCATTAGTTATTTTAATGTAGAACAGGATTACGGTTCATTATAGTTTGCGAAGTCGGTTATAAATCTTGGGTTTGGAATTATTGATTAGTTTTTAAACTTTCGTCTGGGGTTGATTAATTTTGTAGCGAAGGGTTGGCATTTTGCGGTTGTTTCAAAGTCAAAGTCAAATTTGTGATATCGTATGTTTGTTTAGTAGGGGAAATATATTCACGTACCACCTTAGAACCATCGCAATGACGCGACGCGTTAAACGCCACGCTATGTCATACAAATGTCATGCGTATGTCTCTTCGACTAGGTTCTACGGTGGTACGTGTTTCAATTTCCTTGACTGTACGTACATTCTTTTTTTGTAAGAAAATCATAAATAACAAAGAGATACATCTTTGTACATCACTTAGCTTAGTGATGTACAAAGACGAACTTTTCCTAGGAATCTCTTCTAGTTAACTTTAATTGTGAGCAGTACCATGGTTCTGTAGACTATTGTGTACCCAAAATTTCTGTTTGTAATCTCAATAGAACTGCACTGTGTTACAGAAATTTAGTCTGTTTAGTGACTTTAATTTTTACTTTTTACTGGTGTAGCATATAAAGTTAAACACATACATTTACTAACAATCCTAAATATAGAAAGTTTTACATCTTTATTCATTCATTCATTGCAACCATGGTTTTACAAGATGTTATAAATTAAAATGGGTGAGCGATACATGGACCCTAGTAGGGTGTAGCAATATACAAGTTATTTACATAATTTAGGGGGCCGAAGGGTGTCGTGTTCCGGCGGTTCAGGGGCAGTCTGCCACTGGAGAATTTGACACCAGAATCGACGATGAAGCGGAGCCACGCCGAATCGTCGCCGAAATAATTTTGTTTTATTCTTAGTTATATATTTTTATGTATGTTAGTCTGTAAGGTATTTGTCTATGGGCCTTTGTAGCCTGAGAATAAATGATTAAATAAATAAATAAATAAATAAATAATTTAAAAAAAATGTCTTTCCTTATACCTAACCATAATCACTAAAGGTCAACTTACAAATTATAGAAACCGGAACAACCATATAATCATTTCTTTATAATTACAGTCAAGTTACTATCATTCTTTGAACATTATTACATTAGTCATCTTATAACTTGTATAATATTGTTCTAAGGTGCTTTTTTAAACAAACAACAAACACATGTGAAATTAAATAGTTTTAATAACAGATTATACAAAGAGTGAATTATTAGAGCTAAGGAGGATCCAAGTGGAGCATACCCTCGGGCCCCAGTGGTACAGTTTCTAACTAAATTCAGTATTTGTATGGAAATTTATAATACTCCAACCGCAGAGCTTCCCTCTGCCATTGGTACTTGTGGGTGTTTAGTTCAATTTAGTTACTATCCACTTGTAACAATCATGAGCTGGGAAGTCCCACTGCTGGGTATGGGTGGGCTTTTGTTACTTTAAGGCATTGAATGATAGGGCATGTTATTATGATGTCATTAATTCCTTTATCACAGTCATTTTTTGCGGGTGGTAGGACTATGACCTGGTGTAAGGTCCGTCCGGATCACTACCATCATCTTGGTCCATAATCCTACCACTAAGCAGCAGTGCTCGCACTGTTGTGTTCCAGTGTGGGGAGCAAGACAGCCGGTGCAATTACTGGCGCAAGAGGTATTCCATCTGGGTTGGCGACGCATCTGCAATCCCATTGCCGTTGCGGGTATCTATGGGCGGTGGCGATCACTAACCATCAGGTAACTCACTTAGTTTTACCATCCTATGTTGTATATAAAAAAAATGACTGCGGGTGGTAGGACCTTGTGCAAGGTCCGTCCGGATCGCTACCACCACCTTGTTCGCTAATCCTGCCGCTAAGCAGCAGTGCTTGCACTGTTGTGTTCCGGCGTGGAGAGCAAGACAGCCGGTGTAATTACTGGCACAAGAGGTATTCCATCTTAGCCCTCTGGGTTGGCAATGCATCTGCACTCTCTTTGTTGTTGCAGGTGTCTATAGGCGGTGGTGCTCACTTACCATCAGGTGACCCACTTGCTTGTTTTCCTTCCTATGTTGTATAAATAAAATGAAAATTACCAAGGACAAAAAAGAACGAGTTGTGTACTTTTTTGCAACAAGGACGACAAGTCGTCCATTCGTGTTAATATCTTTCTGTATTAAATAAAATTATAATCATTAATATTATTAAAGTTTACAAATAAAAAACCGGCGAAGAGCGAGTCGAACTCCCGCACGAAGGGTTCCGTACCATTATCTATAAAAACGACAAAAAAACATGTCTGCTGTTTGGAAACCCTCTTATTTATTTATTTTATTCTGTTTTTTAGTATTTGTTGTTATAGCGGCAACAGAAATACATCGTCTGTGAAAATTTCAACTTTCTACCTTTCACGGTTCTTGAGATACAGCCTGGTGACAGACGGACGGACATCGGAGTCTTAGAAATAGGGTCCCGTTTTACCGTGTCCGTGACCCATGACAAATGTATAAAACATTAAAATTGCTTAGTCATTTAAGAATCACGGTGTGTTTTCCACTCGAACATTAATTCCGGTATTTAATTAGAAAATAGGGATTTTGCAATTGAAATGAAATTAACAAAAGCGTATACAATTGAAATAAGCTTAAGTCAAAAGCTCTGCTCGTCTACTTTAAAGAGATTTGTGTAATTTTCCGTCCAAATGCAAAGTACAGTCGCGTGCAGAGGCGTCAACAATACTGATACTTACTTACTTATATACTTGATTTCTTTTTTGGTTCTTACTTATAGGCTTACAAAAGATTACGTAAAGCAAAGCTTAAAAAGGATACGTTAGTTTTTTTTATTAGAAAATTGAGGCTAACGAGCAAGCGGATCACTTACTGGGAAGTAAGGTCATGAAGGTAAGATGGCAGTGGCCTTTTGGATATCTAAGGTATATTTAAAATATACATATATATAATCCTGCACATTTGTTATGTGGTATTTAATAAAGCATTGTATTGCATCGTAGTGCAGTAACGTCCGATGTAATATCCTGATTAAGAGGGTTGTGAACCCAGCCCCAAAACGCACTCCCCATGCAAACGGCGATAACGTTTTCCACCCTCTAAACCTTAACCTATGGCAATTATTTTTTGGTATGTTGTGATTATGCTTTAGAACTAGCTTTGTGTGTTTAGATTTTTTAAATATTCTTCATAGATTTGACAATATTTGCATTTTAGGAGTTTCATACAAAACACAAAAGCGTCAATATTTTCGAAACTATAAAAAATATTTAACAAATCAAAACACACAAACCTAGTTCTAGGGCATACAGACAGCATACAAAAAAATCATAGCTTTAGGTTAAGGTTTAGAGGGTGGAAAACGTTATCGCCGTTTGTATGGACAGCGCTGGGTTCACACTTCTCTTAAGGCGTGCAAACTCGAGTTTTTTTATCCCTAAGGTTGTAGCTTTAATCCTGACCTGGCAAATCAAGGATCACAATCATACGTTAAAATAAATAATTAAGTGCTTTGGCTATTTCTCACCGGATCTCTTTCCAACAGCTGATTGAAAGAGATCGCTGCTTAGCGATAAAACCGCCTGTTGAATCCCATCTAAAATTTCCCTGTATGTGTTCCTTTATTTTTTTTTTACTTGTGTGAACCAATAAAGTGTGTTGTTTGTTGTTACAAATAAAAAAAGCGTTAAAAAAGAACCATTTTACATGCCCTGACACGAACTTGCCTCATTTTGTGACTACATCAATAACATTATGGTGCGTGTTGCTAGTTACATGGATGATTTAGTTTCCACATACTAAAAATTGTCCCAGAGACCCGGACGTAGAATAAACTTGGCGTCACGTCGTTAACCCTTTTTATGGGCAACCTCTTTTATCGTGTCGTGGCGGCTTGATTTTTGACGCATAATTTAAGGATACTGTGGATAAATAAAAGAATGTGGCATGAATTTCTGATTTAAGATTGAAAGAAAGAAAGAAAATATTTTTATTAAGTCTCATAAAGTACCACCACCATTTACAAAAACAAACTTACGGAATATTTATAACCTAACTATCGATGGTGACACAATTTGACACCTAAAAAGGGATCTCCACTAAGCACGTGTTGCTACACGAGACGAGTGCAGCAACGCTACTTTTCTGTGGAGCCCTGGTTGGGGTTGCGCGACAGCAACCGAGGGGAATCACGAATAAGTTGCTACATACACACCAGTCACTGCTATGGTGCAATGACTGGAATGTACATGATTGCGCACACTCATGGTTACATCACTATAGTCAAAGTCAAAGTCAAAATATTATATTTTATTCAGATTAGGCTTACAGGTAGCAGCCTTCAAGACGGCTGGACACCGTAGAGGTTAAAGCGGACCACAACCCGCTCAATGTACCTCCAACCACCCCAACCGGAAAAAACAGAAAAATTTCAAAAAACACCATTACTTATATATCAACTCTGAACGTTTTAACATTAAGAACAATAGAAAATCTTACTGAACTCGAACTAGCACTAAGAACCATCAAATGGGATATTTTGGGACTAAGCGAGGTGCGAAGACTAACTACAGACCAATAAGCTTGATGTCAAATGTTTATAAAATTTTCGCCAAAGTAATACTACACAGAATAACTAATGTGCTAGATGAGAACCAACCACGAGAGCAGGCTGGTTTCAGACGGGGTTATTCGGTCCTAGACCACATTTTCACAGTGCGACAAATAATTGAAAAATATAACGAATATCAGATGCCAATATACTGCGCTTACGTGGACTACAGCAAGGCCTTTGATTCGCTCATTCACCCACAAATCTGGATAGCTCTCAAAGAACAAGGAGTGATGCACAAATACATAAGAATTATAAAAAACATATACGCTAACAGTACTGCTAAAATACAACTAGAAAATAAAGGAGACCTGATCAAAATAAACAAAGGAGTACGACAAGGAGACCCCTTGTCTCCAAAACTATTTACGGCAGTCCTCGAAATGATATTCAGAAAGCTGGATTGGGAAAATAACCCCAACTATGGGATCAAAATAGACGGCGCCACACTAACCCACTTAAGATTCGCCGATGATCTGTTTATACTGGCAGAAACAGCGAATGACCTACAAGATATGCTAACAGAACTACTTAAGGAAAGTGAAGTAGTGGGATTACTAATGAATAGTGAGAAAACCAAAGCAATGACTAACTCCAATCAGATACCTATAAAAGTAAACCAAAAAGAAATTGAATATGTAGAAGAGTATGTATATCTTGGCCAGACAATATCAATGCAGAGACAAATGGACAAAGAGATAGATAGAAGAACAACAAATGCATGGAAAAGATATTGGGCACTAAAGGAGGTAATGAAAAATAAGGAATTGGGAATGTCAATAAAGAGCAAATTATTCAACACCTGCGTTCTGCCAGTATTGACATACGGTTGCCAAACATGGGCGCTTACAGATAGCAACCTCCACAAGATACAAGTATGCCAGAGATCAATGGAAAGGAGTATGGTTGGAGTGAAGCTGAGAGACAAAATCAGAAGTGGATTGATCAGAAACAAGACAAGAGTAGATGATGTCACCGTGAAAATAAGGAGACTCAAGTGGAAATGGGCAGGACATACAATGAGAGGCATAGAGAAATGGAGTAACAAGATGATGACATGGTATCCAAGAAACAGGAAAAGGAAAAGGGGAAGACAAAGGATAAGATGGGAGGATGAAATAATAAAAATAGCGGGTAGACAATGGTCAAGGCTAGCAGGAGACAGAGAAGGATGGAGAAGTTTGGAGGAGGCCTTTGCCAGACGGCACACAGACAAAAAAGGAGACAATGCGGTCAAATAATAATATATAAAATAAAAACGCTAAAATTAATTCTGATTAAATATAAAAATAATTTGATAGAACAATAAGAATAGTTTAAATTATTACTGTAATAAAATATATGTAAATGAAAATGTCTGAATAAATGGCTTATTTATTTATTATTTATTTATTATATGTTCAGCAGAAGACGTCTTTCGACTGATATGATATTACCTAAAATTACCCGTGTAATCAATCCCATGTATAATGAGCGTTTCAAACCCAATCAACTGGTTAAAGCCTAAATGCGCCGCCAGCCTCATAAACCTGTTAGATAGTACACCGTTGTAGTATGCATTCCTAGTCACCGGGAACCGTAGGTAAATATTCTCATTAGTCCCCAACGTCACCAACAAAGATCACCACCTGTCCAATTTACGGTTGATAGTGCGTTTAAGAGCGTACAAACAGAGATTTGGCAACGTCGCCTATAGCTGCCAAATATTTAGCTGTTTTAATTGTTCACGCCGAACCGTCGCCGAAATAGTTTTATTTTTTAGTTATATAATTTTATGTATGTTAGTCTGTAAGGTATTTGTCTATGGGCCTTTGTAGCCTTTAATAAATGATTTTATTATTATTATTATTACTTTATACTTATTTAAAATCTTAGGTCAAGTTTTTACAATATATTTCTATAAAAAGTAATAAAACAATATCAATTCAAAATATACAAACATTATAAAAACCTAACCTATTATTATTATTATTGATTTTTCAAAATTAATCAGTTAAAATACGGAAATAGCAACGGTATGTACTAGAACTTGTGTTCTTACATTTGTTGGTAAGTAGTAAACCTTATATACTTATACCGAAATGTACACATTTACAAATGGAAAGTTTCTAAATGCTTGTTTTACACTTAATTATAACTATTTAGTATAACTGTATTAACTATTGCAATGCATTATCAATATTTTAGTACATACCGTTGCTATATTCCGTATTTTAATTCATTAATTTTGATAAATCAATGAAAACATCTAAATACTTGGTAACCATAGGCGAAGTTGCCAAATCTCTCTTTGCACGCTCTTAAGTGACCCCCAAATCTGAAGACTGATGAGTCTAAGCACAATAGCGACGAGCTCGACGCTGAGGCAGCGCCCTCTCTTGCTCTAGCACGCTAGCACGAGTGGGCGTCAAGACTGAAGCTGATGCGCTTAGATTGTAACAGTGCACCTAGCACGAATATTCTCGTTACGCGTTAACTCGCTACGTAACTCAGTGCGTCTCTCTCCTACTGGGCAGGTTAGAACGAGACGCACTGTGTTACGTAGCGAGTAAACGCGTATCGAGAATATTCGTGCTAGGTGCACAGTTCAGTTGTTTAGAATTTATCTTCAGAATGAAATAAACATTTATTTCAGACTAATTAAAACAATACATAGAGTTCACATTAATTAGGTTATTTTGCTTTAACTTTTCTTGCGTAATCGAATCGAATTGGTTTGTTTAAATTTCCTGAAATGATTGAAACCCAAAGCAACCCAAAAAGTGGGTATTAAAAGCTTGTAACCATCTGTGTGGCCTCTTAGGACTAGGACTGAAGCACTGAATACCCTTTTTAATGGAATAAGAAACTCCATACATCATCGCTGCCTGGGAACCAGTGACTCTAAAAGAATCGGTAATCGGTTTTCGTTATTCGTTAAGGGCAAACAAGTTACATTTAAAACGTTCGGAAATTCAAAGATTTTCTTTGTGTAGTTATAAGATACTAATCTGAGCATTTTGTATTTCCGAGGATCCGAATACAATACAGTGCAGACATAGCGATCCAGAGACAGCAATATGTACAAGTTTGAAGCTACAGCGAGAATTGAACACGTGCACTTTAACCATCATAACAATCTTGTTATAGGGTCATGATTTGGTGGGAGTTACGGCTTCCCGTAACTCATGGAAGCCAATCAACACGAAGAAGAGCTGCAAGAATTTTTGTCTAGCAGTAGACGTCTTTTTGCTAATATGATGGTTTATTCATCATCAGCGCACATTGAGCGCGTTTAAACAATAGAGAGTAGGCTGGCCTCTCAGCGAGAGCTCTCGGAAAATGGAGAGACCCAATTAGGCATCAGAACCTTGATTAAAGCAGCTAAAGAGCAGAGCTTACTTTGTGCTCAGAGTGGTGACCGCTCAGTCGCTTTCTGTGCTTTATGATATACTAGCTGCGCCCGCGACTTCGTCTGTGGAATAGTGTCTTACTTGACCTTACATATTTCCATACAAATTTTCATCCCCTATTCCCTATTATTATTTACACCCTTGAGGGTAAAACTTTTACAAACTTTGAATGCCATATTTATTTATACCGAATCAACAGCCTAAAAACTAAGTTTCAAGCTTCTAGCTCTAAAAATGACCATACTTCCATACAAATTTTCATCCCGCCTTTCAACCCCTTTCAACCCATATTTCGCATTAAAAAGTAGTCTATGTCCTTTCTCAGGCTCTAGACTATCTGTGTACCAAATCTCACTTAAATCGGTTCGGTAGTTTTGGCGTGAAAGCGCGACAGACAGACAGACAGAGTTACTTTCGCATTTATAATATTAGTAAGGATTAATAAGGATTCGCTGACAGGGATGCTTCCACGTTAAGATTCTAAAGGGTATTTCCAACAGCTGTTAAATTGTAAGTGTTAAATTGTAAAAAAAAAAATTAATATTTAAGCTCTAAAATAACGTTGTAATAATTGCGTTCGTAGTTAGAGTCACTAAGCTATCAGTATGTCAAAATGTTAAGTAATAGCCATTTGTTTTTTTTTATTATCCGTTTTGTCGGCGAATGTACTAAACCCTTTTGAATAAAATTTGTAATTCAAACGTTCGTCGATGGCCGATTGATTGCCTGATGCGATGCGAACCGATAAATAAGACAATACGACGATATTCATAATGATTGGAAAACATTAGGCGGTCCTTAACAAGATGAATTGGTTAATGATCGTATTAAATTAAATTTAAAATGTTTCATCTACACCAATGATATTATAATGCATGGATGTAGAGTGTACTAAATGACAGCGGAAAAACGGCCCGACATTAGAATACAGGTTGATGCCAATGTTACAAATGCAAATTATTAGTTCACCATTTATATTTAGTTCACCATTTAGTTTATATTTTGTTTTGTTTTCTTTACTAACATAATATGGACCACAAAGTTGTCTGAAAATAAACATATTTATTTTTTATTTTTATTTTTTTATTTATTATTTATAGTCATTGGATTTACAATTTTACGTCTAACTCCATAAAATAATAATTTATTAAGTTTCGTTGCAAATTGGTATTTTGTACAAAATAATAGTATTGACAGCAGCGCCGTCGGTCCGACACACTGACAGCGCGAGCGATTGTCGATTTATTGTACTTTTTGTTCGACTTTTGATGCGGCCATTTTTTAAAGGCTGACTAGAAGTCCATTATTTATAGGTCAGTGATCGACGCCTATACTAGTCTACACTAATATAATATAGAGATAATCTTTGTTTGTATGTAGGGGGTAATATATGGAACTACTGAACCGATTCCAAAAATTCTTTCACTAATAGAAAGCTTCACTATCCCTAACGGACATAGGCTACTAATTCCATGCGAACGAAGTCGCCGGCATCCGCTAGTTTAGCATAAGGGTAAGTATTGAATGTTATCATATTTTTTTTTATGGAAAATTGAGGCAAACAAGCACGTGGGTTGAAAGTAATCCGTTGTTGGCCTTTAGTTTCCCCCTGCCCCTTGGGCCTTCAGCCTTCCGGATCTCTTTTTAACAGACTAAGAAGAGAAAAAAAACACTTACTATATTTTCCTCCAGAAACGGGAAGCAGTCTCTAAAGGAAAGACTGATTAAAACTAAACTGATTACTGAGCTTCTTTCTTGAAATAAACATTTTAGCGAGTGTTATAAATGTTACAATAATTATTTTTTTTACGAATTTAGCAGTTTTTATTTCACCTGCTATTTTCAAAAGGAAAAGTTGTTGAATAACTTTGATGTCCTTTTTGAAGGCCTAAGCATAATATGCTATGCGTATTTTTTTGTTCCAACCAAACCTACAGCAACCTTAAATTTCATATATTTTGGTAAATTAACTATTCCACTTCACAGAAAGCCTACTACTCTCCAATGAAGTAACAATATTTTTGTAATCGATTTTTTTTTAAATTTTTTTTCGTTTTTATTTTTGTATTTTTATACATTCAAATAAAATTTAAAATGCTATATAATAAATGACAACATTACCCTAATTTTTTTTTGTGTTGTCATTCATTATATAACATTTTAAATTTAATTTGAAGTAACAATAGCCAAGTCTTGAAACTATTTCAAAAAGTTCTGAGTTTTTTTTATTGTGCCGAGTCCAGCATGCGAATAAATTCGTAAATTGATATAAGTTCCCGAAGTATTTTTCTAAATAGGCAACGCACTTAGACAATTTAGCCAAGGGACCTCGCAAGGCACGCATTCCCCTCTGCCAATGCATATGACCTAAAACCGTGAGTTAAATCATAACGGTTTATAAAAACCAGTTCGCCGCGATATCGTGTGTCATTTTGCTGTAGTCCGTATCGCGAAAGCGACCTCTGCAAAAATGGTTAATCGTGCTGTATTTACCTTCAAACGGGTATCAAAAACTTCAAATTTCACTAAAGACGGATTTTTTTATCACACGTAAATAATTTTCTTCACAATTAATTTATTATTTACAACACCAAAAACATTTTATATGAATAAGCTTTTTGACAGACATAACGTAAACATTTCAAAATTTGACATCATGGCATTCGTGGCAGTGTTGCCGACAGCATGTTGTGATTTTATTCGGATATCTCATCTGGAGACTTCCGACACTGTTTACAGTTTTCGGATTTTTCCTTTTAAGGTAAGGAACTCTGAAAATATAGTAACACTTGAAGTTCGGGACTATAAAGTGTAATTCCTGGACACGGGACAAGACACGTAATTCCAGGACAATCCCGAATTTCCCAGCCATCTGGCAACACTAGATCCATCTCCTCCCGCTAAAATTGGCAGAAAAAATTGTTAGGTACGGCTTGGCATCTCAATGTTAAATACTCAAAGGCAACACAGCATAAGGATGTACAGTCGACCAAGTAATTTCTTGACCACTTTTGAACTTTATCCCTTTGAAATACAGTCGAAAAGTGGCCAAGCAATTTCTTGGTCGACTATACTTGGATGTAGCAGCTACATCTTATAAGTATAAAGTAATAAAAAGGTTTAAATGCCATGCAATGAATGACAATATAAAGAAAAATCAGGACAATGGCAGGACTCGAACTTGCAATCTGAAAGAAAAAAGATAGAAAGAAAATATTTACGAAAGTATTTACCAGTACACAGAGAAAAAGGTAGAAAATTGTACAATTGATACTGAATGGGACCCCACTCAGCATATGCTGCTGCAAGCAGCACCTCTGATTTTCAGTGGGGCCCTGAACTTAAAAAACTAAAACTAAAAAACCTGAAACTAAACTAACTTAAACCTATCGGGTGAGGCCACGCTCACTATGACATGTACTTTGTGCTATGATCGTATCTCAGCATTCCGTGCCTTGCGTTCAATGATATTATAATGCATGGATGTACAGTGTCATACTAAATGACAGCAGAAAAACGGCCCGACATAAGAATACAAGTTGACGCCAATGTTACTAATGCAAATTATTAGTTTACCATTTATAGTCATTGGATTTACAATTTTACGTCTAACTGCATTAAATAATAATTTATTAAGTTTCGTTGCAAATTAGTTTTTTACAAAATAATAGTATTGACAGCAGCGCGGTCGGTCCGACACACTGACAGCGCAAACGATTTATTGTTCATTTTGTTCGACTTTTGAGGCCTCTTTTTAAACGCTGACTAGAAGTCCACTATTTATAGGTCACTGCTTTCGTTTGCCAGTTTCGCCACATTACCACTACCACGCATTACCATACATAAGTTACCATTAGGGTAAAATGTCTGAAATAACAAGGTTTGTTTTATCGTAAGTTGGGCTTAAAAAACTTCTGTATTCTGTTCCCCGGAGAAAAGGCAGCGCGGCGACTTCGCCCCGACTTCGAGTCGGTTGCCACATTTGATTACGTTACTCAGTTTGACTTCAGAATCCGGTTACGCTAAGCAGTTTATAGCGGACTGTTTACACACCAGTTACGAGTTGAACGGTTAATAACTTGAATAATAGAATAGAATCCTTTAATTATGACAATTTACTATTCGACTGCCGTTTTGCAGCGTTGTCAGCGCTTTGCGTTCGCAGCAAAGTTTTAAACGAATTAAAATTTGGCGTTTGTAAGCGCGGTTGAAATCTTAACTTTGTATGGTTTTTAAATGCAATCTTCTTGCTTCTTGGTTCATCATGTCTGTTGCATGGGAGTCCCCTTAAATATTTAGTTTATTCTGTTTTTTAGTATTTGTTGTTATAGCGGCAACAGAAATACATCATCTGTGAAAATGTCAACTGTCTAACTATCACGGTTCATGAGATAAAGCCTGGTGACAGATGTACAGACAGACAAACAGACGAAAGTCCAGAAGGACTTTGGGTACGGAACCCTAAAAAGATGCCAGAGGTAGCACAATCTAAATTTTACTATTAGATAATTTTGTTTCACTTAAGAAATGTCAATTTAGCACTAGAAACATAATATATTTAAATTTTTGACCCAACATACTCTAAAGAAAGTACGTTAAATGTAAAGTCTACGAAGAGAGAATTTGTGCGTTTGTCTACGTAATTTTAGAGCAAATCGGGCCTTACCGCTGTTTGCGCCGACAGCCGCCATTTGTCGGTCTGTTTGTCGTACCCTTCAACGCGAGCGTCGCGGGAGGATTAAAATTATATTTCACTCAAAAGG
Source organism: Ditula angustiorana (assembly GCA_963691745.1). Lineage (NCBI taxonomy): Eukaryota > Metazoa > Arthropoda > Insecta > Lepidoptera > Tortricidae > Ditula > Ditula angustiorana. The sequence continues at coordinate 1,988,063 of OY829480.1, read as the reverse complement.
GTTTTCATTTGTTCAAGTGAAAATGTACCGTGAAAAAAAACGTGTTATTCTTAGCCCTATTTCACCACTCTCTGATAAGTTATCGATGTCATATCTAACAGATATATCTGTACCACCTCTGTTTGTTTCCATAAGATGAACAGAGACGGCATCACCGACATCTGTTGAATATAATACTATAGGAACTTATCAGGGAGTGGTGCGATAGGCCCTTAGCCCCCTAGCCACAAATGTTTGGTAATGATTTGCAATTTAGTCATTGCTGTCCAGTAAATACAGTGGAAATGAGAGCTTCGAAAAGTATGTGTGGTGTGATTTAGAGAAATAGGGTTAGGGATGACGTGGTAATGATAAGAGAGAAAGGCGGAGTGAATGAAGATTTAGTTACAAAAATTGAGAAGGGCATGCTAAGCTTAGATGGTTTGGACTTGTAGAAAGGATGGATGAAAGAATATTGACAAAAAGGGTGTATGAAGGGTGGTGGATGGAAGAACGGGAAGGAAAAGACCTCGGCGAATGTACTCCGATCAAATCGGAGACATTCTAGAGAAACATCAGCCCAGGAGTACCCTAAACCGACGAGCATGCTGAAGAATGTTATGAGAGTAAATGAAGCAAAGGTTGTATGTCAGGATCATAGCAAGTGGAAATCCGTGGTCTCTGCCTGGCCCACCGGGAAACCAGGCATGATTTTATGTATGTATACTGGTATTAAGAGGATCAACTACTTATTGCTAAACTTTGAACCCACTTTTTGTTAGCAAAAAGCCGGTATTCTGTTAGATGTTCCGTGAAAGACAGGTTTCAAAGGCATTGTAAGCTCTAGCAGAATCTACATCATGTCAAACGTTTATTATCTTTACATAGTATAAAACAAATGAAGCACCATTCCTATGTCTGTCCTCAATCTTCATCGTATCCTCGGCCTGTGATTCCTTAACTTACTTTAACTCCCCAGTACACACATAATTTGCATCAGTGGGCGTGACTTCAACTCTTCTTGTTTTGCCTATACAGTCAACGATAGCAAATTCTGTGCTACTGTTGTAGAAGAAATTCCATAATGACTTTTCACAGTAAATATCTCCTTATATCAGCGAAAATTTATTTCGAAAAAATTCCACAACGGCTCAGTATTCAGTTCGATTGACTGTACCGTAGGCTTGCATAACGAACCATCTTTAAGGACCAATCGACCAGACTTAGCAACTATCTCATTGTCTCAAACGTGACCCCTGGCCGCGGGCCAAGCTATATTGATCACCGATAGTTTTACCAAGTTGGCCGATAAATCAGACGTCTCGGTTTCCAACAGATATTGGTAACATTCGCTAGAGAGGGTTTGTACCTTGTACGTTTTTTACTGGAATAGAATATTATGGGGTACTAAAATAATTAGTATCAGTTTCGTAACGATTATATCAGTTTAGCAACGAAATGTTTAAAACATTATACTGTTCCTAAAATAATTACTATCAGTTTGGTAACAGTTTTGTTTCAATTTATATCAGTTTAGTAACGAAATCGTCAAAAACATTGTACCGCTACTTAAATAATTACTAACAGTTTCGTAACGGTTTTTTTACGATTTTTTAGTAAAGGAATCGCTGCTCAAATGGTTTGAATAACAGCTGAATAGACTTTATTCAGACATTACTCGATCAAATTGTTGAATAAGCATTCAGCTTATTGTTCCGTAAATTGTTATTACACAATATTTATACCTACGGCATGAATATGTTACTTGGGTAGACTTTTTTTACATTTCCTGGATCCCTAATTTCTTTATTGCTTATTTAAATCCCTTGAGCGTTTAATTCGACTCCTGTGGAATGTGGTTTTCACTGTCATTTAGACAAGTTTTTATGAAAGGTTTTTAATGTATAGTCGACCAAGAAATAGCTTGACCACTTTTGAACCTTATCCCTTTGTAATACGGGCGAAAAGTGGTCAAGCAATTTCTTGGTCGACTATACATTACAGTCTGATTCCCCCCGAGCGAAGCCGCGACAGGTAGCTGTTATAAAATAAAGTCGCTATTCGTTCCTGTCTGTCCTTATATCTTCGGCCTCTCCTTCTAAACTACTAAACAGATTTTGATACGGTTTCCACTGTCATTTAGAGAATTGTTAACGGAAGGTTTTGCGGGTGGTAGGACCTTGTGCAAGGTCCGTCCGGATCGCTACCACCATCTTGCTCGCTAACCTTGCCGCTAGCAGTGCTTGCACTGTTGTGTTCCGGCGTGGAGAGCAAGACAGCCGGTGTAGTTACTGGCACAAGAGGTACTCCATCTTAGCCTTCTGGGTTGGCCACGCATCTGCAATCTCTTTGGTGTTGGGGGTGAACACTTACCTACTTACTTGTTTGCCTTGGAACAGATACTGACTTACTACTATGTAGTGATAGAGCATCCCACTACTCTCATACTAAGTAGCAATGTTGCCTTACCCAAGTTTTGTAAAAGTCGCTAAAATTTTTGAAAAAGTCACTAGTTTATATAAAACTAGCGGACGCGCGCGACTTCGTTCACGTAAAATTAGTAGCCTATGTCCGTCAGGAATAGTGTAGCTTTCCATCTGTGAAAGAATTTTTGAAATCGGTTCAGTAGTTCCAGAGATTACCCCCTACATACAAACAAACTAACAAAAAAACAAACTAACAAACAAACAAAGTTTTTCTCTTTATTATATTAGTGTAGATAGTGTAGATTGGCCCAAGTCCCCAAATGGGCCATAAACAAGTCGCTGTAATGCATGAAACGCCTGCAAAATAAGTCGTTTTCATAGCCCAGAAACCTCTGGATCTAGCGACAAAGGCACTGAAATGACAACACTGTAATTAGGGGTTCGCATATTAATTCGAAACAATATATACAATTTACGAAACTACTAGATATTGTTTTAAGTATGTGGATATATTTCACTTATTTATTAAAAGTATAATCATGGTTTATATTTATTAGCATATAGTATGGTTATCTTCCATTGTTTATGTTATTTATCTGTTATTAATACGATGCTCGTTTTATTGACTCAAAGGTTAACGGGAAGAGATCCCTTAAAGGAATCCTAAAAGTTCGCCTGTATCCAAGTCATAATATTTTATATACAAAAAAATATACATACTGTTAGATGGAGACGCACACCGACGTCGCTGCACGCACACAGGCAGCGCCCAGCGGCGTGGTTGGAGCTGGCTCGGAGAAGACTCGTCCACTTGCCCGGCGGCCGCGCAACGCATCACACGCACATTCTATTGAGTTCGGATATTGTCACGTGATCGAGAAATAAATATCATGTACCGGCATCGTTTTAATTTAATTCTAGTTGCTTTTATGATTCATACTACATTTTTAAAAGACCGCTGGCAATTTGATGTGGTAGCAAGGCTAAAATTTACAATGGAACGAGTTTTTGCCAAATTTCATCGTCTACTATATTTTCACAGGCTGGCAAACCTAATGACTTGATCGTCCCCAATATGTCTAGGTTCTGTGGGGCAAATAGAAAGAAAACACGCCGTGTTTACCTATTTTACGAACTACTCAACGGCAAAGGAGTGTTATTCCCTATCGTAACATCCCTGCGCTCGACGCAGCGCTGACAGTAGCTTTGCGGCAATATCGAACTATCGATAGTATTGTTGATAGTATCGTGACATCGAAATAAAGTCACAATATCGATAGGCCTATCGATAATTTCGATAGTATCGATACTATCGATGGTTATTAAAACCCAATGCTATCGATAAGCACTAATACAATCGACAGTATTGGTTAAAAACTATTAATACTATCGATAGTATTGATAGTTAGTCTTCATCGCTGACGCATCGTTGAACGCTACGATGTTACGTTAGATGATCACACTACTCGTTACTAGACTGGGTGCCTAGAAAATGCTAATAGAAACGACAACATGCATAGACTTGATGTAAGGGAGCGAAAACAAACGTCAAAATGGGATGATAGCGAATAGCGATAGAATGCGACTATCTTCAGTATCGCTAAGTACCACGACGCTGGTCTTCCGTGGGCACCTTTACCTGGCACAGCAACAAAAGACAAACAACTACATCTAAACGTAATCTTCATTATCAGATCACTAATTAATTACGAAAATTATACTAATTATTATAGTAATAGTACTTTATGGTACAATGTTTTTGATGGTGACCCAAAAGCAAACTCTTCGCCACCCAGCTACCCGTGTAACACCTAATCAGAGCGTAAAATGTTACTGATACTTGCATCATTAAAACTCCATCGACGAGAGAAATTTATTTACTAACTTCCGCGAATACACGGGAATTGGTGGAATTATGAAATCCGAAACTTCGTAATACCTTATTGACATGGGAATTAGGAAATTGCGCCGTTGGGCGTAAAGTATAAAGCGTGTAAGTAGGACTTTGTTCACCGTGGGGCGAAATGGTTGGAACAATCAAACAAGGTCAATTTTGGGTCACAGTTGAACCTTGTCGTTTTAAGTAGAGATAGTTGATATATGTATAGTTTTAAATAGAAAAATATTATTGCAATTATAATTTTACAATAATTAACATTCATTTTACATAAATACATTTTTGGGGGTGGTAGGACCTTGTGCAAGGTCCGTCCGGATCGCTACCACCATCTTGCTTGCTAATCTTGCCGCTAAGCAGCAGTGCTTGCACTGTTGTGTTCCGGCGTGGAGACCAAGACAGCCGGTGTAATTACTGGCACAAGAGGTATTCCATCTTAGCCCTCTGGGTTGGCAACGCATCTGCACTCTCTTTGTTGTTGCAGGTGTCTATAGGCGGTGGTGATCACTTACCATCAGGTGACTGACCCACTTGCTGTTTGCCTTCAAATGTTGTATAAAAAAAAAAGTATAAATCTAAACTTAAAAGCTGATTGGATTATGACTGGCTGCATTAGGCGTTATATTATCAATTATACTTTCGCTGTTATGTATGTATGACTCTTTATTGTACTAAACACATAAAATAACAGATAACAGGACAAAACAGATGTACAAAAGCGAACTTATCCTTTTAAGGGATCTCTTCCAGTTAACCTTTGAGTGATTCACAGGACCCAAGATCTAGAGTAGACACACAGAAAAAATAAAAAAAGCAAACTAAGCAAAACCTACTTAACTTCATATTATTTAATGTATAAAATGTATTATCCATCAGTTTAACAGTGAATCAATCAGACAAACTGTCATACAAAAATGTAGACCAGCAACTTTTGAACTTCCCCCCTTTTAATAGTGGAATCAACCCACTTTATTGGTGAAATCTCTTAAAAACCCTTTCACAGCATCTTTACTCACTGGAATAAAATGTTCGAAATTTAATGTTTTTTCAGCGGTTAAGACTTTTTGTCTGTTAAGTAGTCTGTTAAACGAAACTCCTTTACATGTAAGATAAACCGTGGAAGCCAGCTATGCACAGCTATAGTGCTTCCTTTATCGGAAAGGGGAGAAAGGTGGTTATTGCTGCCCAAGGAATTAGCAAACCACTGATCGGTTTTTGGCCCTTAAAACTCCTTAATACCCGTAGGACCCGGAACGTATTCAAACACCCCACCATAAAATTCTTGACTCCATAATAACGGAAGCAGAAGTATGAACTTTTTCAATGCTCCTCAGCCCCGCTCGCGCTTGACAGGCTTTCTTATTTATTGGTTTGTTTCGCGGCAGTACACATAAATAATACATTTCCCTCGTACGAAATATCATCCCAAAGGTAACATTTCCACTAAATTCTGTAAGAGCTTCACTGTTGTTGGATGCTCACTGTAATGCTTTCTATTCTGACATACCAAAATGCTCGTTTATTTCCCCAAAAAGCTCTAAAAGAACCACCTGACAACCTATAACCAACCTTGTCGTTTACAATTTAAAGCTTCAGCTGCGTTGTTAGACGGTGCGTTACTTACACTTGTTCACGCGGCAACAGGATATTCGCCTGGACGTGTAAGAAAAAAGTAAAGCAAAAGTTACGAAAAGGGAGAAATAATATTTTTTTTTCGTGAAATTCGTCAACGTTTCACACGTTTCTTCTCTCGCCGCAATTTTCACGCGTCCATACAACGAAATAAAGTAGACGTTTTTACTTTATCAAAAGATTTCTAGGAAATGTCTTTGGTGCGAAATCAGATTTTGTAACGCAAAGTAGCTTGCGTAAACAGGGTTTTGAATTTATTCCTCAATGTAAGGAAATGTTAGTTGAATTATTCATAATGATATTTGGTTTTATCGCAGATGATTATAATTACTGGTATATTATGTGTGAATGTCGGAGAAAAAATACATCATCTTTTCGTTTGACGGTGTGAATGTGTGTATTTATGAACAAAATCCGTAATTATTAAAATGGCATTTATAAATTGCTTCCATTGCGTTATAAGATGGGAGTTTTTAAGTTTTTGAAAAGAGCTCTTCACGGACGGCAGTGCGTTCCAAATGTTTCATAGGTGATCCACCTTCATCAAGTGGACCGCCTGCCTGTCTGTCTTCCCTCTTCTGTACCAATCTTGAATGAATAAAATAAATGAACAAATTAATGAGATGATTGACTGAAATGAATATTTTATTCGGCATAATTTTGGGTACAAATGGTCTAATTCAAAAGGATTAAAGGCAAAATCTTGTCGTTCACGACCAAGCTATTATTTTAGACAGTTCTGTGAGGGTAAGCGTTCCACCGATTGAGCCGGTCCATTCGTATTGTTATCGACAATTTCGGGTAAAAGGACCTTGTGCAAGGTCCGTCCGGATCGCTACCACCATCTTGCTCGCTAATCCTGCCGCTAAGCAGCAGTGCTTGCACTGTTGTGTTCCGGTGTGGAGAGCAAGACATCCGGGGTAATTACTGGCACAAGAGGTATTCCATCTTAGCCCTCTGGGTTGGCAACGCATCTGCACTCTCTTTGTTGTTGCACGTGTCTATACACGGTGGTGATCACTTACCATCAGGTGACCCACTTGCTTGTTTGCCTTCCTATGTTGTATATAAAAAAAATAGAAATAATACAACATTCAGAGGAAATGACGACACAAAAGTTAGAGTTAAAAGTTATAGGAAGTTATATGTCATTTTTCTGCAGTATACTGACGCTGAATGTAAAACAGCACTACCGCGGCAATAATAATTGATACATTAGATAATACAGTCATATAAAACAGCGATAAAACACCAGACGGGCCATGCGTAACTTATTCAGACAGCAGCGAGTTCTCAGCGCTTGGAAATCCTCAATAACACTTTGGTTCCACTCCTCACTGTAGGTGCGCTCGCCGCATTACCTATGGCATAGGTTAATCGCAGTAGGTTGCCGGCTTGCCGCGCGCGCGCCCGCTCACTCTGTGTCGCGCGTTGTGTTACTATAAAGTAAGCAGCCCAACCCTAGCGGTGCGCCAGGGCATTGCGGGTGGAAGGCGGGCGCGGGCGGCGCCTTCCTTTTGACACATGCCGCCTGGCGAATGTTTATGAAGTAATACGCACTTTTTGTGCCTGATCATAAAGTTGGATTTCGTTTAATGGTGGTCGAAAAAGAGAAGTTTCTGTACGTTAGTACTATTATTTATTCTGTGCTCTGGGTAGGCACGGAGATTATGTTGATATTACAGAAACCAGAAGTGTTAAGGCAATGTTTGAGGTTTTAAGCATACTTTACTGGCGCAAATGTTTGCTTTATTAAAACACGCCGGTTTGAATCCAAGAGATTGCATTTTTAATTTCTACTGCTTTATACAGTCAAGAAAGACGTAAAATTTGCAATTGTAATCGAATACTTCGCTTTCATTATCAAACTCAGACCATGATTTTGGTACCTGGTTAAATAATATAACAATAAAATGCTCCAATGATAATCAAGGGCGGATCCACCGTTGTGGGCACGATGGGCATGCCCACAACCTTAATAGACTTGTGACGTCACACTTTTACGGTCTATTGAGATCGATAGGCTGATGATAATAAACGATATGCATTAATAAAAACACACTGAATCATGAAACGTGCGTGATTCGGAACGCAGCAAAGCGCCATAGACGATATTATGCTGACATGTCACATTTTTGACAACTTATTGCCGTGCCGCCAAAATTTCCGAGCCGCGTAGCGCGGCGTGCGTGGCGCTAGGTGGCGCTACTTAATTGCGCTGGCCGACTTTACTTAGTACCTACTTTTGTTTATGCTGTGACACGTAAGCAACCTAGCATAACCTAAAAAAGATTACTTAGAAAGCGTAAATTACTTTGATTATTTTTTGCAACATAATACATATTGTTGTATCATGGTAAGTTATTTTAATGAAATTATTCCTATTCTACTGCTCTAATGCAAAGCCTTTCGCTATGTTTCATCAGTTGTAACTTTGTTTTATAATAAAAGAAGTAACAAAGAATGAAATTTATTGCATTGATTGCATGCATAATATATTGTTTTTTTTGTGTGTGTGCTGGCTGTGGGTACGAAAAAGTTTGTTTTCTAGGTTGGGGAGGTTTTTTAGCGTTTACTAATGGGATAACTAAGTATCTATCTATTAAATTAAATCCTACATCTACTTTCGCAGCTATGCATCTAATCTTCCGGTCAGCGTAGCTACCGCAGAGAGATCTTTTTCTACTCTTCGCAGAATAAAATCTTGGTTGCGTGCCTCAATGGCACAGGAAAGATTATCCGGGCTAGCTCTCCTAAATATACACAAAGATGTGAACCTGGATATCGATGACATTATCAACGTTTTCGCAAAAAAGAAACGTAAGCTTGAATTTGTAATTTAAGTAAGTACCTAAAGAAAGTTGTTTAATGTAAAATGTACCCAGCATTTAATTTAATTTGATATTCTTAGAAAATGTCAAAAATAATCAAAATCTCGCCTGGTGGATCTCACTTGCTGATATCACTTACATTACTCCTGATACAACGTCAAGATACCTAGTTGGTTACTAAGTTCTGTTACTGTAATAATCCTTCTCTACATAAAATATACTAACGAAAGTTAAATAAATTATATATTAAAATGAAGTACACACAATCAGGATTTACATTTGTCAATTTCATTCAAAACGGCCTCCTTGGGCCTGAACACAGGCCTTCAGACGACGAGGCCAGTCATCAATAGCGACACGCACGGTTCTCATATCTGATTCCGTCACTGTCTTGACTATGGCTCGCTTGAGGGAGTCAAGATTTGTGTGGGGTTTAGCACAGGCTTTCTCCTCAATAACCTGCCATATAACATAATCCAGGGGGTTGAGGTCTGGGCTGGAGGTGGACCAGTCTTCGTGGGCAATGAAGTCAATTTTGTTGCTTCGAAACCAGGCTTGAGTTGTTTTTGCTTGATGTGGAGGGGCTGAGTCTTGTTGAAAGACCCAGGGCTGGTTTTGAAATAGAGAGTGGCTTCAAGGCTTCACTACTGGTTCCAGAACGGTTTCCTGGTAAACTTTAGCCCCAGTTTTGACACCTTTTTCACAGAAATGGACCTGTCTTAACCCTGAGTATGACACACCTAACTAAATCATGACTTGAGAGGGATGATGGCCTCGTTACACTCTCGGAGCAGCTACACTCGCTTCTTGACTGTTTTCTGCATACACTCTGTCATTCTGGCGGTTACAACATTCTTCAATGGTAAAAATTTTTGCGTCTGTAAATAATATATTTCGGTGGCCATTTTGTGCGTACCGCTTCAGTAGCACGCGACTTCTATTCAGCCTCATAGTCTTCAATCGTCCATTAAGCAAATGACCTTTCCGTCTACGATAAGCGTGTAGTCTAAGGTCTTGATTGATAACTTTTTTAAGGGAGCTTCTCTTCACAGACATCTGAATTGCCAACAACTTTTGCTTCCGGACGGGGTTTTTTGCGATTCTCGCCTTCACTGCCTTTATTAGAGCTGGGGTCCAAACGGTGCGTGGTCTTCCAAACCTCTTGCGGTCATCAAAGCTCAGGGTACTATTGTACCTATTAATGGTACGATAAACGAATTGTTTGTTAATTTTCAGATTTTGAAGCAACTTCAAAATCACGTTTGGCGGATGCCCGCATTTGTGCAACGCAATTTCAGGGACACGATTTTTTTTAGACCCCAGTCCATTATAAATACGACGAGATAAGTGTTGTGTGTGCTATAAAATTATAACTACCAACCCGCCATATTACGTAATTTTTTTATTTTTTCGGTAGCATTTGTTTTAACGCAAGAAAAGGCTTTGCAAATCGAGTAACAGAACTTAGTAACCAACTAGGTACCTATTTACCCAGTCTAGTGTCCCTATATTGGCTTACTGGCTACTAGAAAAAAAGAAAAAAATATAAGTTATTGATTGAAATAGGTTTGGATCGAAACTGACTATATTTAAAAAAAAAATCAGGTCCGACTTCCTCCTAAGTTTATTTCCATTCCTAAGGCCAAAGTCCTGATGCTTAGAAAAAAGGAAATAATCTAATTCCAAAGTTCATAAACGACTTGCACGATTGTTAATGAGCATCTTTATGCTACGACTCGTACTTAGCCGATTTTGTAGTAGCTGTGACCACAACCTTTTTTGAGGGCTGGATCCGCGCTTGATGATAATTATATCCTTTCACAGTGAGAGGGCTCAGGCATTACTCCCTCTTCTCACACACACAGCAATACACACATCAATCAAACTGATTTTCCTACCTATGCAGTAATTTGATGTTTCCATTCCAGATAAAAAGATTCAATCGGAATATCAAGAGGACCCAATCTCATTAATATTCTCAGTTCATTCAAGAGTTCTTTTGACACATCTCGAATGTGTCTTCATCTCACTGACATGAGTATTGCCTCGTAGGACCAGTGGGCTGATTTATGAGGTTTGAGTGCTCAACACTCGTCTGCCAATCAATGCCGGCTAAAGTATACGCTCGCGTATTTTTTTTCATGAAATAGGAAGGCAAACAAGCACGTGGGTCACCTGACGGTAAGTGGTCACCACCGCCTATAGACACCCGCAACACCAAAGAGATTGCAGATGCGTTGCCAACCCAGAGGGCTAATAAGATAAGATGGAACACCTCTTGTGCCAGTAATTACACCGGTTGTCTTGCTCTCCACGCCAGAACACAACAGTGCGAGCACTACTGCTTAGCGGCAGGATTAGCGAGCAAGATGGCGGTATGGATCTGGACGGACCTTGCACAAGGTCCTACCATCCGCAAAATAATGCAATAGGCATATAATGCTATAGGTTAAAACGTGTATGTTCATTCTCTAATGTTCTAGCTGTTCCAATTCTAAGCTATCCTCCGATCACCTGCCCCCGTACAACGAAATAAAACCCGTTTTATATTCACCGCGAAATAAGCGTCAATTTTACAACCGAAGTTACGACGGAATCAATAACCCAGTTATGTACCTAGTTACGACTTAATACCGGTTATTATTTTTCATTATTTCAGCAAAATGGGAATTGTATGACTTTTGGAGAGCAGATCAAAAGCGAAACGATTGTAAATAAATAAATATTTTGGGACAAGTTCGTGCAAGAAGCAAGGGAAATCCCATAAAATGTAAACTGTAGAATGTTTCCATTACATAGGTACTTCAAGTTGATGTTCAGCAGAATAACACAAACGAACTTTTCATCTGTTGCAACGTAGCTCTCAAACGGGTGGGACCAATTTTAATCTTAAGAAAGCAGGCTTCATTCCACGGTTTTGTGGTTAACCTTAGGGGTTACAAATAAGCGCTCGTTGAGAAATTCGAATATTAAAATATGATAAGTAAATAAAGTCAAAGTAACCTAGAGTTACATAGAGAAGTTTTCACACCGACTCAAAACCAACACCAATTTCCTTTATTCTCAGTATTAATGAAAATAAACTGCATCGGTTACAGTGCTGGGTACCAGGGCACCATGAGTTGGCACGAGTTAATATTTCAGCCGACCTCGGGCGAAGACGTGATGTCCCTGCTAACATTAAGTCGGATGCACACGATACGTGCGGCGGTCCGCATTCCAAATGGGTTAATTTACACTTGCGACTTTAGTATTGTGATTAGATTTATATGCCATACGTACTAGTTGTACTTGAAATTTAACCTTTAAAGAAAAACTAGAGGTGTTATAAGTTCGGATCCTATGTGTGTGGGATCGTGTGAAGGCACATAACTTGTAGAAGAAATTAAAAGAGTTGAATACCAAATACTACGTAAAATAACAAAAACACAAGTGCCAGCTAATCGATCGTCCAACGCACTCCCAGTCTCTCGTTATTCACAAAGATCGCTTCCAGTCATTCCATCAGTTCGTTTACATTCATCGTTCATTCAGTGTTTTGCACCGCAATTACTCATTTCAACAACACCTTACTGTAGTCCACAATTTTGAATTGTAACTGATATAAATAGTTACAAAACTGTTACGAAACTGATATTAATTATTTTAGTAACGAAATCGTTACTAAACAGGTACAAATCGTTACTAACCGTTACGAAACTGACATTAATTATTTGAGTTACAGTACAACGTTTCTGATTTTGCACCTTAAATTACTTTATTTTTGGCTATTTCTAAACAAACGCACTTTACTGACTCCAGGCACGGGGTACGTAAACAGTTAATGGGCTGAATATAAAGTTGGGAACACGTCCCGTATATTAAATTAGTTAATAATGGCTCAGAGGGGACCCCGCGCACCAGCCCTAAGCATGTAATGGATAAGTTTTGATTTTAGGAGTCAAAAAGGGCATCTTTAACGGTGAGTAAGTACCAGTAATTTGCCAGAACGCTTGCCTCATGAAATATTAAACTCTGTTGCAACTTTTCTTACTAATGCGCCATTACAACTTACTAATGGAAGAGTAGTGTTTATTTCTGACATTTAAGCAAATAGGGTCATTGCTGGCGTCTGGCATGTATAAAATGGTGTTGTTTAATGAATCCTAAACTAAAAAAAATACTACAAGACATGTTATGGTAAAGAGTGTAAATAAGCTTTTATAACATTTCGTCATTTTAAAGATTCTGTACAAGGAGGACCAAATGGAACTTTATTGTGTGACTCCGTCCATCTATCAAACAAATCGGTCTGTGTGTTGTAGTGGCATGTTGAAGTATCTAGTCTTTATTTACATGAAAATGAAATATAGACGGTGGTGATCACTTACCATCAGGTGACCCACTTGCTTGTTTCCCTTCCTATTTTATATTTAAAAAAAAGAGTACAAAGGGCTTCATTTGCACGTTTAAAAACAGCTTTTGTTTTTAGATGCTGCGTAGTTCTAGACTAACTAGTCGTTTTTAAAACTTCATTTAAGCGACTTGTAAACTTTACTTTTATTTTTGTAGTTCATACAAACGCCATTGAATTTCCTCTTCATTCATCGCATGTGGCCTCATCCTAAAAATGCAGAAACTTTTTCCGTTGAATATTTCCTATTCAATCTCGTTCAAACATGTCAGACAAGACTCCTGCCTGATTCTAGTCTCCTGGTGCCGCTCTATTGGATTTGCAGCGTTTGGCCTTTGACGAAGTGGAGTGAATGGGCGAGCAAAATGTGCAGCGGTGGATCTTGGGTTAATGGAATTTAGTTTGTTAGCTCTCGCTCGCCGCTGTTCTCCTGGTACCATTGGGAGCTAAGTGGATTTATTATTTTAAGGTGCAACGATCATTACACGCTCTAGAAAGTCTAGAGAATTCATGGAATGTTTCATTTATATGTTATACATAATATGCATTTCAACTAGGAGCACAATGGAAACGTTACTGCCATTGTTGCAAGCTTACTTCGCTAGTCTTGTCGATATGAATGGCTTGCATACTAATAAGCATGCAGTATTGCAAGTATTACGTGTCCTTATAAAGTGCCAAGATGTGTGTCGCTTGGAAAAACTTGTATCTTGCATGTACATTTATACAGCGTGATACTGAGACTCACCGTGGAATCAATAACTGGTACTGTAGTTAAGTTTTTGTCATAATAAACGCCCTGGACGCGAACTTCTCAATTACTATAAAATATACACAGCTCCTCTAGCGGTGCGTATCCGCAACCAACTGTTTCCATAGTAATTTTGTAAGTTCCATAGTAGTTGTAGTAATTGGGTTTGAGACGTACGTTGTGACAAAAAAATTACACTTAAAGTTCTGAGGTCCGTATCTCCTATGATGTAAAGAATAAGAATTTTTCATTTTTAATTAACTTGGTACAGTCAGCGTCAAATATACCAGAGCGGGCAAGGTGGTCAAAAATATCTGAACACGCCCGAGCGTATTTGACAATAGAGTCGAGTTCAGATATTTTTGACACCTTGCCCGCTCTTTTATATTTGAAGCTGACTGTACTAGAATATTTTTTAAATCCTGAATGCATAAACCTGAAACTTCTTAGTATCGGTGGGATACCTATAAAAATGCGTGCACACCCACTATTAACTTTTCTCAAAGAAATTACGCAAAATAATAATCTACTAATCTAATCTACACGATCGACAATAATATAATAAAGCCGTAAACTTTGTTCATTTGTTTGTATGTAATTGAGTAATTTCTAGAACTACTGAACTGATCCCAAAAATTCTTTCACTAATAGAAAGATACACTATCCCTGACGGACATAGGGGACTAATTCCACACGAACGAAGTCGTGCACGTCTGTTAGTTATTTATTTAGTATATTTAAAGAACAACTTAAAACTGCAAAAGAATATAGAAGAAAACGGTTCCAAAAAGAGTCGAAATCAAAAATATTTGTACCGTCACTAATGTAATTAATATCAGTTACGTAACTGTTTTGTAACGATTCATATCAGTGTAAATAGATTCTAAACTGATAAAAATCGTTACGTAACTGATATTAATTAAATTAAATTGCTATGCAATGACAACACAAAGAAAAATTAGGGTAATGGCAGGACTCGAACCCGCAACATCAGCATTCCGTGCCTTGCGTTTGCCAGTTTCGCCACATTACCGCCACCACACCCTGCGAAATTTTCAAAGTGCTTCGTCTTTATTGTCATCTATTTGAAACTTTTTAGCAAGTTAATATTGTATTCAACTGGGTACAGTCAGCGTCAAATATACCAGAGCGGACAAGGTGGACAATACAGTCGAGTTCAGATATTTTTGACCACCTTGCCCGCTCTGGTGTATTTGACGCTGACTGTACCTTCACAGCTACCCACAATATTAATTATTTTAGTGACGGTACAATGTTTTTGAATTTGACCCAAAAGTGTATGGGGCAAATTTAAAAAGCAAAGATCACATATCCTCTTTGCCAGCTTTAAAATTAAAATCATTAATAACTTTTTTCAGCGACGTCAGTTTATCCCGGAACGGAATTGAGACAAATAAAGTCGTAAAGCACGATCGTGCGTGAATTGCGGTATTATCGTCCGGGTACGGAGCTTTGCGAATTGTGCAATGCTTTTTAGTGAATCTTAAAATATGGGTAAGAATATTGTTTAGTCGTGAAAGTTGACCCCCTTTAAACTAGGATTCCGTAGTTAAAATACCAGGATTCTATAACTAAACCTCCGCTGTCTGTCCGTCCGTCCGTCTGGCTCGTGTAAGGCAAACTCTACACTCCAATATTTATTTCTTGATCTAGAATCGTGATATTTGTTGATGATGTATTGTGTGATATTGATGTTAATTTCACAGAATTAACGTTTGTTAGTTTGTTAACTAAAATTTATTGAAAAATCTGTTGTATTGTAAAGAGGCTGGCCAACTGTCCTTTATTTTATAGGACATCCCGTTTTCGAGCTATTTATTTATTTATTTACTTAATCTTATTGCACAAAAAAAACATTTAAATGTACAAAAGGCGTACATAATGCCTTAAGGCATTCTCTACCATATTGCTATCATATATACCTATAGCTATCATATTGCCGGTGGAAGGATCTTGTGCAAGGTCTGTCCGGATCACTACCACCATCTTGCTTGCTAATCCTGCCGCTAAGCAGCAGTGCTTACACTGTTGTGTTCCGGCGTGGAAAGCAATACAGGCAGTGTAATTACTGGCACAATAACCATCTTAGCCCTCTGGGTTGGCAACGCATCTGCAATCTTCTTGGTGTTGCGGATGTCAATAGGCGGTGATGATCAGGTGACCCGCTTGCTTGTTTGCCTTCCTATTTCATAAAAAGAATAAAGAAATATTGGCCGTGTCTTCTTTCAATAAGAAAAATACAGAACGTTAAATAATACATGCCAGTACCATATCATGCGCGTTCTCCCGTTTTCTTTTATGAAATAGAAAGGTCAATATGCAAGTAGATTACCTGATCGTAAGTGATCAACACCGCCCATAGACACCCGTAACACCAAGGAAACTACAGATGCGCTGCCAACCCAAAGGGCTAAGATGGAATACCTCCTGTGCCAATAATTGCACCGTCTGTCTTGCTCTCCACGCCGGAACACAACAGTGCAAGCGCTGCTGCGCTGCTGCTGAACGAGTTTTTTTTCCTGTAATTTCAGATCACTGGTACTGTAAAATGGACACACAAAATTATCCTATTTGTAGGTCCGAAAACAATACAATAATAACTTGCCGTCATCAAAGTCAAAGTAAAAATATATTTATTCAGATTAGGCTTACAGCTTAGGACGCACTTCTGATTGTCATATAATTTACCACCGGTTCGGAAAAACCTCTGATGAGAAGATACCGGCAAGAAACTCAACGAGGTGATCAAAAAGCTTGAATGTATTAAAAAAAACTTCTTCCAAGTCATTTAAATACTATAAAATCCATGACTTAAAGTTCCCACACCCCTATGTTCCTTCCAAAATATACTGAAGGCAGATACAACCAAGTAACCTACCCCATAAGTTTCTTGGGGCCAATATTACTCCAAAGAAGTTTGTTATCAGTTATCACCAAGTTTATTTGTAAGATGAACTGGAAACCTGAAAACCGAGTTCGGCCATTTACAAGCCGAAGCCAAAACATGTAAATTTAGCCTCTATTTACAAAGGAATTAAGTCCCTAGTTGACTTTGGAAATTAACTCCAAAGCGTATGCGAACGAAATAGGACTTTGTGTCGTTGTTTAAGGGTACATTATTGAGTTAGTGTTGTATCTGTTTAAAATTTGGCAAATGATATTAATAAAGGATCGCTAGTCACACAGAGTTAAATAATTCACAAAATGAAATGAAAAGATTTATTGCCGACTATGTGTTAAATATCAGATCATAAAAAAAGACACATATTTTAACTGAAAACTTCTTTTGGCGCACTTTCTGAATTGCTAACGAAACTGAATCGTCACGCTCGGTGACGCTGAATCAGCTATACTCAGCTTCATCCTCACTTCACTAACGAAATGGAATAAGGGTACTGCTACTTCATCAATATTCTGTGGAAGAATGATACTACCCCGGCCAAACCAGCGACTAACTACAGCGTAGTTTCACTGCTACAAAACGAGGTCTTATTAGGTACTCGCGTAATAATCAACCTATATGTATAACAGAAAAACACGAGGCGCGCTGCACAGTAAACTAACAGCCAGAGCAGTAAGACAAACCCAAAGAAACATCTGAAACGACATTTACAAACACGCGCCGCTACAAGAACTTTTATGTAGAGTTCCTGTTTTCTATCAATCTAGAGTTTTACATGCACCTGGCACGAACTTTCTCGACACGCTTTCTTGATACATAATTAATAATGAAATTACCAAAAGAAAACTTGGTTTTATTTAACTGAAAGAACTAGACATAGAAACAGAGGAACGAAGCGACATACATGACAATTCTGTCAATTGCTCATGACTAGACCAAGGAGGATATCACCTCATTCTTCCCCCCTTAGGTCTTTGTTTCCACCTTAGACCGTGTAGTCTCTAAGGTAAGTAGGAGGCCGCCTGTCTCTGTTGGTCCTCCGTTGTTCCTCTGCATGAGCCGTCGGCCCGCGAGTTTCTCCTTGCAAAGCTTGCTGAGAAGATGAGGGTTCAGGCGTAATGTCTGGTTCTGGGTCTACAGAAATCTCAGCATCAAAAAAATCTTCTTCTGAGTGATCAGTTTCTTCATCTTTGTAATTAATGTTAGGGAGTGGTGCCAATTGTCTATTTGACACTGTTACTGTGTCTCCCTCATTACGCCGAACGAAAGAATAATGTGGATTACTTTCGAGCAGTTCGACTTCCTCGACTATGGGGTCCGTCTTTGACTGACGAACATTTTTTTTCATTAGGACTGGTCCAGGCGTCATCCAAGAAGGTAGTGAGTCTCCGTTCGGGGAACGACGCTGATAAGTAAAAAGTCTCTCGTGTGGTGTGGCGTTTGTCGATGTGCACAAAAGCGAGCGAATGCAGTGGAGTGCGTCTTTCAGTGCTCTCTCCCAATTTTCTATGGGTAGACCTTTGGAACGGAGACTGAGTTGTATAGTACGCCAGAGGGTTCCGTTAAGGCGTTCCACTTGCCCGTTTCCTTGTGGGTTGTACGGTGTTGTCCTAGATGAAGCTATGTTTGAATTCCTCAAGAAGGTTTTGTATTCTTCGGACATGAATGACGAACCTCTATCGCTGTGTATATAAAGAGGTTGTCCAAAAGTAAGAAAGAGATCCTTTAGACATTGTATAACAGTAGCAGAAGTCATGTCTTTACACGCGTACGCAAACGGGAATCTGCTATATTCATCAATGATTGTTAATATATATTTGTTTGCGGAGTTTGACGGTAGCGGTCCTTTGAAATCAATGTTAATGCGTTCGAAAGGTGATGTGGCTTTTATTAAATGGCCTTTCACTTTCATGAAGCGTGGCTTTATCTCAGCACACGTTGGGCATGTAGCGGTCATTTCCTTCACTTCATTTGCCGAATATGGAAGATTTTTCGAACGTATCCAGTGATACATTCTAGTAACGCCTGGATGACATAGCGCATTATGTAATTCTCGTAGTTTATTAGTATTCATATAGGCACAAACTCGAGATAAAGCATCGGCCGCAATGTTTTCCGAGCCAGGTCGGTATATAATATCATACTTATAGCACGATAATTCTAATCTCCAGCGTAATATCTTTTCGTTTTTAATTTTGGAGTTATGGTTTTGATTCATCATATATGCAACCGACCGCTGATCAGTTATTAATAAAAAGGGTTTTCCAATCAGATAGTGCCTCCATTTCTTTAGACTTTCTACTACGGCACAAGCTTCCTTCTCGATTGAAGAATGTTTGCATTCAGAGCTTGATAGAGTTCTAGAGAAAAAGGCAACAGGGCGCCCTTGTTGAGACAATGTAGCCGCGAGTGCAAATTCCGAGGCGTCCGTTTCAACAGTAAACATTTCGTTCTCATCAATTGCTAGGAGAGCTGCCTTTTTGATGTCCAACTTTAATTCTTCGAAGCGGTTTTGGGCGTCGGTTGATAACGGAAAAGTAGTTACGCAAGCCAAAGGTTTTATCTTCTCGGAAAATTTATTCACCCACTTTGCGTAGTGAGCAAAAAGTCCTAAGGCTCGCTTGAGTTCTGCGGTGTTAGTTGGAGTAGGAAATTCAAGTAATGGTTTCAGTCTTTCGGAATCGGGTCTAACCGAGTTATTCTCAACAGTGTAACCAAGTAAATCTATTTTCCTCTTGTTGAAAACGCATTTTTGTTCGTTAAGAGTCAGGTTGTATTTTTTTGCAGTAGCCAAAAACCTCTCTAGATTACGGTCATGTTCAATCTGGGTTTTACCACAAACCGTAACGTCATCCAGGTATGAGAAAGTGCCTTCCAATTTCTCTGCGTCTATTATGAAATCAAGAGTACGTTGAAATGCTGCTACTCCATTGGTAACCCCAAAGGGGATTCTTGTAAATTGATACAATTTACCACAGGCTTCAAAAGCCGTATACGTTTTCTCCTTGCTTAGAATTGGGACTTGATGATAAGCGCTTTTAAGGTCAATTTGACTGAATACTTGATATTTAGAGACTTTGCTTACAATTGTTTCCACGTGTGGAAGTGGATACGCATCCAGCTCCGTGAATTTATTAATCGTCCTGGAGTAATCGATTACTAAGCGTTTTCGGTGAGCTCCGCCGCCTGCTACCAAGACTTGGGCTCGCCAGGGAGATACGCTGGGTTCTATCACTCCGTCTGTGAGTAGTTTTGACACCTCTTGTTTAATGAAATCTTCATCTTCCTTGCTATAGCGTCTGCTTTTGACTGCAATCGGTCTGACGTTCGATGACAGGTTATTAAAAAGTGAAGCAGCTGGCACCGAGGCTTCCATCACGTTACATATCTCTAAAGGTTTCTTATGACCTCCAAATTTGAATTCTAGACTCGAGTGATCCTTTAAAAGGTCGTGACCCACAATAACATCAGCGCATAGGTCGTTAACAATGAGGAGAGGTCGTTGTTTATATGTGTATTGATTCATAGAGATGGTGGCGTAGCAGATTCCTTCGACGAATGAAACGTGGCTAAGAGATGCTAAGTTTACAGTTTGTTTGCAGGGTCTTTGATGTAGTTTCATGAGTCGTGCGATTTTCCTGTCGATAAAACTGACTGAGCTGCCCGTGTCGATAAGCGCGTCTGCTTTGTAGTTGTTTATAGTGATTGGGATTGTTGCGCTTTTCAAGCTTGATGGGGAGGCGGCTGAAATGGCGCCAAAGCATGATTGTGAATCATCATTATTTGTGTTCTCGGCTGGAATAGCGTTACTGGTGAGATTTCCTGATCTGCACACGCTAGCAAAATGACCCTTTTTTGAGCAGAGTTGACATGTAGTATTATAAGCTGGGCATCTAATTCTTTGGTGCACATTCCCTCCGCAGAACCAGCAGCGTCTTGTTGGCCGTGGTGGTGGTGGAGCAAACCGCGTCGCTTGTGACGTGGCCGCAGCTAAGTCAGCTTGCTTGTTATTCTGAGAGCATTCAGGCATGGCGTTGAGTTGCGGACAGGTGGTGCTTATGCTTATTGTCTGAGAATCTTTCTCGGCAGCTTCAAGGGCGATGGCTTTGTTGAGCGCTTCGTCAAGAGGTTTCGTATTTTCCAAAAGATGTTCTCTTATTTTTCGCGATAGTAACCCGGAGATGAAAGTACTTCGAATGGCCTGGTTTTCGTGTTCTTGCGCCGTGACCTCTTCAAAGCGGCAGTCTTGTGCGATTAAGCGTAACGCTCTGGCATAATCGGCTATAGACTCGTCTGCCCGTTGCTTTCGGTTTGCCAAGACATGTCGAGCTAAGACTATATTTTTGGGTTTGACGTAGATATCTTCTAACACTTTAAGAGCCTCTACATACGTTTTGCAGATTTTGATATGTCGATAAATTGAGGCAGTTAAAAAGTTTACCAGTACCTTCAATTTTAACGTGTCACTAGTTTCTTCTTTTTCTTCGGCCAGAAAGTTTTCAAAAGTACTTCTCCAATATAACCATTTTGAGTCAGCATCAGGAGTATCAGGTTCTACGTCGAACTTGTCGGGTCGCAGATATTTCGCTAGCGACGAGCACGTAGGGGTAGATTTTTCATCCTTCATTTTTCAGTTAAATAAATTGATACATAATTAATAATGAAATTACCAAAAGAAAACTTGGTTTTATTTAACTGAAAGAACTAGACATAGAAACAGAGGAACGAAGCGACATACATGACAATTCTGTCAATTGCTCATGACTAGACCAAGGAGGATATCACCTCACGCGTTAACTCGTTAAGTAACACAGTGAGTCTCGTTCTAACTAGGCCAGTAAGAGAGAGACACAATTTACGTAGTGAATATCGAGGTTTGTGCTTGGTGCTCTGTGCACCTACCAAGAACATTTCCAACTCTAAGCACTCGCTCTAACTGCCTTAGTGAGAGAGGGACACACTGAGTTTACGTAGGGGGTTAATGCGTTTCAAGAAGGTGCTCAGACGTTAAAATGAATCGATGCTTTAATAAAGGTATCGGTCTTATGCTGAAACCCTACTGTGGTGCAAATTACGGACGCTCTAAAAAAGCTTAGCAGGCCACGGCGTGGGCTATTTGCTATGAACTATGCGTAGTGCGTCACAGTTAGGTTTTAAGCGAGCTTCGCGACATAGTCGCAAAGCCGCAAATGGTGCTGCGGCGCGCGCGGGGGCGACGGGAGGAAAGCGGTGTTTAAATGACTGCCTAAGGCTTAGTTGACATACTGTTCTGTACATTTTCTGTGGCCAGTGCGACCCGAATCACACTGTGGTTGAGAACCAGAATTAATTTCGGACCCTTCCCGAAATTCGTGTAAAACGTCACTTTCCTTGTCCGGACGCCTTATTGAACGAAAAAGGGCCTAATGCGACGGTTTGCAATTAAATATTGATTTCAGGTCCGCAGTTGTAAGATGTTTTTTCCCGAATTTTGTTTTATTAAATGTTGTGGGCAAATTTGAACAAATTACTGCGAAACCAGTGCCATTTGGTTCATTTGTTGATTATGAGTGTTTGCAAGTAATCTGGATCTATTATTTTTAATTATTGTGGAATAAACTAATAAAGTCTCACTTTAGAGGTACTGAAAAATGAGAAAAGACTAGATCCAGTATGATATTGTAAAGACTAAACCTACGGAGAAGGGGGCCTAAAAGATGATGCTCTTGGGCGGCAGTGATTACTTACCATTAGGTAACTCTTACTCGTTTACCTCCCTTTTACATAATAAATATCATACAAAAATATTTCTTGCCGAAGCGTGTTGCATATTATTTTGATAAGTATAATATTCCAGACGACCGGAGGGGCAATTTTTTGTATGATGAATATGAAAGCTCGTACCCGAGTTGTGGATGTTATATGTATTTAAGTATATATTAATCTATATATGTATTTATATCCGTTGTCTATCCATAGCACAAGCAGCTTTAGTTGCTTACATTGGGACTAGGTCAATTGGTGTTAACTGTCCCAAGATATTTATTTACTTTTATTTATTATTACTATTGCCTTTAATATTGGGTTTTCTAATAAGTTATAGCTCTTTCTTCTAATTTTCCTTTAAAGAAACCTTGATAATGAGCTGAGTAAGATGTAAATTTTACCAGACTGTCCTTCTCCCACCTAGCCCATCCAAGTTAGCTATCGTGTCACAAAAAATTAAGGTTGTAAACAAAGTGAGGTTAGAGTTTAGAATAAATGGTTTTTTACGGCGCCAGGTGCACAAAGAACACTTTACGAGCCCTCGGCCGTAAAAGTCTATTAAACAATTGTAATACTATAAAAATGAGGTTTTACGCTGACAGGTTTATTATGGGGCGGATTAAAATTATATATTTTTTAACAATTTGATAACAAAAATAAACGGGCTTAAAAATTTATGACAAAAATTAGGCATGTTACAACTAACATTATATAATACTAACATAACATAATACTAGCGGACGCCCGCAACTTCTTTCGCCTAATATTAGTAGCCTTTGTTCACCAGGGATATTGTAGCTTTCTATTAGTGAAAGAATTTTTGGAATTGGTTCGTCAGTTCCAAAGATTATCCCCTACATACAAACGAACAAAAAATCAATCAAAGTTTACCTCATTATATAGTTGTGTAGATATTTCTTCCTTCACACATGTAGACAAAAAATACACAGGATTAAACAGTCTTATTGCTATGAAGTGATCTGTACAGGACGAGCTCGCTACGTGAGCGTATAATTTATGGCAGTGTCTATGGTCCGAGGACCCCTGGGGGTCCGTGAGCATATGTATGTGGGAATGATAGCAACACAGAACGAACGACTGATGTAAATGAGCGAATGACTGGAAGAGATTTTGTGAACGAACGTGTATGACTGAGCAACTGGGAGTGCGTTGGACGATCGATTGATAGCTGCTTGTGTATTTTGTTTAGTTCCGTAATTTTATTTTAATTAAATTCTTTTAACTTAGTTTTTTGAGTTTTTCCTTCATGCGATCCCACATTTTGGGGGCTCGTACCGGGATCTGAAGGACAATAAAATCGCGGAACCGACGACGACGACGTGTTACGTTTAATTTGGTGACGGTTGCCATTTACGACGGGCGGCCGAAATCTAGACGACGACGAGTTCCTGGTGGCTTCCGGAGTACGACGACAGCTTGCGGAGCACCAGGGAACAGCGTAACAAGCGGATGTAAACGGATAAGTGTGACGACGCGGCAGCTAATTAGTAACGACGACGACGAACGACGAACGACGAGACGAAATCGCCAACCTCTCCAACACCACCAACGATGACGGCGCACGAGTGTGACAGCCTACAATATCTAGAAGACCTTATCCAGAAGTTCAGCGGTCAGGATAAGACGTACAGCATAACGAGGTTCGTACAAGATGTCGATGAAAATGCTGAAATATTCGGCTGGACGCCAGCACAGCAGCTGATCGCCACGAGGCGCAGTTTGACAGGGACCGCAGCGCTGTGGCTGAAAGGTGAACGACCGTTTGCGTCTTGGGACAGCCTAAAAACTGCGCTCAGCAAGCAGTTCCCGGATACGGTCAACTTAAAGACGGTACATAAATTAATGGCGGCGCGCAAGAAAAGATCGGACGAAAGCTGCTTTGATTATTTATATACGATGCGCGAATTAAGTAACAGAGGTAAAATGCCCGATTACGTAGCGATCCAATACATCGTCGAAGGGATCGAAGACATTGAAACGAACAAAACGATGTTAAACGGTGTCACGACGTACGACGAGCTGAAGGAAAAAATAATGATTTACGAGCTTATCAAAAGTAAAATGAGAACGAAAAATGTGCAACATTACGACGACAAAGGATACCGACCGAAACCTATTTCCACCGGCCGCAACGAATTATGCTACAGCTGCGGACAAGAAGATAGCATATCCAGTAAGTGCACGATTAAAGAGAGAGGTATGAAATGTTTTAGATGTGACCAATTAGCACACGGGTCGGCGCAGTGTGCATTGCTTCCAACATCGAGAAAATCAGCTGTTGCGATGCACAATGGCGGCCATGACGGCGTAAGCGCAGCAGTGAACGAGAACGGATCGGCACGAAGTTCACCGCGAAGTTTGCCACGAACGAACATATGTGTTCGGGCAGAAGTTCGATCGATCGGATTGAATGAGACCGACGACGTGAACGGCGGAAGCGGAGCGGTCTGTGACGTCACAGAGAAGATGGCGCCACCAGCGGAGACAGCTGTCAGTGATGACGGCTGTGACACTGACATTTCTTGCCAAGCTTACGATAACGGCGAAAGCAACACAAACATTGCGGATCGTAAGCCAGTAAAGACAAGTTGTTTATGCGATCGAAGTGGTAACGCGATAGTAGACTCCGGTAGTGAGTGCAATTTTGTGTCGCGAGATTGTTGCTCGCTACTAAGCACAACGGACGACGAGAAGTGTGAAACGTCGCATGTTATGAGACTTGGTTCGACGCAAGCGCAAGTGATGTCGCCGGGTCACAACACGACGAACGCTGATGTTTACGGAGAAGGTTCTGAGGACGCCTACCAGCGTAGCAAGACGAATATTTGGAAGGATGACGCTACGACAGCGGGACGACAACTACGACGACTGGCTAAACAAAGATTGAAAGGGCAAGAAGACAATCGTCGCAGTTATCATAAGACCCGAATGAAAAGGCAGCGTTACCAAGTTAGGGAACGCTCGGCAAGTCGCAGGACGCCCTATGGGCCTTGTGTTAAGATGAAAGTTTAGTTTATAGTAGGATTGCCCGTTATGATATTGTTATTGTTTTGTTTTTATTTTGGTTAGTAATGCTGTTCAAGATGGAAGATGTTTATAACTTGTTGTTATTTAAAGGTTCTTTGTTGTAGGTATAGAAGATGCAAAGTTGTTTTACCTAAAGTTGTTTAATTGTTGTACCTAGTTCACAGAAAGATTGCATTGTTAATGGTGTAAGGTGTACCTAGATTTAAGATGTTGTTATGTTGTGTTTATGAGGTATGCCTGAGGACAGTCATAGATGTAGGATGGCCGAGTGTGGGAATGATAGCAACACAGAACGAACGACTGATGTAAATGAGCGAATGACTGGAAGAGATTTTGTGAACGAAAGTGTATGACTGAGCGACTGGGAGTGCGTTTGGTGATTTGTTAGCTGCTAGTTGTGTTTTTTGTATTTCCTTGATTTTATTTTTAATTAAACTTTTTAATATTTATTATTGAAGTTTTTCCTTCACACGATCCCACATGTATGGGGGTCCGCAGTCTTATCTATATGGACCATTTAACAATCATAAATAAATGCCACCAAAAGTCTCGTAATTGCTATGCACGCATATTTTTTTGTAATTTGTAGTACTAAAATAAATGGTCCGCAATTTATTGCTGCTTTTTATTAAGGGGGTCCCATGGGGGTCCTTAAAATTGTGCTTGATTTCCTAAGGGGTCCGTGGACAAAAAAAGGTTAAGAAACGCTGATTCACGGCACGCGGTTGGCTATGTCGGGCGCTCGAAAGTCAAAAATCGACTCGCAGGGCCTATTTCATAAACGCGACAGGCGACAGGTGACAGTCACAATTCGGTATACATTGCTTGCCCACTATGATGTTAAATCTGAAAGTCTGTAGCGTTAATTGTCGACACAGTAATGTACAGCAAATTGTCACTGTCACCTGTCGCGTTTATGAAATTGGGCCCAGGTTGCAAAATACACAATTTAATTCCAGTTCCACTAGTTTCATATTTTCATAGATTCTTAAGCTCGCAAGATCTAGTAAAATCATAAAAACGCTATTTCTGATGGCTCATCACGACCGAGCTGGCGCAGTATCATGTTTGAATTCGTTGGCCCACCGCCATCCCTGGCTGCTATAGAATAAGTGGCCGCTTGGATTTCCCAAGTGACACTGATGTTGTTCATAACTCTGCACTAGCTCCAATACTAGCTAGATATTATGCGGGTTATTTTGCGGGTCGTAGGACCTTGTGCAAGGTCCGTCCGGATCGCTATCACCATCTTACTCGCTAATCCTGCCGCCAAGCCGCAGTGCTTGCACTCTTGTGTGCCGGCGTGGAAAGCAAGACAGCCGGTGTAAGTACTGGCACAAGAGGTATTCCATCTTAGCCCTCTGGGTTGGCAACGCATCTGCAATCCCTTTGGCGTTGCCTTCCTATATCGTATAAAACACCACACTGTCTTTATGCGGCGATAACTTTTTCCACAAAGATTTGGGACGTACGCCATAGCAGAAATTTTAGAACATTAAATTCTATATAATTACAGCACAAAGAAAATTAGGGTATTGACAGGACTCTAACCTGCGACATTCGCATTCCGTGCCTTGCGTTCACCAGACTACTGATGTTGCAGGTTCGACTCCTGCTATATCCCAAAATTTTGTTTGTGTTGTCATTAGATAGATTTTTAATTTAATTATTTAAATGTAACATTAACATTCAAACATAAAAATTGAAAGAAATTTCGGTTACAAAAATTGTCTATATTGGTTCGATTAATCAGACTATAAAAACTATCGTTTTCTATAAATCCAAAGAGGTTTGTCGCCAGATCATGGCAACATTTATGGATGACGCCTAAGTTGGCAACACTGCTTATAATAAAAGAATAAAAGCCTTATAAACTGTGGCGTCTGACCGTTGCCATAAATTGCGCGCGAGAGGCTCAACGCGGCGCTGCAGCGCGCACCTGCTGCAGTTTAGCTGCATTTAACTGCCGCTGTGTCAACTCTCATTGCTACAAAGATGTTTTAGCTAAAACTACAATGTTGCAAAGGATATTCGGGCGTTTCACCCGCCGTCAAGGTCGGTAACAGTTATTTAAAAAAATATTATACCAGAATTTTGAAGAGACAGATGGCAGTTGTGTCACTGATACATATATCTGATATAAGACGGACGGACGGACGGTTGTCGGACACGCCGAAAATTTGTCAAACATCGTTTTTTAAAATATGTAAAGTCATTTAGTCTCCAAAGTAATTTTTTCCGTGGGCGGAAGCAGCCTGAATTTTGTTTTTAAAATACAGGGTTATTGGTAAGTTGACCTATTCCTGAAAAGGGGTTGTAGGGGAGATTATTTGCAGCAAAAAAGGTCATGTGATACCCTGTCTGAAAATTATTATTTTCCGAGATATTGATCATTTTAGTTGCCGACATTAATATCGAAAATTCTTATTTCATGACTTTCTATAAGTATCTTCAGTGAATTTCCGCTCATAACCCCTTAACAGGAATAGGTCGACTTACCAATAATCCTGTAGAAGCCGAAACTTTGCCGGGAGCAATGCCTGGTATGGTTACACTAATTGATTATTATGCCCGCCTTCCACTGCGAGCGGAACGGACTCCGTACGGAGTCCGTTTAACTCGCAATGGCGAACTGCATAGAAACGCTTCCACTGAACAAGAGTGACTGTATAGAAGCTCCTATACAGTTCGCCATTGCGAGTTAAACGGACTCCGTACAGAGCCCGTTCTGCTCGCAGTGGAAGGCGAGCATTAAGCCTCCATCCCCTCAAAATTCTGTCGAGATGTTGATCCTGGCAATACAGACGGTTAAGACCAATATTCACTCGACAGTAACTGCATGAAAACTTGGAACAAGCTTTAGAACAGCTAATGAATGAGTGAATGAAATCTTTTATTTTCAGGCAACAAGGCCCATAGATAAATACCTTATGAACACCTTACAAACTAAAATACATAAAACAATTTTCATGTTGGCGACAAAACGGCGTGGCCCCGTTGCGTCGTCACTTCCAAGTTAGTCACTTCACGTCACTTAGTAGAGCTAAGCTGTGTCATCCTGCTATTTGCGTTTTTTCTGCAACCAGCATGTGGGATGGAAAGTAATCCGCAAATCCGCAGCTCAACCACCGGCCTCAAGAGAATCACTGACCCTTTGCTGGCCTTTGCTCCCTTGGGCCTCCGAATTTTTTACCGTACGCAGCGCAGTAGTAAGCTGCCATGCCGGTCTGTGAGACTATGTTACTACTACGATCAAGCCGGTCGTACTGCAACCAGTTATTACCTACAAACAGCCACTATTATTATTATTTCTGTATATTTATTTAAAATCTTAGGCTAGGCTTTTACAATATTTTTATAAAAAGTAATAAAACAATATATAGAAACATTATAAAAACCTAACCTAGAGTGCCGACGGCAGCGGGGCAGGGCTCAAGCTACCGGTGGTTAGAGCTGCAGAGTGAGGAATCTCCTGACTATTCGTGACGTGTCCAGGAGTACCGCCTTCTGAATTTGACCTTGATCCAACCTTATTATTATTATTAAGTATATGGTTATCTTACAAGATAAGAACCAAGTTCAAAATACATGATGACTATATTTTTTGTGATCTGTTCAGAACATTTTTCCAAAATTTAATGAAGCTATCTCTGCTTATAGAATACAGCTTTTTTTATCACTTTAATTAAATCTAGCAAGACGCAAATAAAAATAGGAATATTCGCATCTCGAGCCAGCACTTATTAACTACGAAACATCGTCAATAAATCTGAAATAAAATAAATATCACTCAATAGTAGTTTATTATTTCCCACTCCGGAGAAACTGAGCGGAGTATAAGGAATGAATTTAACATTTTCCGAACTAAGCGCGATTTATTATTCGCAAAGTCCACACTTCAGGCGGTCCGCTGCAAACATGAGTTATGCTGTACTGTTTAAGAAAATGAAATATTTTTAAACTTTCCCCCCCAGTTCGAATAAATTTGTGAAAATGCTATTTTCGACGCTTCCTGGCATCGCGAATGGGATTACCTCTTTATTCCTCGTTGGATGCAGAGATTGTTGCCGTTTTAAGTCCTATGGCAATGATTTTTTATTAAATACACCCTAGTCGGTCAGATGGCAATTGCTCCATCCAATGTAATAACTCGAACTATAAAATTTGGGATCGTGGTCAAAGCGTAACACGAATTAAGAGGAGTATGAACCCAGCCCCAAAAAGCGCTCCTCATACAAACGGGGATAACGTTTTCCACCCTCTAAATCTTAACCTATCACAATGATTTTTTTGTATGTTGTCATTTTGTTATAGAACTAGGTTTATACGTTTTAATTTTATTAATTTTAATAGATTTGAAAATATTTGCACTGAGTTTCACACAAAACAATAAAGCGTGAATATTTTTGAAACTATAAAGAATATTAAAAAACTCAAAACATACAAACCTAGTTCTAGGGCATAATGACAACATACAAAATAAAAACCAGCCAAGTGCGAGTCCGACCCGCGCATGAAGGGTTCCGTACCTTATCTATAAAAACGGCAAAAAATCACGTTTGTTGAATGGGAGCCCCCTTAAATATTTATTTTATTCTGTTTTTTAGTATTTGTTGTTATAGCGGCAACAGAAATACATAATGTGTGAAAATTTCAACTGTCTATCTAACACGGTTCTTGAGATACAGCCTGGTGACGTCGGACGCAAGGACAGCGGAGTCTTACCCCCCTATTCGTAAAAACTCCGTAAGCGTTTGTTAGCTGACACATTTGCTGTCTTTATCTGTCATTGTGACGTTTGCCCTCAAATAAAATTGACAAAACATTTGTTAGCTTAAAAATATTGTTAACTTTTTATGAATAAGGGGGCTATAGTAACTAGGTCCCGTTTTACCTTTTGGGTACAGAACCCTAAAAATCGTGGTTTACGTTTAGAGGGTGGAAAACGTTATCGCCGTTCGTATGGAGAGCGCTGGGTACATATCTAGAGTTGCGCGTTTTCTTTAGGCTGCTTTTCCACCAGAGATGTGCGAGGATGTGTAGCGAGGGATGTGTTTGTATGAACCAATAGAATGGCTTCATTTACCTCGCCTCGGCCAGCACAACTCTGCTGGTAACGGCTCATGGTTCTTTACAAACACATCCCTCGCTACGCATCCTCGTACATCTCTGGTGGAAAAGCAGCCTTAGACAGACGTCGGATCAAAGAAAACGGAGTAAGAAATGTACTTTTCTTCCTCCGGCCTATATTATGCTAACGTACACTGCATAATTCATAGCACTGTGCACCACAACTCCCAGCGTACGGCGAACGGTATTTGCAATGTATCAGGAATTAACCGCAGTCCAGAACTGTTCGTCTTAGTTTGGAACTCTAAGTTACTGAAGCCAGAATTTCCAGCACAAGAACATGTTATGAATTTATCTGTGACACTATTATGAAGTGATGTTAATGAAACTTTGAATTTCGCCTGCACGTTGATATTTGGGTCAAAATTGAAACTGTTGTTCCGTCACTAAAATAATCATCATCTTTAGTAATGAATTTGTAAGTAAACTGATATAATAAATTGTTATGGAACTGTTACCGAACTGATGTTAAGCATTTTAGTAACGGTACAATATTTTTGATTTGCACATTTATTTTATTTGGCTATAAGAAAACTGGGCCCATAATCTATGGTCGATTTATAACGTTATCGGGACTTAAATGCGATTATAGTATTTTATGCAACTGTTGCATAATGAGGGGTCTTAAAACACGAGTGTGGCCAGCGAGTTTCATAATAGGATCACACGGGTGTTTTAAGACCTAATTATGTACAGTTGCATACATTACTTTATCTATACACATGTCATAAGTACTCTATGATGGGCTCAGAAGCCATAGGCCAATGACCTGCATTGCTACTAGCTACTAGTGATAGGTACCTATTAAATATCTATAGACTGTACACATAAAAAAAATGTAATAAAAAATGAATTTGAACAAATATAGAAACAAATTAGAAAAATTCTCATAATAATATTGGTTGTTATAATGCTGGTCATTGCCTACGGTTTCTGAACGCATTATAGAGCATTTTAGATATATGTGTAGATAAAAGCATATTGTTAATTTATCTCGACGTTTCGGCCATGTTTCAACGGCCGTGGTCACGAGTAGACTGAAGTGGAGGGTATTACTTCTGTTTAGCCGCGCGAATTTTACGAACTACCCACACTTTGTCATGTTTTTTTTCCTCCGGCATATCACGTAACGTTAGACCCACACCGTAACGGTACTCCCGATAATGTTATAAATATGTGTGAAAATCGCGAAAGTTTAAAACAATCTATGGTCGATTTCATCACAATTGTGTTTTTATCCTAAATAAAAATGGTGCTTTACTCATGGAGACTGCCGATGCGAATCATTAACGTGCTCTCATTTTGTGTACCCCTGGGATTTTTAGATCAGATGAAATATGAAATACTAGTCTGCCTATTTAACCTGCCAATAATTTTTCCTGTCTACTCATATTTCACATAAAATGGACGGCTAATTTCTTTGGATGTTATGGAGAAAAGGGGAAAGCCTGTGCCTAAGTGGTCTACTTTTTATGATATTTATTTAGTTTTATGATATTTAGTTATGGTTCAACTTACTCATGAAAGTATGTTCTATTTTAATGTTACGGTTTTTTTTCTAGTTTAGATTTTATTTTAGCATTTAGTTTTTTGTTACAGAACGCGATACCAGAGCACAGGGGGTGGTACGACCTTGTGCAAGGCCCGCCCGGATAGCTACCATCATCTAGCTCGTTAATCCTGCCGCTAAGCAGCAGTGCTTGCACTGTTCTGTTCCAGCGTGGAGAGCAAGACAGCCGGTGCAATTACTGGCACAAGAGGTATTCCATCTTAGCCCTCTAGGTTGGCAACGCATCTGCAATCTCCTTGGTGTTGCGGGGGTCTATAGGCGGTGGTGATCACTTACCATCAGGTGCCGCACTTGCTTGTTTGCCTTCCGTATTATAAAAAAAACTGTTGACGCCCTCTGTCCCACCTAGGGCCCACAGGACGTTAAGTAAGTAAAAGAAATCATGCTGCAATGAAAGTTTTTTTATTTATTTATTTAAATATTGTTAGAAGGTTGGTACGTCTGAAATAGACACTTGGGTTCGTGTGCGAACTAATTTATAAGGAAAATGGAGCTAAGGTCGAGAGCATTGTCGTTGAAAGTTCATCGACCAAAATAGCGATGTAAAAAGAAACGCCAAATGAAAAGAACCCGAAGCCGACGAATTCGCATGAAAAAAGGGACGGAAGAAAATAAAAGGAAAAATTAAACAAAGCGGCAAGTTCTTGCGCTTCTGGTATGGTCGCCCGAGTAGCGCTAAAGCTCTATAAAAGCTGTATATGTATAAATAGTAGCTGTATAAAAACGGTCACCTTATATTTTCCACGGGTCAGCTGTCAAACTTTAACGGCTATTAGGTAAAGTAAACGTGGCATAGTACTACTGGAACGGAAAAGTAACTCCGATTTTGATGAACGGGAGTTTTCTCCGATGTTGACTGTATTAGTTTCAAGCATAAATTTAAGAGGCGAAGCGAGCTTTTTTTTTATACAAAAGCTCGCAACGGTTACATCCCTGGCTTGACACTAGATTTTTTTATATGTATTGGACAAAGAAAAGCTCATTGGCACTTGATGTTTTTTTTTAATACTCCGCAAGTCTATGGCAAACATACCTATGACTTGTACTTGACACTTTTAGTGTGATTAGGTTAACATAATTGATATTTTGCGCTGAATACTGACAGTACGAGATACCTAGAGTAAGTCGACATACTATTGGCGTTTGCACTTGTAGTAATAATAGAAATATCATACATTCTGTTGTTTGATTGGACAATTGAAACATATATGCCACCTTACGTCAAGTCCATACTCTATGCATATTGTCGTTTCCACTCGCGTGTAGTCGTCAAAAGAAAGGAATGTCAAATACTCGCAAAAACAGTCGAAGGTTTAAAATTTAGAACACCCAAAGACACGCTGGCCACAAACAAGATAACGAGCGGTCCCATTTCAAAGAGTCCTAATTTAAAAATCGAACAGCAAAGGTCCAATCGATACTCTCCAACTCCTTTCACCCGGATAGAATAACGAAACTTCGATAATTAAATGAATTTCGCTTTTGTTTTGTTTATTTTATCTAGAACAATCTTCATTAGTGTGTAATGTTATTTCACCGCAGGGAATTATCCGACGGCGATGGTGTTTTGTTATATTCGATGGTCCATTGTTATTTGGAATAGGAGTTAGTAACCGAAGATATTGGCGTCGATTTGAAGCACATAGAAATTTTGGTGTACTTATGTTTTAATGCAAAAGCGTGTAATTATGGCGTTTGATATGTCACAATACTTGTTTTTAAAATGTAATGGAATTTCCTGTAATTTCACTTCGAATTTGAATCGCTCCGTATGCATTTTTCGCAGTTTTTTTTATCGGGGATAAATGTTGTGACCTTTTTCAATTCAAGTTAGTAATTTTCCGGCACCTAGTAAATTACAATTTTTTACGTGATTATGTTCTGATTATGGTAATTCGAGTTATTTATATTTAATTCTATCGTAACTGACTGTTACCCAATTAATGTGGTACAATTATTTAAAAATCATCTTCAACTTCCAAAATCAAAAATAGATTTTTTTTACGGGAACGCTACTTGATTCGTAAAGACATACAACATTTAGGAACAATAAATAAAAAACTGCGAAAATATCGAAATTACCGTCTCTTAGGGAACGATCCAACTTAACATAATTATTAAATTACTCAGTAGTGATTTAGTAATTATTAAGTAATTCAGTCATCACTAGACCAAAAGCGCCCTCAAGTGTATGTTTATAATTGAGTGCACCCTAGTCCAGAGTTGGACTATTGGAGCCTACTGACAAATCGGTCGGCCATGACGCCATATTAACAGCTAACCGCAAACGCTCACAAACTAATAAAATTAGCAACACAACACCTGTCAATCGGGTAATGTAACTACCCGACAGCCATTAGTTAATTTGCAGCAGTGCGTCCAAGGCCCGGGTCCCGGAGATTTCCCGGGACACCCGTTTCCCGGGATCGGGGCTGGGCGGTAAATGCTGTTTTTACGACGCCAGCGCCGTGGTTGCTTTTGGTTTGATTGAAAAGTTGTGTATTACCAGTATTACTAAAGAATGATAGAAATGTTATTAAGAAACTACCTACCTCAAGAATCAGAAATTTAAACACATGGATTAAATCATAAACTGCTAAAAGTTACGGATCAAATCGTGGTCGTTAAAACTATCGTGTGCTTAGCGCTCTCCATACAAACGGCGATAACGTATTCCACCCTCTAAACCTTAACCTACAGCCATGTTTTTTTTGTATGTTATCATCTTCTCAAGAAATTACTGAGTTTCTTCACGAGAATATTTAGGAGCATTAAGAGTTTCCATATTAAATAAAAGAACAACAACGACATCAACAAATATTCTTTATTGATTCACACAAGTAAACAAAATAAAAGAACACACACAGGGAAATTTTACATGGGATTCAACAGGCGGTCTTATCGCTAAGCAGCGATCTCTTCCAGACAACCTTTGGAAAGAGAATATTCTTAGAAGTTAAAGAGAACTTCTCTCGGAAAGTTTCACAATTTTTTCAGTTTGAGAAGGTTCCTTTTGGTATAATACTAAGCAACTCTCGATAAGAACACGTTAATAATAGTTTTTTTTTAATTCATAAGTTTATTTTTGTGCCAATTTCGAATTTAAATCCTAGTACAGTTTTCAAAAAATGCGTGTGTACATTATAATGTTTTAGGTTTCCTTGAAAAGGTTTTTACTTACTTTTATTTTAAGCTTTTATACATTATTCCGATTATGAATCCTAAAAAAACATTAAAAAACATAATTAAAAAAAGGAAATGTTTATTAAGAACAAGTAAAGTAATTACTTAACATCACTTTGAGTAATTACTTGACGCCTTTCTTCAAAGAAAACAATCCCTTTGAGAACGAAAAAGTTAATTAGGTTCAATCCAAGTTTTAATTAATAATTCGATAAATATAAAACTACAGATGGATTGGAGATATAATTGCTTCATCCATTCAATATTAGAGACTGACTCGTGTAGGTTATTTCTTTTTTATCGTAGAGGGGGAAAACGATCTGACGGGTCACGTGACACCTGCAATATCAAGAGAATCGCAAGCGCGTTACCGGCTTTTAAGAAAGGAATAGGCTCGTTTCTTTATATTTGCATGGACAGGGATGCACATACAGAAAAAATAAACCTAGGCGGTTATGTTAGAGTCGCTGGGGTGTGATTCTGTAACGTAACATCGTCGCACTCAACGTGCGCAAGCGTTCTGTCTCGCTCGCACTCGAATTTTTGTGTACGAACTCAGTCTTGATCCGTAGCAAGCAAGACAATACGTCAGTATTCTGTGTGTGTAGATGATTTGATTTTGATTTGATTTATTTAATTTCAAAATATAAATTACAATGTACTACATTAGATGTCAAAATTTATTATGTCATTCACATTAAGATCGTCAGATATGTTTGTTTTTAGTCTTGACCCTTGTGCACGAGAAGAATATAATGTGCCATTTACTTCTATATTCTGAAGAGTTACTGTAACATACAGACCGAAGCATACAGACACGTTTATTTATTAAAAACATCAGCGTCGAGCTCGACGCCGAGCCATGTCGCAATGTCAAAAATAAAAAAAGGTACCGTAACTAAAATAATTAACAACAGTTTCGTAACGGTTTTAAAAATGATTTATATCAGTTTAGTAAATATTTCATTACTAAACTGATATAAGTCGTTACAGGATGCTGATGTGTTTGCTGACAGCTGGCATACGTTAGTCGATAAAATGAATAGCCTATGCAACATTTATTCTTAAGTTATTTAAACTTTAACATTATAAGCGCTTTGGTTCTAACTGTAAGCTTATAACTGTAAATTTTGTCAATAAAATAAAAAAACAAAACCGTTAGGAAACTCATTTATTAGTTATTAAGCAATGTCTCGCTCACTTGCGTTAGTGTGCTAGAGCAAGACAAAGTGCTACCTCGGCGTAGAGTTCGTCGCTGTTCAGCTTAGAGAATAGCCCTCCTAAAAATCGATCTGCAAAAAAACCGATAAGTTCCAGACATATAAGTTCGTCAACAGAATCGGGGCAAACCCTGAAATAAACATCCATAACTAAAAGGCAGTAAAAAGTTCCCGAGGAAAAGTTCGGAGGTTCATATTAAAATTCATTACACGCCGGAGAACTGTACTGTTCTACTGTCTGTCCGTTTGGGACACAAACTTACGACTCGGTACACAAAACTGTATAATTGAGGTTTTTTATAGGTATGTAAAACAATTACTTGATTTTAATTTATTTAATTTATTTAAGATGGTCCGATAACCTCATACAGGTGGCATGAAGGCGCTGGTTGCATGCCGCTTCCAACCGGTCACTTTGGAAATTCATGGAGGAGGCCTATGTTCAACAGTGGACTTCTTGTGGCTGAGATGATGATGATATTTTTTACAATTTTAATACACGTGCAGCAAGCGAACACCGAAAAAAGTGTATGTCACTGCGGTTATATCACCATATTTATAGGCAAATAGGCATGCGGATTCTGATGGAAAGTGATAACCTTGCTGATAGGAACCAGCGACCGCAAAAGACTCGCTGGTCCGTTGCCAGCGCTAAAGTCACCCCTATGGACTTCCTGCTTTCGTAGCACGCTAGCGTTTATCGTGCACTTAAACGCTTCTGTCCTTCTCACACACGCACTCTGGTTAGAAAGGGATATATTATATTATGCGTTGTGCGCAATAATGAAGTTTGAAATAAAACAATTAAACGGTTTATATCGCGTGTATTGTGACGAATTTAATTCCCGACGTTTCGAGCCCTTTACAGGTCTTATGTTCACGGGCAGACTGAAAAAAACTTAGAAAACAACTACCCAATTTTGAAAAAAAAAAATTTTTTTATACTTAATGGTTTTTTTGTATTCTTATGTCTACAGGTCGCGGAAACATAAGAGAATAGTAAATAAAGTTATTTTTTCAAAAAAGCTTTAGTGAAACAAACCCGAATGAATGAGACTTTCAATACTCGATACTCAATACTTTATTGCTTTTCCACAATGCACTGTACAGTCAGCGTCAAATATACCAGAGCGGGCAAGGTGTCAAAAATATTTGAACTCGACTCTATTGTCAAATACGCTCAGGCATATTCAGATATTTTTGACAACCTTGCCCGCTCTAGTAGATTTGACCCTGACTGTACGGTAATGTATGTATGTTTCTTTCCCATTCTGTTGATAAAAAGCTCATGACTTGACGCAGTTTGTCTGACTTGAGACGCTCATACGCGTTGGCACAAGTGAGCGAGACAAAGCGATGGCTCAACTTCGAACTCGACGCTGTCACTTTAAAGAATAATAGAATAGGGCTTTCTCACGTGTCTTTCACATCCAGTGTACCTAGCACGAATCCATCCGTACACCTTAACTCGCTACGTAAGTTAGTGTGTCTCTCTCCTTTTGTGCTGGTGAGAAAGAGACGCTCTGAGTGATTCGTGCTAGCACAGGTTAATACTCTAGACGCTTACAAGGCATTTCGGATTCGTTTGGATCAACTGTGACAGCGAGTGACAGGTCAAAGAGGTGCTTAAACCAGCTGCGATGCTGAGGCGAAGCAAGACTGCTCCCGGGGGACTGAGCGTACATACTCGCTTGTAAGGAAAATATCTTGAAACTCTTGGGTTCTGTAGCCAACTCATATGTTAATCTAAAGAATCTTTCCCCTTTATTCCTAAACGCTTCGTAAACGTTTGTTAGTTAACGTTTTATGTCTTTACTAGCTTTTACCCGCGACTTCGTCCGCGTAGACTTGTTTAATTGAAACATACAATCTGCAATATTTCCTGGACAAATTAATAAGAATTAGTTTCTTTGATGCTCATGACGTCACGGCGGCGTATAACTCACTTATCGCTATCCCGTGGGAACTATGCATTTTTACCGGATAAAAGTATCCTATGTATTAATCCAGGTTATAAAATATATGTGTGTCAAATTTCATCCAAATCCATTCAGTTGTTTTTGCGTGATTGAGTAACAAACATCCAAACATACAAACTTTTACATTTATAAAATTAGTAGGATCTGTCATTGTGACGTTTATCCTCAAATGAAAGGGTCCGCCTTCTCCTTCTAAACTTCCCAACAGGTTTTGATGCGGTTTTCACCCTTATTTAGACATTTTTATGGGAAAGGTGCATTTTACCCCGGTTGCACCCTAAGAAGCCGGGGCGGGTTGATAGTCATAATAGTATATTGAATCGGTCAGTATTGCAAACGTTATACTGTTACTGAAAAAAATAATATCAGGTTCATAAGGGTTTGGTAACGATATTTTACCCATAAATTGGTATAGTGATAGAGCAGTTAAATGATAATTTTAAAAATCGTTTTGCCGGTAGGCAATTAAATGGGGAACTTACGGAGGAAATAAATTTGCACTCGAGGATAGTAAATACCCAAAAACCAACTTTGACAGCAAAAAAAGGAGTAAATAAAAAAAATGCTTTTCTAATACTTAATTTT
Organism: Ditula angustiorana; assembly: GCA_963691745.1. NCBI lineage: Eukaryota > Metazoa > Arthropoda > Insecta > Lepidoptera > Tortricidae > Ditula > Ditula angustiorana. The sequence goes on along the minus strand of OY829480.1, from coordinate 1,948,771 downwards.
TTTTTATTAAGTCAAAAATATGCATAAACACTGTGACTTAACACACCTATACAAATTTAATGAAATGCCGATACAAGGACCTTCATAAAATTGTGGAGCGTTTTAAGTCGAGTAGCTTAAAGAACATTTTAACGCGATATTTTCACGACTATAGACCGTAAAAAAAATTAAATACACAGAAATTCAAGTTTTTGTAAGCTACACTCACTGACCTATAAATAATGGACTTCTAGTCAGCGTTTAAAAATGGCCTCAAAAGTCGAATTAAAAGTACAATGAATCGATAATAGCTCGCGCTGTCAGTCTGTCAGACCGACGGCGATGCTGTCAATACTATTATTTTATAAAAAAAACCTATTTGCAACGAAACTTAAATAAATTATTATTTTATGCAGTTAGATGTAAAGTTGTTAATCCAATGACTATAAGTGAAGTAATAATTTGCATTTGTAACATTGGCGTCAACCTGTATTCTCATGTCGGGCCGTTTTTCTGCTGTCATTTAGTATGACACTGTACATCCATGCATTATAATATCATTGGCTACTGAAGTACTTTATGAAATCCACGCAACTTCCTTATTGATATGGTATTAAATAGAACAAATAAAAAGAAAGAAAATGAGCTTTTATTTCCACTTTGAACATTCACCGCTCGCCACACCAGAGCAACTAAAAGTGCTCCATAAAGCGCCCGCTAATATCATAAATATACCTCTCACAAATAACCTCTGCATCACATCAAAGAAGTACTTAAAAGTCAACGTTCCGTTTCCACTTCGACTCAATCAAATACATCAAACCAATTATTTCGGAGAGGTACTCGTAAAAAATACATTTTGGTCGGTTGTCCATTTCGCGTGCCTTTCAATCCCGGGGTCCCGCGGGGCCCGGGATAATGGTGTAACTCGATAAAAGATTTCCCGGGGCGGCGATACCTCACAACACTAGCGCCGCCATTTTAACTTTGCCCTGAAGTGGCAAGTTGGTTACTTCCTGATGGTCCCGTTATCACTAGCGAATGGAAACTTCTCTGCGGTGTTGCCAGAGGTTGTTTACAAACTACCAATATATATATTTTTTAATTTAGTAGATCGAAGTATACCGATTTCATTGCGATATTTGAGTCGTGTAGAGTTTAATACGTCAAATTAAAATAAAAAGTGAATTGTGTTGATAACTGATATGCTGCACAGTTAATAATGCATGTACGGGTAGAATCAGAGACACACAAAAGAGGCTATGCGGCCTCCTACTTACAAATACATTTTTCATTTTACGTACATATAAGGTAACGCAAATGAATAAGTTAAAAGAAAATGTCTGAGAATATTCATTTATTTAATTATTATTGCACAAAAGTTAACAATAAAATGCAGAAAAGCCGGATTTAAGGCCACAAGGCATTCTCTACCAGTCAACCTTTAGGAAAGCAGAAATAGCTGTGGGTAGTGCACATGGTATAAAAATAAACAATTAATGAATGTATAAGGAATGTGCAGAGGGGTAATGCAATGAGACTCACTCTGTATTTACATTTTAATTTATAAGAATAATTACATACAATCGGAACGATCTTAAACACAGCTTGCTAGGCTGGAAGCAGCAATGCAAGAGAGCGCGCGCATGCACGGTTCCTGTCTGCTTCCGATTGCTCTCAAAGCAAACCGGAAGCCTACAGATCAACTAACCTAATAACTATACATATAATACAGAAATAAGCTGTCCCCACAAATGCGTACAATCATAGAATATGCGAGCATTCTGAATCAAGACAGAAGTGGGCGTCCACAAGTGTAAAGGCATTCTTTCACCAGATAGAAAATGATCACCACCCCCAATATACACCACAACACCAAGGAGATTGCAGATGCGTTGCCAATCTAGAGGGCTAAAATGGAATACCTCTGGCGCCAATACTTAACTTCACTGGCTGTCTTGCTCTCCATGCCGGAATACAACCAGTGCAAGTACTGCAGCTCAGCGGCTGGATTAGCGAACAAGATGGTCGTAGCGATCCGGACGGACCTTGCACGTGCTACAAGGTGACCAAAAACAGTCCACAAAAGTCGCAAAAAATGCAGTAAATGCAAGCAACTGGCAACACTGTGCAAGTTGGGCTGTGACGTAGGACCACTCTATCTGCGGTATCTATTCCCTCCCGTAATAAAAGTTATCGTGAAGTGAAAGTAACGTGAAGGCTATTTCTTTAAATAAAAAAATGTTTTGTTTACGCCTTTGGCCTTGGCTGTTTGGATATTGGCATGTTATTTCATATTCTAGTAGTATACAATTATGGTATAATTTTGTTCAAAATATAGTAAACATTTCGAAAAGATTACTAATGTCTTTTTTTGATCCAGAGGAGACATACTAAATTTATATTTCATCCCCAATAAATTTTGATACCTTCCGTACTAGCTACTCCACATTAAAAAGACTATAGAGAGTTTTTTATCTTTTTGTTTCAATTTTTATGTTGCAAACATTCAAATCCTCGTAGGTGATAATTTTCACTTCTCTAGTGCTGAGTTTATTTTTTTTCAAAATTCTGTTGACATACCATTCCAGTTTCAAAACAATTTATTTTTTCTTACTGGCCAGTTCTACTAAGTCGCTAGTTTGTTTATTATCCTGGCTGATAACAAAGCTTAATTTTGCTCGATATACGAATTCTTTTTTACTGGCCAGTCCTAAATCAGTCTACGTCAGCTTCATTTATTTCTGTGGGACGCCACTGGCAGTTAGGAAAATAACATGACATTTGACGTTTGTATTTTCTTCTGCATCACCAGCCAGTATTTTTTTTGATAGTACAGTTAGTAACAAAAGTTTAAGTGACGTAAATTGTATTGTTTTGTATGGCGCTGAAAAGTCGTGGGTTTAATCATTCATCTCAACTCTCGCTGCTATAACGTATACTTCACGCGAGTATTCTTTAAGAGTTTAGTACTGCCGTACTACAACTAGCGATTGGCTACAGTGAGAATCTACCCAGAGGCGTCTCTAGCCAATGTAGCGTCTGTGTCGATGCAACTTATGTGGATGACAGTACGCAATGACTTCGTGAAATGCATACTACTACACATGGTGCCCACCGTACACGCATCACGACATCAAGCGAGGACCAATCAGCGTCGATGTCACGTCATCTACGGCTGCTGTGATTTGTCAAGCTACACGGCTACAAAAACTACTCCCTACCGTCCGGCATTCGCTACTACCCCTACGCCGCCGACGCGCACTATTTTTTCTTTATTTTATATTAATTTAAATACAACTAAAACCTGTACTGTGCTGTTTATAAAGCAATTAAACGCAACATTTGGAAGTAACCAAATTTTAATTATTGCTGATCCCGCCTGCAAGCCGAACCCGCTCATCCAGCTCTACGCCGCAACAGTCTGTGTGTAAACATTAACCTAGCGCCCCCTAGTAAGCGCGCGGTTAAAATGGAATGGGTACAAATTACAAGTAACAGCGCCCGTAGGACCGCTGCGCCTGTGTGCAACGCACACCCTGCGCCATAGGTAAAGACGCCTCTGACTCTAGCACTATTACTATCACTGTCTTGCTCTAATATGAAGACTGTGAGGAAAACAGCTACAGTATAATTATTTTGATAGCGACTTCAGCTTTCATCTGAGATGCCAGTGTAAATGAAATTTAACGAAGTACATTACCGCTTTCAAGACCCAATTTCAAAAACACGACAGGCGACAGGTGAAGTGACTATTCGGTATACATTTCTTGCCCACTATGATGTTAAGTCTGTAAGTCTGTGCCGTTGTCGACACAGCAATGTATGGCGAATTGTCACTATCACCTGTCGTCGGTCGCGCTTATGAAATTTGGCCCAGGTAGAAGGTTAGGTATCGTGTAATGGTCCAAAGAAAGAATGTAAATCATAAACGATCTTAGTCGACAAACGTCAAGAGGCAAGTTTTAAGTCAGCGGTTCTCAAACTTTTTTTACATGAAACCCCGTTGGAATGCGAAATATTTGCCGAAGCCCTTGAATAAAAAACAGTGTTGAACTATCGTCCAGGGAGGAGAGACGTATTTCAGATTTTTTCATCAGTGTTCATGTGGAGCCCTCGCAGAGGCTTTGTGGAGCCCTAGGGCTACGCGGAGCACAATTTGAGTATGGCGGCTTTAAGTAATCTACTGTATTAAATAAATAAATAAATAAATGTCTCAGGACAATTCACACCAATTGACCTAGTCTAGTTGGTGGTATTACCTGTATATTATTAGATTAGCCAATAGAAATTGGCGAAAAAACTAGCCAGTTCGCTAGACGATAAATGAACCCCAAGCCTCAAAAAATAGTAACACCCGGCCGTAGGGGTGGAACTTTTATAATTCCGCCGGAACTAGACCTATCTGACGGTCCGATCTCGGCATATCTCGCCGATTGGCCGGTCGTTATTGGGCCCTCTGTTTCGCCGAATTACTTCCTTAGTGGCCTTATGGGCTCGATAACGGTGTTTTCGGCCATTCGGCGGGGGATTAGTCCGTAGCTGATTATTGTGAGAACTGGCCCTTATTTATTTGTTTTCCCGCTAATTTTATGGGAGCGACAATGGCAGGGAATTAAAACGGCCTGCGGTATATTTTGTCTGGTAATTGAATAGGGAGCAATCAAAAGGAAGCCGACATTGGGTGATAACTATCTACGCTTAAGTGTGTCTACTCTCAACTCAAATGTCCTGTCAATTGGTCAAAGGCTAACTGGAAGAGATCTTTTAAAGGATACGTTCGTCTTTGTACATGTTACTTATTTTCTTGTAAACTGTTTTTTTTATTATTATGTGCAATAAAGAGTTTACATACATACATGCATATCTTGAAGACTGATGGTTTCACGTGATATTCGTGTCAGATTGCGGAGCGATTCTCGGATCATACGAGATCGATCTCGCACGAAAACAACTCTCAAATCCTCTTAGAATTTGTCATCTTGTCGTATCTCGATTGTGAGATGAATCTAGCATGAACCGAGAATTGGGGTCCTGCGGGTCGATTTTTGACTTTTGAGCGCTCGAGATTCCCCAGCCGCTGTAGGCCAATCAAATACGGGAGCGTTAATTTTAGCCAGCACTGATTGGTGCGCGGCTTTCGACTGTCTAACGTTTTGAAGTCAAAAATCACCCCATTGGTCATTATAGTCGAGATGGCATTTGCCAATTAAGCCTGCGCTGAACCTTACTCTACCTCCCCCAGGTTAACGACCTACATGTAAAATCATCATACGTAGAAAGAAATGCCACCCAGGCTCTTCGAGCTTCTCCAACAACATCTAGAACAAAATATAGCAATAAAATATCTCATCACATTTGATTAACTATGTCACCAGCATCAAATACACGCGTAATTGGTTATCATACAATAAATATTGCCAACATCGTTCACGGAGTTAATAGGAGACGCCAAACGTATGGTAAACTTATTCGTTATTCCATAAATTACCCTAACAGAGTGAAGGCAAAAGTCTCAATACATATCTTGTCATTGCAATACAACGGGAACATATATAAACAGCGTATAAAATGTTCCGCCAGTCGGCACAACCAAATAACAAGGGGTGGGGGCTATGCTGCAAAGGAGACAGCGATTTAGCATTCAATGGTGTTTAAACATGACCGTAATAAACAACGAAACATATGGAAGAATTCGCAGGGTTTAGCAGTGGATCTGTTGCAGGTTTGAGTCCTGGCAGTGCTTCAGATTTATTTCTGTGGTGTCATTGCATATCATTTAAAATTAATAATCAGATTGTCCAATATTAAAAAATAAAAATCGAAATAAATTTCGGTTACAAACAATTTAGTAATAAATGGCGTCATCCCTCGTCAGCTAAAGGTCACTGCAAAGTAACCCAGCTGAATGAAAAAAACTTGAAAAAGTTTCTTATAGATGACATCGAGGGTAGTAACATCTTAGAATCAATAATGTAATGACCGTAAAACAAAACATACACACCTAGTGCTAAGGCTTAAAAATAGCATAGGTACTAAAAAATCACAGCTGTAGGTTATGCTTTAGACGATGAAACACGCTATGGCCGTTTGGATGGAGAGCATTTTTTGAGGCTAAGTGCACAATCATCTTAAGACTGTTGTGTACCCAGCGCTCTCCATACAAACGGCGATAACGTTTTCCACCCTCTTAACCTTAACCGATGACCATGGTTTCTTTTTATGTTGTCATTGTGCCCTACGTTCGTATGTTTTTTTTTATATTCCTTATAGTTTCAAAAATATTAACGGCTTATTGTTTTGTTTTAACTACTAAAATGCAGATATTGTCAAACTTATGAAGAATATTTAATAAATCAAAACATACAAACCTAGTTCTAAGGCATAATGACAACATAACAAAAAATCAACGCCATAGATTAAGGTTTAGAGGGTGGAAACGTTATCGCCGTTTGTATGGGGAGTGCTTTTTGTGGCTAGGCACACAATCATCATAACCTCGTAAGGCCCCAAGTCCTAAACATAAGACAAATGTCAAACTGACGTTGAACTCACTTCAAACGAAATGGTTCAAAATTCATAGAGCGAAATTTGACGTGGGCCTTAGGAGGTTAAATCGCCGACGCGTCCGCTCTAACCCGCCCTCAACCTCAACCCTTCCTGAGCAAGAGTGAAATGTAGCGCAAAAAGAAAGCCTTGAGTGGCCCAATGTCGATCCTTATTTATGAGTCAGCGGATTATTATGACTTGCCAATTTTCCGGGATATAAAATCCGTTACTGCCGGCGCTGTTACGAGCGGGTGACGCTTTGCATTTCAAGTTTTATTGGCGTTGCCAATGAGACCTTGCTGATTACGTTTCCGGGATCCCTGCGTGGGGTAGAGATTTCCTTCGAAAGGTTAAAACTCTAGAGACAGCGCTATGTATGATTAATCGGTGACAATTCATTTATTTATGAATTTAACCCACTACTAACTAATAACAGACGTGGCAAAATTATGTACCCCGAATAAGGACATGAGACGCTGGCCCCCAGGGGCGGCGGTTCCTCGCCCTCTTAGAATAAAATAAATGGCATAAATATACATTGTGAAAAACAAGCATACCTACTAACATTTTTAATTTAACATTTGTGACACAACACTTACAACTTACGCAGATCTTTATAGACATAAGTTAGATCAAAATCAAAATCAAAATATTTTATTGTATAACTGTAGGTAGAAATAGATGTTAAAACAGAAAAGTATTCGCTACAACCTACCATAACATGGTGTACAATATTTGTCTTATATGTATTAGTATCACATAAAGTATCTTATTCACATGTTCTCTATTTATATATCTATGTATCTAAGATTAAAATAGGTAACCATGACCGACAAAACCTTATTACTTACTACTAATCTATATATATATATTTTATATTTTTAAACTCTGCCAGCATTTTTAAGAAAGTCCTGAACGGTATAAAAAAGTTTATCTAATAACCAGTCATTAATAATGCTTTTAAATTTATCACAGTTATGTATTTTAAATGAGTCTGGGATTTTATTATAAATTTGAACAGCCATCCAGAACATACTTTTTGAAAACGCAGTTGTACGATGAGAAGTGACTAGCAGCTTATGTCTATTCCTCAGGTTAAATTTATGTTTAGCAGTTTCGAACAAATGTGGATGTTTTTTTTGCAATCCTATGGGAACTGAAAGATGTACACACTAATAGGTAAATAAACGATCCTCAATCAATCTCAATCTCAATAAATCATTTATTTATAACGTTGACAGGATTCAACGGGAAAAAATCATTGTTAATTTACCTCGACGTTTCGGCCGTGTTTCAACGACCGTGGTCACGAGACGACGTCGACAAACGTCAAGGTAAATTAACAATGATTTTATCGCGGTAAAGTCCCGTCAACAAATATGTGTGAAAATCGCGTAAGTTTAAAACGACACTTCATTTGATATAGAATCATCGTTTCATCATATTTTTGCGGGTGGTAGGACCTTGTGCAAGGTCCGTCCGGATCGCTGCTACCATCTTGCGTGGAGAGGAAGACAGCCGGTGTAATTACTGGCACAAGAGGTATTCCATCTTAGCCCTCTGGTTTGGCAACGCATCTGCACTCTCTTTGTTGTTGCAGGTGTCTATAGGCGGTGATCACTTACCATGAGGTGACCCACCTGCTTGTTTGCCTTCCTATGTTGTATTTATTTAATTTTTATTGCACAAAAATTTACAATAAAATATCAAAAGGCGGATCAAATGCATACTTCTAGTTGAACAATGTCTAACGGGGTTGCCAATTGAAACAAGTAGTGTCACAATGTTTGCCACTGCTACGAGTACGGCTTCTTGTTAACGGCCACTTAAGATAAGCTTCTTATAGCCATGGTTCCACTATGGTGCTCTTGATAGCAACATTTACATGACAGTGACATTTCTTTATCACACTCTAGCATCCTTGGCTCTTTATTCTCCTAAGGTTCTCAATTCTTCATGTATGTTTGTTTCAGAAATGCGGTGCTTGTGAACCGATTTAGCATGGCCAAGCCGACACAGGCGACACGTGACAGTGACAATTCGGTTTACATTGCTTGCCTATTATGATGTTAAGTCTGTAAATCTGTAGCGTTACTTGTCGACACAATAATGTACGGCGAATTGTCACTGTCACCTGTCGCCTGTCGCGTTCATGAAATTGGGCCCTGGTTTGCGACCCCCTCGTGATAAGGTGAAGTGGTAGATGATGAGGACCAAGGATGGCTAATTGGCTACTAAAATTCTTTGATGGTGGATGATGGAACATTTTTTTATTAAATAGGAAGAAAAACTAGCCAGTGGGTCACCTGATAGTAAGTGATCATCACCACCCATAGACACCCGCAACTCCAAGAAGATTGCAGATGCATTGCCAACCCAGAGAGTTAAGATTAGGGTCACTAACTGTCCTGTATTTTAAAGGACGTCCCGTTTTTCAGCTATCATTTTGACCGTGTTCTGTATTTTAATAAGAAAAATACAAGACCATGTTATACATACCATAAAGGCGTTGTCAGTATTTTTTCCACGAATCCTGTAATTTTAGATCACATGTCTTGTAAAATGAGCAAATGGGGTCATCGTAGCTAAGATGGAATACCTCTTGTGCCAGTAATTTCATCAGCTACCTTGCCCTCCAACAGAACACAACAGTGCAAGCACTGCAGCTTAGCAAGCGGATTAGCGAGCAAGATCCCATAATGCCAACCCTTAACCCAAACCATAGAGATAAGTTTATTCTTACAACAAAAAAAAGCGTGCACAAATTACCCTTTTTTTCGAATGCGCGCCAACCCTGCCAGAATAGAGCGCCATCAAAACTAGATTGTCGCGAACATTGTGTTTTGCAGCCATTCGCATCCACGATATCGCCGGACGATGGTTGGCCCTCGATGCAGGGGAGTTATTCTCTGAGCACATCAGCGACGAGCTCGACTCGGGTAGTGCCCTATCTTGCTCTAGCGCGCTGGCTGGAGTAAGCAAGACAGGCGATGTTTTGACGTCGAGTCCAAAGCCGATGCGCTTAGAGAATAACAGAGCTGAAAACAAACGTCCGCTGCCAGATTGAACCGAGAAAAAGGGACGATGAAAAACCTCGTAAATACATGTATCTCGGTGCGGTTGGCGGGTTCGTGGAAGGGTATGTGACAATATTTGTATTTAGAATCAGAATCATTTATTTGTAAAACAGAAGTAAAGTCGTAAAAAAATACAAGTATTGAAAATAGCTTTGTATAAACATTATTTTCACGTAGACGTCTATATTGAAATAAAACATGCAAACTTAACACTTTAAAAGATGTATGTATACAAGGTTATTGGTAAGTCGACCTATTCCTGTCAAGCAGTTATGGGAGAGGTTATTTGCAGCAAAAAAGGTCATGTTACCCTGTCCGAAAATTATTATTTTCCGAGATATTGATCATCTGGCACAGCTCTGCTGGTTATGTTTCTGCCGCTATATCTTTTATTCTTGAAAACATAACGATGTTTTCACAATGCAAAGAGACAAGCGACACAACGCAGCAATTTATCGCGCGTGATTCCAATCCTATTCTAATAGTGCTTTGATAATATAATATTTACGTCGCCAAAATCACATACTCCGTTCTAGCCCGCGCCATAGCTTTCTAGGACAGCATTTTACTACGTAATAAACGCATAACTCCAGTTATCTGATGACCATGTTTTATTTTGATTCGCGATTACTGTCTCAAAGCAGCTTTAACTTGTATAATTCGAGAATAACAGGGGATTCTTTGTTTTTTTGCTGTTCATTTTTATGGTGAAATAGGGTTACTTAGATTGCGAGTGAATTATTTACCGTATACAGAGTTCCTAGCGCGAGCGAGTATAACGCCGCTGCGGCAGCGTTGAGCGCTACGATGTTACGTTAGAGAGTCGTACCCCTAAAGGTAGACCTCCAGATTACTAATACAAAACTTTGGTTGGGGCAGGAGAGAAGCTCTGTCATTATTTTTGTTTAAAAAAAGGTGAGATAAAAAAAATTACGAATTGAGAGTGGCACCAATTTTCATTTGATGTTTTCAAAAAGAAGCTTATTAAAGGAAAGGAATGATTAATATTTAAAAAATATTTAACTTTAAATATTTATTCAATTAGATGAAAAATGAAACGTGAACGCGAGTTAAATAAAACTCAAAAATGTGTAAAGCCCAGCTTTTTACCGTCGAAAATCGAAATGTCATTACTATGCTGTAAAATACATAGTATAAACGAAAACCCTAGGAAAAACGTAATTTTGGAAATTGTACGAAAACTAACTAAACGAAACTTTCTCCCAGTTTCATCGGATGCAGATTTAAAAAAAATAGGTCAAAGTAAACGAAAACTTTTAATAAAACAGTGGAATTGGCCCTGTAAATGAATCGGTGCTCTGCAGCGTTCGTTTGACAAATACTTTTGCTTAATGGTCGTTAGAACCATTTTCGTTATTCAGATGTTTTTGTTATCTAAGCACTTTTAATATTAGGGTCGAAATTCAATCATTGTAACGTTGCAAAACTGATATTAATTATTTTTACATAGTATAAAGTTTTTAAAGTTAGCAAGTTGAAGTGGCAGTGGGCAGAGCACATAGCACGGAGAACTGATGGCCGATGGGGTCGAAAAGTTCTCGAATGGCGGCCGCGTATTGGCAAGCGCAGCGTAGGATGACCAGCCACAAGATGGTCCGGTGACCTCATACAGGTGGCAGGAAGGCGCTGGTTGCATGCCGCTTCCAACCGGTTGCTTTGGAAATCCATGGAGGAGGCCTATGTTCAACAGTGGACTTCTTGTGGCTGAGATGATGATGATGATGCATAATGTTAAGTCGCTATCCATTCTTGTCTGTCCTAAATCTTTAGTATTTGTTCGACCGCCTTCTCTTCTAAACCACGCAACGGATTTTGATGCGTTTTATTAGAATTTTTCTTACAAGAGGTTTCTATGTATAGTCGACCAAGAAATTGATTGACCATTTTTCGACCGTATTACAGAGGGATAAGGTTCAAAAGTGGTCAAGCAATTACTTGGTCGGCTATACATCACGATTGTAGCCGTGCGAAGCCACGGCGGGACACTAGTGTTAATAAGTAAAAGTACAATGTTTTCGATTTTGATCCATAAACGAAAGTAATATAAAAAGTGATATGCCAGTAACTTGCGGGTAGTAGGACCTTGTGCAAGGTCCGTCCGGAACGCTACCACCATCTTGCTCGCTAATCCTGCCGATAAGCAGTAGTGCTTGCACTGTTGTGTTCCAGCGTGGAGAGTGGAGAGCAAGACAGCCGGTGCAATTACTGGCACAAGAGGGTTGGCAACGCATCTGCTATCTCTTTAGTGTTGCGGGGGTGATGGTGAGGCGATGGTGATCACTTACCATCAGGTGACCCACTTGTTTGTTTGTCTTTCTATTTCATAAAAAAATACTAACTTTTTACAAATAAAAATTAGTTGGCTGAATAAAATGTACAAAATAAACATTAAAATATTTTGCAAATTAAACAACTAATGATACTTGTGCTATGGGCACTAAACAACAGTTATATGTAGTACATTAAACTGTTGTTTAATAGTCTAAATAAGTATGTACTTATTTAGATAAATACAAACTTAAATATATATTTTGTGTAGCGTTTTGTACTGCAGACATTATGTTGTTATTAGGGCCCACTGAAAATCAGCGCTGCTGCTTGCAGCAGTTTATGCTGAGTGGGGTCCTTTTCAGCATTAATAATGTAATATTTGTATTGTTTTTAACCTTTAGTCGTTTTTTTATGTTTTCTGCTAAATAAATATTTTCTTTCTTTCTTTCTTTCTTATATTATTTTAAAATTATGTTTTTGAAAATTTAAGAAAAAAATTAAACTGCCGACTCCCTTGCTCCTCGCTTATTCCCAGTAGAGTCTTTAATTTTTCAAAGCGCTGGTAGAATTAAACATGAGATAGCATTGGCTATCTACCCGTAAAATATTTTTTTTTTTTAAATAAACTCCAAACCAAACCAAACCAAACCAAACCGACCAAACTAACATCAACCAAATGTTGGGCCCTAACCCCCAACCCAACCTTAAGCATAACGTGCGGAACGCAGCTCTCCGAAGCCAGTTGGAGCTGTATAGCACACGCGACGCGTACGCAACCGACGTTGTCCGGCTCTCACTCAAGGTCTCTAACCACTAGATTCGCCCCACCCGGTCCTCAAAATAAATAAATATTCAAAAAAGCTCCGAGGACAAATCCCAAACATCCAAACAAATTTACGTTTACTTTTTATTTTATCTCAAGAAATATCCGGGCAGTAAGCCCCCGGAATTGTTGGCCGACAGCACTATCGCAGAATAGAACAGCGCTGCCACTTTAATAACCGGATAAGAACGTTACGGCATTCTCAGTGTGGGATTCCATTACTGTTACAAACGATTTTATTAAGAAAAACTTGTGACACTAGTGGTGATTAGACACACACACACACACACACACACACACACTCACACATATACACGACCGTGCATGCATCTGTGTGGATAAAGTTGTGCTGTGTAAATTACATACTTATCTCATTCTTTTCTTTTTTTGGTCACTATATTGACTAACTCACTGAGTCTCAAGATACAAGCTTAGCCTAGTTTAGGGTATATCAGATATGATTATCGTATTTTTTCGAAATTGGTTCTCAATAAACATTTTCATTTTTTTCATCATCCTACAAAATCTAGATTCCAATGACTGGTATAGGTAACGCAACTATATTCAAATGTTATGCAACGACAACACAAAGAAAAATTAGGGTAATGGCGGGACTCGAACCCGCAACATCAGCATTCCGTGCCTTGCGTTTGCCACTTTCGCAACATTACCAGACGCAAGCAAATATAGTTAAGGTAAATGATCACACACACGAATACGCATCGCTATACAAAGAAAACAAAAAAATGAACGTTCGAACGCAACTCTCCGGTACACACGTGACATGCAGCGCGTGCGTGACCTCACTCTCGTTGCGTTACCAATACTTTGAGTACAGTACTTTTCCTAAAACTAAATCCTCTGCTTTTCACCGCTGTGTAGCCTCAGATAGCATCCCATATTAAGTCCATTCCGTATTTGTTCCCGTATATAATTCCTCCCATAAAACCACCATCAATTTATACCGAAATAATAGGACAACTTGACCGTTTAATACCCCCACTGCTTATGTTATTCCCCTCTTTATTTATAGGCATTTATAGGTATTGATTACAGACAATGCGTATATTGTTTGAGGGTGATGTGTTTGCGAAAATCGTACCGGCTTTATGGCATGTTATTTGCGTCGCACTACGTTTGTAAGGGCCATTTACACTAAGCAAGTTCTTGTATATTCATAAATCATTTATTTAAATAGTCAGAGAACAAAACATAAGTAGGTTAGTAGTCACTTTAGTATATCTATATTAGTACACAATGTACGGAGCTATATAATGATGACAAGACTTAATTATACATGCGCCTGCGCGCCTACTTTACAATAAAACTCTTACTTAGTGCTAGTTTACAATTTATTGCCTAAACTAGGATACAAATGTAGCCTGTATCTTAGGCAAAGGATAAAGGATATAAGTATGCCAGTTGCTTTACATTGCGGGGCACAATCGTCCGATCACATCATACCTCAGTGTAATGTAATGTAATTTGCAATGTAATGCGATTTGCATGCGAGAACTTGCTCTGTGTAAATGGTTCTTAAATAATCAGTATCTTGGGAACTCATGATTCTCGAACAGGGTACTTGACCTTTTTTTTACTGCAAATAAGCTATATCCCTTCAAATATGTAATCCTTATTTATTATGTATAAGAAAACCTTTGTTTTCCTTGATAAATACCATTGAAATAGTCTAGCAGTCTTTAAATAGCGTCACAATTGGCCGAAATATCGTTATATGAAAATGAAAAAAATATTTTGCAAGTAGGCCATACAGGCTTTTTACATGTCTGAATCTACTAGCGCTTCGGAAAATGGAAGAATCTGCTGAGAGGAAATGCTACAAGAAACTCAGCAAATAATAGTATTGTCTGTTTATTACTGGTAGCGGGCGATATAAAACGTCAATATTGCCGCCATGGTCGTCAAGACTCAACCATACTTGCAGCAATAATGCGGAAATATTGCGGATATACTGTACCCTAAATCTCGGGTCACGCGAGATGCATCTCATGGGCGAGATTCGTCAAAAAATGGCAGATTTCTAAGATATTTGACAGCTGTTTTCGTGCGAAATGAATCTCGCATTAACTGAAAATCACCCCGCTGGACGAATGTTGTCGCAGACATTGCCGTGAAAATGTTGATGGCCGCCTTAAGAGTGTACAATCGACATTCCTGTCTTATTTTAACGTTATACAAATACAAATACAAATAATTTATTTCAGACTTTGAATCCATAGTGTTAGGATAAAAGTTATTATGCAACCGTGTAGCGTTTGCCTTTGAGATAGGAGACTCGAACCTCCCATCGGCAGAGAACTCGTTCTGAAATCTCTTTGCTTCTTTGGCTAAACTCCGATCCAACCCAGTGACTTAAACTTCTGAATAAACGACATACTACTTTTTCAAAAATCGAACGCAATGTTTCTCAAACGTTCGAATTCAATTCGTTCAAAAATCGGGAAGGTTCTTTTTCGAGTGCATTTCACCGGACGTATTGCGCCCATGAAAGTTTTATGCAACTAAAAGGAATCCACGATGAGCATCTCTTGAGGTCCGCACACAGCGCGAATACAAATGAAGCGTGCACCTTAAAGAACCTAGGACGCGTGTTATTCAAATGTGAACTTACGATTTATGTAAATAGCGAGGGTTTTCTGTTGCAGTTTGCACGTTCCAAATAGTTGGAATCGCCATTTTACCATACAAGATATGTGCAGGTGCGGCGGGAATCGGTCCGTATTGTGTTCGACGAGTCGATTTCTATGTTGTAAATGTTTTATTTTTATCAAAGGCGATTTGGATTCAAATACAAAAAAACAGGCTCCGCGTCTATTTGTCTATGTCGAATTTTCCTAAAAACCGTTGCATAGATTTTGTTCTGATTTTTGGGACTATTGAAACTGTTATAAAATAAAGGGAAAACGAATATGATGTTTTATTTCAATTAAACGCACTATCCATCGTTATAAACCAAAGAGTTAGGTAATATTACTATAAAGCTAAAATTTCGAAATTTTTGCAGTTTTATAAATACTTATTGTGGCTAAATGGTGTGACTTTTTATCATTTAGTTTTGCGACTGTAAAACATTGTTTCTTAACACGTTCATGTGCGCTACGTGATAAGACGTAAAAATTTGGTATATACGGTGCAACAGAACGTAAATAGTCGTCAAAATAAAAAAATTAAAACCTCCATACAACATGACTGAACGCCGAGCGTCCGTACTAAATTCTGTCAGCTACGTCATCGTGCTACATTATGTCAAAAATTGGAACTGCTAGTGCCACGCTATATCCAACTTTACGCTTACTAAAGATGACTAGAGTACACACACATGCAAGGACCTTTACAAATACTAACAACGTCCTATGACGTTGCTGCTGTTCCGCGAGTTGACGTTAAGAAACGTTCGTGTCAGATTTCGCGTTATTTTTACCCCCGTTGTATCACAAAGTCTATAGACGTCGCATTTTGTATGGGGAAGTACTGTGCGAAACAACGATATCCTAAAAAATCGGCAGCGCACGTGAACGTGTTAAGGAATTGTGAGTTGGAAGTTCATGCTTCAAATAATAATATTAATAACTCGACCTTTCAAAATCAAAGCACAATCGCGTAAGAAACAGTCCTTTATTTTCGCAAAACGTCAGTCATGTAAAGGTCGGGCCACACCGGATGCGTTAGCAGCACGGCTCCGGAAACATGCGCATGCGCATTAGGACCTCCACTGCTGGTCATAGGCCTCCGCCAAAAAGGTAGCAACTACGACCGGACCTCCGCTGGTCATCCAGCGTGATCCCGCAGCCATCACTAAGTCGTCGGTCCACCTTGTGGCAAGCCTGTCCACGCTGCATCTTTTAAAATGGTATTTTTAATATCTATCCGTTCAAATTGTATTATTTCAATGTTTATAAGTCGCGGTAGCAGAAGAAATTATTATCTATCAGCTAGTTATTTTTTACAACTATCGTTTGGACTTCAGTCCCCTGGCGTATATTTTTTTAATTCTTTATTTATTTAGGGGCTTTGATCAGAATTGAACATGTCAGCCCCATTAGAAAACAATACAATTATATACAAAAAAACATCAAAAATCCACAACACAAAAAACTATTTTATCAAATATTTGTACAAACACCTAGCTGCATCGCTAGTTGGTTCAGCTAAAATCATTTGCAATGATCCCACATTGAAGGAATCAAACCCCAATTGCACAAACAACCTGTCCCTAATAGGCTTCGTCCGGACATGCATAATATTTACGGGCGTTTAAGGGAAGCGACAGGCGATTCCTGCGCAAGCGGCTGTCTCGCGCAAAGGATAATATAAGTTTAGCTATCCAGCGCGGGAACGCCGTTTGTGTTATGGGCAGCCGCGGGGGCCTCATCTCTATAATTTGTAATTAGGTTATATATTTTAGGTCTTAGGTTTTAAGTTTATGTATTGCTTTTTGTATATTTTTACATTCCATGAATAGATACTCTTTCCATATCTACCAGCTACTTTTTATTTTTACCAACTATCGTTTGAATTTTAATCCTCTGGCGCATAATTATCTAGCAGCTACTTTTTTTAACAACTCTCGTTTGGGCAACGGATCGCTCAAGTATTTGAATTTGAATGACTAATTGCTCGACATGTTTCGGACCAGTCAGTGATCCGTTTGTATTAATATGTCCGAGTCTCACGGTAGTTTTATGTTAAAAACTATCGTTTGGACTTCAGTTCCGTGGCACTTATGCGCCTGGCGAGTTATATCTCTCTGTAGCACGTCGATATAAAATTCTCTCAACACATCAGCCCTTTTATTCTCTAAACGACACATCGCGGCATTTATCTCAACTTGAATCGATATAACAGCGACGAGCTCGACGACGACGGCAGCTCTCGTCGTCGAGCTCGTCGCTGTGACATCGATTCAAGTTGAGATAAATGTCATACAGTCAGCGTCTCACATCCTGAGATGACTAATTACGTCTAGCTTCACAAATATAAGTATAAGGCAAATGATAACACACCAATAAGGATGGCATCCAAAGTTTGCTACGCTACATTTTTATATGTGTGACAAAGTCAAAGTCAAATTCAAAATATTTTATTCAGATTAAGCTTACAGGTAGCACTTATGAATGTCAAAAAATTAACCTTTTTTTAAATTTAATTTTATTTATTTTTTAACAATTAATTTTTAAGTTACAAAAAACAGATGGTACATTCATATTAAAGTAGAAATAAAAATGACATTAAAATTAAATCAAAACTTGTCAGTGCTTCCGTTGTCGTGAGTGTTGTTTTGAAAAGAGAAGAAAGAAAAAGATAAACTGCTGAGTTTCTTGCGGGGTTTCTTCTCAGCAGATTCTTCCATTTTCCGAAGCGCTAGTAGATTCAGACATGTAAAAGAGCCTATATGGCCTATTTGCAAAATAAATTTTTCATTTTCATTTTCATTTACAAAACCCACTTTTCACTTAATCACAAAACAAAGCCTCTCGTATGAAGACCAAAGATAATCCGCTTTTGGCCTCCGGAAACATAAGCGTGTAGGTACAGTCAAGGAATTAAATTTCCAACCCACCTAAGGTTCAATAGCATATAGCAAACTGTCACCATAAGAGCTATAGAGCAAGACGTTAGTTTGACATATCGACCTTAATGCATTGCGAATGTCAGACGACATTTCAACGAAATGGGTAGGGAATTAAATTCCTTGACTGTACTATACCATCATCATCATCTCAGCCAGAAGAAATCCACTGCTGAACATTGGCACTACATTATGTATAGTCGACCAAGAAATTGCTTGGCCACTTTTCGACCGTATTACAAAGGAATAAGGTTCAAAAGTGGTTAAGCAATTACTTGGTCGACTATACTATATGTATAGGTACTATATGTGTAGATGATTATGTTTTTTACAAGTAGCACTGGTAGAACCTGCTGCGAAACTCAGGAGCTTATACTTTTTTACTTACTTATCCTTATATTTTAAGTACTTAACATCATTACTCTTCTTCATCTTCTTTACATAGTAAAATTAAAGCCACTATGTATTCCTGTCTGTCCTAAATCCTATAGTGCTTGTTCAACTGTCATTTATCATTTGTCAACTGCCTTCTTTTTTTAAACCACGCAACGGATTTTGATATGGTTTTCACTGTCATTTAGATATATTTTTTCGGAAGGTTTTTATATTATTACATCCTGCGGCCCTAACATGACAGCCCAGGTTTAGTTTAACCCCTCCCTGTGTCTCTGTCTAACTAGTGTCATAAGAAAGGGACGCAGAGAGAAATAAACTAAACTTGGCCAGTCATGTTAGGGCCACTGATTGTGAGTACGAAGCCGGAGCGGGTCTAGAAAGAGAAGGCAGTTGAACATACACTATAAGTATTTAGGACAGACAGGAATGGATAGCGACTTTACTTTATCTACAATAATCTACGTGTATAATGAAGAGGTAAACTTTGTTTTTATGTTTATTTATTAACTAGCCGACGCGCGCGACTTCGTTCACGTAAAATAAGTAGCCTATGTCCGTCAGGAATAGTGTAGCTTTCTATCTGTGAAAGAATTTTTGAAATCGGTTCAGTAGTTCCAGAGATTACCCCCTACATACAAACAAACTAACAAACAAACAAACAAACAAAGTTTTTCTCTTTATTATATTAGTGTAGATAGAAGTGTAGATTGGTTTGTAGGGGTAATCGCCAGAAATACTGATCCGATTAGAAAAATATTTCACTGATAGAAAGCTACACTATCCCTGACGGACATAGGCCAATTCCACACGAACACCTCGTTGAGTTTCTTGCCGGTGTTTTATCAGAGGTTTTCCGAACCGATCGTAAATTTTATGACATTCATAAGTGCTTTCTGTGAGCCTAATCTGAATAAAGATACCTTGACTTTGAATTGACTTTGAACAAAGTCGCGGACCGCTAGTACTATGTAAAGACGAAGAAGATTAAAAATCAGAATAAATCGCGTTCAGTGCGCGACAGCCCTAGCCCCTGCATACTTACACTTTGCATTCCCAGAGTGGTCTCACTCACGCTTCGTTAGGGCGAGAGCGTCGAGGGCTGTCACTTCAAAGGAAACGAGGGAATCCGCACATTTTTCTCTCATCTTTTTTGTTACCGTATTTTCTCGGCGGTTTTTTACTTAATTACTTGGCGCGTGTGATAATTATTTAAAAGGAATTTGTTCAGAGTGTCATTTGTTTTCAGGGAGGTTTATCGGGGCGTTAGTGACAAGGAAGTGGCGAGTGGTTTTTTATTTATCGACAGGCTGTCCGTTTTCCGAATTATAGGTGTTAAATTATGGAGTTTTTCTTAGGAAAATGGTTGGAGCTTACGAGAGTGAGGGTAGTTCGATTAGGTAATAGAAGCGTGCGATTTGCAAGAACCGCATGCTTTTTATTTCTAGAATAAGTACGTAATGAGTAATACACAAGTTGTTATTTTAACATCATAGTGGGTTTATTTCCGTCCATTGCAATTATGAGAAAACTTGAATAATAGGTACAGTCAAGGAATTTAATTCCCTACCCATTTCGTTGAAATGTCGTCTGACATTCGCAATGCATTAAGAGGAAACACCAAGGCCTAAAGAATTGAAAAATAGGTATTTGTAAAATCTATTCCTGCCTCCATCTATCAAGCCTCCCCCCGCAGAGCGCAATAGAGACAGCCGCAGCTTGGACTGAAAATACCTATTTAAAGTACACAAAATCAACGATTCGTAGACCCCTGATTCCTTCTCCAAAACTTAAGAGGAAACACAAGGGCCGTTTTTCCATACAAACGTCGCCCCTGTTTCCTCTCTGGATAATGCCAGTAGAGCAATATTGTTTTTCCAAAAAATCGATGGCCACTATTATGCATGTCTCTATGTTTTCCTTTTTTTAATAAATTAATTATTAAAAGAGATATGGACATTCAAAAACCTAAAAAATTGGCCAGATTTTCGGCTGCGTTCATACATTCAGAAAACAAATTTTACTAGATTATATAAAAAAAGGAAAACATAGGAACACTGCCAAAGCCTTTCTTTAATTTTTAATGAAAAAAGTAGTTAAATCGGTTAAGTTTTGGAGAAGGAATCAGGGGTCTACGAATCGTTGATTTTGTGTACTTTTAATAGGTATTTTCAGCCCAAGCTGCGGCTGTCTCTATTGCGCTCTGCGGGGGGAGGCTTGATAGATGGAGGCAGCAATAGATTTTACAAATACCTATTTTTCAATTCTCTAGACCTTGGTGTTTCCTCTTAACCGATTTAACTACTTTTTTCATTAAAAATTAAAGAAAGGCATTGGCAGTGTTCCTATGTTTTTCTTTTTTTATATAATCTAGTAAGATTTGTTTTCTGAATGTATGAACGCAGCCGAAAATCTGGCCAATTTTTTAGGTTTTTGAATGTTCATATCTCTTTTAATAATTAATTTATGAAAAAAAGGAAAACATAGGGACATGCATAATAGTGGCCATCGATTTTTTGGAAAAAAAATATTGCTCTATTGGCATTATCCAGAGAGAAAACAGGGGACGACGTTTGTATGGAAAAACTGCCCTTGTGTTTCCTCTTAAGGTCGATGTGTCAAACTAACGTCTTGCTCTATAGCTCTTATGGTGACAGTTTGCTATATGCTATTGAACCTTAGGTGGGTTACAAATTAAATTCCTTGACTGTACACAGTTATCGTGAATAAACTGGGCGTAGTCACTTATGTTACAACGAATTGTTTCTTTAAAGCCAGCCGTTTAACCAAAGCCAAGTAAGTATATAAACTAAAATGAAAACAGAGGTAATTGTAAATAGATTTTAAGCCAAAAACTTAAATTGATTCAAAAAAATAATTAATAAAGTCAGGCGTTACTTTGCGGAGGTGCATATCAACAAACTGTAACAAATTACCTTGCTACTCCGTGAAACCACGGATTCGCAGAGAAGCAAGATTTTGTTACAGTTCGCGATTTTAGTAAATCAATAAAAAAAAACCTGTTCAAATGCAAATTTTGTGGACTACTCTTAAACGTTACGGTCCAACTTTTCAACATTTTTCACAATTTTACCTTTAAAAAAAGTTCCTGCCATAAAAAACTTAACAACACACTCTCATAAATCTCAAAAAAGTACCAGGGCATCATGACCCAGGAGGAGACATTAAACAAACCAGCGCACTAATAACCAAGTCCGTTAAACAAACAGCGGTAATGCGCCGGGGAGGTGAAAGTCGCGGCAAGAAAGGTGAATGCGTCCCTCAGCTAACGTTAACGTCCGCGTTCCCGGTTCCGCACATTAGGTCCAATCGGATCAGTGTTGCCACTTTAGCCACTTTTTGGCTAGATCTAGCAACAATTCCATACTTGTTAGCAACAAAAAATATATTCGGTAGCTAAATACTTTAGCTACTTTATCTAGCCACTTTCTTGTTTATTAATAAATTACTAGTTACAATATATTTACTAAAATAGGTCATTAGGATAAAAAATACTTAATACTTAACTCACATTTTTCGGAAACAAAACATGTGTCTAATATTCTGGCTATCCGAGATAAAATTCTGCATGAAATTGGAAAAACAAAAAAAAACTTGAACTCGAAAATCCTGAACCAGAACCTTCGACTTTAACATTAACAACATCAGCTGTTATTATAGGTATAGAATGAGATTTTTTGTTTAGCCAATTTTAGCCACTTTAAGCGAGCATGAAATTTCCCGAATCTGGCTACCTTTTGAGTATGGTCTAGCTAGTTGTCCCGAAGGTAAAGTGGCAACACTGCAATCGGGCGCCGTCCTTTTCTAACTGGTGCTAGTTGAGCGGGACACGCGTCACGCTAACGCGGGTTGGGGCGAGTTGCGTTATCATTGCGCAAAGCAAATCTCTCTCCGCGGACGCTTTTACACTTTTTTACGAATTGCTAGGAAGCAATACACACGGATACAGCGGATGTAGAATATTATTATGTAATTTCTAAAGTGCTATGTCTATAGTATAATATAATATCGCTATCCATTCCTGTCTGTCTTAATCCTCATTAATCTTTCGGCCGCTTACTTCGTCTAAATCACTTAACGCATTATGATGCAGATTTCACTGTAATTTTGAGATTTATTTCAAGAGGGTTTTTATTTACCATACATGCTAATTGCACAAGTGCTAAGCCGGAGCCGGTCGCTACTGTACTATATTAAAATGACAAAATGTGACACTGCCACTTTTTTATATCTAAAATAGGAAGGAAAACAAGTAAGTGGGTCACCTGATGGTAAGTGATCACCACCTATCCTGCCACCACCACCACCTCCTTAGTGTTGTGGGAGTCTATGTACAGACACCCGCAGCACCAAGGAGATTGCAGATGCGTTGCCAACCTAGAGGGCTAAGATGGCCAGAAGACCCGAAACAAAAGTAAATTAACAGTAATCAAATCAAATCAAAATCAAAATCATTTATTGCAGGATCTGATCCCATAATGTGTTAGTAACAATAATTACTTACAAAACTATGTTAGTGCGCAATATAAATTAAAATTTTAAATTAAAATTAAAATTAATTTAAATATCTAACATATCAATAACTATAAATAGGAAAATGATAGCCATTAGTCTTAAAGGTTTTTGTTAAATTTTCCTTTTTTAATCCGTTTTAATTTAGTTTATTACCCACATTTAGTATGTTTGTTGTCCTAGCGGTCCGTGTGTATTTTTTTTAATATATAAAAAAAATGGCCGCCAACGTAACGCGCTGTTAATGGTTTACTCCGGCGCTCGTTATTAAACCGGGCTTAACGACATTTTGTTTTGAAAACAGATTACACGCGGAATCACTCCGCGGTTGATTATGACGTGTGATTAAAAACCATAAAGGGGCGAAAAATGTACGTTTTAGGGTTCCGTAGTCAACAATGAAACCTTATAGTTTCGCCATGTCCGTCCGTCCGTCCGTCTGTCTGCAGCCTGGCTCATGGACTCTCAGTACTAGAAAGCTGTAATTTGGCATGGATATACATATTATATTAATCACGTCGACAAAGGGGTGAAGTAAAATTTTGAAAAATATTTTTTTTAGGTTACCCCCTACACGTGATATTAGTTGTAAATTTTTTATTGGACTGATAAACTCCATTGGCACGGAACCGTGATTGCAGATTCGCATTCCGCCGGATTATCAAGGTTTTTCTTTGTGTTTTCATTGCATAATATTTAAATGCAATCAATTTTTGATTTCTATAAGTAATTTTCAGAAAATCCAGCCAGGATGTAAACTGACACAGTTTCCTTATATTTTGTGAAGAGTAAGTTAATTTAAAGGTACTGTACAGCCCTACGCCAGATTTTAATCAAACAAAAAGAACAAAATGCCAAGACATACGACACTAAACGAAAAAAGGACGATCCGATCAATAAAAGGAAACGCTGTCAAAAAAACAAACGCAATCCAAACATCTCTAAAAGTAAAATATCTAATAAAAACAAATTGGATACTGTGTTCAATTATGTTCCCCTCCATTTTATTTAATTTTTCAGTTACATTCCTTGGCCGGGGAAAAACATGGACTCTCAATTCCGCCTTCAATAAAAATCAACTCCATAATGTCCGACTACGCGGCGCGATCAGATTGTTGGATCCCAGTCACAGACGAGTGCGACCCAAGCTACACAAAATAACTGTAAAGCCGCTGTCAAACAATTGCCGATCAAACCTAAAGCTGTATAAGGAAGCTGTTGGCAACTGGCTGCAACGACCTCCTCAAGTCCTTAGATCGATACATTTTTACGAAGCTGTTATTTATGTTAAATTTTGTTTTGTTTCGCGCTCTGTACCATTACCATGAGTTTTTATCGAAAATTTATATTACGTCCTACAGTTGATAGCGGTTAAATACGCTCCCATTTGCCAGTGAAAGAGTTAATCATAGTCGATACGGTAGTTTTCGGTGATATGTGTAAAATTTGTGACTCATGGTACCAATATTCTACGGCAACAGCTACAAAACTTTAGTCACTAGCGCTTAGGTTACGATAGGTAATTTACCGTTGGACTCATACTAGCGGTTTTTAGTTCTCTAAGTGAGCGTTAGAGGCGCTGTACAATTCCCCATACAAATCGTTTACGCCGTCGCTAGCGAGTATGGTTACGGCTAGGTGTACTGTACTCATGGTAAGGGTACTGCTTGGCAGTTGTACTGTCAGGTTCGCACAGAACGGAGTGACAGTGTTGTTTTCTTGATTAAAAGTCTTAATATTGTTTAAACTATAGTTTCCATTATAGCGTAGCAACAAGCATACATCCTACAGTCCTCGCTAACAGAAACTGTAATGCAGTGTTATAGCTAGCTATACAGCTCTTAGTTTGCTTAAATGGGCAGAAATTAAACAGCTTATACAGTTCACATCTTAGTAATATTATATTGGTATTGTTACTGGTAACAGTCGTAGCGTAGTCGTAGCGTATACACGCTAGATTTTTTAAATCTTGGAGGGAAGTCCAATTTAAAAAAGGTCTGTTTTATTTTTCTATCTTTTATGTCACGGTAAAGAACAAATAAAGTACAAATACAGAAGGATCTATTCAAACAAAACGGCGTTTAAGAATAAGAAGTGACCTACTGTATGCATCTCTGTCTATTGTATGACTCGTATTCATTCGCACTCGCGGCAGCTTAATAACGGCGGTCACAGTGTAGTGTTGCGCCGAAAGACTTGTAGCTTCATGAAGTTCGCCGTGCTTGCTACATAAGTCCTAGCACGCTAGTATTAATCGCTGACATGCAGTATATCTCCCTTTCTAACTAGTAGGCGTGTGCGAGAGGGACAGATGCTTTTACGTGTGCGATAAATGCGTAACTTTATAGCAGATTACGCTAGAATAGCGCATTAAGTAAAAGAATTATTGTGATCCTTGCGTGTTCACCAACGCGGGCCTATCAACCGAACCTAAAAGCTGTACAGTTACCTTTATGAAGCTATTATACAGCTTATGTAGCGCTTAATATGCTGTTTGGGGTGCTATGCTATACAGCAATCCTAATCCGCTGCGCTCTAAAATCACCTTTCGCTTCGACAAAGCGCTTGGTTAACTTAGACGTCGGTTACACGCTCATTCTGTCGTCAGTTTAGTCCATCATTCTGGTCACAATGACGAGAGAATTATCGTGTAACCTGTCTCGTGTCGTGTCAGTCTGAACTGATAGTAACCGTGTCCATTTGTCATCATTCTGGCATTAGTCAAAACTATACCGGAATGATGGACTGAACTGACGCCAGAATTAGCGTGTAACCGAAGTCTTAAAAAAACTAAAATACTCGTACAAGCCGCCATCTTGTAACTTGCACCTGTTCTGAAGACTCACTTGAAGTAAATAAGATTTTCTATACAAAACGTCCCGAGGGATTCTTTCTAGAATTAATCTTTTAATGCCTCCTCTACCTTTTTCATTAAAGGGATGATCCGTGGAGTAATTAATCGCAGATATTTTGCGAAAGCAATTCCTTGAGATGTACTGATTACCGAACATTGTATTAGGTGGAGGCTGTTATTGGGGGCTGGCCTATGAAAGGTTTCTTTGGGAAAGTTTGGATTGATTTATTGTGGATTAGAAAAATGTTGTACAGGTGTGGGAGACTGTGTTAGCGTTTTATGTGTG
Organism: Ditula angustiorana; assembly: GCA_963691745.1. NCBI lineage: Eukaryota > Metazoa > Arthropoda > Insecta > Lepidoptera > Tortricidae > Ditula > Ditula angustiorana. The sequence continues at coordinate 1,922,395 of OY829480.1, read as the reverse complement.
TTTTTTACGTGTTCTATATTGAAAGGTCACGTCGCATCTGCGCGTTTGGTGTATACCCAAATGTATCAATGATTCAATTTAAAAATATGTATATAAATGACATGAAATCCATCCACCAACGTATTCGTTAAATATAAGTACAAAATTACTCTTTTAGATTAATAAATCGAAATATAAAATAAAGTACAGTCAGCCTCAGAAGTGGCTTAACAGTTAAGAACCTTGTCGTCGTATCGTATGACATGAGAGTTGATCGAATTTGTCACATTACTGACAGCGACAAGGTACCAAAATGTTCCGCTAATTCTGAGCCTGACCTTACCTACTAAATTAAATAATATCAAAAATCATCTTCTACAAAACCATCATGTTTATGTATTGAATTGCAGAATAAAATTAACAGCAAACATTTAATTTAACTTTTTTTTGTTATGAAATAGGAAGGCAAACAAGCAAGTGGGTCACCTGTTGGTAAGTGATCACCACCGCCTATAGACACCTGCAACAACAAAAAGAGTGCAGATGCGTTGCCAATCCAGAAGGCTAAGATAGAATACCTCTTGTGCCAGTAATTGCACCGGGTGTTTTGCTCTTCACGCGGGAACACAACAGTGCAAGCGCTGCTGCTTAGCGGCAGGATCAGCGAGCAAGATGGTGGTAGCGATCCGGCCGGACCTTACATAAGGTCCTACCACCCACAGAACTTAACTTATGTTTACTTGTACTATTATTTATTCTATGCCGTGAGAAAAAAGATAGGAACATAAACAGACCTTTTTTTAAAATTGGACATTGAAAAACCTAGACGCTAGCCTACAAAATATAGATTTTATTAACAAATATCAGTAAAAAAAAACACTTTTCAGCACCTTTGACTAACGAAGCGAAAACTAAAATAGTGATACAAGACCAACGTAAAAAGCTTTTCAGGGAATATTACTTCTTAGAAATAAGCTTGGAAACATAAAAAAATATATGGAAATTAGGTACGTGGTGAGTTCATATTTATTTAGAGTTTCTTTCTGAATTTTTTGCTCAAATAATTGTAACATAACATTTTTGCTTGATATAATATGTGAATTTGTAATCGTAACAAAAAATATTATTTTGTGATGTGAATAAATCTGTCTGTTTATTCCTTTTATATTTTGTAATACATACGTGTTTGTGTACGCCATTCGTTCAAGTAGCGAATGGTTGTATTATAAGATCCGGATGCTGCCTCGTACAGAGGCGAAACGTGCGTCGATCGTGTAGTTTTAGTGTTTAGTGGTGGTGGTGTGTAGTAGAGTCGGTTAGATATATGTTGTCTCGTTTGAAAGCGGAGGAGGGTGGGTTTTTGCATGAATATGTCGCACAGACACAGCTATTTTGCACGAGCCCGGCACTGGTGTCGCGGAGTAGCAAGGTGATTTGTTCCAGTTTGTATATGATATGGACCTCCGCAAAGTAACGCCTGAATTTATTAATTACTGTAATATCTTGCTTCTTGCCATATCTCATGGTTCTAGGTCAATGGGAAGTAGGTACTATATAGGTTTTTGATTCCCTCGTAAATGTATGAAATATGCGGCATAAACGACCGTCTCTTTTGATTGTATTGGCTTAGAAGCTTTTTCACAGGTCTAATTAACGAGACTTGAGTATTTGATATTAATTTCAACTCAATACCTCCAGGGCCTAATTTCATAAACGCAACAGGCGACAGGTGTGAGTCACAACTTGTTATACATTGCTTGCCCACTATGACGTTAAGTCTGTAAGTCTGTAGCGTTACTTGTCGACACAGTAATGTACGGCGAATTGCCACTCACCTGTCGCGTTTAAAAAATTGGGCCCAGGAATTCATGGAAAAAAGACCCAGACAGACAGACGGACCACAAGGTGATCCTATAAGGATTCCTTTTTGCTTTGAGGTACGGAACCCTAAAAACTGTTAGATCTCATCGTAATCTGTCATACATGTGACACATCTCGAAGAGCGCGAGAATCCAGAGCCAGCGGTGCCATGCTCGGTTTATTCGAGATATCTCGCAAAAACAACTATAACTGTATCCATAATTTATAACGTTATCGGGACTTTAACGCGATAAAAGTATATTGTATAGCGTTATAAATATGTGTGAAAATCGCGAAAGTTTAAAACAATTCAAAACTGTATCCTTTGGAAATCCACTTTTAACGTATCTCGAATGTCAGCCAAATATCGCATGTACAGAATCAGCATTCTGAGGCTTTCGCAGCCGCGTAGCCGTTCCTCGCAACAAAACACAGAAAAGCAATATCTCTCCACACACCATTTCCTTTCACTTTGTAGAAGCTAATTTGTAAAAGCAATGGGTAATTTGGTACCCCATGCATACTTACTTATCGCTTTCAATTAAAACTTCGTGACGAGGGTACCGCCGCCTAGCGGCTGTTTTGTGCAATTAAACTTCGGACTAGTGAGCGTGCAAGCCTACGTGTGGATCTCATGGGTTTTTGTGCGATTCTGGACTTTTATTCTATGTAACATAACGTTAATTAGCGAATAATTAATAGATTCAGGCGTTACTTTGCGGAGGTCCATATCAACAAACTGGAACAAATTATCTTGCTACTCCGCGAAACCAGTGCCGGGCTCGTGCAAAATAGCTGCGTCTGTGCGACACATATATGTTCATGCAAAAACCCACCCTCCTCCGTTTCCACACGAAACAACATATTTAACACAGACTCAACTACACACCACCACCACTAAACACTAAAACTACACGATCGACGCGCGTTTCGCCTCTATACGAGGCATCATCAAGATCGAACAGTACGACCGTTCGCTACTTGAACGAATGGCGTACATTGTCAACAGCGTCTGTGTGATATATGTTGTTTCGTGTGGAAGCGGAGGAGGGTGGGTTTTTGCATAAACATATATGTGTCGCACAGACGCAGCTATTTTAGCAAGGTAATTTGTTCCAGTTTGTTAATTAGCGATTTTTATTGCTAATAAAGAAGTGTAGGGAGGAGGCCTATGTTCAACAGTGGACTTCTTGTGGCTGAGATGATGATGATGAAAGAAGTGTCAGCATCTCCTTTTCAAGGTTCCGTAGATTTGCATCGTAATATCACAACGTCGCGTATTCCGCGACACTTGTTTCGGGAAGCCGGCCGGATATTTTACCTTAAAAACCGCATATACCGTTTTTGTAACTAGTCTTAGCTTGTTTGTTCTAAAAGCCGGCAATATATATACTGCCGTGGTATAACTTGTTTATTTACGCGGATTTACTTGTGCTGACTTTTGACTCGCGGCGCAGGCGGCATCCAGACAAAAAGCCTAATAAAAGCCGAACGAGAAAATATTTGGCCGGACAGGTCCGTAAAAAGTGAAAAATGTAAAGCCGGACATCTGACAACCCTAATCGTAAAGAGGCGAAACGCATAGATCGTGTCGTTTGTGTTTAATGGTGGTGGTTACTATAGTTGAGTCTATGTGATGTATTTTTTTTCAACAGGAAGCGGTTGAGGGTTTCTGCATGAAAAATGTATGTGTCATACAGATACGGTCATTTTGCGTGCACAGCACTGGTTTCGCGGAGTTGCAAGGTAGTTTGTTCCAGTTAGTTGATACGTAACGTACTTATAATATGTTGAAAAGAGTAACCGTGACCTCAGTAACGAAGCACGTAAAGCCCGACTGTGTCCCATGCAGCAAACGGGGCATAGTAAATCAAAAGGGGGCTTGTAATTCGGTTAGCCCCAAGGCCGGGCCCCCAGACCGGGGCTCGGGACGCGTGTTTGTCGGTCTCAGACAATTTGCATTTGGAACTTGCGTTTGCTTTGCCCTCAGTTTGTATTGTTTCTAGTTCGCAGCCAAAATAGTGAAGTTTAAGATTACGTTTGTGTGCTCAGTTGATTGGTAGGGGGGGGGGGAGGGGGAGGAAAGTTTAAGTTTTTGAGTTCCGTACCCAAAGAGTAACTGAGGGACTATTAAATTCATGAAATGGTGACGTTTCCTTGTGTACCTAATACTAGCGGACGCCCGCGACTTCTTTCGCGTGAAATTAGTAGCCTATACCAGTCAGGGATAGTGTAGCTTTCTATTAGTGAAAGAATTTTTGGAATCCGTTCAGTAGTTCCAGAGATTACCCCCTACATACAAACAAACAAAAAGACAAACAAACAAAGTTTATCTCTTTATTACGATAGTGTAGATGTAGATGTACATAAATGTACCGGTAATGTAGCTGTAATGTAATGTAATGTAACTACTGTTTTTTCTTGACCTTTTACAATTGTTAACAATATCTACAAAGCCAACAAACACCATTTGTCTTTCTGTCAGTTAGCGTATAGTATAGAATTAATGGGCTGTATTCTTTGAACTGTTTTAGGCAATATTAAAGTACACGCGAGCAGTACGCAGTAGGTACAGAACAGATGTTGCTGGTACGGAATTCTCGGTGCGCGAGGTCTCCTTTTTTTTATTCCTAGCACCAATTTTAAGATGAGCGATACAATGGTGTTATTACCATACGACACAATGGTGTTAAAACAAAAAAACGACAGATTTTCTAACACTCCAAAAGACCAGTCAATACGCAAAATAAAGAACCCTTATAAAGGTAGGACAAATGAACAGTGAGCCAGACAGACCTTAGGGTTCCAATAGCACCCTTTGGAACCCTCAAAATTACCAAGGAAGACTATGTGGAGAAAGGAAACAAAGCGGGGCGAGAAGGAAGAATGTAATTATTTTCAAGCAAGCTGTTTTTTATTATCGCAGAGCTTTAATATGTAGATTCATAATGATCTAAATAATAAGTTCTTTTAATCCAAAATTCTTCGCTCACATTTTAATATGTGCCAATTTAGGCATGACATTGAAAAAATATGCCGTATCTTTTTGATTGCGTCGACGTATAAGTTTGATTTTTATCGGCTTCAAGGGATTGCAAACCTGAGTATTTGATATTAATTTTAACTCGATACTTCAACGCGTTTCTGAGAAAAAGGGTCTTGTCAGACAGACAGAGGGACGGACGGCAAAGTGATCCTAGAAGAGTTCTTTTTTTATTTTGAAGTAGGTACAGTAGGGGAAATAATAATATATTCACGTGCCACCTTAGAACCCTATCGCAATGACGCGACGCGTTAAACGCCAGGCTATGTCATACAAATGTCATGGGTATGTCACTTCGACTAGGTTCTATGGTGGTACGTGTTTCAATTTCCTTGACTGCACCTACGGAACCTTAAAAAACCATTCAGGATTAGAACATTTTCTATTCCATAAACCAGATAAACAGAATCGTGCTATTCCTGGCAGATTATTATTCGCGGGTGGTAGGACCTTGTGCTAGGTTCGTCAGGATCGCCACCACCATCATGCTCGCTAATCCAGCCGCTAAGCAGCAGTGCATTGTGTTCCGGCGTGGAGAGTATGACAGACGGTGAAATTACTGGCACAAGAGGTATTCCATTACCCCACTAGGTTAGCAACGCATCTGCAATATCCTTGGTGTTGCGGGTCTCTATGGGCGGCGGTGGTCACTTACCATCACCCACTTGCTCGTTTGATATTTTGTATTTTTTTAAATAGAAAATCCGCAAGCAATAGTATTTTATGCAACTGTTGCATAATGAGGGGTTTAAAACAAGAGTGTGGTTTTATGAAACGAGCGTCAGCGAGTTTCATAATAGGATCACACGAGTGTTTTAAGACCTAATTATGTACAGTTGCGTACATTACTTTATCTACACACATCATAACTGCAAAAAACCGTAACAGCAAAAACCAACAAACGAGTGTCAACAAGTATGGCGGCAATTCGATACGAATGAAGTCCCTATTGTCATGTCACTCGAGATCAAATGTCGTGCGTTTAAATTAAAAAATTATACTGAGTTGACGTTTCGTATCGATAACTGTTTTAAAATCTATGGATACTAGAATAGAGACCAACTTGAATTTTGACAGCTGTTCCAAATTTAAATTCATAACGTCAGAGATATCGGTAATGTGATGACCAATAAACACAGACTACTAAGAGATACTACCCAATAAAAAACAGATTTACCTACTACCACAGACAAGAAAATTCTTATAATATCATTGGTTGTAATAATGCTGGTCATTTCCTAGGGTTTTTGAACGCGTTATTTAGCCTTTATGATATGTGTGTAGATAAAGCATATTTTTACTTTTCAGAACAACCGTTATTTATTTTCAAAGAGGATTCCCTGTACAAATAAATTGCGCGGGAAGCATAACCTTGTAGGAGGTAAATCAGGTGTTATAAAACATCGCACATAGACTTGTCGCATTCATATTTCAAGCTTGAGTGTGACAGATCAAATTAGTTTGTCTTTCTACGGCACGCACTCATTTCGTGGAAGTCTTTATCATTTCCTTCAGCTTATGAGCACCTAGTAACAGGTAAGGATAAAGTTGGGTTACAAAGAGAACAAGGATGTCTTTTTTCGCTTGTGGTCATGGAGTATTATGGCCAGATTTGGAAAAATTTGGAAAAATGGTATAGTCGTTTTGCGTAAATATAACTTGAGATTGCATTTGAAAAATGAAAATTAAAAATTTATTATACAAGTAGGCCGTCACGGCCATCGGGGTTCCACTCCGCACTATAGGTACGCTCGACCGCCTTGCCTATGGCATAGGCAAATCGCAGTAGCGTGTCACCGGGAGTAGCGGGGGGAAGGCGGGCACGGGTGGCGCGCTCCTTTTGACTCGCACCGCCTGGCGCATGGTGTATGAAGTAATACGAACTTTTGAGGGCGTGAATAAAGTTGGAATTCGTGTAATCGCGGTCGTAAAGAGAAGTTTCTGTACGTTATTTTATTCTGTGGTTATACTGAATGTTAGTGAAAGAATACGCAACGCACGAACTGTCAGAGTTCTGAAAGGGAGACAATAATACAAAATATCTTTATGATTTAATCGTGCATGGTTTATTATTAGTATTCAGAACAACAATGGCAATATATTGCGACCCGTCTACTGCAATCAGGCGAAAAACCAACTTATCCAATAAGAATTGACGGCGTTATTCTGACGCGTGAGAGCGATGTGGAGGCGATTTCGAACCTGGTGGTCAGTTTTGAACAACGTGGGTAAAAATAACGCGAAATCGATGATACGAACGTTCCTTAACGTCAACTCGCGGAACAGCAGCGACGTCATAGGACGTTGTTAGTATTTGTACCGGTCCTTGCATGTGTTTGTACTCTAGTCATGTTTAGTAAGAGTAAAGTTGGATATAGCGTGGCACTAGCGGTTCCAATTTTTGACATAATGTAGCACGATGACGTAGCTGACAGAATTTAGTACGGGCGCTCGGCGTTCAGTCACGTTGTATGAGGTTTTAATTTTTTTATTTTGACGGCTATTTACCTTCTGTTGCACCGTATATACCAATTTTTTGTCTTATCTTGTAGTTCACTGTTACACGGTGTAGTGGAACGACCAAAAGGGTCGATGGCGTTACCACACCACTACCGTCACGATAACTTACAACGCTTTTAGGCGTCCTTGACGTTGAAAAGATTAATTAATACAAAAAACGCTCAAAGTGTTACCCAATTTCATAAACGCGACAGGCAACAGGTGACAGTGACAATTCGCCGTACATTACTGTGTCGACAAGTAATGCTGCAGACTTACAGACTTAACATTATAGTGGGCAAGCAATGTATACCGAATTGTCACTTCGCTTGTCGCGTTTATGAAATTCTGGGCCCGGATAATCCGGAATAGGTCCGTCCGAGATATCCGATTCCCATTCGGCGCGCGTCCCTCTCGATACAAACCGTAGCTAACGTTATTAATACGGACCTTTATATTTTCATTAAACCGAGCTCTTGTTTATTTTTATTTATCATACCCTCAAATCTCAAGAAAGCAATATAGGTAAGTGAAATGATTTAGATGGTTTTTCATTATTCCATACCAATTGAGAATTCTTTATTGATATATCGACAATGGAAATCTCAAATGTCGTAAGGGACATTAGGGGACATGTCCCTTACGACATTTCAGATTTCTAGTATCGTATATTGAGATGACGTAATATCACTTATTGAACGAATTCGAGTAGTCGATATGAAGTAAATTGATATAAAAGATATAAAAGAGCTCTCTTTTTACCATTTGATTTTTTGTAACATAAATAAAAAAGAAGGATACTGAAATGTTGCATTTTCTTTTAAACAAATGTGCAGGTCTAACGATTTTTCTAACTAGTGTAAATTAACTAAGTACTTATTGGTAGAAATTTACTTATAATACTCGTCTAAGAATTAATTGACATGTCTAATCTACTTAGTAGTGGTCGTTTATTGATAAAAGCTGCGGTCAAAGGAAGTGGATAAAGATCGTCCTTTTTCGCCCATCGTAGTCATAACAATTCTAAATATTTATTGAAGCCTTTTCATTATATTTATTATATAAAATTTGAGTACTTATTGACTTTAACATTTATCCTAACAACGGTATAAAAAAGCAGGTCACGTTAAATTTTTGCTATTTCGTTAACGTTCGTTAACGTCAAACGTTATTTCTATCTTTCATAAGTAAGTAACTTTATTGCACAGAAAAATAGAATTAAAAATAACAATGTTGTTGATACAAATTTATAATATTGTGCACAGGTTATGGTAAGAAGAATCAACAAAGATCCCCAAACTAGGCAAAGCCTGTATCTTGGGCAATCAGAGAAAAAAAACTAAATTATGTTTTCATCAACGCACTAACGTGACGTGAAACCTATAGGTTTCATATCTGAAATAAATTATTTGAATTGTTTGAGAACTGATTTATTGTTATATTCATACCAAAGTCATTGTCCGGAAACGTTATATTAAATAACTCCTGCTCGTTGTAGCGTTAATTATAGCAGTACGACTTTACCCGATAGATCAACAACTATTTTGATATTTATAGTACGAGAGGCGATTAGTTAAATTGCGACATCGTTAATTTTTAGGGCTCCGTGCTTCGAAAAAAAAGGAATCCTTATAGGATCACTTCGATGTCTGTCTGCCTATCAAAACAACCTTTTTGATTAAACACAAAGATGCCTTAAGGCATTAAGTCCGCCATTTGTACATTTAGTTTCTTTTCATGCAACAACGTTTCAATAAAAAAATAAGATCCCTTTTTCTCAGTAACGCGTGGAGGTGTAAAGTTGAAGTTAATACCAAACACTCTGTAGTCCCTTGAAGCTGTGAAGAATTCAACGCAAAAATTTATCTTCAACTAACACGACAAAATACAGCTAGTAGTTCGACGCCCAGTTATACAACAGCAATACTTAATATACCCACAATATTTTTCAAGTCAGTCCACTCGTGACCAAGTCTTAAAAGTAATAAATTTCAAGAAACATTTTCAATCAAGACCTCAAAACAAAGTGCCGTGTTACATTTCTGTAACCGAAATAATTTTAAATTTTTTATTTTTTAACGTTAATCATTCAAATTATTAAATTTAAATGCTATGTAATGAAAACACAAGGGAAACCGAGGGTAGTTATACCTTAAAAATCAATAACGTAATGACCGTTAAAACGAGTCACACTGAAAAATTCGCAGGGTATTACAATTAGGTAATGTAGCGAAACTGGCAAATGCATGACGTTTTTTTAAGTCCCGTGGTACTTTAATTGTTTTAAATCCACCGGCGTAGCCTGAGAGCGCTCCAATTCTACTCTATCTTTACATATTATTAGAAAACAAAGTGGTTATTCGTTTCTGTTTGTCCTCATTTCTTCGGCCACTTACTCTTTGTAAACCACTTAACGGGTTTTGAGACAATTTTCACTATCATTTAGATACATTTTTATGGATGGCTTTTATGTACTAATACATCTTAATTGCACAAGTGAAGCCGGAACAGGTCGCTACTTAAGATTATATATTAAGGCATAATATTAAAGTTAGATGTTTAAGCTATTAAATAATTTATGACATAATAATCCACCTACATTTATGGCCGCAACAGTTGGAACAGCAAAATAGTTGGTATTGCAACAAAAGTCACACGAACAAATTTCCATTTAATTTCTACAATACGGTATTCCACTACCAAATCTAATGGCATAAAATTATTGTAGGTGACTAATAAAAACATATTTACGTCCAAAAAGCAAAAAAATCCGATATTTTAGAAGTTATAGCGATACAAAGTTATAAAAATGACGAAGAAAAAAAATTTTTTTTTTCTTCAGAATATGCTCATTCGAATCGAGATAAAAAAATGTGGAATATTTTATAAAAAGGTAAATTAGTTACAAGCTGACGACAGTATTAAAATAAATGTTTAAACTTCGTACAAATCACGAGTTTGACGTCATCAGCGCTGTATGCAGAGCGATAGAGCGATTTCATGTCGAACGCCCGTTGTTATTTTATTACTCATGATATTTCGAAAAATAGTGATCGTAGAAGGAAACTTAAATCAAAGTTGTTCTTCTTTTATGCAATTCTATCAATTTTGAAAAAAGTCATTAGAATACCGTATTCTGGTAGCATTGAATTTTTTCTATGCATAAATTACCAGGACCAACTTTTTGGTCATGTAAGACAGTTAATAGCATTTGCCAAGGCGACAGTTGTAGAAGCTCGCGCCGGGTACACAAAAAGTTAGTTACGGCATTGCTTAATTTCGTGGGATTTGGGGCATGCGATCTCTTTGCGTCTTCATTAATAAACCCCTGGAGTAAAGAACGTCGCAACCATCATTAATTGTATTAAAGAAGTATTTTATTGTTGTCAGCCGCGAAGATTTCCGCAAGTGCAATTTTTCCGCAATCCTTAGGCACAGTTGCCAAGAGCCAGTAGAGATATCGTTTAAAATATTAGTGCCTGTTTTGCTAAGTTATATTCTCAACTAGTTTTTTACAGATTTAGGTAAAACAACGAGCAAGTCACCTAGTGCAGGGAAGTGAGCACCGATCACCATCACCCATGGAAATCAGCAACCCTAAGAGAATTGATCTGTTGCCGACGTTTTTGTTCCTTCCCGTACCAAACGCGGTAGCTAACTACTAATTTACACTAGTATTCTGTAAGCAAATACACTTGGAAATAGAATCCGAGATCAAAAGTCCGGTAAATGTTTTGGTCAGATCAGATCATGGTGGTAAGAAGGCCTGATAAATCTCTTGGACAAGACAGATCAAGACTCGACCAATTCAGGCATCAGATAATGTCATCTATAAACCCCAATTATATTTATATGTATAGTTGCAGTGTAGTCCTACCAGTATACAACAACTGTCATTAATTCTATGCGGATACTGTAATTAGGAGCGCCATATAATTAAGCTGTAAGCTTTCGTCTGAGAATTATTTGTGTCAAATCTTTTACGTTTTTCTAAAAACCATGAGGCTCATATAGAAAATGTTCAAAATATTATAGAGATTAGAGATCAATATGATGTAAGTACTGTAATTTGAATCATTGATCTTTAATGAAAAACTTTCTTGGTTCGCACCTTTCAACTGGGAATCATTTGGCTGATCGTCACTTTATCCATTGCTACTTCTGTGAAGTGATATTCGATGAAAAGTTTGTCCGTAGGTTCTGATGAACCAATTTTTCTATACCACTTCCGCGTTGACCCACTGTCTCATTCACTGTGCCGTTTTTTCCGCAACGTCTTCGCAGTGATAAATTGCGGAACCAGTGTGCGCCAAACAATAGCAGCCATTTGATTTTAAACCGAACCCCGATCTGCATTGATTTCTGCATCTTTTTCCGCATGAATAAATGGGGCGAAAAAAGTTGCTCAAGAAGATTATAGATCTACAGTGACCTTCTGTACTATGTTCGTCATTAAATTCCTTAATTTAACAACTAACCTTTCAATGTGTTAGTTGTTGACTCTTTTTTACAAAAAATAGAAAATACCCGTATCTACACTATCGTATCTAATAAAGAGGTAAACTTTGTTTGTTTGTTTGTATGTAGGGGTAATCTCTGGAACTACTGAACCAATTTCAAAAAATATTCCACAAATAAGTAAGCTACTAGATCTCTGACGGAGATAAGGTACTAATTCCACACGAACGAAGGCACGGACGTCAACTAGTTGTAGATACATTAAGAGGATTGTGAACCAAGCCTCAAATTGCGTTTTCCATACAAACGGCGCTAAAGTTTTCCAACCAATAATCATTTAGCTATAGCCGTTCTTCTTAGTACCTATGCTGTTGCATTGCCTTAGAACTAGGTTTGTAGGTTATTTTTTTTCAAATATTCTCCATTGATTTGACAGTATCTGCATTTAAGGAGTTTCATATAAAACAAAAAAGCATCAATGTTTTCAAAACTGTATGGAATATACAAAAAATTACAGCATATAAAAGAACATGGCTACAGCTCATGGTTTAGAAACTTTAGAGGGTGGAAAACGTTATCGCTATTTATATGAAGAGTCTTGGGTACACACTATAGTATGAAAGAGAAATCAAGTAATGAAGGTTTCTAAATGTAAATTATAAATTTGTTCAAAATAAGAATCAGAAAAAATGATTATTGTTGAACATAATATGGCTGTAAGGTACAGAGTTGTTAAACACATTTTATGTTCTTTTATGGCTTGCCAATGGGCGTACAAAACATTAGGTAAATAGACATATAGAATTAATGTTACATGCAGTTGAAAAATAACATACAATTGATGATAATTACAATTTAAAAAATATATGTATAAATAATCAATCCAAATTAAAATTAAAATTGTGCAAGGTATAGGTATAACAATGAAATTAATTATAAGTCACATTTAAAATAGTCATTTAGGTTAAATATTACTCAAAATTGTCATTCAAGTAATCAGAGATAGAATAATAGCATTTATAAATAAGTAATGTCAGCGATTCCTGTTTAAAATTTTCTTATTTATGTCCTGTTCATATTTTCTTATTTAACTTCACCCAAATCAATTATTTCTTCCTTATACATATTCGATATTGAATACCATCCTTCCTACTCACCTGATAAAGTGATATAAAGGCCCTTCCAAATACTGATATATCACTAATCGCTGTATATCGGATGCTTAGCAATCATAACTCGTCTTAAGCCGCATTCTGCCCGAACCCGATAATTCCCAATTTAGTGATGTTCAAGGAGAATGATATCGATATTTTTTTGTCGGTAATATGATACATCGTAACGTTGCATGCTTACGCACGGAATTGCTAACTATTACTAAGGCTTTAAAACAAATTGAATTAAGAAGAAAATGGTAGAAAAAAGTTATTCGAAACGAGTGTTATACGTAATTTAAAAAAAACATAAGTAAATGTGTCTTTCTATGGAAGTAAATATTTGGCTGGAAAAGAGATTGACTTGACAGAAAAATATTCCGTCGCCATAAAATAGGTTTTTCTGCTGTGCAAATATCTGTATTTTGCCAATCTTTCAGATAATTGTCGTTTCCCATTAACAATTTCAAATGTAATTCTGTCAAATTTCATTGAAAGACGCTCCACAAACTAGATAATTATCAGCTTGAGTTATTTAACACCGAGGTTGGGCCGGACATGTCTGTCGCATGCTCCCATAGTTTTGGGCTCGCACAGCCACTTGGTGGGAGCCGCAGAACGCCCAGCGACGACGTGCTATTACTGGCACGAGAGGTATTCCATTTTAGCCCTCACGGTTGACAATGCATATGCAGTCTCCTTGGTGTTGCGTCTGTGGGCATTTACTTACCGTCAAGTGACTCACTGGCTTGTTTGCCTTGCCATTTTATAAATCTACACCTACACTAATACAATAAAGAGGTAAACTTTGTTTGTTTGTTTGTATGTAGGAGGTATTCTCTGAAAATATTGAACCAATTCCAAAAATTGTTTTACCAACAGAAAGCTACACAATCCCTGACGGACATAGGCTACTAATTCCACGCGAATGAAGTCACGGGCGTCCGCTATAAAAAATATACCGATCGATAAATATTTTGTATCGATACATGTCAGACATCCCTAATTCCCATTAGAAATAATCCGATGAGAGCGGATGTGTTCCTACATCATTTCCTACGCCGGATATTCTTTGTAAACCCTTTCGTTATCTTCCTTATAGCGGAATATGGCGTTGACTCTGTTTAATAGACTTATTATTCGTGGATTTCGCGAGCAATTTAAGCTTGCCGTTTAGGCTACGGCTCCACCAGAAAGGCGGTATGTTTAGAAGCAAGCCTAATCTAACACACTAGTTCTTGTAGCGGAGAGGCAGCACATTTTATCTCTCAATAATTTCTTGAGTATGTTTTGTCGACTTGTACACGAAGAAATAAAATAATTAAAAGATAATTACAACTATTTAGTTTGTGTTTTTAATTTTCAATTATGCTTTTAAATCGGAGACTTTTTATATTTACTTATCTATTTTTGTTAGCCTACCCGTGACTAAGAAACCTGAACTGGGCTCAAAACGTTGGGAACTATATTTCAAACTCAAACTCAAACTCAAAATATTTATTTGCTTTCATAAAGAAACATATTACGAAACCCTATAAGGGCACTGCAAAGTATACATTATAAACTAAAGTAAAAATTAACTTAAATACTTAACCAAACATTATCACGAACATTAGCTATCGTGTCATATGTGTAACAGGATATACATTTTATTTTATTTAATAGGCATTATGCTTAAACTAGGATAACAATAAATATCTATACCTTTATATTGCAGGCAAACTTACCTAAGTATCCACAGTGATATAATAGTATTTTATGCAACTGCTATATAATGAGAGGCCTTAAAACACGAGTGTGGTTTTATGAAACGAGCGTCAGCGAGTTTCATAATAGGATCACACGAGTGTTTTAAGGTCTAATTATATACAGTTGCATACATTACTTTATCTACACACATATCATAACTGCAAAAAACCGTAACAGCAAAAAACCAAAAACGAATGACAACTAATGGCCGCCATGTATATTAAAAATGTACTCTGTGATTCGATCTTTCCGTCAAGACGAACGTTTTTTTTAAACCATAGACGAACGAATATAGTCCCTATTGTCATATCACTCGAGATCAACTGTCGTGCGTTTAAATAAAAAAAAACATACTGAGTTGACGTTTCGTATCGATAACTGTTTTAATATCTGTGGATACTAGAATAGAGACCAACTTGAATTTTGACAGCTGTTCCAAATTTAAATTCATAACGTCACGAGCATCACGAGATATCGGTAATGTGATGACCAATAAAGAACAGATTTACCTACTACCACAGACAAGAAAATTCTTATAATAACATTGGTTGTAATAATACTGGTCATTTCCTAGGGTTTTTGAACGCGTTATTTAGCCTTTATGATATGTGTGTAGATAAATACTATTTATCGTCAAAAATTCTTGTAGCGAGTAATAGGACTTAAGCAGTAAACACTTATTTAATGTTGTTTTAAACAGTTTGCCGTCTTTTATATCTTTGATGCCAGGCTGGAATTTTGTTATATTACTTTATACACATAACATATGGTCCGGAATGAAATATTTTTAGGCTGAAACTAGGTAAAGCTAACAGGTTTTGGTGTCGTAAATTGTGGGGTCGCGTATACTGGTCTTTTGCTTGAGAGAAAAATGACATATTAGATTTTACAAAAAGGCAAATTTCCAATATTTGTTATAACACACGCGATATAATATCGACAGTGGACATTTCAAATGTCGTAAGGGCCATTAAGGGACACGTCCCTTACGACATTTCAGATTTCTAGTATCAAATATGTCCAGGAACCGCAGTGGCCTTAGAAACGTCATTTGAATTAAAATCGTGCCAATTTCGGTCAGGCTTTAGCTTTAAGGGACGCTGTTGACGTGAAATCAAGTATTGACTATACCAATGATACGCTACAATTCCATTAACCCAGTTTATCGATGACCTGATTTGTGAAAGTTCTATTTAAACCGTTAAAACATTTCTCATCAACTCGCCTTTTGAACTGTTAGCCAGCATTAAATATGCACTTCGATTTAAACCAATGCTGTGTTAAATTAAATTGTGCTGTTAGTTCTTTGTCGTATTAACCAGACGGTTACCAATCGGGACGGTTTCTTCCAATCCCACGATTTTAAATATGAAAGGATTGAGGCCCTTCGGGGGCTAAAGGCCGGCGACGAATCAGCGATGCTCTTGAAAGTAGCTGCTTATCTAAAAGTAAATAGTAAAACAAGAATTTTGCTATGACTTGTCTTGCTTTGTATTTTTTTACGACATTGTTTTCTATTTTATTTTAATTTATTCACTGTTTTATATTAACATGCATAGATACCTTATGTTAAAAAAAAACTTATTTAATATTATTATTTAATTTTGACATCTATATTTAATTTGTAGACTTGTATTTCTATCTTAAGTGTTTTTTCCACTTTTTTTGGAATAACTTTTACCTTGTCGTTCTTGTTGTAAATTTCGAAAACCAATAAGAAATAAAAATGTCTAATCTAATCTAACGTTATAACGTTTCCTTTGACAAAATTGCGTTACTTCTGAAAGCGCAAATCGTCTAAACAAAGTTGTACAACAGTCATAAAAAATAACCAACCCTGACTTTATTTTCTCCCAGTATCTCCTTTATATTCATTAAGACTCGTTAATGCTGTAACAAAGCGCATACACAAAAACAAAGCTACATATTTCATTAAGCGCTGTCTTGCTGGATTACCTTTGGTGCATTTATTATTAAATAAAAAATAGTATTTTATGCAACTGTTGCATAATGAGGGGTCTTAAAACACGAGTGTGGTTTTATGAAACGAGCGTCAGCGAGTTTCATAAAAGGATCACACGAGTGTTTTAAGACCTAATTATGTACAGTTGCATACATTACTTTATCTACACACATATCGTAAGTACTCTATGATGGGTTCAGAAGCCATAGGAAAATGACCTGCATTGCTATTAGCTACTAGTGCTAGGCACCTATTAAATATCTATAGACTGTACACATTAAAATAATGTAATAAAAGATGAATTTGAACAAATATAGAAACGAATTAGAAAAATTCTCATAATAATATTGGTTGTAATAATGCTGGTCATTGCCTACGGTTTCTGAGCGCATTATAGAGCATTTATGATATATGTGTAGATAAATTAAATTAATATTTTTGGGACAGTGAACACCAATTGTCCTAATCCCAAATTAAGCAACAAAAGCTGCTGTTGTGTTCCGGTGTGGAGAGCAAGACAGCCGTTGTAGTTACTGGCACAAGAGATATTCTTAGCCCTCTAGGTTGGCAACGCATCTGCATTCTCCTTGGTGTTGCGGGTGTCTATAGGCGGCGGTGATCACCAGGTGACCCACTTGCTTGTTTGCCTTCCTATTTTATAAAAAAAAACTAATAGTTTTCGGAAAAGGCACTACATGACCAGTTTTATCGCAAATGAACTGTTCTTATTCTTTTAACTTTAACTTTTAAAACCTATATTATGACTATACTAATGCTTTTTACTGTATGATTTTACGTTTAACTGTATTGTAATAGTCTAGCAGCTATAATGAGCAGTGGTAGCAGCAGAATCCGGACAGCAACTACTAGGGTACACAATCATAATGATAATGGGATTATACTGTCGTAGGGTCAGCAGCGCCGGCAGCAAGAAACTTCTATAATAATAATAAAACTATAATAAAACTTAATAATAAAAATAATAACGCAGGGCAGCTTGTGGCGAGCTGTTGGGGAGTAGCTTCCCGTACGTACCCGAGTGCTCCCGGGGAAACTCCTGTCCCTCACCTCCCCCTTACTCCGCGGCCGGGGCAAGGGGGAGGTGAGGGACAGGGAGTAAAGCCTGACGATGGACAGGTCCCCACCTCTGGCTTGCCTTAGCCGGCCGGTCAGAGTGGAGTCGCGAGAGCTGTATGCTCAATGGTAGATTTGGAAACATATAAGTGGCGAGTTGGCGACAAATTTAAAGCCCAGTAACACCTCTCTACCCTTAGCCTTCCGCACCGGTGTTGCCTCTGAGCCATTTTACCTCTATATGTCGCTTTTAAAGCGGGCCCATCTAGCGTAGGGCAAATCACCGTCTGCCAAGATCACTTGAATTTGAGACATTTTAATTTGGCAGACGTCCGGATGTCTCACGCAATAGCCCAGTCGTTAGTCCATCGTTTCCCCCCTGTAGTCTTGTACAGTTTAGGTCCCATCTTTCCACAATAGTCTTTACGCCTGGCGGGGGCTGCCTCTGCTCGTGTCCCTATGATGTGGGCAGGGACAGCATCCGCCCGGTGTACCCATCACATTTCATTAAATTGTCTAAAGGGCCTCTACGTGTTGGCTTCGGCTCCGCGCACGCCTCCCAAAGGTCCGGGGCACTATTGTCCCGTGAATTCCCACAACATACAAAAATAATAAAATAATTTACTCTCAGACTACAAAGGCCTAAAGAGAAATAATAGTTGACTCGCGTAGGTGTGGGTGCGGGCTCAATCTATTTGTTCGATAGGCGTGCACCCGCTCCGTGCACCCGCGCGACGTCCCGGACTCTTTTTAAGATGGCAACGGATGCGTGATTATCTTATGGTAGCTGGTCCCTACGAGCAATGGTGATTGATCACTTTCCATCAGGTGAAAAACCTTCCGTAAAAAATCTTAGCCCTCTGGGTTGGTACGGCGGTGGTGATCACTTACCATCAGGTGACCCACTTGCTTGTTTTCCTTCCTATTTCATAAAAAAGATCATAAAATGACAGTGGAAAAATTCCGTTAGGTGATTTAGAGGAGAAGAAGGCCAACAGCGTCGATATTTGGCATCACGGAGAAAGTGTAAATGAAAATTTTATTTTGCAAGTAGGCCATATAGGCTCTTTTACATCTTTGAGTCTCTACCAGCGCTTCGGAAAATGGAAGATTCTGCTGAGAAGTAACGCCGCAAAGAACTTAGCAGCTTATTCTTTTTTTTTTCAAAACAAGATTACAGCGTTATCTACATTATTAATATAATAAAGAGGTAAACTTTGATTGTATGTAGGGGATAATCTCTGGAAGTATTGAACCGATTCCAAAAATTCTTTCACTAATAGAAAGCTACACTATCTTTAACAGACATAGGCTACTACTAGTTCCACGTGAACGAGGCGCGGGCGTTCGCTAGTATAGTCGACCAAGAAATTGCTTGACCACTTTTCGTCCGTATTACAAAGGGATAAGGTTCAAAAGTGGTCAAGCAATTTCTTGGTCGACTGTACATAATAGGAGTTTATCTACACACATATCATAATTTCTCAATAACGCGTTCAAAAACCATAGAAAATGACCAGCATTATTACAACCAATGTTATTATAAGAATTTTCTTGTCTGTGGTAGTAGGTAAATCTGTTCTTTATTGGGTAGTATCTCTTAGTAGTCTGTGTTTATTGGTGATTACATTACCGATATCTCGTGACGTTATGAATTTAAATTTGGAACAGCTGTCAAAATTCAAGTTGGTCTCTATTCTAGTATCCACAGATATTAAAACAGTTATCGATACGAAACGTCAATTCAGTGTGATTTTTTAATTTAAACGCACGACATTTGATCTCGAGTGATATGACAATAAGGACTTCATTCTTTTGTCTATGATTTTAAAAAAAACGTTCGTCTTGACGGATAGATCGAATTGCCGCCATACTTGTTTGTTGGTTTTTTTGCTGTTACGGTTTTTTGCAGTTATGATATGTGTGTAGATAAAGTAATGTATGCAACTGTATATAATTAGGCCTTAAAACACTCGTGTGATCCTATTATGAAACTCGCTCACGCTCGTTTCATAAAACCACACTCATGTTTTAAGGCCTCTCATTATATAGCAGTTGCATAAAATACTATTTCCTATGCCTTGTGAACTCCGAATTAGCCGCATGGAGATCTTTGGCAAAGTCGTGACCTTATAGTTGTTTGAGAAAAAAAAGATGAGAAATATAAAGATTTCGCAATTTCCCGACCAACATTCTATTGCTGACCGTACATTCCGTGATTCCGGATAATCCCGCTGCAACGCGTTGCTCCGGAATTGTTAGCAGCTGTTTGTTTCTTATTTGCGTTGAACTTAGTGCGCTGTTTACAATTTTAATTGTTAACTAGGAAATTTTATTTGGTTTACGATTTTTAATTTAAAATGCTTTATAATGAATGACAACACAAAGAAAAATTAGGGTAATGGCAGGACTCGAACTTGCAACATCAGCATTCCGTGCCTTGCGAATTTTTCATTGTTTCGTCTTTACGGTCATTACATTATTGATTTTGGTTTGGGAAAACTACCCTCGGTGTCATCTATGAGAAACTTAATCAAGTTATCTCATTCAATTGATTGTTTTAAACTTTCGCGATTTTCACACATACTTATTACGTTAATCGGGACTTAAACGCGATAATAAACTGTTTATTTATTTACCTCGACGTTTCGGCCGCATTGCAGCGGCCGTGGTCACGAGCAGACCACGACTTTATTATCGCGTTTAAGTCCCGATAAATGTTATAAGTATATCTCCTTCAACTTGGTCATTTATGAATGCCCGTTAGCTGACGAGAGATGACGCCATCTGTTGTTAAATTCTTGTAAATTAATTCCATTACAAAAAATTTACGATTTTTAAGTATTAATGCCGGAACAAGAATGATTTTGTTTTTGTACGGGTTTTGTATTTCTGTCTCAATTTGAACTTATTTTGGGTTCGGGATAAGATAAGATACGATAAGATAAAATAAGATAAGATTAGATAAGATAAGACAAGATAATCATTTATTGTCTAAGTTTATTCAACACACACAGATTGTTACTTTTAAACCCTTTGTCGGCCTCTCTGTTAGTCTGCTTGTCAGTTTGTCTCGTAATCGTAACTCCGAGTTCAATGAACCGATTTTGATGTGATTTGGTGATCGGCGCATGAGGCGAGAATTCCGAAATTTTGAAGTTTTTGGCCATTTTTTACTTATTGTACCCAAATGATGTGAGTATTCATCAGTTCGAGTGGTTTAGCGACGTAAAACATGGTTTTTTATGGTACTGTGTTTTGACTTTGGAAGCTCAAGCTCCTGATTTTAAATGAAAATGAAAATGAATGAAAATGAAAAATTTATTTTGCAAGTAGGCCGTATAGGCTCTTTTACATGTCTAAATCTACTTGCGCTTCGGAAAATGGAAGATACTACTGAGAAGAAACGCCGCAAGAAACTCAGCAGTTTATTTTTTTTCCTCTCTTTTCAAAACAGATTACAGTGCAATTTATCACAATAGTACATGGCATACACAAGTTAAATAAAAAAAAAACTAAAAAAAAACAGTAAATAGTAGGAAAAATAATTGTAGGTACATTGTATGCGTAAATTAATAACTCGAATTTTTAAAATCAAAACACAATCCCGTATGAAACAGTCTCTTAGTATTGCAAAACGACTCGGATTGTTAAAAAGTACTTTAAAAACCACAATAAAAACAATTTAAGAAAAATAAAAAAAAAACCAGCTTAAAACAAAACGATCCTTCTTAGGTATATGTACATGTTTGGTGTAAAGTTGTAAACGGATGCGTTTTTTCAGGATTATTTTCAACGACGCGGTTGTTTTTTTCAATCAATCAATCAATCGTTTATTTGTCAAAAGTATGTTTACAGAGAGATGGCGTAAAAAAGTAATAAGATTCTCCACTTTTTGCCACTTTGGGCGTACAAATATTAGGTAGGACCAATAGCCCAGCTTAAAAACTAACATGCAAAAATTATAAAAACATAATAGGTTCATAATAAGAAATAAATAAATCTCTCCATCTAATCTATCAAAGTTGTTTGTTGTTTTACTTTACAGCTCTAGTTATTATGAATAATGACCTTTAGAACTGCTTGTTTCTTACCTTAATGTATACTATGGCCTTCAAATTAACTGTAAATAATTTAAATTTGCTGTAAATTGTTAAGTTGGAAGCTAAAATTTTATTCAATTTTTTAATTATTTGAGTGCCCGCGACTCCCAGTAATTTGTTGACGTAACGTAATAAAAGTTTATTTAATTTCGCCGAGAATCTTATTTACATTCAATTTGAGTACCAAATTTACTTTATACCTACTTGAAAGGCCTTGCCTTTACTAAAGTCAAATATTTAATGAAATAAACTCGAAACTAGGTGTTAAATAACAATATTACGTCAAATACAAGAATGGGTGTATTTGTATTACATTGTCTTTTATTCTCTCAATATACGCATATATTAAAAAAGTTAAAAGGGAGAAGTGTGGTTTGAAAGAAGATGTAGTGACTAGAATAGATAATAGTATTTTATGCAACTGTTGCATAATGAGGGGTCTTAAAACACGAGTGTGGTTTTATGAAACGAGCGTTAGCGAGTTTAACGAGTGTTTTAAGACCTAATTATGTACAGTTGCATACATTACTGTATCTACACCCATATCATAAGTACTCTATGATGGGTTCAGAAGCCATAGGGCAATGACCTGCATTGCTACTAGCTAATAGTGCTAGGTACCTTTTAAATATCTATAGACTGTACACATTAAAATAATGTAATAAAAAATTAATTTGAACAAATATAGAAAGAAATTAGAAAAATTCTCATAATAATATTGGTTGTTATAATGCTGGTCATTGCCTACGGTTTCTGAACGCATTATAGAGCATTTATGATGTATGTGTAGATAATGGAATATTACGTTGGTTTGGGCATGTTGAACGAATGGATGAAAGGCAATATGTAAGCAAATCTATAAAGGTTATCTAGGTGTGTCGAGGGCGTCCTTTTGTCGACCAAATTTGTGACGTCCTGAAGACAGGTCAAATCAGAAGTACCCGAAACCGCCGAGCATGTATGAAGAGAGGAATGTGTGTAGAGGAAGCGAGGGAAGTATGCCGGGACCGGGGCAAATGGCGTTCTGTGGTCTCTGCCTACCCCAAAGGGAAACATGAGCTTATAATAATAATAATAATTAAAGAAACAGGTGAAGAGAGAGTCGGGTGCGCTTGTAGAGGGTGTTTCTGTACACTCATCATCATCATCATATCACCGGAAGACGCCCACTGCTGGGCATAGGCCTTCCCCAAGGATCTCCACGACGGTCGGCCTTGTGCTGCTCGCATCCATCGGTTTCCAGCGATCCTCACCAGATCGTCGGTCCACCTTGTGGGAGGCCTACCAACACTTCGTCTTCCGGTACGTGGTCTCCACTCGAGAACATTTCTGGTCCAACGGCCATAGGTTCTACGAGCAATGTGCTCCGCTCTCTGCCACTTAAGGTTTGCAATTCGCAGAGCTATGTCGGCGACTTTGGTTCTTCTGCGGATCTCCCCATTCCTGATTCGATCTCGCAGAGAAACTCGCAATTCTGTACACTACTACATGCAAAAGGGACTTTACCGGACGCGTTGTTCATCAATCGAGTAGCTCTAACGGATTGCGGTAACGTTTACATGATGACGACACGATGATTCGGGACGACAAAGACACGGCGACGTCACGACCAATCGCTACTCCAGCCGCTAAGCAGCAGTTCTTACACTGTTGTGTTCCGAAGTGGAGAGCCGGATAGCTGGTGCAATTACAGGCACAAGAGTATTTCATCTTAGCCCTCTGGGTTGGTAACGAATCAGCAGTCGCCTTGGTATTGCGGTAGTTTAAGGGCAGTGATGATCCTTACCGTCAGGCAACCCACTTGCTCGTTTTCCTTCCTGTTTTATAAAAAACCATCATAGGGTTTAGCATGCTAGTTTTTATCACAGGCATTAAGTATAATCTCATCTCACCAAGCGGGGAGATTTACGGACTGCCAAATCTTTTGAAATCTGTAATTTTCTGACCTATCTCGACTGTGTGATGAGTTTCATGTGAACCGAGACTTGGGGTTCTGTAGGCGTGTGCGAAAGGGATGAAGGCTTAATGGCCGCGGTAAATACTAGTGTGCTACGTTTGCTGATGCTTGAGGTCTTTCTGGACTTCATCACTCCAGCGGCCCTAACATGACAGCCCAGGTTTAGTTTGACCCCTCCCTGTGTCTCTGTCTAACTAGTGTCATAAGAAAGGGACGCAGATAGAGATAAACTAAACTTGGCCAGTCATGTTAGGGGCCACAGCGGTACCTGAGGCGCCTGACCGATCTTCGTTCATTTGGTCGCCCTAAGTACACTCTTTTCGCGTCACTATCCTCTCACATTCACCCAAGTGACCGAGCTAACGGAATCTCAACGCTCTACACTCTCCAACAATAACGCGATAAAATCATTGTCAATTTATCTCCACGTCTGAACCGTGTTGCAACGGCTTGGTCACGAGTAGACTGAACTGAACGGTATTACGTGAGTGTTACCGCTATTTAGCCGCACGAGTTTTCTATCGGCACATGATCTTGTTTATTTTCAACCGACAATACCGACATGTCACTTAACCGTTACACAATGCTCACGATGTCTGAAGATTTAATATTGGTCGTAATGACATCGTGTAGTGTAAATGCTAGCTTTAGTATTTATAAAGCGCAGCTCGACAGTTCTGTTGTGGTCCCTTTAATTGATGAGGTAAATCGCTTCACGATGCATAATGATCGAGTTCTATAGTGCCCGTGGACATGATTTGTATAGCAAAACGACCCCGTTTCGGGTCACTAGCGTTATTAGAAGAGCGAGGAATGAGGTTGTTAGAACAATACTGGAATATTTCTGACGAACTATGGCCTAACATGACTGGCCAGGTTTAGTTTATTGTTTGTCTTTATACACGTCCCTTTCTCATGTCACTAGTTTGACAGGGACGCAGGAAGAGATAAATTTACTATCAAACTGCGATTACAATATAATTAAATTTAAAATGCTATATAATGAATGACAACACAAAGAAAAATTAGGGTGATGACAGGATTCGAACCTCAGCATTCTGTGCCTTGCGTTTTCCAGTTTCGCCACACCTGGTGGTGTACCATACCCTGCGAATTTTTCAATGTGTTTCTGCTTTACAGTCATTACATTATTGTGGAATATAATTGGTAACGTCAGCCCACTGACGTTTCATACATATAAGAATGAAGCCTGACGCAAGTCCATCAAATGACAGTATGCTGACGTTACTCTCCAGTTATATTCTAATCGGGGTTTGATAACAACCTGGGTCGATCGTGTTAGAGCCGCTGAAGATCGGATAAATGACAGTGAAAACCATATCAATATCCATTGCGTGGTTTAAAAGGAATCAGTGGCCAAAGATAAGAAGACAGACAGACAGGAACAGATAGCGACTTTGTTAGATACTACGTAAAAAAAAGATGTATGTAATTATAATTCTTGAGATAAATGTACTGTAAATTTAAAATGCTATATAATGAATGACAACACAAAGAAAAATTAGGGTAATGGCAGGATTCGAACCTTCAACATCAGCATTCCGTGCCTTGCATATTCCAGTTTCATCTTGCCATACCCTGCGAATTTTTCAATGTGTTTCGTCTTTACGGTCATTACATTATTGATATTTTTTCTTTGGGTAAACTACCCTCGGTGTCATCTATGAGAAACTTAATCAAGTTATCTCATTCAACTTGGTCATTTATGAATGCCCGTTAGCTGACGAGAGATGACGCCATTTGTTGTTAAATTATTGTAATCGAAATTATTTATTTTTAAATTTTTTAGATTTTTTTTAAAATTTAATTTGAATGTAAAAAATACAAAAAGAAAAAATCGAAAAATTTAAAAATTAATAATTTCGATTACAATAAATGTACTGTAAAAAAAGGTTTATTTTCGTCTCCATAGCGTCTAGTGTAAGTTTTTATTACAATAAACGCAACGAACACGAGTTAGCTTCTCAATTACTATAGAAAGCAAAAGCGGCGCCTCTTATGCCGTATTTGCCACCAAATGATTCCATACAATTTAGAAGTTAACGCTAACCCGTTCGAAACGTTTTATTTGACAGAACTAACACTAAGATCAGATAGTTTTTATAGGGTTTATTTTTAATAACCCTCCCTCCTGGCGGCAGTCGGGTAAATCAATTAATAAAGCATACGATCACGTTAAACAGGGAATGTGCTGCTTTGATTGTGCTCTTTCTTTCTGTTTGGTAATTTTTTGATAATTATTCGAACGTGTAAGCGTGTAATGTTAGGTTGAGATGGTGTGACATTAGCCTTTTTTAATTATTCTGTCAGAAAGGCGAAGCAATTCAGGACCGTACGGTCATGGTGAGCGTGGCGTCACCCGTTAGGTTTAGGTTTAAGGTAGTTTTTAGTTTTTAGTTTTTTAAGTTCAGGGCCCCACTGAAAATCAGCGCTGCTGCATGCAGCAGCATTTATGCTGAGTGGGGTGCTTTTCAGCATCAACCGTATTATTTTGTATCTGAATTCTTTGTTTCTTATTCTTTGCTGAATTAAACATTTTCTTTCTTTCTTTCTTTCTGATACTACGATCGACTTCAAAACACGATTTTTCTTCATTCCCGGGGAAAATACTTGACACTAAGTAACGAAGCCCTAATTTAAACATTGCGAGCCCTACCGAGCTCCCGTGGAGTGCGTAATTACAAATTTTTGCAATTAAACGAAAAACAACACGATCGTAATTCTGAAGCTCCTTTTTACACCGGGATCCAGGTGAAGAAAATATCACGGCGTAAGAACATTTCAAAGGGAATTGGGTCTAGTAATATAATAAGATTGTAACTGGGCAATGTCTGTAGGTGTAGGAGATATTTAAGAACAAAAAAAGCAATTGAAGCCAAAACAATAGTTTAATGATTCAGGCGTTACTTTTCGGAAGCCCATTTTGATGTGTGTTGTTTGTTTTCTTAATTTAAATATTAAGCACAGGCGATGTCATTTTTATGATTGCTGACACTGGGTTCGCGGATTAGCAAAGCAATTCATTCCATTTTATAAGCAGTAATTTGCTGCCTCAAATTTAACGGTCTGCACAAAAAAACAACAACCATCACATAAGTTGTCACTAATCGTTAGCAATTTTAGTATATAATATATTATACCTAGCAGGTTTTGGTTAAAAGTGATAGGGTTTTTTTTCAACCGCTTTAAAAATAACATTGCCAGACACAACACAAAAAGAGAAGAGAGAGCGAAGAGACTAAAATTTCTAATACAATTATTACGTGTTTATCTTTAATTTAAGTCTTGAACCCATTATTCTCTTATACACATTACACACACCCACACACACACTCACACACGGATAGAGAGAGACCTGACACACAGACACACACACACACACATATACACACACACAGAGACAGAGAGAAAGAGAGACAGAGAGATGCAGGCCGACATATTGCAAACGCTTGAACATAACACCTCATTTTCCGTCACGGCTTAAAAAACCGTGTGACCTCACGCCGTAAAGTTTATAACAACTTGACCTCGACCTATTATTTGCAGGTTCAATTTTAATACCGTCGTCGCAAGGTAATAAATTTTTGGTCGTTAATATCGGAACATGTTGAATAATAATGTAGCGCTAAATTTCTTTGTTGCGGTTAATAAAGTTCGATGTGTTGATGACATTGATTAATTAATGATTAAATAATCGTGTATGAGCATTGTTTTATGAACTAGGAAGGCAAACAAGCAAGTGGGTCACCTGATGGTAAGTGTACACAACCGCCTATAGACACCAGCAACATCGAAGAGATTGCAGATGCGTTGCCAACCCAGAGGGCTAAGATGGAATACCTCTTGTGCCAGTAATTACACCAGCTGTCTTTCTCTCCACGCCGGAACACAACAGTGCAAGCACTGCTGCTTAGCTTAGGGCCCGTTCCTGTACTTACTATATACGAGAGATATTCCAGAATTAGAAAATAATACATTAGCGACGTTTGCTGACGATACTGCTAAAATGGCCGTTGGAAACACTCACCTAGAAGCAACAGAAAAGGTCCAAGCCGCTGTTAACAAAATCCATGCATGGACGAAGCAAAGTCGATTCATATTAACTTTACTAATAAGCAAGAACAGTATTGTCCAATATGCCTTAATAACAAGAGCATACCATATGGAAACACAGCGAAGTATTTAGGCCCTTGACGCAAAGCTTCGCTGGAAGGCCCACGTCAAAAAGAAAAGCGATGAACTCGAAATACGGTTCAAAAAGATGCACTGGCTATTTGGAAGGCATTCCAAACTATCAGTACACAATAAATTATTATTATACAAACAAGTCCTCATGCCAGTTTGGACATATGGCATACAGCTTTGGGGTTGTACCAAAAAGAGTAATATCCTGATAATTCAAAGATTCCAAAATAAAGTACTGAGGGAAATTGTGGATGCACCTTGGTACGTCAGAAACGATGATCTCCATCGGGACCTCAACATAGAGGTCGTCGATAAAATCATCAAAAAGTACGCAGAAGACCATGAACATAGACTTCATCATCACGTGAATGTCGAGGCGATCCAGCTTCTTGACAACACGGACATAGTGAAAAGACTCAAAAGAACTAAGCCCTTTGAGTTAGCTTAGTGAAAATAAAAGACTATAGTGAAAGTGCAAACCAGTACTACCAATAAAGGTCACACGAACAAAGTGCCTTGCCCTTAAATAGAGACATTAAGAAAAGTGTTAATGGACACATTCTTACATACTTTATTTTATAAAACTAGGTCAATATTTAAAAATAAAAAAAATATTTGAATACTGCCTAAATTTTAATTACTATAAATATTATGCCCATCAAAATAATCGTGACTTTTTAATGGTAAAGGAAACTCAACGAGCGTACGGGTCATCTTATGGTAAGTGATCCACCCATTGAAAACGAAACGGTGGAAACCCAAAACAAAGTATTGGCAAATAAAGTGACAATAAATCCTAATTCCCCCCCCCCCCCCCACTTTTTCAAAATAAGTAGCCATCTATAGTCTAGTCTAGTCTGTCAGTCCATTTTATTATCATCATCATCAGTCATTTTATTTAGTCAAGTGCGAGTCGAACTCGTACGCGATGGTTTCCGTACCACCGTACTTATGCTGCTACTATTTTTTACCCGACTACGGCAAAGCCAAAAGGAAGGGTTATGTTTTTATTGTTTCATCATCATCATCATCATCTCAGCCACAAGAAGTCCACTGTTGGACATAGGCCTCCTCCATGGATTTCCAAAGTGGCCGGTTGGAAGCAGAATGCAACCAGCGCCTTCCTGCCCCCTGTACGAGGTCATCGGACCAGCATCATTTTATTGTTTGTTATTACTGTATCAAAATTTCAAGTGTCTACCTATCACGCCCTGAAATAAAAGAACCGGAAAAGAAACAGCCCTGTATTAGACTGACGGACGGACATCACAGGCTTCGTAGTAGTCATTCTGTATTGCCACCTAAAAATATGAGCTTGTCCCCCCTAATACGAGCCAGGGTGGCTAGCTAGCAATGGCCTTGACTAGTTCATTTTTTATAATATTTTTATTTTATTTAAGGTTTTGTTCGTATCTTCACTGTTATTCTCTAAGCGCATCAGCCTCGAACTCGACGTCGAGGCATCGCGTCCTGTCTCGCTCACTCGAGCTAGCGCGCTAGAGCAAGACGGCGCTGTCTCAACGTCGAGCTCGTCGCTGTTGCGCTCCTCCTCCTGAGCATGTCAGTCCCTACTTTCAATTTTTTTAACTAATAAACTTCACGCTACCACAGAATAAATAATAGTACTAACGTACAGAAACTTCCCTTTTTCTACCACCATTAAACGAATTCCAACTTTATGATCAGGCACAAAAAGTTCGTGTTACTTCATAAACATTCGCCAGGCGGCATGTGTTAAAAGGAAGGCGCCGCCCGCGCCCGCCTTCCACCCGCAATGCCCTGGCGCACCGCTAGGGTTGGGCTGCTTACTATAATACTATCACAACGCGCGACACAGAGTGAGCGGGCGCGCGCGCGGCAAGCCGGCAACCTAATGCGATTAACCTATGCCATAGGTAATGCGGCGAGCGCACCTACATTGTGGAGTGGAACCCCCCAGGTGGGACCTAGTACATTGCTCTGTAATCTTGTTTTGAAAAGAGAAGAAAAAAAGATAAACTGCTGTGTTTCTTTTTCTCAGCAGATTCTTTCATTTTCCGAAGCGCTAGTAGATTCAGACACGTAAAAGAGCCTATATGGCCTACTTGCAAAATAATTTTTTCATTAACCAATTTAATCACTGTGATGGTTTAGATTTGTCACATCGACAAAAAGTGGGGAATTTCCGAAACATACTAAATTTTGGGAATAAAATCACACACAGCCGCGTGAAGGGTAGTAACGATGACTGATCTGCGACCAGAATTTATTTAGGTACAGATTATTTTGTTACCAAAATTTCAGTGTCCACGACCAGATTTGGTTGTATGGAAGGGGGAGATAGATTTGTTTTCTTTTAAGCTCAGCCCGGGCGTACGCGAAGTATAAATTAAGAATCCAAACCAAACCCTTACAAATCCGAAACCTTCCTTTTTTCCTGATTCGCTGAAGGATTCCTGTTCAGTCCGCAGTTTATTAATTACTCGCGGTTGCCAAGCATTGTATTATACCTCCATTTATTAAATATCCATTAAATTTTGCGCCTACATTCTTCGCAATTTGTTGTTAGAACTTTGGAAGCATGTTTTTGTAAGAAACCCCCGGAATTTATGAATTGGAAGTAAGTAAATTGTTTGACAAGATGAATTTGGAGTGCGCCGTCGGTCATGGGGCGGGATTAAATGGTTCTGGATGGAACGGAAAGTTTGACAGGGTAATAAAATGGTGTTAAGAGTACAGTCAGCCTCAAAAGTAGCTGAATACACTAGAACCTTCTCATATAGTAACGTATGAAATGAGAGTTGCTCGAAACTGACGGCGACGTGGTACTAAAATGTTTAGTTACTTCCATGGCTGGCTGTACCAAGCCTCAGAAAGCGCTCTCCATACAACCGGTGGAAACGTTTTCCTCCCTCTAAATCTTAACCTATAGTCATGCTCATTTTTTGTGTACAGTCAAGGAATTAAATTTCCAACCCACCTAAGGTTCAATAGCATTCAGCATACTGTCACCATAAGAGCTATAGAGCAAGACGTTAGTTTGGCATATCGACCTTAATGCATTGCGAATGTCAGACGACATTTCAACGAAATGGGTAGGGAATTAAATTCCTTGACTGTACTATTAGCTTTAGAAAAAGATTTTGTAAGTTTTAATTTTTTAAATATTCTCCATAGATTTGATAATATTTGCACTTTGGGAGTCTCATACGAAACAAGTAAGTGTCAATATATTTCAAACTATAAAGGACGATAAAAAACTAACAAACATAGTTCTAAGGTAGGAAGGTATAACAATTATTTTTAAAAAGCAACAGCTTCGGGTTTAGAGGGTAAAACGTTAACGTGGAAGTACGTTACCGTCGTTTGTATGAAAGTCTCTGGGTACACAAAAGTATTAACGTCGACGGCGTTTAATAAGTAAATTGTTCACCACCATTAAATACTTTGAGCGAGGCTTGCACACTGTCATTGTACTAATCGTGATATTTAAAAATCTATTGTGACATATCGAATGTAAGAAATAAACAACCAACACAGCGTTATGCAACTATAGTTTACGTCTTTAGGTAATCAAAATAGTCACATGACTCGGCAAATCAACCAAGCAACTCAATCTTTTGGATCTGTGGAGACCCAAAAGATTGATTTGATTGGTTGATTAGACGAGTCACGTGACTTATTTTGTTTACCTTATTTTAAGTACCTAAAGAAATATAGCGGCACGCTGTCATGACCGGTTTGACATTTGCCCACTCATGAAGTTTTGTTTACTTTTTCGATTACGAATTGCCATATTTCACGTCACTATTATAATTTATCAAAACAGCAATCATAGCGTGCCGTGCGTGTAGTTTGAATAAAAACCAATTAAGTCCGTTTTAGTATGAACTTTCGTATTATTTTGAACCATACAGCATATTTCGACAGACCAGTAATGTTTTTACGTTGACGATTTCTTCTTTTATTGTTTACGCTAGTATTAACTTAGTTTATGTTTGTGCTTATTTAAGTAATATAATCCCTTTCAATTAACTAATTAATTTTCGTATTGAAATTCAAGAACCAAACCGAACTAATTAATGTTTTGGCCACGTACAAATATCAGGAGGTATCATGCAAACACTGCATTATTACTGGGAGGTATTTTATATTAATTTAATAGTACATTATTAATTAATAATTAACTAAGTTTCCCAACTGACCGCCAATTGTTTACCTTGTAAATTGATAATAGTGTTTTTGTTTTAACTATTTTTCGTGTAAAAACCAATAAAGAGTATTTATCTTGTTTTGTCTTGTTTTCACTAACCATCAGTGTTCAAAATAATTTAACCACTCCTCGTTTCTTGCCGGTTTCTCTTCGGAGGTTTTTCTGCATAGAGGTAATTCTGCCAGTCATAAGTAGAAAGCTCTTACTTACAATGCGATATGCGGCAATGAGAACTGACTAGTATTTTTGGCTTTAACTTATTACTGTTCAAAGTTTTTTCATTTTGTAATATTTTAACTAAGTATCCAAAATTAAAGACTAGCCTGTTCACTTCAATACTAAGAACATTCCTCGCAATTTGATGCTACGCTGCTAATGTTTAATGCTTTAAACGTAGCTCTAAACATAAACGTTACAAACGCCAAGAAAATGCAAATAAGTAGGGAACGGATTACAGAATTATTCATTCCGAATACATTCTGTTTGGTGCTAGGCGCTGATTAACTGGCTCCTAATTGAATAACGAACTCTCCGTCGTCGGCTAATCAGTCGACTAGCGGGCGGGTCCGAGTCAGTACATGGAGCGATATTGAGGCAAACATTTTTAGGGTTCAGGAACCATAATAATAACTTCTTGACACAACTTAGTAGCTAGGATTATTCACCAGTAACTTGCTCTTTGATACGGCCTTGAAACCGAAGTACATACCGGCCCCAGTTGTCGATAATTGTCGTGCTACGCTTTATTTGGATTGATCTGATATCACGGTTAGCAGTCTGATATTATGCTTACAGATCGAAGCCATCGCCGAGCAGTGCTCGTTGACGTCACTATCCCCCATGACGACAGTCTCGTAAAAGCTCAGAAGGATATGTTGCAACTCTAGCGCCATCTAGTGCAGAATAGATGAAACCAACTGACATGTGCTACATCACGCAAACAAAGTTTCGTAACACGGATGCATATATACAACTTTTGCAAGTGGGATTTTGACTCGACGATCATTGTCCCAATAGTCGTCTCAGCGAACAGTCTTATAGCGAAGAGTCTCAACCAACATCTTAAGAGACTCTCGCTATAGAAGGTTGGATCAAGTGTCTGATTCAGAATTTGGTACACCTGGGTTCTGAACCCGACGCGAATAGTCAGGAGGTTCCTCACATTACAATCCTAACCACCGGTAGTTTGAGCCATGCACCGTTGCCGATGGCAACCTAGTATGCTAGAGTATTATATATTTATAATGATTTTACAATTTGTATTGATATTATTTCATAACATTTTATAAACATATTGTAAAAATCGAATTTAAGACATAAATAATCATACAGTGAACAATAAACCATTCATTTCGTGAACATAGACAAAAATATCTTATATGTAGACTGACATAATACTTATTTATAAAACATTGAAATTAACATTAGCAATTATAGTTTAGCCATGTCCGTACATCCATCTGTCTATGGAGAGCCATAGCTCGTTACGTGACTTTGAGCTATGTGTATATACATGCTAAATTACAGCTTTCTAATTAGTCTTAAGTCTCTTTGAGCTAAGATGTGGATAGACAGACAGATGGATGTACGGCTATGCTTGGAGTTTCTCTGCGTGATCGAATCAGAAATGAGGAGATCCGCAAATGAACGAAAGTAACCAACGCAACCCAGCGGATTAGCAAGTTGAAGTGGCAGTGGGCAGGGCACATAGCACGGAGAACTGATGGCCGATGTGGTCGAAAAGTTTTCGAATGGCGGCCGCGTATTGGCAAACGCAGCGTAGAACGAACAGCCACAAGATGGTCCGACGACCTCATACAGGTGGCAGGAAGGCGCTGGTTGCATGCCGCTTCCAACCAGTCACTTTGGGATTGCTTGGAGGACGCCTATGTTCAACAGTGGACTTCGTGTGGCTGAGATGATGATGATGATACACATTGATCACGCCGACAAAGTGGTAAAATGAAATCTAAAAACCTTTTTTAGCTACCTCACCTATACGTAAACTGGGATGTTTGTTTTCTGGTCTTGTTATTGTATTGTTAAATGTTTCCGCTTCCCCTTGTATCTTAGGGTACACGGCTCGTAGTAACTCACTATCCGCGAGTCTGAGCAAATTCGTTATCACAGCTATTCTTGCTAAACATATTCACGGTAATTGTGATTATGTTCCGCAAACTGCGACGCCATTCCGTGTGTTTAAACTAAGCAGGGTTTCAGTTAAACGATCTTAATTATATTAATGTAATACTGAAGAGATAGCTAATACACGTACTCGGTTATGTGTATAGTCAAACAAACAAACAGGACTTTAACGCGACAGAATCGTTGTTAATTGTTAATTGTCATTGTTAATTGTTTACCTCGATGATTCGACCGAATTGAAAGGGCAATAATATAATATGTGTCCGTCCGGATCGGTACCACCATCTTGCCGCTAAGCAGTAGCGCTTGCACTGTTGTGTTCCGGCGTGGAGAGCAAGACATCCGGAGCAATTACTGACACAAGAGGTATTCCATCTTAGCCCTCTGGGTTGGCAACGCATCGGCAATCTCCTTTGTGTTGCGGGTTTCTATAGGCGGTGGTGATCACTTACCATCAGGTGACCCACTTGCTTGTTTGCCTTCATATTTTATAAAAAAATACGCGAGCGTATATGTCATTTTAGCTGGCACTGATTGGCGCACGCTCAGCTAGTGTTGAGCGCTCGAAAGACAAAAATCACCCTACTGCGAGTGATTTCTGACTTTTTTATACAACATAGGAAGGCCAATGAGCAAGTGAGCCACCTGATGGTAAGTGATCACCACGGCCTATAGATACCCGCAACACCAAAGGGATTGCAGATGCGTTGCGAACCTAGAGGGTTAAGATGGAATCACCTCTTATACCAGTAATTGCACCGGCTGTCTTGCTGTCCACACTGGAACACAATAGTGCAAGCACTGCTGCGTAGCGGCATGATTAGCGAACAAGCTACTTTCGAGCTATTGTTTACATCCTAGATATTTACTTATTTTTATTTTAACATTAACCAATTCCCGCTATACACCTGTATTAATGATTAGGCTTTGTATCAGACAGACGCGTCACACCCAGGCCTGAACATGTCACGTTGGGCGTCACACAGATGAATTTATAGCAGGGGGCAGCTTTTGTGTCACGCTCCGTGTCGCTGCATCTAATGTCCCACTGGAGGGGCACGTCCCTGACCTGGCTTCGGGGTTTTAGGTAACTAGGTCTCTAGGTAATGAAGATAACTATTATATGAATGCTATGCAATGAGAACACAAAGAAAAATTAGGGTAATGGCACGAGTCGAACCTGCAACCTCATCACCGTGCCTTGCGTTCACCAGTTTCGCACATTACCCTCGCGACACACTTTACAACATTGAATAATTTGAATGTTTATTAAAAAATAATAATCGATAGAAACGGTTACAAATATTTAACTATTATATGCATTAGTAATAGAATATAATAAATTTAAGTAACCAAAATTTCTTTTTTTAAGGTAAGGTCCCTAGTTTTAGTTTCCCTAGCTTTAGTTTTAGTTTAAGTTTTATATATGTCCAATAAAGCAAACAAATAGAGTTCAAATTATTAAATTAAAATGCTATACAATGACAACACACCTGCCTTTACCCTAATTTTTCCCTGTGTTGTCATTGCATAGAATATAATAAATATATTTCAGGCTGCATAGACCCATAGCTAAATACCTTAAAGACTAACATAAATATTTATTATACATATCTAATAACTTAATTACTAGCACGTGAAGTTAATATTGCGCCCTTCCAAAGTAATGTAACAACTTGGCTCATTCAACAATCCTTTAATGACATTCGAATAGTGTTCTTTAGAACACTATGAATTTATGTATGAATAAGGGCGTATTCTGGAGGGGCAGGAGGGATTTTGATACCAAAGGATTACCTTAATAAATACTCCACTAAAGATTCAAATTAAATTTAAAATGCTATTTAATGAACTATGATATTATAATGCATGGATGTACAATGTCATACTAAATGACGGCAGAAAAACGGCCCGACATGAGAATACAGGTTGACGCCAATGTTACAAATGCAAATTATCAGTTTACCCTTTTTATAGTCATTGGATTTACAACTTTACGTCTCACTGCATAAAATAATAATCTATTGAGTTTCGTTTCAAATAGGTTTTTTTTACAAAATAATAGTTTTGACAGCAGCGCCGTCGGTCCGACAGACTGACAGCGCGAGCGGTTGTCGATTTAGTGTACTTTTTATCCTACTTTGATAGGCCATTTTTTAAACACTAACAAGAAGTCCATTACTTATAGGTCAGTGATTATGAATGACAACACAAAGATAATAGTATTTTATGCAACTGTTGCATAATGAGGGGTCTTAAAACACGAGTGTGGTTTTATGAAACGAGCGTCAGCGAGTTTCATAATAGGATCACACGAGTGTTTTAAGACCTAATTATGTACAGTTGCATACCTTACTTTATCTACTCTAATATCATAAGTACTCTATGATGGGTTCAGAAGCCATAGGGCAATGACCTGCATTGCTACTAGCTACTAGTGCTAGGTACTTATTAAATATCTATAGACTGTACACATTCAAATAATGGAATAAAAATGAATTTGAACAAACATAGAAACAAATTAGAAAAATTCTCATAATAATATTGGTTGTTATAATGCTGGGCATTGCATTTAATGTTAGTTGCATGAATAAAGATGAATACTACAAAACATCATACTGTTTACTACACTTTGCTCCTTAATCCTTCCTGAGCATCTTGGTAAACACTAATAAATAGTTTTAATCGACCAACTTTCCTTAGATACCAGTCTTCTTAAGCTGGTAGAGTTTAATAAGTAGTCAGCCGAAACCATAATTTGGTATTACATTTCATGAATATTTTTGCAAGCTTTTTTAACTTGTTATAATAGTCTTGTTTGTTACTATGTTTGTATTTCCGGGTGAAATCTTGCAAGTGTATTCTGGAAAATAAAGATAAATTTTTTAGACATTAGGTATGTAGGATAATTATCTACTTATTTTGACTTTAATATATTTTTAATATTTTTAATAAATAGGCACAAGAAGTATTCCATTCTAGCGCTTTGGGTTGTCAACGCATTTGCACTCTCCTTGGTGTTACAGGTGTCTATAGGCGATGGTGATCACCTACCTCATATGATCTACTTGCTCGTTTGCCTTCACATTTTATTTAAAAACAGTTAACTTTAGCTCTGTATGAAGACGAATTTCTCACCGTTACGCCATTAATGTAAATAATTTTAGAACATAAATTCCCTCAGGAAAACGTAAATACTTAAAAGTCCGATGGGGTATTTGGAAGCGCGTTCATAAAAAAATTACAGCCAGTTAAAACCACAACCGCCTTCCGTTTGCAAATTTATTTTCGCCGAAACCCAAACTTCGGCGTCTCAGCTCTTGCGCCTACGTAACGTGGCATCACCAACTTGGTCTTTACAGAAAGTCTGGTTAACGCTTGAGAAGTTGAAACGGGTGACTCTAGTTCATTTTATAGTACATTTCTGTTTGAGTTAAAAGACTCGGGCACTCGTTTAACTTCAAAGCGGAAACGGTGGGATGCAATTTAATGGGTGTTAGACCGCGTTGTAACTCATGCCTTTGATAAAATAGCAGAGGTACTAAAGGTCATCAAACTGGAACAAATTATTCAAATAAATTTAAAAGCTATATAATGACAACACAAAGAAAAATTAGGGTACTGGCAGGACTCGAGCCAGCAACATTAGCTTCCGTGCCTTGCGTATACCAGTTTCGCCACATTACCACTACCATACCATACAAACTTTTCAATGTGTTTCGTTTTTACGGACATTACATTATTGATTTCTTTAGGAAATAACTACCTGCGGTGTCATCTATGAGAAACTTGATCAATTTAACTTGGTCATTTATGAATGCCCGTTAGCTGACGAGAGATGACGCCATTTACGACAAAATCGTTGCTGTAGTGGATATCACGTAGAAAACAATGACGGCGGTTCAAACGCCGAAATATTCTCCCAGTGCTATATCGTGTAAAATTCCAGAGGTCGAGTAGATTAACTTGGAACGATCTAGGATTGATGGCCAGCAATTCCAGAAGCAATAATTCACCCTTAAAACACCGAGGATTATAATACTGCTCGCCCAATAGCGTGCCATAACGCACCTCTTGGGTCCGGGCGGTAATAACAGTGTTGTTGCCCTCTAAAAGCTTTAGGCCGTACATGTACCAAGGAAGCATTACCAACTTGCCTCTACCCCTCCTTAAATAAAACCAGAGGATTTTCCACCCTGAAATCTAAGGATTAAAGTGCCGGCGAGCTAAAACGACGGCATCGGCATTGGTTTAATATCAGCGGGGTTTATTAAAAGTAAGCTTTTTCTCTATTTAATAAAGTAATGAAGACAACTGAGATGATTAGTTTCAAGGTATTGTTCTGGTTAATTATGATGTAAATTAGCTTGGGAGTTCCGGTTTGTATCAATACGGATTATCTTAAATCTCGAAAGTAGGGAAAGGTGATAGAGGGAAAATTCGGCTCTCGACTAGTTACGCAAAGACGTGCAAGGACGGAGAATAATTTATTCTCATAAGTCTGTTTCTCAGTTTTCTGACTCGAGCCTTCAATTCTCGGGATCAAGGATCACATTCGAGGTATGTTTGTAGAAAATTAACAAATTTAGGATGAATTTCATTATTATTCATGTATAGTTCACGGAAATGGATTACTTAGACAATTATCTAAAAATTATTTGTTCTTTAACGCTAGGCATCATATTTTTACCACGCATTCAAACGCAAAATAAAATAAGGAGTCCAAAATATTAGACGTGCAGAAAACATCCTTCTTTATTTCTCTCATTTAACAACTACAAAGAAAACTAAATACTTTCAACTTATTAATTGACCAGCAAGTATTTATCAATTAAATACGAAAACACATAACAAAAATAACGTAACCTATATGTATGATTATTCATACCTATATAAATAAATAATAATCAATATTATTATTATAAGCTCACACCTGTCTCACTTTGGGGACAGGCAGAGACCACAATGCACCATTTGCCCCTCTGGCATACCTCCCTTGCTTCCTCCACACATTTATCTCTTCATACAAGCACGGCGGAACCGGGTACTTCTAATTTGTCATATAAAATAATGCAGGATTCTAACAACTCTATTTCATCCACAATTAGACGATCTCGAAGCATCAGCTCACACATAATGTATCTCGAATGTAACGTCATTTCTACTGACGTGATAATTGGGCCAAAATTCTTTTTTGTGCCTAAAAAAAAATTAAAAATGTATAAGCACTTTTACAAAATTGTAGATGTCTCGAAATATTTTCCTAGTAATATTACGTTAGTTCTCAACCGGGCCCCAATTTTTATTATGAATTTTCCCACCATCCTGGGTTTTTTATTACAGAAAATTCTCATTTGGTACCCAAATTACCACTGCGTTACCAGTCCCCATGACTCCTCAAGAATAGTGTCCACTGCGTTACCAAACAATAGTTTTTTTCTTATTCTGACCCTAAATTTTTTTATAACAGTCATCATTCGGGTATGCGTATGTCATTCCGAATTTAAAGGTAACATATTATTTTAAGAATATCAGGATAAATAAAAAATATGCGTTAAAATGTACAAGGGACATTTTTATAGGCATCAAAAAGAATTTTGGCCCAATTGTTACCAAACACAATTCTGGTGAAAATAAGCCACCTAAAGGGTTAATTTAAACACTTCAACATACAAGTAAATACATACCATTAACGTATGTTTTCAAAGACGCCCTCAGTATTTATCTAATTACCGAGCCTTAGATCAAACGGGAATAAAACAAAGCTTTATGTAACTTTTAAACGGTCCTATCCTATCGCACGGATATTCATAATACAACCCTGTTTTTTGACGTTTAAGATTTATTTTACGACAATTCAAAATCACCAACAGTAACCTGTTTGTGACAGTTTTAATTGAGAAATGGCTTATTTTTGCAGCTGGCAATTAACCAACGTGGCATACTTAGCGCTACACGAGCTATATGTATAGCAGCTGTATAGAGGCGATCACCTCTACATAATACAGAATGTCTCGCGGCTATGCTACATGAAGGGAAAGTATCTAAAATATTGTAAAAAGAAAGTTTTAATGAAAAAAGACTACATTCTGATTTAAAAAAATTAACCAAGAGATCATAATAACGTTGTGGACACGATAGAACAGATAGGTCTTCTCCAAAAATTGCCACAACGCTCTAGTCGACGGCTCAGATGAGGCTGCGAAACTTGTTGAAGGCTTCAATTGTCAATTAAAAACACTGTGATAATTATAGACGTTTAAGTGCCGCTATTGAGACGTGCAAGAGCCTTGGTTGCACAGAGAGAAATTTATAAACGTGAAAGCAGCGTTAGGCAGTAGTGCCAACTTAGCCATCTAGTATTGGGGCTGCCAACAGCCCAATCCTGCGCTGCTCGCATCCAACGGGGTCCAGCAATCATAACCAGGTCGTCGGTCCACCTTGTGACTACGCTTTCTACGCTACGAGCATCTTCTGGTACGAGGTCACTACTTGAAAACTCTCTGACCCATCAGCCACCTGTTCTGCGAGCTATATACCACTCCCACTGCCACCTAATTCTAGCATTTTTAGAGCTATAATAGTAATAGGGGAATAATACAAGCTAGTATTAGTAGGTACAAAATTTAACACTGAGAATAAGTTTTACTAACAATGTATGAGTTTGCAAAGACTTAAAATAAACGGTAATTTATTATTTATTATAGACCGACCGGATAGCCTAGTGGTTAGTGACCCTGACTACAAAGCTTCAGGTTCCGGGTCCGATTCCCGGAAGGGGAAAATGTTTGCATGATGAATACGAATTTTTGTACTTGAGTCTTGGATGTTATATGTATTTAAGTATATATTTATCTATATAAGTATGTATATCCGTTGTCCAGTACCCATAACACAAGCAGCTTTAGTTGCTTACTTTGGGACTAGGTCAATTTGTGTTAATTGTCCCAAAATATTTATTTATTATTTATTTATTTAGTAGTGACTTTGGTTCTTAAGCGGATTGCCTCATTTTTAATTCGATCACGCAGACAAATTCGGAGCTCACTCTTTCCATTGCACTTAGAGTAACCTTGAGTTTTTTGACTAAAGTAAATATTTCTTGACTAAAATGATAGTAAAACAAGAGGCTACAAGGATTTCAATTCCAAACATCTATTTATATCAGTAAAGCGAGTAAGACCGTCAATATGTCAGTTCAGCAACGCCAATCAAAACGGATCTAGATTTAATTTCATAAAGCTTCTAGAATTCTCTATTATCCCGTGCGTTGCAGACGCCGAAGCGTAACGAGGTTTTCTCCGCCACTGCCGGCGGGATATATTTAAATAAATGTAAATATTTAAAGGTAAACAAGAAATCTTCAGGATATAAGCAGGGCTTAGGCCCTATTTCACAACTCCCTGACATGTTCTCGATATCACATCTAACATCATCTGTGTCCATAAACATACAAGGCATCACAGATATTTCTTGGATATAATATAATACCATGAACATATCGGAAGACGCAGCGTGGGCAGACCCGCCCCAAAGTGGACCGATGACCTGGTGATCGTTGCGGGAACCCGCTGGATGCAAGCAGCACAAGACCGGTCATTGTGGCGATCCTTGGGAGAGGCCTATGTCCAGCAGTGGACGTCTTTCGGCTGAAATGATACTTACCAGAGAGTAGTGGAACAAGCCCTTAACCTTGCATCTCCGCGTTAATTCCTAGGTCGCAAAGGTATGGTAAAAACAAAAATTGCCTCTCGCAAGGTCAAAAGGTTACATAACATTTTTTTTCTTCGCAGAGGCCAGAACTAAGCCAGGCATCGTAAATTCGAGTGTAGACTTGAACAAAAAACATCCACAGGAAACACAATTGCAAAGCTAATTCCGAAATTGATCCATTTGTGGTCACATTAGTGAATCGCAATGATGTAGTCAACAATACCTTCTACAACGAATCACCTACACAGGACTTGCAAGAATCTTTTAATGCCCTTTATGAAGAATCCCATGCTGTGCCTCGCTGCAAAAACCTCAGCAGAGAGATCATGCTACAAGAGAAGTGTCCTCGGAAGGAAACGTCTTTTGTACCGAACAATACTGACCATTGTGTTTCCAACGTTTATGTGGATGACATCCCTGTCTACGGCGAGCAGTACGACTTTAAAAGTTGTTTGTGGGCATCGGTCATAGAGTTCTTCAGAATCTATTCTGACGGGTTGTGACTGGGTACTTTAGGATAGACCTGGTCATAACCTGTCAAAACACATTGATAATGGAGCCCTTGTGACTATAATGTGACAGAGGGCTATTTTAGTAGTAGCTTGGTGATTTGGCGGTACTAAGAGGCCTCATGGATCACGGCGCCCAGGACACATGTCCAAAGTACCCAATAGAAAGAGGGACCTGGTTGTGACCCGTTATCCAAACTTCATCTTATTTTCTATGATGCTCCAGCACTGCCACCCCACCCTTAGCCTCAGTCTTAGATATCTTATCTCCCAACTCCGGCCATATCTAATGTCAATAGATAAGAGAGCTTCCCACTATTATAGTCGAGCGCTCGAACCACTTAGGTATCCTGAATAGCTAACTAAGAGAAGTTAAGAGGAGTTCCGAACGAGATACACTGGTCAGAGTATATATAACTCCTTTATATCAGAATACTAGCGACCCGCTCCGGGTTCGGACGGGTACTATTGTGATGTAGTACATAAAAACCTTCTGCAAAATATTCTCCAAATGAAAACCGTATCAAAGTCCGTTGCACGGTTTAGAAGAAGAAGGTGGACGAACATACACCATAAGGATTTAGGACAGACAGGAACGGTTAGCGACTTTACTTTGTACTATGTATAAAAAAACCTATTATTTCAAAGTCAAACTCGAAATATTCAGAAGGCTTACAACAGACACTTTTGAATGTCAGACAATTTACAATCGACTCGGAAAAACCTTTAATGAGAAGACACTGCCAAGAAACTCAACGAGGATTTTTCAATAAAACGAAGTAATAATGTCATTTTTTATTAACTATTTAATACAGTAGGTGTACCTGTACACTATTTGAAGCCAGGGAAATCAGTGCCCTTTTTAAACATCCGTATCCAAGATATTATCATTTATTTTATAACACGCCTGAGAAATTAAGAGGAAACACAAGGGCCGTTTTTCCATACAAACGTCGTCCCCTGTTTCCTCTCTGGATAATGCCAGTAGAGCAATATTTTTTTCCAAAAAATCGAGGGCCACTATATTTCATGTCCCTATGTTTTCCTTTTTACAATAAATTAATTATTA
Source organism: Ditula angustiorana (assembly GCA_963691745.1). Classification (NCBI taxonomy): domain Eukaryota; kingdom Metazoa; phylum Arthropoda; class Insecta; order Lepidoptera; family Tortricidae; genus Ditula; species Ditula angustiorana. Next base: position 1,878,725 of record OY829480.1, on the reverse strand, counting down.
AAAAAGATATGAACATTCAAAATCCTAAAAAAATGGCCAGATTTGCAGCTGCGTTCATACATTCAGAAAACAAATTTTACTAAATTATATAAAAAAAAAGAAAAACATAGGAACACTGCCAAAGCCTTTCTTTAATTTTTAATGAAAAAAGTAGTTAAATCTGATAAGTTTTGGAGAAGGAATCAGGGGTCTACGAATCGTTGATTGTGTGTAGTTTAAATAGGTATTTTCAGTCCAAGCTGCGGCTGTCTCTATTGCACTCTGCGGGGGGAGGCTTGATAGATGGAGGCAGCAATAGATTTTAAAAATACCTATTTTTCAATTCTCTAGGCCTTGGTGTTTCCTCTTAATGTCTTCTTGTCAATAGATTTTAATTTGTATCAGTTAATTCAGAAATATTCTTCAGAATTTGGTTGATGAAATGTACGCAGTTTTAACTTTCCCGTGTTTCTAGTCGTCATTGATTATTTGACGTTAATATGAAAATTTGCAAAATTATGTTTTTCATACGCGTTATACTCGTGAACGAGGTTTTTGCGGCCCGAACTGTAGATGCTACAAAGACTAATACTTAAAAATCCTAATTTAACTTTGTCATTGCGTGTGTTTTCATTGTGATTGTAGCGACTCTAGCGCCATCTAGTGCTGAATAGATGAAACCAACTGACATGCGCTACTTCACGCTAACGAAGTTTTGTAACACGGACGCATTATACAACTTCCAACTTTCATCCTTCAGTCCCCAGGCATAGCACCCGCCTGGAGAGAGATCTCTCTATTGTGGCTACCCTCCACATGATCATCATATGAAAAGTAAGTACTAAGGTACAATAACACTTTATACAATTAACTTTCCTTTAGGTTCACATATCCTACGAATAATCTACGAGTATCTACCTAACTGGGTAAAAAGCTTAGTGAAAAATAAAGTTGTATCTCCTGTGATCAGAAGCTAACGAACTGGGTACATACAATTTACGTTTGCCTTGAATAGGCCAAATTGAAAGGCTTTGAAACACTGACCTAGGCGACGTGAATGCAGATAAAACTGAACCAAAATTGTACCTTATATATCTTTAAATTAAATATCCTTCGCGAATTCTGATTTAGAACCAAGGCACCAAAACCATGCTTTTCACTTTAAAAACCATTTTTACAACCTTTATGTAACTTTAAGTGCATTGTACGCTTAGTTTAAATTTTGCAAGTCAAATTTTAACCACTTATGGTAGTTGCAATTTTGGTACGTGCGTACATCTCGCATCACAAAAAAAAAAAAAATAATATGTCGCTTTTAAAGGGGGCCCATCTAGCGGAGGGCGAGTCACCGTCTGCCAAGATCACTTTTATTTGAGACATTTTTATTTGGCAGACGTCCGGATGTCTCACGCAATAGCCCAGTCATTAGTCCATCGTTTTCCCCCTGTAGTCTTGTACGGTTTAGGTCCCATCTTTCCACAATAGTCTTTACGCCTGGCGGGGGCTGCCTCTGCTCGTGTCCCTATGATGCGGGCAGGGACAGCATCCGCCCGGTGTACCCATCACATTTCATTAAATTGTCTAAAGGGCCTCTACGTGTTGGCTTCGGCTCCGCGCACGCCTCCCAAAGGTCCGGGGCACTATTGTCCCGTGAATGGGAAAGACATACATAATAATATCTTGGGACAATTTACACCAATTGATCTAGACCCAAGCTAAGAAAACCTTGTGTTATGGGTACTAGATAACGAATATACATACTTATATAGATAAATACATACTTAAATACAAATAACATCCATGACTCAGGTACAAACATTTGTATTCGTCACACATACATTTGCCCATACCAGGATTTGAACCCGGGACCTCTTGCACAGTAAGCAGACACATGTACCACTGTGCCATACAGGTCGTCAAAATATTTTTATCTAAAGATTTGTTATCAAAACTTTACCATTCGGGTCAAAAGAAAAAACTGTATACGACCGCTTAACACTAAACAACGCGATTGACGCGCGTTTCGCCTCTGTGCGAGGCATATCGGGATCTAACAGTACGACCATTCGCTACTAGAAAGAATGGCGTACTGACAAACTAAATCGAAATAGATCGTAAATAGGGGGTTTAGTGGTGGTGTATAGTTGAGTCTGTGTGATATATGTTGTTTCGTGTGGAAGCAGAGGAGGGTGGGTTTTTGCGTGAACACATATATGTCGAACAAACGCAGCTACCTTGCGCGAGCACGGCACTGGTTTCGCGGAGTTGCAAGGTAATTTGTTCCAAATTTGGTAACCGAAATTTCTTTCGATTTTTATTTTAAATGTTTTAACATTCAAATTATTAAATTAAAATTGTTCCAGTTTGTTGAAATGGACCTCCGCAAAGTAACGCCTGATCCTTTTAATTATTAGAAATCCTGGCTGCGTAATATTAGGGAGTGGACTGGCATCACCAGAGCAGAGCAACTGTTCAAACAAGACAGGAAAGTTTGCAGACCTAACGGTCAACATCCGGTAATGGAAAGGCACTATAAGAAAAAGAATCAGTTACAAAACCTTGGACGAAACTGATATTAATAAATTTTTGTAACCGAAATTTCTTTCAATTATTACTTTAAATTAATTAAATTAAAATGCTACGAGTATGTAATGTCAACACAAAGAATAATTAGGGTAATGGCAGGACTTGAACCTGCAACATCAGCATTACGTGCCTTGCGTTTGCCAGTTTCGCCACATTACCGCTACCTTACCCTGTGCATTTTTCAATGTGCTTCGTCTTACGGTCATTACATTATTGATTTTAAACCCGGGTACAACTACCCTCGGTGTCATCTATATGAAACTTTTTAACTTTTTTTTTGATGTTGCAGGTTCAAGTCCAGCGGCCCGAACATGACAGCCCAGGTTTAGTTTAACCCCTCCCTGTGTCTCTGTCTAACTAGTGTCATAAGAAAGGGACGCAGATAGAGACAAACTAAACTTGGCCAGTCATGTTAGGGCCACTGCCATTACCCTAATTTTTCTTTGTGTTGTCATTACATAGCATTTTGATATTAATAACTTTAGTTACAGTGATGTTTTTGGTTTCACCCATTTACCTATAGCCTGTACCTTTAATATATAGTTTAAACATATTACAGCTGTATAACAGTATGGATAGATAAGGAGATTAGTGGCGTGGTATCAAATATTCAGCCTGTAATATCATTGAGTCGGGAGATATGCCGCAATTGGCTATTAGTTACGATTGGAATTTGAACCGTCAACGTGCCACATTAATGTTATTGTATAATTATTATTACCGGTACGTAAACCGGTATGTAATGTACAATTATAATGCCAGCTTCGTTGAAGCTAAAGTCAAAACGTTAATAATCAGATTGGGCTTACAAGAAGAGATTATATTGTAAACAAGCTGTTACTCGCGATTTCGTTTGAGAATTTGGAAGGTTGGTAACAATATCGCGGCTTATAGACGGTACATCAAGATGAAACATGCAGCAGATTTTTAATTAGACCTTCAGCAATAAACTATAAAAACCGCATGTGATGTTGTTGCGTAGTTGTTGCGTGACACGCGTACATACATAAAGACGGACATGCAGTCAAAATTTCTAAATATAATTATTTTGGCGTCTAGTGCTCGTGTGTTTGTTATATTCTAGGTTCAATAGCATATAGCAAACTGTCACCATAAGAGCTCTAGAGCAAGACGTTAGTTTGACATATCGACCTTAATGCATTGCGAATGTCAGACGACATTTCAACGAAATGGGTAGGGAATTAAATTCCTTGACTGTACAGACATCGGAGAGTTCAAATTTTACTATACTTAATCTAATAGATGTCAAGATTACCGGCAAGAAACTCAATGAGATAAATAAAATAAGTCTTTTTTTATACAAGCGATTTACCTGCTAAGTTTCAGGTACTTAAATGAAAAAAAAATTTGAAGCGATACTTGGGCCAAAATTCTTTTTGATGCCTATAAAAATGTCCCTTGTACATTTTAACGCATATTTTTTATTTATCCTGATATTCTTAAAATAATATGTTACCTTTAAATTCGGAATGACATACGCATACCCGAATGATGACTGTTATAAAAATATTTAGGGTCAGAATAAGAAAAAAACTATTGTTTGGTAACGCAGTGGACACTATTCTTGAGGAGTCATGGGGACTGGTAACGCAGTGGTAATGTGGGTACCAAATGAGAATTTTCTGTAATAAAAAACCCAGGATGGTGGGAAAATTCATAATAAAAATTGGGACCCGGTTGAGAACTAACGTAATATTACTAGGAAAATATTTCGAGACATCTATAATTTTGTAAAAGTGCTTATACATTTTTTTTTTTTAGGCACTAAAAAGAATTTTGGCCCATTTACTCAAATAGTTTTAAAGTTTTAAGGGTTTAATACTAATTATTACTACTACTTTGTACTTTAGTCTGCCAGTTGGTAAAATAATTCAGGAGTTGCAATAATCCGACATAACCAACATCGAAAACCCTTTATTACGAGTATTTTGCGACCATTTTAAAGTGCAGTCAACCAAACTGAAATCTGGGCCACAGTGAAACCATTTTGACGATCGAATTGTTTAGTGGTTAGTGTCCCTGATTACGAAGCTAGATGAGGTTGTGGGTTCGGTTCATGTAACGGGTAAATATTTATTTGATGAATATGAATGTTTATACCCAAGTCTTAGATATTAAATGTATGTATTTGAGTATATACTTAATCATCAATTTATGTTTATCTAATGTTAAATATTTAAGATGTACAAATAACATTGAGTTTCTTGATGTTGAGATTGATGACAGTGCAAACACTGCTGCTAAGCGGCAGGATTAGCGAGCAAGATGGTGGTAGCGATCCGGACGGGCCTTACCACTCGCTGTTTTTGATTTACCCTCAATTCAAATTGGCTGACGTGCTCCTTCACTTCAAAACCGTAAACCCTTTCCGATTCAACCGAAAATACCTCTTAAACTATAAAGTGGCTGTAAGCTATCAATGCCTCCCGGAATTAACCAGTACGGAACTTGGTCCCGCGGGTGACCACACACTTAGTCGGACGCTTGGACTGTCTCAATCAGTGCTGCTGTGTGCCCATACTAGTTTAAATATGGTGCGAGTTAAAAGCGGCAGCGATTTTGATGATTTACAGACCCTATTTCACGAAATGAACAAGTCAGGTGACAACGAAATTTCAGAGTACAATAGTTCGCTCAATATGCTTAAAACTTTCTGTGCTATTTATTGTTATTGAATTATCGACTGTTACAAAAGTACGCGAAAGCAGTGCTGAGATCGGTCGGGTTTAAGCTTGTTGCTTGTGTATGGTTTTTGAATAAGGATCGGCGTCGTACTTAGATCAGGACTCAGGTGATACTAATTACGCAGAGTTGAGCTTACGTTCGGTTTATAAATTAGATGAGTACACGCTCAAACTCGGTTTATAAATACCCTTTACCCCTTAGTATAAAACTGGAACTTAAACTCGGTTTATAACTACCACTCTCAGTAAAGGTATTTACAATATTTTTGATTTTTAGTATTCAGTAGTTTTATTGCACTATTTTACGACCCCACCCCCATTTTCTAATTTTTTTTACCGATTATTGAACGATACGGTGTTACACTGGCCCTAGAAAGTAACATTAAAGTTGACCCGCCAGCTTGTTTACCTCCTTTGCTAACAAAAATACTTTCTAAATCGCTGTCGCCTATAGCTTAGGGCACAGTAGTAAACGTATTAGGGTGGCATCCCGTGCGGCGTCTCATAGCACTCACTAATTACAGAGATTGGACGCGACCGGCCGCTTACTTTGTGACCCATTTATTGCAGCGTCCGTGTAAATCAGTCGTGCTCAACTTATGGCCGATTACACTACTACACATCTAACTACGGTAATTGAATTAATTCCTAGCATCTGAGCGGATTAAGAATCGGGTTCTGGTATGCTTGAACCTGGTCTAAATCAAAAACATTATAGTATCATTACTAAAATAATTAATATCAGTTTCTTAGCGGTTTCTTAACGATTTAGTTACTAAACTGATGTAAATTGTTACAAAACGGTTACGAAACTGTAATTAGTGCCAAAATAGTTTTGATGCCTATAAAAACGTCCCTTGTATAGTCGGCGAAGTAATTACTTGATCACTTTTGAACCTTATCCCTTTGTAATACGGTCGAAAAGTGGTCAAGCAATTTATTGGTCGACTATGCATTTTAACGCAAATTTTTACTTGTTCGGATATTTTTCAAAAACATATCATTCTCAAATTTAGAATGGTATACGCAAACCCGAATGATGATTTTTATCGAAATATTTGGGCTCAGAATAAACAAAACTATTGTTTGGTAACGCAGTGGACATTATTTTTCAGGGGTCATGGGGCCTGGTAACGCCGTGGTAATTTGAATACCAAATCAGACTTTTTGTAATAAAAAACCCAGAATAGTAGGGAAAATCAGATAACAAAACTAACGTAACACAGTATTTCGAGAAATCTACAATGTTGTAAAAGTTATTACACATTTTTATCTTCATTTTAGGCAGTAAAAAGTATTTCAGTTCATTAATTATTTAGTAATGACACAATGTTTTTGAATTTGGACCTCATTAATAGCGTGAGCGCTTGTTCAATCAAACCAGAGAGACTACAGCGACGAGCACAACCTCGAGGCATCATTCTATCTCGCTCACGCTTGCAGGACTGCACTGTTATTTTCTAAGCGCATCAGCGACGGACTCGTCGTCGAGGCATTGTCCTGTCTCGCTCACTCGAGCTAGCGCTAGAGCAAGACAGGGCGCTGCCCCAACGGCGAGCTCATCGCTGTTGTGCTCATAAAATCACTCTCGAGTTCGCTACCTCAACGGGTTTGCGGGTAGTAGGACCTTGTGCAAGGTCCGTCCGGATCGCTACCACTATCTTGCTTGCTAATCCTGCCGCTAAGCAGCAGTGCTTGCACTGTTGTGTTCCGGCGTTGAGAGCAAGACAGCCGGTGTTATTACTGGCACAAGAGGTATTCCATCTTAGCCCTCTGGGTTGTCAACACATCTGCAATCTCTTTGGTGTTGCGGGTGACTATAGGCGGTGGTGATCACTTACCATCAGGTGACCCGCTTGCTTATTTGCCTTAATATTTCATAAAAAAAACTCTCCCGTTCGCTATATCAACGTCGAGCTGAAACCGTGTTATGTTATGAAATTTCCTTACATTTATTTTTTCATTTTTTATAATAACTTCATTAGTTAACAAGCCATCATCAAAAACCCCTTAGGGGTTTAAAGGGGTTTATTATGCAATAGCCGGCGAGTTATCCTGCTTTATTCATGTTTATATTTGAACTACAACGAAGCTAATTAAGGATTATTAGAGACCATGTTTGTACTTAAAAACTCCTGATCATTATATTTAATTTATGTATACATGTAGTACAGTAGGGGAAATATATTCACGTACCACCTTAGAACCCTATCGCAATGACGCGACGCGTTAAACGCCAGGCTATGTCATACAAATGTCATGCGTATGTCTCTTCGACTAGGTTCTACGGTGGTACGTGTTTCAGTTTCCTTGACTGTATGTAACAGGTTTCTCTGAGTGAGTGACAGACAATCATAACCTACACTTCTATATATAAAGAGTAACCCCCTTATTCATAAAAAAACTACAATATTTTTAAGCTAACAAATGTTTTGTCCCTTTCATTTGAGGGTAAACGTCACAATGACAGATAAAGACATAAGACATGTTAACTAACAAACGTTTACGAAGCGTTTATGAATAAGCGGGTAAAAATGTAAAAAAATGCATTTCGCAGGGGATTTTTAGGAGATCCAATACGAAATTATATTGGAAAATTTCAATATTAAGTCGCGGTTAAAAACTACTTTTATATTAGGAGCCTGATTATTTAAATGTACGTTTTAGGCACACGAAGCAACTTAAAGAAAAAAGATGAAAAGATAAGGCGTATAAAAGCACTTACGAAAGGCCAGATTTGCCATCAATTTAGAAAAACCTCTGATGAGAAGATACCGGCAAGAACTCACCGAAATATCATTAAAAAAAATCTACAATGTCTTAAGTTTTTATTACAGCCAGCGATCGCCAATCCATGTGACAATGAAAAATCAAAGTTAAGTCTAGTCGACCGAGAAATTGCTTGACCACTTTTCGATCTTATTCCAAAGGTATGAGGTTTCAAAGTGGACAAGCAATTACTAGGTCGACTATACATAAATCGGGGGACACAAATCCCTTTCAAAGATAATCATTTATTTTATAAAAGTGATCTCGATCAGGGTTTAAACTTGTCAAACCCTCAGTCCGAGTTGAAATTTGGTTCTTATTCACGTACACGTCGCATGTCCCAGGGACCATTTGTAAAACTCCAGTCAAAGGACATCCCGGCTAACCTATCCGTCATTACGCTCCTCGATTGTGATGTAAATTCGGACCGCTAGAGCCGAGACTTTGATACCGGCAACTGAGTTTCGGTCCTGTGATTTTGGAAGTATAGTATAAGAATGAACACTAAATAGCCTATGTCACCCAGACAACAATTACGAACCGATTGACACCTCATTAATCAAAATCGGCTCAGTCGTTTAGGCACTACAGTGGAACATACGTAAATACAAACATACATACATAGGCTGCTAAAAATATAACCCTTCCTTTTGGCTTTGCCGTAGTCGGGTAAAAACAATTTATTTATGAATCGAAATTAAAAACTTCAGTCTTGTAATGGTTTTGTAACAATTTGTATAAGTTTAGTCATGAAACCGTTACGAAACTGATGTATTTTAGTGACGGTACCATATTTTTGATTTTGACTCTTATTTTATTTACCTGTACAAACTTTGCTTAGTTTGGGACTAAGTCAATTGATGTAAATTGCCCCAGAATATTTATTGATTTATTTATAATGTGAAGTAATGCGTAACTAACAAAAGTGCATGAATCTTTTTGAACGGATTTTTTAAGAGTTTTTCCGCTGTCACCACATAGGCATATCGAAAGTTTTAAGTATACTAATATACCATGCAGATCTAGATCTTTGGATGTAGTCATTTGGCGCCTTTGTTTTTTCGCTATAAAGTCTTGCAACCAGGACATTGTTTGATCTAGTAATTCTGCTACAGACCCGTGTGAGCACGCGTTAGTCAAGCCAGCCTACCGCAACCAGTAACTGGCTACAATGTGGCTCTGTTTAACCCGTTAGTATAAGATCAGACGCTTTGATCCCACCTCTAGCTATAGTAGCTCCATTACCGTGATTTGAAGTACTCACGACTGCACCAGACGTTTCATTCTGCCGTATTCCAACAATTATGTCCGTATGAAACGGCACAATTATACCGAGCTCTGGCTAACGATGGCCGGGCGCTAGCGATACCGATGTTAAACTCAAACCATCTAGCACGAATCATCTCGAAACACGTTAACTCGCTATGTAACTCAGTGCGTCTCTCTCTTACTGGGCTAGTTAGAACGAGACGCACTGAGTTACGTAGAAAGTTGATGCGCATCGAGAAGATTCATGCTAGGTGCTGTGAATGGAGGCCGTTGCGGTTATGTTGTGGTATCAAGAGTAAGACGAGATACTTAGCGTGGATGGCAGAAACTATTGACTTGTAGAGACTACGATTTAGGTTCGAAGATTAGTCAGTTTTGTTGAAATGAAATAGTTTATTTACATAACATTATGTCGCATTAGTTGTAGAAGTAAGATGTGGATATTCTTCTTAGAATTCACTCGAAGCTTTCCACGGATTCTCTTCATACAATTTATTTATCCTTTTGTGTTCTTGCTCATTTATAAACTAAACGTCAACTCAAGTTTTCTTTTCAATTTTAAAATTGTTTAAAACAATGTTATAAAAATGATCGCAATTCATTCTAAAGCAACTAGATCAAGGTAAAAACTTCTTGTTGCGCACTTCCGAGAAATAAAATGAACTCAGTACTCGTATTCCCTAACAGATGTGATCAGGGCACTTTCAAAAGAGTAACTGTGCACTTTTCTGAGTAATCGCGTCCCACCTGGCGGCCTCGTCTTTACTACACCAGGTGGAACTGCGGTCAAGCGAAAACACATCGTCAATAAATAAGTCAAAACCTCGAAAACCACTAATCTTAGCTAGAGTAAACTCCCCTTCTATTGGCACCCAGATTACCAGACATTGACATCTGGTGAATGTATGATGCACCATTTTTTTAGATTATAAGCTCACGCCTGTTTCCCTTTGGGGTAGGCAGAGACTACAAAACGCCATCCACTACTATTATGCATTTCACCACAATTATCTGGAAATAATATCAAATGTGCTCATCATTGGAAGAGTGTCAACAACAGCACTGTTTACAGTAACAACAAGTACTATTTATTGTTATGTATACTACCAAAGAAATACAAATATGTTAAATAAAGAAATCTTCCCCTGCTTTTTCGATTTCCAGGCGCCATATTGAAATGTAATATAGCCTGTGTCACTCCTCTAATCAAGACAAATCCAACGACATCTCACACGTCGAAATCTATCAAGCTGTTTGGGTTCCAGCGCGTGCCAAAGAAATAGACATACATACATACAAAACAATACCCTCCCATCTGGCGGCAGTCGGGTTATAATAAAGGCAAACATCAAGCGGTCCCTCTCAGTCAATTTCAAGATACTCGTAGACGATACTGGGTAATAGATTTACCTTACCAAACAAAAAAGAAGGCGTTGAATTTTCAGCTTAATTTGCATCGGGAGTCGAAAGGCAACGGGCACATATTTTAAGTCTTTAAGTAAATAAGGAAGTCCAGTTGATTTAAAGTTTAAAAGATAATCGAATGCACCCGGATCGAATAACCGGTTACCCGTTGCGATCTCGCATCTATCTTCCCGGAACTTCATCCGGAGGCCTGATAAACGACCGGGTATACCCGGCCACTAGGATGTACAGCAAAATTGTTTGTGGGACGTTAATAGAGTGAGGAACAAGGGTGTATGGCGTATGGTCAATAGTGCATGACGGACAGGCTTGGGAAGCTCTCGAGGGTTAAATAATTTGCACTCAAGTTAGTACTTATGAAGATCTACTCTCTTAGAAATCTGTTGCTCGTTTTTGCCGTAATAATCTACGCAATATTTTGAAGTGTTATTTTTTAAACTAGCCTTTTTGCTGATTGTTCTTTAAGTAATGTTGCGTTAATTATCGGTGGCGTATCATGAAGAAACGTACTAGATTTTAAGTTACACCTCTTGTATTGCAACTGTGAAAACCGCATACAGTTTTGTGCAATAGTTTTTGCGTGATGCGCGTACAAATATACAGAAAGACTTAATTTGTAAAAATAATTGTTTTGGCTTCTATTGCTCTTATAAGGATCCCTCATATTAAAATCATCTATGTAAAGACACAAAGGCAAAACTGCAAGTGAGCCACTTGCTGAAAAGTGATCAACACCACCCATAGACACCCGCAACGCGAAGGAGATTGCAGATACGTTGCCAATCCAGAGGGCTAAGGTGGCATAACTTTGGTGCCAGTTATTTCATTGGCTGTCTTGCTCTCCACGCCCGGAACACAACAATGCACTGTTGCGTAGCGGCTGGATTAGCAAGCAAGATGGTGGTAGCAAACTGGATGGAAACCCGTTGTCGTAACTAGTTACAAAATGATAACAAAATGGCGTCCAGGATGATCTTAATTTTGTTCCGGAAAACCTAGCCATCGGTCGCTATATGAAATTCAATCAGAACTAAACTCAGACACCCTCATTCTAAATCAATATTATGTAAAATATGGACTAAATCTAGAGCACGAATACCAATTTTTGTAATTGGAATAGATTTCTCTTGTTGAGCTGAATCGTCACTAAGCTGCTTTAGTCTCAAAATTGCTAAACCTCGAGATGAGTCAAACTTGTTAAAACTCCGAACTAGTCAAAAACAGAGTTAGGTTCTCAAAAATCTTTTCAGTGGACGACAGTTCAGGGTCTAAGTCCAAAATTTTTGGTCAAGTCTACATCTGTCTTTCGCTATTTCGCTAGTTAAATTAAAACACCCTGAGTGAAAAAGCATCAGTCGCGTCTATATTCACAACCCACAGCTGTATCTGCTTAAGAGGAGTGTGAATCCAGCGCTCTCCATACAAACGGCGGTAACCCTTTAAACCTTAGCCTTGACAGTATGCCAAAGAACTAGGTTCGTATATTTTGATTTTTTAAATATTCTTAATAGTTGACGCTTTTTTGTTTTATATGAAACTCTTAAAATACAAATATTGTCAAATCTATGAAGAATATTAAAAAAAATCAAAACATACAAACCTAGTTCTAAGGCATAATGACAGCATACCAAAAAATCATTGCCGTAGGTTAAGGTTTAGAGGGTGGAAAACGTTGCCGACGTTTGTATGGGGAGCGCTTTTTTGGGCTAGGGTCACACTTCTCTTGACGTTAACTATTAGAGAATTTCTGATGGCAGTAATTTTAGGTTTGTAATTTTATGTAAAAGGTTAAAAAGAAGTATATCCTAGACTAGAGCTCGTTGGATGTGAGCTACTGGAAAGAACAAGAAAGTTTGCAATATGTTATACAGAAAAGAAACCGAACTGCCTGTTTGAAGTGACAACAAAATATAATTTAAGTTGAAAATTGCACCGCCTTGTGCGGGGTACAACTTGAGAACAATTGCAGGCTGCAGCTGCTAGAACTTTCGCAAAACTTTCATACTAGAAAAAAGACTTAAATCAAAACCATTTTAATGTAAGCCATGCCATTTTTCCAACCCAAGAACTTAGAATCAGATTTATTCTAATTAAATGTAAGCATAATACGGTATTGTAAAGAGCTTTTTAGAACCAATATAAAGTTTGTAATTGGAAAGGCTTTGAAAGCTCGTATTGTTGGAAGTATCCTCACTAAGGCACTTGAGCTTTTACGAGAACAAGTTGGTTTATTAAGTTTTGTACGAATGTTTCTTTTTGTTGAGTTAAATAAAGGAACCCGGTGAATGTAAGCTTGTACCGGAGTTTGTGCGTCATAAACATTTTCTTTTTTAGTATTTTTGCCTATTTATATATTATGTACGAGCTTTTGCCCGCGGCTTCAGCTGCGTTGTATTATTCTATTAACTTGATGATGGGATAAAATATACATAGACTGCTAAAACAAAACGTTTCCTTTTGGCTTTGCTGTAGTCGAGTAAAAAGGATTCCATGTTTAAATCCATGACATAAACTATTTGTCAGCCAAGTTTGACGTTTGTATTATACTACTGTTTTAATGACAGAGCAAGGACACGTTTCTTGTATGCTAACCACTGACCTATAAGTAATGGACTTCTAGTCAGCGTTTAAAATATGGCCGCATCAAAAGTTGAACAAAAGTACAACATATTGACAATCGCTCGCGCTGTCAGTCTGTTGGACCGACGGCGCTGCTGTCAATACTATTTTGTAAAAAAACCTATTTGAAACGAAACTTAATAAATTATTATTTTATGCTGTTAGACGTAAAGTTGTAAATCCAATGACTATAAATCGTAAACTAATAATTTGCATTGGTGACATTGGCTTCAACCTGCATGCTTTTGTCGGTCCGTTTTTCTGCTGTCATTTAGTATGACACTGCACATCCATGTATTATAATATAATTGATGGTAACTTATAGTCTGACAACGCTCCAGGTACGATCAGCCTCAGAAGCAACTGAACATTTTAGTACCTGTCAGTAATTAAATAAGTTCGAGCAACTCTCATTTCATACGTTACTACGACAAGGTTCTTAAGTATTAAGCTACTCCTGAGGCTAGTCAGCTTCAGAAGTATGAATGAATGAATGAATGAATGAATGAGTCGTTTATTCACAAGAATATATGGTACATTCCAAGATCTTAAGGCCAAGATGGCAAACAGTGCTTGACACAATATATTCAGCCAAGGTTAGCATGTGAAATCGCATCGTATGCGTATCTGTGCAGTGCCGGTAGCGATAAATCTAAAACAACCATAAATAACTGAGATCAATTGTTTTAAACTTACGCGATTTTCACACATACTTATGACGTTTATCGGGACTTAAACGCGATAATAAACTGTTTATTTATTTACCTCGACGTTTGGGCCGCATTGCAGCGGCCGTGGTCACGAGCAGACCGACAGTCTGCTCGTGACCTCGGCCGTTAACGTAATAAGTAACTGAGATCAGTTACTTACTTACCATTTCTACCGCCATCTTGCTCACCAACTGCTAAGCAGCAGTGCTTGCACTGTTGTGATGAAGCGTGGAGAGCTAGACGACCGGTGAAGTTACTGACACAAGAGATATACCAGATGGTATATCTCTTGTGTTGTTTTAGGTTGGCAACGCATCTGCATTCTTCTTGGTGTTGCAGGTGTCTAAAGGCGGTGGTGATCACTGATCACTTACCATCAGGTGACGCAGTTGCTCGTTTGCCTTCCTATCAATAACAATAATAAATAATAGGTTATCCGCCATCATAACGCATAATAACGATTTAAACGAAAGAGCTATTTTAGGGACTATTGAAGTTGACCATTCAAAAAAGATTAACGAATCTAAACCAATCAAAGGAAGCTACTTCTAACCTTAAAAACTTTTTTTTTTCTTTTTTATACAACATAGGAAGGCAAACAAGCAAGTGGGTCACCTGATGGTAAGTGATCACCACCGCCTATAGACACCTGCAACAACAAAGAGAGTGCAGATGCGTTGCCAACCCAGAGGGCTAAGATGGAATACCTCTTGTGCCAGTAATTACACCGGCTGTCTTGCTCTCCACGCCGGAACACAACAGTGCAAGCACTGCTGCTTAGCGGCAGGATTAGCGAGCAAGATGGTGGTAGCGATCCGGACGGACCTTGCACAAGGTCCTACCACCCGCGTAAACTGCACTGACTTTCATTTGCTCAAATATAACGCTCTATCGGAGCGTAAAGGCGTCCATTCACTCAAAGCCTCGTTAACTCACACAGTTTTATAGCAGACTCGCATAGACGTAAAATTTACTGTGGACTAGATAAACAAATAGAACAACCACCTTACCACTCAAGCTTGCTATGTTCCAGTTTGTTGATATGGACCTCCGCAAAGTAACGCCTGAATCTATTAATTTTGAATCAAATACCTTAAAAATGTTTTGATCTATAAAAAAACTATCGTGCAAATACGGGCAATATAATCGTCTTAAGACTATTCACCAACGGCGATAACGCTTCCCACCCTCTGTACTTTAACCGATTCCCATTTTTTTTTATTGTCATTATGCCCTAGAACTAAATTTCTATGTTTTGATTTATTTGATATTCTTAATAGCCTTAATTCATACTTTATTGTAAGTAAGTATTATAATAAAATCAAAACATGCAAACCTAGTTCTAAGACATAATAACCGCATACCAAAAAATCATTCCTATAGGTTAAGATTTAGAGGGTGAAAAACATTATCACCGTTTGTATGGGGAGCGCTCTTTGGGGCTGGGTTCACACTCTCTAAGGCTTACTGTCCACGGCGACGTCATTTGACGCTTGCATGCAACCTACAAAAGACGACAGGCGTATTTTGCGTCCTAGTTGTGTCCACGTAATCGTCATGCAATCGTCATCCAAGCTACAAAAGGTGGCTACAAGGTTGGTTCTTCCAAATTTAACATCGCGAAAGCACGTGTTTTAATTGTGAAAATGTCAAGTGATGATGATGATGTGATTATAGCATACAACTTTATTAGAAGACGACGACGGCATAGATGTAATGGCTTCATCCATACATCGAAAAAAATATTAATTGTAGATTATCCGTTGTAGTCTTTTCTCAAGTATTCTTGTAACTTGTTATTATACAGACGAGGATACTGTTCAATTATGAGAATGAAACTGGCTGCTGAGACCGCCATTTTGCAAAAATACACGTGTTTGCGTCTCGCAATGTAGCTACATGACGAACGTCTGACGATACGCAAATGCGACGTTGACGCTCCGTGGACACAGTTGCGTTCCTTTCTACGCAAAATGCATGCAGTCGGCACGCCAGCGTAAAATGACAAAAGCGTGCGTCTGACGTGCAGCTACGTGGACAGTAGGACTTAAAAGTCCTGCAGAGCAATTCTCGCGTCAATAGAGATGAAGTCACAATCGAAATAAGCTGAAAAGATCTGTCAAATCCCTTCAAAATCTGTCATATTTTAAAAAGATTTATTTATTTATTTTATCTTAATAATTTTATATTTTTATGAAATAGGGAGGAAAACAAGCAAATGGGTCACCTGATGGTAAGTGATCACCACCAAATACAAGTAAAATTAAAATAGAAGTTTTACTGACATTACTGATAATTTGACACATCTCGAACGTCACATGAATCTCGATGAGCGCCAGAATTGGGGGCCTGGTAAGATTTTACGTCTATGACCGGCGATTCTCGGCTGCAGCGGTCAGCGTGTGACGACGTTTGGACCGAGGCCAGAGGAATGTTGCCTTTATGCGGGTTGATCTTTTTTTTAGAAACACTAGTAGCCGCTTGACTTAAGCGGTTTTCAACGTAAATTCTAAGTTACACTCAGGGTTTATACGACTTTTTTAATTGATTTCCATTCTATATATGGTATTCGTAGTCTCTATGGTGTGTGCAAGTGTGTGTAATGTTGGATAATCTACAACTACACCAATCTATATCTATACTAATATAATGAAGAGGTAAACTTTTTTTGTTTGTTTGTGTGTAGGGAGTAGTCTCTGGACCTACTGAACCGAATCCAAAAATTCTTTCACTAATAGAAAGTCACTCTATCCCTGGCGGACATAGGCGACATGCCATGCGAACGAAGTCGCGGTCGTCCGCTTATCTTAAATTTTGCTCTCTTGAAGAGAATTTGGTGGAGTAGCAAAATGGTTTGTTCCAGTTTGTTGATATGGACCTTCGCAAAGTACGCCTGAATCTATTAATGATAATGTGTATATTGGTCCAGCAGCCTCCGTCTGTTTTTTTAAGTGATTAATAACAGGCTGAATCTTCGTGAGTTCGTTCGGTTCCACGAGACGCCCAAGTTTTTCCTATGGGCCTATTCTCAAAGAGGTAGGTAATGTAGTGCCGTGGAATCGAAGACTTCCAAGCGTAGGACTAGGAAAACGTAGCACTACATTTGTAGGACTTTGTGGCCATTCAATTATACTAATATTTACTAAGCTGCACACAAAAAATCTGCTGGTTATTAATTATTTTAATGACCTCATCATTTCGACATATTCAGCGTGGAGAACGCTCCAACTCAACCCATCGATTTTGTAGGACAATTGTTTTTCCGAGATTATTGTCATATTATAATTGAATAGCCACAAAGTCCTACAAATGTAGTAGTACGTTTTCCTAGTCATACGCTTGGAAGTTGTCGATTCCACGGCACTACATTACCTACCTCTTTGAGAATATGCAAATAGGAAAAACTTGGGCGTCTTGTGGAATCGAACCAACTCACGAAGATTCAGCCTGTTATTAATCACTTAAAAAAACAGGCGGAGGCTGCTGGACCATATTTCATATTCCATACGTTTGCAATCGTGTGCTCAATTACTCCAGTATTACTCGGTATTACTGAGGAGGATTAGCACGGCCCTTTGAACTGAGATATTAATTCAACCATAACCGGATATCGTACGCAATCTGTATCACGAGATCATATTAATATGTTCCAATATTGTCAACAAATAATGACAACTTAATAGTAGAAATAAGGTTAAGATAATATTTGGCGCACGTGTAGAGAAAGAATAAGAGTGGTACGGCCCCAAAATTATGCAAAATAGGCAATAAAAAAAAACTGATTTAGTAAAAAATTAAATTTAAAAATCAACAAAAGAAAAACCAGCCCTACAATTCAATGAAAGTTTGTTCGAGCAATGAAAATAGAAACACGTCCAGACCGTTTTAAATATAACGTACGTAAATATATTGTACCCAGTTTTGCACGGATACAATACAATACAGTACAAAATGTTTTATTGATTACCACTACATATAATATTTCACAGAATTACAGATAAATTTTAAACATAGGTACCCAAAAGGCGATCGGAAGGATGTAATCCTTTTGCAAAGAAAAAGTTTAAATGACTGTGAAAACCGTACCAAAATCCGTTGCGTGGTTTATAAGGAGTAAGCAGCCGAAGATCGACAGACAGGATCGTATAACGACTTTATTGAATACTGCATAAAGTTTAGTTTCTCATAAAAGCTAGTGATGAAGATCCATCCATAGATATTTGAGCGCGAGCAAGCGAGACATCGCTGACGCTGCGTTGAGCGCAGCGATGTCACATACATACAGCTTCCGCTGTTTTAAAGATAAAGCTTCAACCGTACCAGGATAACATGACAGAGCCTATGGTTAGATCGAATCTGTCCACAGAGATTCGAACACAAATAAAGCGAGTGAGACAGGCCACACAACCAAATCTGGTCGTGGCGACTGAAGTGTCGGTAACAAAACAATCTGCACTTAAGTTCTGTGCACCTAGCACAAATCTTCTCGATACGCGTTAACTCGCTAAGTCGCTACATAACTAAGTGCGTCTCTCTCTCTCTCTCTCTCTCTCTCTCTATTACTAAGCTAGATAGAAATAGACGCGATGAGTTACGTAGCAAGTTAACGCGTATCGAGAAGATTCGTGCTAGATGTAAAGGTCGCAGATCAGTAATCTACCTTTACGATGTGTGTGGTTTTATCCCAAAATTTAGTATGTTTCGGAAATTCCCCACTTGACGTCGACCTGAAGGAAGTAAGTGCTCACAGCGGGGTTAGTTAGGTGAATTTCGCGAACGCGTTATTTAGTTGCAGTGGATTTCAGGGTAGCGTTTTTTAGCGAATCAATATTTCATGTTGGATATAATTTGCGAAAGTCATATTTAGTTGCAGCGGATTTCAGGATCGCATTATTTAAGCGTAATACATATGACATCCAAAACTCAAAGTATGTATTTGTCTATATAAGTACCTATGTATATCCGTTGTCTAGCACCCATAGTACAAGCTTTGCTGAGTCTGGGACTAGGTCATAGGTTAGGTTAGGTTAAGTTAGGTTAGGTTAGGGTTATTTTTTTTTCCATTCGTGCCAGCTTTAGTGTGCATCTAGCTTTTAAAGGAGCCCTTAGGTTACATACATAGAAAAAAACAAACACAAATAAAGCTTTCGCTAAAAATGCTCCCTACTCTGAAATTTACTGCAACTAAAAAAGGCGATCGCAAAATTCATCTAATAATAATTTTTGGGAATATAGATAAAGCTTTCGCTGAAAAATGCTACTCTGAAATTTACTGTGACTAAAAAAGGAGATCGCAAAATTCATCTAATAATAAATTATAAGAACATGAATAAAGCTTTCGCTAAAAAATGCGACTCTAAAATTTGCTGCAACTGAAGAATGCGTTCGCGGAATTCATCTAAGAAATCCACAGCGGCAGGGTCGACCAAAATGGTTGTATGTATGGGAGAGTGCTGACATCCGATTGGCCCTAACCAGTTCTGGTTTAATTTATCCCTACCTGCGTCTCTGTCAACTTAGTATCATAAGGAAAGCCGCATATAAATATATATATATAAACTCGATAAACTGGACATGTTAGGCCCTAACATTACCAAATTATCGAGTTTAGCTGCCGCTGATTTCAAGCTAAACCTTCAACCGTACCAGGATTACATGACAGAGGCAGTGCGTGGTTAGATCGATATCGCGTTCAATTTGAACGTCCGTGGCTGCGAGTGACGAGCCGTCGCTCAAAGGTACAAGCGGTATTGCTCTCTGTCAGTAAATTACATTCTGATACGCCACAAACCCGCAAAGAGCGCTATTGAACTTGTGTACCATTTACTGTCGACGTTTTGAATACTAGCTTTACCCACGGTTTAGCCTGCTTGATATTATCCTATTGAGTACAGCAAGCATTCACGAAATCATGCGAGCGGGCATACAAGCAAGCATGCATGAGGTTATGCAATCAAACATGTAAGAAGGCATGCAAGCCTGCAAGCGGGTATGCAATCAAACGTACAAGAGGTCATACAAGAAAGCCTGCATGAGGGATGCATGGAATTGGGCACGCAAGCAAGCATGGAATTTGACATGCAAGCAAGCATACAAGACAGTATGCAAACGTGCAATCGGCCATGCAAGCAGGTTACAAGCATGCTAATTTTTATGTTGATAGCTAGAGACGTTGAACCATGATAACGTAACTCCAACATAACATAACGTAACAAAAAAATAAATTAATAATTTGATTATTAAACAATATCCCGTGAGAACTACTTGTTTGATGCCTGCCCTTCAACTATCTCTATACAAATAATCAAGTCAGTCTGACGCACCGTTACGACGTGAAGAAAAGACAAACAAACACACTTTCGCATTTATAATAATAGTATGGAAGAATAAACCTAGCAAATAAACCTACAAGTTAGTGATTCTTTGTACAGAATGGAGCCTGGATATCGATGTATTGTTTACCTACTATAAGCTACCGTGACTATCGAACTGTGGGGTCATCACTAGAAGTTCACTGACCTTTTCATCACCTATCTATTTTATTTTATTTTATGATGATTTCATTGCCTCGAATTGGCCTAGTCTCATACCAAACTTTAGTGCCGTACCAAAAAAGTAAAAAAGAATCCGTTACATTGAGCCTTTTACTGCAACGATTAATCTCATTGAAATAATTACGATTGCGTTATTTTAACTATGTTTGGTTTTATAATTTAATTTTTTTATAAAACTTACTAGCTTTTGCCCGCGACTTCTCGCGTAGACTTGTTAAAATTGAATGAAGCAAACGTGCACCCAACATGCAATCTGCAATATTTCCTGGACTAATTAATGAGAACTAGTTGCTCTGCTGCTCATGACATCACAGCGGCGTATAACTCACTTATCGCTATCCCGTGAGAACTATGTATTTTTACGGGATAAAAAGTATCCTATGTGTTAATCCAGGTTATAAACTATATGTGTGCCAAATTTCATCCAAATCCATTCACTTGTTTTAGCGTGATTGAGTAACAAATATCCAAACCTACAAACTTTCACATTTATAATATTAGTAGGATAAATATAAGGCTGCTTCGCTGCTGGATTAGGGAGTAAGATAGTGTAGTAGCGGTCTGGACGGACCTTGCTAAGGATCCTATTATTGGATGGAAGAGTAACGTCAGCACACTGTCATTTCATAGATATAGCGGGCGGTAGGACCTTGTGCAAGGCCACCACCATCTTGCTCACTAATCCTGCCGCTAAGCAGCAGTGCTTGCACTGTTGTGCTCCGGCATGGAGAGCAAGAGCATTGCATCTTAGCTCTCTGGGTTGGCAAAGCATCTGCAATATCTTTGGTATTACGGGTGTCTATGGCCGGTGGTGATCGCTTACCATCGTGCTAATTGCTCGTTTTTCTTCTTACGTTGCAGAAAAAAAAAGACAGACAGACAGACGGACAACGAAGTGAATGGGTTCCGTTTTTCCTTTGGAGGTACGGAACCCTAAAAAGGAATGAAGCTTGACACGAGTCTATAAAATGTCTGTGTGCTGATGTTACTCTCACATCTCGTTGTAATTGTGGTTTGATAATACTGCCCGAATATTTTGAGTTTGACCCCTAAAGCCAGTACATAGGCTCCGTACATGGAGCGTCTGTATTTTGCAGCCTAATGGCGACTCGATGACGTATCCGCGTCGAGTTACTTCACTATTAATCCTGGCTTTGACGGGCGCGTGTAATGACACCGTAGAGCTGCCTGGTATCGTTTTAACGACGTTATTGGTTTCTTTTTGACTAGGTTATTGGTTTTTTAAACGAGGTTACTGATTTGTTTTAACGAGGTTATAAATAGTTTCTTTCTTTTTAAATGTCACACTTTTAATCACGTTTAATTAAAGTAAGTTTATTTTTGGTTTTTCATGATTTCGTGCCTCGAAAGGAAAAAGAATCCTTATTGGGTCACTTTGTTGTCCTGTCACAAACAGACTCTGCCTGTCAAGCCCCTCTTTTAACGGTATCAAGTTGAAATAAATATCCAATTCTCAGGTCTGTAATCTCTTTGAACTACTAAGAAGTTAAATTTCTACGTCCACGCTATCATCAGGTACGGGCGTTTATTTGCAAGGGAACAAAAACCTACAGTGTACTGTCCTTTCACCTAGAATCACCTTGAAGTAATGTCTTAAACATCACAAAAAAATGCGATTACATACTTATTTGCAGTTGGAAACCTGACCGCGCCATATGGCGATGTATTGGGACAACACTTTTCCAATGGCAAAATAAAGTTTGTTCCTCAATCCCGATTTTATTTTCGCTTGAGCAATATTCGGTGGTTATCAAGTTTGCACTGAACCCTCGGTGCGCAAGTCTGACTCGCACTTGGGCGGTTTTTTATTGACTGTACTACTGTTTTTAAAGGTAATAAAATTTAAATTACAGCGGATAAAATTTGGTATCCACCCCCCATATTTCACATCCCTAATGCAGCTCACTCACCCGGTGACATGTTTGCTGAAATATATTCCTGAAGCCTAGAAAATGATGTCAGCGCCGCAGCGGACAGGCTGTATTAAGTTACTTGGCGTAAATTGGTAAGTTATTATGGTAATTAAGTGCAAAGTTTTACCAAAAATGGGTAAGTCAATTATCAGCGCAAAAAAAAAAGGCTGTGTACCCAGCGCTCTACATATACAAATGGCAATAACGTTTTGCACCCTCTAAATCTTAACCTATGTACAGCTATGATTTCTTATTATTTTGTTGTAATGCCTTAAAACTAGGTTTGTATATTTTGATTTTTTAAATATATTTTATAGATGTGTAAATATTGGCACTTTTGTCTTAATATGAAATTGCAAAACTGTAAAATTATCAAATGTATGATCAATAAAAAAAATCAAAACAAAAATTGTTTTAAATTTTCGCGAAATTACTGGTGTAATTACTGGCACAAGAGGTATTCCATCTTAGCCCTCTGGGTTGGCAACGCATCTGCACTCTCTTTGTTGTTGCAGGTGTCTATAGGCGGTGGTGATCACTTACCATCAGGTGACCCACTTGCTTGTTTGCCTTCCTATGTTGTATAAAAAAAAAATTATAACGTTATCGGTACTTTAACGTGATAAAGTCATTGTTAATTTACCTCGACGTTTTGGCAATGTTTCAACGGCTGTAGTCACGAGTAGGCCGTTGAAACAAGGCCGAAACATCGAGGTAAATTAACAATATACTTTTATCGCGTTACAAATAAATCTAGTTCGAAGGTATGACAAGAGCATTAAAAAAATCATTGGGAAGGAAGCGTCAGGAATTAGATTAATTGCAAACGCGATTAATTTATAACGTTATAAATAATTTATACCGTTTTTATTTACCGTTATATTTGTTTTTTTTTTTCAACAAACTGGAACAAATTACCTTGCTACTCCGCGAAACCAGTGCCGGGCTCGTGCAAAATAGCTGCGTCTGTGCGACACACATATGTTCATGCAAAAACCTACCGTCCTCCGCTTCCACACGAAACAACATATATCACACAGACTCAACTACACACCACCACCACTAAACACTAAAGCTACACGATCGACGCGCGTTTCGCCTCTGTACCAAACAGATCAGATTAGATCCGGATGATGCCTCGTATAGAGGCGAAACGCGCGTCGATCGTGTAGTTGTAGTGTTTAGTGGTGGTGGTGTGTAGTTGAGTCTGTGTGATAAATGTTGTTTCGTGTGGAAGCGGAGGAGGGTGGATTTTTGCATGAACATATGTGTGTCGCACAGACGCAGCTGTTTTGCACGAGCCCGGCACTGGTTTCGCGGAGTAACAAGGTAATTTGTTCCAGTTTGTTGATATGGACCTCCGCAAAGTAACGCCTGAATCTATTAATTGTTTTATTTCAATATAGGTTAAGGTTTAAGAGGGTGGAAAACGTTACCGCCGATTATATCGAGAGCGCTTGGTTTACAACCCTCTAAACACTGTGCCTAAAATTAATAGTCTAGTACCCAATTTTATAAACGCGACAGGCGACAGGTGACAGTGACAATTCGCCGTCCACTACTGTGTCTTACTATTACTTACAGACTTGACATCATAGTGGGCAAACAATGTCCACCGAATTGTCACTGTCACCTGTCGCCTGTCTCGAATATGAAATTGGGCTCAGGTACAAGACTAGTCATTCCTCAGTATATTGTATGCCCATTTATATCGACCGCCGATCGCTTAGCCCACAAATCCGAGTAGATTTCTAATATTAATGACTTTACAATGCTGTGGTCGGTTGGCAAAGCCTGTGAATGGCATTCCATTTAACCAACCAACATTGGCCGCTGCGGTTATTGAAACCAGTGCATTAGCTGTTATATTTTTAAGCTATGACATTGACATTGAATAATATATTTATGTTTAATTTTTTTATACATTACACACAAGGCAAACAAATTAATGAGTCACCTGATGGTGAGTGATCACCACCCACAAACACCCGCAACACTAGGGAGGTTGCAGATGCGTTGCCACCCCAGAGGGCTAAGATGGAATACCTCTTGTGCCAGTAATGTCACCGGCTGTCTTGCTTTCCACGCCGAAACACAACAGCGCAAGCACTGCTGCTTAGTGGCTCAACTCTATCCGACCACTAAAGGTGGGTGAAAATTGAATTGAGAGCTTCGATTTGGATAGACCATGAAAGACATACAGACATACAAACGAAGGAAATTAAATACGAAAAAATAGTAAAATGCGTTAGTTCAAATAAAACCATCAAGTTTAGTTATCACATGCAAGTATTTAATAAACGTCTCCCTTCTTTCCAACATTATGAAAGAAAAGCTGACAAAAGCGTCCGCCGACGCAAAAAATTCGGAGCTTAAAAGCTAACGTAGTTCCTACATAATTTTATTCCGGGGCAGCGCTGCATTTTGACAAGAAAATTAGCATTATAAAGGTGGCTAAGCCATGACATTGTCAACACTAATGCCGGGATCCCGGGCGCGGGATTTTCGGGATTCCCGGGATAGCTGACTATTAATCCAGTGTCCATCTGTTTGGTGCATGTATAATGTATATTTTATAAATATGTTTTATGGATGAAGGGTGTACGCTAGTTTTTCTGTGGGTTTCTGTTTACGGAATAAATTAAGTATGTTTCTTTTATAATAATAATCTTTATCTACACATTATAACATAAATGCTCTATAATGCGTTCAGAAACCGTAGGCAATGACCAGCATTATTACAACCAATATTATTTTGTTTTTTTTTTTTCTAATTTGTTTCTATATTTGTTCAAATTCATTTTTTATTACATTATTTAAATGTGTACAGTCTATAGATATTTAATAGGTACCTAGCACTAGTAGCTAGTAGCAATGCAGGTCATTGCCCTATGGCTTCTGAACCCATCATAGAGTACTTATGATATGTGTGTAGATAAAGTAATGTATGCAACTGTATATAATTAGGCCTTAAAACACTCGTGTAATCCTATTATGAAACTCGCTGACGCTCGTTTCATAAAACCACACTCGTGTTTTAAGACCCCTCATTATGCAACAGTTGCATAAAATACTATTGTTTACATAGTATAAATTAAAGTCGCTATCCGTCTCAGTCTGTTTATATATCTTTGGCAGCCTACTCCTTCTAAACCACGCAATGGATTTTGATACGGTTTCTCATTGTCATTTAGTGTTTTTGTACGGAAGGTTCTGTGTACATTACTTCCTAATTGCATCTGTGAGAAGCCAGAGCGGGTTGCTAGTGCTATATTGAAATATGTACAGTCAAGGAATTAAATTTCCAACCCACCTAAGGTTCATTAGCATATAGCAAACTGTCACCATAAGAGCTATAGAGCAAGACGTTAGTTTGACATATCGACCTTAAAGCATTGCGAATGTCAGACGACATTTCAACGAAATGGGTAGGGAATTAAATTCCTTGACTGTACGCCAGTTTTTCTGTAGTTTTTGGTTTTCGAAATAAATGAAGACTGTTACTTTTATGGAATAGGAAGACCCCTGATGGGAAGTCGTCCCCGACGCCATTGGGGGCCAAGGATCTCACGGGAAACACTGATGCGTTGCCCTCCTTTAGCCCCCTGTCAGTCTCCGGACCTTTTACTCACCGTACGATACAGTAGTAAGTAGAGAAAAATATTCTTAACTAGTTGACCCTACAGTGTTCTAGCCAAATCTCAGTACATAACGTCGACTCGACAACCAAGAACCGTTTGTATGAGAGAAAAAACGTAGTTTTTTGGCATTATTGATCCGTGCTTTTTATTCAATTTTTCTTTCCATTAAAACTCAATTTGGATTATAACAACCATTTTAAAATAACAATAGCCACATTGGTTCAGCCGTTCTCATTTGGTGCACTTACAAACAAGCAGCATATAATTGTAGTTTATGTATGTATATATGTATAAGGCACTGGTCCCACCAAGAGCGAGGAAGCGATTAGCTATCGACTATTTTCTCGCTCAAGAAACGAACAAAAGATAAAGATCACCGTGACAGTAAAAGAGAGAGACATATTTATAGTTCATCGCTGGCTGTTCACACTGCCGGCGAGGACTCTCCCTTCACTAGTTGATCGCAGCGATAAAAGCTATAAACGATAAAACTCGCTCAGCGGTACTCGCCAAGCGATGCCCGCTTGCCACCAGAGCGATTATCAGTGTTGCCGTTTTGTAATTTAGAAAAATGCTAACTTTCCGCTAGAAAAATGCTAAAAAATGCTAAGAACAATTTTTAAAGTGCTAAATGAAATGCCAATGCTCATTTAACAGAAATTACAAACCCAATATCATATTTTCTCAATTACTTCAGAAGTCCCGAGGTCGAGGAATCGAATTGCATACCAATTCCCGAGAAATAGGTGCACCGTTTAGGAGAAAAGTGTCAGTAATGCTTCGTAGGACGCCATCCCGCTCTGTATCGCTTTTTTTATTTCTTTTTCTGGTTTTTCACTTTTATTGTACCTATAGATTACACTCTTAAACCTCTTGGATGCTTGGCAAACAAAAAATGCTAAATAATGCAATATATGCTAAATTTAAAATTTAACAAGCTAATTAAGGTAAAAATGAGCCAAATTTAGCATCAAATATGCCAAAACGGCAACACTGGCGATCATTTTACTGTACGACTGTATCAAAGAGTTTTGTATGTAGAATGAGAAGAGTGGCAACTCAGAGTTTTAAATAGCATGTATGGAAAGTGCTGCCGTTAATGTCAAGGAACTGAACTAATGCAGTGTACTCCTATAGCTATAGATAGGCATTTATACATGTACGTGTGTATGCGCACCTGCGCATAAATGGACTAAATCAAAGTTTTGTTCTGGCAAGTTTTATAAAAACTTATATAAGTAAGAATGCCATAGTCATAAAATTTGCAAGGGTAAATAAAATTATGATGAGTTAACAAAAAGAGATAACCAAGACCGTATCGACATCCAAGCAAACCTTAGAGCATTAGGAACGGGAGATGGCATTTAATGACTGACCCCTCTATAGGCACAATGTGCCTACGCGACATAAAAACTAATTTACAATTATTTTGTCAGTCACTAAATCGCCACCGAAGAGATTACAGCTCACCAAAAATGCGTACATACTCGTATGCTATAAGCACCTGTATAATTTGTTCTAACACATCAAGTTTAGAAAAGGAGGGTAGAAGATTTCATTTTTCAGTTATTTTTCTAGTCATATGTAGCTAAAACATTATTTCTGTGAAATGTTTTTAATGACATAAAAAATCGAGTCAAAAATAAATCGTTTGCTATCGAGTGTAGCCGATATTTATTATCTGTGGAGTGTAACATTTGCATTAGTATTCAGTTATTCAGTGTGTGCGAGAAAATAAGAATGTGTTGTACTTTCTAAAGGTGTGAGTGCATAATAACGCAAGCGAAATTGCTTTAGTGTGATAGGTTAGACATTCCCCCCCCCCCCCCCTCGCGAGAATCGGCAGAATTCTGTGTAAGCAAATAATCACACAAGGCTACTCCCGTTCTTAATGCTCTAAGAAGCAAACGAAAGCCAGAGTTGACAATGGCCACCTCCAACACGAGTGGCTAGCAGTCACAGATAGTTTTTTTTTATTTTGTAGTTCAGTCAACAACCGTCAGGAGACGCTGGTAAATGTCAAAATATATTACTGTATGCTCGCCGTCCCGCCTGAGCGAGTGGTGCGAGTAATCGCCCGTCGTACTGGAATACTCGCTTTATAGCCGAGCGCCCAACTATCAGAACTACACACTCGCTCCTCGCTGCTCGCCAACTCGTTTCTAGTTTCTAGCTTTGATCGCTTCTAGTTCATCGTCGGTGGTGGGACTAGTGCCTAATACTAGCGAACGCCCGCGACTTCGTTCGCGTGGAATTAGTAGCCTATGTCCATCACGAATAGTGTAGCTGCCTATTGGTGAAATAATTTTTGAAATCGGTTCCGTAGTTCCCTAGTTTACCCCCTACATACAACAAACAAAGTTTTCCTCTTTATTATATTAGTGTAGATTATCGTTACTATTTGCAGCTTAACGAGTAGACATCCACTTGCTAGCTAATCCAGCATCAAAGCAGCAGTGCTTGCACTGTTGTGTTCCGGCGTGGAGAGCAAGACAGCCGGTGCAATTACTGGTACAAGAGGTATTCCATCTTAGCCCTCTGGGTTGCTAGCGCAATCTCCTTGATGTTGCGGTTGCCTATAGATGGCGTTCATTTTCCATCAGATGACGGATTTGCTAGTTTGCCTTTCTATTGAATACTTTAAAAAGTCATGTTTAAATGCAGTATGTAATGAAATGAAATGAAATGAAATCATTTATTTTCAGGCAACAAGGTCCCATAGATAAATACCTTACAAACTAACATACTTAAAAATATATAGACTAAAATTAAATAATTTTCATGTTGGCGACAAAACGGCATGGCCCCGTTGCGTCGTCACTTCCGATGTCGCGTTTGCCACCGGTAAGGTGAACCGAAACCGTCGAAACACGACATCCTTCGGCCAGAAGGCTGCAGACGCGACGGACTCCAGCGGCGAGCATGATGGATGAGCATGAGGTTGGTTTTAGTTGGTCACTTAGTGTTAACACTAGTTCAGCTAGCAACTCAGTTTGCTATAGAATTGGAAATAATCAAAACCACAAATGATTATCGTAAATCCATCTTCGAACTACAGACAGTAATTAGTTTCATTTTACACGAATTGCTTAATACGTTTACGAGGAAAAGTATTAATTGGATACACGAAGGTTGAATTCAAAACTGGCTCTTCTACGTATTTGGTATGGTGATTTTAATAATTAATTTATGTAAATATAGACATTCTGACAACCTGGGTACACGGCAGGTGATGGCAGCGTTATGCCACAGAATAAATAATAGTACTAACGTACAGAAACTTCTCTTTTACGACCGCGATTAAATGAATTCCATCTTTATATACACGCGCAAAAAGTTCATATTACTTCATACACATTCGCCAGGCGGCGCGAGTCAAGAGGAAATAGAGGAACGCGACACCCGCGCCCGCCTTTCCCCCGCAACTCCCGGTGATACGTTAGGGTTGCGCGGCAAGCCGACAACCTACCGCGGTTTGCCTACTTTGTAGGCAAGGCGGCCGAGCGTACCTACAGTGCAGAGTAGAACCCCCCTGGTTATGCTAGTAGAGGCTGTTCAAATTGTATTAGTACTGTGCTGTCCGCTTTACTGCCTTACTGTTCTGCCCCAGTGCGAAATCAGCATTGGAGTGCGTTCCCACTGACATGGAACTGGGCGGAGTGGAGAGGAGCGGACCGTCATGTGTCCAATCACAGTACTTAAAATCTCCAGTAATCCAGATTTCAAGCACTGTAATTGATAAACGGGGAGAAGTCCTTAAGGTCCAAGGTCAGCACTGTTATTGAAGGTTGCATTCAGTCGAAGTTGTGTCCCTCAAATGAAACTAATGAAAGACGGACTTAAAAGCAAAATGCATGCTTAATAATAGATTATGATTCAACTTTACACATCAGCTGGACAAAGGCCTTGTATTAAAGCTCCCCACAACGACCAATCTTAAACCGCTATCACTTGGCTAACGTTCAATAATGGCAATTGCAATGTTGGAGATTTTGGAAGGTTTTTTTAGATAGAAGAAGATGCTTTATTATTTTTTACTTTTAGTAACACGCCGCACATATACAGTAACAGACGCGTATTTACAAAGATAGTTCTCCAAGATTTTGTTAGATACAGACCTCAACAAACACACATGCCAAGGAGTTAGAGCAGAGTTCTCCAGCGTTGCAAAGTTATTATATTGTATTGTAAAACATGACATTAAAAAGGAAACAGCGTCAATTTTAACAAGAGGTTACACCTCTAAGAACGGCGGATATTTCTGTTTCGGACCAGCACAGAAACTTTTCGCTTTGCCCTTTGACTGCCGAACGTATGAATACGCTTACAACAAAAGCCAAACCCAAAAACCTGGCTCCCAAACACAGTTACGCCGACATTTTTGAATCTAACGCGTACATTATTAACGAGTCCGAGAAAAGATCCCAACATCCACCGCTAAAGGCGTCGTTCATTACTAATTCATAGACTTTAAATAGAATCGAAAACGTGCCAAGTTGCCCGTAACCTCTCCGATGCGAGTCCCGCGAAACGTCATGCAATATTAATATTGGAGGGGGTATTCAGAAACCTTGGAGTTTATTTTTAGACCATTTACGAGTTCCTTTAAGTGCGTTTGTAGCGTTATTGTAGTCACCTGGATCACCGGCGTCTAGCGGTATTAGCGACTCGATCAATCCCTTATTCTTTGTCAGGCTTTGGGCAAACCATGGGGCAATAGAAAGGCAAACAAGCAAGTGGGTCACCTGATGGTAAGTGAACACCACCGCCTATAGACACCCGCAACACTAAGGAGATAGCAGATGCGTTGCCAACCCAGAAGGCTAAAATAGAATACCTCTTTTGTGCCAGTAATTGCACCAGCAGTCTTGCTCTCCACACCGAAACACAACAGTGCAAGCAATGCTGCTTAGCGGCAGGATTAGCGAGTAAGATGGTGGTAGCAATCCAGATCTTGCACAAGGTCCTACTAACTTTTTCTTCTTTTTACATAAAAAAAATCTACATATCGTCAGGATTCCCCAGAATACGTCCGTCCGCGTATGAGGGCGTAGGACCAGCTCTTTGCCCATAAATTTAAAAACACATGCATTAAACAACGCTTATATCTTATTCTAGCCAAATTCCAGGTCATTACGATTTCTGGAGCCGCAAAGCGATACGATAGTAACCACTATGTATTTGAAAGGATTTACATTTTTAGTGGACCAAGGTTTATCCTTTAAGCATTTTTTATGAAAGAAACAGGTCGTGTTATCTAAGGCTACGGTTGCCACACGTACTCTAAAATAGAGTATTGTCCTCTTTTTCATGTAGGCGTACTTTATAATCTACGACACCAATATAGTACGCTAAAATATTCTCTGTAAAACTGATTGTTGGCGGCTCGTTACGGACAAATAATGGAAAAAAATAATAAATACTCTTTTTTCATGAGAGTGTAAGTACTTTGTTTTTGTTTTAAAAAATGAAAAAATACTTTATTCGCCCTAAAAAAAGATGGTAACCCTAAGGCCCTCCTTAGCGCGCAAGCGGCGCGGACATATAGCGTATGTCCCTTTCTATAACCAGTTAGTGTGTGTGAAAGGAACGGAATCATTTTGATAGTACGACGATCGGACAGTCTAGTGATTAGTGACCCTGGCTACAAAGCTTGAGGTTCCGGGTTCGATCCCCGGGAAGGGCAAATGTTTGTATGATGAATACGAATGTTTGTACTCGAGTCTTGGATGTTGTATGTATTTAATTTAAGAATATATTTATCTGTATAAGTATGTATATCCGTTGTCTAGTACCTATAACACAAGCAGCTTTAGTTGCTTACTTTGGGACTAGGTCAATTAGTGTTAACTGTCCCAAAATATTTATTTATTTATCTACAGTAATAGTAATTAATAGTAAGACTTGACGATGGACACTAAGGGTTGTACGCACCTACTAATTTTGATTTATGCGGGTCCGTCCGGATCGCTACTACCGTGTTGCGCGCTAATCAAGTCGCTAAGCAGCATGCCTTGCACTGTTGTGTTCTAGCGTGGAGAGCAAGATAGCCGGTGAAATTACTGACACAAGTGGTTTTCCATCTTAGCCCTCTGGGTTGGCAACGCATCTACAATCTCCTTAGTGTTGAGGCTGTTAACACCTCGCACCCTTAGAATTAAAGCGACTCAATTCTGAATATGATATTTCCCAAAATTAAACCCTATGTCTTTTAATTAAGGTGATATTTTGGGACGTGTATTATTCAGAAATGGGTCACTTTAATTCTAAGCGTGCGACCTGTTAATGCAATGCAAATAAACATTAATTCTTATTTTGATTCCCGTCTATAATGTTGGATCTAGACGTTACCAGCTACTGGCGCCAGTCTGCTGGTATGCCAGCGCACAGAATACTGCCGCCATGCAAACATTCTTTTGTGCAAGTCCAGCGCTGGAGCAGAAAGAGCCCTTGCTAATTGTCGTGCCAGTGTCACGAATTATGTATTTAGTGACTTTAATTTGAAAATGTCCACTATGTTACTCACTGGGTACGTAGTATCTTCAATAATAACAAAAGTTTTTGTTAATACATGTATAAATATATATCGACGATTTGTTCAGCGATCGTAGCCGCCCGTACCTCTTGCGAGGACTACGATCAGCATAATACAGTTAAAAAAAACATGTATATAAAAGAATAACTACAAATTTTCCCGACAAAAATAAACGAGTGGTCCAAGCGATTTTGGTTTACCGACTAGCGAGCCGAAGTGCCACAGCTACACGCACTGCACTTAGAGGCAATGCCCACGCATTTTTTTTTTTTATACAACATAGGAAGGCAAACAAGCAGGTGGGTCACCTGACGTTGCATTGCATTGCATTGGTGGCATTTCACTTACACTTCCATAACACACGCGGCAACTGGCAGCGTCCATTGGCACCAGCAACTTGACAAGTCTAAATCCGTCTTTAGATATTGAGTGTATGCTAACTCGCTGATCAAGTTTA
Organism: Ditula angustiorana; assembly: GCA_963691745.1. Lineage (NCBI taxonomy): Eukaryota > Metazoa > Arthropoda > Insecta > Lepidoptera > Tortricidae > Ditula > Ditula angustiorana. Next base: position 1,845,542 of record OY829480.1, on the reverse strand, counting down.
CGAGTATATATGTTTTCGCGTCTATACCCGCATAAACTGACCGAGTAACTCGGGAGAGTACTGGGTAGCGTTGCGGCAATTTATCGAACTATCGATATTATCGATAGTCATCAAATCCAATACTATCGATAGGCATCAATACCATTGCTACGATCGATAGTATTGCTTTTCGATAGTATCGATACTATCGATAATACAGTGCACCTAGCACGAACCTTCTCGATACGCGTTAACTCGCTACGTAACTCAGTGAGTCTCTTTCCTACTGGGCTAGTTCGAACGAGACGCACTGAGTTACGTAGCGCGTAAATTCGTGCTAGGTGCACTGATAGTTTTAAACCAATACTATCCATAGGCCAATACTGTCGATACTATCGATATTGTGACTATTTTTTGAGGTCAACTATCGATAGATCAGCAGCGCTAGTATTGGGTTCTGTGAACATAAAACCGATAGTGATGTTCGGTGCTGGGTTACTCGGTAAAGTTTGTTTAACTCGGCGTAATTCTATAAGCAGCTGGTCACTATACTATAAAATAATGTAAAGAAGGAGCCCAAAGATAAAAAGAAACTAGTAAATATAGGTGTCTACCACCCCTTCTTCAAAAGATCACTAAACCCATTTTAGTTTACTAACGTTTCGTCTTCAGTGTGGTGTTTGCTGAGGAATTAAAGGAGGAAAATCCAAATTTCCGAAATTATAAATGCGAAAGCGTACGTCTGTCTATCTGTCCGGATTTCATGCATTCTATAAAAGTGCTAAATTTCTTCATTTCCTCTCTCTCTCTTCTCTTTCTCCATCTCTTTCTTTCTTTACCCGCCTTTAGCCCCCCTCCCCTCCTGTTGACCTCCGGATCTCTCACTCACCATACAAAACGCATAAACAAGCTACTACTTTACGCCGGTATTCTGTGACAGTGTGGTACTACCTCGGTCGAGCCGGCCCATTCGTACTGCAACGAGCAACTGACTGCAGTGTGGCACCACTTAAAAAAAACCGGCCATTTGCGAGTCGGGCTCGTGGCTGGAAATAACACCGCTTTGAAACAGCCATCAAAGAATGGCGTCCGAAACAGATCCTTGTAAAAACCGTAGGCTGATGTCTAATCGATTGCACGGAAGCACAACGTTTCCTCGTTGCACCGAGAGACAACGCTATCTGTGGAATTAGCGCATGTCAGTTGTTTTCCTTCGTTCTAAACTAGATGGCGCTAGGAGTCGATACAATACAACAGACTACTACAGTTTGCATTTTTTTTGTGTTGTAACTACATTTACGTTAAAATTGTAATGACAACACAAATAAAAATTAGGGCAATGGCAGGACTTGAACCTGCAACATCAGCATTCCGTGCCTTGCGTTTTCCAGTTTCGCCACACTGCCGCTGCCCTACCCTGCGAATTTTTCAATGTGCTTCGTCTTACGGTCATTACATTATTGATTTTAAGGGTACAACTACACAACATGTGTTTACATTTACGTGTTTCTTTATTTTTTCCCATTATTTGTGCCGTAAGACCGTGATTCTTGTCAAATTTTATAGTTCTAGGTCAACGGGAAGTATCCAAAATGTTTTAGAGTACTTTGCAAATATATGAAACTAGCTGACGCGCGCGACTTCGTTCACGTAAAATTAGTAGCCTATGTCCGTCAGGAATATTGTAGCTTTCTATCTGTAAAAGAATTTTTGAAATCGGTTCAGTAGTTCCAGAGATTACCCCCTACATACATACAAACTAACAAAAAAACAAACAAACAAAGTTTACCTCTTTATTATATTAGTGTAGATTAGTGTAGATGTAGATATGCGGCATAAATGTCGCTATCTTTTGATTGCGTTGACTTAGAAGAAGAGAATCCTGGAAGAGATCCCTTAAAGGGATAAGTTCGCCGTTGTACATCACTATATCTCTTTTTGTAATTTATGTTTTTTGTACAATAAAGAATTTAAATACATACATACATACATACTTAGAAGGTTGATTTCACAGTTCTAAGGGACTGCAGACTTGAGTATTTGATATTGATTTCAACTCGATACCTTTACGCATTCTTGGAAAATGGTCTTAACAGACAGACAGACGAACGGATAGTGAACAAAGTGAACCTATGAGGGTTCCGTTATTCCTTTCAAGGTACGAAACCCTAAAAAGCGAGCAAAAGCTAGTTTATCAATATGGATTACTTCTATCCATGGTCCCCCATCAATAACCCATCCATCCATTCCATTTTAGCCCTCTGGGTTGGCAACACATCTGCACTCTCTTTGTTATTGCAGGTCTATAGGCGGTGGTGATCACTTACCATCAGGTGACCCACTTGCTTGTTTGCCTTCCTGTTGTATAAAAAAAAAAGCTACGGAACCCTAGTCTGTTAAGGCCAGCACACGCTGCCGTGTATTTATTAATACCTCCACAAGGTCGTGTGATGGATGTTTGCCATTAATTGTTATGAAGTCACAAAGAAATGATGAATGGATGTTTTTTAGCGAAAGGATTTGCCCGGAAAATTGCGTCACAAAATTGCGTCACAAACGTTGGGCATATGCATATTATGTACGTAGGTGTGTATGTTAGTTCTTTATTGTACAAAAAACATAAATAACAAAAAAATATACGGTGATGTACAAAAGTAAACTTGTCCCTTTAAGTGATCTCTTCCAGTTAACCTTGTGTGTGAAAGGAGTTCCCGTAATAGGGACAGACAAAGAGCAAAAAAACCAATGAACATACATACAATAAAAAAAAGTTAGCTATGATATCATATACGTTTTATATGATAGGATATTGTACGGTATATTGCCAGTTGACAATTTGACGATTTAACATTGAGACTATAAACTATCGAAAATTAACACTTGGAATGTTTTACAATTTATTGACAGTTTACAATATCGCGAGATAAGTAATAGTTTTTTTATTCTAGTTAGTCGTTACATATTATAAATCACTTCAAAATTTTAAGAAATGTACTTACGTCATTATCTTGTGGCTGGTCGTCCTACGCTGCGCTTGCCAATACGCGGCCGCCATTCGAGAACTTTTCGACCGCTTCGGCCATCAGTTCGCCGTGCTATGTGCCTTGCCCACTGCCACTTCAACTTGCCAGCCACAAGATGGTCCGATGACCACAGGTGGCAGGAAGGCGCTGGTTGCATGCCGCTTCCAGCCGGTCACTTTGGAAATCCATGGAGGAGGCCTTTGTTCAACAGTGGACTTCTTGTGGCTGAGATGATGATGATGATAATGTCATTATCTTTTTTTTTTAATACAACATAGGACGGCAAACAAGCAAGTGGGTCACCTGATGGTAAGTGATCACCACCGCCTATAGACACCTGCAACAACAAAGAGAGTGCAGATGCGTTGCCAACCCAGAGGGCTAAGATGGAATACCTCTTGTGCCAGTAATTACACCGGCTGTCTTGCTCTCCACGCCGGAACACAACAGTGCAAGCACTGTTGCTTAGCGGCAGGATTAGCGAGCAAGATGGTGGTAGCGATCCGGACGGACCTTGCACAAGGTCCTACCACCCGCAAAAAAAAAAGTATAAAAATACGGCAGAAAAAGTACCCCAGCAACACCAAGAGATTCGCCAATCCGTTGTCGGCCTTCAAATTGCCCAGTAGGCCATCGGATCTCTCACTCGTCTCCCAAACTCATTATACTACTTCACTACGGTATTCTGTAAGAGTGTGGTACTACCCTAGTCGGCCCATTCATACTGCAATAACTGGCTACAATGTCATGTAAGGCTTCCTTTTTGTCATTTTAGTACGGTACCCTAAAGACAATATTATTAGTCTCAATGTTGCAAAAAATAAGCAAGATTTAAAACAAAGTGAGCTCATTTCAAACGAAGAAGTTTCGCATAAATAAAATCATTTCTGACGCTTTCGTATCTATGAAAGCAATATTCAATGGTTATTTAATAGTTCCAAGGATATCTTGGGAGGATATTTATATGTATATTTTATCTCAGACACAAAGCTTTGGGATAATAACGTAACCTTTTGTGGCATATGACATATTTTTCCTTTTAACGTTTATTCCCAAAGGGCCTATGTTTGTTTTGGAAATTATATCGCTCCGGGGGACCTTCTTCGAGCTCTTTCACATCTGACGGACAGACGCTTTGATGTTTTAAATAGATAAACATATCATATAATGTTATGTTACTTATACCTGTTTGCTTTGTTAATTTTAAATTTAACCCTCCTTCCTCCTTCCATCCATCTGCAACCTTGGTGTTGCAGTTGGCATTGGTGATTACTTACCATCAGTCTACCCATTTGCCTATTCAAATTCAAATCATTGATTACGAGTATTGCGAGATTTGCGAGTGGCAGGACTTTGTGAAAGGTCCGTCCGGATAGCTACCACCATCTTGCTCGTTGATCCTCAGCAGCAGTGCTTGCGCTGTTGTGTTCCGCCGTGGAAAGTAAGGCAGCCGGTGCAATTACTGGCACAAGAGGTATTCCATCTTAGCCCTCTGGGTTGGCAACGCATCTGCACTCTCTTTGTTGTTGCAGGTGTCTATAGGCGGTGGTGATCACTCACCATCAGGTGACCCACTTGCTTGTTTTCCGTCCTTAGTCTTAGGTTGGCAACGCATCTGCGATCTCCTTGGTGGTGGTGATCACTTACCATCAGGTGACCAACTTGCTTGTTTGCCTTCCTATTTTATATTAAAAAAACGATTAACACAGGCATCAGAGGCCCAAAAAAAGTCACATTCAATTACATCATTACACATAAAACTGAATCTTCAAATTAAATTAACACACGAAGAAAAAATAGGGTAATGGCAGGACTGAAACCTGCAACATCAGCATTCCGTGCCTTGCGTTTGCCAGATTCGCCATATTATCGCTATAAGAAAAATACAAAAAAAATCGAAAAGTAAAAATTTCGATTACAAAAATTCAATCTTCTTAAATCTTTACATACTTAAATTTTTGTAACCGAAATTTCTTTCGATTTTATTTTTAAATGTTTTAACATTCAAATTATTAAATTAAAATTGTAATGACAACACAAAGAAAAATTACAAAAATACAAGTTACAAAAATTTAATAACAAAAACGGCGCCATCTCTCGCCAGCTGTCGGTAGCTGTAAAGGTACCCAGTTGAATATGATAACTTGTTAAACGTTTCATATAGATGACACCGAGGGTAGTTGTACCCTTAAAATCAATAATGTAATGACCGTAAGACGAAGCACATTGAAAAATTCACAGGGTATGGCGGAAGCAGTGTGGCGAAACTGGCAAACGCAAGGCACGGAATGCTGGTGTTGCAGGTTCAAGTACTGCCATTGCCCTAATTTTTCTTTGTGTTGTCATTACAATTTTATCTTTACATACTTATTAAAAAATAAGTCGCTATCCGATTCTGTATGTCTTAAATCTTTATAGTGTATGTTCGTCCGACCACGTAACGAATTTTGATATGCTTTTCACTGTCACTTAGATAGTGTATGGCGGAAGGATTTACTTCATCCCATTTGTACCCGAGCGAAGCCAGGGCGAAAATTTAATATACAAAAAAAAACATACAAAGCTTGCTAAGGCAAATGACAACATACTAAAAAAATCATTGACATAGGTTAAGGTTTAGAGGGTGGAAAACGTTATCGGCGTTTGTATGGGGAGCGCTTTTTGGGGCTGCGTTCACACTCCTCTTAATTCGGAGTACGCTTTAACCTCGTCAAATTTCATTCTATGAATTTTTAAACCATATCGTTCGAGAAAGTGAGTTCAATGTCAGTTTGACACTTGCCCTATATTTAGGACTTGGGGCCTTACGAGGTTAAGCATGATCCCAGATTTAGCAGATCAGGTTTTTATATTGAAGAGATTGACTTCTGATGATTGGTTCATAGCGACAGTTTTGAGCGAATTAGGTACCAAAACTTGCTAACAAACGTCCGGAAGAGATCGCTCTTAAGCGATAAGACCGCGTATTCTCTACCTTACTAATTTGCTTCTTTGGTTTTTTGTCTTTTTTATGTGGTATAAAATAAAGAATATTTGTTGTTGTTGTATACTCGACCAAGTAATTGCTAGGTCACTTTTGAACCTTATCCTCTTGAATTACGATCGAAAAGTGGTTAAGAAATTTATTTGTCGTCTATACCTTACCTTTTTTCTGTGTGTCTACTCTAGATCTTGAGTCAATCGCTCAAAGGTTAACTGGAAGAGATCCCTTAAAGGGATAAGTTCGCCATTGTACATCCGTTTTGTCCTGTTATCTGTTATTTTATGTGTTTAGAACAATAAAGAGTCATACATACACATAAATCATAAGTCCATCCCCCTAGTTAGTAGGCTACCAATGAAAGAGAGTAAGAAGCGGAGCGGAGAATACAAAAATTCTCTCCGTCATCAACTGAAGAATTTCATCATCATCATCATCATCATCACCATATCACCCGGAAGACGCTCACTGCTGGACATAGACCTTCCCCAAGGATCTCCACCGCGGTCGGTCTAGTGCTCGCATCCACCGGTTTCCAGCGATCCTCACCAGATCATCGGTCCACCTTGTGGGAGGCCTACCAACACTTCGTCTTCCGGTACGTGGTCTCCACTGGAGAACCTTTCCGCCCCAACGGCCATCGGTTCTACGAGCAATGTGACTCGCCCACTGCTACTTAAGGTTTGCAATTCGTAGAGCTATGTCGGTGACTTGGCTGAAGAATTTACTTACATCAAATATAAATATGTTCGGCAACCACATAAAGATAAATTTAGTAAGACTCAAGGTTACGTAAAACATTTATAAACACCGTCCTGTTTCTCTTAGCCGAGTCAAATCGAAGACCCTACTTCCCTCGGTGAATAAGTTGAGAGGACTTATCATTTTTAGGGTTCCGTACCTCAAAAGGAAAAACGGAACCCTTAAAGGATCACTTTGTTGTCCGTCTGTCTGTCTGTCTGTCTGTCTATCAAGACCATTTTTCTCAAGAACGCGTGGAGACATTGAGTTGAAATTAATATCAAATACTCAAGTCTCCAGTCCCTTAGAGCGTAAAAAAATCAAACTTCTAAGTCAACGCAATCAAAAGATACGGAAGTTTATGCCGCATGTTTCATACATTCGCAAGACACTCAAAAACCTATGGAGTACTTCCCGTTGACCGAGAACTATGAAATTTGGCAAGAAGCAAGGTCTCACAACACAAATTAAACAATAAATCCGAAAATCGTAAATTTGTAGTGAAAACACACAAAAAAGTAATGCCGGTGTAATTACTGACACAAGAGGTATCCCATCTTAGCCCTCTGGGTTGGCAACGCATCTGCACTCTCTTTGTTGTTGCAGGTGTCTATAGGCGGTGGTGATCACCTACCATCAGGTGACCCACTTGCTTGTTTGCCGTCCTATGTTGCATTAAAAAAAAATTTTTTTTTTATCTTACAAAGCAAAATGCGACACTAGATGTTGTTGATGACGGAACCCTCGGTGCGCGAGTCCGACTCGCACTTGGCCGGTTTTTTGTTATTTAGGTTAAATTATTTTAGTTTTCTATCGAGCAGCCTGCCAGTGACGATGATAGGCAAGCCAAAGTGACGTCACATGACAGGTTTCTCTATTTAGTTGAGCATTTTCCTCAACTTGTTTGCGTTCTGTATTAAGAGGAAACACAAGGGCAGTTTTTCCATACAAACGTCGTCCCCTGTTTTCTCTCTGGATAATGCCAATAGAGCAATATTTTTTTTTCCAAAAAATCGATGGCCACTATTTTGCATGTCCCTATGTTTTCCTTTTTTTCCTAAATTAATTATCAAAAGAGATATGAACATTCAAAAACCTAAAAAATTTGCCAGATTTTCGGCTGCGTTCATACATTCAGAAAACAAATTTTACTAGATTATATAAAAAAAGAAAACATAGGAACACTGCCAAAGCCTTTCTTTAATTTTTAATGAAAAAAGTAGTTAAATCGGTTAAGTTTTGGAGAAGGAATCAGGGGTCTACGAATCGTTGATTTTGTGTACTTTAAATAGGTATTTTCAGTCCAAGCTGCGGCTGTCTCTATTGCGCTCTGCGGGGGGAGGCTTGATAGATGGAGGCAGCAATAGATTTTACAAATACCTATTTTTCAATTCTTTAGGCCTTGGTGTTTCCTCTTAACACAGACGATATGGATCAAATCGAGGAAACAGATCTATCACTAAAAGTATAAGGCGGCGTTTCCACCAGAGATGTGCGTGGATGCGTAGCGAGGGATGTGTTTGTAAAGAACCAATGAGCCGTTTGCACCAGAGCTTTGCTGACCGAGGCGAGGTAATCAAGCGATTCTATTGGTTCTTAAAAACACATTCCTCGCTACGCATCCTCGCACATCTCTGGTGGAAAAGCAGCCTTACGGCGAGAAGACGGGTTTATACACAACATAGCATACCGACACATCACTTCATGCAAAAGTACATGGTGTGTCATCTTTATCTTCTAGCCTACCAGTTCTTTCTACACATAGCGTATATGACTATTATAGATAGACTGCATTTGAACTGCCAGCCAACAGAGTTGCAGTTTTGATGCCGTTCTCATAACTGCATCGAAAGTGCAAGCGAACTGTGCAGTCTGCTTACAGTCGGTGTGCAGGTCTCACGTTACTTTAATTATTAGTATTTATTTTCAAACAACAAGATTCCCGACATCAACATGTCGAGCATTTTCCGACGCAAAAATACGTGAGTGATCCGTTTTTTTTTTTATACAACGTAGGAGGGCAAACAAGCAAGTGGGTCACCTGATAGTAAGTGATCATTACCGCCTATAGACACCTGCAACAACAAAGAGAGTGCAGATGCGTTGCCAACCCAGAGGGCTAAGATGGAATACCTCTTGTGCTAGTAATTACACCGGCTGTCTTGCTCTCCACGCTGGAACACAACAGTGCAAGCACTGCTGCTTAGCGGCAGTATTAGCTAGTAAGATGGTGGTAGCGATCCGGACGGACCTTGCACAAGGTCCTACCACCCGCAATTACCACCCGTTTTATTAATGTGTCCGAGTCTCACGGTAACGGTCAACGGTTTTATGTTAAAAACAAGATTAAAGATCAATTAGTCAGTACAAATACAAATAGTTCAAGAGAAAACCTTTTTAGATAGTCGATAGTTTACGGAGTTATGTATAATTGGTCCAGTACCCTTACCATGAGTGTCTATCGAAAGTTCATAATACGTTACTGCAGTCGATAGTGGTTAACTACGCTTCCAGTTGTCAGTGAAAGACTTAACCATAGTCGATACGGTATTTTTCGATGACATGTGTCAAATTTGTGACTCATGGTACCAATATTCTACGGCAACAGCTACAAAACGTTAGACACTGACGTTCAGATTTCGATAGGTAATTTACCGTTGGACTCATACTAGCAATCTTAAGTTATCTAAGTGAGCGCTAGAGGCGCTGTGCAATTTCCCATATGAATCGTTTTACGCTTTCGCTAGCGAGTATGGTTACGGCTAGGTGCACTGTACTCATGGTAAGGGTACTGATCACATCTGCACCTTGTATAGGTATACAAGTAGGTACTTGTAACAATAAACAAAACAAAAAACAAACAACTTTTCACGGATTTTATGATCTTTCCGCAGACCCTTCCGCAGACTTTTGCGGATGGTAGGGCCTTGTGCACGGTCCGTCCGGAAAGCTACCAACATCTTACTCGCTAATCCTGCCGCTAAGCAGCAGTGGTTGCACTGTTGTGTTCCGGCGTGGAGAACAAGACAGCCGGTGACATTACTGGCACAAGAGGTATTCCATCTTAGCCCTCAGGGTTGGCAACGTATCTACAAACTACTTGGTGTTGTCTATAGGCGGTGGTGATCACTTACCATCAGGTGACCCCACTTGCTTGTTTTCCTTCCTATTTCATAAAAAAACCCTTCATAATTGAAACAATGGTGCATCTAGTACGAACCTTTTCCACACGCGTTTATCGAGAAGGTTCGTGCTGTCACGTTGTATTGCCTACCAGTTGTCAAATTTTGACACATTCTGTATGGGAAATCTGTCAAAATTAGCAGTTGGTAGGTCCATCCGTTTGAATATAGAACACGGCAGAAGTTTATGGGTTTAGTTTAGCGTCTATATCACTTAGACCAATGTCAGCTTAACCCAAAGCGGACCTTAATGTACTATTGTCTTCCACGTCACCCTCTGACGTCACGCAGACTTAGCCCATTACACCAGCTTTGCGGTTTTGGCGTGGCCGTAATTTCGTTTTCTTTTCAAAGCACCCTACGAGTAATGTATCCTATACGTCATATTTTATTCAGGCGGTGAGCCCTAATACAAGAAAGTTGGAAATGTCAGACTTTCTCCCCTTGGATAACAAAAGGTTAATTATTAAATCAAGTTAGGGTGTTGAAAAGATTTCATGTTGTGGAATTGCTTGCCGTCAGAAAAACCGTTTGTTTGATAACTATCAATATTATATATGTCTCACATATGATATAATAACAATAAAACCTCCATTATCTGAATACAAAAAAAAACTTACTTTATGGTAAGTTTTTTTGTATTCAGTTAATATTTTTTTATTATTAATACTTCATCTCAATTTTATTATGCAGCAAATATATTTTGAATTGATTGCGAAGATGTGGTGACAGTATTGCAAAAGCGAGAGGCCATAACTTTACCCGTCATTTCACACAAATTATAATTCAATTTGGTTTTGTATGGTACCATTTAACAAAAGCTTTCATCCAACAAGTACCAGGAAAACAGAACACTCTAGACAGTAAAATACTGTTCTATTATGAACTCTCCTTTGTATTCGGCCACTCTTTTGTTTTAAATAGTTTGAAACGTAAATAGTCTTTGTTCGTACAGTAATCAGAGAAAGTATGCTTAGGTTCAGAAAGACTCAGCGTACTTTTATTGTTTTTATGTTACAAAATATTGCCTTTTAGAGTACCTACTTAAACTTCAAAACGTAAGTACAAACTTTTATTATAAGTTTTAAAGACACTTGAAATTTTAGTTTAGCTTTTAAATGAGTTCAGTAATAATAAATCGGTTTTGGACACCCCAAAACTTGGTCACACGTCGCCGAAGTAGCGTGCTAAGTTTAATATTTTATTAATAATAGTATGTTTTTAAGTTTGTAAGGTTTTTTTTCCATGGGCCTTCAGCCTGAAACACTTAATTTTTTTATCATTATTATTTGTATTGTATGTCTTTCCCATGCCTTTGGGAGGCGTGTGCGGAGTCGAAGTCTACACTAGATGCCCTTTAGATAATTTAGAACAACAACAACAACAAATACTCTTTATTGATTCACACAAGTAAACAAAATAAAAGAACACACACAGGGAAATTTTTCATGGGATTCAACAGGCGGTCTTATCGCTAAGCAGCGATCTCTTCCAGACAACCTTTAGAAATGTATGATATTACAAAGATCTTCTACCACAGGCCTTATATTATCTACCAACCTTCAAGATAGATTTCCTATTGAAAATTTTACATAATTTTATAGTTGATAGGTTAAACGATGCCATATGTAGGACCCTAGTCAGTGTCCATTTTTCACCCATTCTGGAACATTACGGCTTGGCTAAAGAGCAAGGTTAGAGGCCTGACTGTCAGATACTGGTCCCTTGGAAGGTGGGTTGTCCATTGGTTAGGGATGTTACATGTGTAGGCATCTTTAGACCGACCTATCTACCAAAGTTTGAAAATAATGCTGGCTCTGTCAGACTTCAACGCTACTTTTAGCATTTTCTGATTATTTGTAATGTGGAGTAAATATTGGGCCGCCGAAATATTTACTTTCAGGTTCGCAGATTGTTGGCGGTCGGGCTCGAAAATAATCAGACTAGTGAACTAATTAAAAGGTATATTGAGAAACGGTAAAGATAGTACAAAAGACGACGTACGACAGAAAGGAAAACAAAAACAGTATTCAAAAGCTATGACAGCTAAGGCATTCCATGTAGGTCGCATGAGCCTGTCGCTAACACTCCCCACCCCAGTGCTGATGCAGCACTCAAACACTACTGGTGGGTACACGCGCGATCCGAGCCGCCGAGCGCCGCAGCGTTCCCGACGGGGTCTTCACGTCGACCATCCTGACCCGGCCGTCTCGGCCCGGGTAAACCTTCTGTATCACAGCCTTCGTCCACATGTTCCTTTGTGCACCAGGATCGACTATTAACACAAGGTCACCTACTTGCAGCTGTCGCTGCTCCTGGGTCCATCGCTTCCTAGGTATTAGCTCCGGTAGATACTCGTTAACCCATCGCTTCCAGAACATGTCTGCCAATCTTTGAGACTTCCGCCACTGTTTTCGCAGATACAAGTCTGAATCATCAAAGGCACCAGTGACAGGCGAGTTTGAAGACGAACCCAAAAGAAAATGGTTTGGTGTTAAAGCCTCATCACTACCCGGCTCCACGGAAACGTGCGTCAACGGTCGGCTGTTGACAATGTTCTCAACTTCGGCCATGAGGGTACTCAAGACCTCGTCTCTGGGCGCACGCTCCTTAAGGATTATCTTCAGTGAGGTCTTTACACTACGAATAAGGCGCTCCCATGCCCCACCCCAGTTCGGACTGGCAGGCGGTATAAACGTCCACTGAACTCCATTGTTCTCGGCTTCACTTCGCAGAGTCTCAGTATCCATCTCTTGGAGCGCCCTCTTCAGCTCAGTCTCTGCACCTCGCAGGTTTGTACCGTTGTCTGAGTAAAGATGTTGCGGCCAGCCTTTTCGAGCGGCCATTCGACGCAACGCCATTATTAACGAGTCTGTGGTAAGCGAATGAACTATTTCCAGATGTACCGCTCTCACAGTAAGGCAGGTAAAAAGTACTCCGTACCTGAGCTCCCGGCGTCTGCCCACCGTCACTTCCATCGGGCCGAAAAGGTCCAACCCACAGAAAGTGAAGGGCCTCTGATGATGTGCTAGGCGCGCTTCCGGTAAGTCCCCCATTCGAGGCACTTCTGGCTTTGCTTTGCGTAATCGACACACCATACACCGCGCAGCTACATACTTTACAGTAGGGCGTAACTTTATTAACCAATATTTCTGCTTCAGGTTATTAACAACAGTTTCCTGATTACCGTGTGCGGCCTGCTCGTGGTAGTGTTTAACTAAGAGTCGCGACACCTGATGCTTGCCGTCGAGAATAGCGGGCCTTTTCATTTCAGGCGCGATATCACACGCGACGTCAATTCGACCAGCGCAGCGCAGCACCCCATGCTCGTCCAGGGTTGGAGATAGGCAAAGTATTCTGCTATTCCGTTGTAAGTGTTCGCCTCCCTTTATTGCAGAGATTTCATTCCCAAAAGACTCCGCTTGTGCCTGCTTTACTAACAGACGTTCGGCTCGCTTCATTAGAGTGCAGTCCGCTTCTTCGGTTTGTTTCCTGCACCTGTCTATAAACTTAAGGACAGCAGCGGTTGCTCTTACTAGCCGTAACCACGACGAAAAACGACTAGGGTCCGGTATAGATAAGCGATCGGTCTCGGTGTGTACTAATGTCACGCATTCTAAATTCGAATTACTTATTTCAAAATTGACTAAGTCTTGAGGCCACGTAAATTCTTCCTCAGACAGAAAGGCGGGTCCTTTAAACCATTCGTTTTGGAATGTGGCGGTATCATACGTCTCTCGTGTCGCAATGTCAGCGACATTTAACTTCGTAGGTACGTATCGCCACTCTTCTGCGCGCGATAATTCATCGATTTCGCCTAATCGATTCGCGACGAACGTCTTGTAGTTGCGTGTATCGTTTTTAATCCAGTGTAGGACAGTCGTTGAATCGCACCAAAAGTGTCTAGACTCCGCATTTAGCTTGTGTTCTTTCAGTAACGAATCTGCGAGTCTAGCGGCGAGTAAAGCGGCTTGTAGTTCTAGTCGTGGGACCGTGACTGGTTTCACTGGCGCGACTCTACATTTGCTAGCTACGAACGCAACGCAGACTTTTCCATCACAATCATTCCAGCGCCAGTACGCTACCGCACACATGGCTTTCGAAGATGAGTCAGAGAACACATGTAGCTGTAGGTTATTATAAGTGTACCTACGTTCCTTCGTAGCGCTTACGGCGGTGGTGCTCAGGTTTGCGGCGGCCAATAGCGATGCGTTACTTCCCGGGGCGCTCGCAGCTGCGGTCGTCGCGCTTGTAGGGCGCGTATTGGTTGCCGCCGCCGCGTCGCATCGCGCCGCAGTCGTAGGCGTTGAAGCGCAGTGGTACCACCTGGGTATACGAATACCATTTAGTTGTTTCAGTGTTTTGAGCCACTCGCGCCACTTACTAAAAATATCGTCAGGAATGGCATCGTCCCAACCGCTGTTCGATCTCCACACGTCTTGCAGCATTATTTTCCCCTGCACAGTAAATGGTGCTAAGAAGCCGAAGACGTCAAAAATTGACATTATTACTTTAAGCATCAATCTCTTAGTAGGCCTTTCTTCACCTTGTACTATACTTTGGGATACACGCTTAAGAGACACATCGAACCCTAACTCGTCCTCGGCGGGGTACCAGATCAGGCCGAGGGTCCGCTCTCCTTCATACTGCTGACCGATTTTGAACTTTACAGCGGCGTTCCCTAGTAGCTCCTTTGGCACCGTATTCAGTACCTCTACGCTGTTACTCGTCCAGTTACGCATTTCAAAACCGCCATCTTTATAAATATTGATAATGTCTCTTACCATTTCAATCGTGGTTGTTTCGTCCGGCAAACTATCCACGTAGTCATCCATATAGTGCTGCTTGCATATGGCAGCGACGGCGGACGGATGCGTCGACTCGAACCTCTGTGCATTTTTATTCTTTGTAAACTGCGCGACAAAGGGAGAGCAGTTAGCGCCAAAAATTAGTGACGTCATCACGTAAGTTTTAACCGGATCGGTAGGTTTACTCCTCCACAAGAACCGCAAAGCGCTTTGGTCTTCTGGTCGTATCTTTACCCTCAGAAACATATCTTTTATGTCACCGGTCACCGCTATCCTGTTCTCACGAAAGCGAACCATAATGCCGAACAGCGACGCGAGTAGATCCGGGCCTGTAAGAAGATAGTCATTTAGTGATAGACCGTTCGACCGAGAAGCTGCATCGAATACCAAACGGAGCTTCTTCTTGTTGGGGTTGTCAACCCCGAAGTGTGGTAAGTACCACGTTTTAGGAGTCGGACTGGTGTCCTCCAATTCCTTGGCGAAATCGTTTTCAAAAAGGTGATTAACTCGCTCTTCGTACCTAGAGGCAAATTGATTGTTTGCAACCATCTTTCTTTCTACGCCTTTTAACCGTTTCAATGCGGTGGGGTAGCTATCTGGCATCTGACAGTTTTCGTCCTTCCACGGCAGCCCTACTTGCCACCTGCCGTCGACGAGAGTGGCGGTCCGCTCGAGCTGAGCTTGTGCGCGGACGTCGTCAGCGTTCTGCCGAGGCTTACCTGCTACTCCTAAGGCGTCAATAGCGAACGAACGCCGCACTTCATCATGAAGGTCCCGCAGCGCGCGTTCCGTGTCCTCCCGGGGCGCCTCAGTAACCAGTAGCGCCGAGTGCACCGCACGCTTCTCACGAAGCCCGTGCGGCATGCGCATGACCCCATGCACACACCATCCGAGGGGAGTCAAAGAAGCTGACGGCTCATACGACCTCCCTAGACAAACCTCTAAAGGTAATAAAAGATGACAATTGTCCTGACCTATCAAAATTTCAGGTTTAACTTTATCATTATAACACAGTTTGTCTTTAATTTTTTGGAGGTAAGCGTATTTATCAAAATTAAGAATTGAAACATTTTGCATGGGTAAATTTAGCTCACTAACACTACGGGCATTTATTGTATACTGCTTATTGTCCATACCAGAGATACTTAGAGTCATTACGGTGGATTCACAAACTAGTTCCGTGTTGTTCCATGCTCCGCACGCGCGCATAGTCTCGGCGCGGCCGCGCAGCCCCGCGCGGGCAGCCAGCGTGCCGCTGATTAGCGACACAGTCGATCCGTCGTCGAGTAGAGCGTTCGCACTAAACACGCCGTTAGGTCCGTGAACGTTAATAGGTAACACTTTTAACAACACCTTTTGCTCACTGGTATCGACGTGCGCCACAGTCTCCGTCGATGCTGGCGCGGGTTCCGGCGCCGTCGTCGGCACGCGGTTGAAGTTGCTCGCCGTGAAGTGCAGCAGCTGGTGGTGCGCTTCTCCGCAGCCGTCAACGTTACACGCCGCCGCGGAACATTTATCGCGCTCGTGACGCGAGATAAGACATTTGAAACAAAGGCCATGTTTTTTTACGAATTGCCAACGGGTTTTTCTAAGACTTTTCTTAAATTTCTTGCAATTTGTTAATTTGTGTTCCGAAATTTTGCAAAACTGACACTTGTCAGTTTCATCCGATTGTGTCAGTACAGTGTGCGACGGTGGAGGTTTATTATTGAAACGCATGTTATTTATAGTCAACAACCCGACATTGGCCGTAGTCGAAATTTTCACCGCTTCATGGCTTAAGAACTCGGACAGCAACTCTAATCTCGATCTTGAACCTTCGGTGATAAGAGAATAACTGTAGTCCGACCATTTAGAGACCAGCAGCGGCGGGAGTTTCGATAGGATTATCGATGTTAAATTCATGCCTTGTAGGAACTCCTCGCGGCCGACGGCACGTACTGCAGCTATGAAATTTTGTACCTTCACGGAGAATACCACGATGTCGTTCTGGTACACTGGTGACATAGGTTGAAGCTTCATTATGTCTTGCATTATTCTGTTTATAATCACGTTAGAATTTCCAAATCGTAGCGCCAATGTTGACATAATTATGTCCGATGAAGTAGCGCTTATGAGCAAGGCTGAAACTGCTTCTTTGGCCTGGCCGCGGAGACACTTTCGTAATCTCCATAGGTTTTCCTTCGGTGAGAAACCACACACTTGTGTAGACTCCTCATATGCTTGTTTGAAGTGTAGCCATTCCATCGGGTCTCCTGAAAACTCTGGTAAATCTCTCGGAGTACTTATGCGGCTAAGCAAGTTCACATTAGGTCCGTTTTTAATAGAGGCGGCGGCTAAATCCCTGATCGCGCCAGCGAGCATTTGCAGTGTCCCCTCAGACGTGCCGGCGACCATTGCCGGCTGAGACAGCTGATCCGAGTGGTGACCATTGTCGTGGACCGGCTGCTCCTGTTGCTGCTGCTGCTGACTCTGCCATCTCTCCACTCTCGAAACGGAGTCTTCACTTCGTGGACTGTATTTTTCGTACTGTTCGTCTTCTACGTCCGCTAGGTCCGATTCTAATTTCTTATTGATTAGTTCAATTTGAATCCGAGCCTTTTCTTGCTCTGCCTCTAAAATTAACCTTTTCTTTCGTGCTGCCACTGACGAAGTCGAAGATCGTTTAGACCTTGCCGGCGACGAGGAGCGCTCAAGTTGAGGCATTTTCGGCGGAGGCGTGTCGAACATGAATCCGGTTCGATTGACCACTTTGTTGGCGGTCGGGCTCGAAAATAATCAGACTAGTGAACTAATTAAAAGGTATATTGAGAAACGGTAAAGATAGTACAAAAGACGACGTACGACAGAAAGGAAAACAAAAACAGTATTCAAAAGCTATGACAGCTAAGGCATTCCATGTAGGTCGCATGAGCCTGTCGCTAACACAGATATTATTTTTTACTATAGGAAAAAATACTTGTTGAACAAGGTCAGCTTAGATGAGTTTGCTGGTAGATTGTATTTTATAACAAAGGTTTAAATCATGGCTTTTGTAATGTTCATCACTTTACATTCTGTCGTTGGTCTAGAATTGGGACCGGGGGGAAGTATCCTATAGGTGTCAGTCAGTCAAAGAGAGTGAAAACGATCAACTATTTTGAAAATTCATTTCTCATTATGGAATGATGTTACTCTAGGTCGATTTTTACCAAAGTTGGATTTGGTTCGGTTCGTGTAACAAGAACTATGGAGAGGGCTATGCTTGGAGTTTCTCTGCGTAATCGAATCAGAAATGAGGCGATCCTCAGACGAACGAAAGTAACCGACGTAGCCCAGCGTTGAAGTGGCAGTGGGCAGGGCACATAGCACGGATAACTGATGGCCGATAGGGTCGAAAAGTTCTCGAATGGCGGCCGCGTATTGACAAGCGCAGCATAGGACGACCAGCCACAAGATGGTCTGATGACCTCATACAGGTGGCAGGAAGGCGCTGGTTGCATGCCGCTTCTAACCGGGCGCTTTGGAAATCCATGGAGGAGGTCTATGTTCAATAGTGGACTTTTTGTGGCTGAGATGATGATGATGATGATGAAGTGTAACACGACTGATTAGGGTATAATTTTTTAAAGCTAGTTGCAATGGTCCATTTTAATAACAATCTCTGCCAAATCAAGGGCATTCATCAAAACACAGAAATCTAGACATAAAAACACCTTCCTCGTTCTTATTCCAATACACATTATTCGCGTTGTACATTAACAAGTACCAGGAGAACATAAAACATAAAGCGGCATCGTATAAAAACCGTTCCATTCGAGGCCCGCGACCCGTAAACGACGTGCCCCATTCTACGTTCGCGGTCGGTTTCGTCATCGCGAACACAATAGTGTTGTGGGGAATGTTTGTGCATTTCGAATAAAAGCTTCCTTATTTCGCGAATGTGATTTAACGTTTCTTTTTTGTGTCTGGAAATTTATTTTTCGCAATTTTGTTGTAGTACCTATATTTTGTTTTAAGCGTTTATTGGATGACGTCCGCCGGCCGTTATGTTTATTAGAAATACGATGGTGGAATGATGCCAAACTTGTTTCCAAGTTTTGAGTTTATATTGTCGTTAATTATACTTATCTGCTTTTGATTTAAGAGATTGCTTTTACGGCACCTGTGGCTCTAACACGACCGGCCAAGTTTAGTTTATCCATGTTTATCTATGTGCGTCCCTTTCTTATGACACTAGTTTGACAGAGACGCAGGAAGAGGTAAATTAAACCTGAGCCCAATTCATAAACGCGACAGTTGACAGGTGACAATGACAATTTGCTGTACATTACTGTGTCGACAATTAACGCTACAGACTTACAGATTTAACATCCATAGTGGGCAAGCAATGTATACCAAATTGTCACTGTCACCTGTCGCCTGTCGCGTTTATGAAATTGGGCGCTGACCGTCATGTTAGAGCCACTATTGTATGCTACATATCTTTCTTAGTATTTAGACGTCCAGTGCTAACATGTACTTCTTGCATGTATTTCCATATAAGTGTGATTTAAAAATGCGCAAGATGTTTAATGGGTAGTTTATAAACACGAAAGCTTGTCCATTAAATTAATATAATCGAAAAAAGGTTTTAACAAATCCGAAGAAATTTATAATATGGATAATGGGGACGAAAATTCCATCCAACCTCATTTTTTTCGTCTTCTCTTACATCTCTCCTGAGCAAAGCTTGGTTATCCAGACACATCGACAAAATGAAAACTTATCATAGAACTGTGTCACATTGGCACAACAAGTAAAATTGTAAGAGACTTCTTACGATTTTATTTATAAGGTCACTTTGGCATAGTTCCATGGTGGATTAGGGTTCCAATTTGTTGATTGTACTTCAAGAATTCTTAGAATTTTTTCTTATTCTAACTATTCATACATTTATGCACTGAATAGACGAAACACCCCATTTCAAATGCAGTTTTTTTACGACTTATCACCTGTCTTTTTATATAAAATAGGAAGGCAAACAAGCAAGTGGGTCACCTGACGGTAAGTGATCACCACCACCTATAGACACCCGCGACACCAAAAAGATTGCAGATGCGTTGCCAACTCAGAGGACTAAGATGGACTATCTCTTGTGCCAGTAATTGCACCGGCTGTCTTGTTCTCCACGCCAGAACACGACAGTGCAAGTACTGCTGTGTTCGAAGATTAGCAACTATTCTAACCTTGCAGATTTTTACATCACACTTTATGCACTGAACAGGCGAAACACCCTATTTCACCTGCAGCTTTTTACGATTTATCACCTGTCTATTAACTTACCACTTCGTACTGACTAAGTACCTACGTGTAATCAGCAGAAATATCTGTACCTCTATCAACCTGAAGATTTAACTATAGACTCAACTTTAAATTGCTACCAGAGTAATTAGAACGACAAAAATATTATTAATACACATTGTTTTATATTTCCATCCAGCAGAGAGTGTAAATAAAATCATTGTACCGTTACTAAATGTATAAATATCAGTTTCGTAACGGTTTTGTAACAATTGATATCAGTTTAGTAATGACATCGTTACCAACCTGATATAAATCGTTACGAAAACGTTACGAAACTGATATTTACTATTATTATCATATTGCTTACACCTGTTTTCCTTTGGGGTAGACGCAGTGACCATAGATTCCCTCGCTTCCTCCACACACATTCATCTCTTCATAATAATACATGCTCGGCAGTATTTACTATTCAAAGTCAAGATATTCAAATACATTTTCAGATTATGCTTCTAAGAAGCACTTATGAATGTCAGAAAATTTATCACCAGTTCGAAAGAAACCTCTGATGAGGAGAAACTGGTAAGAAACTCAATGAGGTATTTTTAATAACAATGTATTTTAGTAACGGCACAATTTTGTCCCAGGAATCAGACCGGACACGTTCGTACGGCCACAACCGGACCGAAATAGCCGGACGGTTCCCTCGAGACGAAGCGAGGCACTCCGAAATTGCGACTTGGACATATTTCAATGGACAAGAAGGGTCACTTTGTCCAAAGTGACTCGGGGGGACCGTCCCTACAGACAAACGCTCGTTTGCAAGTTTTTAAAAGCAAACATACGAAAGCAACAAAGTTCTCGGATAGTCAACGTCAGAATAATTCGGTCATTTAATTAGTTTGTCGCAATGACAAGTTGACAACAATGCCGTGACAGTTCGAATATGTCAAATAGTTAGTGACGAGGTACAAAAAATTATCAATTAATTTTGACACTGACTGTACGAGCTTGGTCCGGGGAAATTTAATAAAAATGTAAACATAAGGAACAAACAGAGTTGCAAATAAATATATTTGTATTTTGACGATTTCAACTTGAGAGTTTTCCTCATCTTTGCAATATTGTTCGTTTGTTATAAAATTTTGGTGGAATTTGATTGAACAATTTTACTCAAAAAGTGAGGCAACTCGCTAAAGTAAATATTTAGGTCCATT
This sequence comes from Ditula angustiorana, assembly GCA_963691745.1. NCBI lineage: Eukaryota > Metazoa > Arthropoda > Insecta > Lepidoptera > Tortricidae > Ditula > Ditula angustiorana. The sequence continues at coordinate 1,824,350 of OY829480.1, read as the reverse complement.
GCAATTAATTGAATCATTCAATTGCTTACTTAAATAAATTGTAATCGACTATAGGATTTGTCATCACTAAACAATTAGTGTTCGAGTTAGTATCTCATTTTATTTAGATGAGACCAACGGAGCACAAGGAGTGGCCTTCCTTGCCGTTATTTGTATAGCTAATTCATCTGAGTAAATAAATAGTCATGTTTCTATGGTCTCACTGTCACTGTCAGCGCCCCCACCATGACAGGCCAAGTGTAGCTTATCTGTGTTTCCTTTGGCACTAGCTGGACAAAGACGTAAGGACGGATAAATTGAACCTGAGCCAGTCACGTTAGAACCACAGCGGTGTTTAGTCGCATACGGTGCGAGCGATATGAATTGGCGACAGCAATTTTGCTACGAATCACAACAGAAAAGCAGTCAGTGTATAATAAAACAATTATACGGTTTCCAGTCCACATAGGGTTATTAGCCATCAGCCAATGATATCCCTCCTAGTCTAGAAAAATGACCAATCCCCAGGGTGTATTTACGCAAGCACTGTTCTTTTACCCCCAAAGTAACATTAGGGAACAGCAGCACTTAAGTACACAAGGTTACCCGACACGTACAGTCAAGGAATTTAATTCCCTACCCATTTCGTTGAAATGTCGTCTGACATTCGCAATGCATTAAGGTCGATATGTCAAACTAACGTCTTGCTCTATAGCTCTTATGGTGATAGTTTGCTATATGCTATTGAACCTTAGGTGGGTTGGAAATTTAATTCCTTGACTGTACCTTCAAATAAAACTTCAACGCCTCTTTAAGTACGTTTATTTATCGCCATTAAGACCTTGACACCCAATGACAAATAATATACATATATTACGTAATACGAACTAATAAACACATGTATCACAGAACATTTTGATAGTGCTCGAAATTGACTCTTAAACAGTGACATGATCACAATAACAAAACAAAGTCTCAGAACACGAAACGCAAGATCGTTGACCGGGAGAGATAGTGATACATTTTGTACAATGCATGTTTTATAACACTCAAAAACAATGCTGCTGGTTTATATCTCTAGAGATTCTATTTGACATTGATGTAAAGGTCGACATCAAAATCACTGTACCGTTACTAAAATGGTTAATGGACCAAAATTCTTTTTAGTGCCTAAAAAAAATTGAAAATGTATACGCACTTTTACAAAATTGTAGATGTCTCGAAATATTTTCCTAGTAATATTACGTTAGTTCTCAACCGGGCCCCAATTTTTATTATGAATTTGCCCACCATCCTTGGTTCTTTATTACAGAAAATTCTCATTTGGCACCCAAATTACCACTGTGTTACCGGTCCCCATGACTCCTCAAGAAAAGTGTCCACTGCGTTACCAAACAATAGTTTTTTTCTTATTCTGACCCCAAATATTTTTATAACAGTCATCATTCGGGTATGCATATGTCATTCCGAATTTAAAGATAACATATTATTTTAAGAATATCAGAATAAATAAAAAATATGCGTTAAAATGTACAAGGGACATTTTTATAGGCATCAAAAAGAATTTTGGCCCTAATATCAGTTTCGTAACGGTGTTGTAATGATTTATATCAGTTTAGTAACAATTTTATTATCAAACAGATGTAAACCGTTATAGAACCGTTACGAAACTGATATGAACCGTTTTAGTGACGGTGCAATGTTATTGATTTTGACTCTTAGGTAAAACTGAAGGCGACATATACTATATGTTACAATATTATGCTAATTTATTCCTGATTGTAGCTCTGCTATTAAAATTTTATTAAAAGTCTTAGATCAAGTCAAAAATAGCCTTATGTGAACATTGAATATGGAACTCGAAACACAAACTCGAAACTGGCAAAGTCACGCACGACGTTAACGCAAAAAAATCAAAGGAAGAAGAAGAGAAGTATATGAGAGGCATTATTAATTTTGACAACCAACTAGGGTCATTTATTCCACAACTCGAGCATTATAAGTTGTAGACTTTATTTGATTTGATTTGTTATAGCTTTAAGTCCTGCAATCCGAATGAAACCAATCACAACCCACATAATGTGCGCATGCACTGATAGCTCGCTAGCATGTACCTATCCCGGATTTGAATCACGCATCCTTTTCGGAAACGCTATTGATTAGAAACTGATAAATGCTTTATATTTTTTTTATTAAACAGGAAGGAAAACAAGCAAGTGGGTCACCTGATGGTAAGTGATAACCACCGCCTATAGACACCCGTAACACCAAAGAGATTGCAGATGCGTTGCCAACCCAGAGGTCTAAGATGTAATACCTCTAGTGCCAGTAATTACACCGGCTGTCTTGCTCTTCACGCCGGAACACAACAGTGCAAGCACTGCGGCTTAGCGGCAGGATTAGCGAGCACGATGGTGGTAGGGATCCAGACGGACCTTGCACAAGGTCCTACCCCGCCCGCTTATTGATTAGAAAGGGATAATTGCTTTATATCTGCAACAAAAGCTACCGAGCTAGGGCCTATGATGACACGCGAACTAAGTTTTTATATCAGTACATTACAGCAGAGGTCGTGAAGAAAGCAGTTGCTGTACCAGTATGAAAAAAAAGAACGTAACTGAGGCCTTTTATATAATACAACTCAGGCAGCTGTCATGCTGGTCAAAGTTTGCGTTTCTCTAAAAACACGTATTTTTTTCTCTTTCATACTTGTACAATTCTCGTAATTCGTACTTTTAACTTGGTCACATTAGGCGTCTAGCACATTCTAATTTTTTTGGCAAATCAATGAGTCTTTGCGGAGTCTGTTTTAGCATATCATTTTTCATGTTTTCGTTTTGTGTTAGGCATGTTTTTTCGTTGTTTTACATCGATTTTAAAAGAAATGTGTACCAAGTCTTGAAAATCGGTCTCTATACAAACGGCGGTAACGTTTTCCACCCTCTAAACCTTAACTTTAACCTAGAGTTATGTTTTTTAGTATTAAAAAGTAGAACTATTAAATGTCTTTTTTTTTAATTATTCATAGGTTTGAAAATATTTGCACGTTTTAAGTTTCATGCAAAACAAAAATATGTTAATATTTACAAATGTATAAAGACTAATAAAATAATAAGTTATAAAGTACAACAACAAAATACTTAAAAACCAGCTGTAAGGTTTAAAGGGTAGACAAGATACCACCGTTTGTTTGCGCTGGGTACGCGATAGTCAAGGAGCTCGTTCGCAAGCGATTGAATTCGGTAAGCTTCTAGACGTATTTGGTTGAACAAGTCCTATGTTGGCGTTCACAATATTATAAATAACATATTATTGCTTAAAATATTATTAGCGGTAACTAGGGAATAATAATTTTATATGAATAATAAAATAAAATAGCCTGCAATCGTGTCCCACTGCTGAGTAAAGGCCTCAAAACTATAATTATTTTAACCACCTAAAATATCGATGTAATAGTCATAGTCCAGGAGCTTATGCAAACAAATAAAGGGTATATCTGAAAAAAAAATACAGTTTGTTGTTGTTTTGTCAAAATCACCAGCCTTAATAAACGAGTTGTTTTGTCACATATCTCTCCAAGGCGAAGAAAAAACTAATTTGAAACTTCAATTTACATTAATTCAGACATTTTAATGACTTATATTTAAGTATGTACACGTATATTATGTCAAGTATAGATTTGGCATGACTGAAAGTGAAATTAATGAAATCAGTCTGCCATTTTACACGTATTTCCGAGTGTTAATAAATTGGGGAAGGGGTTCACGCCCCACTACTCCAATGTACACTATTAAAGGGAGACAATAGTTAGTTGGAGTTATCTATCATTGATTAAAAGAAAGTTGGCGGTATGGTTTACTAACAAATGGATCTAAATCGCGGATAATATAATAGTATCTATCACATTTGACATTTCTTTGTATAGAAATGAAACGTGAATTGCGATCTTAAGAACGATCTAGAGATCAGAACGTTAACGCCAAAAATGCAAAGAAGATGAAGAAGAACGATCTACAACTATGGGCTTCAGCAACTTAATTATAAGCAAAAAGTAGAGGCTGCTTTGTCGTACGAGTATACTCGTATGACTGTAATATATACTTTAGAAGGCAATAATTAAAGTATATATATCCGTGCTTCAACTTGAGACGAGGCCACGCAGAGACAGTGTTTTAAAATATTTCTATAGAAAATTTGAATAATTTTTATAAGATAAAGAAACTCTTTCAAAACATCGTTTAATGTACAGACTGATTTCACCAACTAGACGATAAACTACGAAGATTAAAAGTTTACAAAAAATAATTTATTTTTATAAAACTAAAGTTTAAATGGCGTAAAGTAAATGCAGACAAGAAATTATTCAATAGTTCAAATCAAACATGAAATCACGTTAACTTTAGTGGATTTAAATGTTTCTGAAAATTAAAATTAAAAACATTAATTTTACAATTAGGTAGGTGACTTTCAGGGCTTCATATATGAACAACTTCTTGCAATGAAACGTAAATATTAATGCTTTTAGCAACATAAGTTTTAGTTACAATATAATTTTGTCCCTTTTTTCGAAACCAAATAGTAATAAGTGAGCATTTATAAAGGTTTTTGTTTAATTTTCAGAAACATTTCTTCTCTGAATTCTTACGGTAAGTAAAATCAGCATAAATTAAAAAGGAAAATAAAACAACTAATTATTAAAATTCATATTGCGCAAATTTTCAAACAATTTAACAACAATTTACACTTATTTTTTAGACTTTACATACATTTATTTAATTTAGACACATTTTTTAGTTTTAGCTCCCCCAACATATGTAAATAATTACAAATTTATGTGACCTAGAACATTCAAATTCAGTGCTTGCTATATTTATATAATAAATTGATTTTATCATATATTTTCTTATTAAAATTATAATCGACTGAGCAGTACTGCACATAGCATTAAATGTTGTAAAAAGTTAATCTTAAAAGCCTCAAATACAAACTATTAAATAGGATATTTCCAAAAAAATTGGTTTGTTATTTTCTAATCAGAAAACTGTTTCTGTTTCCACACATTAAAAAATAAATACATTTACTGAACTTTTGAGTGTTTTTCAATTATATTCGGAACATTTGGTGTAGCTGAAAATTATTTATTTGTAGGTTATTGGTTTTTTATGAAACATTGTTAAAGTAAAGAAGTGTTTAACGGTAGGAAACTCTTAAAAATTAATAATTCATGGCCTATAAATGGAACACATTGATAAACCTACACACTGGTAAAGGATTGCAATTAGTCATTACATTTGCCATTTAAAGCCTCCAAAACTATGATGTTGATTTTGTAAAATATTTCTTTCATATTTCACTACATTTAGTTTACCGATTTAACTATTAATTAATAAAAAATCTTAGGCGCATTCTTTTGAAATCTTCTCTTTTTTTGCACAATGCAGTACTGGTTTATTTGCATAACTGTCTTGGGTACAATTACAGCTTCGAACGAAAATGTAATATCATAACGTTATTATGGTATCGTAATTAATAATATCATAAAGTTAATTTCACGTTTTGCTTATAATTCTATGAAACGTAATTCTCTTAATTAGATAAAATCTTTTAATCTTCATTGTTTCGAGCCTATTGTTTGCTACCCCTGATCCTGACCGAGCAAGGATTGTGACAACGCAATTATAATTAGCACTGAGACGGGTATTCTCCCGATTCAACTAACAATGCAGTGGTTTAGAACCTTTTACGCTTCAAACTATTTCGGTATAAAATGTTAATTTAATAATTAATAGTCTTACAGGAAAAACTTTATATTCAAACAAGAACACCGTTAATCATGACACCCCGATTTAGGTACACTAAAGGGTATTGGCATCTCTGAATTCATCTGTTCCAGCTTTGACTTCGTCATCGTTTACGAGTACAGTCGACGCTGCAACGCCATAAATATCTAAAGAGTCTAGTACCTTGTCGCTTTAAATCCTGGAACAAATATAGTTTTACAATTACTCTTAAATGATCTTAAAGTGCCAAAGTAGGTACGGTCAACTAATTTGAATTCTAGGTCACTGCGGAACTTAAGCGCTATGACTCGCTGTGAGATAGCCAGACATAGCCCAGAAATCAAATTGGCTGACAACACTGAATCTCAGATATTCGTGACGCTACTGGCTGAAATAAAACGCAAACCTGACGCCATCAAAACGATTTATGAAAAAAGTGTTACGTTTAAAAAGCTGCAATTGACCCTTAAAAGTAACTCGATGACTCAACCATTAAACCTAAGCTATACATCACTCAAGGCACTTGTAGATAATATATGTACTGTGGCGCAGATCACTAGTGCTAACACAGCCTTCGCGTTGTTTGAACCTGTGGACAAAAGGATATATTAGGCCACAATCAAAAACATTATACCGTTACTAAAGTAATCAATATCAGTTTCATAACGGTTTGGTACCGGTTCATATCGGTTTAGTTATGTCATCGTGACTAATAATAAATTTCTGTTTCGTATTTGCTTTGTAATGTTTTATATCAGTTTAATAATAAAGTCGTTGCTAAACTGATATCCATCCATTTTAAACAATATAGATTAATGGATAAAAGTGAAAAACATTGTGCAGCTGCTAAAATAATTAAAATCGGTTTTGTGATGGTTTTGTAACGACTTATATCAGTTTCGTTATGAATTCGTTACTATACTGATATAAATTGTTACATACCGTTACAAAACTGATCATTATTACTTTACTAACGGTACGATGTTTTTGATTTTGACCCAATAGTCTTTACATTTTAAGTATTTTACTTCACTACTGTTTCATAGCTGTAGCTCGAATTGTTTATTTAGTGACGGATGAAATATTACATCTTTCAACGCTTAGTGGCCTGAGAATTTCCGAATACTAGCGAAGAAAATATTCTTATTTAATACAGGCACTCAGTCAAAAAGTTGGTAAAACGTTTCGAACTATGGGCGATCTACTGCTCGTGATTGATGATGTAGAAATGATAATTGAATGGCCAAAATATGGCAGCAGACAGCAGACAGATGGCGTGGTATAATGAGATAAAAAGGGAAGAAAATGAATTATGATAGATGTAGAAGAAATGGGGTAATCGTGAAATGACGTGAAAATGCTTAATTCACTCTCAGCAAGTGATTAGCGACAGAGAACTAAATAAATAACCCAGTGCAATTGGTTCCACCTCAAAGTGAGAATGACTTGAATAAATAAGTCATCGTTGCTGAAATATGTCAGTACGCAACGTCATATTTGATGTTACGTTTTGTGAACATTTCATTGTATGTACAATAACTATATGTTTTCACTCTTTTCGCAAAGAGTTCTTCTTTTCAATAAATATATATAGCTAATTGAAACTACATTACGCTCTCTACATACTATCGTTCGATGGCCCTTAAAGTGATATCTGTGTAACCCTTATGCTTCCTAGACTTTAAAGATACCACAATCCCAGAAATTAACAATAAATCCCATTTGAAGATTCCATCGCATTCTGTGTTCTGCCATGTAAAAATATAATCAACAATTGTCCTAAAAACGAAATCAAGGACGATTTTGTACCGTTGTTTCTACCTTTCCAAAAATGGCAATGTGGATCTTTTGTATAGTCGACCAAGAAATTGCTTGACCACTTTTCGACCGTATTACAAAGGGATAAGGTTCAAAAGTGGTCAAGTAATTACTTGGTCGACTATACCAAAAGTCTTTTGATCGCTTTAGGTCCTAAAGTTTAGTTCCTCATTACCTGAAGCGGTGAACATCGACAGATGCGGCGACCTGGCCACCGTGAGGCTCGCGTTCTTGGACCGCACGTACGGCGGCCGGGTGGGCTGTGTGGCCTCACACCGCAGGGCCACGAAGCGAGGGCTGGTGACCTTGAACTTGAGGGGCCGCCAGCTCCTCCGCAAACCGTCCGCGTCCGGCTCTGCCACTTCCGTGTTGTCGACTACCCACGGCTCGAACTGGTGGAAAACAAAATATGTACAACATTTTTTAAGAAAAACTAATATATAAAGAAAAGGTTCTTCAAATATAACTGTAGAATTTAATGCAAGACTTTCATACGAATGTATTTTAAACAGCGAATGATTATTATGTGAAGAACAATGATTGTGGTCCTCAGGTGTGAACTAAGGCGCTCAACATGGCACACGACGTTATGACGCCTTCCGCGAATAAAAACGAGACAGAGCTATAGCGGAACTACATTTGTGTGGAGCATAATGATAGTTAAACTACAACATTTAATCTAGTAGCAAAATGAGTTTATTACCCTTTCAGGTTTCCCGTCGACGTACCAAACGATGTTAGCGGGCGGCATGGCGGGCGCGGTGGTGCAGTTGGCTAGCACGTCTTCCCCGATCTGCGCGCTATTCGGCAGCCCGGTTATAACAGGGTCCTGATTCAGGGCCACTGCGGACAAACACCCGGTTAAGGCGCGATTACGAGCATCACGGCAGGCACACAGCAGTAAACGGCCGAAGGCATGTGTCGCGACAGCAGACGACACTACTTTTTAATAATTGCAGTGTGACTTTGTCGTGGGCTTATTCCACGACTGCCACGCGACGCAGTTGCAGTCGTGTATCGAAATGGGTCTCCGACAAATTCATGCTGCAAAATAGTAACGTTTTCCGTCGCGACACATGACGTCGGCCGTCTACTACTGCGGCTGCCGCCTGTGGCCCTAATATGACTGCCCAAGTTTAGTTTATCTCTATCTGCGTCCCTTTCTTATGACACTAGTTAGACAGTGACGCAGGGAGGGGTTAAATTAAACCTGGGCTGTCATGTTAGGGCCGTTGAAGCGACATCCACATATTTATTTGCACATATTATTGTAGAATGATTTGGAATATTTATATTAACTTTTACTATTATCATGGAATTGAGTAGAATACAATGGAATATGTCACTCATTAACCTCGTAAGGCCCACGTCAAATTTCGTTCTATGAATTTTAAACCCTATCGTTTGAGGCAGTGAGTTCAACGTCAGTTTGACATTTGTCCTATATTTGGGACTTGGGGCCTTACGAGGTTAAAAAATGCCATCGTGCATTTTTGTATATTTCAAGTTGAAGTAACTTACGCAGTGTTTTTTGTACTGGAACTGTGATCAGTGATTATAACAAGTCTTAATTTTGTTTTAGTTTTAATTGCTTAATAGTTTTTAGGGTTCCGTACCTCAAAAGGACAAACGAAACCCTTATAGGATCACTTTCTTGTCCGTCTGTCTGTCAAGATCATTTTTCTCAAGAACGCGTAAAGGTATTGAGTTGAAATTAATATCAAATACTCAGGTCTGCAGTCCCTTAGAGCCGTGAAAAAATCAAACTTCTAAGTTAACGCAATCAAAAGATACGGCCGTTTATGCCGCATGTTTCATACATTCGCAAGGTACTCAAAAACCTATGAGGTACTTCCCGTTGACCTAGAACTATGAAATTTGGCAAGAAGTAACGTCTCACAGCACAAATAAAACAATAAATCCAAAAACTTTAAATTTACAGTTAATACAAAAAAAAATGTATTTGGTCTTACAAAGCAAAAATGCGACACTAGATTTTGTTGATGACGGAACCCTCGGTGCGCGAGTCCGACTCGCACTTGGCTGGTTTTAAATTTTTTTGCTACCTACGGTTGTTTTATTATTATGTAATTTTGACGATCTCAATATTTGCGGGTGGTAGGACCTTGTGCAAGGTCCGTCCGGATCGCTACCACCATCTTGCTCGCTAATCCTGCCGATAAGCAGCAGTGCTTGCACTGTTGTGTTCCGGCGTGGAGAGCAAGACAGCCGGTGTAATTACTGGCACAAGAGGTATTCCATCTTAGCCCTCTGGGTTGGCAACGCATCTGCACTCTCTTTGTTGTTGCAGGTGTCTATAGGCGGTGGTGATCACTTACCATCAGGTGACCCACCTGCTTGTTTGCCTTCCTATGTTGTATAAAAAAAAATGTATAAAAACGTATAATTTGACATTCTATGCAATTGATAATGTAATGTGATATTGACTGAACACCGTTTATGTCAAGTCAACTTGACATGTGCACCATGTAGGATGAATTTTTTTAATGAATGAACATATTCTACATTGTGTTTCAAAATGATATACTAAATTCAAATTCGGAACAGTGAATTTTTTGCACTCTATGATTTAATTTCTACCAAAATGGTAGTATATTTTATACACTTAACTAAGCTATTTAATTTTACTTTGTCCGAAATTTGGAATAGTAAAAATGTGACAGTTGGTCGTACTTAAAGAGAAAAGAACTATGTAGGATGTGAAGTCATCAAAATATAGATATATAGCTACGCAATATAAACCACTTAGTTTTAATTTGAAGAAATATAAGCCGCTGGAAATTATAGCTTAGTTAAAGTGGCCAAGTGGGTTATATTAATAAAATATAGCCAAATATTTTCCTGGAAATTTGACTAAACGAGATCAAAGTAAATTGAAGAATAATTTGCAAAAAAAATCTAGCTTTTGACGACAAAGTATCACTTAAACCATTTATAATTCTGTTTTTGGACACTCTTTTATCAAATACTTTGGATATTATTTTATTCATTAAATCTATTCGCACAAAATATAAATGTACAAAAGACGGAGTTAACATAAAAAAACAAATTTTTGCTTTAAGTACCAACCTATTTACATAACTTTGTCCTACTAAAATACGTCGTCGGTCGAATAGCCTAGTGGTTAGTGGCCCTGACTACGAAGCTTGAGGTTCCGGTTTCGATTCCCGGAAGGGGCAAATGTTTGTATGATGAATATGAATGTTTGTACCCGGGAGTGGATGTTATATGTATTTAAGTATGTATTTATCTATATAAGTATTTACATTCGTTGTCTAGTACCCATAACACAAGCAGCTTTAGTTGCTTACTTTGGGACTAGGTCAATTGGTGTTAACAGTCCTAAGATATTTATTTATTTATCGTCATATTAGCTTGAGGATAGGGGGACTGCCCTACCTGTGAACAGCTGGACCTGTGGACACTCTAAATCTTAGAGCTATACTCTTTCATCGTCCAAGCAATCCCCATGTTTCTCTATTCCCTGCCTTCAGAAGGTCAAAGAGAAGGCAGGGACAACGACGAGAAAGGATATCCTGGTTTAAAAAGTGTTCACTGGTACAGCTGTCTACACGTAGGGCAGTTACCCCTTTTTTTTGACTAGGGAGGAAAGCTTTTATTGCTTCACCCCGGCCTGGAGCGGCCGGGGGATATGTCGGACTCTCCCCCCAGAGTGGGGGGCATACCCGAACTAAAACCTCTCTAGGCGTCTCCCTCGAACCGGCTTTCTAGCAGGTGTCGTGGGACCTGAGTCATGCTCCACAAAGTGCAGTTACCCCTACCATACTGCATTTAACGATAGGTTACTCGATTGTAGTCCAGAGCATCTAGCACGAATCTTCACGGCACTCGTTAACTCGCTCGTAACTCAGTGTGTCCCGTTCTAACCAACTCAGTAGGAGAGAAACACACTGCGTTACGAAGCGAGTTAACGCGCGTCGAGAAGATTCGTGCTAGATGCTCTTTATGCCCAGAATAATAAATTGACTCTACCATTGCTGATACGTGCAGGACATTGTTTTTACCAGTAATTGACATTGTTTCTCGTTTTTAATCGCATGTTTCCGTATCTTGTCGTCAACTATTGGGTCAAAGTCTGGGACCGTCGCCTTATCTAATTCCGACAAAACACTGTTGTTTATGTTTTTTAAGCGGACGCCCGCGACTTCATTCGCGTGTAATTTGTAGCCTATGTCCGTCCAGGATAGTGAAGCTTTCTATTAGTAAAAGAATTTTTGAAAAATAAACAAACAAAGTTTACCTCTGTATTATATTTGTGTAGATGTAGAAGTGTAGATTTACAGTGTATTTATCTATTTGTATTAATGTTTCTTTTACCTGTTATCTTCCTGCACCGCCCACAACTGGCAGAGAAGGGATCAAAACCATGTTGTGTTCATTTTGTTTTTAGTGCTAGCGTTTAAATAAATAATATCAGCAGAGCACTTAAACCTTTTTAAAACTAAACTATCGCAATAGCATTCAGCAGGGAATGCATGTAACGCTGTAAGATGCGATCACTCACTGTCCAGGAAATTCTCAGAAGAAAGGAACTTGATGTACGACGCGACTGTTCTCGTCGGGTTCCTTTTGAAAGGATTGTAAAATAAGACATTTTAATAGTTTGCGAGACTTGATCTTATTAGAGTTTCATAACTCATCTTTGAGCTTTATATTTGTAATGTATTTTATGATAGGGTTGCAGTAAATATAGGGACGTCGACGGGGACAATTGAAGCAAAAGTAGGGTAGAGATCAAAAAGCCATGCGTCGGGGCGAGCAGGTGTAATTTAGCGCTAGCCTTGTCCGGGCGATGTTAGCGTGCAACTGATCGTCCATATTACATACATACGCGAAGAATCCTGTACATACTTTTAATACACTAGTCACGCGAATCGAATAAAAACATGCGAGTAGTACTTCAGTACCTTGACTTGTGCGCCCCTTGTATTTATGTTGGATACTAAGGTAAGGTAAGGTGTAAAATAACTGACCTCTTCCACTGTACCCTTACCATGAGTACAGTGCACCTAGCCGTAACCGAACTCGCTAGCGACGGCGTAAACGATTTGTATGGGGAATTGTACAGCGCCTCTAGCGCTCACTTAGAGAACTAAAGATCGCTAGTATGAGTCCAACGGTAAATTACCTATCGAAATCTAAGCGCTAGTGTCAAAAGTTTTGTAGCTGTTGCCGTAGAATATCGGTACTATGAGTCACAAATTTGACACATGTCATCGAAAAATACCGTATTGATTATGGTTGTATAATCAAGGCAACACAACACAAAGTGACAGTGCGATTACATTGAGTATGTCAGTTGCATTAGTCAAGGACAAGGACAGCCGAAGTCAATGCTTAAAACAAATGTGACTTAAGGCGATTTATAAGACTGTCAATTAATGACAGTTTCATACATGTATACTGTACGACTTTGGGTCTGTAACAATACGCTACGTTGTCTCTGCAGTTCTATCGTGTACCAGGCGACCATAAACTAAAGGAAACTCACCAGCAACCGTCAAGTTCTTCGTCTGCTTCACCACTGCGAACCGCGGCCCCTCTGTGGAGACCTCGCACATGTATGATATCCTGGTATTATACCGCTTGGGCAAAACCACGCTGATGGTGCAGCTGTGCTTGTTGCAGTCACCACGAGTGACCGCACCAGCTGTGGTGTTGAATGTGCGAGTTTCTGGCTGTAAAAAAATTGGGATTTAACCATCTACAAGAAAAGTAGTATAGTGAGTAAACAAGCAAATGAGTCATTTGATGGTTAGTGGTCATCACCACCTATAGACAGCAGTAACACCAAAGATATAGATTCAGGCTTACTTTGCTACTCCGCGAAACTGGTGCTGTGCACGTGCAAAACAGCTGCATCTATACGAAATATATATATTTTCATAGAAATCCCACCCTACTCCGCTTTTACATGAAACACATATCACCCAGACTCAATTATTAACCACAGCCACTAAAAACTTATACTACACGATCTACTTGCGTTTCGCCTCTATACGAGGCATCATCGGGGTCTTAAGTAATCTCTCTCTCGGTCATAGGTGGTATGGTACCGGGAGGTGGTCGGCGATGGTATGGTAATGCAGTCTATTTAGTTTCACTGAGTAGCATGGTACTGTGTACCAACTTGAAGTACCCCACGCCTGTTTCAGAGAAGGAATTTCTAAGAAAATTTTCTCACCTGCTGTCCAGGAGAAAACCGGAATATCTCATTATTGTCCCGGTACCACTTGACGGAGTGAAGGGGGGGGTCACCCTTGTCATTGATGTAGTGGCAGGTGAGGTTGGCGACTTTCCGGGGATCCCCATATCTGGGGACCTCTAGGAAGGTGATGTTGTGCGCCGTAGCGATCACTGGAACAAGAGAATGTGAATTCAGAAAGAAGAAAGAAAATCACCACTTCACGCTTCAGACATCTTCCTTATTTATTTATTTTTAGTGGTAATTTGGCGAAACTGGGAAACACAAGGCACAGAATGCTGATTTTGCAGACTCGAGTCCCTACCCTATTACCCTAGTTTCTCTTTGTGTTGTCAAATACTAAGTAATTACACCTCGTTGAGTTTCTTGCCGGTATCTTCTCATCAAAGGTTTTTCCGAACCGGTGGTAAATTTTATGACATTCATAAGTGCTACGTGTAAGCCTAATCTGAATAAAAATATTTTGACTTTGACTTTGAAATCAACGTCGCAAATCAATGTCATAGTTTAAAACAACGTCACTACCCGTTAGTCTGCCCTCATAGAATTTTTTTACGGAATATTCTTATGCAATTACATCTTAATTGTACCCGTCGAAAACCGGGGTGGGTTGCTCGTTGAATGCAAAGTAAAGATATAACGCTTTCGTGCCTGGGCACTTAGAACGAATCTTCTCGATACACGTTTACTCGCTACGTAACTCAATGCGTCCCTTTCCTACTGGAGTGGATAGAACGAGACGTACCGAGTTACGTAGCAAGTTAACGCGTATCGAGAAGATTTGTGCTAGATGCACTGTAACCTTACCATGAGTACAGTGCATCTAGCCGTAACCGTACTCGCTAGCGACGGCGCAAACTATTTGTATGGGGAATTGTCTTACGCTCACTTAGAGAACTAAAAATCGCTAGTATGAGTCCAAAGGTAAATTACCTATCGTAATCAAAGCGCTAGTCACTGAAGTTCTGTAGCTGTTGCTGTAAAATAATAGTACAGTCAAGGAATTTAATTTCCAACCCACCTAAGGTTCAATAGCATATAGCAAACTTTCACCATAAGAGCTATAGAGCAAAACGTTAGTTTGACATATCGACCTTAATGCATTGCGAATGTCAGACGACATTTCAACGAAATGGGTAGGGAATTAAGTTCCTTGACTGTACCATGAGTCACAAACCTGACACATGTCATCGAAAAATACCGTATCTACTATGGTGAACTCTTTCACTGACAAATGAGAGCGTATTTAACCGCTATCGACTGTAGTAACGTAATACGAATTCTTGATAGAAACTCATGGTAATGGTACTGATGTCGAAAAGGTAGTTCTACAGATGCTGCTATGCCACTGTGTCTTTAAAAAAATGGCCAAGGTTTAACTTAACCCTCCCTGCGTCTCTGTCAGACTAGTGTCATAAGAAAGGGACGCTTATAGAGATAAACTCAGATAAACTAAGCTTGGCCGGTCATGTCAGGGCCAGTGGAGCGCGTGAACTGAACACGATGCGAACTGGTCCGAAACATGTCGAGCAATCCTCGACATACATAATTGAATAATCCGTTTGTGTATAAATTAATAGGATATACTGTTATATAAAACAATTTAAACGGTTCATAACCGTTTTATTTGGTTGAAAAAAGGCTTAATGCTGAGTTTCTTGCGGCGCATTCTTCTCAGCAGATGCCACTTCCGAAGCGCTGGTAGTGTCTGTAGTCTTATTGCGTTAATTGGAACAATTTCATATTTAGTTTTTTAATTTTTTTCAATTATTTTTCAAAATTGGGTAGTTTGTATTCTAAGTTTTCAGTTTGTCAGTCTGCCCGTGAACAGGAGACCTGTAAGGGGCTCGAAATGTCGAGAATTAGATTCGTTACATTACACGCGATATAAATCTTTTAAATTGTCTTATTTCAATATTGAAAACAACATTTTAAATGTACCAGATTCAAAATTTCACTCTAAAAACTCTTTACCAAACCAGATGCCGAAGTTAATATTTAATTCATTAGCGAAACACGAATTCGGTGCAACAAAGTGCAATGCTAAATTAGTTTGCGAACAAGTTTTTAATTAGAGCGTTAGGGGACTGAACAAAAACAGGAACTTTAAAGTATTAATATGCAGTGGTTGGGTGCGAACTCGCGATTTCGAGGGAATTGTTCCGGAACTTTAACCGAGCTTTAATAACAGTGAGTGAGAATGGAGTGCCGGCTTGTTATAAAATTTATTTTAATTTTTTGTAATTTTTAACAAAAATATGTAGAAAAGACGTCTCTTGCGGTTTGGGACGAAACTCGCGGTTCTTGACAGATTGTTCCGGAACTTGAACCGAGCTTTAAGTGAAAATCGAGTGACGCCTTCATTTTTTTAACAAAAAGATGCAGTATAGATGTCTGTTAGGATTTGGGACGAAACTCGTAATTATTAACTGATTGCTCTTGAACTTTATCCGAGCTTTAATAAGACTGAGTGGAAACGGAGTGACGCCTTGTTTTTTTTTTAATTTGCAACACAAAGATTTGTTAAAGATGTCTGCTGTGGTTTGGGAACAAATCGCAATTATGGACATATTCTGATCGATTAATGCGATAGGCACAGGTTCATGTTATCAGCAGATTGGAACAAATTGTTTTAATTTTGTACTATAACGAAATCGTATTTGGCAATTCGCATTGAAAACATAATCCGAAATAAAAGACATAATATCTTGTTTTGTTAATATTAAATAACAATTAAGAGGAGTGTCAACCCAGCCCGAAAAAGCGCTCCCCATACAAACGGCAATAATGTTTTCCACCCTCTAAACCTTAACCTATGGCAATGATTTTTTGATATGTTGTCATTATGTCTTGGAACTAGGTTTGTATGTTTTAATTTTTGAAATATTCTTCATACATTTAACGATATTTGCATTTTAGCAGTTTCATACAAAACAAAAAAGCGTCAATAATTTTGAAACTATTAAGAATATTAAAAAAATCAAAACATACAAACCTAGTTCTGGGGCATAATGAACACATACAAAAAAATAATGGCTATAAGTTGAGGTTTAGAGGGTGGAAAACATTATCGCCGTTTGTATGGAGAGCGCTGGGTTCACACTCCTCTTAAGCAAACAAACAAAGAAACACTAAAAATGAGCGTTATTTTCTTTTTCATAATATTTATAATTAAATCTGAAAAAGCAGTAATTGTTTGAGTGTGTGTATGGAGTGCATTTTATACTAATGTCGACTCCATACTTTGCTAACGTCTTATCGTATTATGAAAACTCTGATTCCTAGTTATAATCATTGAGCTGTAGGTTAATGATCGTCGTCCTCACGCATCCACCAACGCGTCCAACAGGGCGCTTGGCGGTATGGCGCCTTTCGCAAGTAAAAGCGAGACAACTAGTGAGGTAAGGTGCCGCAGGAGGTGCAATACTCAATCTAATAAGTAAGCAAATATCGTCGGTTATAATGCAACTCCGTGTTCTAATGTGGCCTTGCATATTCTCGAAGCTTTGTTCAGACTTGTGGTGATAGTTAAATGGATTATAATATGCTTCGTTTAGCTACAATGTTAATGCTCTTAGTTAGTGTTTCAGTTGAATAGTAAGTACTTACATTGCGTACTGAAAATGGACTCGAACTTTCTTTAAATTTGTATTACTCTTGGATGCAGAACTAAGGCATAGATATAGCTTCAATACATGTCAAGTGTACACACCCAAAACTATCAAAGTGGTTACATTTGGTGTGCGTCAAGGTAGTAAAATTTGCAGGTTAATAAGAAAAACGTAGATTATACTACCTTAATGTACACCAAAGGTAATCATGTCAATTGAAGATGAGGTTTAAAATTATGTAGTCGTCTCTTTTTGGCACATTGTATTGCCATTTAAAGTAAAGAGATCAGCTAATAAAATATCGCTTTTAATTATATAGCTCTTTCTATTACTATTTCTAAGGTACAACGGTATAACTACTAAAATTTAAGGTTTTATTCCAGAGTACCCTCACTTCTGATCCGATCCCCAACCGATATCCCGTGTGGACACTCAAGTGTATCCCCAAATACAAGTGATATTGCACGCCATCTGAACCCCGAATCAATGCGGAACCCAGAACACCAAGCGTTTGATAATTATACAAAGGCAGGTTAGGCATCCCAGGTAAATTTGCGTCTGCCGACCCGCATGTACTAGGCTCGCAGAGACGCAAACAGTAACAAACACCGCTAGTTTACAATTCAAACAGCCCGCGCTTCGTCCGTACAATTCGAATCGCTTCCATTTCTGTTATCCTGGTAGCATGTGCCTATGAACTGTGTTTTTTTCTTGAACCTTACTGTTCTTATAGCCTAACTGCAAAGATTCGAATCCCCGTAGGAGCAAACTTTTGTGAAATGAATATCAATGTTTGAACTCGAGTCCAGGATCTACACTCTCTGCACTAATTAAATATACATATTAGAAAAAAATAAAGAGGTAAACTTTGTTTTTATCTTTATTTTGTTGGTTTGTATGGTGTGGTTCCGAAAATCATTCACTAATAGTAAACTGCACTCTCCTTGACGGACATAGGCTACTAATTACAGACAAACTAGCTTATTTAGATGTATGCATAAGGGTTAAAATTAAAAAAAGTGTATCGTAACTAAAATATTTATTATCAGTTTCGTAACGATTTATATCAATTTAATACTTAATGAAATCGTTACAAAATCGTTACGAAACTGATGTTAATTATTTTAGTAACAACACAACGTTTTTGATTCTGACATAGGTCAGAAAACATAGGAGCGGAAAACTAAAATTGTAACTTTATCTTAACCCTCTTTTTCATAAAAAAATACCAACGCTTTTTAGGCAACAAATGTTTTGTTCCTTTCATTTGAGAGCCAAGGTCACAATGACAGATAAATACATAACACATGTTAACTAACATAAGTTTACGCAGCGTTTATGAATGAGATGGTAAGTATGTAAACGAATGTATGAAATGTAAAACACAAAGGACTAAACTATCTTATATCTCACTCGCGACTAAACCGCTTAACCTGCGCTCAGTACGCTCTGGTGACGTCACAAACGCTACACGCCGCACAAAGCGTATGGTTAGCATAATATGATGCATAAATTGTGGTCGGAATTTGACAATGCTTTGAAATGCTATTAGTAGCATCTGAGCCATTTTGTTGGATGTTCAGTAAATGAAACGCTGCAAACGTAAATTTTGGGTGGTCTTATAATCGTCGGGCGTCTCACTGGTCCACTGTGTCCACATCGAATGTTGATAGTGGTTAACTTGCAGTACGAATGGTTCGTCTTAGCTAAGTACATCGTACTATGCGTCTATTTTCCTGTTTAACAGGTCCTATTGAGCTAAAAACGATAGTCAACAGTAGATTTTCATGGCAAGACTCAAGGCGTTTTTAATTGATAAGTGTTACTACTCCGTAGCAGATTACATAGAATAGAATAGAATAAAATAGAATGTATTTATTGTTAATTGTGTACAATTGGATGTTCAATTATAAAAAGTATCAACAGTTGCCCATTCCGGACATACAATATTAGTTCTACTTATGACTAGTGAAGTTTTATTACTCTGCATTTCCTTAAATTTAGGTATTACAAGTAAAAAATTCATTTAAACTATAAAATCATTTTATCTACACACATATCATAAAGGCTAAATAACGCGTTCAAAAACCCTAGGAAATGACCAGCATTATTACAACCAATGTTATTATAAGAATTTTCTTGTCTGTGGTAGTAGGTAAATCTGTTCTTTATTGGTCATCACATTACCGATATCTCGTGACGGCTCGTGACGTTATGAATTTAAATTTGGAACAGCTGTCAAAATTCAAGTTGGTCTCTATTCTAGTATCCACAGATATTAAAACAGTTATCGATACGAAACGTCAACTCAGTATGTTTTTTTAATTTAAACGCACGACATTTGATCTCGAGTGACATGAAAATAGCGACTTCATTCGTTCGTCTATGGTTTAAAAAAAACGGTCGTCTTGACGGATAGATCGAATCACAGAGTACCTCTTTAATATACATGGCCGCCATTAGTTGTCATACGTTTGTTGGTTTTTTGCTGTTACGGTTTTTTGCAGTTATGATATGTGTGTAGATAAAGTAATGTATGCAACTGTATATAATTAGGCCTTAAAACACTCGTGTGATCCTATTATGAAACTCGCTGACGCTCGTTTCATAAAACCACACTCGTGTTTTAAGGCCTCTCATTATATAGCAGTTGCATAAAATACTATTATCTACACACATATCATAAGTGCACAATAACGCGTTCAAAAACCATAGAAAATGACCAGCATTATTACAACCAATGTTATTATAAGAATTTTCTTGTCTGTGGTAGTAGGTAAATCTGTTCTTTATTGGGTAGTATCTCTTAGTAGTCTGTGTTTATTGGTGATCACATTACTGATATCTCGTGACGTTATGAATTTAAATTTGGAACAGCTGACAAAATTCAAGTTGGTCTCTATTCTAGTATCCACAGATATTAAAACAATTATCGATACGAAACGTCAACTCAGTATGTTTTTTTAATTTAAACGCACGACATTTGATCTCGAGTGACATGAAAAAAAGAACTTCATTCGTTTGTCTATGGTTTGAAAAAACGTTCATCTTGGCGGATAGATAGAATGTCCGCCATGACTAGTTGTCATGTCGTTTGTTGGTTTTTTGCTGTTACGGTTTTTTGCAGTTATGATAATATGTGTGTAGATAAAGTAATGTATGCAACTGTATAAATTAGGCCTTAAAACACTCGTGTGATCCTATTATGAAACTCGCTGACGCTCGTTTCATAAAACCACACTCGTGTTTTAAGGCCTCTCATTATATAGCAGTTGCATAAAATACTATTTCAAGTAACCAGTTTCTTAAACTTATTTTAAATCTATTTCCCTCCAGCAATTTTATTTGTTGGGGAAGACAGTTAAACACACGTACCTATTGCGGTCACAAATTGACTCTTGTTATAAACTGCGTTAGCATATCAGCATGCATAACCATAGATGATAAATAGTCTTTTTTTGACATGTAATTTTGAATTATAATTTTTGATTTTGTAAAACTTGTAATAATGTTTACACCGATAGCTGGAACGAATTTATGTTCCATAGGTATACGACTATGTACGTCGCCCAGTGCACTGCTCTAATGAGGAAGGCGCCCTGATGTAAGCCGACTGTGTTTGGCTAGAAACCTCCAAAGAAATTCCTTAAGATGTTTATACTCCAAGCCGTCACGCGACGTTGTACACTCGCATAAAAGTCAAGTAATTTACGAGGCAGGTAACTTAAGGATATGAATATTTTATAAGAGAAATGGCCCGTGAAAGGCGGGGAAGTTTCCGTAAGTCGCTCACCCATTAAATATTTTGTGGAGCTAAACAGGGAATTTTTCCAGAATGTTTTAGGGCTAATAAGGGGGAGTTATCACTTAGCTGGCGCCGGCGGGGTGGTTTTTACTCGGACGGGTCCATGGCGTCGTAAACTCTATGTCGATCTAATTCCATGCTTAGTAAACATACGGATTTTGTTGAAATTCTTTGGATGTAGCCTCAGTACTTGTCAAGTGTACATAGCCAAAGCTGTCAAAATGGTCTCCTTTGTGTGCGTCAAGGTAGTAAAACCTGCAAATTAATAAGAAAAACGTAGAGTATACTACCGTAATGTAAACATTACCATAGCCAAAGGTGACCATTTTGTCTATTGGTCGTGTACAGGGTGTCAATTGAAGAGGAGTTTAGAGTATGTAGTCATCTCTTTTTGACACATTGTATTGCCATTAAAAGTACAGAGATCAGATAATAAAATAACACTTTAAATTTTAACACTCCTTCTATGCTGTACTATTTCTATGACTATCACACACTAATAGGGGACGTCTATTAGTGTGAGGTGATATTTATTTTCATAATTAGTACGGTCAGTCTCAGAAGTAGCTGAACATTTTAGTACTATATCGCTGTTAGTAATGTGACAAATTAAAGCAACTCTCATTTTTTATGTTACTACGACAAAGTCAAAATCAAGTCAAAGTCAAAATATTTTTATTCAGATTAGGCTTACAGCGTCCCTAACATGACAGCCCAGGTTTAGTTTAACCCCTCCGTGTCTCTGTCTAACTAGTGTCATAAGAAAGAGACGCAGATAGAGATAAACTAACCATGTAGACTAGGAGGTCACGACAAATTTGGCAACGATCACCAATATGGCTGATCGGAAGCTCACAAGATAAAGGGCAACTCCGTGATGCCAAATATGTCGGTCTGCCTGCGCTAAGTGGTCGCGTTATCGAAATATGGCGCCTGCAAAACCAGTTATCGTTCCCAAAAAAAAACGATAAGTAAAATGGCTGAATAAAGTACAGAAAGGAAGTACCGGTTGCACTCATGTGAATTCTGCTAAAACTGAACAAATATTTGGTCGCGTTTCGAAGTTCAGCTCGTTTAAAGACCCTTGATCGTTGCCAAAAAAAAACGATAACGGAAATGGCTGAATATGACGTGGTATAAAGTATCAGTATGTACGAGCTTAATGCACCAAAACTGAAAAAATCTTTGGTCGCGTTTCGTAGTTATGAAGCGGTCTAGGTTACAATATCTCATACATTGTTGGAGTATTTTTTCAAAAGCATTGGATAAATCAAGTTCAAACATATTTTTGGGGAATAAGCACAGTGTCAAAAACATCCTCCTACACTTCTTTAGCAAACCTACCCTCCTCCGGTTAGGGGTAAGTAAGATCTGGTATCCAAATAGAAGACAAATTCTTTCTCACCTGCTGAATCTTATCAGTTTCTGGGGGCCTAGCACGCTAGCTTTTATCGATGACATAAAGCATTTATCCCGTTCTAAGCAGTATGCGTGTGCAAAAGGGACGAATGTTTTATGTCCGCGATAAACGCTAGTGTGCTAGAGGGGCTGGATCCTATTCATTTCTTTTTCATCCACATCGACATTTAACGAAAAACAACCCTTAAACTTAACAGTTGTAGTTACGTTCTAATGAACGTAACGACATCATTACATAATTGCTACCGTCAAATCGAGGTTTGATGATAATAATTATAAAAAGGCTTCGTTTATAGTTCTAAAGTGAGTGTTGAGCACCGAAGTGTCGCTACTTTTCTATCTCAATAATTAAAAAAAGCCATTATGAATTTTAGCACGTTTAATTCAACATTTTCTAAGCAGACAGACAAAGTCACACTCGAAAAACGTAAAAAAAACATATATTTAAAAAAGTATAAAATACAAGTAGAAAAAGAGGTTTTCTGTCGCCAACATGGCACCCCGCGGTGCAAAGCACCCAATAATTAAGCGACAGTTGGCAGGGGCACCAGCTTCCTCACTGGACGGCGCAAAATTCCCCCTTTCGTTGCGACGTCGACACATCTTATAACTCCTTGTGACCCGGGCCACACAGCAGTTACTCTGCCTCGCGGCCAAATTCCTCTGGGAAGGGAGCCATCAGCAATCAGAACAAGATCCCCTATCTTTAGCTGTACTTTTGGTTGAGGAGGTATGCTGCGTCTTGGTATCAACGTTGGCAGGTATTCGTCCACCCAACGCTTCCAAAAGTGATCAGCTAGTCTAAGACCCTTCTTCCACTGATTTCGTCCACACAGGTCAGCATCGGACACAGGGCGCAAAGGTGGTTCGTTACAAGCGGACCCGATCAAAAAATGATATGGCGTCAGAGCCTCGTCTTCGTGCGGTTCCACTGAGACTTGGGTAAGAGGTCGAGAGTTGACCAAGGCTTCGGCTTCCAACAAGAGCGTGTGCAAGGTCTCCTCACGCGGTGACCGCTCCTTTAGTGTGACAGATAGCGCGGTCTTTACTGAACCTACGAGTCGTTCCCAGGCTCCTCCCATAGATGGGGACACTGGTGGAATGAACTTCCAGATAATTTTTTGGTTAGCAGCATAATCGTATATCTCACTGAGTTTATTGTTGGCTCCAACAAAGGCAGTTCCATTGTCTGACATAATCACAGAAGGACTACCTCGCCTAGCTATAAATCGTTTTAAAGCCATTATAGCTGAGTCGGTTGTGAGGCTTGCTACGATCTCCAAATGTACCGCTCGAACCGTTAGACAAGTAAACAAGGCAACGTAGCGTTTTTCAGATCTTCTACCGATAGTGATAGTGACGGGACCGAAGTAGTCAAGGCCGACATTTGAGAAAGGTCTCTCATGATGGGCGAGTCTCGCTTCAGGAAGGTCTCCGGTCAAAGGTGTTAGCGGTTGAGCTTTTCTTATTCGACAGAAGAGACATAATTTGGCAGCTTTCTTAACGGACGGTCTCAGGTTGACGATATAGAATCTACGTCTCAGTTGGTTTACCACTGTCTCGTTATTCGCATGAGCGGCCTTTTTGTGAAGGTACGCAATCATAAGCTGAACAATGTCATGTTTGCCGTCTAAAATGATAGGGTTAGGTTCCGTATCTACGCCTTGAGCGCGTGGAATCCTCCCGACGAGGCGGAGAAGGTTGTCTGCAGACCGATGAAATTCAAGGTTCTTTAGTCTCGAGTTTGTTGAAGTGGGGCTATCCTGAGTTAATTCGTTAGGAAAGCTATCTAGCTGAGATTTAAGGAATAGCCTTTTCTCGGCTGCTTCAATGAGATCCGCAGTCAGAGGATGGAAGTTCTTCGTATTTATGAGTTCCTTCTTCAAATTTAATTTTGAATTTTGACCTTTTAAATTCAAACGAGACCGAACTATATTAACGAATTGTTGAACGCGAGCCGTTGCACGGACTAAACGCAACCACTCTGAAAACCTTGAGTGATCCGCAACAACCGGTAAAGGTAGTTCATGCGGCTGGACGTTAATTTGTCCCACTATTTCAGGCAGAAAGGAACGTTTCACCTCATTATCCTGAGATGATGGGACCTCGCTCAACGGTTCACTTGGCCAATGATAAGATGACTTTAGCAGAAATGGAGGTCCTGTGAACCATCGAGCGGACGTGTCGAATTTGGATGTGCTGGGGCGCGTAGCGTCATCCGCAACATTATCGGAAGTTGGAACGTAACGCCAATTGGCAATGTCGGAAATTTCTGTGATTTCACCAACTCTATGCGCCACATAGGGCTTAAAGGTGCGGGCGTCGCTGCGCAACCACCTAATCACTGTCATTGAATCAGACCAAAAGGTTATTTTGCGCGGTTTGTGCTTATGAGCTTGGATGATAAAACTTGAAAACCTTGCAGCTATTAGGGCTGCTTGAAGTTCAAGCCTGGGCATAGACACAGGTTTTAAAGGCGCAAGCCGAGCTTTACCACCGATTAAGGCGAGTCGAACCTTGTCACTGCCAAAACTCAAACGCCAATAGGCGACGCAAGCGTAGGCATGCTCACTGGCATCAGCGAATATGTGTAACTCCAAATCAGGCTTCTGGTGATACGACAATCCCTGATACCAACGAGGAATCGAACAGGCGTTTACTTCCGAAAGGCGTTGTAGCCAGGACAACCATTTTGATACAGTGTTAGCAGGAAGTGGCTCATCCCATAACACGCCTGTTCTCCATAATTCTTGGAACATAATACGACCTTGGACCACCATTGGAGAAAGAAAACCGAGGGGATCGTACACTCGCATCAACAATGAAACCGTGGATCTTTTGGTTAATGGCGAAGGAACTTCCTGAGGTACACCAGTTCGAAAATACAGATTGTCTTCTACCATGTTCCAAGACAAACCTAAAATTTTTACGCAGTCTGATGAAGATGAGCTTGATGAAGAGGACGATGGACCCAAACCTACTTGAGGCGTGGTGAGGTTACATAGCTCAGGTGGTAGTAGGGACAAGGCTTCAGGTTTGTTTGAAACCCACGATCTCATCTCAAAACCGGCCAAACTATGCACCTTGACTATTTCGGCTGCCAGACGAGCGGCTTCATCGACATCGTCTAAGCTTCCAAGATAATCATCCATGTAATGGTTATCTACAATGGCATGTGAGGCATCAGGATACTGGTGACGATGATCTAGTGCATTTTTATTTTTTAAATAAAGTGCATGGACTAGATGTTGCACCAAAAATCATTGATGACATCCTATATACTAGAATGGGTGATGAAGGGTCGCTACGCCATAGGAAGCGCTGCGCGTCACGATCGAGTTCACGTATTTTAATCTGAGGGAACATTTCACGAATGTCCGCATTTAGCGCTACGCAACCCTCACGAAAGCGCATTAAAATTGCGACCAGGTTTTGTAACAAATCGGGTCCCGACAGAAGCATAGAGTTAAAACTTATACCCAGAAACTTAGCCGCAGCATCGTGAACAATTCTTAACTTACGCTTCTGAGGGTGGAAGACTCCAAAATGTGGCAAATACCAAGTTATACCCTTGGGAGTTTCAGTACAAATTTCCGCGTAGCCCTTGTCTATAGTTGCCTGCAAATTTTGACGGTAGGCTTCCGCATACTGTGGCTCCTTTTGAAATTTTCGTTCAAGGCTTTTAAATCGTGATAAGGCTAATTCATAATTGTTAGGAACTCCTGTTAAACCATCCCGCCAGAGGAGGCCAGTTTCAAAGCGTCCTCCGGGGAGACGCTGTGTAGTACTTTCAAGTATTTCTATTGCGCGAGTTTCGCTTTTTGTGCGGTAATCTTTTTTTTCAATGCCAATAGAATCTAACTTGTAGTTTTCTTTAATGAGTGTCTCTATGGATTCGCTTTCGTGAAGAACACAATGGTTTACGAAATCGACTGGCTTTGTTTTACTAGAAGAGAACCCATACAGAACCCAACCTAATGGAGTGCAGGTGGCAACTGGCTGTGACTTAGAACCATGGCGGACGGCAAGGGGAACACTCAGATGCCAGTTGTCAACCCCGATGATCAACAAGGGTTTCGCTTGATCATAACACAACTCCTCAACTAAATCCGATAAGTAACTGTACTGAGAGATATCACCCGAGGTAACAGACTGACAGTTAGTTATGTCTAACTTAGACATAGCGCGAACATTAAAAATTTCGAAAGATTTCTCGCTATGTTTACCTTTAATGTTCAAGTTTACAAATGAAACGTCCGAATTTTTAAAAAGCCCTCCTATGCAATTTACTCTAATGTGACCTTTGGGTCCCACTGCACCAATCTCTTTAGCCACTGACGAATCAATTATAGTCGCTGTTGAGCCATCGTCCAGAAGAGCGTAAATATTTACTGAACCGAGTGGGCCACTAACTGTTACCGGGATCACTTTTAGCAACGGACGAGGACGTCCAATGGGCTGCTGCGAAGTGGTAAGAGCAACCACCTCGACAGAGCTCAGGTCGGGTGCGACACTGTTCGCATTGGAGTGCACGGAAACAGAGTCAGCGTCTGCGGTCAGGGAAACATGGTTGGTCTGCTCCGACGGCATCGGCGAATGAAGCAGGGTATGGTGACTAAATTTACGGTTGCAGGTAGGTACCTCGCAATTAGCTTTACACGTTTTGTATAAATGCGAACCTTTCTTTAAACATTTTCTACAACATTTATTTTCAATAATCCACTGCCATCTATCGTCAACTTGGAGCAACTTAAAGTCTCTGCAATTGGTTAGCTCATGGTTGACATTTTGACAAAACTTGCAGGGAAGCTTCACGTGATCTAATGTAGATGGCGCTGCTATTCTTTTTGCCTTAGAGAATTTAGGTGGCGGTATAGAATTGACAACAGCGACGTCTTTAGTCAAGTAATTTTCTAACGAGTTTTCTTCGTTGTCATATGTACAGGCCGTATATATTTTTTCCTCTTTGGATTTTTGTCCGTCTGACAACGACATTTTTATGTCAGGAATAAAGCCAAACTTAGAATGAATGTCAGATTCATGAGTAAGGAAATCTGAAATAAGTTCGAGCCTGTACTTAGTATGACTACGAACAAAAGCATAATCTGCCCATCGAGCCCGCAGCAGCGAGCTTAATTTACCTATAATAACATTGGAGAGTTCAGGAGAGGCCAAATATTCAATTTGGTTGAGTACGCGAATGGTTTCTACGCAGCGGCGTACTCGACAGGCAAACTGGCACAAACCTCCATCAATGTTTGAAAGCCTAGGCAAAGCCTTGACCTGAGCTGTCTCGTGCAGGACTATGTGCTCGGGACGACCGAATCTAGCCTCCAAGGCGCTCATGACCACGTAAAAGCGCGCCAACTTCGTCCTTGGCTACACCCCGCAAAGCAAAATTTAGTCTAGCTTGGTTTTCTAAAGGAGAGAACCCAGCTTTAGTAAAATCAAAAGTTCTTTTAAATAGTAGCCAATCTTGGATACGCCCATCAAACAAAGGAAGCTTTAGGTCACTCACCCTCGGCGACTTCGGCTTCGATGTGGCCAGGCTCGTGATAGCTTCGGCTAGTTGTTGAATATCAGTAGGTGTACCCTGACTATAGCTAGTTTTATTAATGTCGTTACATAGTTCACGTTTTGTGTGTGTACCTAAATGCTGTGCATGTTTGGGGAATTGTTCCCACGGAGGTAGACACTTTGCTGAAGTAGATGGAGGTCCGGCAGGTAGAGGCGGCTCCTGCCACACAGTAGCCGCAGCAGCAACGCATTTCGTTGCTTCTATAGGCCACGGCGACCCCTGGTGTGGCTTTTCAATGACAGGATGCAATGGGGGTGTAACCGTAGTAGCAGCGCCGGGTAATAGTACCCTCCTGGGTACCGGCACTGACGGTAAATGTACACCATCATCAACATCATCATTATTAGGCCTGGACACCTGAAAATTAGGAACAGTGTTACTACACGAGTCTACCCAATCCGCTGTTCTACTATATTTACTACTAGAACCACTGCGTGCTTCGATCGTAGCCAGCTCCGCTTTTAGTTCCAAATCTGCAGCTGCTCGCGCCTTCTCCATCACGGCGCGTTCCAGCTCGACGATGCGGCGAGCGTGCTCGGCCTGTGCTGCTAGCTTTTGCGCTACGACAGTTGCGCTGGAACGACTTGAGTGCGCAGAGCGACCCAAGACTGATGATCGTTGGCTGGTATGGGGCAGTTCCGGTGGCTGTGCCGACGCGATGGAAGCGGCCGGCTCTAGGGCGGTAGCGGACTGCTCTGGCATTTGCCCAGCACTGCTTTTGCTTCTAGTAAGCATCATAAATTACGGAAAAAAAAATCTAGTATGACGCTACGGATAAATTATAGAATATAGTAGGCACCACACAAAATATAATTAAAACTAGTTCAATACTTACGAAGGACCATTTGTTGAGCACCGAAGTGTCGCTACTTTTCTATCTCAATAATTAAAAAAAGCCATTATGAATTTTAGCACGTTTAATTCAACATTTTCTAAGCAGACAGACAAAGTCACACTCGAAAAACGTAAAAAAAACATATATTTAAAAAAGTATAAAATACAAGTAGAAAAAGAGGTTTTCTGTCGCCAACAGTGAGTTTATTTTTCAAATGCTGCTTTTCTTTTGATTTATGATGATGATGATGGATTTGCAACTAGTTTCACCCCCAAAGCTTTGAGCCCTTTTCAGATCTCGTGTTTAGTTACAGACTGATATAATAATAGCCTATGTACGAGTATGACGAAACATTAAAAAAATACATACTTCAGCTTAAATTCAATAATAGACATAAAAACACCCTGCCAATCTGCTAAATATAAACTGATTTTATTTGATCTTTACGTCTAATATACCTGTTATCAATAAAGAAACTTCTAAAAGTATAAACAAGCTCCATTTGTTGGCGTATCATCGGTATCTTACCTGCCGCTCAACGACGCCACTTCGCATCGCGTTGCAAAAGCGCCACTGTGCGCTTAACGGGAAAGACACAAACTATTCCGGTAAAATGTATACATGCGTGCCGCGCAACCATGCGGATACAGATTAGTGTGCATTCCTATAGATAAGTAGCACACAATGATATAAATAACGCATACAATAGCACAGAGTAAACAGTGTCTTTCTCAGCTTGAGCGTCAACAATTACCGAAATTTTCCGAACAGTTAGCTTGATAGTAAATGGCTTTTGTACACCTGATTTGAAATTAATGAAAACCAAACGCAAGTTAAACCATCACTTAAACGTCTACCCTGTCTAAAAATTCTATGAACGGCACTGAACATCAAAGCAAGACTAGAGGTGACATTTCAAAAAGGAAAAGCTTCGGTAGATGAGGAAGGACTTGTCTTCTATTTGGATACCAGATCTTACTTACCCCTAACCGGAAGAGGGTAGGTTTGCTAAAGAAGTGTAGGAGGATGTTTTTGACACTGTACTTATTCCCCAAAAATATGTTTGAACTTGATTTATCCAATGCTTTTGAAAAAATACTCCAACAATGTATGAGATATTGTAACCTAGACCGCTTCATAACTACGAAACGCGACCAAAGATTTTTTCAGTTTTGGTGCATTAAGCTCGTACATACTGATACTTTATACCACGTCATATTCAGCCATTTCCGTTATCGTTTTTTTTTGGCAACGATCAAGGGTCTTTAAACGAGCTGAACTTCGAAACGCGACCAAATATTTGTTCAGTTTTAGCAGAATTCACATGAGTGCAACCGGTACTTCCTTTCTGTACTTTATTCAGCCATTTTACTTATCGTTTTTTTTTGGGAACAATAACTGGTTTTGCAGGCGCCATATTTCGATAACGCAACCACTTAGCGCAGGCAGACCGACATATTTGGCATCACGGAGTTGCCCTTTATCTTGTGAGCTTCCGATCAGCCATATTGGTGATCGTTGCCAAATTTGGCGTGACCTCCCGTAATAATGCCAGTCATGTTAGGCCACTGGTAGCACTTATGAATGTCATAAAATTTACCACCGGTTCGGAATACCTCTGATGAGAAGATACCGACAAGAAACTCAACGAGGTGTAATATTTTAAATAAATCAAAATTACAATGTTATTTTACATCTTAAATATTAAAAAAAATAAAAATTTAACACAATATCTGTACAATATTTGGAGCTAGGAATCGCCAATACAAATCGGGATCATTTCCAAACATCCCTGTCCAAGATATAGTCATTGATTTTATAATACGCCTGAGAAATTAATGTCTTCTTGACAATAGATTTAAATTTGTGACAAGGTCACAGTATAGATATAAGCAGTAAGGAATCTACGTTCAAACGCTCAAAACAGGCGCACTCACACAGACGCACGCTCAACACGGTCGCTAAGGTTTTTTCGCGGTCCTGTCCGGCGCGGCTGCCGCGTCGACACGCTTTGCGTTTATCGTTATTGCGTGCGCCCGAGACAGATCTTTTTAAAGATGCCACAAAAGTATTGCGTTTGAATATGGCTGCTTGAACTTGACTTATTCAAAACCGGAGCTTTAATTTTTTCATACCTCTTAAAATGTTGAAGGTTTTTTAATTGCCCAATTTTATTTGTAAACTCGTTAATTCATTCCTTTCCTTAATCACTATGAAACCCAAGTAAACATTGTTATGAATAACAAAAATATAATTTTAAAATTTTACTAAAATTAAGAGGACAACCCTAACGCTCCATCGGAGCGTAGGTATCTATCTCAACAAATAGGCATAGTTTCGGTACTGTTGTATTTATATACTGTGACAAGGTTCTTAAGTGTTTATCTACTTCAAAGGCTGACTGAACCCTCTCTTCCCTTGGTGAGATTTAAATAAATAATAATAAATAGTGATTATCTCGGGACAATTCACACCAGTTGACCTAGTCCCAAACAAAGCAGAGCTTACTTAATTAAATAGATATAACATCCAATAATCGGGTACAGACATTCATATTCATCATAAAAACATTTGTCCCTCCCAGGAATCGAACCAGAACCACTAGGCTATCTGGTTGTCAATGGTCAATTTAGTAAGATGTAATAGATCCCCCCCCCCCCCTACCCTTCATGTTAGATATATCCTATATATTTGGCTGGCACGGGTGACCGAAAAGCTGGCAGCTACCTCGTACAGCGTATATGGGTGCACGCCTATAGAAAAATTGTGTGAAAGCGTTCCCTAAGTCGCGCGGGTGCACGCCTATCGAACAAATAGTATGAGCCCGCACCCGCACCCGCACAAGTTAGCGAACGCTGTCATACTATTTTTCTATAGGCGTGAACCCGCTCCGTGCGCCCGCGCGACTTAGCGGGCGCCTTAAGCTTATCTATACAGACAGTTGATGCTGACAGTATCTTGGATACCATGGTTTTTTTATATATCTTTGAGTAATACTTAATTTTAGTATTAGTGATAAATTTATATATGTCTTTGGTTTGACGTCGTCTCAGCAATCGTGCTGAGACGACGTACTCAAGAATTCAAACACCAGTTTTGTTTATAAATACGACGTGAGCTTGAGATGACGTTAATGATAATAATAATTCTAAACCAGCAAAATCGCACACGAAGAATAAAATGACCAAAAAAAACACGTATCTTGTATGGATTATTTGTTTGTTTTTATAGTGGTCCTAGTAATACACACTCTGTGAAAATTTCAAGTATCTACCTGTTACGGTTTAAAAGATACGACCCTATGACAAAGGGACAGACAAACGTCAACATACATGAAACGTAAGTTAATTGTTAAACATGCATATGTATATTACGTTAAATAAAGTGACATATATTTTCTACAAAGAACATGATAATGCAGAACGATTTTTCTTTAGCACAAATATCAAAGTCAATTTGGACTTTATCGAAACGGTATACGCTTCAAATTCAACAAACGAAATACGACCTGCTCTCGAGGCTTAAACAGATCATGCCTAATATAAAATTTATCTCTTAAAAAGCTTTTGTTTTCCTCACTTTTCATCCACTTTACACATTTTCATGTAAAATATTCAAAATCATGCGATAAAAATGCAAAGGGCCGTAACTATAAACGTTTACGACGGACATAAGCTATTGGATCCATCAGCTATACGTTATACGACCCCAGAAACTTTTCAATCTAATTTCTTGTCCAATTTAACCTTTGTTTTCGTTTGACATTCGACT
Organism: Ditula angustiorana; assembly: GCA_963691745.1. Classification (NCBI taxonomy): domain Eukaryota; kingdom Metazoa; phylum Arthropoda; class Insecta; order Lepidoptera; family Tortricidae; genus Ditula; species Ditula angustiorana. Next base: position 1,791,507 of record OY829480.1, on the reverse strand, counting down.
CCATTGACAACCATAACACCAAGAAGACAGCATATGCATTGGCAAAGAGTTAAGATAGAATTATTGTGTCAGTTATTTCACCGGCTGTCTTGCTCTCCACGCCGGAACACAACAACACTTGCGGCACCATCTTTACACACAAAGTCGCTATACGCCCTTACTTATTTTTTTTTTTTTTTTATCTTCATATCTAAGGCCGCCTATTCCTTCCAAACCACGCAACGGATTTTGATGCGATTTTCAGTCATTTAGAGATTTTTTAATGTACATTACTTCCTAATTGTAACCGTGGGAAGTCGTTTACTAATTAATAGATTCGGGCGTTACTTTGTAGAGGTCCATATTAACAAACTGGAACAAATTTCCTTGCTAATTTGCGAAACCTTTCTTCGACTTGGGAGCGACCTGATTTTTGCGGAATAGCAAGATAATTTGTTCCAGGAGTGCGATTTTTGAATCTCACCGGGTGACTACAGCTCGCTAAAATGGCCGTTTTTCATAGAAATGCGGCCATTTTGGTGAGCTCTAGTCACCTGGTGAGATTCAAAAATTGCATTTGAATCTCACCGGGTCACTACAGCTCGCTAAAATGGCCGTTTTTCATAGAAATGCGGCCATTTTGGTGAGCTCTAGTCACCTGGTGACATTCAAAAATTGCATTTGAATCTCACCGGGTAACTGAAGCTCTGATGAGCCGTTTTACGTAGATATTCGGCCATTTTGGTGAGCTCTAGTCACCTGGTGAGATTCAAAAATTGCACCCCAGTTTGTTAAATCTTAAACTATAAATCGAATACATCAATCATCACGCGCAGCATCCTGACTATCCCTTGTCGTGGCGACCCTCTAGTTGGGATCGAACTGGCCTATCGGAGGCATGTCGGGTTGTTTTTAGATTGTGTATGCTAATGCTACAAGCCCAACAAGGGATCGGGTTTTGAAGTTGCGGCTGCGGTTACGCGGAGCGGTTACGAAGCGGTTACGGAGCGAGTACTGTACCCTCTGCCGTTAACTAAGTAACTGTTTCACTTTTTGTATGTTTGTTAAGCTTAACGATTAACTTATCAGTGTGTAGTACAAATTCTCAAACATTAGATGTCAAATTTTTATCAAAATCACTTTTTAGCAAATCATACTCAATTTTTTGTCCCCTTTCAAACCATGTAATCATTTTATTGCCACCTCTTTTATTGACTAAGTTAGATGAATTAAAAAAGACTGAAACGTTAAGGTTTAATTTAAAAAACGAGTGTATATTTTTATTAAAATGAAAAAAGTTATTTTAGTAAAAAATTGACATCCGACCTGTTGGTTTTGATGTCCAAAATTTATGTCTTAGTACTTACTTAACTGTTAAAGGCACAGATGCATGTTTAACTAGTGTTATTTTATAATTTATTTTTTGTACATCTGATGAGTTTTTGTTCAAATAAATAAAAGGGAAATAATAAAAACACTGTTCCTGACATAAACGACACATGTAACATATAGGCTATATGCGGTATTATTATCATATATTCCTTTGATGGAGCAAACGAGGGTACTTGTTAGCCGCCGCCCGCACCGCCTGCACCGAACAGCCGAGCTGTCAGGGCTTCGGTACGCAGTCGTCGTCGCGCCACCGCCGCGGGGGCTCACGAATAAGGACCACGGACTGGTCCGAAACATGTCCAGCGATTACTCGACTTCAAATAAGTAAGTGATGCGTTTCTATTAACTGAATATATTCCTCGTTTTATTGAAAATTAATAAGTTTTATAACGTTACCTCGTTGCTACGAGAGACAGCGCCATCTGTGGGCCCCATTTGAGTTAGCGCATGTCAGTTGGTTTCCTTCGTTCTAATATTTTAAAACTAGATGGCGCTAGGAGTCGCAATAATGCAACGTTATTTTTTTTTGTGATGTAACTACTAGGGTTTCGGTTTTTTTCCTTTATTTGTGCCGTAAGACCTTGCTTCATGCCTAATTTCATGGTTCTAGGTCAACGGGAAGTACCCTATAGATTTTTCGGTCCATAAATGTATGAAATATGTATGTATCTTTTGGTTGCATTGACTTAGAAGTTTGACTTTTTCACGGCTTCAAGGAACACTGCAGATTTGAGTATTTCATAATAATTTCAACTCGGTACCTCCACGCGTTCTTAAGAAAAATGGTCTTGACAGACAGACTGACAGACAGACAGACAGACAACAAAGTGATCCTATAAGGCTTCCGTTCTAATGTCAACCAAAGTTGTAATTGGCGAAATCCATTTCGACCCAGAGATGGGAAGCCATTAATAAAATAAAAAAAAAGGCTTCCGTTTTTCCTTACGGTACGGAGCCTTAAAATCGAGTTATAATCGCTTCGTCTGTCCAATACCGGCGCCTTATCCGTTCCGCAATAAAACTAGCTACTCTCAAACAAAGCCGAAGAATTTGAACCGGAAACTTGTGGTAAGCCTTTAGCTCCAGTGCGCTGGGTGCTTTGGAACCCCTTCGGAGAGAGCTCTCTAGTTTACCTTAACGTTTAAAGTGGTTAGCTGTCGGCACGAGGCGGTCACTCCATACAAAACTTACAAACAGTATTAGTAAATATTAGTAAAATTCACGAAAATAAGAACTGAAGAAGTGTGTGTGTGTATTTGAACTAGCGGTTTTAGTGGTTTGAAACGTTGGTTTTTAAATACAATACTTCAAATTAGTACAGTGTTTATAGTGTGGATTAAAAACTATTTGTATTGTCATGGCATATCATTAAAAGTTAATAATTTGAACATTCTACGTAAAAATCGGTTATAAAGAAGATTTAAAAAAAACTGCGTATTTTTTGAACGGGTAGTAACTTGAAAATTTCACAGAATGTGTATAACAATGGCCGCTATAACAAAATTACAAAAATAAAATAAAAAAATTGGCGTTTTTGGTACGGATATGCCGATCCTTGATATGCCGTCCGCCACCGTCTTGCTCGCTAATCCTGCCGCTAAGCAGCAGTGCTTGCACTGTTGTGTTCCGGCGTGGAGAGCAAGACAGCCGGTGTAATTACTGGCACAAGAGGTATTCCATCTTAGCCCTCTGGGTTGGCAACGCATCTGCACTCTCTTTGTTGTTGCAGGTGTCTATAGGCGGTGGTGATCACTTACCATCAGGTGACCCACTTGCTTGTTTGCCTTCCTATGTTGTATAAAAAAAAACAGAGTTACGTATCGAGTTAACGCGTGTAATAAAGATTCGTGCTAGGTGCACAGATTGACGGACGAACGGCGTATGCTAAGTAATGGATGCCAATGGAAACCACCCTTTGTGTACGGAACCCTAAAACTTAACCACAGTACACTAAAGTAACAGTATTTTGCCTCGGCAGTGTCCTTGAAATAATTACCCAATGTGGAACTCTGTTTTTTTATAACATAGGAAGGCAAACAAGCAAGTAGGTCATGGTAAGTGATCACCACCGCCTATAGACACCCGCAACATCAAAGAGATTGCAGTTGCGTTGCCTACCCAGAGGGCTAAGATGGAATATCCCTTGTGCCAGTAATTGCACCGGCTGTCTTGCTCTCCACGCCGGAACACAACAGTGCAAGCACTGCTGCTTAGCGGCAGGAGTAGCGAGCAAGATGGTGGTAGCGATGCGGACGGACCTTGCACAAGCTCCTACCACACCCGCAGTAAAGATTTTTGCTGTCCGATATGAAGATTTTTTTATTAATTTATTTAATTACCTACGGCCGTTCGATGGATAAACACGCACTAGGGCTGCCCTCCGACTGTGTGGTGTTACGTATTTGATAATGCTATAGGTAGTAAACTATTATAGGAATATTATGTAGCATCTTTTCATTAAAATATATGTATTTTCTACAATTTTTAAAAGTTTTAATTGTGTTTAATTCTACTCGGGTTTTATTTAATTGGATATTTTTTTCTAAATAAAAATGCATTTTTTTTTGCTTAGTTTAATAAACCAAAAACAAATGATCAATATAATCGGTAACTTCGTGCTATACCTATTTCAAGGCAGTAAATAAATGTGCGAGTAGGGTGTCACCCCTTCCGCGTCCGTACGTAACTGCGGCGCGCTCGTCACTTTTGAGTACCGAAGTATACCGAGATTTCGAAGCGCGCCGTTTCGGCCGTTTGTATGAAGACATAATACTGTCGCTTTAGTGTACTGTGACTTAACGCACCAACATTTAATACTCAACATTGTAACATTGAAGTAGGGTTGTCACCTGAGGGTGTAAACGGAACTGTAGCCCGTTGCCCGGGGTAGAAAAGTTGAATGAACACCCGTAACGAGGGTCGGAATTCTTCGGGGTGGCAACTTTATGTCATAAGTGAGTATGATGTATTTTAAAGTAGCTTTTACCAAAAAAGGGTCACGTGATTTGTTATTCAGTCTATAAAACTAGGTCAATATATTAATAAAACGGATCACTAACTTTTATTTAAGTCGAGAAATGCTCGACATGTTTCGGACCAGTCCGTGGTCCGTAATGAGCCCCCGCGGCTGTGGTGTGATTACGACGGCGTACCGAAGGCCTGACAGCTCGGCTGCTCGGTGCAGGGCGGCGCGGGCTCATAATTTCTCGACTTAAAAATACGTGAGTGATCCGTTTTTAATATGTCCGAGTCTCACGGTAGTTTCATGTTAAAAACTAGGTCAATATTTAAATTTCTCATTAGTCTTGTTACACCTAGATTGTAATTATTTATATTAGGGTACTTAATAACTATGTACGGTAAGGTAAATGCAAAAAATGTGATTCGGTATAGGTTATGTTCGGTTGGAAGGAAAAGACGTCTGAAATATAAAACTTGGCACGATTTTGTGTGTTGTTAAGGACCGAGAGTGAAGTTAAAAAACTTTAATTTGTTTTTTTTTATAAAATAGGAAGACAAACAAGCAAGTGGGTCACCTGATGGTAAGTGAAGACCACCGCCTATAGACATCCGCAACACCAAAGATATTGCAGAGGCGTTGCCAACCCAGAGGGCTAAGATGGAATACCTCTAGTGCCAGTAATTACACCGGTTGTCTTACTCTCCACGCCGGAACACAACAGTGCAAGCACTGTTGCTTAGCGGGAGGATTAGTGAGCAAGATGGTGGTAGCGATCTGGATGGACCTTGCAGAAGGTCCTACCACCCGCTAAACGAAATTAAATTAAATAAACATTTATCTACTACAATAAAACTTATACTTGTTTTTATTGATAATACTTAAAAACTACGTAGAATAAAAAATATTAATCAAACTTCACATTCAACTTTTTTGTTCTTATAAACCGGTCGCTTTTAGGGAAGCGGCAAAAAAAACATGTTTTGAATTAATTAAAGTATAATGACATGCCAATACCTGTCAAGAAAATTATTGCGAAATGTATTCTGAAAAGTTCGTTACATTTTAAAATAAAAGAACGTAAAAATAAAACAAACTAGCTAGTTATTTTAGTCGTAGACACAATTTTCGATTGCCTTAAAGTTTATCATGTACCTCTAGAAAAGTCCATATTTGGATTTTAATACAATTTTCATTGTCATTTAGCTTGTTTTTATAAAAGGCTTTTTTATTTATTTTATTTATTTCCACACTTACAACTATTTTTACAGGAACAAAGCCTAAGACAATAGTGTAACTATTTGTATGAGCAGTTATATTATCTACTAATTTCTATAGCATAATATGAATAGCGCTGATTTTGTGAATTCATTCATAGAGCACGAAAACAGATCAATATTTTCCGCCACTAGGTTGAGGGTTCGCAATGCGCGCGTCAGCGGCGCCTTGCCGAGCAGGTTGGTGCGCCCGCGCGGCTCGGCCAGCAGCCGCGGCCGGCGGCGGCGCCACACGTATCTGTCCGGGACACACATATTCACACAACTCAATACCAGGCTGTTGTATATTTTACCCCTGATTAATTTAAATATATATGTAGCCAGATTTAATTCTCTGCGTACCCGCAGCTCATTATACCCCACCATACCCAATACAAATAAATTGGGATACATTAAGGGGTAAAAAGGATACACTCCATACTTCCTCAAATACAAGTATCTAATAAATTTATTCTGGATACGCTCCAACATAAGGTCGTATTTAGATTCATGGGGAGCCCAGATGCTTGCATTGCATTCGAGGTTACTTCGGACCAGCGCATTGTATAGGGCGATAATCGCTCCCACTCCTGTAAAACCATGGGAACGACGAAGCACAAATCCCAGCATTCTATAGGCTTTCTTGCAAACATTGGCAATATGCTCCCGAAACCTCAGATCTGCTGTGAATTTCACTCCTAAATCTTTAACTTCTGACACTCTTTTTAATTTTGTGGTGTTGATTTTGTAGTCGTGGAGGATAGGGTTGTGCGCTCGAGTAAATGAAATAGTCACGCATTTCGAGGTATTAAAATGTAGTTTATTGTCTTCACTCCATGCAACCACTTCATCTATATCCCTTTGAAATCTCTCACAGTCTGCAGTATTTCTGATAGGTAGATATATTTTTAAGTCGTCGGCAAAAAGTAAGCAGCCTGAGTTTCTGATAACCTTCGGTAAGTCATTAACCATGATAATAAATTCCAACGGACCGAGGTTACTTCCCTGACTTACTCCCGACCTGACGAAATAAGGTTCCGATCTATACCCCGCATACTCTACATACTGTCGTCTGCCTGTCATATAACTCACAAAGAATTTCAACAGATGAGGGGTAAAGCCCACACCAGCTAACTTTCTCAGCAAGATATCGTTGTCAACGACATCAAACGCTTTCCGAAAATCAAAGTAAGCAGCGTCAACCTGCCCCCGATCGTCTACTGCTGGTACAATCTGGGCCACGTAACTAAGCAAATTACTCGTTGTACTACAACCCGGCCGGAAGCCATGCTGTGCATCAGACAGCTGAGTCCGTAGCTGATCATAAATTATATTCTGTAACGCTGATTCAAATGCTTTAGCAGGGGTAGACAACACTGCAACCGGTCTGTAATCTTCGACGCCCTTACCCCCTCCTCCTTTCGGCACTGGTACTACCCGGGTTGTTTTCCACAGGTCCGGAAAAACTTCTGTCGCCAAACACCGGTTATATATGTGCACCAGGGGCTCAGCAAGCACAAACCGGCAGTCTCTGAATATAAAAGCGGGGATTCCGTCTGGTCCGGCCGATCGCTTCGGTTTGAGTTTCGCAAGTGCCCGCGTCACATCGCTCAGTTGCAACCTCGCAAGGTGTATTCTTTTATTTTTGTAATCAAAATTTTTTATTTTTCGATTTTTCTTTTTATTTATTTTTTATACATTCAAATGAAATTTAAAATGCTAAATAATGACAACGCAAAGAAAAATTAGGGTAATGGCAGGACTCGATCCTGCAACATCAGCATTTAGCGGTAATGTGGCGAAACTGGCAAACGCAAGGCACGGAATGCTGATGTTGCAGGTTCGAATCCTGTCATTACCCTAATGTTTCTTAGTGTTGTCATTATATAGTATTTTAAATTAAGTTTAAAAGGGTTTTACAATATACAGTGCGTCCTAATTGCTCACATGCGAAGCCAGGACGGGTCGTTAGTATTTCCTTAGTTACAAATTATAACAGTCAAAGTCCTTGAATGACTGTGGTTCTCGCGTTCCATATAAATAAGATGATTGGTCCAATAAGCTAATCTTGGACTTCCTGTATCTTGGGTGCGAGCAAACAAGCAGATTCGACGAAAACAGGATGGGATCTGAGCAATCCGCTATGACAGACTGTGCTCCACATTTTTTATTTTTTTTTATGAAATAGGAAGGCAAACAAGCAAATAGGTCACCTGATGGTAAGTGATCACCACCGCCTATAGACATCCATAACACCAAAGAGATTGCAGATGCGTTGCCAACCCAGAGGGCTAAGATGGAATACCTCTTGTGCCAGTAATTGCACTGACTGTCTTCCTGGAACACAACAGTGCAAGCAGTGCTGCTTAGCGGCAGGATTAGCGAGCAAGATGGTGGTAGCGATCCGGACGGACCTTGCACAAGGTCCTACCGCCCGCAAAATATTTTTTTTTTGCGTGTTATACTCAGAAACAAATAATGTATCCTCTAGACGCTGTACGGTACAAAAACATTGGCTCACTGAGTTGCAATACATAGCCGCAACTGAACTCGAAAATGCTGTTGTTTATAAATTTTCACATACTTGGTTAAGAGGATTGTGAACCCAGCGCTCTCCATACAAACGGCTATAACGTTTTCCACCCTCTAAACCTTAACTTAGCTATGTTTTTTTTTGTATATTGTCATTATGTCCTAGAACTAGGTTTGTATGTTTTGATGTTTTAAATATTCTTAATAATAAAAAAAAAACATACAAACCTTAGTTCCAAGGCATAATGACAACATGCCAAAAAACCATAGCCATAGGTTAAGGTTTAGAGGGTGGAAAACGTTATCGCCGTTTGTATGGGGAGCTCTTTTTCGGGCTGGGTTCATACTCCTCTTAAGTGTGATACATAAAAGCGTCTGCTTTTTACGCTTGTGCACATGAGTTGCGGCCATGTGCGTCAAGGAAATCCAAAAACGTACCACCGTACAACCTAGTCGCAGAGACATACGCATGACATTTGTATGGCATAGCGTGTCGTTTAACGCGTCGCGTCATTGCGATAGGGTTCTAAGGTACGTGAATGTGTTTCCCCTCCTGTACCGTAAGTCGGTGTGACAATTTTTCTGTTCCATACAGCGTGTCTAGTATTTTTTTGTACAACATCGCAGGAAAACGAGCAAGTGGGCCACCTGATGGTAAGTGATTACCACCGCCCATAAATACCTGCAACGCCAAGGAGATTGCAGATGCCAACCAAGAGGGCTAAGATGAAATACTTCTTGTGCCAGTAATTGCACTGGCTTTAAGGCTAAAGCCGCCATTTGTATATTCATTTCTGCAATAAAGTAAAAAATAAAAAAAGTTGTTTTGACTTCGATATGTTTTAATTATCACTTTCGTGTGCTCAGTATTTCTTATACCGTACCACATCAGTCGCGTTCATGTTGCGTATGCGACACGTCTCTAACTAGCTTACGCAGCTCTACGAAGCTAGTTGGAGCCGTATAGCCACGCAACGTGTACGCAACCGGTGTAGTCTGGCGTTTGCATTACTGTCCACCGCCACCATTATAGATTTGTATTAGTTAATCTATCCTTAGGACTCTGGTTAGTGATCTGGGGACCCCGATAAGTGCCCAGTGTGACGTGGGATATATCCCATATATCTTATTCCGGTTGGAGTCCGAGCAAACCCAAGGGAATCTATATGGCTCGCTACTGGATACTCAGAATGTACTAGACATCCTGAGTGAGCAAGTAAGTAAGTATAGTCTATTGTTTAATTAGCAAGACTAAAATAACGTTAGCGGGCGGCTGCAAGGTCCGTCCGAATCGCTACCACCATCTTGCTCGCTAATCCTGCCGCAAACTCCTAAAATGCAAATATTGTCATAGGTTAAGGTTGAGAGGGTGGAAAACGTTATCGCAGTTTTTATGCGGAGCGCTTTTTGGGGCTGAATTTACAGTCCTCTTAGAACTTATATAGTTTACGTTTTCATTAGGTACTTGTTTCTTTACGTTTTAGCAGTTCAGTTGTTCTGTCTCATTCGAATAAAACAAGACTAACCACGTAGATAGAGATAAATTATAATCGCTTCATAAATCGTTATGACAGCGAAGCGTTTTTGCCTCAGTAATTATCCAGCCGAGTGAAAGAGTTATTTTTGTCTCAAAAAACAAACGCCATTTTTCCACGTCTACGAGGGAAGCCGCAAGATTTCCTTAAGTCTTTATGGACTGAATTTCGCGGGTTCTTTCTTGTGGAAGATTTTATTAAAAGTGAGAAGAATAGATAAAAATAAACGTCAGTAAGCTAAGTATTATCAAAAAGCGACTAGAATAGCATTGGAGAATATCGTCAGCACATTGACATTTTTTATAGATATAAGAATGAAACTTGACGCAAGTCTATGAAATGACAGTGTGCTGACGTTACTCTCCAATGCTATTCTAATCGCGGTTTGATAAAAAAGTTTATGAGGAAGAAAGACTGAGTTTTTTTGCAGGAAAAGGACGACACGAGTATTGGGAATTGGGATTACCTGATGGCAAGTAATCACTTACTTCGATGGAAAACAGCGATCCTTAGATGGTGGCGGTATGTCCGTTGTCGACCCTTAAATACTCCCTATCTATGATTAGTAGTTAGATCCGGATGATGCCGCGCATAGAGGCGAAACACACGTTGATCGTAGGTATAGTTTTACTGTTTAAAGGTGGTGGTTTATAGTTAGGTTAGTGTGACATTATGTTGTTTCGTGTAGAAGCAAAAGAGAGTGGGTTATTGCATGAAAATTATAATATGTCTAACACATTGTTTGCCTTTCTATTTCATAAAAAAAAAGATGCAGCTGTTTCGCACGTACGCAGTACCGGTTTCGCGGAGAAGCAAGGTTATTTGTTCCAGTTTGTTAATGCTAAATTTACACTATGATATAACTAGCAGCTTTACCCTCTTTTCGGGGGATCCAGCTGTCAGACGAAATCCCGGATCCCGGAAAACCTTCAAGCTGTTTTTATCAGCCGTTACACACAAGAATAATGATTGCTACTCAGAATTAATTACTCAAATTAAGGGGATGCTTCCCTTTGTCGAGTTCGGGATTTCTTCGCGCCGCGGTTTTTGGTTAACTTGTTATGTTTTGTTAAAGTACATAGCCTATGTATTGTTGTTTACTTTTGTTTAGGAATGATATGTGGAGTTCATTCGAATTCTTAAGCGTTTGTTAACAATGTACGTATTTATGTGTTTTAATTGTCTTCTGTGTCGATTGAGCTCAGTTAAGGTTTCTCCAACGAGGTATAGCTCTTCAAAAGGGGAACAAAAGTAAGAACGACTCTCACTTGACTTTATTTTTTTGTTATTACCCTACTATAATATTATAAACGCGAAAGTTTGTAAGTATGGATTAATATTTGTTACTCTTTCACGTAAAAACTACTGAATGGATTTGGATAAAATTTGGCTCACACATAGTTTATAACCTGGATTACACATAAGATACTTCTTATCCCGTAAAAATGCATAGTTCCCACGGGATAGCGATAAGTGTTTTACGCCGCCGTGACGTCATGAGCAGCAAAGCAACTAATTCTCATTAATTTCTCCAGGAAATATTGCAGATTGCATGTTGGGTGCACGTTTGCTAGATTCAATTAAACAAGTCTATATGTATACTATATTTTGCCCGTGACTTCTTACTGGTTGGCAACGCATTTTCAGTCGCCTTAGTGACCACTGGTCAGGTGATTAGTTGACTCACTAGCTCGTTTGCTTTTCTATTTTATAAAAAAAAACACAATAAATTTATCTATCTGATTCTACTGGCCCCGCCTACTCCTTTATCCCTGTAACGAGATCGCAGCATCCCCGGGATGCGGCATTATGCCTCACGCAAGCTCTGATAGTGCTGAGCATAGATTGCCTACAAAAGCTGTAATCTTATATCGATCTTTTATGTAGAGAAAAAACAAGCCCATCAGAGGAAAATGGTAAGGGTCTGGACACATTACACCACGCTTCAGTCCCAGTTTTAGGCAAGATAAATTGTGCTATGCTGTACTGCATCATCTACCTACTGACATGTTTCTTATAACACCTGTAATAAATGAACATGATTGCAATAAACAAATGAAATGAAATAAATGTCAGAATAAATAGTAACTTAGTGATATTAATATTTTGCTATTGCCCTGAGTGTCTAACTATTACTGTCGCAAATTGAGGACTAGGTCAATTGGTGGGAATTGTCCCGAGACATTTATTTAATTATTAATTTAAAAAAATAGATGGGCATCTTTTGCGTTTCAGTGGTTGCCACTAGATGGTAGTCAACTGCGCGATAGGTCGAGGTGGAGATGGCGGGATGATCTTGACGCATTTTCAAATGACTGGCCAGAAATTACTAATTCTGCCGCTAAGCAGCAGTGCTTGCACTGTTGTGTTCCGGCGTGGAGAGCAAAATAGACGGTGAAATTGCTGGCACGAGAGGTATTCCATTTTAGCCCTCTGGGTTAACAACGCATCTGCACTCTCCTTGGTGTTGCGGGTGTCTATGGGCGATGGTGATTACTTACCGCCAGGTAACCCACTTGCTCGTCTGCCTTCCTATGTTGTAAAAAAAAAAGATAGGGAACTGGAAATCCCAGAGAGAGACCTTTGCTCAGCAGTGGGATACGATCGCTGTCTAACATAGATAGATAGGTTATTAATGCTTGCCTTGACAAAACAATGTTTATTTCCATATTTTGTTAACTATAATGAAAAACGATCCAAACTTTTTCAAATACGCGATATAAAACGTTAAAATTGTTTTATTCTGTAGTTATCTTTTATTTCCAAGTAAAAACAGTCGCAACGTTAACTTGAATAGCAATTCGACCGTTTCGCGCATTTCTCCCCAAAGACCTATTCCTATAGAAAACTACCAAGGCATTGTTTATATAAAGTGTGCAAGTGGCTTCTTTGTTATACTTTTACAAAGGCTTGGTAAATGCAAAGCTTTACGTTTGTTTGCTTGCGTATATCAACAGTAGCCAAGATTCAACATTATTTATTGGGTCTAGTAACATAAGTCACAACAACTAACTACAAAATTCGAGGTCCAGTCAAAAACATCTCTATTCAAACATCATTCATCATCATCATCAACATCTCAGCCACAAGAAGTCCACTGTTGAACATAGGCCTCCTCCATGGATTTCCAAAGTGGCCGGTTGGAAGCGGCATGCAACCAGCGCCAAACATCATTACTTTCACAAAACATCTTGTTAGTTTGTCATAAATTTATACCGGCGTCTTCTCATCAGAGATTTTTCCAAATCCGTAATAAATTTTCTAACATTCATAAGTGTTTTCTCTTAGTATAATCTGGATAAAGATAGACTTTGGCTTCGACTTTATGCTTCACATTCAAAACGTCTCCGTTAAATTTTTCCAACTTAAAAACCTATCACCATTATTACCGAAAAAATCCCCACAAAATATGTCACTTGCGTCTTTATTATAAATCCAATATTAACCTTTGTAATAATTGTAATACCACGCGATACGAGCAATGTCGAACATTCCACGAGTAATTTAATTACCTGATAACTTTATTACCTCTTACGAGCGGCCGGTAATTTAATTACTTGTTACCTCGTGATCTGACACACGAAATAACTGATGGCCTTTGCGAACTGAGTTTGGAATATTGCTACGCTTTTTCGCTTGGATGTGACAGATACACCATAACACGTAATTTGAAACAGAAATGTATTTGATTGGTAGAACACAATTACGGGTCAAAAAAAATATTCATATCAATTTGGTAACGGTTTTGTAAGTATTTATATCAGTATAGTACTCAATGAAATCGTTACAAAACTGTTACGAAAATGATATTAATTATTTTAGTAACGCTGCAATGATTTTGATTCTGACCATCCACAGGAGATAATTTATCAGTGTTATCTATAGGTACGGTAATATTACTTTTTTTAATGAGGCAAACAGCACGAGGGTTACCTTATGGGAAGTGACCACCTTCGCCCATACTCATCAACTCCGAGAGAATCGGCTATTCGTTTCCAGCGGCTATTCGCTTTCCGTGAGCCTCTGGAGCTGTCATTTGCCGTACAAAACTCAGTTACTACTTATCGCCGGTATTCTATAAGTGTCTGGTACTACCTCGGTCAAACCAGCCACTCGTACCACAAGAAGTAACTGGCTACAATGTGGCTCTACCACTATTTATTTTAGGGTAAAAATCAAAAGCATTAAATTTTTAATATACCTTTCGTAACAGTTTTCTAACTATTTATATCAGTTTAGTTATCAAATCGTTACTCAACTGATATAAACCGTTACAAACCAGTTACGAAACTGATATTAATTATTTTAGTAACGGTACAATCTCTTTGATTTCGACCCTACTTATATATCAGAATAATTTGCAATGCCATTTTAATTTTGTCTGACCTTTAGAAAATAATAGCCGATGACAGAAAAGCGGGGGCTAAAGGATTTAGTTTTAGCTTTGTAAAAGGAAACGCAGGTTTGTAACTACCTCCCACGCCTCAAGGTTTAATTAACGTTTAGTTAGGCGAGCTGTTTGAAATGTTATCCTTTCAAGGCATAGATTGATTCAGTCGATTGAAACACATCTTCTTAGAGACCAACAAACCTTGTCTAAAGCAAAGCTAAGATATTAAGAGGCTGGTTGACGTCACAGCTACAGCTACCTCGCACAGCGTATAAGTTTAACTATACAGAGAGGTAATGCTGCCAGTATCTTCGGTACCATGCCAAGGGGGCTTTCTTTTTTTGATATATTTTAATTATAATTTTAGTATTAATGTTTAGTACATATTTAGTTTTTATGTAGTTTGATTGTTTTATTACATTTATTGTTATTTTATATGGATGTCTTTGAACGAAATAAACATAGAAGTATTAGTAAAGCTAGTTTTATGGGTACGAGACAGCGGATATTTGTATAGTCGACCAAGAAATTGCTTGACCACTTTTCGACCGTATTACAAAGGGATGAGGTTCAAAAGTGGTCAAGCAATTACTTGGTCGACTATACTTACATAAATACATGTAACATCTCATCATACTTTTTTCATAGGATTAAGTTTTTTTGTTGTATATTTGATAAATAAATATTAATAATAAAATGTCTAAAGGGCCTCCACGTGTTGGCTTCGGCTCCGCGCACGCCACCCAAAGGCCCGGAACACTATTGTCTCGTGAATGAGAACGACATACAGATAATAATAATAAGTCACGAACAGTCAGGAGATTCCTCACTCTGCAGCCCTAACCACCGGTAGCTTGAGCCCTGCCCCGCTGCCGGCGGCGCTCTAGGTTAGGTTTTTATAATGTTTGAATATTTTGTATTGATATTGTTTTATTACTTTTTATAGAAATATTGTAAAAACTTAACGTAAGATTTCAAATAAATATACATAAATAATAACACAAACCCAGACACCCGCAAAACCACCCGCCACCCGCTACTACTGCTGTGTGGCACGTCCTATCCTAACTCATTCGTGTCCCATTGGATAAAAAAACACCCTAAAATAAAAATCTGCTGGGTCAGTTTCAATGGAAAACAGTTCCTATCAACTCTATTGAAAGTACGACGTAGTTCGTGAATAAATTCACGATGTACACATCAACGATGTTTGCCCAACCTCTACTCGTTAGCACGGATTCATAAAATACTATTTTAGTATAGATTAGATACAAACACTTATAGCATATTTTATGTATGTATAGTTTATCATTTGGTTTATTAAGTACTAGCTTTTGCCCGCGACTTCGTCCGCGTAGACTTGTTTAATTGAAACATGCAATCTGCGATATTTCCTGGACCAATTAATGAGAATTAGTTGCTTTGCTGCGGTCCTAACATGACAGCCCAGGTTTAGTTTAACCCCTCCCTGTGTCTCTGTCTAACTAGTGTCATAAGAAAGGGACGCAGATAGAGATAAACTAAACTTGGCCAGTCATGTTAGGGCCACTGGTCATGACGTTACGCCGGCGTATAACTCACTTATCGTTATCCCGTGGGGACTATGCATTTTTACGGGATAAAAAGTATCCTATGTGTGGATCCAGGTTGTAAACTATATGTGTGCCAAATTCCATCCAAATCCATTCAGTTGTTTTTGCGTGATTGAGTAACAAACATCCAAACATACAAACTTTCACATTTATAACATTAGTAGGATGCTACGCACTACGTATGTACAGTCAACCAGTTTGATTCATAGGCCACTGTAGAACCTTTTCACAATAAACGTCATAATGACTTCTCAGAAAATGTCATAATACCCCACCGATGACACATTGTGATAACGTTCTACAGTGGCCATTTGTTATTATTATGTATGTTTATTTGAAATCTTAGGTTAAGTTTTTACAATATTTCTATAAAAAGTAATAAAACAATATCAATACAAAATATACAAACATTATAAAAACTTAACCTAGAGTGCAGGGTTGTAATTACATATTACTGTTAATTTACTTTTGTTTAAGTCTTCATGCAGTGTCCCATTAATAGCGTAATAATACAAATCAAATGCCGTGGTCCTGCGTCAACTACAACTATCAAGTATAGCAAATACACACGACCACGGCATTTGATTTGTATTATTGTGTTATTCTTGTGTTATTAATGTGACACTGCTAGAAGATTTAAACAATAGTATTTTATGCAACTGCTATATAATGAGGGGCCTTAAAACACGAGTGTGGTTTTATGAAACGAGCGTCAGCGAGTTTCATAATAGGATCACACGAGTGTTTTAAGGCTTAATTATATACAGTTGCATACATTACTTTATCTACACACATATCATAACTGCAAAAAATCGTAACAGCAAAAAACCTAAAAAGAATGACAACTAATGGCGGCCATGTATATTAAAAAAGTACTCTGTGATTCGATCTATCCGTCAGGACGAACATTTTTTTTAAACCATAGACGAACGAATAAAGTTGCTATTTTCATTCACTCGAGATCAAATGTCGTGCGTTTAAATTAAAAAATCATACTGAGTTGACGTTTCGTATCGATAACTGTTTTAATATCTGTGGATACTAGAATAGAGACCAACTTGAATTTTGACAGCTGTTCCAAATTTAAATTCATAACGTCACGAGCAGTCACGAGATATCGGTAATGTGATGACCAATAAAGAACAGATTTACCTACTACCACAGACAAGAAAATTCTTATAATAACATTGGTTGTAATAATGCTGGTCATTTCCTTGGGTTTTTGAACGCGTTATTTAGCCTTTATGATATGTGTGTAGATAAAAGTAAATTAACAGTTACATGTAACATAACAAAATACTTGCCTTACTCTAGAAGACAATGATAGCAATAATTCACAACTTATTTTTTAGTTTTTTTCCGTAGTCGGGTAACAGTTTTTTAAACTTTTATTCTTTGTGTTGTCATTACATAGCATTTTAATAATTACACTTAATTAAGTACCTTGATTGTTTTACTTTGACGATCTTTTTGTGAATTGGTTGTTTAGACATTATAAACTTGAAATTTTCAATGACACATAAAGAAGACCTACTCGAGCCTACCTAGCCTACCTGGAGTCTACTCGTGACCACGGCCATTGAAACATGGCCGAAACGTCGAGCTAAATCAACAATATATTTTTATCGCGCTAAAGTCCCGATAATGTTATAAATATGTGTGAAAGTCGCGAAAGTTTAAAACAATTTATTAGACATAAAGAAATCTATTTATCTATGATAACCATAGCTAGAACTCTTAGTAGAAGCAAGCGTTTGATTAAAAAGAAGTCTCCAAGCCCGACACTGCGACATTCGCTCTAAACTTTACGGCAATTGAATTTGATTTCCTTTTTTCTCAAGTCCCCGCGCCTTAATTGAGGCTATCGTGGAACAATTTGAGTTCCTGGAAGCGATTGTTAAGGAAAACGGTTGGTGTTTTTATTGTAGGTACTCCGTTAGTTGTTTTAGGACGTTTTGATGTTTATGAAGGTTCTTCTGAAGTCAAGCATAATTAGACGTGTTAGGTATATACAGTTAAAATACTTACAGTTAGGTATATAGTGCATTGGTGGTGCCAGAGGCTGATGGCCAATTAGGACGTGGAGTCGTGGTCGTGAGGTATCGAGTTCAACACCCATCTTGCTCTCTAATATTGCCGCTAAGCAGCAGTGCTTGCACTGTTATGTTCCTGCGATGAGAGCAAGACAGCCGGTGCAATTACTGGCACAAGAGGTATTCTATCTTAGCCCCCTGGGTTGGCAACGCATTTGCAATCCCATTGGTGTTGCGGGTGTCTAAGGGCGATGGTGATCACTTACCATCAGGTGACCCACTTGCTCGTTTGCCTTCCTATGTTGTATAAAAAAAAACGGTCGAGATGTACCATCAGTAAGTATTATTACAAATTATTAAATTTAAATGCTATGTAATATGATAGATAATTTATTCATAATAACTTTACATTAGATGAAAACATAATAAATACAGAAACTCACTTATAATCTATGCAATACGTTTGCCTGAACTAGGAAATCCTGTGTGTCAGGCTAGAAGAGCTAACAAAAAATCAAAGTAATGACAAAACGAAGACAATTTTGGGTAGTAGCAGGCCTCGAACCTGCAACCTCGGCATTCTGTTTCTCACGTTTGCCAATTCCGTTAAATTACCAACTACAAAAAAAACTTATTATTGAAATTTGTTAATTTAGGCATTTTTGCCGTTTTATGTAATAAATTAAATTGACTACAACTTTTAGGATTTAGCTTACCAGATAAAAATGTCACCGATAAAAATTTCCTGCTCTCTCTTCTCTTCCTAATTTATAAATGAAATGGCCAACACAAATTTTAAGAGTAGGCATTTTCATTCACCGAAGCTCATGTTAAAAGTCCAATTAAATTTCGCAAATATTTCACAGAGAATTTTTAAACTGTCGCAGCATGAGCAGAATTTATAAATCTCTTCACAAAGCATGTTAAAAAAAATCAGTTGAATTGGGACCTCGTCCTTTTTAAACAAATTTGAAAACCGATTTGAAAAATTACTTTTATTTTAAATATTTGTAAAATTTATTTCTGATGCTGGGATTCATAAAGAATTGAGGGAACTCCTTAAAATTAAATGTTATAAGGTATACGGTATATAGTGATTTTTAAATAGTGTTTGTTTATTTAATACGAGCTCAACCCACGGCATAACTCGCACGGGGTAATTTAAGCATTTTACGGGTTTTCTCGGAATTTTACGAAATAAAATATATCCTAAAAAGTCATGAAAAAAAAATTAAATTTATCATTAAAAATTAAATTAATAAAAAAATTATTGTGAATTTTTGGTCTAATTTTGTATATTTAATCACTTATTTTGGTTATACAAAAAATTGGTGTAATCCTACTAATATTATAACCGCGAAAGTTCGTAAGTATGGATGGATGTTTGTTACTCTTTCACGTAAAAACTACTGAATTGATTTAAATGACTTTAGCACACACATAGTTTATAACCTGGATTAACACATGGAATACTTTTATCCCGTAAAAATGAATAATTCCCACGGGATAGCGATAAGTGAGTTACACGCGGCCGTGACGTCATGAGCAGCAATGCAACTAATTCTCATTAATTTGGGTGCGCGTTTGCTTGATTCAATTAAACAAGTCTACGCGGATGAAATCGTGGGCAAAAGCTAGTTAAAAACATAAATAAATAATAATAAAAGAGGTATTCCGTCTTAGCCCTCTGGGTTGGCAACGCATCTGCACTCTCTTTGTTGTTACAGGTGTCTATAGGCGGTGGTGATCACTTACCATCAGGTGACCTACTTGCTTGTTTTCCTTCCTATTTCATAAAAAAAATATATATATCCACGACTAAAATATTAATACTTCTCCCCGGGAATGATCCAGTCGTCACCTTTAACTGCATAGCCTTTTTATTTTGCACTTTTATAGGTACTAAATTCTTCCAACTTGCCTAACTTATCTTACGCTCAACTTCACCTAACACGACATCGTGCTGTAAGTTATACATTACTAACTTGCAACTGCAAAGTGCCCTAGAGCAGCAAAGTTGTAGAGAGGTGTTGCCAATCCAATTTTAAACTATCTCTATGTGGCCGCGGGCTCACCTTACTACGGTTTACGCTCTAGGGGGAGAAAGCCAGACATGATACCTTAAATACAAAGCCATTGATCCCCTCGTCCTCAGGGCCGGATATACCATATGACTTTTTGAGCTTCAGCCCAGGGCCCCGGAGATTCAAGGGCTCCCCGGTTAAGTCAAATTAAAGTCAAAAATATACGATAATGCGAAAAAATCCATAATTTTATTTACTTTGAGTAATTAGGTGGGCTCTTAAGTAGTATTAGCCCAGAGTCCTCTAAACTCACGGTCCGGCCCTGCTCCTAATGTTTTACCCGACTATGGCAAAGTCCAAAATGGGTTATAACCAAGTATGATATACTTTGTATCGATTTCATAGAAATGCTACTTAAGACAATTGTGTACACACTGCAGTGTGTAAAAGCCTAAAGTTAAAGTTAGTGTAAAAGCCCACCCTAAAATTCTGCACCTATCTCTTTTTTGATCGAAATGTGCTTTAAACAAATGGTTACAAGTGGGGTCATACAACGCCACAGGATTGCCTAGCAAAATCTTGCCGCAAGTTTCTTTTGTATAATTATTTTATGACTCCTTTTTTTTAACTGCTCTCATTATGTTTGAAACGTAAATCATCATGGAATCCTGTAATTAGCAAGTGTAAGCGCGACATGTCTCCGGATAATCGTGAGACGTTGTGAGCATTGTGTGTCGGTGCAGTGATATGCCGGTTGAAATTAAACAAGACCAAGTGCGGGTAGTTGGTGAAACTCTAAACAAAACAATTAAAAACCGTGGTATTTTTTGTATGATGCTGTTATTCCTTAGGACCAGTTTTTATGTATTAATTTATTTTCATAATTTATTTACATCACAAAAAAGTTACCGCCCTTTGAATGGAAAGCTCTTTTTGAAGTTCGGTACACAAACCTATTAAACAAGTATATGTAAAATTAGTTGAACTGTTTTAAACATTTTTAAAATTTAAAAACAACATGTACCTCTCGCTTACAAACTCATGTCATAGTCATTCATCATTTCATAGTTTACTATGTCTGATAACCTCCTACGCAACGCAAAAAACGATGTATGTTTAAAGCATCTCTCCGCCTATTTGTTTGTCTGTCTGTCTCATTCTCTGTTACCTTGTAGCTTGAAATACGATGATATGATTAATCGCGGCTTTTTTTTCCGTGGTTAAATTAAGCGAAACGGTTTATAGTTTTGTTTGGAGACAAACTACTTAATATCTTATTAAGAAATTAATCTTTAATCCAGCACTTATAGCTTAATTTGACCGCCATTTCATTGTACTAATTTCTTTTTTATTCTCTTTTGTGATATTTTTTTTTTTACATAAAATGGTCTTTTAATTATTTTTTTCTTTAAATCTATAAAATTTTCTAAGGTACTAGCAGGATTTGAACCAGTAAAGGGTAACCTTATAATGTTCACCCCTGACATTATAAACATTTTTGCACTTCCTCCCTTACTATGACGGAAAGGACTAAGATATTAAATTCAATACAAACCAACCTAGTAGGTAAAGATTGTTTTACAAATATATGCACGTTTTCTTTCAGTGTTTGTCTTCATCGAAAAGTTCACAGTAGGACGCAAACTTATTAGTTAACTTTCTAGAAATTTAAAATAGTGAGTCCAGTTTCAAACCTGAAACATTTATCCGTTTTTGGAAATGTAAGTAACAATAATCTAATAAATAAAATTAGATATTCTGTTAAAAAGTAGAAGAAATAATAGTTTAATTTTGTATACAAATGAAAGTTAACGAAAACTACGTACTAAAAATAACTCGCAGGATGTAACCGTTTAATAAGCAACACGTCGTTGTATTAACATAATTTCAACAAAACCAATTCTTTCAATTAGTACCAAAAAACTTAACACCCTTACAAACCCACTAAACTTTCATCTCAAACCTTAACCCCAAAAAAAAATTTTTTTGACAAACTCACCGACAAAAAGTCCGAAAACCAATAGCACAGTCATGGCGTCTATCTAATCACAACACTGGTACACTATCATTTTCACGCACTCGATCGCGATCTTCTAGGCTAAGGCCCGCAGACGTGCGCTCCGCCCGGCAACCCAAGCGCTACTGACGCAGCATCCACCCCCCACCCTAGATCCCGTAATTAGATAAATGTCATTGCTGTTGTCTGTTTTTCTTTCGGCGAATTTTGTCGGGTAATAGACTCTAATTTATGTAAGTGTGTGTGGATGTGCTGAGGGATGTTTAGCGACGATGAAGCGAGTTGAGGTAAACGCTCCAGTTCTTGGTTTCAGCCCGATGACGTTGAGGCGATATGAAAGACATACTGAGATTAATTTTACCCAACCATAGCAAGTTTTTAGTCGCGGTTTAGTATTTAAAATATACTTAGTATGTCCTGAGTGTCTAGACAAAGTGATTCTCTGTTACCGTCAACGTAAGTAGAAACGTCAGAATGTATGGTACTTAGTGGTGATGCGAGATGTGGCGAAACTGGCAAACGCAAGGCACGGAATGCGGACGTTGTAGATTCGAGTCCTGCCATTACCCAAATTTTTCTTTGTGTTGTCATTATATAGCATTTAAATTTAATTACAATGTATGGGTTTGACATTGACGATCGACACACTTTGACCACCTTTGACGTTTGCTTTCGCCGCCTTACGTCAAGTCCACACATGTTGTTTTTACTAGCGTCAGCGCTAACAGAATATCACCTGCAACACCAACGAGATTGCAGATGCGTTGCCAACCCAGAAGGCTAAGATGGAACACCTCTTGTGCCAGTAATTGCACCGGCTCTCCACGCCGGAACAAAGCAGAGCAAGCACTGCTGCTAAGCAGCTGGATTAGCGAGCAATATGGTGGTAGCATCCCGGACGAACCTTGTACAAGATCCTACCACCTACAAATCTTAACGCACCTTAGCCAAATTAATATGTCATCGCCCAAATGGGTTTAACTCGTAGACGGTCTACGAAATCCCGTAGCACGCTACGTCGTAGAGATGCTACGCTTTCGTTTAGACTAAAGCGTTTTCGGAGAACTGCAAGGTATTTTTAAAAGCTTTTTTACCCATTTGACTGGAATTTAAAGTGGATAGCTTCAATGCAATTTCCTAACAGAAGGAAGATAAAAAAATACTTGAAAACTATTAGCTATGGCAGCATATGGTCATGGAAGATTATACAATTGTGTGCAATTTAAGTGCTTTTAGTTAAGATGAAAGGTGTTTCTGAATAAATCAAATAAACAAACAAATATTATTATACTTTATTGAATGCCACATCAACACTTTTACAGAATTACAAATAAATCTTAAATATAGCTAGCCAAAAGGCGGTCTTATCGCTTAATAAAGACAAGACAAGACAAATACTGTTTATTGAAAACCACACGGAAAATAGATAAAAAACATTAATTACAAAACAATTTACAAAGTAAACAATTTGCGGTCTTATCACTTAAAAGCGATCTCTTCCAGACAACCATTTAGCATGGGAGACACGAAAAAATTACAATGTTGAGCAGGTGGTGCAAGTACATTTTTAAAGTAGAAATAATTGCAGAAAATATAAAAATAAATAAAATAAAATAAAATACATTCTATCATAAACATATAGACGTTTGTGTTAGACAATAATAGTACATTTTTTAAATTATTCCTAAACTTGTAAATGTCTAACTATTTGATGACGTAATAGCATAATTGTGATCTTTTTTATATGTTTTTATTTTGCTTTCAATGTTTGAATATAAGTTACTATCATAATATAACATAAGTTGTCCATTTCTTTTACATGTCAATTTTGACTCACTTCCAGTGGGTCAAATTGTTTCCAAATATGGTATGTGTATGTAGGTGCCATGACAATTCAATAAAATCTATCATCAACAAAAACATATCTATGATTTTTTTTCTTTCAGAAAATTCTTATTTAAATATAAAATAGAGGGGAAAACAAGCAAGCGGATTGCTGACTGTACATTGCAGCATAGCGCAACATAGCAGTAATTGCATTTGACACGTCAAACGCTGTTTTTTGTAGTTTTTTCGCGGAACCCTTAACTTCATCAATAACGAACGCGATTCGCGTAGGCTTCACAAAACCGATTCGACGTGCAAACACTGCTCTCAAATATGCTACATTGCATGAGCAGACTAAAACAGCGTGGTTGATTTGAAAATAAAACGCTTGCTCTTTAAGCTATACATAGTATATTATTGGCAGGTTATTTTTGTACTGACAAAACACCAAGGAAATATTTGGAATGCAGTGGGTATTAAACACACGTATTATTTTTTTACTTCCACGTACATTTATTGAACTGTGTGAGTAGACAGCGTTACTGAAACCATTTTATATACATAAAAATATATTAATAAAATTATATTTCGTTGGGAAGAGTACTTTCGTACTTATAATAGTTATTTGGATTCTTTGCAAATCACGACACAGAGACAATAAATATTTGCAAGTGTCTGTATTAGAAATAGGAAATGTAATACGCTACTGAAATTACTGACACTATATTCTTTCTTTTATACGAGTATTAAATAATAAGGCAATCAAGAAAGTGTATTTGTTGAAATTATTTATTTAAGTATGCTACAGTGCTACAAGTAACTTTATATATAACCTTTATTTATAATTGTACACTTTCCTCCTGACTAAATCCGTCACGTAGTTTAAGCGGCGATTTAAATAAAACTTTGGACATTTTGGGTGGATACATAGTTTCTTATTAGCGGTTATTCTGCCAATACCTCTCGCTGCTTTGATACATTCGCTGTGACAAAGTGAATGAATTTCGAAAAAATAGAATGGCAGATTGGTGACTGTTATCCGTGAGGGTCTTTACACAACCAATTTCCTTCCTGGCACTACCCGGATTAAATTTTTACCAGACAAATGTAAACCTAAAAAACTTTTCTATTGGAGATAAATTCTCCACATAACAACTCGAATTTTAATAACTAATTAAGTAAAATTTTTGTAATCGAAATTTACTTTTGATTTTTTCAACACTCAAATTAAATTTAAATGCTGTATAACACAAAGAAAAATTGGAGCAATGGCAGGACTCCAACCCGCAACCTCAGCATTCCGTGCATTACGTTTTCCAGTTTCGCCACATTACCGCTACTGTTTCGTCTTTAAAATGAAAAATGTAAATGAAAAATGTATTTTGCAAGTAGGCCATATAGGCTCATTTACATGTCTGAATCTACTAGCGCTTCGGAAAATGGAAGATACTACTGAGAAGTAACGCCGCAAGAAACTCACCAGTTTTTTTTTTTCTTCTCTTTTCAAAACAGATTACAGTGCAATACATAATTATCACATTAGTACAACATGGCATACACAGGTTAAATAAAAAAAAGATAACAATAAATAGAAAAGATAAAGATAAAGATATCAATATTCTTACTTAGCCTAAATAACTTAGAGATGTAAAGTCTCTAAGAGTCAAAAACAAATTAATTACCTTAATCTATGCTTAGAAGCTTAAAGCATATTGAACGTGCTGTCACTAGTTAAGAATGATCAGGAGATGTATAGGGTCCCCAGATCAAAGAAATTAGATAGGGATGTATATGGTCCCTGAAATAATAATAAATTCTTACTTAGCCTAAATAACTTAGAGATGTAAAGTCTCTAAGGGTCAAAAACAAATTAATTACCTTAATCTATGCTTAGCAGAGGTGTAAACGCCTCCACGGTCAAATTGTACAATATTACTTGGAGATGTATAGTCTCCACATGTCAAAATTAAAATAAGTATAAAAATATTCATGTCCAATAAAAATAAAATAGAACATAAATATTAATTTTACGTCCTGCCATTACCCCTTTTTTCTTTGTGTCATTCATTATATAGCATTTGAAATTTAATTTGGATGATTATTTTCTAATTTCTGGTTTTAAAGGTTAATTGTTCAAGCCTATTTTTCATTTTATTATTTCTATTGTCGGCTCCATATCTCGCTGTAGTCCTGCCACGCTATATAAACTCCCTTCCATAGTTAGGTTATATCAATATGTTATGTGCTAGACTCAAGACAGGTTTCATTTCCGTCACAGCGTGTGTGAACAATGTCGTAACTATCTTAGTATTCCATGTTTGTATGTTTAGACTTCTAGGACGGTTCGCTAATGAGTCGCCGAATATGACTTGGCAGAATGTATCCCTTCGCCGAATTTTTAATTTATCGAATGTCATTTTTCTGCTAAAATCCATTTCGAACTTAGATTGCAAAAAAACGGCCCGACATGAAATTACAGGTTGACGCCAATGTCACCAATGCAAATTATTCGTTTACCATATATAGTCACTGGATTTTCAATTTTACGTGTAATTTATTAACATTCTTTGCAAATAGGTTTTTTACAAAATAATAGTATTGCCAGCAGCGCCGTCGGTCCGACAGACTGACAGCGCGAGCGATTGTCGACTTATTGTACTTTTTGTTCGACTTTTTGTGAGCCATTTTTAACCACTGATTAGAACTCCATTATTTTATAGATCAGTGTTTATTATACCATTTGGTTTGTTAGATAGTTATTGTCGCAGCAAAACAAACCATCGATTATTCCAAAAGTACCAGGGCAGCATAGCCCGTATGAAGTTTACTTTAAAAGGAGTAAAATTATACACGTAGCTGCGTAGTTACATTAGCTGCGGCCAGCGCGCATTTCTCATTTCCTACTGTCGCCGTCAGACGTAACCAATAGTGATGCCGGCTTGGCACAGAACTGCGACTTTTTTTTGTCGCATTTCCGTATTGTCAAACCGCGATTAGAATATAAGTGGGGAGTAACGTCAGCACACTGTCATTTCATTCATAAATGTATATATTTAAATTCTTTAATGTACAAAAAACATAAATTACAAAAAGAGATACAGTGATGTACAAAAGCGAACTTATTCCTATACAGGAATGAAACTTGACGCAAGTCTATGAAATGACATTGGGCTGACGTTACTCTCCAATTATATTCTAATCGCGGTTTGATAATAGCTTTTAGTTGCCGCCAGAGACGGTTATATACGTTTAGTGTACATCTTCCAGCTGATATGATGATGATTGATGAGTTCATTTAATATACCAGTAAAACTTTAACCAGAAATAATGTTACTTGTCTCAAGTTTAATTTTAAAAAGACGAAGCCTGGTGCTGATGTTTAGTTTGTAAATTGATGTAAATGTATACATGTGTTTTATTGTACTAAAATACATTAGATGTATAGTCGGCCAAGAAATTGCTTGACCACTTTTCGACCGCATTACTAAGGGATAAGGTTCAAAGTGGTGAAGCAATTACTTGGTCGACTATACCTATCTAAAAGACAAGGCATTGCGATCCAACTTGAAAATGCAGTCAGCTTTACGGACATTTTGCCGCAGGGGACAGATTTGGGAATATTAGTACATATAATTAAGTTTTTGTGTTTTTTATCAGGTTAAGTTCTTCATATTTTAGTGGCTCTGATAGTGTATAAATTCATTATTATACATCATCATCATCATCATCTCAGCCACAAGAAGTCCACTGTTGGACATAGGCCTCCTCCATGGATTTCCATTGTAGTTTCCATTGGAGGGGTTTTGCCATACTCACCACGCTTGGCAAGCGGGTTGGCGAGCGCAGTATTTACGTGTCGAGCAGAAGGCGCTGCTGCCCACCTTCTGGAGAAGAAACCCCTTAGCCGGTTTTTACGGCACCCATGGGAAGAGATGGGGAAGTACTATTCTAAGCCGGTACCCCAAGGCTATTATTATACATTAATTATCAAAAAGTTGAATTGAAGTGTAAAGTAGTCGATTTTTTTTGTACCTGGTTTAGAATTTTAATGCACCGATTAAATGCATGGCTGAACAAGACCTTAGTCGAGGCTGGCGAACAGACTGTCACTTATGGATATTTCTAAA
The DNA here is from genome assembly GCA_963691745.1 of Ditula angustiorana. Lineage (NCBI taxonomy): Eukaryota > Metazoa > Arthropoda > Insecta > Lepidoptera > Tortricidae > Ditula > Ditula angustiorana. The sequence continues at coordinate 1,763,844 of OY829480.1, read as the reverse complement.
GGGAAAAAATTAAATAGTGCAAAAGTAGAAACCCAACTGCAAAGGTAGGACACGGTTTCTAAGAACAGTTGCTAGATTTTATGTTTGCGACAGAAATGTAATAAAATGTTACATTAGTATCTAAGCAAAATATTTAAAGAATAAAAATATTAGTTATTATTTTAGTTCTGTATTTCAAACAGGCATACCACAGAATACGTAAATTTGGTTATATTTGCTTGTGTCATGATTTATGCCAATTTTGCTGGTATTATGAACAAATGATCAAATTTTATTGTCTCGTTAACACTTACAGGGGCTCTGCAGTTGCATTGGTTAGACGCACGACGAAATCAAATTTTCAAATTCTATCCTCTTGAAGCTTTCCGGGAATTCTCGCTTCGAGAAATCTCGACCAGAAGACTAATAACTATAACTCTAATAACTATATACCCTAGGCATTGTCCTGGATCCTGACCTAGTTGAATCGCTGAGCTTCAGAAAATACTGAGCTCATTATAGTCGCCGTTTTAAAAGCTTTGAGAAAACTAAACGAGCTTAACCCAATTTATAAAAGTAGTTCCATTCTGTTTAAGTAGTTTTACAGGCTTTATTGTATTCGCAAAGTTACTATTAATTTACAACTCGGCCTTTGTTTCTAACGTAAAACGGCAGGTTAATTGCTTTAAAATGGCATGACAACATTTATAAATAACTTGGCACAATTTATTACAATTGACCTAGTTCCAAATTAAGCAAATCTTGTACTACGAATACTAGGTAGCGGATATTCGTAGTTCTATAAGATAAATACATTAAACATCCAACAACAATACATCATGACAACAACTTACAACATGAGCGGTTGGAGTCCCGCCACAACTTCAACTTTACGTCCTTTGTGGTGCCGACCGATCATCTGTCGACCTTCATGAAGCAGGAATTCTGGCCGAAGGGAGTCGCTTCCTGTCGTTTTAGCGGACGGTCGCTGAACACCCTGAAACTATCTAGGTCACACGTCGCCGAAGTAATGTGCTAATTTTAATGTTTTAAATGTATTTTTCCTAACGGCCTATGCAGCCTGAAATAAAACTTTTTTTAACATCTAAGAATATCATCCAAAGATTTGCCCGTCACGGCAATCGAACTCGTAACCTCTACTTTAGTAGTCATGGTTGCATTTTGAATTACAAACTAACTTCCACACCCCCTCCCATCCCCCTTGACCTCTATAATGGGAAATCCTTTTATCTGCTCTATAACGCCTAGGAAACAATGATCATAATGACATGCATATTTTTATCCCTTAAACTGTAGGTTACGCTGCAATAGTGTCTACCAACGCGTGCTACGGGCGCTCGATATTGTGGCGCCTTCCACAAGTAAAGTGAGACAGAGCTAGTAAGGTGAGGTGCCGGAACCGCAGTTGTGTGGAACATAGTGATGGTCTCGAAAACTTAGAGCGGTACTTATAGACTTAGCTCGGTTCGGTTTAAAACTACGAGCCTTAACCTTTAAGTACCAAGCCATCTTCGTTTCTATTTTAACCGGTTTAATCTGTGGCCAGTACCGATTTTCTTTTATATATTTATATGTAAACCCTTTACAAATAAGACATAATTCATTAATAGCATTTCATTGTTTCTCCCCGAACATTGGCAAAAGATCCCCATGTTAAAACTTCGAGCAACCTTTACCCAAAGCACTCGATTCCAATGGACATGATGACTAAAACTTGCCTCATATTAAAATTTAAAGAACTCATAAAAGAAGAAAAAGTATTAAATAAAATAATTTTAAATTTTGTCTAAGATCACTAATTAATAGATTCAGGCGTTACTTTGCGGAGGTCCATATCAACAAACTGGAACAAATTACCTTGCTACTCCGCGAAACTGAACTACAACTGAACTAGTGTTTGGTTGTTTCGCGGAGTAGCAAGGTAATTTGTCCCAGTTTGTTTCTACGATCACTATTTGTTGCAATATCGCGAATAGAAAACAAGAAATTTTGCGGGCGGTAGGACCTTATGCAAGGTCCGTCCGGATCGCTACCACCATCTTGCTCGCTAAGCAGCAGTGCTTTCACTGTTGTGTTCCGGCGTGGAGAGCAAGACAGCCGGTGGAATTACTGTAAAGGAGACATAAGGTTTTCGGGCGTGCTTAAAAATTAATGACTACATCTTGGACTACATGTTTGGAAAGATATCAACCTGTTTTAGCGATTTTTGGCTCTAATATATAATATATAAGGTAGTGTGTTAAATACTTAAGATGAAAAAAAAGATGAGTTTCTTGCCGGTATCTTCTCATCAGATTTCAGAGCCGTTGGTAAAGTGCTTACCGGAATCTTAAAGACAGATTTTGACACACAAAGTTTTTTTTTATTTCTACCGTTAAGGAGTGAAGGGGTTGGTAAATCGCGAAAAAAGCTAGTTTGTGAATATAAATATGGCTCTCCTATCCTTGCGTCACTCCCTCACTGACAGGTATATTCACATCTCAGCCCGCATTCGGTTTTCATTTACCGAGCTGTCGCCGCCAGAGCCCGCAAACTACGTAATACGAAAACCTGCGGAAAACTGAAGCTTACAATGAAGCGTGTGAAAAACACGCCGAAAAAAGTGACGAAAAAGAATCTCGTTTTTTTTTCGAAAAGATTTTGCTAGTAAAACCCTTTCAATAAATCGAAATTGTCGTTCTGTTTCTTGTAAGAAGACTACTCGTGACCATGACCATTGAAACATGGCCGAAACGTCGAGGTAAATTAAATTAACAAAATATTTTTATCGCGTTAAAGCCCTGAAAACGTAATAAATATGTGTAAGAATCGAAATATGTGTAACAAGACGCCAACTCCTCGTTTCGAGCATTTAAATTGTTTTGTGTGGTTACGGCAAACGGGCAAGTGGGTCACATGATCGTAGGTAATCATTAGTAGCCCAAGAAGCACACTAGACGCCTTAGACGCCAGATTTAAGCTGTTTAAAGGCAATGGCATTCATATTAATACTGCTTTTTTAGCGCTTGTAATTGTGGAGTCCGCCGCCGACTTTTAAAAAAAGAAAATAAATATAAGGTAAGTTCTGTGGTAAGTGAATATAGGAGAGCACATGCAAAGTTGAACTGCTTAAAGTATGTTCAAAATTCCTTAAAATAACAATCAAATTTAAGAGTTGAACTATATTGTGCAATGATAATAATAATAAATAATAAATATCTTGGGACAATTAACACCAATTGACTTAGTCCCAAAGTAAGCAACTAAAGCTGCTTGTGTTATGGGTACTAGACAACGGATATACATACTTATATAGATAAATATATACTTAAATACATATAACATCCACGACTTGGGCACAAACATTCGTATTTATCATACAAACATTTGCTCCTCCCGGGAATCGAACCCGGTACCTCAAGCTTCATGGTCAGGGTCACTAACCACTAGGCTATTCGGCCGTCGAATAGCCTAGTGGCAATGTCCGGATCGCTACCACCATCTTGCTCGCTAATCCTGCCGCTGAGCAGCAGTGCGCGCACTGTTGTGTTTAAGCGTGGAGAGCAAGACAGCCGGTGAAATTACTGGCACAAGAGGTATTCTATGTTGACCCTCTGGGTGGGCAACGCATCTACAGTCTCCGTGGTATAGCGGGTGTCTATAGGCGGTGGTGATCACTTACCATCAGGTGACCCATTTATTAGTTTGCCTACCTAGCGACGGCCATCTGTCCTTCGTAACTCCTGTTGCACGGAAACCAGACCAACAGGATCATGGTTACCGATTCATTGCATGAATGCGCAGATTTCCTCACTATATTTTTCCTTACCTAACATTGTACTTAAGTAATTAACATTCGTTAGGAAAACTGCTGATGAACGCTGACTTCTGAAATATTTGTGTGCCTGATAGCGAAACATTGTGATACTGTCACTGACCTGTAAGTAATGGAATTCTAGTCAGCGTTTAAAATATAGCTGCATCAAAAGTCGAACAAAAGTAAAACAAATCGACAATCGCTCGCGCTGTCAGTCCGTCGAACCGACAGTGCTGCTGTTAATACGAGTACTATTATTTTGTAAAAACCTATTTGCAACGAAACTTACTAAATTATTATTTTATGTAGTTGACGTAAAATTGTAAATACAATGACTATAAATGGTAAACTAATAATTTGCATTTGTAACATTCGCGTCAACCTGTATTCTTATGTCGGTCCGTTTTTCTGCTGTCATTTAGTTTGACACTAAACATCCATGTATTAAAATATCATTGGATACTATAGAAAATTTGTGACATTTTGGTATATCCACTTGTGTTGCCAAAAAAAAATTGAATTTGAAACTTATTGGTACACGACGACCGCTGAGGATCGAGGTACCTCACGATTACAAATCCAAGCTGCTACTCTGGTACCTTTTCCAATTAAAACGGCATCGACAAAAAAGGGTTGTACCTACGTTGTACGTCCAATCTCGTCCGCAATCATTGAAATGAACAAGGACCGTCGGGCTACAGGGACAGATGGACTGGAGACGCTATCCATCAAACGGGGAATTACCACTATGTACTAGCGAATTGTGTTGTAATGGTCTATAGGTACCGGCTTATTGTTATTATTAGTAACTAGCAACCCGCCCCTGCTCCGTACGGGTACACCCAGGATGCAGTGTATGTACAAACCTTTCGAAAAAAATTTTCTAAATGACAGTGAAAACTTTATCAAAATCAGTAGCGTGTTGCAGAAGTAAACGGCCGAAGATACAAGGATAGGCGGGAACGCATAGAAACTTTGTTTTATACGAATTAAAATTGTAATGACAACACAAAGAAAAATTAGGGCAATGGCAGGAATTGAACCTGCAACATCAGCATTCCGTGCCTTGCGTTTGCCAGTTTCGCCACACTCTGCCTCTGCCTCTTGCAAACTGGCAAACGCAAGGCACGGAATGCTGATGTTGCTGGTTCAAGTCCTGCCATTGCCCTAATTTTTCTTTGTGTTGTCATTACAATTTTAATTTAATAATTTGAATGTAAAAACATTTAAAAATAATATCGAAAGAAATTTCGGTTACAAAAATTTGTTTTATACGATTAAAAGTAAACCTTAAGAGAAAAATCTCTGAATGACGTGAAAACCGTATCAAAGTCGGTTGTGTGAGTGGTTTGGCAGAAATAAGCCGCCGAAGCTACGATGAGGACATACAAGAACGGATAGAGACTTTTTTTATACAACATAGGAAGGCAAACAAGCAAGTGGGTCACCTGATGGTAAGTGATCACCACCGCCTATAGACACCTGCAACAACAAAGAGAGTGCAGATGCGTTGCCAACCCAGAGGGCTAAGATGGAATACCTCTTGTGCCAGTACTTACACCGGCTGTCTTGCTCTCCACGCCGGAACACAATAGTGCAAGCACTGCTGCTTAGCGGCAGGATTAGCGAACAAGATGGTGGTAGCGATGCGGACGGACCTTGCACAAGGTCCTACCACCCGAAAAACTTTGACAAGAAAAGACTTTGTTTGATACTATACCAGCGGATGCCGCGTTGTACGCGTTGAATTTGTATCTTATGTTCGTCAGGGATAGTGTAGCTTTCTATCTGTGAAAGAATTTTTGAAATCGGTTCAGTAGTTCCAGAGATTACCCCCTACATACAAACAAACAAAGTTTACCTCTTTATTATATTAGCGTAGACTGTAGGCTGGTGACTCACCCCCGCCTTCGCACAAATACAATCAGGATGCAGTGTACATACAAACCTTTCGAGAAATATTGTATAAATTTTGACGACCTGTATGGCACAGTGGTACATGTGTCTGCCTACTGTGCAAGAGGTCCCGGGTTCAAATCCTGGTATGGGCAAATATTTGTGTGACGAACACGAATGATTGTACCTGAGTCATGGATGTTATTTGTATTTAAGTATGTATTTATCTATATATGTATGTTTATCCGTTGTCTAGTATCCATAGTACAGGCTTTGCTTAGTTTGGGACTAGGTCAATTGGTGTAAATTGTCCCGAGATATTTATTTATTTTATTTATAAATGGCAGTGAAAACCTTATCAAAATCTTAAGGTTTAGCAGGAATAAGAGGCAGAAAATACGATGAAGACAGACAGAAATAGATAGCGACTTTATTTTATCTACACTAATATAATAAACTAGCGGACGCGCGCGACTTCGTTCACGTGGAACTAGTAGCCTATGTCTGTCAGGGATAGTGTGGATTTCTATTAGTGAAAGAATTTTTGGAATCGGTTCAGTAGTTCCAGAAATTATCCCCTACATACAAACAAACAAGTTTACCTCAAATTAAAATTGTAATGACAACACGAAGAAAAATAACGCAAAATAACGGCAAATAGCGGTAAATAGCGGCAGTGTGGCGAAACTGGAAAAACGCAAGGCACGGAATGCTCATGTTGCAGGTTGAAGTCCTGCCATTGCCCTAATTTTTCTTTGTGTTGTCATAACAATTTTAATTTAAAAATTTGAATGTTGAAAACATTTAAAATAAAAAATCGAAAGAAATTTCGGTTACAAAATTTAATAAAGTTTACCTCTTTAATATATTAGTGTAGAAGTAGATGCTGACTAGTGTAGAAGAGCTAAACTTGGTTTATTTGTTTGTTTGTATGTAAGGGGTAATCTCTGGAACAATTGAAGTGATTCCAAAAATTCTTTCACTAATAGAAAGCTACACTATCCCTGACAACATTGGCTAGTAATTCCGTGCCAAAAAATTGCGGACGTCCGTTAGTACGAAAAAAAACAAAAGTTAGAGAAAAAAAGCACTTATGACAGTTACCAAATCGTCTACGCAGCTCAAACGGATTCTAATGCAATGTATACCTACTCATAGAGAGATAAAGATAATTAGCAAAAAAAAAAGGTTACAACCAACAAACACCTCTTCCTTACACTTGACACAAGCGCTCACGAACGCCGTTTGGCTCACTGCAGTTAGATAACAAAATATATCTCGTTAAACAGGATCACATGCTTACGTATTCAAGTCGCGACGCGACTTTGGGCGAGAAGGTCGCGGCTCCGGCGACCAACTCTGATTGAGTGCGTACATGTTCAATCTTTGCGTTATACTCTGAGTCCCTTGTGAACTCCTTTGCGTTCTTCAGCCGAAGGGTGAGATAAGAACCATTGACGTGACTAAAAAATAAATAAAGACGAACCCCCTTATTCGCGCCTTCAACAAAAAGGAACCCTGATACACCATATATGTACAATGATATTATAATACATGGATGTATAGTGTCATACTAAATGACAGCAGAAAAACGGCCCGACATGAGAATACACGTTGACGCCAATATTACAAATACTAATAATTAGTTTACCATTGATAGTCATTTAATTTTTTTAATCATGAGCCCCCGCGACAGTCGTCGTCGCGCCACCGCCGCGGGGGTTCATGATTAAGGACCACGGACTGGTCCGAAATATGTCGGGCATTTCTCGACATAAAAATACGTGAGTGATCCGTTTTTATTAATACGTTACTATTTGTTATAATTGTACTCGGTGTGATGTGTATGTGTGTTTCGTGTTGAAAAAATGTTCATCTTTCTTCTTTCTTTCTTTCTATAAAGATATACATTCTTATTCAGTGTATTGTCTTGATACTGTGATTCAACTGTGAACAGCGAAACCGTAAACTGTTTATGATATTGCGCAGACGAGGCGATAAAACAGCGGGCTGTGATTGGCTGGCTACTATTGCGGACAATTCCCTTTTATGGTCCGATCACAGAATACAATAAATAACGTAGAATAGACGTTCGCCGCGATTTGAGAAGCAGATGTACGAATATAATAATTAGAAAACTACCGTACAAGTCAGACATATTAATTAAGAAGTACGTCATATCGTAATTATCCGTTGTGTAATAAATTAAAACGATCTTTTAATGCAATACATAATGTTTATATTTATTTATTCTATTGCATTAATAGATTACTGTGTTACAATAAAAAAAATCGCTTCCCCGTTCATGTTTTTAAATCAATTTACAATCATACACTGTCATAACTTGACACGTAAATAGAGTGCAATATGACCCTGCTCTGTATCAGAGATCAAGATCCACTTCTATGCACCTAGCACGAATCTTCTTCATACGCGTTAAGAGGAGCGTGAACCCAGCCCGAAAAAGCGCTCCTCCCCATACAAACGTCGATAATGTTTTCCACCCTCTGAACCTTAACGTACGGCTATGATTTTTTGGTATGCTGTCATTATGCCTTGGAACTAGGTTTGTATGTTTGATTTTTTTAACATTCTTCATATATTACACAATATTTGCATTTTAGGAGTTTCATACAAAACAAAAAAGCGTCAATACTTTTAAAACTATTAAGAATATTTAAAAAATCAAAACATATACATCTAGTTCCAGGGCTATAGGTTAAGATTTAGAGGGTGGAAAACGTTATCGCCACACACTTCACGGTTCACACTCTTCTTAACTTGCTACGTAGCTCAGTGCATCCCTATCTTACTGGGCTAGTTAGAAAGTCGTATTTTATCGCTGTCGTGTCGCTCTAATGAGTGACAGGCCTTAAAGTCTCAACTAAAGTTGTAACTTGTAATCAGCGGCCGCCTCAACCGCCGTCTTAAGACGCAATTAATTTCGCAAAGAAGGGATCAACAAGTTAACAATCGCTTTCAAATTCAAAGCTTTCTTTTCAGAAGCTCTTAAAACAAAAAGTTCGCCCGTCTCGTGAAACAATGTTTTTTCAAAAGAGGTAGCCGTTTTGTAAATTAGTTTAACTGGAACCGTTTTCTTTGTTTCTTTTGCACTTTTTTGTTCTTTGGAAAGAATTCGGATGCTTTTAACTTTCGGCTTCAGTTTGGGAAGTGTTTGGTTAAACGGTGTAACCTTACCATTGCCTTGATACTCCGCTAAACCAGTGCCGGGCTCGTGCAAAATAGCTGCGTCTGTGCGACACATATATGTTCATGCAAAAACCACACTTGTCCGCTTCCACACGAAACAACATAAATCACACAGACTCAACTACACACCACCACCACTAAACACTGAAACTACACGATCGACGCGCGTTTCGTTTAACTTTTGATGCTAAAAATAATGACGGCCACAAACATTGAGCGTTCAAACCGCTCTCAATGCCGTAAGGTTTGGTGGCAAAACATAATCTGTAGTATACTTCTTACAATAAAGTCGCTATCCATTCCTGTCCGTCCTTATATCTTCGGCCACGTACTCCTTCTAAACTAGGCAACGGATTTTGATACGGTTTTACTGTCATTTACAGATTTATTTTACGGAAGGTTTTATGTACGTTACTTCCTAATTGTATCCGTGCGAAGCCGGGACGGGTCGCTAGTTAAGAATAAAGTAACCAATACGTGCACGGCACTGGTTTTGCGGAGTAGCAAGGTAATTTGTTTCACTATGTTGTTATGGACCTCCGCAAAGTAACGCCTGAGTCTATTAATATTTTGACTACCAAAAATTAAAACAATTTCGAATGCTCGGACAAAAACCCATCACTTGACTCGGCTTTCGCCGAAAGTAACATTTGGAATAACAATTTTGTATTAAAACCCCATTTATCGAAATGTTTTAAATAGATACAAAATTTTTTCTTCACGACTTGCACCGCTTGCATTGTTGTATTCCTGCGTGGAGAGCTAAACAATCGGTGCAATTATAGGCACAAGAGGTATTCCATCTTGGCCATCTAGGTTGGCATCGCATCTGCTATCCCTTTGGTGTTGAGGGTGTCTATGGGCGGTGGTGATCACTTACCATCAGGTGACCCACTTGCTTGTTTTCCTTTTATATTGTATAAAAAACAAACGTGAAAAATGATCCCGACTTTTATTGGCGATTCCTGGCTCCAAATTTTGTACACCTACTGTGTTAAATTGTTAAATTTTTAAATGTTTAAGATGTAAAAAAACATTGTAATTCTGATTTATTTTAAAAAAATATACCTCGTTGAGTTTCTTGCCGGTATCTGCTCATCAGAGATATAAGTGCGTCCTGTAACCCTGATCTGAAAAAAGATATTTTTAACTTTGACTTTGATTAAAAAAAATCATTTATTTCAGACGTCAAACAAAGGTCCATAGATTGGTTAGTAACAATGTGGTCCTTAAAAAAACTATATTAGTGTAAATCATAGGTAATAGGTTTAGGTTTAGCTTGATTTGAGCTGAGCTCTGACAGGTGAAGCTTTCAGCATAGCAAACTCTTACAATTCACTTTACGATGCTTAACTGTAATCCGCGTCTTTTTGGATGTTTGTATGGAGTTGTACTACTGTTATAGCTGTACATTTACTGTGGTCACAGAGAAAGGAGCATTGAGGCACGTACTGCGGTCCATCGAGTCAGTGACCGCTGGGTGGTGTCGGCCAGAATACAATACAGGAGTCACTTGCTAAAATAAACGATCCCAAGTGACAGTAGCGCTATAAAAGCTGTATACTAGCTGTATAAGCCTATGTATAGCTACTATACAGCTTTTATAGCACTTTTGTCCTAATTAGGATGCTACTCTGCTGTCTATTTGTGCTATCGATGTTCGTTTGAACATCGATAGCACAATCGATCGTTTGCAATCGATTTGCTGTTTAGCAAATCGATTTGAGTGACTTACATAGTCGTATCCGGAATCGATCTTGAGTTCGATTAAGAACGAGGAGAATGCTTTTCTGTTTTCCAGTGTTCAGTCAACTACCGTTAAATTTCCTTTTTTTTAGATTTTGATACACTAAACCAAACCTTAACTTAAACATATATATTGAACGACTGCGTTTTTAAAAAAAAATAGGTTTTCGATAGACATACTTTAACGTAATTTAACCGCGTAATAACGTTAACATCATTTTTTGAAGTTTAGGATTTAACAATTTTAAAATATATTTTTTTTTGTTGAACTTAATAAACCTTTTTTTACAGATTAAATGCGTTTATTAAACTTGTAAAATGTTGTAACCGAGCTTACTTTAATAACCTTTAATCGCCTATGATGACGCTAATGTTTACGTTTTTACTCTCTCTGTTAATCAAGCAACCGTGTTTGATTAACAATAAAGTGGTCCTTCGAGCCGGATTATACAGGATGTCGTATAACAGCTTCTGAATAAACTTACAGCGCGTTTTTCCGCAAACTGGCGGGTTTGTTCTGATCTTTGGCAACATCAGTCGCGGCGGCGGCCGGAAATGAAGCTGACTTAGACGATCCGCAGATTATGTGAGTTACTGCGGCTTATATTGTTTTGCCATGTTGCTGCAATATTAGTCCGGGCGACGAAGTGGCAGCGGGTGACAATAAATAATTTTTCAACACTTGCTTATAACGTGGATTTTATTGCCTTGCTTTTAGGTTCATAATCCAAGTTCAACTCATGTGTTTTTTACATAACGTTATCGTACTAGTGTCTTATAATATACCCCGATTAAGTTAGGTGCGTACCTCATTGCAAGTAATAGGTACGTCGATGAATCATCCTTAATGTAACCGAGTAATACAGTTTTTTTTTGTATGGACTTGCGCTGCTAGCCTCAGACGTTTATGAATAAGAGGGTAAGTATTACAAGTCCTTCCTTAAATCGAATACTTAATTTCTTATGATTTCGCAACTTGTAGACAATTAAATAAAACTATAATAATAGTTTATATTTATATCGCGTGTATTGTAACATATCTAATTCCCATTTCCCGAGTAGGGTTGCCAGATGGCCTTTAAATCCAGAATTTTCCCGGAATTACGTGTCTTCTCCCGTGTCCAGGAATTACACTCTATTGACCCAGATTTCAAATACTACTAGTTTTTGTTTGAAAAAGTTACGATTTCGATATGCACAGCACGGCTGCCAAACACGGCACGCCTTGAATTTTTCTTTTCCCTTTAACAATCACAAGTAAAAATATTATTGTGATTTAAGTTGGATCACTTGCTTGAGGCGGGAATTTAAAAATAATAAGTTATTTTCTTATAATTATGTCCCGGAAATGAAAAGCCTGTATCTGGCAACCCTATGCCAGAGTTTTTAATTTTTGTTTATAAAAGGCTTAAGGCCGAGTTTCTTGCGATGTATTCTTCTCAACAGATGCCATTTTCCGATGTGCTAGTAGAGTCTGTAGTCTTTATTCAATTGGAACGGTTTCATTTTTAGTTTCCAAATTTTCAAATATTTTTTAGTAGCTAGTTTGTTCCGCGGAGTAGCAAGGTAATTTGTTCCAGTTTGTTGATATGGACCTCCGCAAAGTAACGCCTGAATCTATTAATTAGCTAGTTTGTATTTTTAAATATTTTTGTCAGTCTGCCCGTGTACACCAGACCTGAAAAGGGCTCGAACACGCGATATACAACATTATAATTGTTTAATTTCATTGTCTTCCTTAAATCTTTTCCCCTGTGCCCCCAAATAGAGAAAGATTTATCAAAAAAATCTCCCTACAACACTTTCCACCGTTGAACACCAACATCGGTTCGCTACAACAAGATGGCCGCCAGCAAAATAAACACGCCAAGTTCGGAGAAAGTTTACGTGTCCATATATCTTGCATAGCATCATATATCCTTACGCCCTGTTACGCGCCCATCGTAACGTGATCCCTCAGCCCTCTTACTTTTTCGATTGACTTATACTTTCCTTTATGGCGAAAGAAGCGAGGGCAGGCCAGGTTAAGATGGTGGATAATAATATATTATTCAAAACTCAGCAAGTACAAGGTGAATTTCCTTCATAACGTGGTTACAACGCGTGCACGTTTTGACGGAAAAAGTGCGTTAATACGGAAGCGGAATTAAGTAAGTTAGCAAGTGGGGTTTATTTTATACTTTGTTTTGTTAAGAGAAAATTTTATGAGGAGCCTGTATTTTCAACTCCTCGCGAAAAATCAGCCAAGTTCGGGTAAAAATACACAGAACACCCGTTCCTCGAGACTATCACATTATGTTTTCTTGCTAGTTTTTGGATAGGACTTTGTCCACGTACAAATTATGAACTACTTACTAAATTCCACACCCTTTACTACTCCCGAATAGTGGAATTTATAATAATTATTTCTTATTTAAACTCTGAAGAGTTTAGTCCTCTAAATAAAATATTATGTTCCAAATTTCATTTCTCTATCTTTAGCGATTTATGCTATGCGTTGTCAGTCAATCAGTTTAGATAATTTTAAAAATATATCTTAGCAATACAACCTCTGAAAGAAAAAAGAACCTCTTTATTAAGTTGGTTTGTTATACAAAATCGAGGCTAATAGGTATACGGTTCACATGATTGAATGTGATCATCGGTTCGGAATTAGGGACCCCAAGAATGCCCCAAGATGTTCCAAATTGCGGGTGGTAGGACTTTGTGTAAGGTCCGTCCGGATCGCTACCACCGTCTTGCTCGCTAATCCTGCCGCTAAGCAGCAGTGCTTATATTGATGTGTTCCGGCGTGGAGAGCAAGACAGCCGGTTTAATTACTGGCACAAGAGGTATTCCATCTTAGCCCTCTGGGTTGGCAACGCATCTGCAATCTCTTTGGTGTTGCGGGTGTTTATAGGCGGTGGTGATCACTTACCATCAGGTGACCCACTTGCTTGTTTTCCTTCCTATTTCATAAAAAAAACTCACTCTATTCCTTGCTGAGCGCCCTTCTGGTTGCTCGCCCCTCTCTCCGGTAAGCTGACAAAGCTGTCTGAGGCTACCAGCACAAGTCTATTAAAAAAAAAGATTTCTCACTCCCCGTACGAAACTATATTGCGAGTGACTACTTCACGCTTCTGTAAGATTGTGGTCCGGTCAGACTCAGAAGTAGCTGAACATTTTAGTACCTTGTCGCTGTCAGCAATGTGTCAAATTCGAGCCACTCTCATTTCATACGTTACTACGACAAGGCTCTTAAGTGTTTAGTTACTTCTAAGGCTAACCTACTACCCCGGTTGAGCCAACGCACTTCTTACACGTCGTTTTTCTTTCGAAATGTTACTCTTTTGTTTTACAAATTCGAGTCAGAATTTGTATAAAACTACCCATTTTAACCAAACAGAAACACGATGTCCGCTTTCAGGAAATGCAGCGGGGCGGACATGAGAGCGATCCAAAATGGCCGCCAAAGTGCTGGCATCCTGTTGCGCTTGCGTTGGTTTAGTGGCTCTTATCCGAACACTAGCTTACATTTTTACTAGTCATTCTGTAAAATGAAATAAAGGGAAGTGTTTTCAGAGGCGTAACAGGAGGAGGGAGACTTGAACACTACAAATGAGGCAAAATCTTTGCCCTTACTTAGGGTGATAAGTTAAATTCAAAGTCAAAATATCTTTATTCAGATTAAGCTTACAGGAAGCACTTATGAGTGTTAGAAAATTTATCACCATTTTGGAAATAAACGCTAATGAGAAGATACCAGCAAGAAACTCAACGAGTTAAAAAACGAATAAATAAATAAATAATACCATCACCACCAGTAGGTACCTATGGTGTTAATTGAGGCAAATGGTATTTTTTTTTTTTTAATAGCCTGTTGATGAGTCCCACTGCTGGGCAAAGGCCTCTCCTTTTGACCTCCACAACTCCCTATCTGATGCAGTATCTGGCCAGCACCTATCATACGCGTCCAAATCGTCGCGCCATCGCCGTCTTGGTCTGCCTCGTCGACGCTGCCCGTTCTGCGACACCCACCAAGTGACTGCGTGAGCCCACCTCTGTGGGTGCATCCGACAGACGTGTAATGGTAAATTATCTGACGTTAATAAATGCTTCCTGTAAGCCTAATCTGAATAAAGATATTTTGACTTTGACTTTGGCAGATTTCTTTACCGGGGGTCTGTGGATCTATCCTAAAGGATCAAGGACAACATTTTTTATTGTATAAAATGTGGGATTCACAAATAACAAAAAGTCCTAGTAAACTGTTAATAGTGACACGCATAATTAAAAAAATTAAGACTGCGCCGGCGCACTCCACGAAACTAGAAGACGTTCGGGGCACCTCTGCACTGGGGCCGGCGTTATTGAGCTGCCGCGCGTGCGAATGAATACGAGTTATACGATAGACAGAGAGGCATACAGCAGGACGCTTCTTTTACCTTACCGCCGTTTTTGTTGAAAATACAGAAGTATGTAGTAATTATTAGTCTGTGATGAAAATAATTCAGCACTACTACGACTTCTTTATCTTCTTTTTCCTATTTATATTATCTTTATCTTGTTTTCTTTATCTGTACATAGTCTAAAACAAAGTCGACATCCGTTCCTGTCTGTCATCACATATTCGTCAGCTGACACCTTCTAAACCACACGACGGATTATGATACGGTTTCCACTGTCATTAAAATATTTTTACGGAAGATTTTTATGAACAAATACTATTCTAAGTTTCCATTAATAAATTGTCGCCGTAAATCATATATTAGGTATTAGCTACTAAAATTTTACGACAGAGAAAACGATATTAGTTTATTCTTGTTTTATTTAGCTGTTATCCGCAATTCTCTTTATACATAAAGTAGGTCAACGATTCTGGGTAAATACAAATAAAGTTTGCTGTGTACTATGACGCATAAAATTCCTCAATATTTCCCTTGTTATAAAGAAAATTCAATCGATCTGATATCTGCAGACAGTTCTTGTGGCTACATAAAAAGTAATACACGGTAGTGTGCCAGCCAAGTTCTGAAAAAGACGCGTAGCCGCGGTATGCTCATTTAAGGAACCGAATATATTCTCCACGTCCAAAACTTTTTCTCAGCTGCGTTGGAGGTGCCAAATTTATACATGAAAGTTTTTTCATATGTGAATTAGAACAGCATCTATTAGTTAAGTTCTTGTTTATATTTGCATTGTCTTGCGCCTTCTCTGAAATCAATTATTTTCATAACTTTTTAGGTTTACATCCACGACGCTACAAAATGAAACACTCAATTAGAAATCACGTTTTTATCTACATGCAACGATATCTATGTACAGTCAAGGAATTAAATTTCCAACCCACCTAAGGTTCAATAGCATATAGCAAACTGTCACCATAAGAGCTATAGAGCAAGACGTTAGTTTGACATATCGATCTTAATGCATTGCGAATGTCAGACGACATTTCAACGAAATGGGTAGGAAATTAACTTCCTTGACTGTACTTACTAGATTGAGTGTTCTTAACCCACACTACGTTCCACACAAGTGCAGTTCCGACACCTTACCTCGCTAGCTGTCTCGCTTTTTTAAGGCGCCAGAAGGGCCACCGCTAACTCATGCTGGTCCACGGAGCGGGTGCACGCCTATCTAATAGGTTGTTCGATAGGCGTGTACCCGCTCCTTGCGCCCGTGCGACTAAGCGAAGGCCTTAACGTCGTACGCCCTAGTGAACGCGCGAAGGCTACGATCATTGTACTTATGTGCTATTCTATTAGTGTAACCTATATTTCAATGACTATAGGAAATTTATCATTTTCTAATGTCATTTATATTCGATAATTATCCTTTCAAGCAACACGTTTACCATATCTCATTTCATCTCTCAAAGATTACCGACGTCATGTAGTAGCTTGCTGCTGCCAAAGAAAATAAAGAGCTGTTTAATCTTCTTTGCTGCTGCTGGAGTGATGAAATTCGGAGGTCCAGCGAGAGGACCGAAAGGCTGACAAGTATTATTGACTCTTTGGGCTGTTGCTTCCTATGGGAAATGGCATCTTCTTATGAGGTGACCCGCAAGAACTCTGTTTTCTTCAAAAATATTTAGTAACGATGAAATTAACCGAAAAAGATAGAAATTCAAGTAGTTAGGTATTACTAATGTTTTAATTTATGCAAGTAAGCGTGCAAAAAAAATCATTAAATAATTAATAGATTCAGGCGTTACTTTGCGGGGGTCCATATCAACAAACTGGAACAAATTACCTTCCTACTCCGCGAAACCAGTGCCGGGCTCGTGCAAAATAGCTGCGTCCGTGCGACATATACATATTCATGCAAAAACCCACCTCCTCCGCTTCCATACCAAACAACATATATCACACAGACTCAACTACACACCACCACCACTAAACACTAAAACTACACGATCGACGCGCGTTTCGCCTCTTTACGAGGCATCATCCGGATCTAAGCTGATCTGTTTTGCACGAGCCCGGCACTGGTTTCGCGGAGTAGCAAGGTAATTTGTTCCAGTTTGTTAAAAAAACATTAGCAAATAAACCTCTAATACTACGCGTATATCGCAGTATTTTATCAAGGAAGTTAAACTTGGCTCTTTTATAACATTTTTGTTTAAATGGGCAAATATTCTCCATCCCAGACTCAGAGGAACTTAGATGCCGAGATAGATAAGAGTCCATTCTGATCGTTAAATACAGAAGTTATTTCTTGCGAACAATGAAACGACCGACAATATCGCTAGTTACGTAGCAGTGGGTTACAACTGACGGTCCACTTCATTTGTGGGTATATTTAAGACTAGCGGACGCCCGCGACTTCGTTCGCGTGGAATTAGAAGCCTATGCCCGTCAGGGATAATGTAACTTTCTTGGAAAGAATTTTTGAAATCGGTTCAGTAGTTCCAGAGATTACCCCTACAAACAAACAAACAAAGTTTACCTCTTTATTATTAGTGTAGATGTAGACTAGCGGACGCCCGCGACTTCGTTCACGTAAAATTAGTAGCCTATGTGCGTCAGGGATAGTGTAGCTTTCTATCTGTGAATGAATTTTTGAAAACGGTTCAGTAGTTCCAGAGATTACCCCCTACAAACAAACAAAGTTTTTTTCAAGTTGACTTTTTTTTCATTTATTCAAAATTCATACAAGCTTAACATTATACACCAACACGCTTATAAATAACGTAATAGGCTAGATACAAGTACATAAAGGAAATGTCACATAATACTATCAAATCTTCAACTACAATAGTATATGTCATAACAATATAAGAAAAATAAACAATAAAATAGCATTACAATTAAATTGTCAAAACATTATGTCAAATTAAAAAACTAGACTAGTGTAGACTATCCCCCTTATTCAAAAAAAGTTAACAATCTTTTTAAGCTAACAAATGTTTTGTCCCTTTCATTTGAAAGCAAACGTCACAATTACAGATAAAGACATAAGCCATGTTAACTAACAAAAATTTACGCAGCGTTTATGAATAACGCTTAAACAGCACCGTACACTGAACGCGAGTATTAGGAACATCACGGACTTTAATCATTGAGCCTGAATGTAACCCTGTCACGGCGACATTGCTTTGGATTGTTTACTAACACGTGGCTACAGATTGGCTAAGTCATTATGAAAGGGTTCTGTGGTGGCTTAACAATTAATGTCAGCGACCGTACGCGCGGTGCGTTTTCACCAATTATTGATTATTAATCAAAATATCTTTCAGATTACTTTTGCACTTGCTCATTAATGATGTGTCGCTATTTTTTGATTTCTTTTTGACGACCTGTATGGCACAGTGACACATGTGTCAGCTTCCCGTGCAAGAGGTCCCGGGTTCAAATCCTGGTATGGGCAAATATTTGTGAGACGAACACGAATGTTTGTACCTGAGTCATAGATGTTATTTGTATTTAAGTATGTATTTATCTATATACAGGGTGTCCCAAAACCCTTCAAAAAAACATATACAGGGGGGTAGTGTAAGTGATTGCGGACAACCCTATGTATTTTTTTTTTAATTTGGTTGTGTTTGAAAATTTTAATAAAAAATAAAACATTTTACTTGCGCCTAGTGCCTCTCCAACTCAATATAAAAGATGCATGTAAAATGTCATCATACAGTCATTCAGAACAAAATGTTTTAAACATAGAGCGAACGAATGATAACCAAGACCGAGTCTTGTCGTTTCTTGTCAAGCCTCTGTCAAGCGGATCAACATCAAAATGTTTTTTTATTATTGTTGAGTTGCATATTGCGTGAAAATTACTGATTTACGAATTGCTGACTTCGGTGGAACTCGATGGGTTACCATTAAATGGCGAGAAAGCGAGCGCGGGTGTTAATAAGATGTCTCATCGGTAGGCTTTTATCCAAGGCCTTATTATAAGTATAATATTCGTGTTATGTTGAACGTGCGTGGCGATTCTGACCTTTGTTGCGGCCGTATGATAATCAGCGTTATTGTATCTATCTACAAGTGCGCACTAGAAAATACCCTCTTGATGTCTCAGACATGGGCTTCATATTTATGCTGATAAGGAAACCATTTAGAAATGCGATCACCACAGATTTTACCTGTGCTGGCGAGAGACACCTGGCGATCTAGATGTGTCTTGTTCAGGACTAATTTAAAACGAAGATGAGAGGATAAGTCCATCCTTCTTTAGTCAGTGGCAAGAAAAGGTCGCGTTTGCTTTCGATAGCGACTACACAGAAACCAAAACTAAAATCGCGTGATCATACCTGCAGACACAGTTGGAAGGAATAGAAATGAACATTCTAGGGAGTGAAGAAAGGGTGCATGGAGGAAGCCTCGAGCAACTTGTTCCTGGGCAGGACTGATGCCACTATGGGAAGATGGGTAGAAAGAAGTCATTATCAGGAAATATCTTAACAGTTCTACTAGTTTCAGATGAAAGTTATTTTCGCATTTAATTAAATGAATAAAGTCTACGTTTCAGTTTTATTCGCAAATAATTAGCAGACAATTGACGACGAGTGTCGTAAGAAAAAGACCCGTTTACTGTGTATTTGTTCGTCTGCCGTTGAGAGTAGCTTCGCAAGGCCCAATGAAATTAGTAAATTTTAATGCTGTTATTTTATGTTAACGCTAGCTTATAACATACTAACAAAGTTTAATAACTACAATATCTGAGGATACATAAGAGAATATTATGTGATCTATCTTTAAAAATTGCCTTAATTCTCCCAGCATTTTGTCACTGGTGCAATGAGATTTAGGTAGTTACCTATGTTAGAGATGTTTATCAAATGCTATGTTTGTTTATTGTGAGAATAATTTATATGATTTATTAATTACGACTCTCCAAAATACTAAATATCATATATTTCTTTTTCCGGAAAATACATTTACTGAGTAAAATCTGCGTATATTTTATAAAACATTAAAACACACGAACACTGATCCTTTCCTTGTATTTTTATTTCAGAAAGAATGATCAAAACTGTTTAAGTTTTAGAGGAGGCAAAACGAAACACTGAAACTTCGATCTGCACCATTTAATAAACATAATTTACCGCTTAAGGTGTAACTGTTCTTTTCATGCTCATTTTCAATGACTTCACCAATAAGGTGCAATGGCAATAATTTGCCACAGCTTTAGTGGTAAAAACAGGATTTTTGACTAGAATTGTATAGTAGTTATCTTTTACTAACATAGCGGCGGTGGTGCAAGCCCCTTCGCCACCTTAGCCCCATCGATGCACGCGGGCCTTTTGCCACCGCACTTAACAACTGACCTGACTGACAACACATGACCCAGGGGGTCGCGTGTCCGTTGCTGAACGCAGGTTGGCCAAGCCTCGCAATCGTTTCCACTTCTTATGCGTGCCCCCATACCCATGCACTGGCCTTAATCGTCATCCACGTCTGAAATTGTGTGCTAATCAAAGTCGCTGCACCCGGTCTTCAACCACCTGCACTGCCTAGCAAGGTTATATTTATCGCCACCATTAATCGACTTAAAATAAGAATGGTGGTTCTCAATTCGTCGGGATCTTTTTATTAACATATTTATTGTTTTAATGGGATGATGAATACTGTAAAAAGTTTCACAGGGGGTTTTCCATACTTTGGTCGGCCCATGGGTCGGCCTAATACCACTGTATGTGGTGAATGGATGGAAAAGTTGGAACATTTTAAATAAATCCTCTTTTATGTCACTATCTTCTTTGGTCGATCGACAAGGAACTTGTACCTGGCCATGACAGAATGACAGTTACACTTTATATTATACGTCAATCAGAGTAAGAAAATGGGCTAATGCAAAACGAAGAAGATTGATTATAATAGTATAATTTTTAGGAATATCAGAACTGATGTGGTAAGTATTCTAGCAATACCTCTATCCAACTAACCACCATAACCCCTGTTGCAGCAAAACGTACCGACAGGATGATATGATAGTTACATATTCATTATCATGAATGTGCATGTTTCCTTACGACACTTTCCCTCATCGTAAAAGCGTTTGTTACTACAGCAATAACAAAAGTTAGAAAAACTTAATAGTCATGGCGGCTGGTTGAGGTTCGAATCCTTCCTTGCACATTCTAACCCCCGGGAAGGGATTAAAAAAGAGTTTTAGTAAATTCAAAGTTAGACCCAATCTTACTAGTCTACTAGCGACCCCCCCTGACTTTGCACTGATGTAATTTACCACCGAAAACTTAATTAAAATGTATCGTACATAAAAACTCTCTGTACAAAATTGCCTAAGTGACAGTCAAAACCGTATCCATACCGTTGCGTGGTTTAGAAGAAGTAAGAAGCCGGAGATATGAGATCAAACAGGAACTAAGATGGAACTGGATGGAAAGATAAAGATATGCTCTTGTCCTTTTGCTGCATCCTGCAGGATAAGATCAAGCATCTAAAAAAGGACATACCTTTCATTCCCATAACTTATTTTACATATTATTCAAAGTCAGACATTGATACTCATGTGTTTATGTTCAAAGTAATCGATACCTATTCATAAAGATTTTAGGCCATAATTGTAAATAATTAAAAAGTTAATAAATTGTAAATAATATTTGGCACTATGGATAATCATCCATAGTGCTAAATATTATTATAATTTATAAGAGTCATAAATTAAACTCGTGTTTATGTTTATTATGGCATTTTTTATGCAAATGCGAATGCAAGAAAGAACATAATTAAAAAAAGGGACCATGTTCATCCCTATTTTGTCCGTCCGTCCGTCCGTCTGGTCGTCATTCCGTCCGTTCTTCCGTCCGTACGTCCGTCCGTCTGTCCGTCTGTCCGTCCGTCCGTCCGCAGACCGCCGCTCATCCGTTCGTCCGTCCGTCTGTCCGTCAGTCCGTCCGCCCATCCATTCGTCCGTCCATCCGTCCGCCCATCCGGCTGCCATCCGTCCGTCCCTCCGTCCGATCGACCGACCGACTAACGGGTCCACCGGCCGCCGGCCAACCGAGCCCGTCTGTCGATACACCCGCTGCCCATCCATCCCTCCGCTCGCTCGACAGACCGACCGTCATAATGGCGTGTCCGCCCATCCGACCATCTGGCGTTAGCCCATCCGCCCACCCATTCGTTCGTCCGTCCGTCCGCACGTCTGTCCGACAGACCGACTGACCTAATGGCCGCCGTCCGATTGCACTTCTGTCAGTCTGTCCGTCTGTACGGCCGTCCGTCCTCAGGCCCCACTCATCCGTTCATCCGTCCGTCTGTCTGTCAGTCCGTCCGCCTATCCATTCGTCCGTCCGTCAGTCCGTCCACCCGTCCATTCGTCCGCCCATCCGGCTGCCGTCCGTCCGTCCGTCCGATCGTCCGACCGACCGACTGGTAACCTGCCAGCCGGCCAGTCCGAGCCCGTCTGTCGTCACACCCGCTGCCGATTCATCCGTCCGCCCGCTCGACAGACCGACCGTCATAATGGCCTGTCCGCGCGTCCGTTCATGCGTCCATCTGGCGTCAGTCCGTCCGCCTACCAATTCGTTCGTCCGTCCGTCTGTTTGACTGACCTAATGGCCGCCGTTCGATTGCACTTCTGTCCGTCCGTCCGTCCGTTTGTTTGTCTGTCTATCAATCTGTCTAAAGTCCTGAACTAATTTTCGAAATTCCATTACCCTACGCCATTACCAAAGTATTGCTATTGATAAGACATTGTGTTACATTAATAAAACGCACATACTAGACAATAAAGGGTTCTCTTAATTCTCCAACACAAATCCACTACATATTATGGTATGGTGGTGAAGTTAATGATTTTTTTTTAATACAGGAAGGCTAACATCGAAGATGGAATACCTCTTGTGCCAGTAATTTCACCGGCTTTCTTGCTCTCCACGCCAGAACTCAACACTGCAAGCACTGCTGCTTAGCAGCTGGATTAGCAAGCAAAATGATGGTGGTCATCCAGACGGACCTTGCACAAGATCCAACCACCTGCAAAACCTATACCTAGCATCACAATGTTATCGTTTATTTAGTGCACATAGTACTTGTCTCCGTATGCAGCACACAATCATCGCCGCACCGCTACTAGTCACCACTTCTGCTTTAAGACTGCAGCAACCGGCGAACGTCACGCTACTCGCAAATGCCGATGTGTAATGACTTTGTTTGGGATTCCTTTATTAACTAACTAAAAAAAACTTTTAACCGTCAGTTTTCACTGTTCAGTGTTAGTTCAGTTTTAACTGACAGTGAAAGTAGGAGAATCTTATGATGCACAGAATCAGTTTTGACTGTCAGTTAATAGTGATCGTGTATAGCTCGCATAAGGTTGTATAGTACCTCGTCAAGCGGCTATGCTCGCGCCATCTTGCGAGCGATGGCTAGGATAGCTGCGAGACACAATTGTAGCCCACGCTCGCTGTTAGGCCAACCTGTCTTAGTCGCTGCCTTACTACCGTTAGCATCATCTCCTACGCTGGCGACATGGATCACGCAACTCGACACCCGCATCCTAATGTACAGGTCAACAGTGTCGGTCGAGAAGGTGCGTATCACGTTAGCATTCCTGGACATAGTGCTAGGCGAACGAACGCGACGACGACTACCATCGCGTCGTCGTCGCGTTCGTCACCGACCCCGCTGTGTTAAGAACTCGTGCAGCGGTGGTGCAGACTCTTGCGCCACCTTGTGGTCCTCACTTTCTGTCACGCAGTCACGCGACATACTTAAACCACAAACCAATAGGGCTGTCGGGCACCACTGTGCTCATATTCATCACGGAAGAGAGTTCTAGGCTACTTTGTTATAGTTTATCGTCGTCATATGTGGCGATGCCGTTTGAATCTCGTCTGTAACTGCCATCTGCCGAAGCCATCTTAGTGCATGTGCGCACGGTATTTGCAGGGGCGTAGCGAGGTACGGGCAGGATACACGCGCCCCCCCTAGAAGATGCAGTTAATTAGCAGGAATGCTCACGAACCTTAAAGCAGGTATTTTAGGGAGGTACATTTTTCTTCGCCTGCCTTCCCATAACAGAATCCTGGCTACACCCTTGGCCATTTGCCTGTGAAGGTACGTTGTGGGTAGGTTTGTGCCGTCTGTAATAACTCGCATCTCTGCAACGAGCTGCAACGCTTACTACGCGGTCAACACCGCAAAAAACCGAGCATCCCAGTTCTGCGCCCACAGATGCAGCAACAGTACCGATGTCGTCGAAGCCCTGCTCATCCTATAGAGGGTTTTACATGCGCTGCAATGTACTTTTTCAACAAATTACCTTATGTAACCGCACAGTGCGAAAGTACGTCAAAACATGTATTGTCGTTTTGAAGTAAAAATTGATACGCTTGTTAAATAAACCAATTTCATACAACCACAATCATTATAAGTCTAACTAGCGCACTATGGGACTACTTTTTGAGAATAGGAATAAACAGTTTCAAAAATGTTTTTGTTTGTTATTTCTGGTAAACACATTCACGGCCTCAAACACATAAGTGCAATTGGTTATTCCTTTGGAGGCGTGCCCGTTTGTTGACTCAACTTTTTAATCACACCTCGGGCAGCGCCTAAAACGCACATTTGTGTTTGGGGTAGGCAAGCCACGTAATCACCTCTAGCATTTGCGCGGCTTGTAACCTGTGCACCTAGCACGAATCTTCTCGACACGCGTTAACTCGCTACGTATCTCAGTGCGTCTCATTCTAACCAGTCTAGTAGGAGAGAGACGCACTGAGTTACGTAGCGAGTTAACGCGTATCGAGAAGAGTCGTGCTAGGTGCACTGCTCGAATCCGAGCTGTTACAATACGCGGGAATATATCCGGTGACTACGTGGCTGTACGCGTTAAAAAGCACTTCGTGAACAGAAAGCGTATATCTTTATATCCGCTTTTCTAACCAGTTTATGTTTGCGAAATGGATAGGTACTTTTTGTCCAATTACGTTTGTACTCAATATGTTTTAATGGCACCTTTTTTAAGTTGCTTCGCTCATAAGACTCCTTTTACTGTTTATATTACCTAGCCGATGGAAAACGACACATTAAAGTTAGAGAAGGATAACAAAATAGTTATCTGAATCAGAAAGGCAAGCATGCGCCTTAAAATTTCTCCGCCGTCATCGTTTATGCCCTCTTTCATATTGGTCTAATCAGAAAGAGATGCAAACTTATTGTATATTAATTACGTGTGCTAGTCATGCAGTTTGAGACAAGAGTTTGGCAACAAGAAGTTTTAGTTGATTGTTGTTGTTTCTGGTTACTGTCGTTTGAATGAACGAATCTACGGAACGAATGATTTAGATTTGATGACATTCATTTTAGAATCCTATTGCAATTATGATTAGTGTTGAGAGTTGATGGCCTAAAATTGTGACCGATATCTAAGAACTGTAAAATTGACGTCAGAGGGAATCCATTGTAAAGCTGGGAGGTACCGGGAGCAAACGTGTTTTAATACTTTCGTTTTTTTGATCCTACGTCGTCAAAAATTAAAATAATCAAAAAAGAAAAACACAGGGTTGTTCGCAATCACTCACTCTATCACGCTGTATATGTTTTTTTGAAGGGTTTTGGGACACCCTGTATAAGTATTTTATCCGTTGTCTAGTACCCATAAGACAAGGTTTGCTTAGCTTGGAACTAGGGAAATTGGTGTAAATTGATCCAAGATATTTATTTATTTATTTTATTTATTTTACCTCAAACGAGTTCTAGCTGATTTTTTTAGCTAAGAACAAACTTAAACAAACAATATCTCGATTCTCCGATGCCTCAGCTGCCGCGTACGGTACGGTCGACCAAACGCGAATAGCGGCGAATATCTGTGGACAATAAATAAAGCCGTTCAGCTGGTCTATGGAATTGTCGTACCGCGAGAAAGGAGCCATTGTACTAGCTCGGATAGAAACTGGTCTCTTGGAACTGAAATATAGTGACGTGGAAGAAAATAAATCTAGATTCAAATTGTTCGTTGACTGTAAATGAAAGTGATAAGTGAGATAAAAGTTTGAAATTTAATAATTTTACGTACGACAAAACTTAATTTCACATCCTATGTTGTTCTATTCAAATATTTTGGAGTGCCATGTGTCTGAATCATTTTGTTCACAAAAAAAGTAGCCTATGTCACCCGGACTATAATAACGAATCGATTGACACCTCATTAATCAAAATCGGCTCAGTCGTTTAGGTACTACGACGGAACATACGTAAATACAAACATATATAGACTGCTAAAAACATAACCCTTTCTTTTGGCTTTGCCGTAGTCAGGTAAAATGAGGCGCGATACGTTTCACATATTCCTCTCGAAAACGCTCCTTAGTCGCACTACATGCAGCACTCGTGACATCACCATTGTAATAATGTATTCATGCAACCAACACTAAATTGCGTTTATTTTAATACTATCAGCTTTAAAAAAATCTCATACTAATACGTTCTATGTTGTTTAAACTGAAACATGACATAAAATTTAATGTATTTTAAAAATATGGTTGATAAAGAACAGTTTCTATTCCTTAAATTTTTTTTTGATTTTTCGTCTGTATAAATCGTCTGTAAAAAAAACTATTTAAATATGTACAATACATGAGTTTTGTTCTCCTTAATTTTAAGTAAATATTGTACACCAGAAATGGGTAACTGTTGGAACCTAACACCAGTAAATTTTTAATACCATCTATGTACCATGGTTAAACAATAAAGTTTATTCTGGCTAAAAACCCATATTCAGTATACGGTCAGCCTTACGTATATTTTTCATTTAGTTTTATGTCACCTGGAGACGACACGCGAGTGGCGGATACGAATATATCTCACTGCTGGTACATGAGATCTAGAGCGCTGGATCTAGCTTTGCAAGTATAGTCGACCAAGTAATTGCTTGACCACTTTCGAACTTTATCCCTTTGTAATGCGGTCGAAAAGTGGTCAAGCAATGTCTTGGTCGACTATAACAATGCATAATTATAGATTACTAGCGGCCGCGCGCGACTTCGTTCACGTAAAATTAGTAGCCTATGTCCGTCAGGAATAGTGTAGCATTCTATCTGTGAAAGAATTTTTGAAATTGGTTCAGTAGTTCCAGAGATAACCCCCTACATACAAACAAACTAACAAACAAACAAAGTTTACCTCTTTATTATATTAGTGTAGAAGTGTAGACTAGTGACGTGCCCCGGCTTCGCACGAGTACAATCGGGATGTAATGTACTTAAAAATCTTATGTATAAAATACTTAAACGACAATGAAACCCGTATCAAAATCCATTGCGTGGTTTATAAGAAGGTGGCCAAACATACACTATAAGGATTTAGGACGGACAGAAACGAATAGCATCAAGCATCTTGCCTTGTAAACATTCTCCTATTCTTGGCAGCTATGACTTTTAAAGATAGTTGATTGTTACAAATCCGAATAAAAGCTTAAATCGGCAGTTCAATACGCCAGTAAGCACACTGAATACACAAATGCAGACACATTTTTTTATCAGATTATATAAAAGCTTGTTAAAAGATCAAAGCGTTTCCAGCATCTATACAAATGGTGCCATAAAAGTTTACATTTGACAACGCGATATCGCGAGCATTGGCGCTTTGTGCTTTTGTTGGGCGTGCTTTGTGCCACGTGCCTGTGTCGGAGCCTGCATTATTAACGGGCGTAAACACGTGCACCTTTATTGCCTGGAGTACTCCAACCACTCTGGAATGCTTGAGAATACACAATGAGCAAAGCGTAAATTATTTGGAAGAAAAAATAACTAAAAGTGTCATGTTTTCTGGGTTCCCCCTGGGTTTCTAAAAAATAACACTTTTAAATAGAAAATATGCATCACAAAGCAAATAGGATAAACTTGTCAAATCGATGTTGATCGTCATTAAAAATATATTTACGTCTAAAGAAGTACATTTTAGTGTAAAAGTTTCGTTACGTTTAAGTAAGTAGTAAGTATGTTTTGAAATATGCTCATTCCCTGATAAAAATGTAGAAGATGTAGGAGATTTAGTAGGAGATTTAAGTTAGCAGATTATATTAAAATAAACTAGTATTAAAATAAACGCGATCTTAGTTTTAAAACCATACATTTCACTATTAACAATTGTATCGTCAAAGTACACCCCCACCCGACTTTTTTATGTTACCCGACTACGGCAAAGCCAATCTCTAAACCTATGGCAATGATTTTTTTTGTATGTTGTCATTATGTCTTAGAACTAGGTTTGTATGTTTTGATTTTTTAAATGTTCTTCATAGATTTGACAAAATTAGCATTTGAGGAGTTACATACAAAAGAAAAAAGCGTCAATACACACAAACCTAGTTCTAGGGCATACTGACAACACTCAAAAATAATGACTATAGGTTAAGGTTTAGAGGGTGGAAAACGTTATCGCCGCGCGCCGTTTGTATGGAGAGCGCTGGGTTCACACTTTTCTAAAGCTATGATGAGTAAGTCATTCGGGGCATTGCCTTTTATGTAATTGGATAGGGATGACATGCTCCCCTCGTGCCTCGCAGGAGTGGAGGGCCAGCATAATATTCAGGTAACTTTATAATTGAGGGAAGGCTCTCGCCTCAACTGTTAGCCGGGATCGGCCCCAGGGGCCAGGGGGCTACGAAAGGCGTCAAAAAGGGACTCCCCAGGCAATACGCGGCGTGTTAGCTGATAATCGAGTTTGGTCTATCGAGGAATAGAGTGATATTATTGAGGTAAACTGAGAGATGAATGAAAGGCTTAAACTGTGCTTTTGCCGTTTTTTTTCTGAAATAGGAAGGCAAACAAGCAAGTAGGTCACCTGACGGTAAGTGATCACCACCTCCTATAGACACCTGCAACAACAAAGAGAGTGCAGATGCGTTGCCAACCCAAAGGGCTAAGATGGAATACCTCTTGTGCCAGTAATTACACCGGCTGTCTTGTTCTCCACGCCGGAACACAACAGTGCAAGCACTGCTGCTTGGCGGCAGGATTAGCGAGCAAGATGGTAATAGCGATTCGGACGGACCTTGCACAAGGTCCTACCACCCGCAAAACGTTTTTGATGTAAAACTATATTTCACCAATTTAAGTCACAAGTCCAGTAGGGGAATATATTCACGTCCCACCTTAGAACCCTGTCGCTATGACACGGCGAGTTAAACGCCACGCTATGACATACAAATGCCATGCGTATGTCTCTTCGACTAGGTTCTACGATGGTACGTGAATGTATTTTCTTGACTGTACCACGACTCTTTGTGCAGATTTTAGTTGCATTTTAATTTACCAATAACATAGTAGTAGGACCAGACTGTAACCGGTTACTGGTTGCAGCATGAAGAGGACTGCTTTGCCAGGATAGTACCACACTCTTGCAAAATACCGGCTTAAAGTAGTAGCGGCGTTTCGTACGTTAAGTGAGAGATCCGGTGAATAAATAAATCAATATGAGAAATAAAAAAAACAATATCAATAGGAGTTGACAAAGCGGCAATTGCAGGTAAATAGCAACATGTCACATTATTTATCTGTCAAAGTGTGGTATATATGTGTGCTGTGTGCGTAGCTACGCAGTGACGTGGCGACCGTCGTCCGAGCAACACCAAAGTCAATGCATATTTACAAGCTCACCCGTCTTTTCGAATTATTTCAATATTTATATAATTTAACAGTAAAGGTATTCATAGACACGAACTGAGTTAAACACTTAACTATTTTCCATCTAGAAAATTCCTAAACCGCAGCCATTTAGAATAGAATAAAACCATTTATTTCAGGCTGCATAGGCCCATAGAAAAAATACCTTAAAGACTAACATACATATTTATAAAACGAAACATTAAAATTAGCACGTTACTTCGGTGACGTGTGACCTAGTTTCGGGGTGTCCAACAGGCGTCCGCGAAAACGACGGAAAGCGACTCCCTTCGGCCAGAATTCCTGCTTCATGAAGGTCGACAGATGATCGGTCGGCACCCGCACCACAAAGGACGTAAAATTGATGTTGTGGCGGGACTCCAACCGCTCGACCCTCAAGGTGAAACTGGACTTCACTCGTATATACTCTACGATCTCCTCAACCTTCGTAGAGTAATGCAGTCGGGACACGTACAGCTGCTTCGTTGGAACAGCAGGACGCAGCAGATGTCTCGGTCCCGTCGGTGCCATACCGCACAGGCTTAGCTTTAATGTGATCAGAATAGGTCTTTAACCGTTCCCAACATATTTATTAACTTTCGAAATTCACCGAGGTTTCAACACAAAGTCCCAACATGGAATTCGTTTTAAAAAAAGACTTGTTGGACCCAAGGCGTGTGTTAGACTGAGATAGCGCTGCCGAGTGAAGTAAAAGTCGAAGTCTAGCGAAACTTTAGAGCTAGTACGCTAACGCTAGTACCGTGGAAGTGTACCTTAGAGACCTGGGAATAGGCAAGTGACGCCGAAAGTTCACGAACGGTTGCGACAACTATATAAAGCTACAGCCAACTGTAAGCGAGGCTTTCAATTCGTTCCACTTTCTTACAGTATTATTGTAATCGAATATATTAATTTTTAAATTTTTGCGAAAGACGAAACACATTGAAAAATTCGCAGGGTATGGCAGCGGTAATGTGGCGGAAACTGGAATACGCAAGGCACGGAATGCTGATGTTGCAGGTTCGAACCCTGCCATTACCCTAATTTTTCTTTGTGTTGTCATTCATTATGAAATGAAATGAAATGAAATTATATAGCATTTTAAATTCTTACAGTATCTTATCTTTATCTTTATTTGAATGATATACAATGAGAACACAAAGAAAAATCCAATAATTTGAAATATAGGTTAGGTATATGTATTGTATTTATTAGTTTATTATATGTTAATTTATCTTTTTTTTTTAGCTCTTGCTCTTTGTCTGTTCCTACTATAATCCTTTCACACACTCAAAGGTTAACTAGAAGACATCCCTTAAAGGGATAAGTTCACCTTTGTACATCACTGTATCTCTTTTTATACGCATAAAGAAATAAAAACAGTTTAAAACTATTCAACACATGCGCATACATGCACAAGAAAAGGGCAAAGCACAAATATATAATGATTGTGTTGAATAGAATCAAATTTGGAATAAAATACTAACTTCCACCACTCTTTTATTTCAAATTTATGGTGAAATTTCTATAAAATATTTCTTAGTGCAACTAAGGAACTTCAGGCCGCGCCTAGGGGGTAAACGAGCATGTGGTTTGCGTGATGGGAAGTGATCACTGTTACTCATAGGACTCGGCAATCCCATTAGGAGCGAGCGAGCCCATTAGGTGACCTAATCCAGGTCTACTTGCATTTTTGCAGGTAGTAGTACCTTGTGCAAGGTCCGTCCGGATCGCTACCACTATCTTGCTCGCTTATCCCGCCACTAAGCAGGTGCCCGTGTTCCGGCGTGGAGAGCAAGACAGCCGGTGCAGTTACTGGCACAAGAGGTATTCCATTTTAGCCCTCTGGGTTGGCAATGCATCTGCAATCTCATTGGCGTTGCGAGTGTCTATAGGCGGTGGTGATCACTTACCATCAGGTGACCCACTTGCTTGTTTACCTTCCTATTTCATAAAAAAATCCATAGAACTCTGAAAATCTATATACTATTCAGTACAACCTGAGAATAGAGGTCAAAGACCTTATATTGTGAACACTTATTTCTACTTCCTCGCTTACAACCTTTATGGGAGCTAACTACTGGCTCGAGACTTAGTGAGATTCCTCTAGGAATTCCTACTGAATTCATTTTACTAAATAAAAATCTTTTTACACTAGCAACATCTCCTTAGGTAAAGCAAGCAAGGCAAGCTAGTTTACTAAGGCTTAGTAAATGTTTTGTGATAAAAGCACAGAAATAAAACAACTTCTACTACCAATTTCATTAAATGTTTTAAAATGTTGCAGGCTAAAAAGTCAATAAACCAGCTTTTATTTAGTTTCTCCACGCCTGTATTACATCCCTCCTGGGGTTTTCAAACCCACACTTTTTTACTACGCAACTATTTCATATAACAATATCGAACAGCATTTTTTTTTTACTGAGATCAAAAAAGGAGAAGATTATTGTGAATCGTTTCGAAAAAAAATTACTAACAGAAATCAACGAATCGTTTATGAATAAGTATCTCTTTATTGATCACCAAAAAACAACATGAAAAGGTACAAATTACAGGTAGGTATTTTTAAAAGTTATCCCTATTTACCAGAAAGAATACATCATGATATTTCAGCGCAAAAGTTCACACGCGTCTGAAAATAAAATTAATATAAAATAAACCAGCAGAGGAAACACAAATCACACGAAATTACTAAAAGGCGCAGAATGCCGTAATAGTTTGAACCGAGTCCATTGAAAAATCGTTGTGAAACAACCAACTTTCATTGACCTCTCACACCAAACGTACCACCCTCTTTTTTCTCCATTTTGAATCCAGTGGCAGGGGGAACGGGAGGCCAATTTATACTGAACGTTTCTTATTTGGGATGGACCACGCGTTTCAAATAGTAGCCGTGCTTTCCGGTGTTAGAAAACGTTTCTCTTTTTCATGTTTGCCTGGTAACTCCTGTTCGCAGTCACTGGCTGCGGAAATACAATTTCGCTTGGAAAAAAATGGCCGCACCTAAAACAAATTGGATGTTATTGAACCAGTAGTTCGAGCGCCGAAACGTTTAAAACCATGTCGTCGCAAGTTATTGGCGAAGACACGATCAATTTATGACTGTTAATGTGGGAACGAAATACAAATAATAATAATAAGAAGTAGAGCCATATTGTGGCCACTTATTCTATTGCTGGCGGGAACAAAATAACCACAGAACATGTTTGATAACAACCATTTTTTTCCGTCTGCATTACCTTATTTATAATAAGTAATAATAACATACTTGTAGACTAAAAACATTTAAGTTAATGAATGCGATCACCAATGAACAGTGTTTGTTAATAATTAAAGAATTCCGTTGTTGACAATAAGGGCAGATTGTGGTTACTGTAAGTTTCATGAAATGGACAGGTGAATATAAATTTACTCTGAAACTTGTGAATTAAATTAAAGCAAAGTTTAGACACGGCTAATAATTTATTAACGAACTGTGTTTGTGTTATAAGTTTTTCTAGCATTCAGTCTAGAAACTTAATATTGAAGTTTTAAATTAAAATTTTGTTTGAACCGAGACCTTCAGGTGTCTGTCTTAAGTCATGCCAAAAAGTTGTCGAATTGTTGAAGATGCACAGACTGTTTTGATAGCAGAGGAAAGTGGTTTGAAAGTCGCGGTTGAAATATTATGGACGTGGATAGATCCTAGAGGTAATACAAAGCTCTAATTTACTTCTGTTCGTTGATTTTACAACTTTTAAATTTACTGTATAAAAAAAGCCAAACGCGAGTCTAAGTCACACACAAAGGGTTTTGTGCCACTGCAGAATATGCCACTACTGAAATTAAAAGCTAATCGACCGTTGGCCATTTATGTAGGCGTAGACTTTGCCGCTAATTCTTGTGTGGAAGATGGAAATAGTAAAACTCGGGATCGGGAGCTCTTCATTAAAACGACCGTCGTGGTGGTAGGAAAGGAGTACATTAATTAAATGAAAATAATGGCAATTGCTGCCAACCTAAAGCAGCCTAATTGAATGGCCGTTGTGCCAACATAACCTACTGTTGGTGTTGCCAACAAATAGCTACTCGACAACAGATGGCGTTATAATCAAAGATACGTCTAATGTTATTGTTTGTTGTTATAGGGGCCTTAGTATTACACTCTGTGAAAATTTCAATTGACTACTTGTCACGGTTTAAAAGATAGAGTCCTGTGACAGACGGACGGACAGACAACTGAGTGGTAATAGAGTCCCATTGAATCCTTTGGGTACCCTAAAGATGCACAATGTCGAATGAGAAACCTCTTCCTCCAGTTTTTTGAGGTTAGTTCTGGTAATTTCTTCATACAAACATGCGGTAAGAGTTGTTGCAAAACCTATTTTTAAACGCGTTCAAGTAACCCAAGTGTTCGAAGTTACCAGAAGTTACCCATATTTCGCTTAGTAGCAAGGTAATTTGTTCAAGTGTATTTAAAAATAAGCTCGAGCCTGTTTCCTTTTGGGGTAGGCAGCCATAGAACGCTGTTTGCCTTCGTTCTGACATACTTCCCTTGCTTCCTCCGCAAACATTTCACATGTTTGACGGTTCCAGGGACATCTAATGTGGCCTGTCTTTATATTCTTTTTTGTTAACATTTGTTATAAACACAAAACTAACGAAATTTAAAGACTGAAGAGCCAGTTAATGATTCATGAACTGATTGTAGCAGAAGATATAATTTTGAAACTTAAACCGTGTTGTTAACCCTGTGATAGCGTCCGCAAGATCAATTTATCCATCTTCCGACTGGAGATATTAAATAAATCAGTCTTCATCTCTCGTATAGGCGTAGAGCTAGCGACGATTGCAAGGTTAAACTAAAAAAAAAAAACTTTCAGAGGACATGGTAAGAATAATCTCTGAGCCAGGAACGAGTGTTAAAGGAGGTATTTGCCCATCAATGGGACAGCATTTAATTTAATATACATATAAACAAAAATATTATGGGAAAAAAACACCTTACGCAATAGACAAGGGAGTTTTCAAAACTTTGATTTAGTCATATGACAAATTTTATTAATAGAATTTAATTTATTTTCAATAGAATTTAATCTCAAAGTTGCTACTACTTCCTATCAATACCTACTTTAAATTCGTATAGTCATTTTACGATCTTATTTCTCAAATGTTAACATTATATGCACATAAATACACATTAAAAAAGCAAAAAAAATGCATAGTTCCCGCGAGACAGCGATTAACGAAAACTACGCGGACGAAGTCGCGGGCAACAGCTAGTCTGAAATAAATCTTTATCTATCTATCTTTTTTTGGCAGACCGAGATCTCCCGATACGAGAGTGCCATTACTTACTGGGCGTTTCAGACCTAGCCTACATTTTTAAACCAAGCCAAAACAATATTTCTTTTTCTTTAAAATTTTTGTATTTTCTTTCCTGCTCATACGGCGAGCCCAGTTAGTAATGGCACTCTCGTATCGCGAGATCTCGGTCTGCCAGAAAAAGATAGATAGATAAAGATTTGTTCCTTTATTTCACTCTGCTCACATTCTCTAGGCATTTACTATATACGTTTTAGTAATAGAATTTCAAAAAGAAACACAAACTGCGCCCTGTCTCTCGGCCTATTTTCATCCTATCTTATTGTTATTCATGCGTTCGTTTGTTTCTTTAACTAACTTCCTTATTTATTACAAGGGGGGAGCGTGGGGGGGACTAATAAGCCGATTCTTTATGCAAGATGTTTGCCATGGTGCCCGGTCTCCCCTGCCGGTACAAGCTCAGAATAACACAGTGTAAACTCTACAGGCGGACTCTGCACGAACACTTTCACGTGAACTACAATAGAATTTAATTTTAATTTATTCATCGAGAATACCATCATTATTCATCATCGCCATTTGGACGACCGGATAGCCTTAGCTGTAGTAGTTAGAGGCACTGACTACAAAGCTTGATGTTCCGGGTTACACCTAAGGTTCAATATCGTATAGCTAACTGTCACCATAAGAACTAACTTGAGCAAGACGTTAGTTTGACATATCGACCTTAATGCATTGCGAATGTCTGACGACATTTCAACGAAATGGATAGGGAATTAAATTATGTGACTACTAATAACTTAGTTATTTTTTTATTAATGTACGGTTGCAAACATTAATTGTTAGGCCCCCACAGAACCCTGTTATGACTTAGCCAATCTGTAGCCACGTTAGTAAACAAACCAAAGCAATGTCAGTGAGACAAGGTTCTATACAGGTCTAAAAACACTGTACCTTCCGTAAAAAATCACTAAATGACAGAAACGAATAGCCGAAGTAGACTTGGTGGTGCATGCATTTTTTTAATTACCGGATGGTAAGTAATCACCACCGCCTATAGACACCCGCAACACTAAAGAGATTGCACATGCGTTGCCAACCCAGAGGGCTAAGATTGAATACCTCTTGTGCCAGTAATTACACCGGCTGTCTTGCTCTCCACACCGGAACACAACAGTGCAAGCACTGCTTAGCGGCAGGATTAGCGAGCAAGATGGTGGTAGCGATCCGGACGGACCTTGCACAAGGTCCTACCACCCGCAAATGTCAGCATTTCTGTCGTATCCGTACGCATACGTTACGTATACATCGTTTGTAAGGGCGAGCGTTTTTAACCCGTTTTTTTCAGTCATCCGTAATTGAAAGAATTCCGTCCGTTATTCATGGAATCCACAGACGGCGACTGGCTGAACAATGTTAATAAGAAAACTCCGATTTATTGCAGTCGTAAAAAGGCGATGAATAAAATCGCAGTTGATTGCTCAATTTTGCTTTATTAAGCTGAAGACGAATGGAATATTATTGGTGTTTCGGAATTGATTCAGTTGGTCCTTAATCTTTGGGTTCAATTATAGAGAAACATCTACGTAAAAAGTCGATGTGATATTGCGTGCGTGTTGTTCAACACAAATAATAAAAAATACGAAGAGTTAAGTTAAATCGCATTTGTACAGTAGGGGAAATCACGTACCACCTTAGAACCCTGTCGCAATGACGCGACGCGTTAAATGCCACGCTATGCCATACAAATGTCATGCGTATACCTCTTCGACTAGGTTTTACGGTGGTACGTGTTTGGATTTCCTTGACTGTACATGTTAAATATTGTATGTAATAGTTTAACATAATTATACTTAGGCACAGAATAAATAATAGTACAGAAACTTCTGTTTTACGACCGCCATTAAACGAATTCCAACTTTATTCACACGCACAAATAGTTCGTATTACTTCATACACCATGCGCCAAGCGGCGCGAGTCGAAAGAAACGCGCCGCCCGCGCCCGCCTTCCCCCCGCTACTCCCGACGACGCTCTAGGGTTGCGCGGCATTCGTTTTCAATGACACGGCGGGGACGAGCGAGCGAACGCGCGGCAAGCCGACAGCTTTCTGCGATTTGCCTATGTCATTGGCGTACCTACAATGCGGAGTGGAACCCCCCTGACTTAGGGTCGTAGTTTTGAACCGAACTCAAGTTCCAGCTCCATTTTATGTTAGTATGGAGCCTTAGCAATGAATAACTCGTCGTCGAATCTTTTTGTCCTTTCTAGCGTATCGTCCTCCATAGCTAACTGTCGTATCTAACAACAGTTTACAGTACAGTTACGACAGTTAGCGGGGCGATACAAATGGGGAAAAAAAGCTACGGAGCGATTGTAGACTTAAGCCCCTTTTCAGTAAGATGGAAAATAGCTGTTGTTATATTTTAGACCTAACTCCTGTTACACTTGCACCCCAATTTAACTGTCTTGTTTTTATCCTTTGACATTTGATCCACCTATTAACTAAAGTCGGATTCAATACAAATGGCTGATGTTGTAAACAAACCAATTTTACCATAATCACGGACTTCTGAACAACGAGCCCAATTACCCATTTTTGTATACTTTATCCTTGTATTTTTATTCCTTTTAAGTCAGAATATATACCTATTAATCTATTTTTATTTCAATAAAATGTGTCAAACGCCATATTTGTTTACAATATTGGCCATTTCTGTCAAACCCGACTTTAGATCTGCCCGTAACATTCCAAATTTAAAACTATTCCAACAGAAGCTTTCAGTGTAAACAGAATGGATGAAAATGACCAAGGTATCGGTGCTCTAAGAACCTTGCGAACAGGAATTCCAATTCTAACTCAGAATGTACAGAGTCTGTTTTAGAAAAGCAGGTTTTTTTAAATGTTTTATACAGTTTACAGAACAGAGCAATATTGTCATGTCTTTACTAAGTTATTTATTGTAAACGTGCAGATGTATAGTGGAATGTATGTTTGTTTCGTAGCTGTATTTTCCCGCGGCTTCGTCTGAAACTCTACCGAGAAAATTTATAAGTAGTTCTTGTTCACATGGAAACCAGTACCTGGTTAATTGAAATGTGTATTATATATGTATTTTTTTATTTATTCTTTCCTCCAGATAATTGTCCTAGTCCCGGGTATTGAATTTGGTATATTCTATGAAAATGAATATCAAAAATTTATTTGCCATTTTTCGAAAATGGAAGGTTCTGCTGAGAAGAAACGCCGTAAGAAACTCAGCAGTTTTTTTCTCTTTTCAAAACAAGATTACAGAGCAATATACATAATCATCACCATAGTACATGACATACACACATACACCAAAAAATAATGATAACAATAAATAGCACAGCAAGCTTTAAGCATATTGAACGAACTGCGATTTGCCTACTCTGTAGGCAAGGCGGCTAAGTGTACCTACAGTGCGGAGTGGAACCCCTCTGGCTTAAGTTTAAAATCATGATTGCTATTTTGCAAGTCAAACCAAACAAAGTATCGCCTTGACACCTCTCAACCACATAGTAATACGATAGACTACGTTAAGGGGTATAGCTGTATAACGTAGGCAATGAGAGCGTTGACCCCAGCGCTGGGAGCTGAAGCGCTCGCGGGGCATTATTGCAACGTCTATACGACTCCTGTATGACGACAATAGCATGCATTGCAACAATGGAAATTATTCCCCTCGGAATGGTGGAGTTGATTTTCCATTTTAGAGTCGCGAAGTTTCCTTCTAAGGAACCTAGGTTAGAAAAGACAGTACACAAAGTAAAAGCTTTATTTTTTTCTCCTAAGCTAACCCGATAAATGCAGTCCTGTCTAAATAAAAGTCCAATCCATTTTTTTTATTCTATGACGCAACTAAAAAAAACTGATATTATTACCCAGAGAGCTAAGATGGAATGCCTCTTGTGCCAGTCATTGCACCGGCTGTCTTGCTCTCCACGCCGGAACACAGCTGCAACATTGCAAGCACTGCTGCTTAGCGGTAGGATTAGCAAGCAAGATACTGGTAGCGATCCGGACGGACCTTTAGAAAATCACGTAATTTTGCTGATTTTTAAGAGTTTTGAACCCCCACCCCTCCCAAACGCAACGGCGCCCAGCAGCCAGACTGCCACGAAGATAGTCCAGAAACACGCCAAAACACGACTAGAGTATTTTAAATCGTTTGAAAATGACGTGAATTTTTTGCTGCTATCTCTTAGTCTACTAGGTCAGCCAGGCTTTTTGCATCCACTGCGGGTCCGCCACTTTTGATAATCCTATTAACTCACAAATCCAGATAACTAAATTATTATTACACAGCATTGTTAAATAAAAATGATAGTAAACTGCGTACATCCAAAATCCACGTCGCGGCATAAATTCCGAGCCATTTCGCGCGTTATAAAATTCCGTTCCCGTTGCTATGGCAACGGCGGCCATTACCTCAGAAACCCGAGCCGAAATGTAAATAATAATGGAGTCTATCTGCAGTAATGAGCGCGTGTAGAGATCCGAGATAAAGTGCTTAGATAATGAAATTATCCCGCCGTGAGTGCTAGCGTTCATCACTGTTTTAGGTCGCGTGAAACGTTAAAAACTGGGAGACTTGAGGTGTTAAGTACCCGAAGGAATGGTGGAAAATACTGCAAAGGCCGCAAACCCTGCATACAAACTGATCCACGCCAGCTGTTCATGAGTCTGAACACGACTTTAAACTCTATTAATTATTGGTGGATTTACAGTTACAGAACTTGGTAAGGAAAGGTAACCCTAACTGTCGCCAACAAAGTCCCAACTTCACAGATAATCTTGGAAATATTTGCTAAAAACTCAACTGTTACAGTGTTGCAATTTATCGCGCCATATTTCAGTAGAGTATTGGCTTTAAATCGAAATATAATGTCTCCTAGCTAGTTTGGGCTCCCATTAGTCACTCTTAATAGCTGCGGCTTGCGTTTAAATTTTATAATGCCGTCTTTTAACGAGATCAGTTGTGGCTAAGTTTTGGGGTGCATTTTTAAGAAATAGTTGGTGAAAACTTTTAGAGCTTAGGAGTTCGATTTGCTCTGAAAATAGCACTCTTTTATTCATTTTGGTTTGATTCAACTTATGACAAAATACCATATTGAAGACTGGGCAATACAAATTTAATCCATCTTGGCTTTTCGAATATCATGGCTTGGGAAGCCATGATATTCGAAATGCAAAGGTAAGGATGTTCGGATATTTTATGTTGGTTTCACAATCACTCATCTGAGCTACCCAATTTCATCTAAACCCGTCCGACTATTAATGCGTGTTTTGTTTAGTATTAAATAGGAAGGCAAACAAGCAAGTGGGTCACACACTTGCTTGTTTTCCTTCCTATTTCACAAAAAAAAGTATGATTTCAAAAATCTATCGAATTGTAAATAAAATTAACATAAAGAAAAACCACTGCAATTGAGCGCGCCGTCACTTGTTCCCAGAAGTTCTAGTTAAATTCCCGTTGGGTTGGAGTTGGCGGAATCACGTTTACCCCGAACTGCGAGTTAAAATGTGCTTGTTCTAAAAACCGAATGTTCTGCCAAAATGTATGCAATTCTGTGAAATCATACGTAACTGTTTATCAGGCGCGACCGCTGCAGTTTTTTTTAAGTGAACGAGCGTTTCCACTTGAACTTTTGAACGCCGCGCCGCTTCTATAATAGAAACCTTATCGTTCACACGCTAAGCTTTTCTTTGTATGTAACGAAGTTATACTTTATGCGAATGGATACGATGTTGGCGTTGAACTCATAGCGCGGATATATCGGTCTTTAGCGTTGAAAACGTTGACCAAAAAATTTCTATGTCGTCCCTTAGAACGTGTATCTTAATACAAGTTCCTTAGCTCGTCACAAAACTTCTGTTCTCCCTCGATAATCAACATACGAAGATTTTTCATTGATTTCAAACAGTTGTCAACACTTTGTTGTAACCTCGTTTGAAGGGACAAGTTTACTGTACATGTCTTCTAATAAATTGCTTATTTTCCCGAGTTTAGTATAATAGTTTGATGCATAATTAATTAAGACCTCTAAAAACTACACCTGATCTGCTTCGAGTGTTGTGTCGGTAATACGGGAAGACTAATGCTCTATAAACCAATAGTAGTAATACAAATTATTGGTAGTGTCACTTCGACCGAAAAGATCTACATCATAGTAAATCACGTTTAAGAGATTAAGTATTGCTGTTCTTTCTTTTCTTCATATACAATACATATATTATTTTCTATGTAGTCAGGCTTTTTGTAAGAACCAGTTACAACAGTTTCACCAGTCCAGAAAACCACTCGTCTTGTGTAGCAACTCATCATAGTTAAGTTATATTTTGTAAGTTTGTTTTTGTATATTATGTACTTTATGAAACTGAATAAATAAATAATAAATGAATTTTTTTGTCAGTTTACAGGCATGTATTCGACGCGGCGCGTCCGTCCGTTTTCAGCGCCCATACGTCCCCACCGCGGAGTGTTGATAAACGCGTATGTTTATTTTATAGGGGTGTATTCTGAACTTTTTAATGTGTGATTCAATAAACAAGAATGTCGGCCGCTCTCAATCCGGACGCATTGGGGGCGTATTACGAACGCGTCAGCGACTCGCGTAACATTGTATGAGCGCTGAATCGCATTATTTTCCATGTTTACGCTCCAAAAAGTAGCGAGGAATGTGGAAAAATTGCTCGCTGATTTTGATCGGGCATGGTATTTTAATGGAGTTGCGTAGATGTTTTTATAGAACGCCGGGATATAATAATATTGAGAATTCTTTGGCTGTGTTGTCTTTGGAAGGTCGAATATAAAGTTATTTTATCTACACACCTATCATAATTGCTCAATAACGCGTTCAGAAACCGTTGGAAATGACCAGCATTATTACAACCAATTTTATTATGAGAAATTTCTTGTCTGTGGTAGTAGGCAAATCTGTACTGTAATGGTCATTACAGTACCGATTTCTGTACTGTAATCGTCATTACAGTTCCGATTTGCATAAAATACTATAGTACAATCCCTTGGGATAGACAATAATGTTCGTTCGGTGGTCAGTTACAATTACATTTTCAACTAAACTGAGAATTACACATTTGAAGACTAATAAGTTGTTCTATTTATTTGACATTATGTATGTTAAAACACTTAATAATACATAGCGTTTCATTCCAGATAAAAAAAAGTTGTGTCCAAATTTTTTAGCGTAAAGTATCCTTTATATTTATTATTCATACATTTATTTAGCTAGCCGTGTATGGTTAGTTAGAGGTAGGGTGTAGGTTTTGTCTAAAGTCGTTTAGTGTTTCACGTGTAAAATTGTGTTAAACACACAAGACAGAT
Source organism: Ditula angustiorana (assembly GCA_963691745.1). NCBI lineage: Eukaryota > Metazoa > Arthropoda > Insecta > Lepidoptera > Tortricidae > Ditula > Ditula angustiorana. Next base: position 1,721,463 of record OY829480.1, on the reverse strand, counting down.
TCCTCTTACCGTTCTACTAATCTTAGTTCTTTCTCATATTATAAATTCTAAAGTTATGATGTTTGGATATTTGGATTTTTGTTCCTCAACTACGCATAAACGGCTGAATGGATTTCCATGAAATTTGGCAGAAAGATAAATCATATTCTGGAATATAAAATATAGAATAGTCCGCGGATAAAAGTTTGTCCTTAATACGAGTAAGTATGGATTAAACCTCATAGAAGTTTCACAAAATAATACCTAGACTACCACTTCCGTATGCAGATTTACGCAAATGCAAGTAGTTTAACGTATACGAAATTGTTAGTTCCATTTCCGACCGCAACCATTCCAAATTCGCACAAACTTTACCACACTGCGAATACAGAGCTCAATTACACTGTTCTCTCCGTCTAATGGCGGTACTACACTCACTGTTCGTTTACGTTCCGGCCAAGAACTGCAGGACTGGAGCTGTTCTTTTATGTAGGAGTTAGGCAAACGAGCGGACGGGTCACCTGATGTGAAGTTATCACCGCCGCCCATGGATACCAGCAACACGAATAGAGACGCCTGTCCGTTGCTGGCTTTAAAAAAATTTTAGACCCTCCACCAAATTCACGCAAACACTTTTTTTATAAAATATGATGGCCAACGAGCACGTGGATCATCTGATGATAAGTGATCACGATCATCATCGCCCATAGACACATTCAACACCAAGGACACTGCAGATGCGTTGTCAACCCAGAGGGCTGAGATGGAATACCTCTTGTGCCAGTAATGTCACCGGCTATCTTGCTTTCCACGCCGGAACACAACATTGAAAGCACTGCTGCGTAGCGGCTGGATTAGCGAGCAAAATAGCGATAGCCATCTGTCCCTTGTACTACAAAAGTTACGAGTGCTAAACAGTACAAAATTGGTTAGTGTTTTCATACAAAAATTTTAAGTTCATGGACGTTTGCCTCCCTTTTCCATACAAAAAAAACTGTAGCACTTGTAAGCTGTGTGGCGCGTCCGAACCTGGACGAACCTTGCACGGGATTCTACCTACGACAATCGAATATTGCATTCACCGAAACGATGCGAATAGCGAAGAGAAGCGATATACGATTATGAAGTCGCATATGGTAAAAAAACAGTATAACAACTTGTGAGGACAAGTCAACCAACCATACAAACACAACTCTATTCTCAAAGGCCATAGGACGTGTTTCGATCTTTTTGCGCGTCGTGTCCACTCTTTACCGCTGACGGCCACCTTGGCCCAAAAAGAGGAAGAAACCTGCGCGTGATAATTAAACAATCCCTTCCGGTCCTTCTGGGCACAGGAAAAACTCCCAGAAGCACATTTATATCACACCATGTTGACGTATCCAACTATCACATTCCGCAGATAGCCGCAGCACAGCGACCGCTGCTGATGCAGTAAGTTAACTTTGATCACGGTGAAAAAACGTTCCATAAAACCCATTGAACTATAATAGTATAGTTACCCTATAATAGTTAGTTAGTTACCTATAGAGGTTATACTAGAATAGCTCATTGATTGTGGCCCTCGCAGTCGCACAAACTTTCAACGGGGCAAACGACGTAGACGTACGTCAATCTAGTAAATATATAAATATTGTTGACAGATCCAATGTTTAATGTTATGAAAAGAGAAGAAATAAAGGAATAAACTGCTGACTTTCATACGGCGCTTCTTTTCAGCAGAAAGTTCCATTTTCCGAAGCACTGCTACCAGTGCTTTTGTGGCGCTACGTGGCGTACTTGCAAAATCTATTTTTCAGCTTCATTTTTATTTTTTTATTTTCTAAATGGGAATCTTCTTGCCTCAATTTAATAAAAAAAAGATGACCTTATTGGAAGTGACACATTGAAGCCAAATTCATGGAACACATCTGATTACAGCCAATGGTCTGCAAGCAGATGGAACAGTACATAATATTTCAAAAACCAGTGTAATCACAACTTGCCGTACTGTTGCGCCCGCGCCGCTGCGGCGCAAGGACAAATGGTCGCCGGGGGACGGCCGCCTTATCGCCGACTCCATTCCGCTCCCAGGGCTGCGACACTCATTTTTGGTTATCAACTTCTGTGGAAATGCCCGGGATATAGTTATAGTTAGGTAATTGGCTGAGTAAAGGGTGATTCGTTTGAGGACCGCGGAGAAAAAAGTGTTATTTCTGGGATGTTCGGAATGTTATCGGTTGAAGTTGCTGGCTAGATAGGATGGCGTGTAATACGGAAAGTTTTTGATTCGCCCTCGTATTTTCTAGATGGAAGTGTCTATTGTCGGTGTCAATGTCGATTCAAAGATGGCGCCGAGACGTACGGCACATAGCTTTCTAGGGTGAATTTCTACTGGTTTTAGTCACAGACTACTAAGAGATACTACGTATATTCTAACTGCTATGACTGTAGTTTTTGGACGATTCGATTTACGTCAGATCATGTGATGGTTATGTAAAAATATTCTCTCTTGTTGTATTTTTTTTTGTAAGTTATATTTTAGACCTCGATAGGAAAAGTATTTAAAATTAATTGGATAATAGACAATTTTAACTAAATATTTAACCATACTTATGCTCAGAATAAAACCTTATCAATTTAACATTGTAACATATTGACATTCACTTCGAAATATTGATTGTTAGCTGTAACGAAATAACCCTTAAAAATAAATTGATTATCCATTTTAATAAATGCTCAACATTGTCAAACTAGATTGAAATATTTTATCACGTTCACAATATTTTACCGGTTTTATGCAGAATTCAAATATTTGAAATTTGGAAAACTCGATACCACCGTATCTCGCAAAACGCCGACGTCCAACAAATATTTTATAAACTTATCTCTTTTGTGTCGGAGGTTAAAAAATAACTTAGAGCCAAAAATACCGCAAAATTTCCAAAAATACATCGTTCCACCTATGGTGGTGGGATACTATCGTTTCTTTTACGCTCGGAGAAAAAATATTCCGGCACCCCCTGTATAAACTACCTGTTAATTACAACAGTGCTAACTCTTAAATAATTTGAGCGTATTATCATGTCCCCTAGCCCTCAGAGAGGGGGCGGAAAGTTTTAATTACTTATATTCAGACCCTTTTACAGAGTCAAAGCTCACGCGCAAAGGGTTGTCTTTAAATGTGTCTTCATTACACTCATTTGCCATAATTAACGTATCGCGGTTTAGATTAAAGTAGTCGTAATAAAAACTTTAAACTAGCTGTTACCTACCTTTGATTTTGTATACGTGAAAGTATCTGTTATTCTCAGGCAACTGTGATTTTGCACGGTACAACTTGTTACTTGAGATAATTGAATTTAGGAGAGGTTTTTGATACATATCAATACTTTTAGGGCCTTATCACACTGGCGATTTACGAGCGAGTTCAGTGCCAGGTGAAAGCGAAGCGGGCACGCCGCGTGTTCGCAGCCAGCTCGCAGCGAATACGCCGCGGGAGCGCGACGTTATCTCGACCTCATCCTGAATACTGTGGCGGCCAGTGGGCGGCCAAGTACAATCAAAGACACATATAAGCGAGCATTAAAGACGAAACTGCGAGAGAGTGTCATTTTTCGAAAGGGAGGCATACAGTATGTACTATGAAGCTAATATGTCTGTCCCTTTCGACCATCGACAATTTCTCTGAATTCCCACTTTAATGGTCGGCTAATTTCGTTGCTGTTTGTACTGTCATGCGGCTGTATGAGATTCTTATCCACTAGGCGGTAGATTGTTTGTGTTTTATATAACTTACTTACGTAGTCAATAATAATTTCACCGTCACTAACAAATCTGGATTAATTATGTACTTTGTAAATAAAATCATTTAAATTTGAATTTATTATCATCGCGTGTATACAACGAGCTCGCGCTGCTCAATCTACAACCCGTCAGAATTAAAATATTCACGTTTTTTGTGTGCTATTTGCATGCCTAAAGGTGGGTTCACAATGCATAGAAACTGCAGTATCTCTATAATTTTCATGCTCATATCGCTGTCTTGTGCACCTAGCACAAATATTCTTGATACGCGTTAACTCTCTACGTAACTTAGTGCGTCTCTCTCCTACTTGGCTAGTTAAAACGAGATGCACTGAGTTACGTAGCGAGTTAACGCGTGCCGAGAAGATTCGTGCTAAATGCTCTGATTGATCGACGCGTCGCTTTGCAACTTTGGATTATGAAACCGCCTTAACACACTTCATAATTTCAGGTGATGTCAGTGTAAAGTGACGTGATAGCTCACAAACTCTGTTTCGTTCATGTTATCCTGGTCACATACAACTCTGGAGTTCCCCGTGATTGGTATTCCGGGGCATGGTGCAAGTTTTCCCATTACCCCTGATTAGAAGACAGGTTAAAGGGTTCCTTCGGATAAAGTTATATGGTGTTTGCCTCGATACTTACTTGTAACATGGTTATTGGAAAAAGTATAGGATGAACTTTTCAAGTGAAACGCGTTTGTTGAACAAAAATTAGATTGTTGCTGAAATGGAGGATATCGATTAAAATTAATTATAATGCTAATGAATGACAACACAAAGAAAAATTAGGATAATGGCAGGACTCGAACCTGCAACATCAGCATTCCGTGCCTTGCCAGTTTCTAAAGTTTTCCATATTGATTAGTTTAAAAAGGACACGCTTTCAAGACCGATCAAGCCCCGACCACATCATCTGCGTGCGATATCTATTCTGTTCTACATCTCTCCTTTCAAACGGTTGTCTGGAAGAGATCGCTTATAGCGATAAGACCGCCTATTGTGTGCCGTATGTTTTCCCTCTATATGTATAGTAACTTTTTGTGTTTTGTGGTGATCAATAAAAAGTTATTGTATTATATTGCAGCAGTACTTGCACTGTTGTGTTCCGGCGTGGAGAGCAAGACAGCCAGTGCAATTAGTGGCACAAACGGTATTCCATCTTAGCCCTCTGGGTTGGCAACGCATCTGCAATCTATTTGGTGTTGCGGGTGTTTATAGGCGGCGGTGATCACTTACCATCAGGTGACCCACTTGCTTGTTTCCTTCTTATTTCATAAAAAAAAATGCATCAGATCATGTCATCTGTAAATCCTTACTTTTGATTTTGGATTTCATTTCGCTTTTATAGTAATAAGTATATCCAATCAGAAGTTGATTTCAGCATTTAGCCATCTAGTAATATCCGCGGTCTAGTTTAAAGCAAGTATACCAAATGTAAATAAAATAAAGATAAGATAAAGTCTTGATAAATATTTATTAGACCTATTGTAAAATTTTAACTCCAGGCAGTTTCCAAAATAAATAAACGGAATTGTCACAACGAAAACTTGATAATTCTATCACGTAGCGCCCCGGGCAGAAACGGTTTTGTTTTTTTATACCGAATTGTATAAATTGTTATTTTTTAAGTGAATTAACACATATTTTTATGGAGCAGACGCCATGTTACCTTTAGACCTTGAATGTCAAAGGGACTTAATAATTCATCGCAAAAAATGTTTAGGAGCTATGTAAATTAGAAATCAGATTAAAATGCCTTTAAAGCAGTAAGGTAAGTAATTTAAAGTAGAAAACGTAATGTACCTATATAGTAATGTGAAAACATGTGTTTGTCTACGTCTACACTATCTACAGTAATACAATAAAATAAACTTTATTTATTTGTTTGTCTGTAGGGGGTAATCTCTGGAATAATTGATCAGATTCCAAAAAATATTTCACTAATAGAAAGCTACACAGGGATAGTGATCCCTGACGGACATGGCTACAACTTCAACGCGAACAAAGTCGCGGGCGTCCGCTAGTTTGTAATTTAATCACGCATATACCTACTTCTCAACGGATTTCGATACAATTTAACAGACAAATAAACAAGTATCTGTTTTAACATACTGAATACTTTTTATCCCGGATAAATGAAATTCTCGCGGGATAGCGATGAACGAAACTTGGGCAGAGGAAGTCGAATACCAATACCTGTCAGTGGAATGGAACTATGCCCAGGCTAATCCGTTTAACCGTTTACTGTGGCGTATATTTCCGGGAAAAGTCAAAGCTAACCGTGTCCCGATCCCGCGATAATCCCGGAGCGTCACGCCGGAGATAAAGGCTGGAGATTTACCGCATCCCGGCCGCTGTTTATTCAATAATCGCTAACATATCACGAGCCACATCACACATCCTCCAGACAGTACGATTAATACTCACTAGAAAAGTCCCGCGACTTCGTTCGCATAGAATTAGTAGGATATGGCCGTCAGTGGCCCTAACTTGACTGGCCAAGTTTAGTTTATCTCTATCTGCGTCCCTTTCTTATGACACTAGTTAAACAAAGACACAGGGGGTTAAACTAAACCTGGACTGTCATGTTAGGACCGAAGGAATAGTCTAGCTTTGTATTAGTGAAAGAGTCTTCGAAATCGGTTCGGTAGTTCCAGAGATTACCCCCTACATAAAAACAAACAAAAAAACCATCCGCGTAGATTTTACCGTTCGCCCACCTTTTTATGTCTTTAATCATGTAATTTCGAAGTCTCTTCTTATTGCACCTATTAATAAGATCAAATTTGTAACAGCAACATCTTTGTGTCTTGGTACCACGCACAAGTTCCGAGTAGGTTTTACGAAAACCAGACAGAGCCAAGGGATCAGATGTGAACAGTCAGTCCAAGCTAAGGACTTTCTGGGACTGCAACTAGTACGACATCAAGAGAATTGAGGGTAGAGTACAGTTCCCGGCAAACAACTTGAGCATTGACCTTGACTGCACATTAGCCGTTTCTTAGTACAAATGTGCGCAAACATACCCCCTCCACTTGATTTATGGTCAAGCTGCTTGCCTACAACTATAAGGTGATCGATCACATCCCTCTGTACAACAGCTATGCCTTCAATCAACAGAGAAGGTTCTTGGAGTTGAACGTTGTCTGAAGCTCGCCGGATCGTAAAAGCTACTCCAGATTTCATAGTTCTGTCTTCGAAGCTTTAGTTTGTGCGTTATTAGTCAGTCAGTCTACCAATAACTAAACTCTTTTGAATGTATACAAGATATTCGTCACGGATTCAAGTGTTTTTTATACGTTTAAACACAACGCTAAGCATCCTGCCGCTAAGCAGCAGTGCTTGCACTGTTGTGTTCCGGCTTGGAGAGCAAGACAGCTGGTGCAATTACTGGCACAAGAGGTATTCCATCTTAGCCAACTTTGGCAACGCATCTGCAGTCTCCTTGGTATAGCGGATGTCTATTGGCGATGGTGATCCTGATCACTTCACCATCAGGTGCTTGTTTGCCTTCCTATTTCATAAAAAAAATATGTAAGAGCCGTTAGTTATAAACTGTGTGCTACAGCCAACATATCACGTTGCTATCAAAAAATACGCTAGGAAAAGATCATCTCCGAGAAATATATATTGACAAAAATTGTTTTCTAGGGCAGATAAATATGTCGCTCAGCCGCGTGCAGCATCCATCAAAATTGTGCCAGTCACGGAGGGGATCCGTCTTGTGCCGAGGAGGTGGGAAGCGGTTGATATGACCTGGAGACTCCGAAGATACAAAGTCATTAGCCAGTTTCTATGAGCCTTTGCCTCCGAGGAAATCCGAGGGCAGCCGGTGCAATTACGGGCACAAGAGTTATTCCGTCTTAGCCCTCTAGGTTGGCAACGCATCTGAAATCTCCTTGGTGTTGTGGGTGTCTATAGGCGGCGGTGATCACTTACCATCAGGTGACCCTCTTGTTTGTTTGCCTTGCAAGGACTGGGGGCAAATGGCGTTCTGTGATCTCTGTGTACCCCAAAGGGAAACAGGCGTGAGCTTATAACAATTATAATTTTATTTAAGACTAATATGCACCCAACGTTCTCCATAAAAACGGCGATAACGATTTTCATCCTCTAAACCTTAAATATGGTTTTGCTGTAATTTTTTCCATACTGTTGTTATACCTTAGAACTAGGTTTGTAGTTATGATTTTTTTTATAGTTTTAAAAATTTTGACGCCTTTTTTTTGTATGAAACTACTAAACTACAAATATTTTTAAAACTATAAAAAAAATCAAAAATATCAAAACATACAACCTAGTTCTAAGGCATAATAGGAACATACTAAAAAATCATGGCCACTGATAAAGATTTAGTGATTGGAAACCATTATCGCCGTTTGTGTGACAGCGCTTTTTAAGGCTGGTTACACAATCTTAAAAAGGCATTTAAGTTTATAGAGTACCTCATCCACGTCCTCTCAGTTCCAATCGCGTCTTAACGATGCTGCTCGCTTCCACGCTCCATCGGCGATCTGTTACCGCGTGCAGTCAACACCCAGCATTAGCCGCGGCGGCTCTGAGCCCGAGATCAGCACTCGGTCTTGAGCGTATGTCACAACCACTAGACTGAGCTGGAATTTAAAAAGTTAAGCCAATTACAGGCGACAAAAAAGTAGATTTTTTTTAACTTAAAAAATGGCCAAGTGCAAGTCGGACTTGGCCAGGCTCCGTGGGAAATTAATAAGCACCGAACATATTGCTGTAAGGAAAATATACACTTGATTGAATAAGCAGCATTCACGGCCGTATCTTTTGATTGCGTTGATTTGAAGTTTAATTTCTTCACAGCTCCAAGAAACTGCAGAACTAAGTATTTGATATTAATTTCAACTCGATGCCTTCACGCGTTTCTGAGAAAAAGGTTCGTGACAAGCGGAATCACAGACTGACACACAGACGGACAACAAAGTGATCATATAAGGATTCCTATTTCGGACTTGTTAAGGAACCTATGCGGTTTACTAGCAAAGGATTTTTTTTCATGTTCTCTTTAATAAAAGGGGAGGAAACCCAGCAAGCAGTCACCTGATGTAAGTAAATGTTGTTCTGTGGATAAATGTTCTTCTACTTAAGCGTAAATTGACACCCAAAGTTCTATCCTTATCCTAGACTATCCTAACTCCCTCGACGTTTACGAACAGATTTTCAAACTTCAAAGTTTCCATGACGTTTTCCGCACTCCATTAGAAGGATTACCATAACTCAGGCACGGACATAAACTCTTACCTAGACAAGACTAGAATTTTTACTGTATTATGTATGTATGCATTAGCACGCTGAAGTGGCAGTGGGCCGGCCATATAACCCGAAGAACCGATAACCGTTGGGGTAGACGAGTTCTTGAGTGGAGGACCACGGATCGGCAAACGTAGCGTGGGACGTCCTCAGACTCGGTGGAGCGATGATCTTCGCAAGGCGGCTGGCAAGAGCTGGATGAGAGTGGCCGAGGATCGTGCTCAGTAGCGTGCCATGGGAGAGGCCTATGTCCAGCAATGGACGAACATAGGCTGATGATGATGATGATGATGATGTAAATTCTTTATTGTATGAAAGAAAAAAATTACAAGATCAAATACAGTGATGTACAAAGGCGAAGTTGTCCCTATAACAAGAACTACACAATTATTATAAGATTTTTTTTATGAAAAAGGAAGCCTAACAAGGAAGTGGGTCACCTGATGATAAGTGATCACCACCGCCTATAGACACCCGCAACACCAAAGAGATTGCAGATGCGTTGCCAACCCAGAGGGCTAAGATGGAATACCTCTTGTGCCAGTAATTACACCGGCTGTCTTGCTCTCCACGCCGGAACACAACAATGCAAGCACTGCTGCTTAGAGGCAGGATTAGCGAGGAAGATGGTGGTAGCGATCCGGACGGACCTTGCACAAGGTCTTACCACCCGCAGATAGTACAAGTACAGAAATCTCCCTTCGAAGAAAAACGGCGTTTATCGTAGAACTCGTATTCATTCGAACGAATTACGCCATAAAACTCATGTCATTCAATATGACCGTCCAAGTCTGGGCTTATCTCTACGTGCGTCCCTTTCTTATAAAACTAGTCTGACAGAGACGCAGGAAGGAATAACCACCTTAACCAGAGGGTTGATTTTTGACTTTCAACCTCGATACTGGCCAGCCGCGCGCCAATCAGTGCCGGCTAAAAAAGTTCACTGATTTGATTGGTCCGCAGCTAGTGAAAGTTGTGCGTTCGAAATTCAAAAATCGCTTTACTGGTTTAATTTATCAAACTGATTTGTCAAACTACCTGCCACTACCATGCCACTGTCATGCTACTACCATGTGTCTGTCTACTCGTGACCACGGCCGAAACGTCGAGGTAAATTAACAATATATTATAATCGCGTTTAAGTCCCGATAACGTTATAAATATCTGTCAAAATTATTTCAAAAAACAAGGACGCTTATGACAGGGCCGTGGTTGGCCACAGGTAAGGTTCTACGTCCGTGTTCCCGTCTCCCGTCCAGCCACTCGAAAAACGCCGCAGCAGGAATCCGTAACGAGGGATTAGTATTCAAGAGCTGTCCGCTGGTCAGGTGAGGACCCTATCGATTTATGATATCCTGGTATTCTGGTGCTCGAGCGTGACAAGTCGGCAAACTTTGACGGGGATAATAAGTGGGTATAATGAAGGGAGCGTTTAAATACTGGGCTACGATATTGTGGAACAAATTTTGCTTGATAGTTTGTTATGTTATTGCGACTTGTCAACGAAATGACACTATTTTAACGGCTTTCACCGCGTGTGTTGTAAGAAATCTAATTTCTGACGTTTCGAGTCTTTTTTTACCCGACGATGGCAATGCTAAAAGGAAGGGTTATGTTTTTAGCAATGTTTACGGGTAGACTGCCAAATAGTTACAAATACAAACTACCAAATTTTCAACTATCAAATTAACTTATCAACTTCAACTTCTTATCAACTTTTTAACTTTTTAACATGTCGGGCATTTCTCGACCTAAAAATACGTGAGTGATCCGTTTTATTAATATGTGTCTCACGGTAGTTTTATGTTAAAAACTTTTTAACCAGCAAATTTTGTTATTTTTTAAGTACAAATTTTCTTTTAGAGTCAATGTTACATAAATAAAAATAAAGAATCTAACATGAACTTACCTAGTCTTTTCACCTACCCCTGTTTCGCTTCGTCGGGTACATCTATCCACTAACAATGTGTTTCCCCAGTATTTACAGACAAAACAAAGGCCGCACGGCCGTAGGCAGTTTGCACGTCGGTAGAGATTCCCGCAAGAAGCGAGTTTGAGTCAGCACCTTAATTCTATAAGTCCGTAACAACAGATATCAGTGGCGCGGACGACACATGGCCGACGTGAGAGGAATTACCGAAAGAGATCCGTCCCAAGGGAGGAAAGACGAGCGGAGATATTTCATGTCTCTATTGAGTCACCTCGTTGAGTGTCTTGCCGGTATCTTCTCATCAGAGGTTTTTCCGAACCGGTGGTAAATTTTTTGACATTCATATGTGCTACCTGTAAGCCTAATCTGAATAAAATATTTTGACTTTGACTTTGACTATTGGGATTTGAGAGAGAAGAGAGCATCATTTCACCTGTCATTTCATTCATTTCATTATACCTGTATGGCACAGTGGCACATGTGTCTGCCTACTGTGCAAGAGGTCCCGGGTTCAAATCCTGGTATGGGCAAATATTTGTGATATATTCGTATCACCACCCCTCATAAATACAACAACAAAGAGACTGCAGATGCGTTAAATACCAGACGGCTAGGATGGAATGCCTCTTGCTCTCCATGTCGGAACACAACACAGCAAGCACTGCTGCTTAACGTAAGACGGGAGTAGCGATCCTGACGGACCTCACACAAGGTTGTATCACCCGTAAATCAAGTTCTCTAACTACAGAATTTCCGTATGTTTGTTTACCTATTTTTTCCTCCGCCTCCGTTTATGCCTTGCTCCGCCAACCTCAGCCTCTGACACCACGATTTGAGATCGAACCCGCCTTTTGTTTCGACATAGTTTTTCTAGTTTATCTTCGCACCTCCAACCTCCGTCGAGATGGATCCCTTTTCGTTTTATTTTTCACTTATTTCTTCATTCTGTGTGACATGCGAACCGGTGGCTTGTACGTGAACATATTCTTGAGTACATGAAGGCTGAGGTGTTACGGCCTCTCTTATTTTCACATTTTTAAAGCCTAAGGTAAGTGATTCCGACTTCGAGCTTGAGATTACTGGTGCGTTTCCCGTGAGAGACAAATATTTGTATGGTATATAGATGTCTGTAGTTGACTTAGGTAGGTTATATGCATTTAATCACGACTCAGTAATTCGGCCAATCATAGCCAAATTTCACTACAACTTCAAATGTATGAAATGGTGAACCAATCGTGGTATAATATTGCAAGAAGATCTGTGAATGTTTGTTTAATCAGATGACTAAATAAGAACATGACTAAGTCGGAAAACTACAAAATCAGAACATGATCAAGACAGAACGTAATCAGAGAAGAACATGACTATAGCCAAACACGACACCCCCCTAACAATCAGCTAGCTGAATTTGAAAGTGTCTGAGGACGACAGTTTTAACTGTCAATGAAAACTGTGCAGTTCATTGTTATTTAAAACTTATCATGGTTGGCCGGCTTTATCGATTCGAATAAACAATCATGGCGAAACTATAAGGGCTCCTTGCTGAGACTACGGAACCCTAAAAACAATCAATAAGGTGTTAAAGCTATGAGCGATCCGCGAACAAATCATCAAGGCTTAAACGTTAATTCGCTGGCCCGACGCGAATAATTCATGCAAGTACTGTCGTCGAAAAAAAAGCTTCGTGGCTTCCGATTAATTTTTTTATTAAGTCAGAATTTTTTCAGTCAAAAGTATTTATTAAGTGAAATAATATAACAAATTAAAAACTTATCAACAACAACAACAAATACTCTTTATCGATTCACACAAATAATCAAAATAAAAGAACACATACAGGGAATTTTACTGGCGGTCTTATCGCTAAGAAGCGATCTCCTCCAGAAAACCTTTGGAAAGAGATACGGTGAGAAGTTGCCAAAGTACAATGGACAGTGCAAATTAAAAGAGAACCAAACACACTCAAAATAAACGAAGAATTTACATAGATAATAAATCAATGTAAATTGAATGAAAATTAGTGAATTGTCGAATACCATTACCAATGGATCTTGATACGCTTTTCACTTTTTCTAAGGCATAACAAGAGCATATTAAAAAGTCACGGCTCCAGTTTATGGTCTAAAGGGTGGAAAAGGTACTGAATTAGTTTGGTAGATACATACGAGGTTGAAAAATAAACGACGAAGAACGCAGGGTGCATGCAGATTTTATTTATCATGCACCATGTTACATCTGTGTTTTGTTGCAACTGTATTTTTGAAACAAAGTTTTGAGGTATATTCACCAGAAATACAATTTTATGAATATTTAATTTATGCGGGTTTAGTTTTAGTGTTTAGTGATGGTGGTGTGTAGTTGAGTCTGTGTGATATATGTTGTTTCGTGTGGAAGCGGAGGAGGGTGGGTTTTTGCATGAACATATATGTGTCGCACAGACGCAGCTATTTTGCACGAGCCCGGCACTGGTTTCGCGGAGTAGCAAGGTAATTTGTTCCAGTTTGTTGAAATGGACCTCCGCAAAGTAACGCCTGAATCTATTAATTACTACTTTTTTACTCGAGTTGGGTCGAGTTTAAGTGTCCTTTCTTTCTTTCTAACACTTGCGAGCGCGACAATACCAGCGACTAACGACTTGCACCGAACCCCTAGAAAGCCCGATCAATTAAACGTCGTAATGACGTACAAACAGATCCGCAGACAGCCGCCATTACTATATCCAGTAATCACAAGCGGTGACAAATCGCATGATTGTAATGAGCACGCTACTCCCCAAAAATGGCGGCCATTGTCGCTTGTCGCCCCTTAGTTTTCGATCGTCTTAATCGAGTCATTTCAGATGGAGCGATTTCTTTGCGCGTTTTTCTATACGTGATATAAGTGGTGAAGAAATATTCAACGTAGAAAAAAAAAAACATTGTTATTCTTCGTATAACTAATACTTTCGATTATGAGAATAAAAAAAATAAGTCACGTACACTTCTGTGGTCCTAATATGACTTTTTTTTAATATATAACATAGCAAGGCAAACGAGCAAGCGGGTCGCCTGATGGTAAGTGATTGTGAGTGGTCAGTGGCACATAAACACGCGCAATACCAAGGAGATTTCAGATGCGTTGCCAACCCAGAGGGCTAAGATGGAATACTTCTGTGCCAGTAATTGCACCGGCTGTCTTACTCTCCACGCCGGAACACAACAGCGTTAATCCTGCCGCTAAGCAGCAGTGCTTGCACTGTTGTGTTCCGGCGTGAAGAGCAAGACAGCCGGTGCAATTACTGACCAAGAGGTATTCCATCTTAGCCCTCTAGGTTGGCAACACATCTGTAATATCCTTGGTGTTGCGGGTGTTTATAGGCGGTGGTGATCACTTACCATCAGGTGACCCACTTGCTCGTTTGGTTTCCTATTTTATGATAAAAAAATCTGTCTTTTACCATTCATTACAGGTTTTCGTACGATACCGTCATTAATTTATAATCAGTACCCACTCTACATGAATGGCATTTATTACCTTGCACCATATTAAAACCATTCCTCGCGCAATCAATGAATCATTATTTTGATACTATGCATTCATCTTCCAAATCATCTACAGCCACAAGGTCCAAAACTTCAAATAAACTACCCTTAAATGCAACTTTAACCTGCAGATATACGGTTCAATTTGGATCACCTAAAAGTGGAACATAGAACTATGTTATCGGTGTGAAGCCGGAGCACGTTAAAGCCAGTTTTCATTTCACGGCGAAAATTGCGACGTGATTTATTGGAATTTGTTTAGTTTAATTATGAGTTACATATTGAAGTTTAATTTTAATTGCTTTGCTATTCAAAGTTTTAAAAAAATCCTGAATATTTCACTACAGTCGCGATGGGTAATTTTTAATACTTAAAAATAGATTACTTAGATTAAATATGTTTATTATCTAATTGAAAATTACAATACATTTTATGCCTGATCCCTGGCTCCAAACATTGTACTGTACACCTACTGTGTTAAAATGTTAAATTAAATGTTTAAATATTTAAGATGTAAAAATAACATTGTAAAAATTACACGTCGTTGATTTCTTGCCGGTATCTTCTTATCAGAGGTTTTTTTCCTAACTGGCGGTAAATTTTTATAACATCCATTCATAAGTGCTTCCTGTAAGCCTAATCTGAATAAAGATATTTTGACTTTGACTTTATGATATATATATACATATAGATTAACCAAACTAGCTAGCAGTCTATTCTCGAAGCTACAGGTTGTTCGGCTCACCTCTGCACAGGGGCCGCCGCCGCAATTGACTTGCCGCGCGTACGAACGAATACTATTATGTGTAGTTGACTAAATAATTGCTTGACCACTTTTGAACCTTATCCCTAAGTAATACGGTCGAAAAGGGATCAAGCAATTACTTAGCAGACTATACGATAACCAGAGGGCATGAAGTAAGGGCGCTTTTTACATCTCAACGCCGTTTTAGTTCGAAGAGACACTTCTGTATTTGTACTATAATGTATTCTGCGCTTAAAGGCCCAACCTCGTCCGGCAATTAAAAAAACCAACGGATCGTAATTCGCAGCGCCCGCGCATTTGTCAGGCGCGACGTTTGAAAAATTTCAACCGAGGCAATATGTAGCAGGATGAAAGATTAAATCGCGGCGCGGATCTGGGATGCTGGAAGGGACGTTTTATTCTTAACTATAATAATCCGATAATGGGAAACTATAAGTACCTAATAAAGTCATTTAATTTTAGTCATAAACAAACACATCTTACAAACTTATGTACTTAAAAATGTAGTGGTTTTTTTGGTAAAGATTCGGCTCGAGTCCACTGCGACGTCGATTCTAGTGCCATATCATATTCTCTAGTGGCAGGCGACCCGTTAGCCGCCGGAACACGACAACCTTCGGCCAGAAGTCAATTAAGCCATAAGCTTTAAAATTTCTTTATTTAAGATAGGCATTCATGCTGATATGCATGCGGGCATGCAGGCAAGCAAGAAATTCTGCAAGCAAGCAAGCAGGCAAGTTAACTCGAAAGCCCATCACCTAGCCAGCAAGCAAGCATGACAGGAAGCAAAACATCTACAAAAAGTTTTATTTTTATGTATAAAATTTGATGAACGAGCAAATGGATCACCTGATGGTAAGCGATCACCACTACCTATAGACACCCGCAACACCCAGGAGATTACAGATGCGCTCCCAACCTAGAGGGCTAAGAAGAATACTTGTGCTAGTAATTTCACCAGCTGTCTTGCTCTCTACGCTAGATCACAAGAGTGTAAGCACACTGCTTAGCGGCTGGATTATAGAGCAAGATGGTGGTAGCTATCCGGACGGACCATGCACAAATTCCTACCATCCGCGAATGGTCTGGCCCCCAATTCTGGCGCTCATAGAGATTCATCTCACATTCGAGATGTGTCAAAAAGTTGTCACTTTTTCTGTCGATTTTATAATTTTATTTTAAAATCTGTCGATTTTGAAGGGATCTGACAGCTCTTTGTAATATATCTCGATTGTGAGATCTTCGCTACTGACGCGAGAATCTGGTAATATGAAACATCCAGATTCTCTACGCGCACTATGAGACTTACAGCGGACATCGCTTCATCATTTTAATCGGTTTCCGGGCAGGTGGCGCCTGCGTCGACATACCTATATGGACGCCGCGCTATTGCACAACTATAAATTGTTGGTTTAAAAAAAAACCGGCCAAGTGGAAGTCGGACTCGCGCAATGTAGGGTTCCGTCATCAACAACATCTAGTATCGCATTTTTGCTTTATAAGACCAAAAAAAAATTTTTGTGCATTAACTACAAATTTACGGTTTTCGGATTTATTGTTTTATTTGTGCTGTGAGACCTTTCTTCTTGCCAAATTTCATATTTCTAGGTCAACGGGAAGAACTCCATAGGTTTTTGAGTGTCTTGCGAATGTATGAAACAAGCGGCATAAACGGCCGTATCTTTTGATTGCGTTGACTTAGAAGTTTGATTTTTTACGGCTCTAAGGGACTGCAGACCTGAGTATTTGATATTAACTTCAACTCAATACCTCCACGCGCTCTTGAGAAAAATGGTCTTGGCAGACAGACAGACAGAGATACGGAAAACAACGTGATCCTATAAGGGGTCCTTTTGAGGTCAGAACCCTAAGAACCGGCCAAGGGCAAGTCGGACTCGCGCAGTGTAGGGTTCTGTAGTTGTCTACTCGTAAACTTGCAAAATCTACTTAGCTGTGATAGTTTAGCTTTTAACCTCATCGTATATACAACCACCTACAACCACGCACTTTAATGCTGAATAATTCACAAACGGATGACTCGATCAAAAAACTGTTTACACAAACCCGCAATATTTTTGAAATTGCTATCCAACGACATCACACACTATGGGGTAGACAAGAAAAAAGTCCCCACCAAAAATCCCCACTTCAACAAACTGGAACAAATTACCTTGCTACTCCGCAGACCAGTGCTGTCCCCACTTTACGTATAGAGGTTTTCCGGGTGGTAGGACCTTGTGCAAGGTCCGTCCGGATCGCTACCACCATCTTGCTCGCTAATCCTGCCGCTAAGCAGCAGTGCTTGCACTGTTGTGTTCCGGCGTGGAGAGCAAGACAGCCGGTGTAATTACTGGCACGAGAGGTATTCCATCTTAGCCCTCTGGGTTAGCAACGCATCTGCACTCTCTTTGTTGTTGCAGGTGTCTATAGGCGGTGGTGATCACTTACCATCAGGTGACCCACTTGCTTGTTTGCCTTCCTGTTGTAAAAAAAAAAGGAGGTAAACTAAAAAAAAATCTTAAAAATTTTATTCACAACTTTGTCTCCGTGATTAATATGTACGAGTGTATCCATGCCAAATTACAGCTTTCTAGTACTGAGAGTCCATGACCTAGGCTGCGGACAGATGGACGTACGGACATGGCGGAACTGTAAAGGTTTCTTGTTGACTACGGACCCCTAAAACGATATTTCAAAGATTTTTCAGAACACACAGCATGATTCAATCAACGGCTGTCATCGTCATGTTAGATTGACCGGGTTTTAGTAATCCGTCAGTGGAGCCCTCTCTTGCGACACTGCCAGTTAGATCTGCACTGAGGGATAAATTATCTTTATGGCAGCCTCATTAGGGCCGCTGCTGTTATTATAGTTCCCGTTTCTTTGCCTATTTTTTTATTTTATTTGTCTATTTGTCAATTTTTACGTTCAATTGAAATTTTGCAAATGAATTTTGATTTTAAAATTTAATATTAAACGTTTAAAATAACACAAAAGCGACATTTTTCTTCTTTCCGAACATGTGTCTAAAAATAGGAAAATTGTAAAACTTTTATCAAGACAAACCCTAGACTAGATTTTCTATATTAATGCATCTAAGACAACATTTAAAACAAGACCTTCTCTCACTGTCTTAAAATCTAATTCAGCTTGAACCAAATCTTTAATAGCAGTTGCATTTGGATTTAAACCTTATCCTTTAGTTTTAAGCTCTAGATTTAAATGAAACATATTATAAGGTAAGATAACAGAGGGTGTTCAACCGACGATGCGCGTATGTAACGGAATACAAATTATTCACTTAAATAAGTTAGTAATTTTTCCACTTTTAGATAAAAAAGTATTTTTATCTACACATATATCATAAATGCTCTATAATGCATTCAGAAACCGTAGGCAGTGACCAGCATTATAACAACCAATATTATTATGAGAATTTTTCTAATTTGTTTCTATATTTGTTCAAATTCATTTTTTATTACATTATTTTAATGTATACAGTCAATAGATAATTAATAGGTACCTAGCACTAGTAGCTAGTAGCAATGCAATATTTGTCAGGTGACAACGACAGTTAAAAAAATATTACGTATGCACTATTTAAGCTCGACAATATGCCTGCGGGTGGTAGGACATTGTACAAGGTCCATCCGGTTCGCTACCACCATCTTGCTCACTAATCCTGCCGCTGAGCAGCAGTGCTTGCACTGTTGTGTTCCGGCGTGGAGAGCAAGACAGCCGGTGCGATTACTGGCACAAGAGGAGCCCTCTTGGTTGGCAACGCATCTGCAATATCCTTGGTGTTGCGGGTGTTTATGGGCCGTGGAGATCACTTACCATCTATGTTGGATAAAAAAAAAGAAGAAAAAATCTCTGGTTGTAATTTATTCAGAGATATTTGTGACAAAAGCTTTTAACTTTTATACATAATCATAATTTATAAGACTAGAAAAAAAAACAAAAAGCTACTTTGGAGGTGCTGGGATTTGAACCCAGGACTTTCAGCATGCGAAGCAGACACTCTACCACTGAGTTACACCCCCGGCGAGTGACAGTCGCGAAATTAAGCACCAGTTACTGCTAGTATTGGTTGTTCTTAAAATCAACTTTCACTTCCTTGTATACTTGTTTGGATTTCATATTAGTTAGTATCAGAAATAACAGTATATAGTCGATCAATAAATTGCTTGACCACTTTTCGACCGTATTACAAAGAGATAAGATTCAAAAGTGGTCAAGCAATTACTTGTTCGACTAAACCTATTACGAACCTTTTAGACATGCTGCGACTACTACTTGAAAAATGATCACCGCTGCCCATGGGAGCCAGTAACCTCAAGACACTCGCTGATTCGTTGCCCGCCTTTATTCCTTATGGGCCACCGGACCTCTCACTCGCCATACAAAACGTATTAACAACCTACTACTTCACACTGGTATTCTGTGAGAGTATGGTACTACACCGGTCGTGCCGGCCCAGTAACACCACTGCCGACCGTATGATTCTACTACATACTAGTAAACTCTTTCAACTCAAATATTATCAAACCGCGATTAGAATAGCATTGGAGAGTAACGTCAGCCCACTGTCATTTCATACATATAGAAATGAAGCTTGATGCAAGTCTCTGAAATGACAGTGTGCCGATGTCACGATTTTTTTTTATCTTTATATTGTGACAATAAACCATTCATGAATCAAATGTATCCTATTACTATAAATAGTTATTGTACAAGGCATATTTTAATTTGTTTTGTTTGATATTGAACTTTAATCTCAATTAATAGATATGAATGTATTTTGCATGCCTGTGAGGGTGAAACAATGGACTAAACCCTTATTCTTAAAAAAATAACAATCAATTTAAGCTAACAATTCTTTGTCCCTTTCTTTTGAGGGCAAACGACACAATGACAGATAAAGATATAAAAAATGGTAACTAACAAACGTTTACGAAGCGTTTATCTATAAGGATTTATTGTAATAATGACATCTTATATTTACATTGATTTCAAGCAATAAATTCCGAAGCGCTGGTAGAGTCTGCAGTCTTATTGCGTTAATACACGCGTTAATAGGAACGATTTAATATTTAGTTTTTTTTTTCAATTCATTTTCAAAATTGGGTAGTTTATATTTTAAGTTTTTTGTCAGTCTGCCCGTGAACATGAGACCTGTAAAGGGCTCGAAACGTCGGGAATTAGATTAGTTACAATACACGCGATATAAACCGTTTAAATTGTTTTATTTCAATGTCTACAAGTCGCGACAACATAAGAAAATACAATAAACGAATCTGAATATCACTTTTCAATGCTATTCTAATTGCGGTTTGATAATATACAGCGTCATCTAAACATTTCAAAACTTTCTTACAATTTCCAATTCCATTAATCTAACTCATACACCCATAAACTCCATTGAAATCATTAATCAGACGCAGATATTCAATATTTCTCCTCATGCAAAGAACTTTAGACTAACAGCTAAAGCCACGATATAGTTAAAAACCGGCCAAGCGCGAGTCGGACTTGCGCACGAAGGGTTCCATACCATTAACAATAAAAACGGCAAAAAAATCACGTTTGTTGTATGGGAGCCCCCTTAAATATTTATTATATTCTGCTTTTTAGTATTTCTTGTTATAGCGGCAACAGAAATACATCATCTGTGAAAATTTCAACTGTCTAACTATCAGGGTTCATGAGATACAGCCTGCAATGGTGACGGACGGACAGACTGACGGACAGCGGAGTCTGAGTAATAGGGTCCCGTTTTACCCTTTGGGTACGGAACCCCAAAAACCGGCAAATGTAGTCGGACCATTTTCAGTGTACGGTTCCGTAGCCATTATATTATTAGGTAAAACATTTTTTTTACGAATTAGGAAGGCAAACAGCAAGTGGTTCACCTGATGGTAAGTGATCACCACCGCCTATAGACCCCCGCAACACCAAAGAGATTGCAGATGCGTTGCCAACCCAGAGGGCTAATAACAAATACCTCTTGTACCAGTATTTGCACCGGCTGTCTTGCTCTCCACGCCGGAACACCACCTTGCAAGCACTGCTGCTTAACGGCAGGATTATTGAGCAAGACGGTGGTAGTGATCCGGATGGACCTTGCACAAGGTCCTTCTACCCGCGATATACTTAAATACACACAAACAGACCGACGGACTCAGAAAAACTATAAACTCCTAGGGTTTAGGGGAACACGGTACCCTGGAAACGCTCAGAATAGTTCCCAGTGCGAACTCGCGCAACGCGGTGCAAAATGTCACCGGCGCCGGCGCCCGCTAATTGGTGGAAGTTTTAATTGGCCGCGAGTTCCCGTATCGAGGGCGTGGCCCGGGGAACTGGCGTCTAGTTAGCGCTACCTTTTATTCGGTGCTGATGCACTCGATAATTTTAATTTAGTTTTAGTTTAGTTTCATAAAAACCTTAAATTTAGTTTAGTTCAGTATTTAGTGATATATTTAGTTTTGATTCAACTTGTTTATGCTGGTTCTATCCTACTAATATTATAAACGCTAAAGTTTGTAAGTATGGATGGATGTTTGTTACTCTTTCACGTAAAAACTACTGTATGGATTTGGATGAAATTTGGTACACACATAGTTTATAACCTGGATTAACACATAGGATACTTTTTATACCGTAAAAATGCATAGTTCCCACAGGATAGCGATAAGTGAGTTATACGCCGCCGTGACGTCATGAGCGGCAAAGCAACTAATTCTCATTAAATTTGTCTAGGAAATATTGCAGATTGCATGTTGGGTGCACGTTTGCTTGATTCAATTAAATAAGTCTACGCGGACGAAGTCGCGGGCAAAAGCTAGTATAAAATAAATAAGTTTAGATACGCTTAATTCAAGCACAAGCAGTTGCTAGTACAAGAGGTATAGTTCTCGGCACACTTCTAAAGCAATGACCTTGACTGCGCAGGAGTCGTTTCTAGAACAGCTACACAAAGAAAACAATTAAGTTGCGTAGGCTTCGGTTACACGCTAATTCTGGCGTCAGTTCAGTCCATCATTCCGGTATAGTTTTGTCTGATGCCAGAATGATGACAAATGGACACGGTATTTATAACATTATCGGGACTTTAGCGCGATAAAAATATATTGTTGATTTACCTCGTTTCGGCCATGTTTCATGTTTTAAATGGACACGGTTACGATCAGTTCAGACTGACACGACACGAGACAGGTTACACGATAATTCTCTCGTCATTCTGACCAGAATGATGGACTGAACTGAGTCCAGAATGAGCGTGTAACCGACGTCTTAGAAGGGGGAGTGTATATTACTATAAGATCTATCCAGACGAAGACGCGAGAAAACCTAGTCTCCTAAAGTACAAAATTATGAAAGACTTCACGGGCAAAGTTGAGAAAATGAATCTAGTTGCATTAGTGGGTTCTATTGAGTCCCTAGGGCTGTAATATATCCTTGTTACTAGATTTGCTGGCTGGTAAGTGAGCTCGTATTGCAGTAGCTGTATTAGATACCTACCTAAGATATTTATTGTAGTCAGTTATTTAGTCAGTTATACACATACACACACACACACACACACATTTTGGTGGACCAAAAAATGTTGCACGATGCCCGAATAATGTAGTAAGTTTGTACACGAAAGATTCGATTTTGAGTGGAGTGTTTATACGAGGGTTGATATCTTACGTAGGTTTTCTGGTTTAGCGATTCATGAAATAATTTAAAAATGACAAGATTGTTGAAGTTGAATAACATAAATTTGTTATTTGGCAACATTTTTCTTTTGTAGCAACACTGTTGCCAGGGAGTTTAACTACCATAAACGGCACAATATGTGATCCTGTATTTTCTATCCTATTATAGGATAGCTTTTGCCCGCGACTTCGTCTGCGTGGACTTATTTAATTGAAACAAGCAAACGTGCACGCAACATGCAATCTGCAATATTTCCTGGACAAATTAATGAGAATTAATTGCTTTGGTGCTCATGACGTCACGGCGGCATATAACTCACTTATCGCTATCCCATGGGAACTATACATTTTTACGGAATAAGAAGTATTCTATGTGTTAATCCAGATTATAAACTATGTGTGTGCCAAATTTCATCTAAATCCATTCAGCAGTTTTTACGTGAAAGAGTAACAAACATCCATCCATGCTTACAAACTTTCGCGTTTATAATATTAGTAGGTTACAGCATCATTGTATTTCTTATACAAGGCAGTTTGCCCTGACTTCACACCGGAGTTTGGTTTGGTACAATACAAATTGTATGTTACCTTCTAGGCGGAACACTCAACTCTCAACGCACATAGGTGGGTGTGCAAATGTCAACATAATTTTATTTATTTTTTATTTTATAAGGTTGAATGCCATTTTGTTTTCGGGAGCCTCCAAAAAACCAACGACCGCTGTCCTAGTCTCCCAGGGAGCTAGTCATCACCTGGAATAGCTGCTACATAAATAATGCTTTCAGACCACAACTGGACTGATGAGACAATGTCGCCATTTCATCCCTAGGGAGGTAATGTAAGTTTACAGTTTTTATTCTTATTTTTACGTCAATTAACTGAGATTAATTTCTGATACTAAAAGCGGCTCTTGATGAGGGAATTGCTTACTATCAGATGCATCGCATGCTGCATTTTATAATAATGTAGTTGATATACAGAGAGCGCTATGACGTCACTTTTGATAATTTGAATTACCTTACTCCGCGAAACCAGATCCGTGTACCCATGTGCAAAACAGCTGCGTCTATGTGATATATGTTTTATGCTAACACCCACCTTCCTCCGCTTCCACATGAAACAACAGACATCACACAGACTCAACTATTAACTACCACCACTAACACTCAATCTACATAATGTTTCGCCTCAATACGAGGCATCATCATCGGGACCCTAATTATTCGAGATTAGATGGATTATAGGCTGGCTTTTGAGCTGAAAAATCACTAAAATGTGTACGTCGCGTCGCATCGCATCGCGTCTAGGTGTGAACTAGTCCTTAATTTTAAGCCAATTACAACCGAGTTGGCTCTCAGTACAATTGTGCTCGCTGTACACTGCGGCGCGCGAACGTGCGTCTTTCCCGTTACTTCACTAACTTCTCAATGGACAGTGCTCTGATTGGGACAAAGTTTTAATTAAACAGAATTCAGTTACATTGCAAGAGCTGGCCATTGAGGATGGAGAGAGGCGGAGGTGCACTTTTCGTTTTAATTACTGTGTACTAACCACCCGGCCCGGCTTTGTACGGGTACAATTAGGGAGGAGTACATAAAAGTATTCCATAACTAGCAATTTGCCTACGACTTGGTTTGCGTAGATTTTGGATGACATAATATTACCTTTCACAAACCCCAAAATTATTATCAGTGTACTGTGCCTTTACGTCTCCTGGAAATATTATGTTGTTCCATGTTATATTTCTACCTTCATTTTTTAAGCTGCCTTCATTTCTTTAGGCTGTGCGCTGTCTGTCAGTCAATCAGTTACGTAACTCTTTTATGTGGATAGACAAGTAAATTTTAGAAGAGAGAGTAAAAATTTAATTAGTACATCGTTCCATTCTCTATAATGTATACAACATGAAATGCATTCATCTCATAGTTAAATAACTAAAACAAAACAAATCGGTACTTTAATAAAACAAAGCACGTAATTCCGTTTTTATTCCCAACACAATCGAAACACTGGCATGTTTAAACCTACAATCTAGATGCCTGTGTACCTTAATTGCAGCATTTGTCAATGTCACATTGTTTGGGTACTAGACTTATTTATACTTATTTAAATGACAGTTTTTTAGGCGACACATTGCGAGCTACCATAACAAACTTCCTTGCCGTGACTTACCTTGACTTGTTAGTTTAACTTGTTCCTCATTGCATCCCTTTGATAGTTGTTACATATAGAGCCGTACTTTCATAAGTTATCCTTGTATCAGTATGTTAGGCCCGCGGCTGCCCTAGCATGACCTTCCAAGTTGAATTCATGAATTAAATTCTCCTTGCAGCTCTTTAACTGATATCACAAGAAACGGACACACATAGAGATAAAATAAACATAGACAGTAACGTCATAGCGGCTTATATCGAATACTAAACGTTTTAAGTTTAAAGCACCTCCGCCGTCTTTCTTATCCCGTGGCTTAAATATGCGAAGCAGTAATGAAATCTAGAAGATCACTATTCTACTTTCGAGGAAGTACGCCAAAAACGTCATGTCAATGACCGGGTTGGCTTCTTTGGTACAACGACTCTGGAAATCAGAGTTAGTTCTGCCTTTATTAAGGCGTCTATACACTGCGACTTTTTTGAAAGAATGCAAACTAGCGACTTTAGCAACATTCTGCGATTATTTGCCACCGCTAAATCTTGTACCGCCAGGGCCCAATTTCGTAAGCGCGACAGGCGACAATTGACAGTGACAATTCGGTAAACATTGCTTGCCCACTATGATGTTAACTCTGAAAGTCTCTATCGTTAATTGACGACACAGTAATGTACGGCGAATTGTCACCGTCACCTGTCGCCTGTCGCGTTTATGTAATCGGTCCCTGACTGTAGCAGTTTGTCATGGTGAGTGAGCAACTACTACTAAAGTCGGCAACGGATCAGCGATTATTTGAGGGTCGCTAGTTCCCTTGGGCGGCGCCAATCGCTTCCCATCAGGTGACCCGCGTGCTCGTTGACCTCCCTTTTTAACCGACTTCAAAAAAGAAGGAGGTTCTCAGTTCGTCGGGATCTTTTTACCTATTAAAAAAATTACTATGCGGTTACAAAACGTAATTGGATAGAAAGTTTCCAAAGTGACATTTCTGAAACTATTCATCCCTTAGTTTCACCTTTTTAATTGTGCCCTAGTCAAAAAGTATATTTCCACCAAAGTCAAACATTTGTATGCCAAATTATAAGAACAATGTTTGCTCTTTATCTCTATGATTCAACAATTATCTAGAAACTAATTAGCAATATTAGCTCTTTTGAGTTACAGTTATTTAAATCCAATGAATAAACGCATTAAATCTAAAACACATTGAAAAAATATCAAACCCAAGTGTCAGTTCCCTTGACACGATCGCGATCTCAAGTCTGTAACGGTCCATTAACTTGCCTAAAAAACGTCAAGAATAAAATAAAAAGAAGATCAGAAATAAAGTGTTGTTCTCTCAGATATTCGTCCGCCATCTTTATTTTATTTAGCCGGCGTGGCACTCGTCAGGGTCCATGCAGATACTCCATAGCTTGAGTGAGTGGAGCAAGTGTGAAGAGTTGGAAACCAAACTAATAACCTTTTTTTTATGAAACAGGAAGGAAAACAAGCAAGTGGGTCACCTGATGGTAAGTGATCACCACCGCCTATGCGTTGCCAACCCAGAGGGCTAAGGAGGAATACCTCTTGTGCCAGTAATTACACCGGCTGTCTTGCTCTCCACGCCGGAACACAACAGTGCAAGCACTGCTGCTTAGTGACTGGATTAGCGAGTAAGATGGTGGTAGCGATCCGGACGGACCTTGCACAAGGTCCTACCACCCGTAAAATCTGTTTTTAGGGTTCCGTACCTCAAAATTAAAAAAAAATAACTCTGTTAGGACCTCTCCGATCTATTCTTTGCTCCTTTGTCTGTCTGTCAAGCAAGACCCTTTTCTCAGGAACGCGTAGAAACCAAGTTGAAATTAATATCAAATACTCAAGTCTTCAGTCCCTTGCAGCTGTGAAAAAATCAAACTTCTAAGTGAACGCATTCAAAAGATTCAAAAGAGAGCATTGTCACATATTTCATACATTTGCAAGTGGGTGTAAAAACCTATACTTCCCGTTGACCTACAACCATGAAAGTTGGCAAAAAGCAAGGTAGCACAAATAAAGGTAAATAATTAATAGTGTCTAAGTTAAATTGTTGTACTAATGCGCCGATAGATGGCGCTGTAATATTTAGTCCGATTCCTGAATGGCGCTATCGAGATTTTTCTTGTTTTTATATGGGGGCGTCACTGCGGTGATATAATTGTGATCATTTGTACGCACAATAAAGCTCTACTTGTTATTGCTGAGTTTCATTCAACTTCGAGACCTGATGCGCTTTCGTACATGGTCCGTCGAACTAGATAAGTGCTAGTGACAGTGAGTGGTTTTTAGTAGTTCAGTGTGAGCTACTCTCCACATCACATCCCATAGTGGCAGTGGATCGCTGTCCAGAGGGAAGTGAAGGATATTCGGCGAAGCAGTGGCGCCATCAAGTGGCAGCCAGGCTGAATCGCAGGCGGCTCGGAAGTCCGATTGTGGATTGCGGCCGTCAGGAGAACAGTGGAGGGAGTCCATACGTCACAGCAACAGGATAAGTTATTGGTGCTAGTGTGAGTGTTGGTCAAGTGCAAACCGTGAGTACATTTATATTGTTTGGTAGAAGAATTTCAACCTTAAGAGCAAGAAGATTTAAAACTTTCATGTGGTGGATTTGCTATAGAACTTTGAACCTTAAAGTAAAGAACAGCTAAACATAGAAAAATATTGTAATTTAAATTAACTTAGAAAATTTGTGCATAGAAGTATTTAGACTTAGAATAATTTGCGAAAAAACGGAGATACGGGGAATCCATGCCAAAATTCCCTTATCTGTCAATTGTCAAACACTTGTAATTTTTTGAGAAAAATATTTTGTAACTTTAACTTCTGATATTTTAATTGAATTAATGATTTCTCAACTTATACGAAAACTGGGATTTGGGTTAAGTTATTTTAACGTCACGATGGAATCTTTGCTTAGCTTTCAAGATGATGTATCAAGGCGTATATTTAAGGCAAGAGTTAATTTTAAGAAGTCGCCTAGAGAACGCCTAACCAAAGATTACATCGAGAACAGACTAGAATCAGTAGATCAGTTATGGTGCGAATTTAGACAAGGTCACAAAGATCTTTTGCAAAAAGTTGAACCTAAATTGTTAGAAAATGTACCGTATGTCACTGAAGATGTTTACGATGATACGGAAGAAGAATTTAGTAGTTATAAATGTGAGTTGAAAGCGATGTTAGCTGAATTTGTAAATTTAAATTTGGTCCAATCAAACGTGACTGAAGGAAGTTCAGACGGTAGGTCAAACCTGGTCAAGTTACCAAAGATATGTATTCCGATATTTTCTGGAAAGTACACCGAATGGACAACGTTTCGGGATTTGTTTGTGTCTATGATACACAACAATGGTACATTAGACAACGTCCAAAAATTGCAATACCTTAAGGGTTACTTGTCCGGAGAAGCAGAACAATTAATTCGTTACATACCGGTAACTGGTGCGAATTATTTACAATGTTGGAAACAATTAGAGGAGCGTTATAGTAATAAGAAATATCTTTCACATTGCATTCTGACACGTTTATTAAGTCAGAGAAACGCAACTACAGAATCGGCAAGTTTTCTGAAAGAATTACTGGACACATCTTCAGATTGCTTAAACGCGTTAACAAACCTTGGTGTCGATGTTTCTACGTGGGACATAATAATTATTCACTTGCTCTCTATTAAATTAGATCCGGAATCTCGCAAACAGTGGGAGCTTAAGGTAACAACCAATGGTAGTTCAGATTCCTTGCCAACATTCGCCCAATTTAAAGAGTTTTTAACCGGAAAATATCGCGCATTAGAATTTATTGAACCAAAAATGAACAATAGTCCAACAGCTTTTGATACTAAGCCATCTGCTAGTAATAATGTTAACCACACCAATATGTTACATGCTATTAATGTTATGTGTGAGTTTTGTGGCGAAGCACATAAACTGTGTTTCTGTAAAAGGTTTGCTAGCCAGGAGTTTGAGAAAAGGCACGAGTTTGTCACTAATAACAGAATGTGTTATAACTGTTTAGGAAGTAATCACGGTGTAAGATTTTGCCAAAATACCACGAACTGTCAGGTTTGTAAGAAGCGTCATCATTCCTTGCTTCATCCAAGGGGTGTCCCAGCTTCAACGTCTATTTCAGGGGATATAGTTCAAGGCGTTGAAGAGGTTCTCGTGGTTGATGGTGGAGCAGGAGATGCGTCAAATGTGTCACACCAAGAAACCATGCCAATAACAACCCACATGGCATATTGTGCCGAGAGTATGGTTGCTAATCAGGTTTTATTGGCTACAGCTGTCGTAAAAGCTGAGGCGAGAACAGGTCAATATAAAGACGTTAGAGCCTTGTTGGATCAAGGCTCACAAGCTTCGTTTGTGACAGAAGCTACAGCCCAAAGTTTGGGTCTAAAGAAGATTGCTTGTAGCAATGTTATCTCAAGATTGGGAGGAGATCAGTCTTCAATTTCAAAGTACATGGTGTCATTGAAAATTAAATCGATTACTGACCCAGGTTTTGTTACAGAGATAAAGGCATTTGTTTTGAAGAATATTACTTCATGTCTTCCAAGTCGGAAAATAGCCGCGTCAAATTGGGTCAAATCGCAACAGTTATGTCTAGCGGATCCAGCATATAATTTGCCGAGTAAAATTGACGTTCTGTTGGGAGCAGAGGTTTACAGTCAAATTTTGACAGATGGAATGCTGCGTGGACCCATAGGAGCTCCACTGGCCCAATGTACCAAGCTTGGCTGGATTCTATCTGGATCAATTGATTCAGTAATTGGGGAAAATAATATCACAGGTCTTCATACTCGTGTAGAGGATAATAAAATAATAAAACGTTTTTGGGAATTAGAAGCACAGCCTTTATTAGCTTCTAAAATATTTACAAGGCAAGAAATAAGGTGTCAAGATATGTTCACTGCGACAACACGCAGGAATGAGAACGGTAGACACGACGTAGTGAAGGTGCCGTTCCGCGAGGTAGAGCCCATCTACAGGAAGGGCCTTTCACGAGAATCTGCAATAAAAGAAATTAAAACATTAGAAAGTAAATTATCCAAAGATAAAGATAAAATGAAGAAGCTTAAAAATAAACAAATATAGATATAAATAAAAGATGTATGTATTAGTATGTAATAATGCAAAACTGTCGAGTCTTAAGAATAAAATAATGTTAAATATTACTAAATAAAATTGTAAAATTTGTGATGAACTTACCTGTAGGACTTGATATAAATTTCATTAATCGATGAAGCTGCTGCTGCAGACTGCATCAGCAAAAAGGAGAAAGTTATGTTATATGTTTTAAGATTATATATTGATGGTTAGGCGGGTGGATAGGTATTATGAGTCATTTAGCTACGATATTCATACAGCAAAGGAAACAGCGGGAATAGTATCAGGTGAGGAACTACCGACTGTTATAATAAGAACTGAGATACTTACCGTGAAGCAACTGATGCAACGCATGTTGTCGTGTGTCGGTGGTCTCAGGATCATTTGACGCATTTCTTGCATTGCTGCACAGACACTATTCAAACCTGGATTTTCAAGTTGAGGATGCCACTTGGAGAAGTAAGACGATTCACAATTAGCTTTGTTTTTTGGCATAATCCTTAATAAATTTTCCAAATAGATCGGTACTCTGACAAAACTACTAGATTTAAAAATGTAAAACTCTATACTTTATAAAATGCTCTACTTAGAAGTTTGTATCTTATCTGGAATAAAATGTATATTTTAGGAATGTGAAATAATTCTACATGCTACGTTCGTTTAACTAGTATTCAATATTAAGTTTAGTTTATGTAACTTACGATTAATAGTACACAGTTGTATAGTTTTTTTATGCACTTGTTAAACTATAAGTGCATGTATGTTGTTACTCATCAAGGATAAGAGTGAATCAGTCCCAAATGGTGGGCGGTTATGATGAAGGACAATCTGTCCTTGGTGGGCGGTATGTCTAAGTTAAATTGTTGTACTAATGCGCCGATAGATGGCGCTGTAATATTTAGTCCGATTCCTGAATGGCGCTATCGAGATTTTTCTTGTTTTTATATGGGGGCGTCACTGCGGTGATATAATTGTGATCATTTGTACGCACAATAAAGCTCTACTTGTTATTGCTGAGTTTCATTCAACTTCGAGACCTGATGCGCTTTCGTACAAATAGATTCAGGCGTTACTTTGCGGAGGTCCATATCAACAAACTGGAACAAATTACCTTGCTACTCCGCGAAACCAGTGCCGGGCTCGTGCGAAATAGCTGCGTCTGTGCGACACATATATGTTCATGCAAAAACCCACCCTCCTCCGCTTCCACACGAAACAACATATATCACACAGACTCAACACCACCACCACTAAACACTAAAACTACACGATCGACGCGCGTTTCGCCTCTATACGAGGCATCAAGGTAAAACCCGAAAACCACAAATAACTTCAGAACCAAAAAAAATTTTGCTATTAGGAAGGTAAACTTATTTTTACACCTGGTATGTATCGGGGCAACAGTATTCCAATGCCAAAGTTAAGTTTGTCTCACAATTCAGGTTATCTTTTCGTTAGAACAATGTTCGGTGCTTATTAACTTTGTACGAAAACCCTCAGTGTGCGAGGACGACTTTCAATAGGCCGCTTATTTTATAAAAAGGAAGGGAAATAGGCACGCGGGTCTCGTAATCAGACGCAATTAACGCAAGAAACCGACGCCAGGAATCCCTGATCTGTTCACGATTGTGTTGCGTTCTTGCCAGATTTGCTTTCCTTTGAAAAAAAATTCCAGAAGCAGGGGGTTCCACTCCGCACTGTAGACACGCTCGGCTGCCTTGCCTACTGCGTAGGCAAATCGCAGTATTAGGTTGTCGGCTCGCCGCGCGTCCGCTCGCTCGCCCTCGCCGTGTCAGTGTAATAGAAAACGAATGCGCCGCAACCCTAGCGTGTCGCCGAGAGTTGCCGAAGCAAGCCTGACACGGGCGGCGCGTTCCTTTTAACGCGAGCCAGCCTGGGGAATGTGTATGAAGTAATACGAGCTTTTTATGCGTGTTAATGAAGTTGGAATTCGTTTAATCGCGGTCGTAAAAGAGAAGTTTCTGTACGTTAGTACTATTATTTAATCTGTGCCAAAAGTCAGCCAAGTCTCTTACAACTTGGACCATGGGCCAAATCGGGTTAAGCAGTACCCCGCGTTCCGTTTACGACGACGAAGGCTCAATAAAACCCCCATTCCTCGTCGTTCTGCTTTGTCTTAACAAATAGCTATCCCGGATGGCATTTCAATCAATTCCATTCGAAATATCGCATGTTTCCTAAATAACAAAGCGCCTTTGAGCTCTTCTCTGTCGTAATAGCGTTGCGTTGCGTTTTGCGGGTGGTGGGACCTTGTGTAAGGTCCGTCCGGATCGCTACCATCATCGTGCTTGCTGATTCAGCCGCTAAGCAGCAGTGCTTGCGCTGTTTTGTCCCAGCGTGGAGAGCAAGACAGCCGGTGAAATTACTGGCACAAGAGGTATTCCATCTTAGCCCTCTGGGTTGGCCACGCATCAGCAATCTGTGTACCTAGCACGAATATTCTCGACACGCGTTAACTCGCTTCGTAACCATGCGTCCCGTTCTGAGCAGCCCAGTAGAAAAGAGACGCACTGAGTGATTTTGATTAATGGTAATCAAAATTCATTTCCATGAGCAAAACTATTCGCTTCTGATAAACATTGACGATTTATTTACAAATCAAGAGTTAGGTAAGGTGTAAAAATAGTGCGGTGGTCACTTTTTTTGTGTAATAGGATAACAAAACTTTGGTTACGTGTAACAAAACTGTTTTTTCAGTGAATGCTGTAACCTGTCTCTACATATAAGTATGCTCATGATAGTGTTTTATGCAACTGTTGCATAATGAGGGGCTTTAAAACACGAGTGTGGTTTTATGAAACGAGCGTCAGCGAGGATCACACGAGTGTTTTAAGGCCTAATTATGTACAGTTGCATACATTACTTTATCTACACACATATCATAAGTACTCTATGATGGGTTCAGAAGCCATAGGGCAATGACCTGCATTGCTATTAGCTACTAGTGCTAGGTACCTATTAAATATCTATAGACTGAATTTGAACAAATATAGAAACAAATTAGAAAAATTCTCATAATAATATTGGTTGTTATAATGCTGGTCATTGCCTACGGTTTCTGAACGCATTATAGAGCATTTATGATATTTGTGTAGATAAACAAGTTTGTACGCATACCGTTATAAAAAGGTTCCTATATATTTTTTCGGCTAAAACAGAGGTGAGATCCTCGTTCATATTCCGCTCTGGTTCGGGATTACCCGGATCCCGTGACGTCATCGCCCAAGCTTGCCAACAAAACGGCTTAACTCAAAACATTCAATCCACCTTGAAACTTAGCGCATTAAGTTACGGTCTAGTGTGTTTTTGTTGCTTTTAGACTTAGGTGCTTTTGTTTTGAGTATTTGACGAGCGTTGAGGCTTAGCGAGGCAGATTTTTTTTATAAAATTATTACTCCTTTGACTCCGTTTTATCCTATCGGAGCGGTGGGAGATGACCGGGGTGCCAAGCGTTATTAAGGAAAATGTGGGCTTAGGCACCTACGGACATTTTGGCGAATGTTTTTTTTAAGGTTCCATAGTCAATTTTGCACGTGGTAGGACCTTGTGCAAGGTCCGTCCGGATCACTAGCACTATCTTGCTCGCTAATCCTGCAGCTAAGCAGCAGTGGTTGCACAGCGGCCCTAACATGACAGCCCAGGTTTAATTTAACCCCTCCCTGTGTCTCTCAGATAGAGATAAACTAAACTTGGCCAGTCATGTTAGAGCCACTGCTGTGTTCCGGAGTGGAGAACAAGACAGCCGGTGTAATTACTGGCACAAGAGGTATTCCATCTTAGCCCTCTGGGTTGGCAACGCATCTGCAATCTCTTTGGTGTTGCGAGTTTCTATAGGCGGTGGTGATCACTTACTAACACGTGACCTACTTGCCTGTTTTCCTTCCTATTAAAAAAAAATAAGGAACCCGTTCGTGAAATATTAAGCTTTAAAATGCAAATTTTTGTTAGAACCAAGTGTTCCCTACTCGGCCACTTAAATGGTTATGTTCGGATGGGCGAAAAAATCACGGTGGTAGCATACATATATAACGAAGCTTTTTTTTATATGAAATAGGAAGGAAAACAAGCAAGTGGGTCACCTGATGGTAAGTGATCACCGCCGCCTATGCGTTGCCAACCCAGAGGGCTAAGGAGGAATACCTCTTGTGCCAGTAATTACACCGGCTGTCTTGCTCTCCACGCCGGAACACAACAGTGCAAGCACTGCTGCTTAGCGGCAGGATTAACGAGCAAGATGGTGGTAGCAATCCGGACGGACCTTGCACAAGATCCTACCACCCAAAAATAAAAAACAAATATTTATAAAAAAAACTTGACGTTATTAAACATATTAGTGGGATAGGATGTCAAAAATAAATTGCTACAAGTCAAGATGAATAAATTCAAGTAGGTATATATCAACTTAAGTACGACTGCTAACATCCTAAGAAGTATCCTGCTAAACTAAATTGCTTTTCAACTAAAATTAGAAGAGAAATTGACTTTTGGTTTGAATAATTTCGAGGGCATCTTGTCTATAATAGCAAATTCTTAGAAGGAGCACGATTTAATAATATTCATACTAAAGGAATCTTAAAATGTTGAAATGAAGATGTTGTACAATAAATCTTGAATAAATAAATAAATATCTTGGGGCAATTTACACCAATTGACCTAATCCCAAACTAAGCAAAGCTTATACTGTGTACTAGACAACGGATATACATACTTAAATAGATAAATACAAGCATAAATACAAATAACATCCATGACTTAGGTCCAAACATTTGTATTCATCACACAAATATTTGCCCATGCCAGGATTTGAACCCGGGAGCTCTTGCACATTAAGCAGACACATGTGCCACTGTGCCATACAGGTCGTCAATGGTTGAAGTAATAATCTATACTTGGCTACACTTGTCTACACTTATCTACACTTATCTACACTTATAATCCATATCAATATATTTTTGTATACTTCTTCTTCTTTTCAAGAAGCAAGAATAACGCCAAGTTTTTTTTTATAAAACATTTTTTTTACTTTTGGGTGGTAAAACCTTGTGCAATGTCCGTCCGGACCGCTACCACCATCTTGCTTGCTAATCCTGCCGCTAAGCAGGAGTTTTTGCACTGTCGTGTTCCGGCGTGGAGAGCAAGAAACCCGAGGCATTTACTGGCACAAGAGGTATTCCATCTTAGCCTTCTGGGTTGGCAACGCATCTGCAATCTCCTTGGCGTTGCGGGTGTCTATGGGCGGCGGTTATCACTTACCATCATGTGACCCACTAGCTCGTTTGCCTTCCATTGTTGGTAAGTTTGAGAGGGAGGTTGGATGTTTGTTATTCTTTCACGCAAAAACTACTAAACGGATTTTGATGAAACCTTACAGTAATATAGCTTAAGAGATCAGAGTCACATAATTATAGGCTTTAATTACTTTAAACTGCGTACAGTGTTTTTAGACTTGACTTGTAAAAAATGACTCCCCGATGAAAAGAGAGGTGTTCTAAGTTTGAAGCTTACGTGTCTGTGTGTTTGCAACTTAGCTCTAAGCTAGTGCGTGAGTTGAAAGCGGTTTTCATTTCGAAAGGTTATACCTCGGGTATCTTCTTATCAGGGGTTTTTTCGGAACTGATGGTAAATTTTCTGTCATTCATACTTAAGTGCTTCCTGTAAGTCCAATCTGAATATTTGAATTTGATTTTAAAGAAAGTGATTCTTAATCAAGTTTGATGAAAACGGATCAGTGATTCTGTCTTCAGATATTTTTACTTTTGAAATGATGTCTGGAGTTAATTTAAAGTTTTCTCTAGAAATAAATCAAGCTCAACATCTGCTGCATAAACTTCGTAACTTATATCTTGGGTCCAAGAAAACACATAATTCAGAAGCTACTTTGTTTAAATGCATCATTTGTCATAGTTTTTATTCTTATGAACGTTATTTTTTACTACAGCTAAAGAAATGAAACAAACTTTACCTAATTTCTATTCTCTATAGACAGAGAATAGACTCTATGGTATAAAGTCTATACCATACATACTCGTAATACATATTAACACTAATATTTCTGTGTGAATTCTAGTAACGCACACTCTAAAATGCCATGATCCTTTTTCCGTTTTGATTTTCTCATATTTTTTTATTCTCGTCTACATTTATGAATCGACAATTCGACAGTAAAAAAAACTTGTAGAAAATAAGAGAATCGACGTTTGCTCTAATATTGTAGTGACTTATTAAATAAGAAATCTTTAAGCAAAAATATTTATTTTCCAAAACACTTAATTTTGGGTTAGGGTATAAGCAGTGGCTAGGCAGTGCTGTGCCGCAGGGCCCCCAAGCTCAGGGGGCCCCTGGCCAGCATCCCTCTAACTCTTCCCGCCCTCCTGACAAATATTCTCCGACCACCAGAATTACATACCTATTTCTTGGGGCCTCATAGTCAAATTATGACTATAATCCCCGCATTTTTTTGTTCAAGGGCCTATGGTCACCTAGCTACGCTACTGGGTACAAGATGTTATCGTACCTGTCTAGTATAGCATTTAATCGAAAAAGAGCGGCATGCAAAAATAAAAATTAAGGTACAATGTACACTAATATAATAAAGAGGTAAACTTTGTTTGTTAGTTTGTTTGTATGTAGGGGGTAATCTCTGGAACTACTGAACCGATTTCAAAAATTCTTTCACAGATATAATAAAGATGAACGAAATCGCGCGCGTCCTCTAGTACCTAGGTTATAAAGAATTACAAAATCCATAGCACTAAATCGTTCAATTTCATTGTAATGTCAATTAGATTAACTTTTTTCATTTTGATCGGCAGCTATTTGTGAATCAGCAGTTATAGCATGCATGTACAGTAGGGGAAATATATTCACGTACCACCTTAGAACCGTATCGCAATAACGCGAGGCGTTAAACGCCAGGCTATGTCATACAAAGGTCATGCGTATGTCTCTTCGACTAGGTTCTACGGTGGTACGTGTTTCAATTTCCTTGACTGTATGTAGAGTATTGACCGTAAGAATAATAGAAAATACTTACTTGACTCTCTAGTGCACAGGTCTCCAGACTTCTTAGGCCAAGAGCAACACTGACTACTTACGTCCCTAGGGCCGAAATCTAGCTAGCTAGCAGTGTACTAAAATTTTGCATAATGCGCGATTTTCGGATCGTATTGGCACGCGGCGGACTGGCGTTGTTTGATTCGAGTTTGGCCTTCAATTGGACGTCTGCTCTAATGAATGCGGAACCCACGTTTATTGTCCGTAAAGGAAAAATATAGGCATGTAAATGTAACAAAAGTTTAAGAAAGCACTTTACAATTAATTCGGGCACCTACATGTAAAATGGGACTAGTCTTCTTTTGAATAAAAATAGCGGCATAACTGAAGAAAAACAACGGCTACTTTTAATCCTAACAGCGGAAAAAACAACTTTGCGCCCTGGACATAATTGTAGATTATACCTTAATATACTTTATTTCTTCAATTCAATGGTCGTAAAAGATAGTTCCTTTACACCGTCTCAGTTGTTACTTAAAACGTTCCTGGAATCTTTATTAATAACTCTTCGTCAGTAACTCCGCTTAGGCCCCCTGTCAGGGGGGCTTAGAGGATTTGAGGGGGGATGTTGATAGCCGCGGAGGAAGGTACAGACAGATCGTTAACACCCTGGTAGCGGTTGGTTAATAGTTATTAAGTGGGCAGAATATTTATTTATTAACCACCTGTTTGTGCTCTCGTGCGTAAATAGGACTTTATAGATATAGTAATGTTTTGTTCTGTTTCTGCGACTATTTAAGGTTGAAAAGAATATAATTTACATGGAGTTTAGGATATTAATTAATTTTTGAATGTCTATTGCTTTATGAGAAAAATATTTATTAATACAATCTAATCTCTAATCATATTTTTTAATAACCTTATTTTAATACAAATAAAATTCGGAATACTGTATAGTTTGTTTTTATTTTCAATTTAAGTACTTTAGTAATTTTTGTATTTTTAACTGAATTTAAAAAAAACAGTTATGTTTTTAAACGTAAAAAAACAACCCTCCTTCAAGGCTCCGCCGCAGTTGGTTAAAAATTAGGTTCAGCAGATACAATAATTTCAAGAATTGACTTTGGCTGTCATAGAAAATGCCGTAGTAATTAAAATAAAGCGAAGTACATTGCCGCGTTAAATAGAAGGTCAAGTATCATGTAACTGTCCAAAGAGGCAATGTAAATCAAAAACTGGAAAATTTAGACGATCTTAATGTAACAAACTTAGCCGAACATTAAAGACGAAACTGAGAAAAAATATCTATGCTCGAAAGGGATAGATATATCAAAGTCAAAATGTTTTATTCAGATTAGGCTTACAGGTAGCACTTACGAATGTCATAAAATTTACCACCGGTTCGAAAAACCTCTGATGAGAAGATACCGGCAAGAAACTCAAATATCAATTTTACAGTGCACACTCTATGCCTTCTTTCGGAAAGTGTCAGTCTCTCGCGGTTCCATCTTTAAGAGGAGTGCGAACCCAGCCCCAAAAAGCGCTCCCCATACAAACGGCGATAACGTTTTCCACCCTCTAAACCTTAACCTATGATAATGGTTTGTTGGTATGTTGTCGTCATTATGCCTTAGAACTGGGTTCGTATGTTTTGATTTGTTAAATATTCTTCACAGATTTGACAATATTTGCATTTTAGGAGTTTCATACAAAACAAAAAGCGCAATACTTTTGTAACTATTAAGAATATTAAAAAAATGAAAACATACAAACCTAGTTCTAAGTTATAATGACAGCATATAAGAAAATCGTGGCTATACGTTAAGGTTAAGAGGGTGGAAAACGTTATCGCCGTTTGTATGGAGAGCGCTGAGTTCACACACCTCTTAATGGTGACCTATATGTGTCTTCGATTGTACAGTCAAGGAACTTAATTCCCTACCCATTTCGTTGAAATGTCGTCTGACATTCGCAATGCATTAAGGTCGATATGTCAAACGAACGTCTTGCTCTATAGCTCTTATGGTGACAGTTTGCTATATGCTATTGAACCTTAGGTGGGTTGGAAATTAAATTCCTTGACTGTACTTTTGTAATCTCGGTTCTTGGGTAAGCTAATAAAACGCCTATGTTTATGTATAATGTTTATTATCATTGTTCGTATACTTACGTATGTAGGTATGATATACATACCTACGCATAAAGTATGAAATACTTACATAGGTCATAATAACGTGGGACGTAAACAAAGCAAATAAAAACCTGAGTAACACTGCCGTGCACAGAAACTTGTATAGTCGACTAAGTAATTGCTTGACCAGTTTTGAACCTTATCCTTTTGTAATACGGTCGAAAAGTGGTCAAGCAATTTCTTGGTCGACTATACACCATTATAATAATCGTTCAAAATAAATTAATTCAGTAAATAAAAAGTGACGCAATCCTTTCGTGAGCTTGCCGTCATTGCATTTACCCCGTTGAAAAAAAAATCATTAGGGTCTTTGTAATATTTTTTAACAAACTGAAACAAATTACCTTGCTACTCCGCGAAACCAAATATTAAATATTTTTTGTTATAAGTGTTCACCTTATGAAATCTTTATCAATCAATGCCCAATCTGTTACTTCGGCTATTGCTATTCTATTCCTTGTTAAGCTAATAATAGCTACTGTGTTTTCCCCGCGACTTCGTCTGCGTCGATTACATACTCAGTCCCCTCCCCCCTTTTAACCCGAACGCTTCCACCAATACGTTAGGGATTATTCAAAATTATTTAAAATCGTATGTAATAAAGCAAAAGCAGCACACGTAAATAATAAAATTAAATTATCAAATGATAAAGTTAAAACAGTTTGGAAAATAATAAATACCGAAACAGGCCGACGAAAAAACACAGACTCATCTATTTCACTAAAAATAAATAATACTATAATAACGGACGCCGTTAAAGTAGCTGACGAATTTAATACACACTTCTCAGAAATTCCCGCCAAAACGACAAAGTGTCTCGCGTCCTCTTCAAAATTCGCTGAAGCCCTATTAGAACAAAATGTTAGTATCCAAAACATTAGTCAATTCAAATTTACAAAAGTCTCTCCTTTCGATATTCTTAAATCCTTTAAATCATTAAAAATAAAAAAGACGGAAGACTTGTGGGGCGTATCAGTCAAGGTTTTACATGCCATCTTGGACGTCATTGCGCCAACTCTGGCTACCATTTTTAATAACTGTATAGACGTAGGCGTATTCCCCAATCTAATGAAATGTAGTAAAGTAGTTCCTATCTTTAAATCAGGTAATGAGGATAATCCTTCTGATTATCGCCCAGTGTCCATTCTACCAGCGTTTAGCAAAATATTCGAAAAAATAATGCTAACGCAAATGATTTCTCATTTCAATACAAATAAAATCTTACATTCGCAGCAATTTGGATTCACTAAGGGTAGATCTACTACAGATGCAGGTCACAGTTTGATTAAATTTATTTTGCAAGCTTGGGAAGAGTCGCATGACGCCATAGGTGTTTTTTGCGACCTTTCCAAAGCATTTGATTGTGTAGACCATGACACCTTAATTTGTAAATTAAATTTCTATGGCATTCGTGGCATCTCTTTAGATCTAGTCAAGTCTTACCTAGTGCAGAGAACTCAGAAGGTAGCGATAAATGGAGCAATATCATCGGGATCTGTGGTCGAGATGGGAGTGCCTCAAGGATCAATTCTTGCTCCATTCCTGTACCTTGTTTATGTAAATGACCTTACATATATGGTGAGCCGAAGATCAGGCATCGTCATGTTTGCTGACGACACTTCTTTACTCTTCAAGGTTAATAGGAAAGATACTGAATTCATTGAACTCAACGACACCCTGTCCAAGGTATCTGAATGGTTTGCTGCCAACAACTTAGTATTAAATCCTAATAAAACTAAATGTATTAAATTTTCATTGTTAAATTCAACTAATATAGTTTCAGTCTCAAATATCAAATTAGATGGTCAAACGATTGAATTCATAAAATCAACTGTGTTTTTAGGAATAACACTCGATTCTAAACTGCAGTGGGGTTCCCACGTCACAGCGACAGCAAGTAGGTTGAGTTCTGCTGCTTTTGCAGTAAGAAAAATTCGGCAGCTAACCAATGTAGCGACGGCACGGTTGGTCTATTTTGCCTATTTTAATAGCATTATTTCGTACGGTCTTATTTTATGGGGATCAGCTGCAGATATTGAGTCAGTTTTCATTTTGCAAAAAAGGGCAGTTAGAGCAATTTATAATATGGATACTCGTGAGTCATTAAGGGAATTTTTCAAGGAAATAGACATCTTAACCCTACCGTCGCTATATATTTTTGAAATAATCATGTACGTTAGGAAAAATATATGCAATTTCCCTACCAACGTCGATAAGCCAAAGGCTACTAGAAATACAGGAAAGCTTAAAGTTCCAACTTACAGACTGGCTAAAACCAATAAGTCGTTCATGGGAAATTGTGTAAGATTTTACAACAAAATTCCAAAAAACATAACTGAACTAAATGATACAAAATTTAAATCTATTGTCAAGAAGACATTAATTTCTCGGGCGTATTATAAAATCAATGACTATATCTTGGACAAGGATGTTTGGACATGATCCCGATCTGTATTGGCGATCCCTGGCTCCAAAGATTGTACACCTGCTGTGTTAAATTGTTAAATTGTAAAAATTTTGAATATTTGAGATGTAAAATAACATTGTAATTTTGATTTATTTAAAAAATTACACCTCGTTGAGTTTCTTGCCGGTATCTTCTCATCAGAGGTTTTTCCGAACCGGTGGTAAATTTTTTTAAATTCATAAGTGCTACCTGTAAGCCTAATCTGAATAAAATATTTTGACTTTGACTTTGACTTTGACTTTGACTTACCTAATGGCGGAATTTTCAAAAATGCTTATGTACATAGCGTATTAGCGTTAGGGGTTAAAGCACCTCCAAACCGTCTAAGAAACATGTCCAAGTCTCTCAATACAGAGGTTTGGGCTATACGCTGTCTGGAAGCCTTTAACACGCTTGTTACAAGCTCTTATTTAACTTATCTTGTTAGTTAGTTTTTTTTTTTTATCGATAGAAAAAAAGTAATGGAAAGTAGTGGTTACCCCTGTCCCGCAGTGTACCCCACAACAGGGGTAATTCGGCAGCCCGTTATCCTGGCAACACGCGTGTCGTTTGTTTTGATTGCCCGCGTCTAGCGCTCATTTTATATTTATACATAGTCTTATAGAATGAAACAGGTACCTCACTCAAGGGAGATCGCACAAGCGAAGAAAAACACAAGCCGAGTATTGTTAAAAATTGTCAAACATGCATCGAGTTATCAGGCTGTGCTATACAACTGTTTATTGATTGCCAATATATTTTTAAACTTTTATTAACGGCAGACTGTTTAGCAGTAAATTAAAACGTTTACAGAAAATGTTATCGAGTAGGTATAGGTCAATTTATAC
This sequence comes from Ditula angustiorana, assembly GCA_963691745.1. NCBI lineage: Eukaryota > Metazoa > Arthropoda > Insecta > Lepidoptera > Tortricidae > Ditula > Ditula angustiorana. The sequence goes on along the minus strand of OY829480.1, from coordinate 1,678,729 downwards.
TTAAGAGCTGCCACCGTAAATGTATGAAACTGTCACTAATTTCATAATAATTCAGGATCAGCTCTTGTAAAACGACCTGTAAATACAACTAAGGCTTTCCACTCACAGTTAAACATTCCCTCTGCCCGACCATCCTTCACAAATCCCATTAAAATACTGACACTTCCAAACACACTGCACTAATGAATCGACGACCGCCATTAACCAAACGGGCTTGTGCGCTTCTTCACACGAAATTTATAACTCGAAAACGAATAAATCTACTGTAACAAAGAAAATACATTACGCTAACAAGTGGAACGCATTCAAAATGGCGCATCTGTCATGGCGGCGACGCGTGCACTATTTTTGGCGGGATCTCGTCTGTCACTGCAAATTGCTGCTTTAAAATACTAACGGAATGCGCTGCCACATATTTTATGTGATGACTTTCATAGTTAATATTCATTTATTTCAACCCGAATTTCAGTTGCGGGTCTAACACCCAAAGTTGAAATGTCGAATGGGTTAAGGTTAGAAGTTACACGATAAAGCTTTAGGTTCGTAGTTTCATAACTAAGGCGTAATGTCGCTTTGGGGAAATCGTGCAAGTGATTCTGTGTTCGTTTACTAAATTAATGCATAGTGTGAGCGAAATGATATATTTCTGAATAGCATCTTCATTGTTGGAGCAAAAAACACTGAATGCGCAACAGTAAAATATGTATGCATATTCATTTTATTGTTGCAGACTTTGATTACTCCACGATACGTCCGTTACAAATTGTTGACTTCATATTCATTCATTCACAGGACGGTCATGAGTACGGACACTCAACGGTAGCGCAGCGCACGGTTGATTAGTGTTCTACGACATGTACATAATTGATAGGTATTTAGTAATAGTACTAAATTGTAACATTTTAAGTATTTAAAATTGTTAATACTATTATCATTGCTGCACTCTGCTGGGGTATGTATGCTACTCTGAAATTGTAAGATCTTTGTTACATACCACATGTACGCAATTGAATGAATAAATTACTTTAATCCTATGGGCTTTTTATGCTGTATCCTTTGTTAAATTCATAAGATACCAGAATTGATGAAAAGAAACGGAAACAGACGATTAAAAACGATAGACAATAATTTCAATCAATAATTGTGGTGGTAGACACGTGCTGTTAAATCACTAAAAAGGAATAAATTTTAAAACTCTTGCAATTAAAACCTTTGTATCTACATGGTGCCAGGAAATTAACTCAGACGCCCAGACCCAGACTGACGGCACAGTCCCGGCCAGACCAGAATATTGTCTATGGTTTGTGCGGTATTGGCGCGCCTATTTTACTATGGAATAGGGATACAATCAAGCATGCGGGTCACCAGATGAGAAGTGATCACCGCCACCCATAGGAACTAAGAATCACTGACCCATTGTTGCCCTAGGGTCTCTCTTCCTGGGACTTTGGGTCTCTCACTCACCGTACGAATCGCAGTAGGCAAGCTACTTCACGCCGGTATTCTGTAAGCCTATTTCAAGATGTAGGACGTTCCTTTGAAGATAACTCATTAGCTTTACTCTGACTGTCTGCTCAGTTCCCTTCAGCCCTCCCAGGGTCGTCACAGTACAAATATAAGTCTTGTTTGCCATGCTAACAAAAACGAACACCCCCGTTATATTATTTTCCCCACAACAATCCAAACATCCCCCAAAAAACATTCCCTAATAGTAACTAATGATAATAATAAAATACACCAGCATTCAAGATCATGAGCGACACGAAAAAACACCGCGGCTCACCTCCGAGAACATTACTCTCAATAAAACCCGAATCGGGAGCGAAACAAATAGTGGGGCATTGCGGGGTAATTTGTGCGGGTGAGCTGGCAACACACGTGTTGCGCGCCATCCGTTCTGATTACAAGATGGCGGCGTTCCCGCCATTATAGCTGTCATTGTTGCGTTTGGTACATAGAAAGAGTAACAAAATTGAAAGCGATATTTTAACAGCTGATTTCTTTACTTTAAATGGCAATGCAATGTGCCAAAAAGAACCGACTACATACTCCAAACCTCCTCTTCAATTGACACCTGTACCCTTACCATGAGTACAGGGCATCTAGCCGTAACTGTACTCGCTAGCGACGGCGTAAACGATTTGTATGGGGAAATGTACAGCGCCTCTAGCGCTTGCTTAAACAACTAAAAATCCGAAACTGAAACTGGCAAACGCAAGGCACGGAATGCTGATGTTGCAGGTTCAAGTCCTGCCATTGCCCTAATTTTTCTTTGTGTTGTCATTACAATTTTAACTAAAAATCGCTAATATGAGTCTAACGGTAAATTACCTATCGTAATCAAAGCGCTAGCGACTAAAGTTTTGTAGCTGTTGCTGTAGAATGTTGGTACCATGCCATGAGTCACAAATTTGACACATGTCATCGAAAAATACCGTATCGACTATGGTTAACTCTTTCCCTGACAAATGGGAGCGTATTTAACCGCTATCGACTGTAGTAACGTAATACGAATTTTCGATAGAAACTCATGGTAATGGTACTGGTACACAAATGAAACGTCAAACGGTTAACTTTGGTGTACGTTAAGATATAACAATGTACTTTTTTTTATTATACCGGATACCAGTGTCCCGTTTCACTAAGCTACAAGTTACAATTTTACAAGTCTAAACCGGCTAAGTCTAACTTGGGAATAATGACCAATGTTGCCGGTTTAGACTTGTAAAATTGTAACTTGTAGTTTCGTGAAACGGGCCACTGCAAGAAACTCAACGAGGTGTAATTTTTTCAATTTTAGATAACTAGATATAGAATAGATCATTAGATAAGTACTGAAGTTGACATTTTATGTTATTTAGTTACCTACGTTGAACAAATGAATAAAGGTGAAGAGGAAAAATAAATTTGTTTACTCTTATAAAGTTAGAAATCGAAACGAACACGACAAGGTTGTAATATTGTTTAAGTTTCTTTATGGCCTGAAATTCTAAATTCTCTGAGTTGCTTTCTTGACTTAGACTAGTGAAGAATATGTATATATTTTTTAGTTTTTGGAGTTTATGTGCGAAACTTAATTTGAAAATTTACTATGAGCTTTTCGGTGAAGGAAATCATCATGTGGAAACCTAAAGCGAATGCCGAGGGGAAAAAAACTTTAAGTATTCTAACTGTGATGATTTTTCAAAACGGCTTAGTTTTAAGATTGTGCAAAATAAAAATCATTGTTTGAAAATTACATAGTTATCATTATGAAATAAATTGCTTTACCCTGATTCCTTATATGTTTGTAAGCTAGCAACATTTAAGAAAAACATCTCAATCTTGGAGGGGGAATCGCATAAAACGGGTAGTCCTTCACTCTTAGGGGCTTTTTGAATTGTGACCTGGAAGGAGAACTAGTTCCGTCGAGTCTGAAGCAGAAATCATATTATTTCGGAAGTGAGAATTATCCACGAAGTCCCACAGTGAAAACGTGAGTAACGCTTACCTTTTCAATTGTTTTAAATGTTATTACTTATTTGGTTTTATCCTTATTTATGATACTTTTCCATATGGAAAACAATCTTTTGGTTGAAATTTAACCAGGTTATCGGAAAACTTGAATTTCGGATCCATGGAAGGATGATCTACCCACTTGCTAAATTTGTAACAACTACATTGTTATAAGTCTATTTTTAGAATTTATTGTAATGAATACACTCTGCTGGTTGCAATGCGCATGGTTAGGGCTACGGCCTAAGTACACATAGCAGACGTTAAGGTGTGTTAAGATGTACCGAATAACTTTCAAAGCCTCGGATTTAGCTGACTAAGCTAATGTTTCCATAAAATAACTCGCATTATAAAATGAATAATTATGATGTCCAACGTACACGAATTCTATAGTGCAATAAAACGAATAATGTAGGGTAGGCACAATGTGGTTGTCACTGATCCAGTTTGTTGTTTTATCACGTCACATACCTACGGGCTGGTCGGGTGATGACCATGGCTGACCGATTATTAACAGTCCAGGCAATGTGTTTCTACAGATTCGCTTTTTGACTCGTACCATTGTACATTTTATAACTTTTTATTCCTACCTCCAACCTGACATTTTTGTGTAGAATAATTTTAAAATAGTAACCATTACGACGCAATGATATCTATGGCATGCGTCTCACAAAAACTTATGTGATATGAAATAACCTACGATAAACTGAAACTTGGCGTTTACCATGCGCATGAATTATAAGGATGCGTTGCCTACTGGTTGACTAGCTACGTGTGAGTTGTGCTTGTCTTTACTTTGTTTATTTACATATTTTTGTGTTGAGTAAGTTTCTTATTTCTTGATTTAGCTGAAAAACGTCTTACCATTATGACATGTTTTTATGTTTTGCCTTACGGTAATAATGTAGATTGCTGACAAGTACTATAATAAAATGACATGTAAAATAACACCCTCATGTATAACGCAATCAACAGTGAATAAATGAATTATGAAAACTTAATTAATTAACAGGTATGTAATGTAATGCATACTTTTAAAAAAAATTTAAATAAATAATTACTTTCCGATACTAGACGGAGGTATGCTTAAGATAATCATGGCGAAGACGATAATATTTAAAATTATGTACATTGTACTTAAAATATTTGAGATCTCAAGTTTTTATTTAAGGCCAAGTGCGTCTTACATGATGGCTATGTATGCCTTTACAAATGAAATTGAATGAGCGTCTTAAGATTTAACCGGTTGATTCTACCCGGCTATGTATGCCGATAAAGTATAGTTCTTGTTTCGACTTAACATTATAAGGCCAAGTGTGCTGGTCCGAAGGGCTATGTACGCCTAGTTTTTGGATTTATTTGGCCACGTGCGTCTTATCAGTCACGGTTATGTATGCCGTTACGTAAGTAATACGGATTTGAACTAAGTAAGGCCAAGTGCGCTTTACAACATTAATTTGTATGCCCTTACGTTTGTTTGAGATTACACTCTAAGAGCCAAGTGTGCCTTACCTCAGTCGTACATACCTACATAAAGAAACGATCTTAATGGTAGCCGTAACATCACTTAAGTGATACACATGATTGACAGAACCGAAACTTGGACATAGGTACAATACGACAGGTATTGTTATCTAGTGTCATAGTATTAAAATATGCCAAGCGGTTACTCTTGCCTATACGCATGCATTCATAAGTCAGTTGCCATTTATGCATTTCAAGAAGCTCTTGTGGGCCCACCGTTGAAATATTTATACAATTTATAAATTACGTGTCTTTCGAGACGGATATGCTTATATTCATGACCTTATATGTATTTGTGTGCGTTAGCATACCGCTACCGAGCAACTCTATTTTAAAATAATTTCTGGATTTCTGACTAAGTGCATTTATTTGATTTTTGGTTGCGGCAGTTGCTGGAATCCATGCGCGCTCATTTGTGGTAGTTTTGAAACTAACTTAATTATCAGTAGCATTGTTAAACAACGTGCCCAAGCTGAATGAGCATAATGAGATTAATACATTACATACATGTACTTAAATATTAGGTACAATATATTATTAAGATCTGTGGACATTCTTTTGAAATAATTGTGTGACCAAATACTTTGAAGTACCAACACATTTTGCATTTTGATAGATTCTATTCATAATATGATACGGTCCGTTTAAATCCGTTTTATGTTTGCTAAATATAACACTGAAATTGATTTTAGTAAAAACGTGCTCAAAGGGTAACACGCGTATTTCGTTATTACAGTGGTCGCTGAGCAAAAATGGACGAGGAAGGCAGTAGGGTGCGAAAGATTAGAAAAAGAATTAGGCGAATATCTTCTTCATCAGATGAAGAATCTCCACAGCCTGACCCCAAGCGTGTAACAGTAGGTGATTCAAACGAGACCATATCAACGGCTGAAGTCATCAAGTTTCTCAGTTCCATGAAAGAGAGTACCAACAGGAATTCTTCAATATTAGGAAGTAACCAATTTAACAACGTGATACCGGAGTTCAACCCAGAAAATAAAGGACAAGATATCGAGATGTGGATCAGGAAAGTGAACGAGTGCGCGCTTATCTACGGGTGGGATGAAAGACAAACGATACATTTTTCTTTGTTAAAACTTACGGGGTTAGCAAAAAAATGGTACGAAAGTCTCCCTTCAGTTGTATACAGTTGGACCGAATGGCAAAGTAGACTAAGGAAAGCCTTCCCATGTGAGGACGATTACGCACGCCTACTTAAGGAAATGCTAGCTCGCACTACTCGTCCTAATGAAAGCTTTCGTGAGTACTTCTATGATAAAGTTGCATTAGTAAATAGATGCGAACTGGTAGGGAGGAAAGCTGTACATTGTGTTATTGACGGCATTAGTGACCGGACTATCCAAAATGGGGCACAGGCTTTGCACTGTGTGGATCCAGAGGACTTACTTGGTTTCCTTAGTACCCAACGAACCTATGAACGTGAACGTGCTGGTAGTGATAATAGACGAAAAGACCGTAATAATTTGAATAGACCTAGGTACGATAACAAGTCAGGGTTAACTTCATCAACACCATCGACATCTTATGAGAGTGGCGTGACTTGTTTTAATTGCCGAACTAAGGGACATTCTTTTAGCAGGTGCCCGAAGCCCATCCTTCCGTGTCAAAAATGCAAACGGGTAGGGCATGACAATGATGCATGCAAATTGGCACCTTTGAATTTAAGGATCGAAAACAAGTCTAACACGGTACAGCGGGATGAGTCAAAGGTCCAAAAGATTTCTACATCGAATTTAAGCAACGATAAATATTTCAAGCGCATTACCGCTAACGACCAAAGTATGGTAGCTTTTGTGGATTTCGGTAGCGAATGCAGTTTAATGCGTAGTACAGAAGCTGGTCGATTGAATCTTGATAAAGACTTCCGCGCGCTCCCCGTAATTAAGGGTTTCGGTAATGCTACTATTACACCAATGTATAAAGCTAACATAAGATTGACGTTAGATGATATCGACACGACTTTAGAAGTGTTAGTAATTAGTGACGAGTATATGCAGACTCCCGTACTAGTAGGGCAAAACTTCACCGAACTGTCATTTGTATCAGTCCTAAAGGACAGTAACAGTCTGACTTTTTATTCAAGTCCTGGGTACCAAAATAAAGAACAAAATGATTCTCTGCATTTGCTTACGCAGGATGGTACCGTAGTCGAACAAACTAGTCCTATTAATGTCTACACTGAAAATTCGTCCTTTAACGGGGACATATATGTAGAGGGATATGATTGCAACGAAACTGGTAAGGAGTATCATTTGCACCAAGGTGCCTATCGGATTAGAGACGGTAAAGGTTTTCTCATCATAACTAATTTGTCACATACACCCATCAAAATAAAAGCGAATACTTTAATTAATAGGCCTTTATCGTTCGTAGAAAAGGAAATTAAACAGGTCAACAAAATTGGCAAAGATGCCACGTCATTGAAGCCCCTGGATAAAGCCGACATTAAGGTGGGGCAAGCAATCGTTGATGAAGACTTTAATAAATTGTATGAACTTCTACAGTCCTACCGAGATTGTTTTGCGACTGACTTGACTGAAATAGGATGTGCATCGGATTTCGAAATCCAGATTGACTTGACAGATGACAAGCCGCTTATATATCGCCCGTACCGGTTGTCATACTCAGAGCGAGAACAAGTAAGAGAGATAGTAGACGATCTTCTACGTAATGATATTATACAGGAATCGACATCAAACTTTGCCAGTCCAATTTTGATGGCCAGAAAGAAAAACGGTGAGCAGAGACTATGCGTCGACTTTAGGGCTCTAAATCAAAAGACAGTTAAAGATAAATTTCCACTCCCGTTGATAGAGGATCAACTAACAAACCTCAGTGGAAATTCACTTTTTACGACCCTCGACTTAGCCTCTGGCTATTACCAAGTCCCTGTTGCTGATAAAAGTCGCCATCTGACTGGTTTTGTTACCCCAGACGGGCATTACGAGTTTAAGCGAATGCCGTTTGGACTCGCTAATGCCCCAGCAGTATTTCAGCGAATGATCAACAGAATTTTAGGTGCTCGAAGATTTAATTCGGCATTGGCTTACCTAGACGATCTATTGATTCCGTCAAGAACGATAGAGGAGGGATTTAGCCGCTTAGAGGATATATTACAATTACTTAGACAGTTCGGACTCACACTTAAATTGTCAAAGTGTAGGTTCTTTGACACGAGCATAAATTATCTAGGTCATCAAATTTCAGCGGATGGCATTAAACCGAGCGAGTCTAAGACATTAGCCGTACAACAATTTCCCCAGCCAAAGAATATTCATCAAGTGCGTCAATTTCTGGGATTGGCGGGTTATTTCAGGAAATTTATTAAGGGATTTGGGGAGATCGCGAAACCACTTACAAACTTGTTACGGAAGGATATACCTTGGCAATGGACCAATGAGGAGACCAAAGCGTTTTCTACATTGAAAGAGAAATTAACCGATAGACCGATTTTAGCATTGTATGACCCGAAGTTAGAGACCGAACTTCACACCGACGCCAGCTCCCATGGGGTTGGTGGAATCCTCTTACAGTGGCAGACTAATCCTCGAGTGCTGAAGCCAGTCGCTTACTTTAGTCGGCAAACGGCGCCGGAGGAGAGGCACTTTCATACGAACTGGAAACACTGGCAGTCGTTTGTTCCCTTAAGAAATTTCGTACCTTCCTTCTAGGACTTGATTTCAAAGTTGTCACGGATTGTTCCGCCCTGAGAACGACATTGACAAAGCGAGACCTCGTGCCGCGGATTGCCAGATGGTGGCTTCAAATAAGCGAGTTCACGTTTGCTATAGAACATCGCCCCGGCGTCCGTATGGGCCACGTGGACGCGTTAAGCCGCAATACTTCGCAAATATCGCACGACGTGGACAATTCCACTATGACTGTTTATAAGATAGGTAAAGAAAATTGGTTACTGACATTGCAAATAGGGGACCCGGATGTATCACGTATTTACAATACCTTAAAACTGGAAAATAATGACGAGAGAAAACAGATAAAAGATAATTACGTGGTGAAAAATCATGCCGTGTACAGGAAGGTCGAGAATGAATTACGTTTAGTCGTCCCGCGTAGTGCTAGATGGCAAATTTGCCGTTCCAATCATGACGATATGGGGCACCTGGGATTTGCAAAGACGGTTGAAAAGATAAAAAGTCAATTCTGGTTTCCTAAATTACGACGTTTCGTCAAAAAGTATGTTGAAGCCTGTATAGAGTGCGCTTATAATAAAGACAATGCCCCTAAAACCAAATCGGGTAAATTATTTCCAATAGAGAAGGTTAATATCCCTTTCCATACAGTACATATCGATCATCTAGGACCTTTTGTAAAAAGTCGAAACGGCAATTCGTATATCCTCACAATTGTAGACGGTTTTACTAAATATGTTTTTGTCAAAGCCGTAAAAGATACCAAAACCAAAAGTACCATCAAAATTTTAGAAAACATTTTTCAAGATTTTGGTTTGCCGTCTAGGATCATTTCCGACCGAGGAACATCGTTCACATCAGCCAGCTTTGAAGGATTTTGTAAGGAGCGTGGCATCAAACATGTCCTTAATGCGGTGGCCTGTCCCAGGGCCAATGGCCAAGCCGAAAGATTCAACCAGACAATATTGCACTCCTTATCTGCTCAAAATTCCAGTAATGATGACCGTGACTGGGATAAGTGTCTGCCCAAAGTGCAGTGGGGTATTAACAATACTGTTAATGCCTCCACTCAAAAGACTGCAACAGAAGCTTATTGGCATTAGACTGCGTGACGAAATGACCAATAAACTTGACTTACATGAAAACCTACCTAACAGTATCAATGCTGTTCGTAAGCAGATTGGGGAAAATATTACAAAAAGTCAGAAAAAACAAAAACAAAAACACGACTCGCAGCACGTTCCCGCTCGTAAATATCACATAGGGGATTTAGTTAAAGTTGCTCGTAACAATTTTAGTAATGACGGACGCAGCACAAAGCTCTTGTCCAAATTTATCGGTCCATACAAAGTGATTGACGTCTTGGGAAATGATAGATATAAAGTTACTGACATCCCTGGTTTCGAGGTTAAGAATAGAAAAAAGTATACGACAGTTATCGCGGCAGACCGTTTAAGACCGTGGATTAACATAAAGGCTTTAGAAGGAGAGAGTTCTAGCGAATACGATACCGAGGATAATGTTCCATTGTCCAAATTGGCCTCCGCTTCTAAGTAAGGTCAATATTAGATTTATTTTGTATTAAGCATACTGATTATGTACTTAAATCATAAAATACTTAAAAATATATTTTGATTGTTGTCGATAATGTAAATCGTTAAAATATGTTATGTTTTCGATGCTTTAATTATGTTTTTTTAACAGTTTACTTAATTGTGTCATCATATAATATACTTAATAATAATTATATTTAACAGTACAGTATTTCTTTTCATGCCGAATGTGATGATTATATGTTGTTTAGTTGACAAGTTATTTTTAAGTTTAGTGAGTAATTGGCCGTGCACCAGGAGGTTGCACTTGTCGGATGGCCGAATGTGATGATTTTTCAAAACGGCTTAGTTTTAAGATTGTGCAAAATAAAAATCATTGTTTGAAAATTACATAGTTATCATTATGAAATAAATTGCTTTACCCTGATTCCTTATATGTTTGTAAGCTAGCAACATTTAAGAAAAACATCTCAATCTTGGAGGGGGAATCGCATAAAACGGGTAGTCCTTCACTCTTAGGGGCTTTTTGAATTGTGACCTGGAAGGAGAACTAGTTCCGTCGAGTCTGAAGCAGAAATCATATTATAACTGTACTTCTACGCTTTACCCAATTTCCGCAAACCCCGTACGTAAAACCTTTAATCGGTTAAATATTAGCAGTAATTTGATGTCAAATATTGAAAACTTTTCAGCCTTTACAAAAAAATTAAAAAAAAGACACATCCTCCATTTACTTCCTCAATTCTCCTATCATCCCGGATTATGAAATTACAAAAACAACCTTATGTTTAACTGTACAGTGTTAGTTCTCTAACTAAATAAGTCTGGTAGATACAAGGTTTTGAAAGTAAGTGATGATATACCAGTGTTACCGCTTTTAAAAAACAAAATGCAATTAACAAGCGTTTTTCACGGCAGCCGTCGCACTCGTTTGCGCCAAAATGAGTGTGCTGGAGAGGGATAGTCGCCGTATCTGCGTACCCTTGCTCCCATTTTTTCCACCCAGAGATGTTTTTTGTGCCACTGTTCTGGTTAGAAGATTTTCGTGTTACAGTTGGTGTATTTGCTATTTGTTATTTTATTGGTTGGGAAATTGATAGCAGTCAATTTTTGTTATGTAGTAACACGACTGCCTCAAAATATTATAATTAAAAATATACGCAATGACTATGCAAAGAAAATTTTTCGTCATCTGGCAGGGCTCGAACTGCATCGTCGTTTTTTTCTTTGTGTTGTCATTGTATCTATTATTTAAATTTATTGATTTGAAAATACTAAAAGAAATTCCTATTTAAATTAAAATATGTAACGTTTTTAGGGTACATGCACGTCGAAGCATTTAAAAATTAAACTGTGGAACATTTTCACAACCAACATCATAATGACTACTTTTGCATGTATTTAAATATTACAGTTTAAGTGAAATTTATTGTGAAAACGTTTAGGTGTGCAAATGAATACGAGTTATACGGTAGACATAGAGGCATACAGGACACACAGGACTCTTCCTATACTTAAACGCCATTTATGTTCGCAGTAAAACTTCTGTAAGTACTTGTACTTATTTATTTTATTGTATTATTGAGGGCAATAATTTAACTTTAAATGCGTAAATCTTACCAATTACTTTTTACGACAGAGCTTTACAAACAATGGCCCAGAATTCAACACTTGCCTGATCAACAAAATTCAGAAATGTGATATTGGATGTCTAATTCACCGTCATAAGCGGGAGGTTACCTCTCCCCCTCATTACTCTATTACGGGCGCGCGACACGTCGCGTGCAGACGTTAGTTTTTAGGGGTCCGCGTGAAAAGGGGTCCCGCAGAACCTTTTATCATAAAGATGGATCCTTATATCATATCATACAGCGACCTGCAGCAACTTTGCCCATCGGGACCAACTTTGCCGTAATCTACGTCTACACTCTACACTAACATAACAAAGAGGTAAACTTTGTTTGTCAGTTTGTATGTATGTAAGGGGTAATCTCTGGAACTACTGAACCGATTCCAAAAATTCTTTCACTAATAGAAAGCTACACTATTCCTGACGGGCATAGGCTACTAATTTTACGTGAACGAAGTCGCACGCGTCCGCTAGTATACATATTTATCTTTTCTTTTTTTTAACAAATAGGAAGGCTAACAAGCAAGTGGGTCACCTGATGGTAAGTAATCACCACCGCCTATAGACACTCGCAAGACCAAAGAGATTGCAGATGCGTTGCCAACCCAGAGCCCTCTGGAAGATGGAATAGCTCTTGTGCCAGTAATTGCACCGGCTGTCTTGCTCTCCACGCTGGAACACAACAGTGCAAGCACTGCTGCTTAGCGGCAGGATTAGCGAGCAAGATGGTGGTAGCGATCCGGACGGACCTTGCACAAGGCTCTACCACCAGCTAAACATAGTATAACACAAAGTCGCTATCAATTCCTGTCTGTCTTCATCTCTTCAGCCGCTTACTTTTGATACGTATAACCGATTTTGATACGGTTTTCACTGTCATTAATAGTTTTTTTATCTACAAACATATCATAAGTGCTCAATAACGCGTTCAAAAACCATAGAAAATGACCAGCATTATTACAACCAATGTTATTATAAGAATTTTCTGGTCTGTGGTAGTAGGTAAATCTGTTCTTTATTGGGTAGTATCTCTTAGTAGTCTGTGTTTATTGGTGATCACATTACCGATATCTCGTGACGTTATGAATTTAAATTTGGAACAGCTGTCAAAATTCAAGTTGGTCTCTATTCTAGTATCTATATCTTAAAACAGTTATCGATACAAAATGTCAACTCAATATGATTTTTTAATTTAAACGCACGACATTAATTTGACCTCGAGTGACATGACAATAAGAACTTCATTCGTTTGTCTATGGTTTTAAAAAAACGTTCGTCTTGGCGGATAGATCGAATGGCCGCCATGACTAGTTGGTCATTCGTTTGTTGGTTTTTGCTGTTACGGTTTTTTGCAGTTATGATATGTGTGTAGATAAAGTAATGTATGCAACTGTATATAATTAGGCCTTAAAACACTCGTTTTTAAGGCCTCTCATTACGGAAATACTATTACGGAAGGTTTTAATGTACATTACATCCTAATATTTTCGTCGTTTTTAAATGAATGTCGACTAACATAGTTTCCTAAGCAAAAATTGCTACTAGCGTAAAATAGGGGACAAGATCCTGAAATAAATGATTTTAATTTTAATTTAGTCTGTGACCAAGATTGGAGATTTTTTCTCAATTTAATAAAAACTGTAACCGATTATTTTCAAATAAGTTTCCTAACAAGTTAAGAGTTGACACAGTTTTCAGAAAGAAGGTAGAGCGAACTACCCTCCGCCGGTCGCTAACTGAATCAAGGAGTTCGCAACTGTATTAATAGCGGGTGCCGCGGTTAAGGGTCAACGTTTTGTTTAAGGCCAAGCTCTAAAGTTCGCGGGAAATATAATCTTCATCTTAAAACAGATTATTCTTCTATACGTGTGTGTACAAGACATACATTAATTTTGACATGTCAGTTATGCGCTGACAGCCGCCACGACAGGTTGAACTATATGGCACCTGACGAACCTGATTTATTGACGACCTGTATGGCACAGTGGCACATGTGTCTGCTTCCTGTGCAAGAGGTTCCGGGTTCAAATCCTGGTGTGGGAAAATATTTGTGTACAAACTGGAACAAATTACCTTACTACTCCGCGAAACCAGTGCCGGGCTCGTGCAAAATAGCTGCGTCTGTGCGACACATATATGTTCATGCAAAAACCCACCCTCCTCCGCTTCCACACGAAACAACATATATCACACAGACTCAACTACACACCACCATTACTAAACCACCACCACTTTTAGGTAATTTGTTCCAGTTTGTTGATATGGACCTCCGCAAAGTAACGCCTGAATCTATTAAATATTTGTGTGACGAACACGAATGTTTGTACCTGAGTCATGGATGTTATTTGTATTTAAGTATGTATTTATCTATATAAGTATGTTTATCCGTTGTCTAGTACCTATAAGACAAGGTTTGCTTAGTTTGGGACTAGGGCAATTGGTGTAAATTGTCCCAAGATATTTATTTATATATTTAGCAAAGTTTTAAATGGAATAAAGTCCAAGTGTATTAAATATTCATGGTTTTATTGCGACCTTAACCATGAAATGGTCCCTCGAGCCGGATCTGAACCAGCGACCTATGGATATCCCTATTTTGACACACATAAGAGTCACTTAACTCCCCCAAACGGCTGGACCGATTTGGATGTTTTTTTTTCTGTTTATTTCAATGGGTTCCTGAATGGTTTTAAAACACCACTGGACCCGGTAGGTGGCGCAGCTATCGGTATTACCATTATTGTGGGTGTTTTATTTCAGACTAATTGTCCATACATGATTAGTTATACTATGTTAGTTTATCTCTGTCTGCGTCCCTTTCTTATGACACTAGTTAGACAGAGATACAGGGAGGGGTTAAACTAAACCTGGACTGTCATGTTAGGGCCGCAGCAGTGCATATAGCTAGTGTTAGTCAAATAAATCGCAAAAATCAAACTTAAAGGAAATATCACAAGACAAGGTCTTTTTAAACAATTATTTTATCAAGGGTTTCAAACGCCCCTATAAATTCAAGCGAAACGAAATAAACATCAATTTGTAGTTGAACTTGTTTTTATGCATTGATTCCCCAATCCGCGCTCGCGAGGATTGCCAGCGCAAGACTCAGCGAGATCGAATCAATCTCGTGTGCAACGATGCACACACTTAAGGCGAATATACTTAACTCGTCCGCTGAGATAAAGTCACAATCGAGATCATCATCTTCCTAGCACTTTTTCCCGTTTCTTAATTCGAATAGAAGAATAGTATAGAATAATTTATTTACGGGTGGCAGGACCTTGTGCAAGGTCCTTCCGGATCGCTACCACCATCTTGCTCGCTAATCCTGCCGCTAAACAGCAGTGCTTGCACTGTTGTGTTCCGGCGTGGAGAGCAAGACAGCAGGTGTAATTACTGGCACAAGAGGTATTCCATCTTAGCCCTTTGGGTTGGCAACGCATCTGCAATCTCTTCGATGTTGAGGGTGTCTATAGGCAGTGGTGTACACTTACCATCAGGTGGCCCACTTGCTTGTTTGCCTTCCTATTTCATAAAAAAAAAATTGCATAGAATAAGTCATTTTTACATACAACAATGTCAGAATATCTGGTACAGAGGCATAAGGCAGCTTATTCCGCTATTTGTATCTTCATACTAGCATGCGAATGTTTCTTATAGATTAGATTAGGGAAAATTAGAAGTACCCGTAACCGCCGAGCATGTATGAAGAGAGGAATGTGTGTAGAGGAAGCGAGGGAAGTATGCCAGGATCGGGGCAAATGGCGTTCTGTGGTCTGTGCCTACCCCAAAGGGAAACAGGCATGAGCTTATAATAATAATTTAAAAAAAAGTTATGTCGTCTAAGAGAAATTCTTTTACATTGTAATCATTTTTATTTAAAAGTAGTCTACTTAGTTTAGATCTAAACAGATTCAGGGGAAGCTCCTGCATCCATTCCGGTAGCTTGTTAAATATCTTCATGCACATGACATAACAATTTCTAAAGAATTTCGCTGTCCTGACACAAGCGGAGAAGAGAGAGAAGCGAAGGAGCCAATCTGGCAGAATACTTGGGACTTCGGTGAGTTCAATTCCAGTAACCAGAAATCCAGAACCCCTAAACCACTTCGAGGATCATCAGGCAAGGTATGCACCGCACGCGGGCGGCACGTCCAGGGGGGCGGCAATTCTTTTACCGCACACTTATGAGACAACAATAAACAGCCTTTCTGACAAGCTCAGCGTGGGTAGTCGTAGATAAACAAGGGCGGCATAATCGGTATTGCACACGGGCGTCCAAATAGCGGCGAGCCTGAGGATGACCACCATGTATGTACGTAAATCATTGGTACATTCAAATTAAATTTAAAATGCTGTACATATAATGAATGACAACCACAGACTACTAAGATATAATGACAACAAAGAAAATTTAGGGTTATGGCAGGTAAATTTTTTTGACAGTGCTACCTGTAAGCCGAATCTGAATAAAATAAAATATTTATTATTATATTATAAACTTTGACTTTGACATTGGTACATAGCGACCGCTGGGGATTCACGATAAAGATATTTTAAATAAAATTACCATAGCGACAGAATTCTTAATGAATTTCATATGTTTTCGCGACTTGTAGAGATGAAAAAAAAACAATTTAAACGGTTTATATCGCGTGTATTGTAACGAATCTAATTCCTGACGTTTCGAGCCTTTCTCAGGTCACATGTTCATGTCCTGGCCGTAAACATGAGCAATGGGACAATAAAGGCTCATTTATAAAAAGAACAATCGAGTACTGTACTTAAGTGTCAGAAAAAAGACCGGTCCGAAACAGACTGTACAAGACGTCACAGTAAACACAAAATGTCGGAAGCTGTAGGCATTTTGTCGCCATTAAAACTTTCCGATTTATTTAAAAGTACTTTACCGTTGACTAACAAACGATATCCATTCAAGAGCCACGTCTTCTCCTTACCAAGATTTCAATTTAAGTAAAGCAATCCAATTTCACACAGCGTTGGGTATAAATGGATGTAATTTTATACCAGGATTTAAGCAACGCTAAATTAAGGCATAGTTTAGTGCGTGGCCTGGCGAGGTATGATGGACGAATATTAAACTCCTAGCGGTTTATAGCCTCCTGGTAGCTACGTGGAATTATGAGATCAATTCTGATATTAGAACGTCTGAAATTATATGAAAAAACGCTACAAGGATGATTATGGTTTTTTTTTAGACAAATAGGAAGGAAAACGAACAAGTGGGTCAACTGATGGTAAGTAATCATTACCGACAATAGACACCCACAACACCATCTTATCTGTAAAAAATTCAAACAAAATTCCCTGTTATCTCTGGCATAGCAACTTAATCTGAGCATTCAAAGTTAAAAGTCAAAATATCTTTATTCAGATTAGGCTTACAGGAAGCACTTATGAATGTCATAAGACATTTTAATATCGGCCCATAGATACTTTATTCGTGGCGCAGTTATGTCAAACCATATTATAGTTATAGACGCCCTAACCCCAAGTTAACCCTCGACTCGGTTAACCTCATTAAAAGTTTATGTTTTAATTTACACCTCCAAATTTAAAGGCTTCTGCTTTGCATAACTTCGCCCCAACTGTTTGCAACTACGCCCTCGGCGTTCGAAAGTTTTTTTTGCATCGTTGTTTCTGCGTGGTTTGCGGTGAACTTCCAGCAGTTTTTACTTAAAATGCGGCTTGGCAGAGAAGTCTTCATTTTGAACAGTTTATTCTCTGATTAGGCCCCCAATTCTGGCGCTTATCGAGATTCATCTGACGTTCGAGATGTGTCAAAATATGACGGATTTTAAAGGGATTTCACGGCTCTTTTGGGCTTATCTCGAGTGTGACTTTATCTCTACTGACGCGTGAATTGTCCCGTAGGTATACTTAAGGTGATCCGTATGAAGCTGTAATTTTGATTTTGCAATTTTTTATTTATTGTGGCTAAATGGTGTGTATTTGTATTAATTCAAATAGTCTTCCAGTACCTTAGCAGCTTGCTTCAGTCTTTAACAGATAGTTGGTTTATTTTCTAGGCATCGATAATTCATGCCTCTACACATTGTCATTGTCACCACTTCTTCATCATACCCCCCCCCCCCCCATCCCTCGCGGGAATCGAACCTGGAACCTCTTGCTTCATGGTCAGGGTCCTGTGACGCTGTAAAATTATGTTTGAATAATAATAAATAAAACCAAACGAAGACCCGATTCACCCGATCCTGACGATAAGTTGACCAAAAGACTATCTTGTTATTTTTAATTTAACCAGCCATTTTGCTATCGCGTATTTTATCCTCGTGGTCGGTAGATGGAACCAAAACAAGTAACAATAACACACCAAATTGGGGGTAATTTGCAATTTGCCGAAGGCGTGCGTGTTTGTCGAAAAACGAACCGCAACAAATTACATTTTGACCAATCAAGAGCGGCTTTCAAACGTTTTTGAAATTCGAAAATGTTGGAAAGTTGCACATAGAGACGTGTTATTGTTTTATATGAAAAAAAATGCTGTTATCCATCAGCTGTCTGCATCGATATTGTTTACCGTTATCGCACGGAACTTGTATGCATTCTCTGGGATTTATAGTAACGTATGTCCATCCTCAATAATCTTTATATTATTTTCCCTACTCAGTCTAAAATAAGATCACCTTCTTGTCCTGTCTGTCTGCATCGTATATTCGACCTCTCTCCTCCTCCTTCTGAGCCACGTATCGGGTTTTGATATGATTTTCACTGTCATTGAAATACTTTTAAGATGCACTTCCACATTTGCTAAGCAACATAATTGTCTTCCAAATTTCAAGTCTCTATGTAAAAGAATTTAGGCTGTGTTTTGTCTGTCAGTCAGTCATGAAAGCCTTACTTATTACTAGCCACCCGTACCGGCAACGGCTTCTGTACAAAATAAATCTAAATTCTAGTAAAAACAGTATCAAAATCCGTCGCGTGGTTTAGAAGGAGGAAGCGACCGAAGATAAGACAACAGACAGGAACGAATATAGACTTTGTTTTATACTATGTAAAATAAAAAGATGTTTAAGGCTGCTTTTCCACCAGAGATGTGCTAGGATGCGTAGCGAGGGATGAGTTTGTATATAAGAATCAATAGAATCGCTTCATTTACCTCGCCTCGGTCAGCACAGCTCTAGTGAAAACGGCTCATTGGTTCTTAACACATCCCTCGCTACGCATCCTCGCACATCTCTGGTGGAAACCAGCCTAAGATAGAAAAAATGCTGAATCAATCTTGATGAAATTTTGCAAGGAGATAGTTTGCATATTAAGGTCCATTCTTAACGCTCTACTTCCCGTACAAAAACGTTATTTCCCGTGGGATTCTCCGCAACAAAATCTCAAATAAAACCAATAAACTCCAACTGGATAAACTTTCTGAAAGTTTTTTCTGGAAAGTTTTCACTTACTAAATTTGAACTGACAGTTTGGACAGCTGAAAATTTCTAACAAGCAAATTGATATTCATTGTTGCCTGTAAACAATAGCCCGTTCAGGCCGTACTGAAATTTTCAGACAAGCTTGAAATACTGCCTAACTTATGTTATTCTAATAGCGAAGGACTGTTCAACTCAGTACGACTGATAGCCTGATTCATTTGTTCCAAAAGTAACATTATTTTCGAAAACCGAATTATTAAATACTAATATTTCCCGTCATAGCACTCAAAACAAATCAAGCACACTCAAGACAGGCGCGGCTCACTTCGCGAAGCTACTAAAACGCCTCAGCACTGGGGCCGCCGCTATTAAGTTGCCGCGCGTGCGAGTGAATACGAGTTTTACGATAAACAGAGAGGCATATAGTAGGATGCTTTTTGTTCATTCTATGCCTATACGCCGTTTTTGTTCGGAGAGAGATTTCTGTATTTCACTATATTATTCTGTGCTCAAGGTGTCAAAATCCACAAGCTTTTATGCCATCATCTCGAAACTATTATATTATTATTAAGGCCTAGTAGTTCTTGAGTCCTGTCAGCTCCCTTCATTTTACCGTAGGTTTTAGACGCATCTTGTACATCAAAAGATAGTCTTAGGCTATTATTCATTTGCACGGGGCAAGTTAATTCGAAACTTCACGCAAACGGCGTGGCGGCGTCCGTTAATATTGCATAAAAAATACGAAAATGTGTTACCCAAGCTATTCATTTGTTTTGAACGTATTGGTTCGAACAAGGTCCAGGCATTCCATTTTAAAGGAGCTTAATCGTGTTTTTGCCCACGATATAAAAGGTATGGCCCGTCGGGCCTTTTTGAACCTTTCTTATAAACCTTTACTTTCATACCGTAAGACTTAACTTTAGTTGTCCCATCGAACACGTACCTATAGAGAGGAAATGTCACTTGATTTTAGGGTTGCCGAATGAAAAATGGAAATGCAACAGTTTATTTGTTACAGGCTTGGTTTAACGATAAGACTGGTTTGAGACCTTCTGGTAAGTGCTGATGCATTTGAATCAGGAGATTCCGCTCTTCCAGTGATTATTACCAATAACAATAAACTTATATATGCAAGATTTACCGATGTACCGTTGATGACGCTGAATTGCCCAATTTTTACCACACTCCTTAAAGGAAGGTGTACCCAGCCTCAAAGAGCGCTCTCCATACAAACGTCGTTACGTTTTTCACCCTCTAAACCTTAACCTACGGCAATGATTTTTTTTTATGTTGTTATTATGTCTTAGAACTAGGTTTTTATGTTTTGATTTTTTAAATAAATTTTAATAGATTTGTCAATATTTGCATTTTAGGAGTTTCATATAAAACACATTATAAACCCAGCTTTAAGGCATAACAACAACAACAACAACAAATACTCTTTATTGATTCACACAAGTAAACAAAATAAAAGAACACACACAGGGAAATTTTACATGGGATTCAACAGGCGGTCTTATCGCTAAGCAGCGATCTCTTCCAGACAACCTTTGGAAAGAGAATCGGTGAGATATAGTCAGAGTACAACGGGCAGTGCAAATAAAAAAGAATCAAACACTCACAAATGACAACATACCAAAAAACTATGACTATAGGTTAAGGTTTAGAAGGTAGAAAACGTTATCGCCGTTTGTACGGAGAGCGATTTTTGAGGCTTAGTTCACAGGCCTTATAAAAAGCCCAAGGCCCACGTGTCAGTTTTTGACGCCATACTGTTTCAATGCGAGTGACGGTTGACGTTTGTAAACTGCAAAACAATGCCCAGTGTGGGAATTAAATAGTCAGTATTACCCCTCTTTTGGTTACGTGCTCGATGAGTTATCCAGGCGTTTTCATTGGCAGATATCCATTTTTTTTCCCAGGGATAATGCCCTTTCTTAGAATCTAGTTTTGCTTTCCAAGCTACGTTTTTTTTGCGTAAAAATAACTCTCTATTCATCTACATAAAAAATGTGACACGGGTAAGGGGCGAAATAAGTTAAAGATATGCTGTTATTACATTCATATTTAATACCAGCGTTTTTGTTCCTTTTTTTGTTTACTATCAAACATAGGTAGGTACCAACTTTTTTTTAAAGTATAGGAAGGCAATGTACCCGCACATCTGATAGGAAAGGATCCCGCCGCCTATGGGCAAAAGCGATGCTAAGAGAATCACTGATCCGTTGCCCGCCTTTAGATCCCCCTTCGATTGTGCTTCCAGATCTCTCACTGTACGAAACGTAGTAGCAAGCTGCCACGCTCGTATTCTATGAGTGGTACTGCCCCGGTCGAGATGGCCCATTCGTACTGCAACCCTCAACTAGCTACAGTAAGTCTTACTCTCTAAAAGTGGAAAATTAAGGATTGAATCGCCGTCTACATACAAATACGAGACTTTATATATGAATTGGGTAATTCTTCAAAGTTCTGATTCCTCTGGCGCATATTTAACCAGTACTCAATAAACATCTGTCAAAATGCCAGGGGAATCAATATTGTCAAGATTTACCTACATTATGTTTACTAAATATTAGGTGAATATGGTAAAATATGCGCCAGAGGAATCAGAATTTTGGAGAATTACCCAAGTTTCTATTATAGTCCTCAGAATTATTTCTTCAACAATTGATTCATTCTATCAAGTGAAAGAATAACAAAAAGGGAATAGATTTAAATTAATCCAGCACGCTTTTACTCGAATGACCACAACATATTGATAAAAATACAATTGATATTTCACCAAAAACAATATTTCTCCCTTTCTTGTATGCAATGAGTACTCAGAATTCTTTTTTTCCAGCCGATCTCGTCTTATTGGCTCTCGACTCGGCGACATAAATAACGGCCTCTCGACCACAAGAGGGTAGGCAGTTTTATGTCACGGCAAACGGTTAACTCCGACTTTCGACGAAACGCCCGATAGGTATTTTTTCTTTATTTTGTGAAAGGGGTTTTGTATGTATACTGACGATGTAGCGTTAGCGGGTGGTAAAATAAAAATAAATATCTTGGGACAATTTACACCAATTGCCCTAGTCCCAAGCTAAGTAAACCTTATGTTATGGGTACTAGACAACGGATAAACATACTTATATATAGATAAACTTATGACTCCAAAAATCTGAATCGTTATCCTTAGATTTTTTAAATTCCATCATTAAATGGGGGTAGATGTCAAAATCTACGCAAATAAAACCGCATGCAAAATCTATTTATATGTCGGAGCCAGTTGTCACTGCATAACTGAATTTAATCACTTTTTTTAAACTAAAACAGAGCCTTATTGAGGCAGCTATTATAACAGTTTTTTACAGCTGTCAGTTACAACTGTCTAATGATTCAAGAGGTGATTACCCACTACTTTTGCTTATTTTAATTGACAACTAGTTTCGATATAAGAGGGTAGTCTTTCGATATGATACGAAACCTAATTGTTGCCTATTTTGTTTATTAGATCTTTATTACACGCACGAGAACATTATGATTTGTTTACGATAATTTATATTGGAATATTTGATTGTTTATAAAGTTAAAACACCATAGTTCTAAGTTCTTTTAGCAATTACTTACGAGTAAACACGTGACGTACTTCCGTCCGCCATTGGACAGAGTTGTTGTGGAGCAAATGCGGAGTGGGGGAAGCCCTATAAAACGGCTTGCAAGCCGCAGTATCGTCAGTCTTGCACCGCCTTGACTCAAGAGCACTAGCTCCCGACAAACCTGTCGGTTTACTCAAAGGGTTTAATACACCCTCCATGTACTCACAGATGCATTGAGACATTGATGCTTAAAACGCTAAGTACATTGTTACTCTGCCTCTCTGTGCCCATACCTATGTTGATATTGTACTGTGTTCGCTCTATGTGATTATTGTGTTGATCTTTACTGTGTGAATAAATTGTTTGTACCTAGGTTATCTTTGTCTTACCCTCAAAATGGGTACCCGTAATCCTGACGACGCCCCTCCAGTCGCCCCAGATCCTACATATATATCAAGGTTTCTGAAACTGTATGACGTTAATATTAAACGGGATGTTCATTATTCGCGTTCCAGAACACAAATGACGTTGTCACATTCACTAAAACGTTAATTAATTGGATTTTGTAACATAATGCCGTGTTGATGCTTATTACGGTAATGAATCCGTTTTGGTTATGCTCGACTTGAATTAACTGAGGATTATTATAAAAAACTCTAACAGTATTGTGGTGGTATTATTAAAGTAAAATTTTGCACTTGACACTAATCTCACATGAATTTTTCAAGCAAAAATTGTATTACAGCAAAGCAATGGCGTCTTGAAAGTCTAGTTGTCTGGAAGACACGACACAACATATATCCAGATATGACACATACTCAACTATAAACATATCGTGGTGGTTTATAGTTTAGTCGGTGTGATAAATTTTGTTTCGCGTGAAAGCGAAGGAGGGTGGGTATTTGCATGAAAAATATGTATGTCTCACAGACGCAGCTTTTTGCACGTGCACAGCACTGGTTTTGCGGAGTAGCAAGGTAATTTGTTAAAGTTTGTTATAACAGAATGTCTTGATGAACCCTAGGCGTTTCTCATACTCACTGATTCATCAAAATGGCGGCAACGCGACAGTTACTAGGCGCTTGCTGTCTCCTCGAGAGCGCTTGCAAAAGGGACTCTTGGAGTCACAATGGAACCCAATAGAGACTGAGGTCTCTGCTTGTAGTATTTATTTAGCAATTTATAAAACTCATTACAGACATGGAAGGGGGATTGAACTTTTTGACTGCTGATTCCCCTGGTACATGTTTTGGCATATTTACCGAATATTTACTTGCTTACTTATTCCATTGGTACAGCGATCCGAAGTGGTTCTTGGCCTCTGATACAAAGCAGCGCCAGTGCGCTCTATTCTGGGCGACCTTCTTACAGTTTTCAGCACTCAAGTAAGCACGCAGATCTTTCTCCGTCTGGTCCTTATCGTATCTAGGATATCCTGTCCAAGTTACCTATTTATTAAACATAATGTGGGTAAATCTTGATAATATTTATTCCCCAAGCACAGTGTGTCTCAACCTGGGGTTCGAGGACCCCTGGGGGTCCGCGAACCTATCTCAGGAGGTCCGCGGAACAATAGCGGTCAAATAGACTCATGTTTGTTGTCACTCAGCGGTTTGTTGTTTGATTTTGAGGGATCCGCGGGTCATGGTAAGGGTGCATTAGGGGTCCGCCCTTGGAAAAGGTTGGGAAATACTGCCCTAGCACATTTTTGTGGGTTAGTATCAGATGATCGTAAACGGAACTGGTCTACGGCATCAACTCGCCCTAAAATCATTTCGACGAAATTGCAACTAGACTAAAAATTATCTCGTCTATAATGCTTTTTACTTTACGAGCTGCTGCTCGTCAGAAAATTATTTTGTCTACTGCCCCATTAAACTTTCTAATATTAGCAGATTTAAGCAAGGCGTAAATTTTTGTCAGACATTTACACATTCTGTTTAATAAATATAAGGTAAATATGCAAAAATAATTGCCAGGGGAATCATTATTTTCAAGATTTACCCTGGTCCAAAGCAAAATAAGTACTTGTTCAAACAGCAACAGCTTTAAGTGTAGCGAAAGTGTTATATTGGCCTTTAAGCGGTTTTGACCAACTCTATCTATATCCCAGTATCCCACTTCCTCGTTAGTGTGTCCAAATGATGAGGAAGGCTTAAGTCCCGTTGTTAGGTCTCCCGCCTCAGGACTTAGTGCTCCAATATCGCCTAGATTGAATGGTCACGTACTAAATTGGATTGCGATTCGTCGGAATATTAAATACGAGCAGAAATCCTCTTAAAGCAATTGAATTGCTGCTTCCATGTTTACATTGCAACGGTGCTTTACGCAAATGGGTAGTTGACATTCTAAACCAAATGGCGTGAAAGTGTAAAATTGTTTTAGATTTCATAAGAATAAACCGTAAGAAGTTTTTTTATATAAAATAGAAAAGCAAACAAGCAAGTGGGTCACCTAATGGTAAGTGATCACCAACGAAGGGACGAAAGGGATTGCAGATGGGTGAATCAACTTTTATGTGTCCAACATCAATCGTACAGAGTCCCTGATCGATAATACAATTTTTTATAAAAGTAATAGTTTTATCTGTATCCCGTTATGTTACTATGAGTATTATCTAACATTTTATTACAAAACATTTTATTTTGTTTACAATTTTCCCGGTTCTTTAATGGTTGTCCAAAAGACGAAAAGTTGATTTTCAATAGTAGGACAAATTGTCCCCGTGCAACGGAGTATCATAAAAATTTGTATCACGAAAAAAATACTGTTACAAAATTGATATCTATACACATAATCCTTTTTATAGATATTTATCATCAATAAAACATACCGATTTCTAATATTTGCATTTTAATAATTTAATTTCTTGCGTTTTAATTTTGTCCCTTTAATTATGAATGCTATGCAGGTCAACTGGACAACCATAAATTAGTTATGAAATCTAAATATAGATGGCGTAGTAAAATATTTGACAACAAGCTTAAATTTCTGGAAAGCAGATAGGCCTAGCCGCCATTATGATTTCGCGAAACTTGCGGCGTCAGTCGGCCGAGTACTGTTGGAGAGTGTGGGTGGCTTTATTGTCTGTCCATCGGACAACCGGCACAAATACGTAAGTAGTTAACATATTACAATAAATTATGTTGTACCAGATACAATTTTATATATATATTACCATAAGGGTGAGATAAAACACAAAGAAACTTTAATATTCATTATACGGCTCAAAGTTTTAGAAAAGTCCCTCGGACAACTAGTCACTTGGACAACGGAAGTGGTTGTCCGTAGGACATTTTGGTTGTTCCTTGGACAAAAACGATGAGATAAGATTTTTAATAGGGTAAAGGGGGTAGGGGGGGGGGAAGCTAAGGGATCGGGTAAACGTCCCAATGCTTGACACTCTAATTCCAATACTTAATAAGTACCCTGTCTTTGACCGTTCATTTAGACATAACATTCAATTTATCAACGATTGGAATAGCTTCAAGCACTGGGATCTTTACCTTAATGAAATTATTTGCGTATTTTTATTATACATATATTTCATTTTAGGTAATGGGACTATCGGAGAAGGAGAAATCAAGACGCTATAGAGAAATACTTAAAGAAGACCCAGAAAAAATGACTGAACTGAAAAGAAATGTGTCAAAGAAGGGAAACTATTTATCCTCGATGAGAAACATGTCTCCTGTATCGCAGATCTCGAAGTCTCTGAAGAGCGACATACGCCTATTTAATACCAAACGTATTACGGAGGCGATAGAGCACAACAACGGCTCCAAACTGTTTACGAGAGATCTATCTATTGGGCAAAGCCAGCTGACAAAACTAATCTAAAAGTTGATAATCTAGCTAAAGACCCCAGAGCTAGATTGACCCGTCACTATACCGAAGATATCCCGGACGTCAGCATGTACGAGATTAGTATGGCTCT
Source organism: Ditula angustiorana (assembly GCA_963691745.1). Taxonomy (NCBI): domain Eukaryota; kingdom Metazoa; phylum Arthropoda; class Insecta; order Lepidoptera; family Tortricidae; genus Ditula; species Ditula angustiorana. The sequence continues at coordinate 1,651,926 of OY829480.1, read as the reverse complement.
CAAACAACTCAAAAATAATAAAGCTCCAGATGATGACGGAATTACAGCCGAACTCCTGAAGGCAGGAGGAAAACCGATCCTCAGGGCTCTTCAGACCTTGTTTAATTCCGTCATTCACGAAGGGAAAACGCCGCATGGAACAGAATGTGGTGGTGCTTTTCTTCAAGAAGGGTGACAATACCCTGCTGAAGAACTATAGGCCCATCTCACTTCTGAGCCATGTTTACAAGTTGTTTTCGAGAGTCATTACGAACCATCTCGCTCGCAGGCTTGACGACTTTAAGCCTCCCGAACAGGCCGGTTTCCGAAAAGGCTTCAGTACCGTAGACCACATACATGCGTTACGGCAGGTTATACAGAAGACCGAGTAGTATATCCTCCTCCTTTGCTTTGCATTTGTGGACTATGAGAAAGCCTTCGACCTGGGCTGTACTGCAGTCTCTCCAGCGGTACCAAGTTGACTACCGGTACATCGAAGTGTTGAAGTGTCTGTTCGAAAACGCCACGATGTCAGTCCGATTACAGGACCAGAATTCTAAGCCTATTCCGCTGCGGTGGGGAGTCAGACAGGGAGATGTGATCTCTCCAAAACTGTTCACCGCCGCACTGGAGGATGTTTTCAAGGTTCTGGACTGGGGTGGGCTTGGCATTAATGTCAACGGCGAGGACATCACTCACCTTCGGTTTGCCGACGACATAGTGGTCCTGGCTGAGACCATGGAGGGCCCGAGTACAATGCTCAATGACCTCAGTAGGGCCTCCGGGCGAGGAGGACTTAAGATGAACATGGATAAGACGAAAATCATGTCGAACGCCCATGTAGTTCCAACTCCCGTTAAGATCGGAGACTCTACGCTTGAAGTTGTGGATGATTATGTGTACCTGGGACAAACTGTCCAGTTAGGTAGGTCCAACTTCGACAAAGAGGTCAATCGGCGAATCCGACTCAGTTGGGCAGCGTTCGGGAAGCTACGAAACATCTTCTCATGCAAGATACCGCAGTGTCTGGAGACGAAAGTCTTCGAGCGATAAGTAATACTCGTATTGTGATCTTTAATTATAAAAATGAGACTGTTCAAGACTGCACTAAGTGTAAGGAAATGTTAACTAGTTGATTTATTAAAAAAATATTATTATTTTGTAACGTTGTTGATTATTAAGAGCGTTGATAACGTTTTTATAGTTCGGTGTGCCGAACCATTAAAACTGCTTTATGATACTTTACTAAATTGGTTTCATTTAGTACCCTCTTTAAGATTTTTGGTTCTAATATTTCCATTGGACAACCAGATTTGTCTCTGGGACAACTAAGTTGTCCCTTCATTGAAAAACACATATCATAATTTTTTTCTTTTTAAATTCAAGAACAGATCATAATTTTTTAAAGATAAAATAGCACAATATAAAACAAAGTAGCAGGAGGAATTCTCTTATATTACTATTACTATTACGTGTTTTAATGAAAAGTTCCGATTCTGTGAAATTAGAGTTGTCCTGGGGACATGATTAAAGGAAATAATGTGAAATTTCGTGAGGTTTATGCCATATATAAAGATAAAAAATAAAACTGCATTGTTTAATTAATGTAATTAAAATATTTTTTTTAACAATAGTTGATGTTTAGTTTGTTAAAAAATACTTTTGATTGGTGGTCCAGGGGACAGGGCAAATTTGAGCTGGTGAAGTTTTTTAAATCAAACTCACTAAAATCTTAAAAAAACAGCTCTGCTCTATACAGAATCATAAACAAGGGAAAATTATCTTTAAAATAAAATATTTAAATATGGTCAATACGAAAATAAAATAAAAATCCAGAATTTCATTATGTGGACATTTAAAAGTTGATTCACCCAGATGCGTTTCCAACCCAGAGGGCTAAGATGGAATAAATCTTGTGCCAGTAATTAAGCCGGCTGTCTTGCTCTCCACGTCGGAATACAGCAGTGCAAACACTGCTGCTTAGCGGCAGGATTAGCCAGCAAGATGGTGGTAGCGATCTGGACAGACCTTGCACAAGGTCCTACCACCCGCAAGTCATTTATTATTTTGGTTTTAATGTAAATTTGACACGATTCTACGATGGGTTATATTATGGTTTCATTTGATTGATTGTACTTACTTGTAAAAAAATCTTGCATGCAAGATGACCTACTCATTGGAAAGGAACTTTTTTTTAAATGGAAATGGGAGGAAAATAAAGCACACGGGTCATGATGGGAAGTGATCACTGCTGCCCCTGTGAGCCCAAGAGAATCGCTGATTCGTTGCTGGGCTTGAGATCATTCAGTGAGTCTCTGGGTACCTTAACGGTTATCTGGTAGAGATCCCTATATGTAAGCTATCGTGTCATGATGTTCTGGACCCTTTGTCACAATTATCGTCTTGAACAGGTTAGTGTTGACTTTTTTTTTCACTTTTGGATTATACACAGCGCCTTTAGCGGCACGTATTCACAGCCAAGCAAAAAAGCACATTCCCTATGGCACAGAATAAATAATAGTTTTAAAGTTCGCATCGCCAGGCGGCACGAGTCAAAGGAACGAACCGCTCGCGCCCGCATCCCCCCGCCACTCCCGGTGACACACTAGGGTTGCGCGGCATTCGTTTTCAATTACACTGACACGGAGGGGCGAGCGAGTGAGCGCGCGGCAAGCCGACAGCCTACTGCGATTTGCCTATGCCATAGGCAATGCGGTCGAGCGTACCTACGGTGCGGAGTGGAGCCCCCTACCTACGGTGCGGAGTGGAGCCCCCTACCTACGGAAAGTATGAAAACATTGCTCCAATCCATAAATGGTTTGAGAAGTGTCTGTATATCCGCGCCGCAAGAGGCGCTATCTATAGTAACTGAGACGTTAAATCTCCGCGATCGAGACGTTTGCTGTGAGAAAAAACTCACACTTAAGGTTCAGTAATCTTCTATTCTCTATTCAAAATGGAGAGCACTGCGAGACATTTCCACGTAAACTTGTCCCTTTATTGAAATAACAAAAAAATATTCATAAATAAACATGTCAAATGAAATTCTGAGAGAAAAATACAACCGCGGCGCATTCCGCTCTCTTTGCCAAGTATTTGCAGAAAAAAAGAAGCAAGTGTGTGTCGCTCGTCGCTGAGGGTGCCGTACTGTAATAAAGTCTGAACAGTAAAAGGTAAAAAGCGGATGTAGTGTCTTAAGGCATTTTCTACCAGTCAGTCCTTAGGGAAAGCAGAAATAATAGTGGCTAATGCAATATGTGGTCACAAAAACTCAATACATAATTTAGTATATTGATACTTACATGTGTACATATACAAAGCATACACTTGGGTTATGTGTTTCACTCTGTATTTATATTATATGTATGTATGTTTAGGCCTCGGTTTCCTCGTAAACATTAAAGGATAGTCCGATTATGGTAAATAAAGTGTCGGTGAATTTGTCTTAGTGGCACGGATGACACTAAAAATCATTTTTAAATTTTTTAAAGTTTAAATTCATAAAAATATATTATACATTGCATAAGTCAAAGTCAAAGTCAAAGTCAAAATATTTTATTCAGATTAGGCTTACAGGTAGCACTTATGAATGTCAAAAAATTTACCACCGGTTCGGAAAAACCTCTGATGAGAAGATACCGGCAAGAAACTCAACGAGGTGTAATTTTTTTAAATAAATCAAAATTACAATGTTATTTTATCTCATCATACTCTGTTATCTCATATTTTCTAACTCACTTTTACTTCGCTTGTTATGTTTCTGACGTCATTTTCTTCCGTTTCTGTCTAACCTACGACTGGATAACATCATGCTTTTTCTCACTCGCTCGCGCACAAATCTCTGTATACATCGTAAGCTGCGATGTCTCGTTCAGGCATTCTCTAAACGTGAGAGTACTGCGTTCGACGTTGAAACAGAGCAAGGGTGCGAGATAGGGCGCTGGCTTGACGTCGAACCCAGCGCAGGGGGCCCAGAACGCTAGCTTTTATCGCTGACATAAAACATGTATCCCTTTCTAACCAGTATGCGTGTGCGAGAGAGACGGAAGCGTTTATGTTAGCGATAAACGCTAGCGTGCTATTAGAGCAGGAACGCTTAGTGGCAGCAGATACCTCTGTTTGTAACCGTCGTAATGGCGAAAACTTATCAAACGGTTGCTAGCAAAAAAAAACATTCTGAGAAATTTTGATCATGGTCAAGTCTTGATCAGATAGCTAAAGTATCCTTGAATTTATTTTATTCTATCCGAAAACCCCTAATCATATAGCACGGGACCCTAAAAACATTTCTTTCTCGATTGTTCTGCGCGAGCCGGTGAGCAGGAAAAATACAAGTTTTATACAAGCGGAGCGCCGAGTATTAACTGAACACTGCGGGGCCGTGCCCTCCTAGTACCAGCGGGAAATTGACAGCTTATTTACAGGTGACAAAATCGATTTGCCTCTGTTATTCTGTTCCGCAAACTTTTTGTATACTCCTAACCTCATTTGGAACAACAATCTAATGAATAATGCGTTAATACTTTGTCCGATATCGATTTGGTTTTTAATTAATTGAGAAGATTTGGGCCATTTCTCGGTGAGTAGGCAATAAAAAAATGCCCTTAACCAATAAAACTTATAAGATTCTAAGGCTTAGAATCTAAGCTTAGCTTAGAATCTAAGCTTTCCGGGAGTGTGAGTGAGCAAGTGATGTATTATGGCAGTTGTACAAATAGAAAACTACGAAAACAATCAGAATGCCATTGTAACCTGTTTCGAACAGGTCAACCGAAATAAGCCCACTTTAGTATGAACTTCTGCATTACTTGGAATCTTAAGGACTCTTCAACAGGTCAACAATGTTTATATGTCAACTAGCTTTTTTTCCACGACTCCTTGCGTATACATTTTAGACACTTAATGGTGAGTTTAATTTCCAAAAATCCTTTCTTAGAGTAACTCAAGTACCACTAAGGATCACATGTTCTAAATCTCATGTTAATACATTTATCTTCAATGTTCAGGCTATATGTGCCTTGTCTGTCGTCTGTCAATCAGTAACAGAACTGTTTCATGTGTTCGCTCTTTGTTCGTCTGTACGCTAGTATATGTAAAATATGTACGACAGAGCTGTAACTGTAACAATACAGATAGGTACCGATTTTGATCGAAACTACATATAATTTTTTATCTACACACATATCATAAGTGCTCAATAACGCGTACAAAAAACATAGAAAATGACCAGCATTATTACAACCAATGTTATTATAAGAATTTTCTTGTCTGTGGTAGTAGGTAAATCTGTTCTTTATTGGGTAGTATCTCTTAGTAGTCTGTGTTTATTGATGATCACATTACCGATATCTTGTGACCTTATGAATTTTAATTTGGAACAGCTGTCAAAATTCAAGTTAGTCTCTATTCTGGTATCCACAGATATTAAAACAGTTATCGATACGAAACGTCGACTCAGTATGTCTTTTTAATTTATACGGACGACATTTGATCTCGAGTGACATGACAATAGGGACTTCATTCGTTTGTCTATGGTTTAAAAAAACGTTCGTCTTGGCGGATAGATCGAATGGCCGCCATGACTGGTTAGTCATTCGTTTGTTGGTTTTTTGCTGTTACGGTTTTTTGCAGTAATGATATGTGTGTAGATAAAGTAATTTATCTACGCATATATCATACATGCTCTATAATGCGTTCAGAAACCGTAGGCAATGACCAGCATTATAACAACCAATATTATTATGAGAATTTTTCTAATTTTGTTTCTATATTTGTTCAAATTCATTTTTTATTACAATATTTTAATGTGTACAGTCTATAGATATTTAATAAGTACCGAGCACTAGTAGCTAGTAGCAATGCAGATCATTGCCCTATGGCTTCTGAAAATCTGAACCCATCATAGAGTACCTATGATATGTGTGTAGATAAAGTAATGTATGCAACTGTACATAATTAGGTCTTAAAACACTCGTGTGATCCTATTATGAAACTCGCTGACGCTCGTTTCATAAAACCACACTCGTGTTTTAAGACCCTTCATTATGCAACAGTTGCATAAAATACTAGTATGCAACTGTATATAATTAGGCCTTAAAACACTCGTGTGATCCTATTATGAAACTCGCTGACGCTCGTTTCATAAAACCACACTCGTGTTTTATGACCTCTCATTATATAGCAGTTGCATAAAATACTATAAATCTCACTAGCAATTAAGAGCGATTTACCGGCACATTGTCATGTTCTTAAAACCTGTGTGAAAACATCCTTCGCGTAGGTAGGATACTCTAGTAAGAGTAACCTGTATTCTCCGACGCATCTAAACACGCAACGCGTACCTCGTAGCTAAGCTCAATAACGACGTTTTTATTCACCTGTTCCCCCAAACCCCCCTGGATTATTATTCGTAGCCAGGTGCTCCAAAGAAGGACCGCAAATAAAACAAATGGTCCCCTAATCGGTTTCCGTTACATCCTGTAGGATTTAAAATATTTTTGAGGGTCCGACCATAATGCACAAATGGATAATGCAATTATTGTTTTACGAGGGGAAATAGGGTGGCTGTGATTTCGAAATATTCAAGGATAAAGGGGTAAAGATTAACGCTCGATAGGAAAAGCCTGTTCTTAGTTTAAAACCTTAGTATGCTGAAATTACCGGACTATCTGTCTGTATGTTTATTTATTTGTGTATACGTTTTGATGGACATTATTTTCCATAGTGATTTAGATTTCATTCCCGAGCTATTTCTCTACGTTTTATAAAAAATTGGTATAGTTATTAATAGATTCAGGCATTACTTTGATTAGGTTCATATTATTAGTTCATATTAAGTTTTTTGTTCTCGACCCACTTCCACGAGTTAGTTATTAAAGGCTCTCTCAGAGATTAAAATACAGAAGATATTTTTAATTGAGCCAGAATACAGCTAATTTAGTTCCTATTTGTGTCAAAATTACAATTAATCAAAATGTAATCAAGACAATTGGAAGTTCTCACTTCCATGCGTCACGTACTGGCTTCTAGTTAGCGGTTTCATAGTGGATAGTGTATCCTTGGACTACAGGAAATCATCATCAATAAGCAATGCCACTGTTGAAAACGCAAAATGTAACCAGGTCATTTGGAAACTACTACGTCACGCATGGAAGTAGGGGCATCCCATGCGTCACGTAGTGGCTTCCAAATCATCATCAATAAACAATGCCTTTGAAAACGTCAAACGTCACGGCCATGCGTCATGGCTTCCAAACTTACATCAATAAACATCAAGACAGAAAATTGCCTATTTGGTCACGTGCTTAAACACCTCAGATATGAGCACCTGGAACTTAAAATGATGAGCTAAGAGGCAACCAAAATAGTTGTGGCCCGTAGGAAAAAGTCGTGGTTGGGCAATATTCGGGGCAGGAATCTCAAGCATCGCTAAGCTTATCAACCTCATGAAAGACCGGAGGAAAAAATAAAAGGAGCTGACCGCCTTCCCTAGTTGGAGAGGTACTACAAGAAAAAGAAGATCAATTAACAATTAAGTTTTTGTAACCGAAATTTCTTTCGATTTTTATTTTTAAATGTTTATCATTCATCTTAATAAATTAAAATGCTATGTAATGACAACACAAAGAAAAATTAAGGTAATGGCTGGACTTGAACCTGCAACATCAACATTCCGAGCCTTGCGTTTGCCAGTTTCGCCATATTACCGCTATCATACCCTGCGAAATGTTCAATGTGCTTCGTCTTGGACTTCGGTTACACGCTAATTCTGGCGTCAGTTCAGTCCATCATTCCGGTATAGTTTTGACTGATGCCAGAATGATGACAAATGTATTCGGTTGCGATCAGTTCAGACTGACACGACACAAGACAGGTTACACGATAATTCTCTCGTCATTCTGACCAGAATGATGGATTGAACTGACGCCAGAATTAGCGTGTAACCGAAGTCTTACGGTCATTACATTATTGATTTTAAGCGTACAACTACCCTCGGTGTCGTCTATATGAAACTTTTTAACAAGTTATCATTGTTAGTCAATTTTTAAAACGCCAAAATTTCACTGTCCTTAGTAACCCGAGCGTCTGGTTACCCTACAGTGCTCACCGGACGCGGATAATGTTACACGCTTTATTGGAAATTTCCTAGCATCCTTAATTGTACATCCATACGCCGCACATGCCGCCGGCGTTCGTTACGGTGGATATCCACCTTTATAAATTTTTATTAAAGCAAAAATTACCGACTCGCCCCTTACGGATAGAGTAGTTGCGTCTAAGAAGAGTTCGCAAGTTCCAATCCTAACTGAGCCGAGCGTGAAACTCGCGTCTTTAGCTACACGTTAGTCAGACAAGTTTATTGTTAAAATTAAACATTTCAACGTACGGCGTACTTGAACGAATAGTACGCAATTCGTTCAAGTAGCGAACGGTCGTACTGTTCGATCTTGATGATGCCTCGTACAGAGGCGAACCGCGCGTCGATCGTGTAGTTTTAGTGTTTATTGGTGGTGGTGTGTAGTTGAGTCTGTGTGATATCTGTTGTTTCGTGTGGTTTTTGCATGAATTTATATATGTCGCACAGACGCAGCTATTTTGCACGAGCCCGGCACTGGGTTTGTTGATATGGACCTCTGCAAAGTAACGCCTGAATCTATTAATTATTTGAACATTTCATTACAGACAGCCATTTTTATAGACAGTACTTTATTATAGCGGTGTCATGGGATCCACAAACATATATCTTTGGAAACAATCAGACAACGAGGATTGTAGAATGTGTGACGGAGAAGCCGAAACAACGGAACACATTTTAAAAAATATATATATTTATTTCAGATCAATCGACCCATATACATTAAATTACGAGGTTAAATTAGATTAGATTACATTACATTACGTACATTATATTAATTGACTTGAAAATTATAAAAAAATGACAAATTAGTTAAAAGTTCGGATAATTATTATTTGTGCGACACTGGGTAAGGATTACATTATGGGAGGACATTATGTGTGATTGTGATGCTTTAGCCAGACAAAGAACGAAACTCCTTGGTACCGCATACCCCGAACCTGGAGAATTCAAAGCACTATCGTTGCACCACATCGCCTCTTTCATGGAGGAGGTGGAACATGACGTGAGAATAACTACGAACGGAGGGGTAATTGCACGAAAGACCCCATCGGTTGAAGGTACGAAGGTACCCCTCGCAGATAAAATAAAACAAGAAAAGGTGGGTCAAAATCGAAAACTTTGTACATTTAATATACCAGTTTTGTTTTTTTATGAAATAGGAAGGCAAACAAGCAAGTGGGTCACCTGATTGTAAGTGTACACCACCGCCTATAGACACCCGTAACATCGAAGAGATTGCAGATGCTTTGCCAACCCAGAGGGCTAAGATGGAATACCTCTTGTGCCAGTACTTACACCGGCTGTCTTGCTCTCCACGCCGGAACACAGCAGTGCAAACACTGCTGCTTAGCGGCAGGATTAGCGAGCAAGATGAAATGAAATAAGTAATGAAATAATTAGGAATGAAATGGTTACAAAACTGATATTAATTACTTATTTAGACCCATATCCTTACTTAGGCCCTATTAACATTCTCTTTTAACTGATCGATGTCGGGTAAAACAGCGCAGTTCCCATTTTAGTAAAGTTACCTAACCACCTAAAGGACAGTCTAACCGAACTGAGCATACTCGTTCGGTAAATCAATTAACGCTTTTAAAACTTGCGAAAGGAGAGCTTTTCTTCTGAGAGCACTTTTAAAAGGTGGCGCTTTTAGTATGCGAGGGCACGCCGGCGCGTGTAGCGAGTGTTTCTATCGGTAACCACTTTATGAAGTTTTATAGCAAATTAAAATGGCAATGAGTAATGGAGGGAATTGTAAATTAGGAAAACACTCCACTGCTCTGCCAGTCACTTCAGTACCTACCTGCAGCCAGATTTATTTCCTGTTACAACGTCATGTGATGTGCAGCAAGAATCTAAATTGTAAAATTATGTAGTTTTTCAATTATGTTATTTTCGTTTGAATTTTTTATGTTATATTTTGACTAGTGAAGCAACTCGGCTACTTTCGGGTGTAATTTACTAAAGAAAACTTAATTAGAATAGATTTTCTTAAATCCTTCTTTAAATGACGAATGTGATATTTAAAAAAAAGAATCCGCATGACAGTGGACACGAGCGTTGTGGAAACAAAGTTGTTTTTAACCGACAAAAAAACGAATGAGATTCTCAAATCTACCCGTATTCCCGTATATTTGTTTTATTTATTTGATGATTCTTTTATAAAAAACAAAGAAAACTAATATTTTTTTGGCCACCCCAGTATAGATTCTTATAATATAACTTAGCGACAATTTATATTTAGTGATTACATCGAGGAATTAATAAAAATAATTTGAATTAAATAAGATGAATCCTTGATCACGCTAAAGTCCCGTTGAACCATTCAAATCTGAGAAAATATCGCGAAAGTTTGAACCAACCCACAGAGATATATGAAATTAGCGTTTCTCGAACTCGGGCGCCGGTTTCGATATCCAGACAAGTCAGATCGCGGCGGTTAGCTGGTAATTGCGCACGTCCGAGTTACCAACTCTTGAGAGAGTGCAGCTGGGGGCCGAGAGGCGCTTAGCTCTATGCATAGGACCCAGCGGTTTAGAATCTACAAATGATAATAAATGATAATATAATTTATTTTTTATTGTGTTATGCAAAATGATTTTATTAAGTAATTTATTATTTTTATAGTTTTTTTTTTTTGGCAATGTTTCTATTATTGTATTGTGTTGTTTTGCTTTGTTTAATGAATGTATAAGTAGTATTTATTTATTAGTCTACTCTCTTGAGCACTTATCTATCGCATTAGGTACAAATCCTGTAATGGTAGATTTAAGTTATTTAATAATAAATAAAATAAATAAATAAAATAAAATTTTTACGATGTTTACGAGTTGTGATGATCACTAAATATCAAGCGACCCAATTGCTCGTTTGCGCCTCTATTTATGATCTTTTTTTTTAATCTTTGCAGATACGCTGCCAACCCAGAAGACTAAGATAGAATACCTTTTGTACCAGTAATTGCACCTGCTGTCTTGCTCTCCACGCTGGAACACAACAGCGCAAGCACTGCTGCTTAGCGGCAGGATTAGCGAGCAAGATGGTGTTAGCGATACTGACCTTGTACGAGGTCAATTCGCAAATTATTTTGATACTGTCTTTTTCTTTTTCAAAAATATTACCGCCCGTGTCTTGCGCCGCCTGCTTATCTCCATTGCTCTGTAATTGGAGCCAGCCCAGGGTTGATTTCTTTTAGTTGCCGGCGCCCGCGCTTACGTACATTATCGCATCGCAGCTCCGTGGGATTCTGCCTACATGGCTTTTAGCGGCACACTCCACGCAACATTAGGAGTATAGTCGACCAAGAAATTGCTTGACCACTTTTGTACCTTATCCCTTTGTAATACGGTCGAAAAGTGGTCAAGCATTTTCTTGGTCGACTATACATAATCCGCGCGAACTCTGAGGAATCGAATAGAATCCAATAATAAGACGATTGTGTGCACCGCTCTCCATACAAACGGCGGTAACGTCTTCCACCCTTTACAAATTCAACGGTAGCTTACCTGTTACGTAAACATCATCGGAGCTTGGTCTTGTACAGTCAACATCAAATATATTGTAGCGGGCAAGGTCGACCAAGAAATTGCTTTGCCAGTTTTCAACCGTATTACAAAGGATTAAGGTTCGAAAGTGATCAAGCAACTACTTGGTTGACTATACTACACTTTAACAGATCAAACACGGTTAATCACCAATAAGAGCCCTGGTAGTCTTTACGTTAGTTAGTTACGTTAGTTCTACCTCACTAAAATTAAGATGTAAATAAAATCAGTGGCAAAAGCAATGACTCGACTGGAGTATCATTTTTGCAAAAAAACTACGAGGCAATTTCCGTGCTAGTAGGGCTAAAGTCGAATGAGCTGTCAGTTCCCTATGAAATCTGTCTCTTTTTGACATATCTCGAGTGTGAGATAAGTGTCGATGAACGCCAGAATTGTGGATTTGGACCGTAATCCTTTCCGCTTGTATAAATCTCTGAAATCGCATTTCGCAATTCTCACTCGGCCACATTTCTGAAATTCGATTTAAAGCATCCAGCAATTTTTGCTACAGCGTTGGCTATTTGAAAACATCTGAACAATACTGTATCAGCGATATGTCATATAAACGGTTCCTGCAGATTCCTCCCAGGGTCACGTCTGCACCATCAATAGAGATGGCGATATCTTGCAGTAAGCAGGGATCAGGGAAAGCCACTGCAAGGTATTTTATAAAGAATCCCCGTGCCGTGGCCATAAATTGTGAGTTAGGACAGGTTTTAAAATAGGCGATAAATTATGTGGACTGAAATTGATATTAGAGCTAGGTGTATTAGTTTTCCTTTGCCAGGGATGTCAGATACCAAATACTTAGTACGTATTTCTAATCAATAAGTACTTTAAAGAGTACCACAGCATTAGTCAGAATTTGTCACAATTTGTCGGAACGGAAGTCTTCTACAGATGCTTCTGAGTCTCAACATTTTACTAAATTTTAACCATGAACCACAAACTAAAAAAAAAAAGACAAACTAGACTTTCGAATGTCGAGAACACGAAAGTCAAAAAACCAACCCGCTGATCTGAAAGCTTGAGCTTTTTACTTATTATTTTATTGTTGAAGAAACCGTTGAAAACTCAGCATTTATTTGCGTGCGAAAAAAACTTGACTTGAAAGAGATATTAGAATCAGTAAGTGCCTACATGATAGAAATTCCAATACAATGCTTTATGTAAATCATAACCCTCGGTGCGTTATTCCTATTTGCACTTGGACGCTTTTTTATTTGATTTAAATTGCCATCCACAGAAGACTTTTACTGCATATTCGATCGAGCCAATGCACCTAGCACGAATCTTTTCGACGAGCGTTAAGTAGCTACTTAACTCAGTGGGTCCCCTTCTAATCATCCCAATAGGAGAGAGATGCATTGAGTTACTCAGCTAGTTAACGCGCACCGAGAAGATTCGTGCTAAATGCATAGCACAGGTCATAAAGAGAGCAGCGCGGTGCCAACTGTCAACCAACTTTACTAGGTCAAACAGATCTGGTTTGCCTGTGCGAATTCACAGGCTTGCTTATGTCTCTACCTACTTAATTATAAGTTTTTGTCACAATACACGTCGCGAACGCGTTGACGTTAACTTCTTCATTGCTATAGATAGACACATCTAGCGGCGCAGACACACAGACGCTTCTCAAACCATTATATGCATTCGAGCAATGTTTTCATATAGATCCTTCCGTTCCATTGGGAATGCGGCATCATGCGTCTGCTTGTATTCAGCAAGAGTCTGGTTCAAATATTGATCTTATCGTTAAAAATAATTCAAGAACACTAGTATCTAATTATGTCATGGATGAGAATTTCTCACAACATACTTCATCATTATTTCAGCATTTTGGCACGTTTTTCACATAATAAAATCGAGATTCTCATATCACGTTACCAGGGCACCAGCGTTCGACGAAGCCACAATCGAGGCTGATGCGGACCGCCATATTGGCTGCGCCATAATTGCGCAGCGTCATCTGATTAAGTTGGTAAATCGAGTGGAAACCGATTGATGGATGACTGTACCGGATCGCTTATTATTGGTTAGTTTTGGCGCGAAAGTTGATCTTCGTAGCTTCAGCGAGCGGGGATAAATTAATTTTATTTAACGGATTTCGCCGGGGATTACGCCAGGCACTGTTTGTACAGATCGCTTGTTTGTTCTGAGTTCCTGGTAATCCTGGTAGCTACAGGCGCGTTCAAAGAGGGTTTAAAATTAAAATAACCTCACCTAACCAACTTTAAATGATTATAGATCCTAAATGGTCATCAACATCAACAATGATAAGGGGGACCTAAACATGTTTTTGAAATACCTACTCAATGATACTCCACTCTGCGTAGTTCGTAGACTTTTTCTTCTTTTTACAATAATTATGGCGTCTAGATGTCGCCATTTTGATTTTTTAATAAATATGTCTTAAGTGACACTTGTAAGATTAAGACAAATCGATTGGCGTAAGCATTATCAAAATTGGCCCTCGCTTTTGGTCCCTAAAGTGCCACAAGGGAACAAACATATACATACATAGGCTTATAATTAGAATTACTGTCATTTTCATCGCGCAGTTGGGTAAAAACTGTCACCGCTACATAAGTTTTGTTCTATTTTTGTCACTTTCAAAATGTTTCAATATAAACCCGACTAACTGCGACTGCGGAAAAGCCAGAAAAAATTGACACCGAGTCGGAGAAACTTGTATTGGAAAGGTTAAAAACTAAAGGTTAACTACGCAATACAAAACAAAATCTTAATTACAAAGCCTTAGAACTAGGTTTGTATATATTATTTGTATACATATATATTCTTTAATACTCTTTACAGATTTGTAAAATTTACACATTTTTGTTTTGTATGAAACTCCAAAGGCGCAAATATTTCAAAACAATTAAAAATATTAAAAAAAACGAAACATAGAAACCTGTGTAAGGCATAAAAATAACAACATATTAAAACAAAAATAACTACAGATTATGAGGTTTAGACGGTGGAAAACGTTACCGCCGTTTGTACGAAGAGCGCTTTTTAAAGGCTTAATTAGAACCTACACAATTCTCTGTATTACTTTATTAAAAGATTCAATTAAGAACAACTGTTTAACTACGAAGTCGCAGCCAACATCTAGATAAACTGAGCACTGGTATAAAAACTAAATAAGCACTGAGATTTAATAAAACAATGCAGTCCCATAATGAGTGAAATAAACTATCTTAATAGCTGCCAGCGCCACAATGAATGCAAATATAGCTGGAGTTACAGCTGGAGAGGGAAGCCGCTGGTTCACACAAAATTCTTTTGTGACTAGGAAAGGAGCAAGCGGGTCACTTAATGGAGAGTGGTCACCGCCGCCCACAGAAACTATTGACATAGGTTTCCAAGTATCCACCCTTGGGAGGCTGTCTTAGCGGGATAATCAGAATAAGCATTTACTTTACGAAACACAATTTCAAGCTACTAATTCACTTTGGTATTCTGTGAGATGGCAGTACTGTCGCGGTCAAACCGGTCTATTTGTACTGAAACCAAGGGCCTAGCACGCTAGCTCTTAACACTGATATAAAGCATACATCCCTTTCTAACCAGTATGCGTGTGCGAGAGGGACTGATGCGTTTATGTGCGCGATAAACGCTAGCATGCTAGTAGAGCAACAACTGGATACAATGAGGGTCTACTTCGATAATACGGAATAGAAAAATAATTTCAAAAATAGAAAAAATACCTTTTTATTCCGCGACAGAAGTGCTATATCCAATACTCTCGTGCAAACACCGATAAGAAGCAATGCCTGCACTGTTGTGTTCCGGCGTGGAGAGAAAACAGCCTTTGTCATTACTGACAAAAGAGTTATTTCATCTTAGCCGCAGGACTAGAAGAAGCTTAGCAGAGGGTCGGCAACTCATCTACTGTATGTGTATTGTTGCTGGTATCTTGGGTGATGGTGATCACTTACCATGAAGTGACCCACTTGCTCGTTTGCCTTCCAACTTTATATCAAAAAGATACACAAAACGAAACACTTTATTGAGCAACACACATAAAAATATTTAATATAATTTTTTGTTTAATTAAAAAGTCGTTCTCCTGCTCTTCCACGTGAAATAACATAAATGACACGAATTCAACTGTTTATCACCAAGACTTTCTTTTATCCTACACGTGTTTAGCTTTTATATGAAGCATCATCAGGAAAAAATCAAGTTGTTATAAATTATTTAAAAAAAAAAGTTAAAAGTTTTGTATGGCTGCCGGCGTGACCCCTAAATAGAGAGTTATTTCCACTCATATAACTTCAATTTTCATTTTAAAATGAAATAATGAAGACGTTGGTAGCAACTAGCGACGGGACATTTGCTTAACTGTCTGCGGCTGCAGGGGTTGTTTACCCCTGGCTTGGGGCTAATTCATCTACGCGTTTCGTGATTCTGCGTTTTTTTTTTTACTTAGGGTTTCGTGCCAAAAAGCAAAAATGAACTTTTAGTGATTTCGAGCGTCTGTTCATAACAATGGCATAAGATATCAACTTGATAGCTATGTAGTTAGTAACCCTGACTACAAAGCTGGAGGTAGTGGGTTTGATTCCCACAAAGGGCAAATGTTTGTAATTATACCTCTTAAAACTGCCACCCGGGGCAGATGTAGTTTGCGGGTGGTGGGACCTTGTGCAAGGTCCGTCCGGATCGCTACCAACATCTTGCTCACTAATCCAGCCGCTACGCAGCGGTGCTTGCACTGTTGTGTTCCGGCGTGGAGAGCGAAACAGCCGGTGCAAACAGGCACAAGAGGTATTCCATCTTAGCCCTCTGGGTTGGCAACGCACCTGTAATCTTCCTGGTGTTGTGGGTGTCTATGGGCGGTGGCACTTACCATCAGTTGACCCACTTGCTTGTTTTCCCTCCTATTTCATAAAAAAATGATTCCCCTTAAAACTGCCACCTGGGGCAGATGCCCAAGTTTGTATCCCCTGACGTCTGCAAATCATTTACTCATGGTCCTCCCAACCTGAGCTGGACTCTTAATTTTAACTGTATAACCGGATAGGGTCTATTGTATTTTGTCCTTGTCTTCTGGAACAAAGAAAGCGCTCCACTAGTTTGCCTCGATGGATAAGGTATTTTATCTTAAGTACCTTAATTTAAATTAAAGTATGTGAAAACAATGCATTTTATTCATTTTAGACATCATATTTCATAAAGCCATTTACTGCACACAATCAATATCTAAACAGAAATAGTGTAAAACAACCGGGTTCGATTCCCGAGCTGAGTACAGGTTTTTTTAAAATTTATAAATGCAATTTTTCTTCTTATTAAAATCGATGACATGGTTCCTAAGAACAGATCTTCGTATGTCTTATAGTTTCAGACTTTCCCATACTGACCGATTTAAATGAGAAAAGCTGTATTTTACAGCTATAAACTCGAGTCGTGTTTTTTCCGAGTTGGCACATCTCTCATGCGACAAGTAGCTATGAGGTAGGACGCGAGGTGTTGGCGTATTCTGTATGCAGGAGCTCGCGTGAGGTGACGGAGTGGCCGGCGCGGCGGCGGCATAGCAATGAACCTGCTGTGTTAAGAGGACTGTGAACCCAGCCTCAAAACGCGCTCTACATGCAAACGGCGATAACGTTTCCCACCCTCTTAACCTTAACCTATAGCCATGGTTTTTTTTTGGTATGATGTCATTATGTATGTCTTAGGTCAAGACTGGAACAGTAATTTACGTACACATTTTCACTGTAGAGGTATATAAATTTATAATTATAACCTACGTTAATTTCTGACTCTACAGTTTCAGTTCCATTTACAAAAAAACCGGCCAACTGCGAGTCGGACTCGCGCACAAATGGTTCCGTACCATTATATGTAAAAACGTTAAAAATCATGTCTGTTGTATGGGATCCCCTTAAATATTCATTTTATTCTGTTTTTTAGTATTTGTTGTTATAGCGGCAACAGAAATACATCATCTGTGAAAGTTTCAACTGTCTAACTATCACGGTTCATGAGATACAGCCTGCGGACAGCGGAGTCTTAGTAATGGGGTCCCGTTTTACCCTTTGGGTACGAAGCCCTAAAAATTGTGCTCCCATTTACGCAGATCTAAATTCGAATTGAGTAAAGCCTAGACTTACCAGCCAGTCTCTGCCAGCCATAAAGGATTCGCGTAAACAATAACATCATTTACACTCATCCGCAAAAACACTCCGCAAAATCCTCGCCCAATTTACACTGAAATGTCCGCAATGAAACATCAAATAGCGTGTATTAAGCGAGAAAAACAGTATAATGGGGCACTCCGTCACGGCAGCGGGTTCGCCAAAATAACGTCAACGCGGTGATAAATTCAGATTAAGTGAGCCCCGCTGTAATGATATATATAATGCGGTATTACTTACCAACTTACGGGGTACGCGGGCGTTGTGTGGAGATACCTTAATGCAATAGGGAACTTGGCCTGTTTTCTCTAAATACTACAATTGAAACTGCTTTTTAAAACTTACATTTCTGTATTTTTAGTTTTTTTCTAATGTTCATATTAATGAAGATATCAAGGTATTAACCTTTTTTTATTATGGCATAGTCAGTCATCGAGCACTCACCCAATAGAGCGGTAATACTGTCCATCTTATTCCGAAGCTGACTAGTGTTTTTGTGTAATAAACAGCAACCGTCGAACGTCACTTGCACTGAAATAGTACAATGCCAATTATTGGCCTGTGTAACGTGGATTCCGAAAATACGTATATTACACAAAATTATTTTAGTTATTCAATTTCTTGCTATAAATTCAGACTGATTTTCATAAAACAAGTGAATGTTGTTCACTACGCATGCTATATCAAATAAAATTAACCATAATAATAATAGTAGCTTGCCAAGGCAAGCTCTTAATATTTCGTTTGAACTTACATCGGCGCAACCATTGCCGCATTGGTTTCAGACAAAATTAGTAACATTTCGTCTCTATTGGGTCTGTGCTCCATGGGCTCAGTAAGCATTCGTTACGTAACAGATGCGTCGTCTTAAATAATCTGTTCTTGTAACGTTGGCCTTCGAATGATAGGAACAAAACCTATTTCAGATAAAATATTGGTAAACGTTTATAAATAAGGGGTTAGTGTCTATGAAGTGACGTCATCACATCAACATTAAAATTTGTCGTAGTAACTTTATAAACGCGTCATTCGTTTTATGCAAATTGGTAGCTGGATGCAACAAACTGGAACAAATTACCTTGCTACTCCGCGAAACCAGTGCCGGGCTCGTGCAAAATAGCTGCGTCTGTGCGACACATATATGTTCATGCAAAAACCCACCCTCCTCCGCTTCCACACGAAACAACATATATCACACAGACTCAACTACACACCACCACCACTAAACACTAAAACTACACGATCGACGCGCGTTTCGCCTCTATACGAGGCATCATCAAGATCAAAGAAACAGTACGACTGTTCGCTACTTGAACGAATGGCGTACTGACAAACTAAAACATTTTTAAGCTGGATGCATTTTACAGTATAAGTATACCCTAATAAAATGTTATGTGTACTGTTTAAACGGTAAGCGTGCCAAAAAATGTACCCAATTTAATCATTAAAATATTTTTTGTTCAATTTCTAGTTTATCATAAAACCTTTTTTATTTTCTTTCGTCGTCCATGGATGTTAGTTTTTGTGTATACATTTACTTTCTCATGAATGCATACTTACTAAAATCGTTTCCTACGCAAGTTCCCTATTTGAGTCAGCGCGTCCATATTGTATGTCTTCTTGTGTAGATACATAATTATTGCATTCTCTTTTGTTTCCTTGTAGAGTAACTTATAAGTTCACTTAAAATTTAAATAAATTCTTGATATCTTCATTGCCGCCTAAAGGTGTCCACTGCAGCACGTAGACCATCCCAAAGATAACCGCATCGACTGGTCTTACGCTCTGCTTGCATCCAGACGGCTCCCACAACCACCACAGGGGAGCCTAGCACGCTAGCTTTTATCGATGTCATAAAGCATTTATCCCGTTCTAACCAGTATGCGTGTGCGAGAGGGACCAAGGCGTTTATGTGCGCGATAAATAGCTATAGCAGGTGGTCGGTTCACCTTTTGATGGGTTCTCCTCGTGGGTTCTCCACGGTACGCGCTCGCCACTCGAGACCTCCTTAGCCTCACCAAGGTTTTTTTTTTAGTTTAGTTTATTTATTCAGTCAATATAAAGTTACATTATAAATTGTACAGTAGGGGAAATATATTCACGTACCACCTCCACCTTAGAACCCTATCGCAATGACGCGACGCGTTAAACACCACGCTATGTCATATAAATGTCATGCGCATGTCTCTTCGACTAGGTTCTACGGTGGTACGTGTTTCAATTTCCTTGACTGTACAAATGTCAAATGACATGAATGGAACTGTTAAATCTCAAATAAAAAATAATAATAAATGACAAAATTTTATGTCGAAAAGTTTTAGCTGTAGTTTTTCTGTTCGTTCTGAGTTAGGCACTACCCCAGTCAAAGCCCGTTTTTACAACTAGCAACTACTTAAAATGTCGTTTTTAATGCGTTTTTATTATTTCCACGTACCAGGACATCAGAAATACTCCAGTATCCGTTTGAATAAGAGGCAGCACGGCATTTGTCAAGCGACGCGTGAGCCCCGAGAGCCCGAGATACAACCGCATCTTTGGCTCCGGTATATATATGATACGGACGTACTCCTACGTTCCTCTCTTTATTTCCTGTGACTTTCTGCTCTCCTGGTAACTTGTGCCGAATTATAAAACATTATCAGTATGTATTTTTAACCACCAAATAAGAAAATATTCCATAATTTCTCTTTTACTGGTTTCAATGAGATTCTCAACAACCCGAACTAGCGAAATCAATTAAAAAAAAACAAAAAGGCATCTTAATGATAAAACGAGGACGATTAATGAACGGATCTAGACTTCTCAGTTTCATTAATTTGGAGATTTAATTTGAATTTTCAACTTCGGATACGCCTTTCTCAGCAGAACGTTGAGTACTCAGACTGTTTAATTTCAATTATCGATGCTTTGATAAAAGATGTTTCATTTATTCGGCCATTAATATCAATTATTTTTAGTATTTTCGTAAACAAACTTGTATATTCTACTAATTATCTTAAGCCTTGAGAAACTACAGGCTTTCCTGACTGCATTGATTTTCGGAACTACTGCCAGGCGTCGCAAACGACCATTTGCGTTCAAAAAACTGCATAACTGTAAAAGAGCCGCACTACATTGGGTTAAATACTTATACCACTAAGTGTACAATTATTTTCTATTAAGTATATTCTACTTACCTACATGGCAATGCAATTTATAATATTTTTATCTATTTAAATGTAAACTTGCTGTATAAAAAAAACTAGTCAGAACTTTACATGAAATATGACTAAGCATGTGAAACCGTTTTTATCCACATAAACACGAACGCCTACCATGTTTTTATCCAATAAACAATTTGCAATTGTGCGTATGTGTGTGTTTTGTGTTGAATGATCTTAAACAAATGCTTTTCTTTCTTTCTTTTATGATTTAAATCTGGCGCCCAAGGGCAGCATGAAAAAAATACCGCCCGCTTTTCTCGCGGTTTATACTACAACTTATGAGCAAGTGTGATGAAAATAATGTAATATTGTAGAGCTATAGCCACGGAATCAAATCATCAACTGCGGGGTTATCCCCGGAGCTCACTTCCCGGGAGTTATGCGCGGACGTGACCCGGGTAGCAGAGCTCGGCTAGGTGTGGCGTGACGATGCAGAATTACAACGGATACTGGGAGCAGAGAAATTAGGGAGATATTTACGGGGAAGGTGGGTGATTTTTTACTATTTCAATCAATGATAATATAAAGCATGGATGTACAGTGTCATACTAAATGACAGCAGAAAAACGGCCCGACATGATAATAGAAGTTGACGCCAATGTTACAAATGCAAATTATTAGTTTAGTTGTAGTCATTGGATTTACAATTTTACGTATAACTGCATAAAATAATTTATTAAGTTTCGTTGCAAATATGTTTTTTTTACAAAATAATAGTATTGACAGCAGCGCCGTCGGTCCAACAGACTGACAGCGCGAGCGATTGTCTATTTATTGTACTTTTTGTTCGACTTTTGATGCGGCCATTTTTTTTACGCTGACTAGAATTCCATTATTTATAGGTCAGTGATTTCAATCAATCAATCCATTTATTTCAGACTACTTAATCCATATTATATGAGTCACAGTAAGAATATTTAATTCTGTGTCAGTTAAAAGTATTATCATGATTTAATTTTAAAATATTAAATTTAACTGCTTAACAATGTCATTATTTTATAAAGAAATAACTTAATTTTATTAAAAAAATTATTACCTATGTCATACTTTAATTATTTGGTACTTAATAATAATAACTTAATAAATGTATTAAAGTCATTGTTAAATAATTCAACCATAAAATAACCTACATTTATCAAATTAGTAATTGCACCCACACTTTTAGGATGGGACAATCCATTTTGCCAGCTATCATCTTCAGGATGCCGTTGGTGCTCCCGCGCATTCGACCTAGCAGAGATGCTATTTTCAACTGCTGTTCTAAATATTGATACCAACTAAAAAAATGTGAAAGGGAAGAAGTTCGGTACAAACTAGAACTGCGGCTAGATTTTTTACTTTCAAGCGTTTGCTAATAGCCAGCCAAAATCACATACGCGAGCGTATATTTTAGGCGGCACTGATTGGCGGCTGGCGAGTGTCGAACAATCGAGAGTCAATAATTGACCCGCTGAAGATAAATAAGTTGCGAAAAGTTCCCAATTATAAAATTATCGATGCTATCGTTAAGTCTATCGATATTGTGACTATTTTTCAAAGTTACGATACTATCATCAATACTATCGATAGTTCAATATATTGCCGCAACGATAATTAGACACACCACTCTATCCAAGTTCCATTTCATCGCACTAACTATGGCGCGAATTCCGTACTATCCCGTATTCCTCGCCTGTATAAATAAATAAATAAATAAATAAATATCTCGGAACAACCGTGAATTTAATACCACGGACCCTTTCGTAGGATCAAAAAATAAATTTAAGAAGGATATTTTTTCAGTGTTATTCAAAGAATAATTCCTGCTCGTGGACGCCCACTGGACAAAAAACGAAAACAATGGTTGGGTAATTTAATATGCTTAATACTTTTATAATAAGTTTAGTGTATGAACTATGGGCTGGCAGTAAATTTATAACTTATATTGTGGTGCCTAGGGCAGTACCTATATCTATAATTTATGGGTTTTGATTGTGATGGGGTGCAGACCTCACCACACGGTTAATTTTATTGTGATTAGCAGTAATTAGTTTTAAAACGCTTAATTTTATCGCAACTCCATGATACTCGGGTTGCAATGTTATAATAGTTACATTTGATTTCGTTATTTAGTTCATTAAATCTACTGTTTATGCAACACTGTCAGTGTCATCGTGCCGTCCCTCCGGCGGGACAGGGCCGCGGCTTGGGTTGCGCCACAGTATAGATATAACCAGTAAGGAATCTACGTACAAACGCTCGGAACCGACGCACGCACACAGACGCACGCTCAACACGGCCGCTAAGGCTGCTAACGCGACTGACGGCCGCCTTAGCAGCCTTAGCGGCCGTGTTGAGCGTGCGTCTGTGTGCGTGCGTCGGTTCCGAGCGTTTGTACGTAGATTCCTTACTGGTTATATCTATACTGTGGTTGCGCCCTGTTGTCGTCGGCGCTGCGACGCGTTGTGTTTGGTGTTTGAGTCGGTGGCATTGTATTGCAATATCTAAGTATTCTCTTTGCCGGTCTTTGCCTGATTTGGACACTTTTCACTATATCGATAATATGTAAATAATCAACGGATAACTGTTATTGGCCCTAGAGGATATAAAAAAAATGTAACATTGTATATTTGTGGCTGTTGTTGTCCTAAATATAAATAAAATAAAATAAAATAAATAAAATAAAATACATATCGTACAAGACAGCCAGTGTAATTACTGGTACAACAGGTATTCCATCTTAGCCTCTGGGTTCGCAACGCATCTGCAATATCTTTGGTGTTGTGGGTTAGGCGGTGGTGATCACTTACCATCAGTGGCCCGTTTCACGAAGCTACAAGTTACAATTTTACAAGTCTAAACCGGCGACATTGGTCATTATGCCCATTGCCATTGGTCACATGCCGGTTTAGACTTGTAAAATTGTAACTTGTAGCTTAGTGAAACGGGCCACAAGTGACCCACTTGCTTGTTTGCCTTCCTTTTTCATAAAAAAAAAATTGTTTAAGTTGACCGCACAATACCTTGTTGCCTTTTAGTTAACTTGAAAACAATACAATAAGGGTCCTTGTATCACATATTTATGTTTCTATGGCGACTGACCGAACCCGAAAGGTCGATAGGTCGATACCTGCTTAACCAATCTCGTCCCAAAAATATTTGTGTACCCCGTATCGATGTCCGAAACCTAAGGAAAACTTGGTTTCTATACAAACCGAACTATTCCACTACCTTAAATTGCTATCGATAACTCATATTACGTTACAGTACATCGAGCACGAATGTTATCGATACTCGATAGATTCAGGCGTTACTTTGCGGAGGTTAAGTAATTTGTTCCAGTTTGTTGATATGGATCAACAAACTGGAACAAATTACCTTGCTACTCCGCGAAAATAAAACCGGGCTCGTGCAAAATAGCTGCGTCTGTGCGACATATATATATGTTCATGCAAAAACCCACCCTCCTCCGCTTCCACACGAAACAACATATATCACACAGACTCAACTACAAACCACCACCACAAAACACTAAAACTACACGATCGACGCGTGTTTCTCCTCTATACGAGGCATCACACAGTACAGACGCAGCTATTTTGCACGAGCCCAGCACTGTTTTCGCGGAGTGGCAAGGGTAATTTGTTCCAGTTTGTTATCGATACTCGTTTTCGTCGCTACGTAACTCAGTGCGTCTCTCTCCTACTGGGTTAATTAAAAAGAGACGAACTGAGTTACATAGCGATGTTAACAAGTATCGATAAGATTCGTGCTAGGTGCGGTATTTTTCGATGACTTTTCGAAAACTTAGTCGCTAGCGCTTAGAATTCGCTAGGTAATTTACCGTTGCACTCATACTAGCGACCTTTAGTTCTCTAAGTGACCGCTAGAGGCGCTGTACAGTCAAGGAAATTGAAACGCGTACCGCCATAGAACCTAGTCGAAGAGACATACGCATGACATTTGTATAACATAGCCTGGCGATTAACGCGTCGCGTCATTGCGATAGGGTTCTAAGGTGGTAGGTGAATATAGGTCCCCTACTGTACAATTCTTCATTATAAATCGTTAACGCCGTCGCTAGCAAGTACGGGTAAACTCATGGTAAGGGTTGTAGTCCGCCCACGCCGGCCGCAGGGTTTTTTAGCTTGCCCTTTAAAGTTATTGTGTAAGCGTTTCGGCGTCGAGCTCGACGTCGAATTGTCACTCTGTCTCGTTCACTCGTGCTAGCGCTAGAGCAAGACGGGACGCCGCTTTTGTCTTTTGAACCTTAAGGCCGTCCAAGTATGTAAAAACAACAACAACAACAACAAAAATACTCTATTGATTTAGACAAGTAAACAAAAGATAAAGAAATACACTCCAAAATTTAATAAGGGTTCAACAGGGTCTTATCTATCACTGAGCAGCGGTCTCTTTCACACAACCTTTGACAACGTATAACGTAGTAGTACGTTAAATATATGTACATTTAAAGTAGAAAATCGAAGGAAATTACGGCACATCATTTCAGTGGAAAGACGTCCACTGCAGGACATAGGCCTCTCCCAAGGATCGCCACAACGACCAGTCTTGTGCTGCTTGCATCCAGCGGGTTCCCGCAACGATCACCAGGTCATCGGTTCACCATGTGGCGGGTCTGCCCACGCTGCGTCTTCCGGTACTCGGTCGCCACTCGAGAACTCTATGGCCCCATCGGCCATCCGTTCTGCGAGCAATGTGCCCCGCCCACTGCCACTTAAGTCTAGCAATTCTTAAGGCTATATCGGTGGCTCTGGTTCTTCTGCGGAAATTAAGGCTACGAAAAATAAAAACTTTAGTTTCTCTGTTACGCGAAATACACGTGAGAGTTAAGGGGGAGCGTGGTAAGGAATACGGACGTCGCTGGTTAAGGGGCAGTTTACTTGAACATCGGTAACGAAAAGGGTTTCAGGGTTCGCGATATTACGCTTGTTTTTGGTTTGATGTTTAAGTAGGTACAGTTGACTTTTTTTATAAAATAGGAAGGCAAACAAACAAGTGGATCACCTGTTGATAAGTGATCACCACCGCCTATAGACACTCGCAACACCAAAGATATTGCAGATGCGTTGCCAACCCATAGGCTAACTAACACACTCGAGTGTGAGATGAATCTCGATGAGCGCCAGAATTGGGGGCCTTGTACCATTATTTAGTCTGTGCCGAAACTCAATCCTAAAGTCATCGTCCTGTAGATAACTAGCTATTTCGTCCTCATATATGATCTGAGGATACGATTAAAACCGAAGGATTTCGCTAATCACAAATAGCGAATTAAGCGGGCGTTCGGTTCGTAACAAATTATGTAACGTTTATCGGATTATTTCCGAAACATTACAGACGTCGCATCGGAATGGCGGCCATTACTCAGGGCGGCTTAACTCGTTGAATTTTAACCGGGATTTAGTGCGCGGGAGTGTTTAAACCCGCCAGTGGAGGGGCGAGTACACTTGAATAACTGTGCACCTAGCATAGACCTTCGACATGCGTTAACTCGTTACGTAACTCAGTGCGTCTAGGTCTCAGAACATAAACTAGGTGCACTGCTGTCCTAATTGACATGTTTGTTACTGTCGAACTCCGGGACTGCTGCTGCTCTTCGTGGTTCGGAGGGGTGGAGAAATATGAACTCTTTTACTCTTAATTAATGATGTAATAGCCAAAAATTTACAAATTGCGGATGATAAGACGGGTGCGTCCTGCGACGTTCCAATTTCGAATGACGAGGTGGGAGACGCCATCCCGTTGATATTATAATTATCGTGTGCATGTGTGGATGCGCCGCTGTCTCACACACACACATGCCAGGCGTTAACAGTTACAAGGATAACTTTTCCGTCACTGCAGCAATCTAACAAATCTAGTGTAACAAAAAAGGAATGCACTAAGGAATGATATAATTAAGCTTAATCAATAGAATAGAATATAAACATTTATTGTGGGCTGCATAGGCTCATAAATAAATTCTTTAAAGTCTAACATACATATTAATTACACTTAATTAACAATTTAATTACTAGCACGTGAAGTCTGTGACGTGAGCACTTTCGCGGTGTCAGTTACCCAGCCACGGAACCAATGATCAGACCAATGACCAATGTCATGGATCAATGACCAAACTTCAATTCCTCCTACCACTATATTGTGTTTCAAGTGTAGTGTAACCAAAATCCATCGATTCTTAATATTCCAAATTCCATCGAAAACGGTCAAAAGGAACTTTCATAAACATAAAAAATATATGTACATATTATCGGATTAATTTCCACGTTGAGTCAATCCTGTGAATTTGTGAGGTTTCGTTGACACTTCATTTGGTCCTATTTACTAAGTATTCTTCATACACTTCTGCGTCTTAAACGTAGGCGAACGATTCGATTAACACGAATCACAAGTACCTACTTACAACTAGGAAATTGAGTCTCGCCCCTCACTACGTCTTCTAGAACTATAATGCTTAAACTTAAATTGCACTGTTCACACTTGGACTTTGGCGTAGTCAGAATAGCGGGTGCCGGTTGAAACCAGAACCCCAATCCTCGGTTCACGCGAGATGCATCTCACGTGCGAGATACGTGACAGATTTTCAAGGGATTTGACAGTTGTTTTCTCACACAAGCCGAGAATAGCCCCGCAGTGCACCCAGCATGAATCTTCTCGATACGCGTTAACTCGCTACGTAACTCAGTGCGTCTCTTTCTAACTAGCCCAGTGGGAGAGAGACGCACTGACTTACGTCCTGGCTAAAACAAGTCTTTACCACTGCCTCCTTTATTTATTTAGGGGCTTTGCTCTACCACACCCAATTCTGCGGGTGGTAGGGTTTTGTGCAAGGTCCGTCCGGATAGCTACCACCATCTTGCTCGTTAATCCTGCCGCTAAGCAGCAGTGCTTGCACTGTTGTGTTCTGGCGTGGAGAGCAAGACAGCCGGTGCAATTACTGGCACAAGATGTATTCCATCTTAGCCCTCTGGGTTGGCAACGCATCTGCAATCTCCTTGAAGCTGCGGGTGTCTATAGGTGATGGTGATCATTTTCCATCATGTGACCCACTTGCTTGTTTATCTTCCTATTTTATAAAATAAAATATAAAACTTTAAAATGATGTTCAAGTTCTCATCAAAATACTCGCTACTCGCCTCTAAATTGCTCGTGCAAACGAGGCTCTAAGACAAAGTCCTTGAATCGTGTTTACTATTTAAAGTAAATGGTCGGGATCGCGGGCTTCGAGACGACGGAGCGCTGGTTAGCGGCGCAAACTACCGGCTGAAGCGAGGTACTTGCTAATCTACATCTACGAGTACATCTACACTAATATAATCTACATCTAAACTAATCTACACTAAAACTAAAAAAGGTAAAACTATAAAGAGGTAAACTTTGTTTGTTTGTAGAGGGTAATCTCTGAAACTATCTACACTAATATAATAAAGAGGAAAACTTTGTTTGCTTATTGTTTGTTTGTATGTAGGGGGTAATTTCTGAAACTACTCTTCAAAAATTCTTTCACAGATAAAAAGCTACACTAACCCTGAAGGACATAGGCTACTTGTTCCACGCGAACGAAGTCGCACGCATCCGCTAGTCTACATCTACACTAATATAATAAAGAGGTAAACTTTGTTTCTTTGTTTGTATGTAGGGGGTAATCTCTGGAACTACTAAACCGATTTCAAAAATTCTTTCACAGATAGAAAGCTACACTATTCCTGACGGACATAGGCTACTAATTTTACGTGAACGAAGTCGCGCGCGTCCGCTAGTTATCAAACTCAAGATATTAAAGCGTGAGGTGAACTTTCAGTGTTCTTAGGGCACATAATTACATTCAGAAAAAGGAAAATTATTCAGAATTTTAAGGGTTGTCCAATAGAGTTTGGACTGCCGGTCGATTCTCCGTTCATACGAGATCGATCTCGGGCGATAACAACTTTCAAATCCCTTTGAAATCTGTCATTTTTTGACGTATCTCGCACGTGAGATGCATCTCGCAAGAACCGGGAATTGTGTTCCTGTATTTTTTGTCGTATCTCGATTGTGAAATTAATCTCGCATGAACGGAGAATTGGGGGTCCTGAACATTAGACCAAACGTATTTCGGAATCTTGTAATTTGCACCACCGATTAACTCGTCCCGCGACAAGAGGAAGACAAGTTGTGTCTGCTATTGGCTGCTGCTATGACGTCACCGATATGCCTTTATATCACCACGCCAATATAGCGCCAGCATTAGGTACCTTTACAGCACTTAATTTGTTTTAAACTTTCGCGACTTTCACAAATTTTTATGATGTTATCGGGACCTTAACGCGATAAAAGTTAATTTACCTCGCTCGACGTATCGACCATGTTACAACGGCCGTGGTCACGGCGGTGGTCTACTCGTGACCCCGGCCGTTGAAACATGGCCGAAACGTCGAGGTAAATTAACTATATACTTTTATCGCGTTAAAGTCCCGATAACGTTATAAATATGTTTATCTTCACATATATCATAAATGCTCTATAATGCGTTCAGAAACCGTAGGCAATGACCAGCATTATAACAACCAATATTATTATGAAAAATTTTCTAATTTGTTTCTATATTTGTTCAAATTCATTTTTATTACAATGTTTTAATGTGTACAGTCCATAGATACTTAATAAGTACCTAGCACTAGTAGCTAGTAGCAATGCAGGTCATTGCCCTATGGCTTCCAAACCCATCATAGTGTACTTATGATATGTGTGTAGATAAAGTAATGTATGCAACTGTCCATAATCAGGTCTTAAAACACTCGTGTGATTCCTATTATGAAACTCGCTAACGCTCGTTTCATAAAACCACACTCGTGTTTTAAGACCCCTCATTATGCAACAGTTGCATAAAATACTATTATAGCACTTGTCACCATTAGGAATAAGTTGCTGAGCTTTTTGCGGCGCTTCGCAATCTCCTATATTTCGAAGCGCTGTTTTTTCTATAACTGAAATAAAAATACCAATATCGCCGTAGGATTTTGTCTGGCATACATATAAGGCGTTTAATAATAAATAATATTTTGGTGTAACATTGCACTATGAAATAGTTACTATTATCGCACGCTTAGAATTAAAGTGACCCATTTCTGAATAATACACGTCCCAAAATATCACCTTAATTAAAAGACATAAGGTTTAATTTTGGGTAATATCATATTCAGAATTGAGTCGCTTTAATTCTAAGGGTGCGTTATGTCTGTATAACAACAGTGGACGGGACAGTACAAGCATCGATAATTGAGATTATCGATATAGGAACTTACTACTTGCGGTGGTGCGGGTGGTAGAACCTTGTGCAAGATCCGTCCGGATCGCTACCACCAACTTGCTCGCTAATCCTGCCGCTAAGCAGCAGTCCTTGCACTGTTGTGTTCCGGCGTGGAGAGCAAGACAGCCGGTGCAATTACTGGCACAAGAGGTATTCCATCTTAGCCCTCTGGGTTGGCAACGCATCTGCAATCTCGTTGGTGTTGCGGGTGTTTATAGGCGGTGGTAATCACTTACCATCAGGTGACCTGCTTGCTTGTTTGCCTTCCTACTTCATAAAAAAAAAAAAAAAACAAAATTTTGCCCCGTGGGTATTATATTATGTATATGGAACTGGAACTTAAGTTCAGTTTATAACTACAACCCTTCCTTTCAACAGATTTGATTGGCACACAAATTAAATATTTCTAAGATTTGGCAGCAAACATTTTAAATTTTATTTTTATAGTTCAAATTCAAATTCAAAATTCAAAACCGTTTATTTGTTCAACATAGGTCTAGGTACAAAGGTACACAAGGTCTTAAAAATAAGAATGTTCCAATATGTTGCGCCGTAAGGCATACAAATTTGTGATGCAGTCCATGCAGTCAATGAAGTGCAGCAAGCATATGCATGCAGAATACAAACTAAGTGTAGTCGAGCAAAAATTCGTTGATCGTGTAATAGGCTTTCTTTACTAAATAATTTTCTAAGGATCTTTTAAATTTAGACATGTTTTCTATAGTCATAATTTCATTTGGCACTTTATTGTAAATCCTAGGGTGTAACGTGGCAAACCTCCATGGTGCGTAACTGGCCGCCTACAATAAAAACTAAATTTTAAATTTAAATCGATCGTTTGGCTTTTGTTTTTTTTCACTCCGCTGTACAATTTGCAACGCGCAAGGTGCAATTTAATAGCAAAAAATAATTAAATTGCATTATTTCTAAAATTACATGTTATACTTGTGTGTATAAAAGGGCTGCCACTTACGCAGGTACTGTTTTATATTCTTTTCTATTGTTTTACTGTACATAATAATATATTGTGAAACCTAATCCAAGTCTCGTTTAGTTATAAACTGGTCTAGACAGTATAACGAGGCTTGGATGGGTCACTCAAGCAGCCATAAAGCAGGGTATTGCTTTCAGCCCTTCCTGATCCGCTTCCCTGCTTCCAACCTCTTCTCTCCGGCTTTCTCCTATCACTTTTCTGCCTCGGAGCAGACCGCCGGTGAAGATTGAATCCCTCTGGAAGCTCCGAGGCCTCCTGGATTACCCTGCCCTGCCTTCACATCTGCCTACACAACGTCTAAGGCCAGTTTAATCCGTTTCAAGAGCAGTACTGACTGAAACAAGCTGTATTATATTTTATTTTTATATTGTATTATACTTTTTTATCGAAACCCTCTGAGTTTTTCTCTCCGACCGGCTAGCCGGCGACATTGGCGCCCAAGGGTTGTTTCAGTCAGTACGTGGGTCTTACTTATGACTTGGACTAGGTTATGTACATACTTGTAACTGCTAAATATTCACGTGTTTGTACATAGCTTAGTTTGTAAACTGTTTTATTTGTGTGTGTATATTTTCTTTGTGTTTTTGTTTAATACTATAGGAGCTTTCGCTTGTTTACGCATCATCTGGTTTTCTTTTCTCGTGTAAATAGATACTTGTACATATTAATTGTATTTAAAGCCGACCTTAAAAATGGATTTTACGGCCGTTAATGTAAATATGTTAAATAAGGCGGAGCTTGTTTATGAAGTGAGCCTTAGAAACGCAGTGCCGCTCGAGACGGTCGCGGAGCTGCGGCGGCAGCTCGCGAGCTTGTTGGACAAATTTACTGCTGAGGACTTGCCCTCAACTTTTTCAGTCGCCGATGACTGTAGCGGCGCTGAAAAATCACTTTCCTTCCTCGAGGATAAAATTGTACTATTTGAAAGTACACTTGATGAAAAGTTTGTGCAAAAAATTCAATCATACCTCATTCACATTTATTTACGCCTTCAGCGTATCGATGTCTCGGATAATGACGAATACCGTACGATGTATAAAGACCTTATTTCAAAATTTAGCTCCTTAAAAATACGTTTCGACTCTAAAAACAATATATCGAGTGTAGCTTCAACCTCTTACGCCACAGCAAACTCTGGTCCGAGCTCGGACAGTAAAATTGTCGTGCACTGTGAGCGCGGAGTAACCAGTGAGTTTCGTAAATTCACGTACGCGGGAATCGGTTGTCCGCGTGCGTTTGTACAAAAAGTTGAAGAGTTTGCTGTGTCTAGGGATGTATCCATGGACAATCTATTGGCTCGCTCTTTCGAAATGTTCACGGACAAAGCTCTTCATTGGTTTCGCGCGCATAAAGACAGCTTTGTTAACTGGGAGAGCTTAAAAATGAAACTGTATGAGGATTTTGATATACTCGACTACGACTATAAACTACGTCGCGAAATCGAAGATCGTACTCAAGGTAGGGGTGAGTCGGTCGTGGTTTATTTCGCCATTATGTCTTGTTTATTTGCTAAACTTTCCTATACTATGCCTGAAGCAGATAGACTGAAAATTCTACTTAGAAATATTCGTCCTGACTACGACATTATGGTAGCTCAGTCTGACGTCCAATCCATTGAAGGTTTAAAGGTAATTTGTAAAAAGTATGAAGCTTGTCTAGACCGTTCTAGAAACTTCAAAGAGCCTCCTTCTTGCAGTCCGTCTACCTTGACTGAGGATTATGTATATAAACCTGTAAATAGTCATTCTGTAAATATAGTTAGCTCTAGCAAACAATTCTGTGTCCGTTGCAGAATAAATGGGCATTCATTGCGTATGTGCAAAGAACCGCGTAAAATCGTGTGTTTCAAGTGTGGATTGGACGGCTATCGTAGCACCGAGTGTCCTACTTGTAATAAATCTGTATATAGTAATGCCAAGAACTGGAATACTAAGTCTGTTCCAAAAAACGAGTAAGGGAGGATCAAGGAAATGTAAATAAAAATTGTAAACATTCGCGTAAAGAGTGGGAGGACTGGCTTTCGGTAGTTCGACTCTTTATGCTGTCTTACAAAACCTCTTTGATCCTCTTTGATGACCAAATCGACGGCGAACGTCCGTATGTAAATATTAATGTAAATGATTTAACTCTCTGCGGGTTACTCGATAGTGGTAGTTCTATTACCATATTGGGTAATAATTCACATACTACTTTACTGAACCGGGGATTTGTACTCAACTCGTCACATAAAATCTCCGTGCGAGCTGCTAACGGGCAGCCTGCATATTCTATAGGATTCATAGAATTACCTGTGCAGTTTAATGACAAATCTTTCATCATCAATGCACATGTTATACCTGATATTTCCTCTCACTTCATACTGGGTATCGATTTTTGGAAGAAATTTAACATACTTCCCAATTGTTTAAAAAATGTAGAGCTCAAACGTCCATCTAACTGCACTTCATTAACCATCAACGATACTTTTAAACAGGTTCTTCCGTATGAAGACCTACCAGACACTCAACAGGCTCAAGCGATTAAAATAATATCTCAGTTTCGCGAAGCTTCTACCGAGTCTCTTCCGCTCGGAAGAACACATTTGGTCGCGCACCGCATCAATACCGGTGATCATGAACCTATTAGGCAACGATGCTACCGACTTTCACCGGAGAAGCAAAAAGTACTGGTTCAAGAAGTTGATAAAATGCTAGCTTTAGACATTATAGAGCCGTGTGAGAGTCCGTGGTTGAGTCCTGTTCTTGTCACCCCTAAAAAAGATGGTAGTTGGCGGTTTTGTTTGGACAGTAGAAAACTGAACTCTGTTACTAAAAAGGACGCGTATAAACTGCCATTTATTAACGAAATCCTAGACAACCTGCGCGACGCTAAATATTTATCTAGTATAGATATTGCCAAAGCGTTTTGGGAGTTGCCTCTTTGTGAAGAGGATAGAGACAAAACTGCGTTTCACGTGCCGGGCCGTGGCATGTACAGGTTTAAGGTCACACCTTTCGGGTTAACTAACGCTCCCGCAACGCAACAGCGTTTAATGGACTTATTATTTTCACCTGAGTTTGAAAACCGTGTTTTCTGGTACCTGGATGACATAATTGTAATTTCAAATACATTTGATGATCATCTTTCTTTACTAGCTCGTGTATTAGAAAAACTTAAATATGCTAAATTGACGATTAACTTTGACAAGTCTTGTTTTTTCAGACGTGAACTAAAATACTTAGGCTATATCGTGGACCACAAGGGTTTACGTACTGACCCCGAGAAAGTTCGGGCTATACTGGATATTCCAGTACCTACTACTAGGCGCGAACTTAAAAAGTTTTTGGGTACTGCTAGCTGGTACAGGCGTTTTGTACCCAACTTTAGTACAATGGCTGCGCCTCTTAACGTGCTGACGTCTACAGGGAAGAAGGCGCCTCCTTTTAAATGGAACGAGAATGCTGACGTTGCATTTAGAAACATTAAGCAAGCTTTAGTTTCCAGTCCGGTCTTAACTTGTCCTGATTTTTCGAAAACCTTCTCCGTGCATGCCGATGCTTCTAACTATGGAATCGGATCCATGCTAACTCAAGAGGAGGATGGTGTTGAGAGGCCTATTGCTTACTTTAGCCGGTCTTTGTCTAAGCAACAGCAGAACTACTCTATCACTGAACGCGAACTGCTGAGTGTTATTGTTTCACTAGAGCACTGGCGGTGTTATTTAGATAATGGGCAAAAGTTTATTATATATACAGACCATTCCGCATTAAAATGGTTTTTGAATTTAGATAACCCTACTGGAAGGCTTGCTCGTTGGAGTGTTCGTTTGTCGGCATTTAACTTTGAAATCAGGCACAAAAAGGGCAAAGAACACGTTGTACCTGATGTTTTATCGCGCGCAGTGCCAGTCGACTTGATTTACGTACAGTCCAACGACGAGTGGTTCAATAAAGTGTATAAAGGTTGCCAGGATGACCCTTCTTCTTTTCCTGACTTTAAAATTGTAAATAATAACTTGTACAGACTTAAACGAAGTAGTTCTATACTGACTTCTGAATACGACTGGAAACTCGTCATTCCTAAGGAGATGAGGGATGATATCATTCATGAAAATCATTCTCAGCCTACTGCCGGCCATTTTGGCATCTTTAAAACTCATAAGCGACTATCTTTGCGCTACTGCTGGCCAGGCATGTATAGGGATTATAGTTGCAAAACTTCTGAAATATTCGGAATTATTCCGGAAAACTTCCGGGAATATTTCGATTACTCGGAAACTTTCCCAGTAATAAAACCGGTCACGTGCGAGTTGGACTCTTTTATTATATTTAACAGAAAACATTCCTTAATCATAAGGGTGCATACATTTAGTCATTCTACTTCAGAACGAGTAATTAAAAAAAGTGACAGGAAATTCGATTCTAATGATGTCAACACTAGAAAGAGACAGAGGCGTTTAATTCGAGTCTTTCGCTTAGACCGTTTGTGCTGTTCACAGCGCGCAGTCCATCAGTTCATGGTTCGGCCATTTTGGAATTAAAGTGATATATTTTTATTTTAAAATGTCCGTATGAAATTATACATACATATAATATCCAATCAGGCTTATATTACGACTATTTACGACCGCTAGTCAAGTCTTTCGTCGGCGATGTGACTTTGGTTAAACAACCTCCCAGAGACTTTAAAATGCGTAACACCAGCATTTCATCTTTATTAATCATCATCAAATTAATCTATGATCACTGAAAACATAGATTTAAAAAAAGGATCAGGCTTTTTGTATTATTACAAAACATGGTTGTATGTGCCAAGATACCTTTGCCTTTCAACACTAAAAATGACAGCCCGAGGCCGAGCGGAATGAATACTTCCTCCCCTCCCGGAATAGTTCCCCACCTCATACGTCCCTGGGAATGTTTCCGAATGTTTCCGAAGGAATCAAGGAAGTTTTCGTCTTTGCCTGGGAATACTTCCCAGTAGGTAAATTAAGTTTCCACCCGTGTTGATGTTAAAAAAGCGTAAATAAAACATAAATATTTATCGTATTACCTATGTCAGGGCAAGTTATGTACCATTTTTTGTAATTTAATCATGATTTTCTTATGTTGTTATATTCGATCGAATACGCAACTTAAAAACCTAGCCGCCGTGTGTTTTTCTTCTGTCCCATGAATTTATGTAGAAAAGCGTAGATATACAGATACTTGTTACGTACATCCTCGTCTTGAATGTAGTCAACGCTTGTAGTCCAGGGCCCAATTTCATAAACGTGACAGGCGACAGGTGACAGTGACAATTCGGTGTACATTGCTTGGCCACTATGATGTTAAGTCTGTAGCGTTACTTGTTGACACAATAATGTACGGAAAACTGTCACTGTCACCTGTCGCCTGTCGCGTCGATGAAATTAGTACCAGTGTCCAATCTCATAAATGTGACAGGTGACAGTGACAATTTGGTATACATTGCTTTCCCACTATGATGTTAAGTCTGTAAGTCTGTAGCGTTACATGTCGACACAGTAATGTACGGCGAATTGTCACTGTCGCCTATCGCCTGTCACGTTTATGAAATTAGTCCCAGAGCCCAATCTCATAAACGCGACAGGCGACAGGTGACAGTGACAATTTGATATACATTGCCTGCCCACTATGATGTTAAGTCTGTAAGTCTGTAGCGTTACTTGTAGACATAGTAATGTATAGCCCTATACTCCTGAATGGTACATTACAAAGAGAGACTATTGTGAAGAGAACTTAAAAATATTTAAGAAATGTATTTACAATCTCTCATTTTCTGAAATATATGAGACGGAGTGTGCGGACAGGTCATTTGAACTATTTCACGACCTCGTAGTATTATTCCATAATCTTTGCTTTCCACGGATAACATTTAAAATAACAACTAAACATAAAAAACATAAATGGTTGACTGAGTCTTTGAAAAAATGCTGTGCAAAAAAAAGAAAGTTATATTATCATTATCATAAAGATAAAAGTAACAAAGTTGCAAATAAACTTGAATTTATTACATATACGCGCATCTTAAGAAAATGTATTTCATACTCACAAAAACTTTGCAATACTAAATTCATAAAAAATTCAAAAAACAAATGCCGAGCGGCATGGAACGTAGTAAAAAAAAGTTTTAACCAAAAAACTGTCAGAGAAATACTTACTATAACAGATCAATGTGGAATTCAAATACATTCTCCACAAGACATAGCTGAGGAATTTAATAACTTTTTTATAAACATAAATAAAGAGCCTTCAAAACAAATATTTTTAAAAAACACAAACAGCTTTCCGACTTTGTCACAAACTATTTTTCTAACACCAACTATCCCACAAGAAATTTATAAAATTATACGCTCACTCAAAAACACCCAGTCAACCGGATATGATGAAATACCTACAAAAATATTAAAAGAAGTAGCATTCCCACTTTCAATCCATTTGTCTAACTTGATTAACGTATCATTTCAACAAGGTGTCTTTCCCACAAGAATGAAAAAAACAATAGTCAAACCGATATTTAAAAAGGGAGATCACCTTCAACTGAGCAACTATAGACCAATTTCACTAATTCCTGTCATATCGAAAATATACGAAAAAGCTATGCACAACAGATTGGAGAACTTCTTGTCCAGTAAAAACGTACTCAAATCAGAACAGAATGGTTTTAGGAAAAATAAGTCTACCGCACTAGCTTGTTTTAAATTAAACGATCAAATAACTAGGTGCATCGACAAGGGTATACCAGTGGGTGTACTATTTCTCGATATGTCCAAAGCATTCGACACAGTATGTCATACGCGCCTTCTAGATAAAATATACAAATGTGGAATTCGGGGATCGGCTCACGATTGGATTAAAAGCTACTTATCTAACAGAGAACAAAGTACACAAATTGATAAAATAATAAAAAATAAGCTTAATACATTCCGATCTGACTATAAGATAAACAAATACGGTGTACCCCAGGGAAGTATACTAGGACCGCTCTTATTTCTTCTTTACATAAACGATTTACCTGATTCAACGATACATGATTGCATCCTATTTGCAGATGACACAACAGTAATAATTGAAGGAAAGAACGCGGATAACTTTGAAAATGACATAAATAAAGCTCTAGCTGACGTAATTAACTGGCTTGAGTACTATAATCTTAAAATAAACCTTGACAAAACCAAATGTATACAGTTTAAATCATATAAATCTAAAACACTTCAAATTAGGGTTAAACACAATTCTTATAATGTTGAAGAAGTAAAAAGCACTAATTTTCTCGGTATGACATTGGATGCACATTGTAATTGGAAGGAACACGTAGATACCGTCTGCAAAAAGATTAATAAATTCCTCTTTGCACTGTGGCGTCTAAAGCAAACAGTGTCATTAAAAACCGCCCTTTTAACATACCACGGCTATATATTATCAGTTCTGAGATACGGTATAGTCATGTGGGGTAACTCGGTTGATGCAGATCGTGCATTTGTGGTACAAAAAAAATGTATCAGAACCCTATATGGCATTAGAAATAGAGAATCATGCAAACCTTTATTCATTGAATTTAATCTACTCTCAATGCCTTGTCTCTACCTATACGAAGCTGCACTGTTTGTCAAGCAACATACAGATCTTTTTACCTTTGCGGATAAAGAAACAACTAGGCCCCAAAGACGATACCAACTGGTATTACCGACCAACAATAAACTGGCACTTAGGAAGAAAAGCGCTTATAACATGTGCATAAAAATCTATAATAAACTTCCAGCAACAGTTAAATCTCTATCTTATCAGGAATTTAAAACAAAACTTTACAAAGTATTATGTGAAAATTGTTTCTATAGTGTAGATGAATTTTTTAGGCATAGGTTTTGACATTTTGACTATGTTAGCGTTGACATTTGATTTATTTGATGATCTCACCTCACGGAATATATCTATTTTATTTTGTTTTCTTCTGCATCTAGACTGAATTTAAGTGTACATGTTCTATTTTGCTTTACTAATGCCGTTGATATTTGTTTTAATGATACTTCTGTTTTGATGAGACTGTTTTACTTTTATTTTAAACTTAAAATTTTGACACCTGTATATACAAACTTATGATATTACTTAAAATGAAATGTTTATTTAGTTTAATTTGCTCATTTGCTTTCTTTGTTTTTAGTGATATTGCTTTACTTATTTTTTTTTTATTATTATTTTAAATTTTGACATGCTATGTATAGAATAATGATATTATTTTGATTTGAAATGTTATTTATAATAGTTTAATTCTCTCATTTCCTTTTTATCTCTGTTTTTATTGATTTTGCTTTACTTAATATTTAAAAATTTTGACATGTTATGTATTGACTAATGAAATTATTTTGAAATGGAATGTCATATGGTTGAAATTGCTTTTACTTGCTTTTACTCGCTTTATTTTTTAAGACAAAATTTTCACATGCTAACCTTGGCTGAATATATTGTGGGAAGCACTGTTTGCCATCTTGGCCTTAAGATCTTGGAATGTACCATATATTCTTGTGAATAAACGACTCATTCATTCATTCATTCATTCATTCATTCATTCATTCATAGCGAATTGTCACTGTCACCTGTCGCGTTTATGAAATTGGGCCCAGGTAACTTGTTCATTGTTAATTTGTTAATTTTACAATAAAAGAATACCATAACAGTAGTAGGGTTATTTTTGTGCACGAGTATGTAGGTATGTACCTATGTAAGGATTGGAATGATTAAAACGATGTTTTTATTAAGTGTTTAAAAACAATTTCGTCGTAGTTTTTATTATTTTGTTTTGGATTTCTACAAAGAAAGTCTTTATCGGTAATCGCCTGCCGGAACCATCCAGTGGATATCTACTTTTAGGTTTTTCCCCTACTAACTACGGACGTACTGCGTGTAATGTACATACGGTTGCAAAATTACGTAAGTAATTTTAACAAAAAGGCGCGTAAAATACCGATAGTTTGCGGCGTGTGTTATATAAAACATGGTTGTATGTGCCAAGATACCTTTGCCTTTCAACATTCAAAAATGACAGCCCGAAGCTCGAGGCCAAACGGAATGAATACTTCCTCCCCTCCCGGAATAGTTCCCCACCTCATACGTCCCTGGGAATGTTTCCGAATGTTACCGAAGATGGAATCAATCAAGGAAGTTTTCGGCGCGCAGAGCTGGCGGGCCGGGGCGGCGGCGGCGGCGCACGGCGTCTTTGATTTCGTTTACTTGCGTTGTGTGTGAGAGCTTGTAAAACGCCGCACGCGCCGTTCAGTTTATTCGCCTATTCTTCGTGTTGAATTACAGTTAAGTAATTTAAGCAAGGTACTTAGGTAGGTACCTCGAAATCAAGCTGAAGTGTAGAATTATTTCTAAGATGAAAGAAATATTCAGCTCGCACAGCCCTGTCGAATTTCCATCTCTTTCTATCGCGTTACTCTTACCAATTTTTTTTAACAACATAGGAAGGCAAACGAGCAAGTTGGTCACCTGATGGAAAGTGATTACTACCGCCCATAGACACCCGCAACACCTAGGAGATTGCAGTGCGTTGCCAACCCAGAGGGCTAATATGGAATACCACTTGTGCTAGTAATGAAGTAAGTATGAAAAATAGTGAATTTTACCGTATTTTACCAGGGTAATTTTATCGGTCTGCATCCAGGGCTTGCTTTAACGTTAAAAATTTAGTAACGTTACCTGCTGCTCGACAAATTAACGTTAGCAAAATATACCGTTAAAATAACGTTAACATATTTTAACGTTATTTTTACCGGTAAATTGGGATAACGTTAAAAGCAAAGTATTGGTAAAATTAACGTTATCCGTACCCACGCCCAGAGTTAGGTTTAACGTTAAAAAGTTGGTAACGTTACCTGCGGTTCGAAAGATTAACGTTAGCAAAATATATCGTTATAATAACGAAAACATATACATTTTAACGTTATTTTTAGCGGTAAATTGAAGTAACGTTTAAAGCAAAGTATTGATAATATTTTAACGTTATTCATACCCCGCCCCCACCCCTGCGCGTTGCGCTTGGCATATGTGCGAAGAATGGGTGGACAAAAACTAACAATCTTTGCATGAAGTGTACGTGCGCGCAATTCGGCGTTCATTGTTTTGTGTCGTACGTAATTATCTACATTAAACTCGTTAGAGGCTGCTAACTAATCACTTCTGCTATGCTGTACAGCAAAAATGGATAAAAGTGAGTAATATATTTTATGTTTCTTTCTTGTATAGATGATAAAGCAATTAACTGTAATGTTATATTAA
Source organism: Ditula angustiorana (assembly GCA_963691745.1). Lineage (NCBI taxonomy): Eukaryota > Metazoa > Arthropoda > Insecta > Lepidoptera > Tortricidae > Ditula > Ditula angustiorana. The sequence continues at coordinate 1,610,347 of OY829480.1, read as the reverse complement.
CACGTATGGGGCATCTGATGGCTATACGTAAACTTTAGTTTCTGTATACTTTTGCGCGAGTTTATGACCAATTCTGTGTAAAAGTCGCGCCAAAGATTTAGTACAGCCCGAAGTGTCGTTGTTCGCTACTTTCTTTCGTTTCGCAAGAAAAGCTAATATCGAGGGTTGCCTGGTGAAACCCGATAAGTATGACAAACCTAGTTTCGAGAAAAACGATGTTAAAGGTTTATGGCCACGAAACATCAAAATGGATGAATAAGTAGTGATATAATTTTCTTGTGTGAGATAATTTAAATCACTTTACGTTTTTTTGTTTTTTTGATATCTACTGCATTTAGTTTTCATGACAGAAAAAATTTTTTTTCAATACATTTGCTCAAAAAGTGCCCTTTGTGGCTGTTTTGCGTGCGCAAAGTTCGTTTTTGCGAACTAGTGCGATTTACTTTTCTAGTTTTTTTTTGTTTATTTGTACTTGTTCCAATTCATGACTACTTACCAAAGAGTTATTATAATGTTAGTTTGTACCAAGACGTAATAAAACTAAAAACCTATTTTTAATGTAAGCATATCAAAATATTGAGATTTTATTACTAGCCTTTTCATCATTATTTTTGAAATAATAACAGTCCTAAAAACAGTTCTTATTAAGGTGGCTGAATGGAACGGAATAGCTTTAGTCTGTGGGAATAGCTGCCGAAACGCCTGTCAAAGTGGAGGCGTTTTTCCAACTGCAAACATGGCTTAAAGGCAACAGTTGTTTTTGTGTTTAAACAATTTAAATATTTCTATACTAAGGTAATAATAGTGAAGTGTTATTTATTATAGAATTGTTTCCTTCTTATAAAAAATGTATTCGAAAAAAAATCTTTCATTGAGTTGGCTGAATAGCAAAAACCATTGCCTCAAGAAATATGACAGCTAACAAAAACGCCTTTAATTTGTCAAAAATTTTCACTGCTAAAGTTTGTACTTACTTTACTTTAATTAAGAGCTTCAGTAAGAGTCGCAAATTTATTGCTGTATTTTTTTTTCGCAACTGTATTGAAAAACGTCGTTCGATACACGCGCGGAAATGTCATTCTTCACTCGTCCCGTGTTTTGCCACTTGCCTTCGGCTCGTGACAAGATATCTCGTGACTCGTGAAGTAATGACATACGTTCCGCACTAGTATCGAAATGTATTATTATCAAGGAGCATCGACTTATTGGGTTTATGCAAAAACTAAAAAATCATTTATGTTACTTAAAGGTTTTTATTAGTTTTAAATAACATTGAGAATTAATAAGTATATAACTGAGAATGGTATTATTCTTCGTCTGATAGTGTGGCTGTTTGTCAAGTAATTAAGGCAGGATAGTAATAGCCAAGCGGTCTATTTTTCAGGGCAATTGGCTTCCCCAACCACCTTTTCAATCGACTGTGTGTGGTTGCACTTATGTGAACGCTATAGACTGAGAGATAGCAAAAATTCACGTCATTTTCTAACGATTTAAATTACTTTAGTCGTGTTCTGGCATGTTTCTGGACTACCATTGTGGCAGTCTGGCTGCTGGGCGCCGTTGCGTTCGGGAGGGGTGAGGGTTCAAAACTCATAAAAAATCATGAAAATTGTGTGATTTTCTAAAGGTTGATTTTTTTATTTTCTATTAGTTAGCAACGTAAATAATCCCAAATCAGTGTTGCCAGACTATTTACTGGTTGCTAAGTCAGTGCCAGACTGGTTTAAAGTTGCTGGAACCGACATGAAATTGACGTCATTTTCTAAAAGTTGAAAAAAATATTTTTTTATACCTTATACCATCGCATTTACGTTTATGAAAACGCCAGACCAAATAGATGTTGTTAACACGTCGCCAGACCGGTACAATGGTTTGCTCTCAAAGTAATATAAGCCTTATCACTACTTAGTCAACTTTGGTTCAGACTTTGGTTCTTCTGCGAATCTCCTCATTCCTGATTCGATCTCGCGGAAAAACTCCGAGCATAGCTCTTTCCATTGCCCTTTGGGTGACCTTGAACCTTCTTATGAGGCCCACTGTAAGGGACCACGTTTCAGTGCCGTATGTCATCACTGGCAACACACACTGGTTGAAGACTTTTGTCTTGAGACACCACGGTATTTGGGACGAAAAGATATTGCGAAGCTTACCGAACGCTGCCCAGCCGAGTTGGATTCGACGATTGGCCTCTTTCTCGAAGTTGGACTTACCTAACTGGATTGTTTGTCCAAGGTATACATAATCGTCAACAACTTCGAGTGTAGAGCTTCCAACTTTCAGGGGAGTGGGTACAACATGGACATTTGACATGATTTTTGTCTTTTCCGTGTTCATTTTAAGACCCACTTGTTGAGAAGCTCTACTGAGGCCATCAAGCATTGTGCCGAAGTCTTCCAAGGTCTCAGCCATGATTACTATATCAACAGCAAATCGAAGGTGAGTGAGGTACTCCAGTCCAAATCCTTGAAGACATTTTCCAATGCAGCAGTGAACAGTTTCGGAGATATAACATCTCCTTGTCTCACTCCTCGCTGTAATTGGATAGGTTTCGAGTTCTGGTCCTGGAGACGGACTGACATGGTGGCGTTTTTGTACAAACACTTCAACATTTCGATGTACTGATAGTCAACCTGGCACCTTTGGAGAGACTGCAGCACAGCCCAAGTCTCGATCAAATCGAAGGCTTTCTCATAGTCCACAAACGCCAAGTATAATGGCTGGTTATACTCTCCCGTCTTCTGTATAACCTGCCGCAGCATATGGATGTGGTCTATGGTACTGAAGCCTTTTCGGAAACAGGCTTGTTCGGTAGGCTGGAAGTCATCAAATCTGCGTGCAAGATGATTCGTAATGACTCTCGAAAACAGCTTATAGACATGGCTCAGAAGTGTAATGGGTCTATAATTGTTCAATAGGGTATTATTACCTTTTTTGAAGAACAGCACCACCACACCCCTGTGCCACGCTTGTGGCGTTACACCCTCGAGGATGAAGGAATTGAATAGCTTCTGAAGAGCCTTAAGTACTGGTTTTCCACCTGCTTTCAGAAGTTCCGCCGTTATTCCATCATCACCCTTGCTGTTGGTGCCTTGTTGTTTTTAAGCTGTTTCAGAGCCATATTAATCTCGTACAGGCTGATGTCCTGGATCTCTTCGGTGTAGTGTCGGGTCAATCTAGATCTCGGGTCTTGTGCTAGATTGCTAACAGGTGACCGTGTTGTCGTGTACAACTGTCCATCGAACCTTTCAGTCTCCTCCAAAATCTCGGGCTTCGACGATACCATTCTGCCGTCATCAGTTTTCAGTCTCGTCAGCAGGCTTTGCCCAATAGACAAATCTCGTGCGAAAACCTTAGAGTCTTTGTTTTGCTCAATAGCCTCTTCAATGCGGTTTGCATTGAAGTGGCGTATGCCGCGTGTTAGTGACTTTAAGATCTGCCTATTGAGCCGCCGGTACTGAAGAGCAACTTCCGGAGATTGGAGAATCATGACACGTCTTTCCTCCATGAGCTTGAGGGTGAAGTCAGAGATCTTTTTGGTTCTTTTAGAACGGCGGGTTTGGAAAAACTTAGATCCGACTGTGTGGACAGTTTCTACGACTAATGTCCTATAAAATATGTAAATTCTATTTAAGTGTTCTAAAACGAATGTATAAATATTTTTAGGGATTTTGAGAAGCTCAAAACTATTCGATCTTTTATTTCTTGATTCAATGAAAAGTGAAAATTTACTTTATATGGGTAGAATCAATTAAAATTTACGTCCTATGGGTATTTTAGCTGCACATTTATGTATTAATTTTTTTCCTAGGGGCCTTTTGCTGTCGCTGTGGCGCTTTAAAGGAATTCGTTATGCTGGAAAATTTTGATGCTAATGGGTTGCCTAAATAAATTTGCACTTTTCACCGAATCATGAAATAGATCAAATAGTTTTGAGCTTCTCAAATTCCTAAAAATATTTATACATTCGTTTTAGCACACCTAAATAGAATTACATACTTAATAGGACATTAGCGTTGTTTTTTTAATTTATGAAATAGGAAGGCAAACAAGCAAGTGGATCACCTGATGGAAAGTGTTCACCACCGCCTATAGACACCCGCGACACCAAGAAGATTGCAGATGCGTTGCTAACCCAGAGGGTTAAGATGGAATACCTATTGTGCCAGTAGTTGCACCGGCTGCATTGCTCTCCACGCCGGAACACAACAGTGCAAGCACTGCTGCTTCGCGGCAGGATTAGCAAGCAAGACGGTGGTAGCGATCCGGACGAACCTTGCACAAGGTCTTGCCACCCGCAAAACTTTGTTTAACTCATTAAAACTATCAATAGACACAAATTAGTAATGTATTGACTAAGTAGTGATAAGGCTTATATTACTTTGAGAGCAAACCATTGTTCCAGTCTGGCGGTGTTAACAACATCTATTTGGTCTGGCGTTTTCATAAACGTAAATGCGATGGTATAAGGTATTAAAAATGTTTTTTTCAACTTTTAGAAAATGACGTCAATTTCATGTCGGTTTCAGCAATTTTAAACCAGTCTGGCACTGACTTAGCAACGAGTAAATAGTCTGGCAACACTGATTTGGGATAGTTTACATTGCTAACTAATAGAAAATCAAAAAATCAACCTTTAGAAAATCACGTAATTTTCATGATTTTTTATGAGTTTTGAACCCCCACCCCTCCCAAACGCAACGGCGCCCAGCAGCCAGACTGCCACAATGGAAGTCCAGAAACACGCCAGAACACGACTGGAATAATTTAAATTATTAGAAAATGACGTGAATTTTTTGCTGCTATTTCTCACTCTACTAGGGCAGTGCAGTGAGCAAGACAGTGCTGCTCGCTGTTTGTACTAGTTCATCATCATCATCGTCATATCAGCCGGAAGACGCCCACTGCTGGGCATAAGCCTTTACCAAGAATCTCTACGCCGGTCGATATTGTGCTGCTCGCATCCATCGGTTTCCAGCAATCATCACCAGATCATCGGTCCACCTTGTGGGAGGCTTACCAACACTTTGTCTGCCGGTACGTGGTCTCCACTCCAATCGGTTTTACTATGTACCCCGCCCACTGCCATACAAGTTTTACAATTCGTAGAGCTATGTCGGTGACTTTGGTTTTCGTCATTCAATTCAAAATATCTGAACACCGTATTTCTTTTTCTTCGGCCCATTATACCTTCTTAATTTCGTTCATCAATCGTCAATCAATCTGAGTCGCGTCTAAAAATAAATCATTATAGGTACCTACATAATTTATTTAATTACAACACAGAAAATAGAAAAACACAACATTACAATAATAACAAGTCTTACTCTTACCTGAATTTTACTTATAAACACTAGATTTTTAAGAGCAAAATAAACACGCACTGTAACCGGCACTGCCGCATGACTTGACTGGCTGGCTCACGTCCTGCGTTGCGTGTGGCTGGCGAATCGAAATGGCAACAGCGCAATACGCAAGCGGAAAACGGGGCGGGGGGGTCGATCAACCGACAACGGCGACAACAAAATGTAGATACACAAAAGGTAAAAAAATAAAATGTACCAATTAGAATAGAATAGAATAGAATAGAATTCATTTATTTCAGGCTGCATAGGCCCAGAGATAAATACCTTAAAGACTAACATAAATATTTATTATACAAATCTACTTAATAACTTAATTACTAGCACGTGAAGTCTGTAACGTGAGCACTTTCGCGGTGTCAGTTAACCGGCCACGGAACCGCCGGAATGTGACACCTTTCGGCCAAAACTCTTCTTTTGTGAAGGTCAACAGCTGGTCAGTCGGAACTCTCACCACAAATGAATTAAAATTCACATCATGGCCGGACTCCAACCGCTCGACCCTCAGAGTGAGCTTGGTCTTCACTCGCACATATTCCACGATGTCCGCGACCGCGCGTTATTTATTAAAATGGACAAAGTGACTTTATTCAGAGGAGGCTACCGTTAAAATTAACGATAATATTAACGTTAGTAAGTTAACGTTATAATACTGTTAATATACCAAATAACATTAAAATTTATACCGTTACCAAAGTATTTTTATGAAATTACCGTTAAGTAACATTACTTATTTATGTTATCTGGTAACGTTAAAAAGCCCTGGAATACAGTAAAAATTAACGTTAGTAAGTTAACGGTATAATAATGGTAATGTACCAAATAACGTTAAAATTTATACCGTTACCAAAGTATTTTTATGAACTTAACGTTAAGTAACGTTATTTATTATGTTATCTGGTAACGTTAACAAGCCCTGTCTGCATCACTACTTACTATTTAAACAGTGATTCTATTGGAAGTTGGAATTACATATTTTATAATTATGTATCATAATTCTTAACTTATAGTGTAAATAATGAGTAATAACCTCAGAATTACATACATTTTTTACTTTTTTCACAAGTAAAGGGAAAAGTCCGAAAACTGTAAACTTGTAAGGTATGTTACATCACATTTTGTATTTATTACAATCTTATATTTGCACTTAGTACGTATGGGACCAAGAGTTTTACAATAGCAAAGTTAAGTTTGTCCCTCAATTCGGTTTCTTTTTTCATTAAAGCAATGCTTGGTGCTTATTAGGTTTGTACGGAACCCTCGGCGCGTGAGCCAGACACGCACTTGGTCGGTTTTTAACGAAATTTTCGTATTTTTCGGCCATCGAAAACTTCCGAATGTTTCGGAATGCTTCCGAATGTTACGGGAAGTATTCCCTGGGAAACATTCGGAAAGATTCCCGCTTGCATCTATAATAGGGATGTTTGTAAATATATTTCTAATTGTGAAACTTGTTTAGCTTATAAATATCAAAATCACCAAACCTTAGGTCTGATGGGGAAACCAAAAGAGTGCTGTAGGCCATTTCAGTGTCTCTCAATTGATTTGGTTGGTCCGTTACCGATGACTCGAACTCAAAACCGTTTTATTTTAGTGATCAATTGTTGTTTTTCGAAATATTGTCTAATATTTCCCATTAAAAAGGCAACAACTAAAATTATATACAAAATTTTAGAGGAATACGTGTTCCTCGTTTACGGTATTCCTCAAACTCTTATCATGGATAACGGAAGCCAATTTATCAGCCATGAATTGCAGGAACTTTTCGCAAGGTACAAAATTCCCCATGTCCATTTTACAGCTAAATATTGTCCACAAGTAAATTCTGTTGAACGATACAACAGAACTATAATGACTGCCGTTAGTTCCTTTGTAGAAAACGACCACAGAAATTGGGATGCGAACATTTCAAAAATTCAGTTTGCTATTAACTCGAGTGTTAACGAAGTCACGGGTTTCAGCCCCGCGCTGCTAGCGTTCGGGCGCGAGCTCGTGCCGTGCGGGTCGCTGTACGGCGCCGCCGACTCTTCCCAAGTCGATTATGATGACTTCATTTTCGCACCCCGCGATATTTACGCGGAAAACTTAGGCCACTTGTCGCCTATCATGGACAAGGTGCAAGCTGCTCTTTGGGATGCACATGTAAAAAATTGTAAATATTATAATTTGAGGCGTAAGCAAGCGGAGTTCAACGAAGGTGATATTGTATGGCGTCGTAACTATCAGCTTAGCGACGCTGGTAAATATTTTAGCGCCAAACTGGCACCTAAGTTTGTAAAGTGTAAAGTGTTAAAGAAGTTGTCACCTCTCGTTTACGAATTGGCTGATATTAATGGTCATGCTATAGGAAAGTGGCATATTAAAGACCTTAAGTTGTAAATATTGTTTGTACATTGTTTTGAGCCACATTTTCTTTTCTTTGATTCTTTTGAATTTTCCTTTCCCTTCCGGTTTGGAAAATTCTCCTGGGCGCGCGGGGTACTGTAACGTGGCAAACCTCCATGGTGCGTAACTGGCCGCCTACAATAAAAACTAAATTTTAAATTTAAATCGATCGTTTGGCTTTTGTTTTTTTTCACTCCGCTGTACAATTTGCAACGCGCAAGGCGCAATTTAATAGCAAAAAATAATTAAATTGCATTATTTCTAAAATTACATGTTATACTTGTGTGTATAAAAGGGCTGCCACTTACGCAGGTACTGTTTTATATTCTTTTCTATTGTTTTACTGTACATAATAATATATTGTGAAACCTAATCCAAGTCTCGTTTAGTTATAAACTGGTCTAGACAGTATAACGAGGCTTGGATGGGTCACTCAAGCAGCCATAAAGCAGGGTATTGCTTTCAGCCCTTCCTGATCCGCTTCCCTGCTTCCAACCTCTTCTCTCCGGCTTTCTCCTATCACTTTTCTGCCTCGGAGCAGACCGCCGGTGAAGATTGAATCCCTCTGGAAGCTCCGAGGCCTCCTGGATTACCCTGCCCTGCCTTCACATCTGCCTACACAACGTCTAAGGCCAGTTTAATCCGTTTCAAGAGCAGTACTGACTGAAACAAGCTGTATTATATTTTATTTTTATATTGTATTATACTTTTTTATCGAAACCCTCTGAGTTTTTCTCTCCGACCGGCTAGCCGGCGACAAGGGGCCATTCCGAGGATATTTTTCCGAAATAGAGCGGTCTTCGAAGGCATCGTGTTTATTCTATTCTTCAGACGCATACTTCTGAAACTTTGGAATAGATGCAAATTGCACTTAGCGAAAACTACCACTTCATAAATGTATAGGCATGGAACAGTCAAAATTCTCAATTCTTGAAAATGTGGTTTACAGGATTCAAGATAGTGAATACCACACAAGGGCCTAATAAATTTTTTCTGCGCTTTAAATGCCATTTCTCTATTAGTTGAATTAGCCCAGAATATGATGCCATATCTAAGTGTCGATGTTACATAAGCATGATAGGCAGTTAACACCACTGATTTGTTTACAACTTTTCTTAGATTATATAATGCATATGAAAATTGATTCAGTTTTTTACATATAATGTCAATTTGAGATCTCCATGTCAACTTATGATCTAAACTTAATCCTAAAAATTTTGTTATGTCCGTTTCATCAATGTTCTGTCCCTTATAAGCTATTGTTAATTTGTGTGCATTATTAGTCCTTTGTTTAAATGTCATGATTTTCGTTTTACATAAATTGATTTTTAAATTATTATTACTAAGCCATTCAATAATAATTCGCAATGTCTCGTTTATGTCCGTTTCATATGTTTCGGGGTCTTGACCAGTGAAAATTACAGTACTATCATCTGCGAAGAGAACCATGGGGAACTCAATTGCTTTTGGCAGATCATTTATATATATAAGAAATAGCAAAGGACCCAAAACACTTCCTTGCGGAACGCCATACTGAATTGATCTGATTTTAGAAGAATACGTAACTTCAGTCTTTGTTTTTACACATAATCTTTTTATTTCTGTTATTTGTCTACGATTACTCAAGTAAGACTTAATTAAACCGTGAATATTACCGCGCACTCCATACGTATGTAATTTGTCCAAAAGTATTGTGTGATCGACAAAATCGAAGGCTTTGGTCATGTCCATATATAATGCTGAAACTGGAACTCTTCTATCAATGTTAGCTAAAATTATTTTTAATAGATCGAAGATAGCCATATTTATCGATTTCTCCTTGCGGAAACCTTTCTGTTCTTGTGCAAAGAGATTATTGCTTTCGAAGAAATCGTAAATACACCGATGAATTACTTTTTCAGTGCTTTTTTAGTGCTTTTATTCTTGTTACATCGAAATGTCATCCACTTGTAATCGAGAATACTACACGATTCTACTAATCTACCACGGGAGACTACGTTTGAGAAACACTTGTACTTGTAAATTGTAACTTTTTGTCCTTGTTACTTGTAGACTGGTAATTTGTAGCTATATCGCTGCGTTTTCATCGCTTGCTGCTTTGCATTGCGATGTCTTTTGTCTGCGATCTGTAATTTTGGCTAAACAGTCTACACAGTGTAGTAAAACATTGAAACATACATTAAACATCAGCACCGTGAAGTTATTCATCCTTGAATACTAAAAACTAAAGAGCTTCAATCGCAACACATCTGATAAACATAGCTGTGTGGACTTTGATCCTTTTGCCTTTTTTATAATAAGTAAACTCGTCTGACGTCTCATTTCGCTCTGCTTGATATAAATAATAATAATAATATAACAAATTGCAAATATTGTCCGCATTCGCGGTTTGACGTTTCGTGTCATGAGCGGCAAAAAATTTTAATTTAAATAATTTTAATTGAATTCATCAAATTCTTTCTCTTTTATAGACGGGGTTTGCATTTGGGATCTTTGCCAGTCTCGGGGTAGACGAGGCAGGCGTTTTTCGCCTCTCCTCTTAAAAATCAGCATGAGTGATCGCAGTCGCAGTTTTCTCTCGCCGTGTACGAGTGTGACTAGCATGGTTGAAATGGAGGAACTCCCGCAGGATTTGGAATTATCGCAGTCCGAAGTTGCTCGGAGTGGTGAGAAAAGGGTGAGAAGAACTAGCGAGGGCGGTGACGCTGACGGTGGCGATGAGGTTGGAGAATACACTACGGTTAGCCGTCGGTCCAAGAGACCGCGGACGCCTGATTACAAAAGGTTGACAGGTGAAACGCAGGAAGATAAGACAGTTGAAGTGTGCGTTACTAGGCAAGAAACGCTGCCGAAGCAGATAGCGTTGGCGAAGATTTTGAGGGCAGAAGGTATTAGCGGCATTCTCCGAATTAAGTATAAAGGCCCGTGTAAGGTGTTAATACTTCTTGATTGCAAGAAGCACGCTCAACAGCTGTTGGATTGCAAAAAATTGGGTGACCTAGGATGTAGGTGCCAATTTACATTTGATGCAGATAAGTGCTACGGCGTTCTAAAGCACATTGATTTAGAAATTGACGTCAAAGATATCCCAAGCATATTTACGGCAGATACGGAAATTGTATCAGCGATGAGGTTGCGGCGGTTAGGCGAAGAAGGAAAATGGGTGGATTGTGAAACAATCCGCCTTTGTTTTGCAAGCTCGTCTTTGCCTATGTACGTTTATGGCTATGGTTGCAGATTCAAAGTAGAACCTTATACGTTTCCTGTTTCACAATGTTCGGGCTGTTGGAGATATGGGCATTCAGTTAAGTTTTGTCCGACAAGAAAAATTATTTGCCCTAAATGCGGGTTAGGTCATGTTAATTGCGTAACGCAAGATTTTAAGTGTGTCAATTGCAAAGGACCACACATGTCGTTAGATAAAACATGCCCTACTTTCATTAAAGAAAAAGAAGTTCGGCAGATTATGTGTAAAGAAAATTGCACGTATAAGAAAGCGGTTTTGCTGCACGGCCAAAAAGCTCAGGCTCAAAAATCTGATACATCAGTTAAATTAGTGAATCAAGATCATTGTTATTGCAAACCTATCCGTTCTTCTGTTGAGGGAGCGGCATCTTATAGTGAAGTACTACGTAAAGCTCGGTTGACTGCAGCTACAGATACAACTATCCCGTTAGGGCAGGCGACCAATGTTACGGATGAGATGGAGGTGAGTTTGGAGAATGTCACGTCTGATAGCACGGAATCAGATGAAAGTCCGGTTAGCAAGAAGAAAAAAAACAAAAAGAAGAAAAAGAAGGCTGGCTCGAAAAGTAGAGTAAGAATAAATAAAATGAAGATGTCAAATGAGCCGCAAGATAGATCTACTGGAAAATTCTCCTTTAAACGGTTATTTCTGAAATTGAGGGAAGTTCTCTCATCAGAGGAAAGATTGGAATGCAAAGTTAAATTACTGTTTAATATTTTGTTAGAAGAAATAAGCGTGATCGTGTTTAGGATGTTTAAAGAGGGAGAGGTGCTGAACAGTGTTCTGTCCGGTTTCTCATGGCGGTAAACCCCAATAAGGTACACGTGCTAAACATTCTACAATGGAATGCACAGAGTCTCAGGCCAAAGTTGGTTGAACTTGATCTTTTGCTGTCTCAGGAGAAAGTTCAGCTAGCTTTGGTGTCTGAGACCTGGCTAGAACCAAATTCACACTTGCACATCAGCGGATACAACATTTTTAGAAAGGACAGAGATGACTCGTATGGAGGCATATGTCTTATCATTCACAAATCTATCAAGGTACAAACACAAATAATCGATGTTCCAAATGATGGCATAGAATGTTTAAGTGTTAAGCTTTTGAACTGTAGTTTCCTTCAAAATATTGTGTTAGTATACTGTCCACAGACCATTCGAACCTCGCAAGCAGATTGGGACCTCATGTTTTCAAACTTTACCAGTAAAACTATAATAGTAGGAGATTTTAACGCGCATCACACTAATTGGTCTTGCAAGAACGATTCAAGGGGTCGCCAGATTTTTGATGCTGCGTTGGAGTTTGGATACGTGTCGTTAAACAATGGGCAAGCGACCAGAGTTAAGTCTGTAAACGGTATACTACAACAAACGTCACCAGATATTTCGTTTGCCTCTACTGATATTGCAATTAATTTTACTTGGAATGTCATAAGTGAAAATCTAGGCAGCGATCATTTGTTTATTAAATTTAAAGTGAATTATCAGGAGCCAGTGGTTGTAATTAAGAAACGAAATTTTAAGGTAGCTAATTGGGTTTTGTATCGAGAAAGCTTAGAGCAGTCTTTGAGTTATCCAGAGGATAATTCTGGAGTTCAAGACATTTATAATAATTTTATAAATCAAATTCACATAGCTGCGGATAAAAGTATTCCCTTTGTTAAAATATGTCCATATCCCAATATGAAGTTCAACCCTAAGCCATATTGGAGTCGTTCCTTGTCAGAATTAGTAGCAAATCGAAGGCTTGCATTAAGTAATTTCAGGAAAAACCCGTCTCCACAAAATTTAGATATTTTAGACCGGAAAATTGCTGTTGCAAAAAAAGCTATTTTACGGGCTAAGACAGATTGCTGGCAAAATTACTGCAGCAGTGTGAATGAGTCAATGTCTGCTTCGGTCATGTGGCAAAAAATGCGGTGGCTTAAAGGTTACAGAAAAGCTAGTTACAATTTTTCAGAGGAAGATAAATCAAAGATGCTCGATAGTCTCGCTCCAGATTTTGTACTTCCGCAATCACCTGATTGTAAATCGAGCAACCCAGTGCTAGAGTCTTTGTTCTCTATGCAAGAGTTGAAAAATTGTCTTAAGAAAAAGGATACTGCTCCAGGGGATGATGAAATCACGTATTCTATGATATATAATCTTCCTGAACCTGGCTTAAAATACCTTTTAAGTTTGTATAATCGTATTCTCGAAACTGGGTGTATACCTTCTCAGTGGAGAGAAATAAAGGTAGTACCAATCCCTAAACCGGACAGTAATCCTAACTCTGTTCCGAAAATAAGGCCCATTTCATTAATATCCTGCTTGTGTAAAACCTTACATATTTTGTTTGTAAAGAGACTCGAGTGGTATGTTGAGACTAACAATTTGTTGGCGCCGTGTACTTCTGGCTTCAGAAGGGGACAGTCCTCACTGGATTGTCTGACTCGTGTTGTTTCACAAATTCAATTAGGTTTCACGGCGAATGTGCCAACTTTTGCTTGTTTCTTAGATATTGAAGGTGCTTATAACAACGTCTTAGTTGACAAATTAATTTGCATTTTGGATGAATTAGGAGTGGGCAAAAGAATTTGTGATTATTTTTGGAACTTCCTTAGTGATCGGATTCTTATAATTAAAGACAATGTTGGTAGTAGTAGCACGCTCTTGCGACACACTAGTAGAGGTTTAGCACAGGGTGATCCTATATCCCCGCTTTTTTTTAACATTGCCACTATGAAATTATGCCATGATATAAGCCATGTACATATATGTCAATACGCTGATGACTTTATTCTTTATAAAAGTAATGCCAATCTATCTGAAAGTGTAGAGCAAGTTCAAAACGCCTTAGATGCCTTTGTTACTACATTAAGTACTTTAGGTTTACAGTTATCAGAACATAAATCAAAATATTGTATATTCAGTAGAGGGCATCGACGACAACAGGTGGATCTAAAAGTGAATAATGTAGCATTAATGGCTGTAGATTCTTACAAGTATTTGGGTCTCTGGCTTGATAAATCACTTCGTTGGGGCAAGCATATCAATGAAGTGGTTACTAAGATTCAAAAAACGCTCAACTTATTAAAATTATTAGCTGGTAAATCGTGGGGCCTGCATCCAAAGCATTTGCGCAGAATTTATATTGCCTTAATCAGAAGCAGAATAGACTATGCCAGTTTCCTGTTTGATAATAGCGCTAAAAGTAATATAAGCAAACTAGATAAAGTGCAGAACCAGGGGTTGAGGATAATTGGTGGTTTCATTAGGAGTACACCCATCCACGCTATGGAAAGTGAAACTTGTATTCCACCTTTATTTGTCAGAAGACGATATCTTGCTATGAAGTATTGTCTGAAGGCTCGGTCTGTGACTGATAATGAAACCACTTTGCTGCTGGATACATTGGGTACACGCTGCCAAGATAGTTATTGGACCAATAAAAAACTTCCTCTTCTAGTAGTCGCGAACAACGATACAGAGAACGAATGTGTTTTTTCGTCTAACCCCCTTCAGATGTTTTCTTTAAGTACATGGGTGTCGAATATTGATGTTGACAATTTAATTGTAACTGATTTGGACTGTGTTACAAATTCTAAAAGAACGTATGAAATTAACTGTCTTAAAAGTAATGTAATTCTGGAGTTGCGTGAAAAGTACAAAGGTTGGTACGTGCTTTATACTGACGGTTCTAAGTCCTTATCTGGAAGAGGCGCTGCTTTTTATGATCCAATTGATCCTCTATGTAACCAGGAGTGTAATATATTTAAAGTAATGGGTGAAGTTTGTATTATGACGGTAGAACTGGTTGCAATCTCTAGTGCGATTTCGTATATCCAAAAGAAAGGTATTAAGAGGGCAGTAGTGTACTCGGATAGTAAAAGTGCTTTACAACATATAGCGCGCAGCGTTACTGGGCACAGAGCGGTGCCATTAGCGTACGAAATTTTGGAGAAAGTGATCAGCTTAGGATTAAGCGACATTGACTTGCGATTGCAATGGGTTCCATCACACATTGGCTTGAGAGGTAACGAGATGGCTGATCAATTGGCTAAACAGGCAATTGAGGAGGGTCAAGAACGCTCTGTCCCTCCGTTTTACTTGGAGGCTACAAGTAGATGTAAAATGAAATGTCATGAGTTGTGGAAAGAGTATTTTAATAAGAGATGTCTAGAAAAGGGAATATGGTACAAGTGTATACAAAGTGAGCCTCCCCGGGTACCTTGGTTCCAAAACATTGATTTAAGCCGTAAATATATCGTTTTAGCACACAGACTGCGAACCGGACATGTTCCACTAAACAAGTTTGGATATCTGATGAAAAAAGTAGATTCACCAAATTGTGAAATATGCGGTACCATAGAAGATGTCCAACATTTGTTAGTGGAATGTGCCCGCAATCGCGTTGCAAGGGAAGCGTTGGTGGCAGCGGCCAGCCTGAACGGACTTGACACAGGTATGTTTATGCACATCCTTGGGGAACCAGCGTCCGACATGGCGTTAATGCTGTTCAGGTTGGCTGATGTTGTCAACGCCTCTTAATTATATTTGTCGTGTCCTTGATGTTTTTGTAATTTTATATTTCATGTTTTGTTACTCATAGTAATTCTTTGCCCTATGGGCTAATGTGACAGAGGTACGAAGCCCGTTTACCACCACAATAAAAAAAAAAAAAAAAAAAAAAAAATATTGTCCGTAATCCACAGATTAGAGAGATATAGTTTCTGTGGAGCAAATGAAGCGACTGTGCAACACTTCGTATTCAGCTGTCAAAATAAAAGTTCCTCATTAACAGATTAGTGCTGGCAAGTGAACTCAGTGAAGTGTTTCAAAATAACGAAAATTTTTCTTCCCTTTCTCAAAGATATAAATACCTGTAGACCGTTATACAAGTTCATCAAAAACACAGTAGGTAGAATACATTTAAGGAATTTACGTGTAAACCAAATGTGAAAAATAGATAAGACGTGGCTTAAAGGTCTCTGCAACCAGGCCATAAAATACAAAAAAAAAACAATTGTCATATTTGACAGCTTGGAATTCGCAGTCGCAGTAGAGATGCCCAATTTTTTGATTTGAATCGATCTTTTGGATCGCAATGGATCGTAATCCATTGAATCGATCTAGCAAAGATCGCATGAATCGCATCGTAATCCATACTTCCATTTTTCCATAGTAATATTGTGAATCCGAAAAGGAGTTTGTTTGTCCTTCCTTAAAGTCGTTCGTAACAGAGAGCCAGAATCGTTTGTTTTTGTAGTTGTAGCTAATCTGGTGGCAGTCGAAGTACAGTGGGTAGCATAATGATCAATATTTCGATAACCCTCCCTTCTGGCGGCAGGTGGGTAATTAATGCAGTGAAATCAACGGGTTTGAGCCGGCAGTAGTTTGAAGTACAAAAAATAGTACTTACGATTTCAGCTATTATTGCACTGGAATTTTCTCCAGTTTTGCTTAAACTTTTATTTACATTACTAATATCACTACACATCTCCTTGTGATGTCGTTTTAGATGATTTGTCAAGTTGATAGTATTTCATTTTGTTTTAACCAATAGTTGACATAATTTACATTTTCCTCCCGTGTCACTTACTAAAAAGTTCCAAACATTTGATTTTACTTGAGGAGCCATTTTAAAAACACGTCACGCTCTCACGATTATAATTCGTTATACAAGATGACACAAAGGAACCGTCGGGCAATAAAATAAACGAAAAATTATCACCTACCTTCATATTTCTTTTTTAACCCTTTAACCGGCGACTACAATTTCACTTCATGTATTAAGAAACAGGGGCCTAGCACGCTAGCTTTTATCGATGACATAAGGCATTTATCCCGTTCTAACAACTAAGCGTGTGCGAGAGGGACGAAAGCGTCTAATTGCGCGATAAACACTAGCTTGCTACTATAGCTGATTTTATATTAAACTTTGGTCAAACATTATTTACGTTTGGCATATCGTACTATGAGAATTTAATAATAACAATCATTCGATTTTTTTCATCCGATCTCTTAGGCATACGATTCGATCTTGTGGAAGATCGCATCGAAGGGAATCGATTCGAAAAATCGCAGATCGTATTGCAAAAGATCGATCCTTCAAAAGATCGATTCAGATCGGGCATCCCTAAGTCGCAGTTCGCAGTCTCGCAGTCACATTGTCACAATCACAACACAGTAGATTTTTAATTAAAGTACTTACTAAATGTCTTCGCGAAGACCAAATATTCCAACCAAGTGTAGTCGATGCATTGTAAGAGTTACATCATAGTAATATAATAATCTAGTTCGTGTGGGTTCGTCACTTTCAAGGTGGGATAAATTCTTGTTTTAAACATTGCTTTTCTCCCCTAATACCAACAAAAACAGCTTAGATGTCGTTAATTTCAGTCGCGTGACATTCAGCGAGCAGCGTCATACGCAAAATGTCGTTGGAGAGCGTGCGGGTAAAGGCAGAGAGCATCCAGGTGAAAGAGGAGCCCAAGTGGGAGGAGGAAGCAGCGGACAGGACGGCAGTGGAGGACGCGTGGATCAAAGAGGAACCGGAGAGCGAGGCAGATGTTGTCTACTCGGTGCAAGGTAAAATAGACTTCAAAAAATACCCATCCCATGAGCAAAATCTGCATTTGCAAGGCTCATTCCAGTAGTCATCAATCAGTCAGTCAAGACTTAATCTTTTATTATTTGTAAGTAGAGATGCGCCGAGTAACACTTTTGCCGAGTAACGAGTACCGAGTATTACTCGATTCAATTTTTTTTTAACCGAGTACTTGGCCGAGTAACTCGGTTCAATGAAATTCTGATTTCGCGCGCGTAACACATACAAACAGGTTCGCGCCGGTTGAGCGGCCGGCTCGCGTTGATACACCTCTCATCCCCCCCGCGCCTTTCAACTACCAGTCACTTGATAGTTTGCAAAAAAATACTTCACGTTGCGCGTCATAGTAGATAAATAATTGAAAAGTTGTTAATTATAGAGTGACTGTGTGTAGTACCTAATCAGTGATGACCTGATTTTAATTAACATTGTTGTTTTAATTATATCTACCTAAATATATTGCATTTCTTGAACCAAGTATACTCGGCATTCAAACCGAGTTATTGGGCCGAGTACGAGTATAAAAAAAGCCGCCGAGTACCGAGTATAAACCGAGTACTCGGCCCATCTCTATTTGTAAGTATGTGCAAATACTCAACTTTTTTTTTAAATTTAAGGAGCACTGAAGCAGGAGCTGCCAGAGGCTGGTGTCAGAAAAGCAGCCGTGCCTGCTGGCCCCTCGGTTCCGCGCCCCGGGGAGCGCCCGTGCGCCTGCGACGCGCTCCGACCCTGCAGTGTGAGACTCGAGCGCTCCCGCTATTGTAGTGCAACGCACCTGTGCCTCACTTGTCTGGAATCATTTGAGCTCCGATCAAGCCTCCAGAGCCATTCATGCTTTCAAGCTGAAAAAGAAACTAATTCAAAACATGACTCGTCTAAGAAAACACTTCAAATTGATGCCCAGAGAAATACATACTCACGTGACACTTACCAAAAAGAGTTTGTTTGTAGAAGAATTTTAATAGACCATATAAAAATGCACACAGGGGATAGACTGTATGCTTGTAAAGTTTGTAACAAACAGTTTGAGTCATTTAGGAGTTTGAAGCTGCATAGATTGGTTCACACGGAAGACAAAGCATTCTCTTGCAGTTTCTGTAAGGCTCATATAAAACAACTTGAAGCCACCCACTCACTTTTACAACCAAAATCGTGCCAAATCTGTATTAGTAAACAGATTTCAGAAAGAGTTACACATTGTTGCCAAGTTTGTGACAAACAATTTTTGTTTAGATATGATTTAGCAAGGCATATAGGAACTCACACTGGAGACAGACCATATTCTTGCAAATTCTGTCATAAACAATTTAAACAAAGGGCTCATTTAGCTGGACATTTGCATGTCCACACAGATGAAAAACCATACTCTTGCGAAATCTGTAAAAAACGATTTAAAAAAAAGAGCACCTTAGATGGACATGTCAGAATCCATACTGGAGAGAAAAAACACTGTTGCCAAATCTGTAATAAACAATTCTCTTATAATTCCAATTTAGTTAGGCACATGCGGGTCCACACAGGCGAAAAACCACATTCTTGCCAAATTTGTAACAAAAAATTTTCAGTGAAATGGAATTTAAAGGCACACAACCAAATCCACCACAGAGAGAAAGGCTTGCCAAATCGGCAATAGCGCATTTTTATATGGGTGACAATAACCCACAGTCGCTAGAAACAGTAGTCATGCCAGAACATTGTTTGACATAATCTCATTTCATTTATTTTATTTTATTTTGACTACAATTAAATTTGACATAATCTTATTTCATTTATTTAATTTTGACTACAATTTAATGTTTTATTTGCCTTCCATTTTATTTGAATCTCTGCCATCGTTTGAATTTGAATGAGGAAAATATGTAAACTTAATTTAATGTCAATTTGCACACCGGAACTCCGGTAGAATATGAAAGTACTGATATAATGTATTTACATCTTATGTTCACTATATTCTGCGAATAAATAATCATTTCATTTTCATTTCATTTCATTTCAGCTCTGTAAACAAATTACACAAAGAGGTAATTTAATACCCCACAGGCAAATTCACACATCTGTATGAACCTTCACAGTTTAGGTACTAAGAGAATTGTTCTGAATGTTCTGCACAAATCGCATGCTTAGAATTAACGTGACCCATTTCTGAATAATACACGTCCCAAAATATCACCATAATTAAAAGACATAAGGTTTAATTTTGGGTAATATCATATTCAGAATTGAGTCGCTTTAATTCTAAGGGTGCGAAATGTTGAATTCTTCTGGCATCATCGATTAGCATTGGTATGGTATGACTTGTGACGAGACAAATCCTAAGTTTAGAAACTGCGGGGCTATTCTCGGTTTATGCGAGATGTATCTCGCATGAAAACAACTGTCAATTCCCTTGGAAATCTGTCACTTTTTGACGGATCTCGCACGTGAGATGCATCTCGCATGAACCGAGAATTGGGGTCCAGTCCAACGCCATTACGGTATAGCAGTGATTCCCAAAGTGGTCCAGGTGGACCCCTAGGGGTCCACGGGAGAGAAGAATGTGTTAGAAATGTAGCAGCAGGGGGTCCACCGAAACCAGTAAAATTTTGAAAGTGGTCCACGAGAAAAATAAGTTTGGGAACTACTGCGGTATAGTAATGATTTTCCTTAATTTCCTAAGTTTAATTAGTTAAATGAACAAGCATCGTATTTTTGATTTTCTACGATTACTATTTTCGAAATAATAGCAGTAAAATGACACCGGGCAAGAGTCGCGAACGAAGACGCTCCATCACGCTGCATACAACACAAGTGACGTCACGATCGCAAAAATCAATTATGTTTGTGTTATATTATAGTGTTCACGTTTATAAACGATATCGGCGCTCGCGCCTTTTTCTACGTCAGCCAGGGGCGTATTTAAAGATTAGGCGCCCCGGGCCATTAAGATTTGGCGCCCCATTAAAAGACGATAAAGTATTTCAATTTAGGGGCGGCTGCCGCCCTTCGCAACCTGGCGCCCCGAGCCATGGCCCGGATGGCCCTATGGTAAATACGCCCCTTTCAGTTCACTCTATTGTTTTAATAGCTCTGTGATATGAGTATTGTCTGTGGTTTCTTCGAGTACAATGACAACATCTCCGACAATCTTTGAGAAAAAGCAATTATAACCTATCCTAATAATGTAGTTATGTTTTCACGTATTTACTAACATTACTAATAATAAACATGTCTGTTGTTCTCTTTGTTTTCAGCTCTGATCTGCGTTTTCGTTAAATTAAATTATACCGCCACTTTTCTATTACTAAACTTATATTGACGTGACGTGATACTGGCAGAAATGTCAAAAGACGATTGCCTTGCCATAACAAAAAAAAAGTATATTGTTGACATTGTTATACATTGCTCAGAATTCATAAACTCTAAACTCTGATAGCAAAATTGTTTTTAAATTACAAAATGTTCCATTAAGTACAATCTAAATAAATATATTAATCTTCTAGTGCGTGTGGCTTCATAAATTCCGTCAAGGCTGAGTTGGGGAGGAGGTTAAAGCGGCTGGATTTAGCGTTTTTTTTCCGTAATCCGTAATACATACAATAACCGTGCAGCGACC
Source organism: Ditula angustiorana (assembly GCA_963691745.1). Taxonomy (NCBI): domain Eukaryota; kingdom Metazoa; phylum Arthropoda; class Insecta; order Lepidoptera; family Tortricidae; genus Ditula; species Ditula angustiorana. The sequence goes on along the minus strand of OY829480.1, from coordinate 1,589,178 downwards.
GTGAGTAGATATCGTGAATGTTGTGCGGCACCGGTTAGCGCACCGTGTTACACAACTCCCAGTCGCGAACATTCAGCGAGCAGTGTCGTGGACAGGATGTCAGTGGAGAGCGCCTGGCTCAAGCAGGAACCAGAGTGGGAAGACTCGTGCGGAGAGAGCGAAGCAGGCCTTTACCCCGACCACAAGGTCAAACACGAGCTGGTACTGGAGTTGCTAGTGCAAGATGTAGAAGTAGTCTACTCAGTGCAAGGTAAAAACAGTTCAAAAATACGCATCCCATATGTACAATTTGCTTTCGCAAGGCTCATTCCACTCTTCATCAATCAGTTAGTCAAGAGTTGATTGTTTATTATTTGTAAATGGACAAATATGAACTTTTATTTTTAATTTAAGGCGCACTGAAGCAGGAGCCGCCGGAGGCCGATGTCAGGGAAGCAGACGTGCCCGCTGGCCCCTTGGGGCCGAGCCCGCGCGCCCGCGACGCGCTCCGACCCTGCAGTGTGCGAGTTGAGCGCTCCCCCTATTGTAGTGCACCGCACCTGTGCCTCACTTGTCTAAAAACATTTGAGCTCCGATCAAGCCTCCAGCGCCATTCATGCATTAAGACTGAAAAAGAAACTAATTCAAAACATGACTCGTCTAGGAAAACACTTCAAATTAATGCCCAGAGAAATACATACTCATGTGACACTTGCCGAAAAGAGTTTATTTGTAAAAGGATTTTTATAGACCATATAAAAATGCACACAAGAGACAACCAGTACTCTTGTAAAGTTTGTAACAAACAGTTTGCATCATCTAAGAGTTTGGAACTGCATAGGTTGGTTCACACACAAGACAAAGCGCTCTCTTACAGTTTCTGTAAGGCTCATTCAAAACAACTTGAAGTCAACCACTCACATATACAACCAAAATCGTGCCAAATCTGTATTGGTAAACAGTTTTCAGAAAGAGGTACATATTGTTGCCAAGTTTGTAACAAACAATTTTCATTTAGATGTGATTTAGCAAGGCATATGAGAACTCACACAGGAGAGAAACCACATTCTTGCCAAATCTGTCATAAACAATTTAAACAAAGGGCCCATTTGGCTGGGCATTTGCGTGTCCACACAGGCGAAAAACCATACTCTTGCGAAATCTGTAAGAAAAGATTTTCAAAAAAGAGCAATCTAGATGGCCACGTCCGTATCCATACTGGAGAGAAAGAACACTGTTGCCAAATATGTCATAAACAATTCACTCAAAGTGCCCATTTAGTAGGGCACATGCGGGTCCACACAGGCGAAAAACCACATTCTTGCCAAATTTGTAACAAAAATTTTTCAAAAAAGAGCAATTTAAAGGCACACAGCCAAATCCACGACAGAGAGAAAGGCTTGCCAAATCGGCAATAGCGCATTTTTATATGGGGGACAATAACCCACAGTCGCTAGAAACAGTAGTCATGTCAGATCTGTAAACAAACTAGACAAACAGGTAATTTAATTGCCCACAGGCTAATTCACACATCTGTATGAACCTTAACAGTTAATTAAGCAAATTGTCTGTTCGTCTGTCATCATCAATCATCATTGGTATATGGTGTGACTTGTAACATGATAAATCCTAAGTTTAACAACTGTCCAATGGCATTTGTAATATGGTATGGTATAGGTTTTCCTTAATTGCATTGCAAAGCATTGCGTTTTTTTCTACAATTGCTATTTTGGAAATAATAGCAGTAAAATGACAACGGGCAAGAGTCGCGAACGAAGACGCTCCATCACGCTGCAAACAACACAAGTGACGTCACAATCCCAAAAATCAATCAACTGCTAACTCGTGTTTATTTCAATACTGTCAGCTTTTAAAATACATTGAATAAAAATATTTTGATTTTTTACTTATTTTGTTGCTTGAATCCTGCAAAAACTAAGTGCCAATGACTGGTACTTTGGCTGCCAATGAAAGGGATGTTTACCCTTTAACCTAAATTTTTCAGACACCATAAGGAAAAGGAAAAAAATAAATTCTCAAGGAATATCTTGACCCGGTGATGCAGAATTGTCTATAGCAGGTAATTGAAATAAAAGATAGTTTTGCGGATGGTAGGACTTTGTGCAAGGTCCGTCGGGATTGCTACCACCATCTTGCTCACTAATCCTGCCGCTAAGCAGCAGTGCTTGCGCTGTTGTGTTCCGGCGTGGAGAGCAAGGGGCCGTTCAAGTATTACGTAAGCAGTAGGTATAGGGGGGCGGGGCGGTCTTTGCTGTGCTTACTTTTGATGACATGGGGGGTGGGGGGGTCTAGATGGTGATTACGTCAGCAGAAGTTATTTACTTTTTTACACATATGGAACTGATGTGCATTATTCAAAATTTAGAGCACTAAGATGTTGAATGGTTCGATGAGATGAGAACGACGTAGGCATTCCAAAATCGGATAAAAGTGAGCAGACATACAACATTGAAGAGCACTTAATTTTCTTATTTCTAGAATTATATCTGCTGCTCATGAATCAATAAAAAAACAATACATTAAAAGAAAAATGCTTATACCAATGTTTACGTAAGCATGGGGGAGGGGGGGGTAAGAGCTTTGATTACTTTTGCTGACAAGGGGGAAGGGGGGGTAAATAGTTGTAGTAAATCTGCTTACGTAATACTTGAACGGCCCCCAAGACAGCCGGTGTAATTACTGGCACAAGAGGTATTCCATCTTAGCCCTCTGTGTTGACAACGCATCTGCAAACTTCTTGGTGTTGCGGGCTGTCTATAGGCGGTGGTGATCACTTACCATCAGGTGACCCACTTGCTTGTTTGCCTTCCTATTTCATAAAAAAAAAAGTTGCTAGGTAGAATATAGGTGTAGAATGAAAAGATATCTAACGTCATAAAATATATTTTATAGCTTACGAGTAAACATTTTATCACATAATTGATAGAAATATTCAAAATATTTCTTACAAAGATCAGATTCAAAACGACACATACCTACGGGGTGATTATTTTATTCAATACTACCGGCCCGCCCTGGCTTCGCCCGTACAATTGGAGTGTGATATACATAAAAAAGAAGGCGGCCGAACATACACCATAAGGATTTAGGACAGACAGGAATTGATAACGACTTTATACTACCTATTTAAAAAGATTCAAGTTAAACAATTTCAAGTCGTGTCTTTAAAGATTGACACAGTGTGACATTTGCGGGTGTGACTCGTTGGGAACAAATATTAAATACTGCCCCATCTAGTAACAGTGTGACTAGTTGGGATATTTTGTAGCAAAAAGTATTCCCAACGAGTCATAGTGTGACAGTCGCCGATGTGTCTCGTTGGGAACAAATATTGAATACTGTCCCATCTAGTAACAGTGTGAGTGTAGTTAGGATATTTTGTTGCAAAAAGTATTCCCAATGAGTCATAGTGTGACAGTCGCCGATGTGACTCGTTGGGAACAAATATTGAATACTGTCCCATCTAGTAACAGTGTGACTAGTTGGGATATTTTGTTGCAAAAAGTATTCCCAACGACTCAGTGTGACAGTCGCCGGTGTGATTCGTTGGGAACAAATATTGAATACTGTCCCATCTAGTGACAGTGTGACTAGTTGGGATATTTTGATGCAAAAAGTATTCCCAACGAGTCTCAGTGTGACAGTCGCCGGTGTGATTCGTTGGGAACAAATATTGTATACTGTCCCATCTAGTAACAGTATCAGTGTGACTAATTGGGATATTTTGTTGCAAAAAGTATTCCCAACGAGTTAGTGTGATAGTCGCCGGTGTGACTCGTTGGGAACAAATATACTGTCCCATTTACTAACAGTGTGACTAGTTGGGATATTTTGTAGCAAAAAGTATTCCCAACGAGCCACAGTGTGACAATCGCCGTCGTGACTCGTTGGGAACAAATATTTTATACTGTCCCATCTAGTAACACTGACTAGTTAGGATATTTTGAAGCAAAAAGTATTCCCAACGAGTCATTGTGACAGTCACCGGTGTGACTCGTTGGGAACAAAGGCATTTTTCAGAGGCTCGTCTATGTATACAAAAAAATATCAATATTAATGTGCATACATTATAACGCTTCTTATATCACAGATATTGCATTAACAAATCATAATAACACTTAATACAATACACATACCTACTATTTGCTGTTTGAATATGAATAGTGTCCCGTCTTATATATTTTTTCTAATTTAAAATACGTCAAAAACTAGAATAGCTTAATAATTAGTCGTTATTCTTTGCACTCTTAGACCTGAAAATAAAATGGGTACAATTTAAATTCTATTATATGTACGCCATGTACGGTGCATTGGCCACTGTAGAACCTTTCCAAACTAAACTCCATAATGACTCAGAATAGATGCCATAATATCGACACAAGAAATCTGAAATGTGATTTTGAAATTGAGATTTTCACTGTCGATATCTCGGGGATGACATTGACAACGTTCTACAGTGGCAAATTGAGGTTCGTTTATTAATCACGTGAGGCTCGAAAAGGGGGGAGGGGTTTGGGAAAAATCATGCAATATCACAAGGGCGGGAGGTTGTGAGATCGGGCGTAAAAGCTAACGTGTTAGTTCACCTAGTATGTGCTGGTCTATGCTGGGCCCCGCCACGAACTGGTCCCGTAGGGCCGGGCGCAGTTCTTCCAGCAGCCGCTGCAGGTGCGGCGGGAAATTCCACAGCAGGACGCGGTGCTGCTGCTGCTCCAGGTCCTCGATCGCCGTCACCAGGCTCTGGGGACACACCGGCAAATATTGTTATATATATGTATATTCAAGAAAAACGGCGGGGCTTCGTCGAGTTGCCATCGCCAAGATTTAAGATTAAGATTATTGCAAGACGGCCAGTACTGCGCGCCAGCTGGAATGAGACATCGAAATACGGGATGCCTGTCTTACGTATAGACCTTCACACCAGCAGTCAAAATGTGCGAGATAGAATATAAGGCCGTGGGAAAGATCAGCGGTGTGAATCGTGTAGTTCATGTTTAATGAATTTTTTGATAGTCAAAGGCGGATATGTTGACGCATCTTCCATCTATCTATCTATACATAAATTAAAATCGCTGAGACAAAAATGTTTGTACGTGCATCACTTAAAAACCGCTGAACGGATTTGGATGGAATTTTCACCATCTATTTAATTAAGTCCAGAATAGGACTTAGGCTATAAAAATTGGAAAAAAGGGGGGGAAATGGAGGGGGTGCGAAGTTTGTATAGAAAAACGTTGAAAGATCGTTCTAGAATCATGAAACTCCGAATTCATACTTATTATTAATAATATCTTTGTTTGTTTGTTTGTATGTATGTACATAGGGGGCAATCTCTGGAACTACTGGACCGATTTAAAAAAATCTTTCACCAATAGAAAGCTACCCTATCCCTGGCTGACATAGGCTACTAATTCCACGCGAATTATCTATACATATAATAAAATCGTTGAGGCAAAAATGTTTGTACGCGCATCACGTAAAAACCGCTGAACAGATTTAGATGGAATTTTCACAGATCTGCTTAAATTAGTCCAGAATAGGACTTAGGTTATGAAAAATAGGGGGAAAGGGGGAATAATTGGGGGGTGCAGTATGTATGGAAAAAAGTTATATGATTGTTCCAGAATCATGAAACTCAGAATCCATACCTATACTAATATAATAAAGAGGTAAACTTTGTTTGTTTATTTGTTTGGAGGGGGTGATCTCTGAACCTACTGGACCGATTTAAAAAATTCTTTCACCAATAGAGGGCTACCCTATCCCTGACGGATACAGGCTACTAATGCTACGCGAACGAAGTCGCGGGCGTCCGCTAGTGCTAAATAAAAGTGAGTACCGACCTCCGCCACTCCCAAATCCAACGCGCGCAGCAGCCGCGCGTCCAGCACCACGACCAGCGGCGCCGCGCGGGCCAGCCGCCGCAGCGCGCGCCCGCAGCCGCGCGCGCCCGCGTAGCCCAGCCAGCCGCCCAGCGCCAGCGCCGCGCAGGCCTGGCTGCCCACCTGCACACGCGACCCGTCAGCCGGCAGCTAGACTGGTGAGCATAACCCCCTGGCTCGCGCCAGCCCGAGCCACCTGTGCCTGCCCGACCCTGTATTATGGAAATGAGCTGTGCTGGCGGAAGCCCAGCGCCCCTTCGGTCCTTGCGCCCTAGGCTCTCGTCTGATCGGCTTGGGGGTAGATCGGACCCCGCGCGAACTGTCCAGCCCTCGTCTCTGTGAGTGCATTGGACGTAAAAAGCTTGTTAATCCTCGGACGATGCCCTGCTTCCCTCGATAAAAATCATCATCACCGCAGGTACCAGGCGAACGTGACCGATCAGGAACTGATATCGCAGCCGGCCGAAGACTCGAGCATATTCGGTCGCTGGACCGAGTACCAGGCGCTCACGAATGAAGCGGGGCTACCTTGAACGCGGCGGCTGCGACCCCGCACTCACTCCTGAGTGTGCACGAGCAGCTCGCACCGTGGCGTGGCGCCATACACTGCTAACCGCTACTTGACTAGCTACATTAGCGGGGCTACCGTTTCAAGGACACTCTTATACATATACCATCAGTCGCAGCAGCATCATTTATTTGGTCCTAAACCTATCATCCCCACAAGCAACAGAACGGGCGGCTTTAAACCTTAAAATTTAATTTAAATACTAATCAGCCGACGACCATGGAGCTGCGGTGCAACATCTGACTCACCTACCACCAGGCAATCAGAAACGATCAAAAACTAAAATAACAACCAGCCGGTGGCTCCCGCGGCAGTCAACCGCAGCGCCGAGTACCAGGGCGGCACGAGCGCGCGGAGGCTACCTTGAAGGCGTGCGGCCGCAGCGCAGGCCGGGCGACGGCCGCTAGCGCGCGCAGCGCGTCGCCGCCCGCGCCGGCCGCGATGCCGAACTCCAGGCCGCACGCGCAGCCAACGCACACAGTCGCCGCGTACACCAGCAGCTCCAGCTCTGGGGGACAGATCGATGAGCGGATCATGCGAGCGGTCGTTACATCACAGAATAAATAATAGTACTAACGTACGGACACTTCTCTTTTTCGACCACCATTAAACGACTTCCAACTTTATGATCGGGCGCAAAAAGTTTGTATTACTTCATAAGCATTCGCCAGGCGGAATGCGTCAAAATGAATGCTATAGGTAATGCGGCGAGCGCACCTACAGTGCGGAGTGGAACCCCCTGGTTACATGTACGGTTGGGCGGTTCCACTCCGCACTGAAGGTCCGTTCGGCCGTCTCGCCTACGAAGTAGGTATATCGCGGTAGGTTCTCAGTTCGCCGCGCGCCCGCTCACTCGCCCACGCTGTGTCAGTGTAATTGAAATCGAACGCAACACAACCCTGACGTGTCGCCTGGAGTTGCGGCGGGAAAGTGGACGCGGGCGGCGCGTTCCTTTTAACGCGAACCGCCCGGCGAAGGAGTGTAAAATGATACAAACCTTTTGCGTGTCAATAAAGTTTGAATTCGTTTAATCACGTTCGTAAAAGATAAGATTCTGTAAGTTAGTACGTTAGAACCAGGCGCTTAGAAGTTGCGAGACGCTCTATTCCACCATGCTTACTTGTTGTTAAGAATCCAGTGGCGGAGCTTGCTCTACACGGGCACTTGTATAAAATTTTATCGAGGGTTCTCCTATCCGGGAGTCCTGTATCATTGATAGGACTAATATGACGTAGCTGAACCCCTGTCATCATCATCATCATCATATCAGGCGGACGCCCACTGCTGGGCATAGGCCTTCCCCAGGGATCTCCACGAAGATCGGTCTTGTCATCCACCGGTTTCCAGCGATCCTCACCAGATCGTCAATCCACCTTGTGGGAGGCCTACCAACACTTCGTCTTCCGGAACCACTGTATGGATCATTAACATCACTGGATAGTAACACTAATGGCGACCACTCACTGCTGTTCCGCCACAGCCGCGGGATGATGGCCAGCTCGATGATGGACATCATGGCGACCATGATGACGGCCGCCAGCGCGGCGCGCGGGATGAAGTAGAACGCGTCCGTTAGTAACGTCACCGACAGAAGCACCAGTAACGCTGGAACAGTACGTTATGGTAAGAGTGTGCTATATTGGTCATACTCGAGGCGTTATTATTCGCCCGAGCGGTACGGGGGCGCGATAAGGGAGCCGAGTGTATGATCGATGCACACGCGTTCCTTACGACGTTTTTCATCAAGGAAAAACAGACTTGTATTGTTATTCACTTTTGTTGGTATTTAAAACAAAACATTCTCTCTGGTAAGCTATCAAACCCGTCTGAGGGTACCAGCATCTGAGACCTTGGTCTTGTCATGCAAGTGCGATTAGGTTTTCAGTTCCAAAGAGTATTGTTTGTGAGCAGGAGTCATAGTAATTGTTTAGCACGTACACCGCACGTTGTTTTTCAACATATTTGCTGACAAATTATTGGATGCCCGAGCCGGCGGCGGGCGCTGTGTACCTTTGAACATGGATCCGGCCGGCGTGGCGACCCCGCTGGCGTGGTTGAGTGCTGTCCTGGTGAAAGAACCGGTGGTGGGCATGGCCTGGCAGAAGGACGACAGCACGTTGCAAGCTCCCACCGCCAGCATTTCCTGCGTGCCGTCCACCTGCTTGCTGCCCGCTAACGGAGAACATAGCTTTAAATGGACGTTTACATAAGAAAGTGTACGTTATTTTTTGTTTTTTTATCAGTCTTGGTATCATAACGAATTCCAATCGAGAAAGAAGCTCTAATGGGATAGGGATAAACGAATTCATTGCAAGAGCAGGCTTCATTATCAGTGTCGCCATGTGATGTAGCGAATCGGTAGTAGGGTTGCGAGATGAGAATTTGAAACTCAAAACATAACCCTTCCTTTTCCTTCCTTCCTTTTGACTTTGCCGTAGTCGGGTAAAAAGGAACTATCACAATTAAATGCTTTATGTCATCGGTCGTAAGCTAGCGTTCTAGGGCCCCAGGTTTCGATACAGATAGTATGTTTATCAAAGGAAACTCAGCTCTTACATTACATAGGCAGGCACATACTTTAAATGATGGTCAGCGATTCGATTAGGCTGTGCAATTTGGGGTGAACGACTAAAACATTATGCTAATATGGACATGCCCCGGAATTCGTGTTGTTGGAAGACAATGTTTCATATTTTATTTCATGAATCAATTCAAATTCAAGGTCGTTTCCATAATTTAAAAAATACTCGTATGCGTATCTTCAAAATTACCATTATAAATAGGTCACATTTGGTTAAGAGTTTAAATAAAATATGCAACAGTGTGTGCACTTTTCACCACAACAAAATCCCATAAAAACTATCGAATAGAAAATTCTTTGTAACGGGATAACGGGATCATAGGTCACGTCCATATCTAATCGAAATCCCGGAGTGCACTGCCTAATCCGACCACCGATGATGACGATGATGGCAGTTACCGAAGGCCCTGGCGATCGCGATGCTCTCCAGTATGGCGACCAGCGGCATGACCAGCCCCTGCGGCCCGAGCGCCGCCAGCATGCCGGGGAAACCCAGCGTGCTGTTGCCCACCACGGCGGAGAATGGCGGCGGCCCGAAGCGAGGCAGCCCGCCCGATATGGTACCTGCCACACCCCAACCACTGAACCTGATTCTGTTCATCCACGGTTGTGCTTAGTCAAGTCAAGTCTTAATATATTTATTCAGATTAGGCTTACAGGTAGCACTTATGAATGTCATATTTACCACCGGTTCGGAAAAACCTCTGATGAGAAGATACCGGTAGGAATCTCAAAAGGTGTAATTTTTTAATAAATCAAAATTATAATGTTATTTTACATCTTAAATATTTAACAATTTAACACTTATACGCATCAGACTTGTCTGAGTCCTGACAATTCAGTGTAACGGTTGGAAGTCTATTCCGTTACTAAAAAATATACAGTCTAAGCCTCTTATTCATAAACGCTTCGTAAACTTTTGCTAGTTAACATGTTTTATGTCTTTATCTGTCATTGCGACGTTTGCCCTCAAATGAAAGGGATAAAACATTTGTTAAGCTTAAAAAGATTGTTAACTTTTTATGAATAAGGGAGTAATTATTTTAACTTTGGCAATTTCCCCACATATTTATAACGTTAATGGGTCTTTAACGCGATAAAAACAAATGTTAAATTACCTCGAATTTTACGTCTATGTAGTGGTCATAGCTTTGAAATTTCTACTTCAGACAATTAATGCATTAGTTACAATAACATCAGCTACAACAACCTCACAGTTACAATAACCTTAAGTAACAACTACTTCCGTTACAATAACCTGATAGTTACAATAGCTTCAGTTACAATAACTTCATAGTTACAATAGCTTCAGTTACAATAACCTCATAGTTACAATAGCTTCAGTTACAATAACCTCATAGTTACAATAGCTTCAGTTACAATAACCCCATAGTCAAAATAACCTGAAGTTACAATAACTTTAGTTACATTAACTTTAGTTATAATACCACCATAGTCACAATAACCTCACAGTTCCGTTACAATAACTTCAGTTACACTAACTTCCGGTACAGTCAAAGAATTTAATTCCCTACCCATTTCGTTGAAATATAGTCTTGCTCTAGTGAGCTCTTATGGTGACAGTTTGCTATACGATATTGAACCTTAGGCGGGTTGGAAATTAAATTCCTTGACTGTACAATAACCTCTTACAATAACCCAGGGTCACCTGACTTACCAGTCAACGCGAACGGAGTCAGGCCCCTCAGATGTAGCACGTAAGCGAGGAAAGCCGCCGCGAACACGACTAGTGCGTTGCGCGCGCGCACCACGTAGAGACACGACTTGGACATAACGACACGACTACGGGACGACGCCGAGTCCGTCGCGACCACTACTCTCTGAAACGTATCATAGACATCCTAACAAAATAGGACACAAGTGTAGGATTGTTGCAGATTATGAATAAAAATATTTTCGTTTTAAAAAAAAATAGCATTAGAAAATTGCGAAAACGACAAAGAAAAAAGGTAAATTTTTGCAACCGGAATTTTCTTTCGATTTTTATTTTTAAATGTTTTAACATTCAAGTTATTAAATTAAAATGCTATGTTATGACAACACAAAGAAAAATTAGGGTAATGGCAGGACTTGAACCTGCAACATCAGCATTCTGTGCCTTGCGTTTGCCAGTTTCGCCACATTACCGCTGCCATACCCTGCGAATTTTTCAATGTGCTTCGTCTTACGGTCATTACGGATTTTAAGGGTACAACTACCCTCGGTGTCATCTATATGAAACTTTTTAACACAAAAAAGAAAAAGTAATTTTTTTAATACGTTTATTAAAATCCTAATATAAACCGGCCAAGTGCGAGTCGGACTCGCAAATGAAGGGTTCCGTAACACGTTTAATGTATGAGAACGCATTGTTTAATTGTGTTACTATTTGGAGGTGTAGTGGCCATAGTAATTCACACTCTGTGAAATTTTCAAGTATCTGTTACGGGTTAAAAGATACAACCCTGTGACAGACGGACGGACAGATGAGCGAGAACAAATAGAGATCCGTTAGACCATTTAGGCACGGAATCCTAAAGATGACAATAAATGATTACATGTTTTTGGTTGATGTTGCAGGTTCGAGTCCTGCCTTCACCCTAATTTTTCTTTGTGTTTTCATTCATTAAATAGCATTTTGAATTTAATTTGAATTTATATAAATAAAAATACAAAAAAAAAACAAAATTAAAAATTTTGATAACAAAAAATTATGCAAAGCACATCTAAATGTAATTCATTTAGTTTTATTGTAATTGTGTTTATTTCTAACTAGATGGCGCTACGAGCGGCTACCTAAATGATACCCAGGTTCGAGTCCCAGCCCAAATCCCACCAAGAAATTACCCAAATAGCAAACAAGTGCTAGAAAAGCTGTATAGCAGCTGTATAATGGTGATCACTTGTATACAGCTATTATACAGCTCTTACAGTGCTTATGTGCTTATTGGGTTAAGAACCATCTTAATTATAAAGATACCTACTCACTTTGAGCAGCAACAGGACCACTATAGCGGCGACGCCGAGCACGGTGTCCCATAGATGAATAGTCTTTATGTTCTTGAAAAGATTCTCCACAGCCTGTATAAACGTGCTACCTGAAGAGCCTACAAACAACATAACATATATATTTATATATCATCTTTGTGAAGGACAAGCAGGCCTTTCCTTTTGTAAATGCATATTCATATTACTGGCCAGTGTAAGACCTCGTGACAGCAGTCCAGCTCGAAGAGTTTGGAGTCAGTCGTCCTCCATTTGCTGAGGCTGCTGCCACGAGGTTCACCCATATTCATGTACAGTCAAGGAAATTGAAACACGTACCACCGTAGAACCTAGTCGAAGAGACATACGCATGACATTTGTATGACATAGCCTGGCGTTTAACGCGTCGCGTCATTGCGATAGGGTTCTAAGGTGGTACGTGAATATATTTCCCTTACTGTACATACATTTTATTATTTTTCCATCTCTTATTTATACAGTCCACAGGTATTCCTCACAATCTTTATCCTACTAATATTATAAATGTGAAAGTTTGTATGTTTGGATGTTTGGATGTTTGTTACTCAATCACGCAAAAAAAACTGAATGGATTTGGATGAGATTTGGCACACACATAGTTTATAACCTGGATTAACACATAGGATACTTTTTATCCCGTAAAATGCATAGTTCCCACGGGATAGCGATAAGTGAGTTATACGCCGCCGTGACGTCATGAGCATCAAAGCAACTAATTCTCATTAATTGTCCAGGAAATATTGCAGATTGCATGTTAGGTGCACGTTTGCTTTATTCAATTAAACAAGTCTACGCGGACAAAGTCGCGGGCAAAAGCTAGTATAGTATAGAACTAAGTCTCTATCCGTCCTTGTCTGTCCCCATACCTTTGGCCGCTTACTCCTAAACCACACAACAGATTTTAATAAGGTTACAGTCATTTAGAGATTTGTTACAGAAAGTTTTTATGTACAGTAAATACATTCTAATTAAATTATCGTTAGTAATTTGCACCCTAATAAATAAATAAGCACCGAACATTGCTGTATCGAAAATATGTATAAACTAGATTCAAAGACAAACTTATTTTGCCATTGGGAAACTGTAGTCCCCATACATCGACATAGGTTGCGGTCAGTTAACTAACAGCAAATAAGTTTCCAATTGAGATTTTTTTTTATTTTAAAAGCCAAATCTACAGCATCATTTTTAACCTAATGAGAGCAGTATTTCTCCTGAGCCCTTAGTGTAAGTTTTCTGTCACAAAAAGGTCTCGAACGCGTTAGCGTTAACTGTTAAACTTGCAGGTGCGGGTAATTTGCGGGTGGTAGGACCTTGGGCAAGGTGCTCGCTAATCTTGCTGTTGTGTTCCGGCGTGAAGAGCAAGACAGCCGGTGCAATTACTGGCACAAGAGCTTTTCCATCTTAGACCTCTGGGTTGGCAACTCGTCTGCAATCTCCTTGGTGTTGCGGGTGTCTATAGGCGGTGGCGATCACTTACCATCAGGTGACCCACTTGCTTGTTTGCCTTATTTCATTTTTTAAAAAAAACTACTATGAAAACATTTTGTTGCAAATACGCGCCGCCAGAGGCGCTGTCTTTACTTCCATTGAGAAGTTAACTATAATGCGTTCGAAAAGTTTATTGCAATAAAACCTTACACTAGACGCTCTAAGCGCGCGTAAGACCACGGACTGGTCCGAAGCATCGGGCATTTCTATACTTAAAAATACGTGAGTGATCCGTTTTATCGCTCTGATGCCTTACCCGTTATCCTGAAGAGGGATTTGAGTTGTGAGGCGCCGATCTGCAGAGCGGCCGCGGTGGTGAAACCGCTTATAACCGGTTTCGATATGAAGTCTAGTAGAAACCCTGCAAACAGTTACGAGTTGTTAGATAATAACTATGTAAAGTAAAGACTTTCTTGTGTCCGGACCAATGATATTATAATACATGGATGTACAGTGTCATACCAAATGACAGCAGAAAAACGGCCCGACATGAGAATACAGGTTGACGTCAATGTTACAAATGCAAATTATTAGTTTACCATTTATAGTCATTGAATTTACAATTTTACGTCTAACTGCATAAAATAGTAATTTATTAAGTTTCGTTGCAAATAGGTTTTTTTTTACAAAATAATAGTATTGACAGGAGCGCCGTCGGTTCGACAGACTGACAGCGCGAGCGATTGTCGATTTATTGTACTTTTTTTTTACTTTTAATGCGGCCATTTTTAAACGCTGACTAGAAGTCCATTACTTATAGGCCAGTGGTTGGGATCCTTTTAATCCTTAACTTTTTTATTATCTCTTGTTTTAGCGGCCATAGTAATACGCACTTTGCGAAAAATTCAAGTGTAAAGATGCACAGACAGCACTCTTTGGGCACAGAAACCTCAAAATGTAGTTGTCTTACCTAACTGCAGCGCTCCCAGCAGCATGATGATGCAGCCCGAGAGGAACGCGGCCAGATAGGCGAACGCTTCCGCCTGGGCCACGTACTTGGCCAGCAGCGCCGCCAGGATGGCCGTCGGCCCCACCGTCACGTCCTTGCAGCTGCCCAGCAACATGTACACCAGACCAGGAAATATGCTGGAGTATAGGCCCACCTGGAACGCAAACAATTAACATTAAGCAAACTTTAAAATATTAAGATTAAGCAAATTTTTTAATTTAACCCGAGGTAAAAAGTTCATCTGTGTTGTCCGAGAGATGTATCAGATGACAAGCCTCCACACCACTTGATATTGCTCCTGATCTTACCATTACATTCACCAGATTATGGCATCTGTAGACCCTTTCTTTTGATCTTGGATTCAACTTCCGAATTTACGATAAAGTAACTCTCTTTTTTATAAAAAAAAATATATATCAAAAATCTATGAGTTATACATATTCTTTAAAGTGACTCTTAAATCCCTTAATTTTGATACCCTACTCAAATGTAATAGATATGTTCTACTCAAATTCAAATAAAATGTAACAAATTACATTGCTATAATACTGCTACAAGTTAATTTGTTATATATAGACCTCCACTAAATGAATATAATTAAAAGTTATTTAAAATAAGAGCTATTTAACACAATATTATATAGGTGCAATAGATATTTAAAACAGATAATGGGTTCACACTCGCAACTCCCCCTTTTCCAAAAGGAAGAAATAACTTACTTGCGGCGGCAGACCGGCTATGATGGCGTAAGCGATGCCTTGCGGGATGGAGGTCAGTCCGACCGTCACTCCTGCGCACAGTCATAATAACTACTCAAAACAAAATTGCCACTCTATGTTTCCCAGTACAACAAAAATATAAAAATATGTATGTGCCAAAGCATTTTTTTTTATACAACATAGGAAGGCAAACGAGCAAGTGGGCCTCCTCATGGTAAGTGACCACCACCGCATATAGACACTCGCAACAGCAAAGAAATTGCAGATGCGTTGCCAACCCAGAGAGCTAAGATGAAATACCTCTTGTGCCAGTAATTACACCGGCTGTCTTGCTCTCCACGCCGGAACACAAACAAGCACTGCTGCTTAGCGGCAGGATTAGCAAGCAAGATGGTGGTAGCGATCCGGACGGACCTTGCACAAGGTCCTACTACCCGCAAAACTTATACTTATTTTAATATTTTCATTTTACAGAGAAAAGCCCAGTGGGACCATTTTGTTTTGTTCAGTTTAGCTATTAGGGGTAAGTTTATGTCAAACGCTACCAGAAGGCGACATTTTACTCTCGCCAGCTACTATTTTTAGGGTTCTGTAGTCTGGACAAGGAAACCTTATAGTGTCGCCATGTCCGTCCGTCCGTCAGCAGCTTAGCTCAGAGACTCTTAGTACAAGAATGCTGTTAGGGCATTGATATATTATATGTAGATAGTAACCATGCCTACAAAGTGCTACTTAAAAAAATCTTTGTTTGAAACGAGGTTAACAAAAAAATTGAGCTTCGGGTTTTTCAAAACGGCACAAAACTTGAATAAAATATTTGTGGATACTTCATAAAGAAATTATAGTTGCCTACTACAAAAGTGTTTTACTACCACTTTTTGAGATATTAAAAGGTTTTTTAGACATGACTTCGTGAGTCGTGACCCGTATCTAATGAGTGAAGTTAATTCTTTTATGCTTTGAAAACAGTACTTGAATAGCTTATCCTTGTAAAAAAAAGGTTATTTTTAACTATAACATTGGATTAAGTACGTTAGTTAGTTAATTAAAAATCATTAACAGTCATCATTTTTCCCGTTTCTTAATTCGGGGTACACTTTCGCACGTAACTTCATCGATTTTCTCCGAATCAACTAGAGATGCAGCTAAGACCCTGTAAGTGTTTGATAAAATAGGTATTTTTTTTGTAATCCTCTAATATGCTGCTTTTAGATATATTGTTTTCAATTGCCTGACATGTAATAAATAAAGATTAAACAACACATCTTGAGCTTGATTTTTTTCTTTTTAGCAGAGTATGTATGTTTGTATTTACGTAGTGGCCAATCTACAGAGCCGATTTTAAGGCTACGGGATCCTTGACTTGAGTTGGCTCGACATGCTCTGCCCGGTTTTCGAAGGTAACATTATTCGGTATTGAGGTTAACCGTGCACTCGTAATTTACTAATCTACTAACTCTTTGCATACCTATACATATAGTATAGTCGACCAAGTAATTGCTTGACCACTTTTGAACCTTATCCGTTTGTAATACGGTCGAAAAGTGGTTAGGCAATTTCGTGGTCGACTATACATCCAAATACCTAATGCTCATATACTTAACACATAACATGTTTACGTTGTAACGAGCCGTCACACAACTGCGGTGCTTAGCTATTGCATAAAACCGAGTCTGGCGCACCGAGGGTTCCGTGCAGACATAGTAAGCACCGAACATTGGTCTGAAGAAGAGATAAATTGGATTGAGGGACAAACTAAACTTTGCTATTGGAACTCTGATGTCTCCATACATCGACATAGGGCGCGGTTAGTTTACCAACTGCAAATAAGTTAGTATCACCATCTTACTCGCTAATCCTGCCGCAAAGCAAAAGTGCTTGTACTGTTGTGTTCCAGCGTGGAGAGCAACATGGCCGGTGCAAATACTGGCACAAGCGGTATTCCATCATAGCCCTCTGGATTGGCAACGCATTCGCAATCGCCTTGGTGTTGCGGGTGTCTATAGGCGGTGGTGACCGCTTACCATCAGGTGACCCACTTGCTTGTTTGCCATCCTATTATGAAAAAACCCAATAGACTAAGTTAAATCGCACGCTTAGTATTAAAGTGACCCAATTCTGAATTTGATATTTCCCAAAATTAAACCCTATGTATGTAATTAAGGTGATATTTTGGGACGTGTATTATTCAGAAATGGGTTACTTTAATACTAAGCGTGCGAAATACTCCGCTGTCACATAAAACTAAATTCGCCATTGTTATGATGATGATTATGTCCTCCACGACGTATCCGTCGACGGCGACATCCTTGGTTCAACACCTGGCATGTGCACGAATGTGGCTAGCAAAGCCGAACTTGGTCTTAAAGGTGCGATCACATGTCGCACAGTAGAGCCGATTGCTGTCGTCGTAAGTGTAATTGTAAGCTGGTCTTGGTCGAGTCTTACGCAGCTGACGTTTCGCCTCAAGATTTTCCAAACGCTCTTGTTCGAAGGCTTAGAGATTTTGCTCGCCATTGTTATAACAAGTCAGTCTAAACATACACTCATATTATGCTTATCAATTAAGTTTTATGGATCATCTTTCGTCTCATTGTGTAAGGCTATATCGATATCAATTCACCGCCGACATAATATGATATGAACAATTCCACGTCGCTTGTTAACATTGATATATGAGAAGGCTATGTTTTTATTCGGATTCGCGATTTTAGCATACCAAATAGAAGTTCAAGCAAAGTACGAGTATATGTCAAATACATATTTATCTGGTACAATGAACAATGAATAGCTTTAAAAAATCACTACAAATCATATAGTCTTGTGTCGAAGTTTAGTTTAATTCAGTTTATTTATTCAGTCAATATAAATCACGGTCGTAAAAGAGAAGTTTCTGTACGTTAGACTATTATTTAATCTGTGATATGACAGCTTATTCTGTCTTCATGTTACAGTTCAAATGATACAGCTCTGTGACAGACGGTCAACAAAGGTTTTGGGCATGGAAGCTTAAAAATGATGTAGTTGGTGAATTTACCAGCAATAAAATCCCGGAACAAGTACTCCGCCTTGTAGGTGGGCAGCCATATGGTGATGGGCAGCCGCCGGCGCCAGGACCCCAGCCCGCACAGCTTGGCCGCCGCGCGCCGCAGCCGGGTGGCCTCCGCCGGCGGGTGGCCTGCAATCAACAGCTCAGGAGTAATTAAACCGACCAGCCAGTGTTGGTGCATTTAAGCACCTACATACTTAAATCAGTGTACTTTTATCATCGTCATATCAGCCGGAAGACGAACTGCCTTCCCCAAGGATCTCCACGATGGTCGATCTAGTGCTGCTCGCATCCACCGGTTTCCAGCGATCCTCACCAGATCGTCGGTCACCTTGTGGGTGACCTATCAACACTTCGTCTTCCGGCATGTGGTCTCCACTCGAGAACCTTTCCGCCCCAACGACCGACTGCCACCTAAGGTTTGCAATTCGTAAGCTATGTCGGTGACTTTGGTTCTTCTGCGGTTCTCCTCATTCCTGAGTGTACTTTAGTTTTCACAAAGATCCTACTTTAACATAACAAGTAAAAAACCGGAAAAAAAAATTATCACACATTTTTGAGTTATGTTATCCTATAGGATATATAATTTTAACTCAAAAATGTGTGATAATTAATAATTTATTTAAATATTTTCTCACTCACTCACAAATAAACTTATTTGGTTCAAGTATTTTTTTTCTGTGTACATTTCTGTTAGTCAACATCTACACTAATCTACACTAATATAATAAAGAGGCAAACTTTGTTTGTTAGTTAGTTTGTTTGTATGTAGGGGGTAATCTCTGGAACTACTGAACCGATTTCAAAAATTCTTTCACAGATAGAAAGCTACACTATTCCTGACGGACATAGGCTACTAATTTTACGTGAACGAAGTCGCGCGCCTCCGCTAGTATAATATACATACATCAAAACATGAAACCCCGAAGGGCTCAGCAAGGTATGGACAGAGACGGACCGAAGTTTCGCTATGCTAGTAAACTAATGATTAGAAGAAATTAGGCAAAAAATAGGTCCTGTGTCACAAGGATCTTAACAAGTCCAGGTTTCTTCACTTTGACTGTAAATAGTGTATCATCATCATCATCATCTCAGCCACAAGAAGTCCACTATTGAACATAGACCTCCTCCATGCATTTCCAAAGTGACCGGTTGGAAGCGGCATGCAACCAGCGCCTTCCTGCCACCTGTATGAGGTCATTGGACCACCTTGTGGCTGGTCGTCCTACGCTGCGCTTACCAATGCGCGGCCGCCATTCGAGAACTTTTTGACCCCATCGGCCATCAGTAAATATAGAAATAGTGTATGAAATCATCTAAAATTAAATAATTTCATATAGAAAACACCTTATTTAAACAAAAACCTACCAATAACACCACTCATAGCGAATCAACTACTAATTCCAATTGAACACTAATCAACACCACATTTTAAGCTCTAAACACCAGAACACAAGGTCGGGAATCACTCGGGGTGCCGCAACACGTGCGTCTGCAGCTAATGACAGTGACGAAGTGGCGCCCGCGCAGTTTTTAGGTTCATCAAGTATTTAGCTTATCTATGTTAAACGAGTAGGTTAATTACGGGAGTTATATCTGCCAGAAGTGTCAGACAAAAAAAACTTAAGCCCGCCACACACCACACAAACACACCACAACTATAATCGCAGCGATTTATATACGCAAATCGATTCGCGCAGATAAATCGCTACGATAATCTCATTGTCCGAGCGATCCCCGTGTTTCTCTATTCCCTGCCTTCAGGTGGTCAAAGAGAAGGCAGGAAATAGAGAAGCATATCGATTGCTCCAACGATGAGAGAGTGTAGTTCTAAGATTTAGAGTGTCCACAGGGGCCAATTTCATAAACGCGACACAGTGACAATTCGCTATACATTGTTTGCCCACTATAATGCTAAGTCTGCAAGTATGTAGCGTTACTTGTCGACGCAGTAATGTACGGCGAATTGTCACTGTCACCTGTCGCCTGTCGAGTTTATGAAATTGGTCCCTGGTAGATACAGCTGTCTACAGGTGCCAATGGGGTGATTTTTGACTTTCAAGCGCTTGAAACACGCCAGCCGCGCGCCAACCAGTGCCGGCTAAAATATACGCTCGCGTATTTGATTGGCCCGCGGCTGGTGAGTGTCGGGGCTTGGAAGTGAAAAATCCACCCGCCGTTGCCCCGCCCCTATTTATTTAGAAAGGGTTCCACAGTGGATCACTTTATATACGAACGGTACGATTATAAATAAGTACTTAATCAACATTGGCCAATCATTCATTATTTCACTAGGTACCAATTACTAAGATTCGAGATAGCTGTATCTTAATTACGGAGTTGGGGTAAAAAAAATGGTCAGTTACTTTATCGCTTTAGGTCAAAGTTTACTGAAATAGTTAAAGATTGAATAAGTGTACGTTATCTTGAATTTGTATATGTATTTGTAATAAATGCCGAAGTTTTTAATATTTTACCTTCAACAGACATATATTACTGAGTGAGTTTAGCTTTATTATCTGCTTGAAAAAATCTCATTAGTGCTCTGAGAATAAAAAAGAAAGAAAGAACGATTTGTCGCAACTAATGTTACTGCGTATTTGTTCAGGGGAACAGCGCGGCTTCTATCATGACAAAAAGTCCCATCGACTGCTATTTCGGCGAGCGTTTAAAGTCAAATCTATGAAGATTATAAAAAACTGAACCTACAAAAAATAGCAAACTAAAAGAATCATGACCGTAGGTTAAGGTTAAGAGGGTGGAAAACGCTATCGCCGTTTGTATGGAGAGCACTTTTTGAGGCTTTGTAGCACCAGGGGGTTCACGCTCCGCCGCCTTGCCTACGGAGTAGGCGAATAGCAGTAGGTTGTCGGTTTGCCGCGCGCCGCTCGCTCGCTCTCGCTGTGTCACGTAATTGAAAACCAATGCAGCGCAACCCTATCGTTACGCCAGGGAGTTGCGGGGGGACGGCGGACGCGGGCCGCGCGTTCCTTTTAACGCGAGCCGCCTGGGGAATGCGTATGATCGTATGATGTAATACGAACATTTTGTACGTGTCAATAAAGTTGGAATACGTTTAATCGCGGTCGGAAACGAGAAGGTTATGTAAGTTAGTACTATGAACTATCTACTATTATTTATTCTGTGATAGTACCTACACAACCCTCAGCCCAGTTAAAAGATTCACACAGTTTTTTAATACTAATAGTCAAAAAATATGAGAACAATGTTTCGGCTAACTCATGGTGTTCTGAGGGTTTAGTCCTGTACCCAACTATACTACCGCGGTAATACGAGTACAATCTCAGTTTATTTGGTCTAAGCCCAGACGCAAACAATCATTAGACGGCCGTTCAAATAACTTACTACACGACTAAGTTTTAATTTAAATTAATGATCAGGATTACCTATTTACTCTCTTATACATATCGCACCTTTAGAATTAAAGCGACTCAATTCTGAATATGACATTTCCCAAAATTAAAGCCTATGTCTTTTAATTAAGGTGATATTTTGGGACGTCTATTATTCAGAAATGGGTCACTTAAATTCTAGAGGTGCGATAGACTAACTTGCCCGTGATTTGTTTTTAGGGCTCCGTTTCTTAAAAGGAAAAACGGAATCCTTATATGATCACTTGTTGCTCGTCTGCCTTTCAGTCTGTAATTTTTGTATAAAATAGGAAGTAAAACTAGAAGTGGGGTTGTTTAGGGAAGGATCTTATCACCTAGTTAACAAAACATGTATTATCATTGTTATAGCTCTGCTACACTACGGTTTCCTATGTTTACGTCTGTTTTGTTCTGAATTCGGTTTTTTTCATGTTTTATGTTTAACTAGTGACCCCCTCTGGCTTCGCGGGAGCGCAATTTACCCAGTGGATTTTCAAAAAAAAAACCATACAAGCCTTGTCGTGACGTTTACGAACATAGCACAATAACAGCATAATCAGTCAAGCCATTCTCAAATCTCAAGTGATAAAGTGTCAAGCGTACATACATTCATACATACAAAGATACATCCACATACATATTAATTACAAAAGACAATGAAAACTCATTTAAAACTTAAAATGAAGAGCATTTTTTCCGTATTGCGTGCCAATGGCATAAACTTACAAATACCATCGACGAGGGCGCCACTGTCAATCAAGTGCTATGACTAAATTATAGTTCCAGTTTGGACCACTGGTACAAATAAAGCTGTTTCATGATGGCCACTTGAATTTGAGTGACAGCCTAGTCTAACAGACAGACGGTATCATCAAGTCATTACTGTCTGTAATTAACGATTTAATTAACCACCAGCTAAGTGCGAGTCGGCCTCGTGCAATGAAGGTTTCGTTTCTACCACCCAACACACAATGTCCACACGGGAGCAGCGCGTTCCTTTTGACGCGAGCCGCCTGGCTAATGTGTATGAAGTAATACGAACTTTTTGTAAGTGTCAATAAAGTTGGATTTCGTTTAATCGCGGTCGTAAAAGAGAAGTTTTTGTACTTAGTACTATTATTTATTCTGAGCTTCAGAGACGTAGGTAGGCAGTGCAAGTTAAGAACCAACTTTTTTTTTGTCACCGTGTTTCATCTTACTGTCAATAAACTCCTTTTATCTCTAATCTCAGCCTCACGTGCTTGAGTTTTAAAAGATTAAATGGCAGTTAAGAATATAATAAAACAATGACGATATCAGAGCAAATAGTTGTATTATCTTAATAAAAGATAATCCTATGGCAAAATGTCATATCATTGTGATACCCGTCTTTGTGGAGACTGTCTACCTTTACAGTGGTTCCCAACCTCTTTTCGATCAAGGACCACTTTGATTGTTTTATTGATAGCATTGATGTTGACAGTTGTTTGCATCAAGAACTATAAAGTTTAAGAATCGTAAATCATGTTAATCGGAACATAAACTTTTACCAAAACTTCACACCTACCATTTGTATTTTTTCTAAATAAACCACAAAATTATACATATCGTCATTGAGATTTTTAGATTGCATCTTATTAACAAGTTGAAAAATCCTGGGGCTAATAATTATGGGTTAAGGCTACAGTCACTTCACTCATCACTAGCTTTGAATGGATCCTTGGACTTGATCTTAATTACGGACAAAGCAAATAAAAACTTTGTCCACATAAATTAATTGTGGACAAGAACAAAAGATTTATTAGCAACACTATAAATAAGTTACTTAAGGGGAAACACAAGGGCCGTTTTTCCATACAAACGTCGTCCCCTGTTTCCTCTCTGGATAATGCCAGTAGAGCAATTTTTTTTTTCCAAAAAATCGATGGCCACTTTATGCATGTCCCTATGTTTTCCTTTTTTTCATAAACTAATTATTAAAAGAGATATGAACATTCAAAAACCTAAAAAATTGGCCAGATTTTCGGCTGCGTTCATACATTCAGAAAACAAATTTTACTAGATTATATAAAAAAAGAAAAACATATGAACACTGCCAAAGCCTTTCTTTAATTTTTAATGAAAAAAGTAGTTAAATCGGTTAAGTTTTGGAGAAGGAATTAGGGGTCTACGAATCGTTGATTTTGTGTACTTTAAATGGGTATTTTCAGTCCAAGCTGCGGCTGTCTCTATTGCGCTCTGCGGGGGGAAGCTTGATAGATGGAGGCAGCAATAGATTTTACAAATACCTATTTTTCAATTCTCTAGGCCTTGGTGTTTCCTCTTAACCCTCTTGTGGACCACTGCCAAGGCCCTTATGGACCACATGTGGTCCGTGGACTACCGGTTGAGAACCACTGCTCTACAGATAAAAGAGTTCTTTTACTGAGTGACAGAAAACACACTGCCTAAATACCTGTACCTAGAGACTTTCAATTTGGAACATATGTGGCTAAGAGAGGGTTGAGCATAAAAAAAGATTTAGGGAACTCAAGGGAAGTGGAAGTTGGTATGTTATCCATACGGATGAAGTCACGGAGAAAAGCTAGTCTAACATATATGTCTAACGAGATCAATGAGGTCCGTTCCTGACTGACAGACAACGCAGTCTAAACCACTGAAATTAAGAAACATGAAACCTTAGGAGTGTAAAGGGGAACTGAAAAAGGTCACGTTACCCATAGACTACCTTATCACAGATTGTACTACAATTCCCCCACCATATATGCCTATGAACAAGAACAACGCAAGTTTTTTTCTTTATACAACAGGAAGGCAAACAAGCAAGTGGGTCACCTGATGGTAAGGGATCACCACCGCCTATAGACACCTGCAACAACAAAGAGAGTGCAGATGCGTTGCCAACCCAGAGAGCTAAGATGGAATACCTCTTGTGCCAGTAATTACACCGGCTGTCTTGCTCTCCACGCCGGAACACAACAGTGCAAGCACTGCTGCTTAGCGGCAGGATTAGCGAGCAAGATGGTGGTAGCGATCCGGATGGACCTTGCACAAGGCCCTACCACCCACATATATGCATATATATATGAAAGCCTTTGTATAACACCATCTATTACTATAGCAGGGGGTTCCACTCCGCACTGTTGGTACGCTCGGCCGCCTTGCCTACAGCATAGGCAAATCGCAGTAGGTTGTCCGGCCGCCGCGCGCCCACTCGCTCGCTCTCGCCGTATCAATGTAATTGAGAACGAATGCAGCACAAATCTAACGTGTCGCCGGTAGTTGCGGGGGGAAGGCGGACGCGGGCGGCGCGTTCCATTTGCCTCGCGCCGCTTGGCGAATGTGTATGAAGCAATACAAACTTTTTGTGCATGTTAATAAAGTTGGAATTCATTTAATTGCGGTCATAAAAGAGAAGTTTCTGTACTATAGTTACACAATAAAGATAGAGCGTAGATGTTAATGTATTTTTCTCCTGAACAAAATATCATTGCAATATGTTACATTACTATCAATCAATGCTGACAAGTGACTTCAGGAAAACCACATGGTGATGACATATACTATAACAGTATTAGTTTGGAAGTATGCTATCACAGCAGAACATTTTAAGAGGAGTGTGAACCCAGCCCCAAAAAGCGCTCCCCATACAAACGGCGATAACGTTTTCCACCGTCTAAACCTTAACCTACGGCAATGATTTTTTGGTATGTTGTCATTATGTCCTAGAACTAAGTTTGTATGGTTTGATTTCTTAAATATTCCTCATAAATTTCAAAATATTTGCATTTTAATAGTTTCATACAAAACAAAAAAGCGTCAATATTTTTGAAACTACTAAGAATATTTAAAAAATTAAAACATACAAACCTAGTTCTAGGGCATACTGACAACATACAAAAAAATTATGGCTATAGGTTAATGTTTAGAGGGTGGAAAACGTTATCGCCGTTTGTATGGAGAGCGCTGGCTTCACACTCCTCTTAATGTATTTTGTAAACTGCTGCTTGGTGTACTACAGAAATTATATTTGCTGCAATTTGACATAGGAAAGTAATTCATACAAAAATGTGACAAATATATTAAATTGTATTACTGGTAATTTTGTTGTGTAGGTAGGCCCCTAGCTTGACTCAACTTAAATAAAATAATTATAAAAGCAGGAATGTCCTGCATGAATCTGAATGTATGGCCACATTAATTATCTCATTTGATTAATACAGGAAACTATTTTTGTTTTAAAAGCTATTATATATATTTATTGTAGTTACATGATTATTTGTTTCATAATAAATAAATTATGTAACACTCTTTGTCTCTATAAAGAACTGAGAAGACTAAAGTAACAGGACTGCATGAGTTTCAGATGGAAACTATCAGGATTTTTCGCTTTTTTACCCGACTACGGCAAAACCAAAAGGAAGGGTTGTTTTTTAGACAAAGTACACACATAATTTAGTTAAGTATGTCGTTAACAAATTCTTTGACCTCTGCTCACAACACACCAGAGGAATACCTATCTAAAACTTTGCAGTTGTTATCTAATCAATACCTTATCAAACAAAGGTTAAGATAAAAACCGCATGGCTTTTAATCCGACGCATTTCTTAATAAATTAACAGACAAACTGTATTCAACACAGTTTAAGATCTACGCGAAAATTAACTTGGTATCCAAACCTCAATGTTTGCCAAGGACGAACAATACAGATTTCACATATGAAAAAGAACGGAAACAAGTAAATGTATGCATAATGAAGCGCGTGACTAAAGCAGATAACGCAGTATTTATATACCATTCGTAGTAATTCAATTATTACAAGAAAAATAACTGTGAATTTACGTACCGAGCAGTGGTGTTCTCGGGTCGTTTTCGTCCATTGTGCTACAGCATTGCACTACTAATTAATTCAAATGCTACGTATATTTGCAGCAGAAGCAATTATCTAACTGGAATAGCACTGATATGAATGTTAATGTTCTTTGTTATTGTTTGTTTACATCTGTTCAAACCGCCGTGCATTGACGACTTTCGACTTTGACGGTTGACACTTGACAGCGCCTGCCTGACAGCGTCATGACGTTTGTGTCGATTGACGTTACGCGAGCGTTTACGAATAACACTTTTGTGTACTATATGGTACAAACGAACACTAAACCTTTGCTTTAAAAGCAGTTAAAAATCAATTTCTGTACAAAACATTCGTAATCAATTAATCAGATTTGATTAATATGGCTAAAATCAGAAGCTCAATGTACTTTTTTTTTAAATGCTTGCATTTTCACCTCAAAAAATTTCAAATGAATTGCCGTCACCCGATTCAAAAAATATTTAATTATCTTTTTTTGTAAATAAATAGCTACTAGAACTCAGCCATTACATCCACAGATTTATTAATAATCTAATATAACAACAAACTTTTTTGCTGAGAAAGTAAAACATTAAAATTGTCACAACGAGCTCTATAAATGCTAAAATGTTATTTTATGTCTATGTCTAAAGAGTTTGGAAGAAATCAAATAGATGGCGTTGCTATCGTAACACGCGAAAAATAAACGCGGGAAATAAATTAACTTATTATGTGCCAGTATGAATTATTTAAACACTGAAATATTTTTCTGTTAACAATCCACGAATATTTACTTACCTACTAAAAATTTGCTTTTAAATCGTATTTGTTAGGTATAGGGGCTTATTTTAAAACTTTATCTACGTGAATCCTCTTCACAGTCAATCGTCATAATTACCTACCTGAAAATGTAGGTACCTAAAAATAATATTATAACATTGATTGTGAAAAGGTTCCTAGTGGCCGAGAATTCCGATTGATAGACTGAACATAGTAGGTATAGGTACTTTATAATATTGTGATGATCTTCAATACATCTACAACTCAATACAATTGCTCTAACTGGGTCGCATCAGGGAGTGAACCCGCTGCAACCAGATAACCTTTGGCTGAATGAAAACATCTTAGTCAGAAGCGGTATGAACTGGGTTCGCTGGTTTTGATAAGTTCGATAGAGTTCTGATCTGGTGGCCATACCTATTTATTATCAGAGGCCCTAAGACGATAAGTTTTGTCATGAACCTAAATCTCTTTCTACCATTCTCCTTCTAGCCAACAAAGCGTCTAGTCAGGGGGGTTCCACTCCGCACTGTAGGTACGCTCAACCGTCTTGCCTATGGCATAGGCAAATCGCAGTAGGCTGTCGGCTTGCCGCGCGCCCGTTTGCTCGCCCCCGCCGCGTCAATGTAATTGAAAACAAATGCCGCGCAATTCTAGCGTGTCGCCGGGAGTAGCGGGGGGAAGGCGGGCGCGGGTGGCGCGTTCCTTTTGACTCGCGCCGCCTGGCGCATGGTGTATGAAGTAATACGAACTTTTTAAGCGTGTTATTAAAGTTGGAATTCGTTTAATTGCGGTCGTAAAAGAGAAGTTTCTGTAGTATTATTTATTCTGTGGTCTATTGTTAGTTTTTGTTACAATAAAGGTCTCGAACGCGTTAGCGTTAAGTTTTCAATTATTATGAAAGTAATGACAGCGCCTCTTGCGGCGCGTATCCGCAACAAAATGTTTCCATAGTAATTAAAAAGTTAACGATAAATATGGCAGAATATGCTGAATTAATATAAATGTAACACCTATTGTTTACCATAACCATATTCTAAAAAATAAATCATTTCTATTTCTATCTCCAAACGTGTCGTTCGATATATTTGTTGTGACAGAAAACTTATGTGCTTACAAGGGCTCAACGGGGCAATTCTCGCGTCATTAGAGATGAAGTCACACTCGAGATAAACCAAAAAGAGCAGTCAAATCCTTAAAAAATCTGTCATATTTTGACACATTTCGAACGTCAGATGAACCTCGATGAGTGCCAGAATTGAAGGCCAGCGGGGCAATTCTCGCGTCAGTAGAGATGGAGTCACACTCGAGATGAGCAGGAAAGAGCTGTCAAATCCCTTCAAAATCTGTCATATTTTAATACATCTCGAACGTCAGATCAATCTCGATGAGCGCCAGAATTGGGGGCCAGAGCCCTTAGTGTAAGTTTTCTGTTGAACGCGTTAGCGTATTAACATCTAAATTGCATGGAAACATTTTGTTGCCAATACGCCTATAACTGCTTACCTGGAGTGCGATTTTTGAACCTCACCGGGTGACTAGAGCTCACCAAAATGGCCGTTTTTCGTAGAGATTCGGCCATTTTGGTGAGCTTTGTCATCTGGGGAGATTCAAAAATTTATCCTCTGGCCTATGCTTGCTGGCCAACGACGTAAAAAAGGGTAACCTAACTATAGGATAGGTAACTGGGTGGTCTGCTCGTGAACATAAGATCTGAAAAGTGCTCAAAACGTGGCGGTTAGATTCGTTTTCGTTACAATACACACTAAATAAATTAAAATTGTTCTATTATAAACTCCTGCAAGACGCGGAAACATAAGAAATACCTAACTTGCGTTTAAATCGCCAGTGTCACCTTTCCTACTATAGTTTACAATAGCAACAATGTCGTCGTCAACGTAAACAGTCGCTGTTACGCAAGCCTCGTGTCCGTTGCGTGCTTATCGGTGACAACTATTACTCTTTGGATGTACAAAGGAGATCCTCTTTTTAATTTTAATTGGCATAAAGTCAAACTCATAATTGGTAGTATCAGCTGTCACCCGGACTTATACAAGTTGATTACGGGGAGTGTGAACCCTGCGCTCGCCATACAAACGGCATTACCGTTTTCCACCCTCTAAACCTTAACCTATAGCCACGATTTTTTTGTATGTTATCATTGTCCCAGAAGTAGGTTTGTATGTTTTGATTTTTTTAATATTTTTAATAGTTTCAAAAATGTTGACGCTTTTTTGTTTTGTATGAAACTCCTAAAATGAAAATATTGTCAAATCTATGGAGAATATTGAAAACATACAAACCAAGTTCGAAGACATAATGACATCATACCAAAAAATCATTGCCATAGGTTAAGGTTTATAGGTGGAAAACGTTATCGCGGTTTGTATGGGAGCGCTTTTTGGGGCTGGGTTCACACTCCTCTTAAGTACAGCGACAACTGGTGAAGAGACAACCAGTGGCGCCGTTTGTATGGAGAACAGTAGGTACAGTAGGCGAAATATATTCACGTACCACCTTAGAGCCCTATCGCAATGACGAGACGCGTTAAACGCCAGGCTATGTCATACAAATGTCATGCGTATGTCTCTTCGACTAGGTTCTACGGTGGTACGTGTTTCAATTTCCTTGACTGAACATATAAATGGTTTTTTTTTATTATAGTAGTTAACTTACACATGTTTACGATTGTTGATCCGAAATCTCTAGAAACAAACTATATAGATAACAATAACATTGAAAAATATTTCCGCTTCACAATATTGTCTTATTTGTCATTTGAGAGTTAATTAAAACTTATTTTTGCGTATCAATTAAACGAATGACAAATATTTACGTGAAACCGCTCAAAACAAGCTAGAAATAGGTCATTACGTGCTTCAAGTTGACTTTATCTCTCGGTGCGTCCCTTTCTTATGACGTTAGCTAGACAGAGTGGGAGGGAAAGATAAATTAACCTTGGTTGTTTTTGTAACCTACATTTCCATTGTTTTTTTTTAAGTTGAACATTCTAATTATTAAAATTTTCAAATGATATGCCATTGCATTACAACACAAAGAAAAATCTTTGCCACCAGGGCCCAGTTTCATAAAAGCGACAGGCGACAGTGACAGTGACCACCATGATGTTAAGTCTGTAAGACTGTAGCCTTCGTTTTGTTCCGGCGTGGAGAGCAAGACAGCCGCTGTAATTACTGGCACAAGAAGTATTCCATCTTAGCCCTCTGGGTTGGCAACGCATCAAAGTCAAAGTCAAAATATTTTATTCAGATTAGGCTTACAGGTAGCACTTATGAGTGTCAAAAAAATTTACCACCGGTTGGGAAAAACTTCTGATGAGAAGATACCGGCAAGAAACTCAACGAGGTGAGAAACTCATCAGCAATCCCTTTGGTGTTGCGGGTGTCCATGGGTGGTGGTGATCACTTACCATCAGGTGAACCACTTGCTCGCTTGCCTTCCTATGTTGTATAAATAAATAAAAATAAATACACAGTAATGTACGGCGATCACTGTCACCTGTCGCCTGTCGCGTTTATGAAATCGGTTCCTGGCGAGACTTAAAACTACGACCACTAGGGTTGTGAACGGGAGTGGATAGGTGGACTCGTGACCATGAGGTCACTATGGTTGTTCCAATGACTTCTAACTGGAGTACTGTACCTACACACCAACGCTCTTAGGGTAAGCTCAAGTCTCGTAGGTAAGCCGACACCTAGGTATATTGTGACAATGTAGACTGCCCAAACTACCCTCATCTTTCCAAATCATATGGGGGGGTAGGTAAAGATTCGGGGAAGGAGAGAGGAGGCAGTCAGCTTACGGCATCGAGACAAGCCGCGCGCAATGTTCTCACGTTAACCGAAAGTAACCCAAAAGGGCGAAGCCAGCGCTGCAGTGTAGGCTAGAAAGGCAAGTGTGATCACCTGACCTGTGCTAGTTCAAGGACTTACGCTGAAATCGCCACCCCGTGAGTACCCCTATTCTATCCTATAACAAAGTAGCGTTGCTGAAGTAGTTTAATTTTCGATAGTTGACCTCGAAAAATAGTCACAATATCATTAGGCCTATCGATAGTATCGATACTATCGATAGAATTGGGTTTTAAAAACTTTCGATACTATCGATAGTATTGGTTAAAAGCCCCCTACACGTTGTCACAATACACCTGAATGTGTAACCAAGATCTTCCCTGTCACAAGGGATACTGGGGGCAGATGGCCACACTGCCATCTGCCATTTCTAGGATTAGATATATTGTTATGATTAGTGATATGGTCAAAGCATTCGCTGAATGAGAAATGGGAAAGCTAGAGACGTAGGCATAGGGTCTGATTTACTCACAGGCTAATTAGGGTAGCTAGAGCCTAGGGCGCAAGAACCGAGGGAACGCTGGGTCTTTGCAAGCAGCTCTATTTACATGATACCGGGCTGGGCAGGCGAAGGCAGGGCCGACCTTATGTTCATACTTAGTTAGGCTAGCGCTGTCAGAACTCTAAATCAGGGGTGCAATTTTTTAATCTCACCAGTTGACTAGAGCTCACCATAATAGCCGAATCTCTATGAAAAACGGCTATTTTGGTGAGCTTTGGTTACGCGGTGAGATTCAAATACTGTTTTTGAATCTCACCAGGTGACTAAAGCTCACCAAAATGGCGGCATTTCTAGGAAAACGGCCTTTTTGGCGAGCTTTAGTCACCCGGTGAGATTCAAAAATCGCACTCCAGGCACCTAATTCTCGGTCTATGCGAGATACGTTTCCGACGGATTTGACAGTTGTTTTCGTGCGAGATAAACTTTGCACAAACTGCGTAGGCTGTAACAATGTTGCTGCAGGATTCTCTAAATGTTTACAGCTGATTGTATTACGTTTATAATCTAACCCGAACCGAAGTTGAACCCTGCAAAACAACTGTCTCGACGTTTCCTATGTTTATGTTTTGAAACGTTGAACGTTGTCGTATTGTTATAGTACTGGGATGGTTCAATGACTTGTTTTAAACGTATCTTTTCTGTAACCACGTGTTATAGAGATTCTTAGATTGATAAAATGGCCGTAACATAAACGCCCAAGTTTCAGCTATTCCACGTGCATTCGTTCATTGGTGAGTTAGGTGATGACATGACACTAGAGATCTAATCAGCACCGAAGGATAAATCAAAATAAACAGGCTCCCTTTATCGTAACTTTTTATAGATTTTTTTTTAATAAACAGCCGTGTTTAAATTACAACTCCTTCATAGATTCAACCACCAATGAAACGTCATCATCATTTATCATTCCATTTTATGTTCGTTGTTGGAAAAGTCGATTTAAAATCAACAACCTGTGTAAAGCCACATTTGAAATGGGTACGTCTCTATAACATTGATGAAAACATCGTTTCGTTCAATACATCGAAGAAAAATCCGGCGAACATCGGTTCTTAGAGAATACCAAGCATGATAATGTCAATAGCATCGATGATTTGTGAGATGCTGCATCCACAAATCAACCGATGTTAGTAACGTTGAAATGGCGCTTAGAGAATCACATAGCTGATCGTTATCGCCAAAGCCATTTCATCATTCTTTACCTGACCCATTTCTAATTTTTTATGCCGTTCAGCGACGGCGTTGGTCCGATGCAAACCCCGGCCCTGTTGCGTCATACCATGCGCGAGCGCTTTATAAAGAATTGCATTTGTAACACTTAGATAGACGCCTTTCAATTTGCAACCTCTGACATGCAATTGGCTTGTCGAT
The DNA here is from genome assembly GCA_963691745.1 of Ditula angustiorana. Taxonomy (NCBI): domain Eukaryota; kingdom Metazoa; phylum Arthropoda; class Insecta; order Lepidoptera; family Tortricidae; genus Ditula; species Ditula angustiorana. Next base: position 1,556,170 of record OY829480.1, on the reverse strand, counting down.
TTTTTTTTCTGCTATCGATATTTAAAGACCTCGTTAAAAAAAGATACTTGTGTTTTTAGTTTTTTTCTATGATCACTATTTTATGAATTATCACGAGGAGAAAAACCAATTCAACGCAAGCCCCGCGAAAACTCTCCTTGCAAAACGTCACTAGACAATATGACGTCACAGTTCAATACTTTAAATATACGGAGCGTGAAACTAAAATAGAGTTTTTTATTATAAACAGAGCATTTATAACATGTTATGTTACCATTAAAAAAAACTTGTTTTATTTATTATCGGGGTTCTAATGAGTATAAAGTACGTACATTGTATTTGAAACAGCCTGAAACTTTTTTGAAATAGGTAAGTTTTGTACCATCTGCTTCGCTAATCCTGCCGCTGAGCAGCAGTGCTTGCACTGTTGTATTCTGACGTGGTGAGCAAGACAGCCGGTGTAATTACTGGCATAAGAGGTATTCCATCTTAGCCTTCTGGGTTGGCAACGCATCTACAATCTCTTCGATGTTGCGGGTGTCTATAGGCGGTGGTGTACACTTTCCATCAGGTGACGCACTTGCTTGTTTGCATTCCTATTTCATAAAAAAACCTATAATTAGTTTAAAATTATTTTTAACCCATATTATTTTTAATGACGATCTACAACAATTTTACACTTTCACTCCATTTGGTTTAGGTGTCAAGTACCCACTTGTAGTACATTACATGCTACTGAGGTATGACATCTATCGATGGATCGAGCCCTCTTTGTTGGAGGAGGCCTTGTGCCCAGCGAGGCATTGTCGTGTCAGTAGAGATTAATCTCATTCGGGATACATCAAAAAAAGCTGTCAGTTCCCTTCAAAAAATGTAATTTTTTGACATGTCTCGAATATGAGATGTATCGATGAACGGAAAAAGTGATAGGCCTGGTACATGATTATAAAATTATCACCATTAGAAAATAGAAACGTTAGAGTTAGAGTGGGACAAGACCATTGTTTATATTGCCGTCTCAAACACCGGACGTCTCAAAGTCTAATGCAACGCTAGCGACTTGTTTCGTCATTCGTCTACGATCACCGCCAAATTACTTTGAGCTTTCGCTCACACGGATTGTAAGAGAAGCCAGTTCTCGTGACGCTGGTTACCAGGGCATCAATAATCGCCAAGAGCTAACTAGGACAGCATGGGCGGTTGAAGAGTGGGCGATACTTGCGAAATGCCCTCTGATGTTTATGTTCTCCTAGGAATTTGGAAAAAATAACAGTGAGTTTGATTCATTAATAGAGAATTAAATACGTCGTCGTGCCCGTAGTAGACTAATAACTACTAGTATTTATAAATAAATAAAATATGCTTATATTCGGTTAGGCCACAGCCGAAATTCAAAATCAAGTGAAAACTCATTACTTTTTGCTTCAATGTATTTAATGTAATTTATACTATATCCGAATTAATACATATAATTGATAAATAAGACATTATAGGGACATCAAAATCTCGGCGCGCGCGCACGCGCATACATATAAGCCGCGCTGACATTCCTCCCAGCACTTGCACGCCACGCGTCCCATTGTCAACAACTGCCCCTATCAAAACTAAACTAAATTAATTATTTAGTATTCGATATTACTAAGAAACAACCATCGAAGTTTTAAGTGAAGTGAAGTTTAGTGTTTTTTTTTTTGGTGGACTTTTGAATTGAATTTTCGGTAAGTTTTTGCGGATGTGTTTTATTTGAACAAAATGAAAATATTTAAGAAAATTAAGTAAGAAATAATTTGAAAATATCTGATTTATATCAACGCTAAGTTGAACATTTGTAAAAGTGTACCCACCTCCTGAAATGCGACATTAATTCTATCTCAATCCAATATAAAAACAATAATAAATATATTAAAATTGTAATGACAACACAAAGAAAAATTAGGGCAATGGCAGGACTTGAACCTTTTTTGAGAGGCATGCATGTTGCTAGTTATAAGTTGATAGTGAGGTTTGACCTTAACTTCCACTTACCCAACAAACTTTTCTTATGCGAAACGCGTGCGTGAATTTTCATCTCAATATTGTAAGTTAGTAAACACTTTATTTTATACTAGCGATCCGCCCTGGCTTCGCATGGGTACAATCGGGATAAAATGTACATAGAAACCTTCCGTATAAAAATCTCTAAACGACAGTGAAAACCGCATCAAAATCCATTGCGTGGTTTAGAAGGAGAGGGCGGCCGAAGATACACTATAAAAAATTTCGGACAGACATGAAAAATAGCGAGTTTATACTATGTAAAGATATAGATAAATAAGATAAAAAGATAAAAATAAATCACGCTACGTAACAGTACACGTAAAATAAGTGGGTACAACGGCGAGCTTATCCCTGTAAGGGACCTCTTCCAGAAAACACAGGTAACTCTTGTGTTATAGGGAGAGAGAAACCAAGGGCATGGAGTGCGAGTTTTGAATCTCACCGGGTGACTAAAGCTCATAATGCGGATGCGCATAAGCTTTTGCGGGTGGTAGGACCTTGTGCAAGGTCCGTCCGGATCGCTACCACCATCTTGCTCGCTAATCCTGCCGCTAAGCAGCGGTGCTTGCACTGTTGTGTTCCGGCGTGGAGAGCAAGACAGCCGGTGTAATTACAGGCACAAGAGGTATTCCATCTTAGCCCTCTGGGTTTGCAACGCGTCTGCAGTCTCTTTGGTGTTACGGATGTCTATAGGCGGTGGTGATCACTTACCATCAGGTGGACCCACGTGCTTGTTTGCCTTCCTAGTTCACGAAAAAAAAACCTAGTTCTAGGGCATAATCAAAACACAAAAAATCATGGCTATAGGTTAAGGTTTAGAGGGTGGAAAACGTTATCGCCGTTTGTATGGCGAGCGCTGGGTTCACAGTAGGGCCACAAGGTCGGGTCAGTCGTAGCGCACTTCGCTAAGCTACTGGTACATCGGTGCGCCTCTTTAAAGGGGCCGCCGCAGTTGAGTTGCCACGTGTGCGATACGAGTTATACGTTAGACAGAGAGGACGCCTAGTAATGGGTAACTTACCAAAATCTTTTAAATCATGGATATTTTTCTGTCTATTTTTCGGAAAAATAAAGGAAAAATATTCTTCAGTGTAAAATTTTGACAAAGATAAAATTAAGTGCGTTTTATTGAAATAAAACTACACAAAAATGACAAGACGACAAGAGTAGTTGGTTGTGATTTCTTCATTTCCAATGTATTTTAATTGTTAAAGAATGAACGTGGATTTTATTTCAGTGGAAAAATAGCAGAAAAATATTAGAGACATTTTAAAACTACTAGAAAAAAAAACTTTTTTTTATCAGTACTTATACCTAACGCCATTGATGTCCTTGTACTGTTTTTGTTCTGCAGTCGCCGTTCTTAAGAAAACCAAAGTTAAATTGTTACCCCTTATTCATAAAAAAATAACAATATTTTTAAGCTAACAAATGTTTTGGCCCTTTCATTTGAGGGCAAACGTCACAATGGTAGATGAAGACATAAAACATGTTAACTAACAAACGTTTACGAAGCGTTTATGAATAAGGGGGTTATACCAGCCAGAGCGATAAGTGCGTAAACAGGAGCCGGTGGGATCCAGAACGGTGCCTTATCTCGTGCGGTGTCGACAATTTGTTTGTTTCTACCGGTTTGGAGTAAACATCTTCTATGACTCAATGAGTCTTATGAAAGATTAATTATTAATTTATAATTATTGCGTTCATTGCGATTGAGTCTCAGCGGCGTTGCGTCAGGGTAACTCGATTCTTAGTACCCTTACCAAAATGGTATAAGGTCACTCGAAGTTATTTTTTTATACAACATAGGAAGGCAAACAAGCAAGTCGGTCACCTGATGGTAAGTGATCACCACCGCCTATAGACACCTGCAACAACAAAGAGAGTGCAGATGCGTTGCCAACCCAGAGGGCTAAGATGGAATACCTCTTGTGCCAGTAATTACACCGGCTGTCTTGCTCTCCACGCCGGAACACAACAGTGCAAGCACTGCTGTTTAGCGGCAGGATTAGCGAGCAAGATGGTGGTAGCGATCCGGACGGACCTTGCACAAGGTTCTAACACCCGCGCACAAGGTCCTACCACCCGCTTTTAACTATGAAGTTATTATAACTAATGATAAATTTACATATTTAACAAAATCTAATTATAAACAAAAATAATGCAACACTGCGGGATGTAGGACCTTGTGCAAGGTCCGTCCGGATCGCTACCACCATCTTGCTCGCTAATCCTGCCGCTAAGCAGTAGTGCTTGCACTGTGTTGTGTTAGAATTTTTCAAGGAAATAGACATCTTAACCCTACCGTCGCTATATGTTTTTGAAATAATTATGTACGTTAGGAAAAATATATGCAATTTCCCTACCAACGTCGTTAAGCCAAAGGCTACTAGAAATACAGGAAAGCTTAAAGTTCCAACTTACAGACTGGCTAAAACCAATAAGTCGTTCATGGGAAATTGTGTAACATTTTACAACAAAATTCCAAAAAACATAACTGAACTAAATGATACAGAATTTAAATCTATTGTCAAGAAGACATTAATTTCTCGGGCGTATTATAAAATCAATTACTATATCTTGGACAAGGATGTTTGGAAATGATCCCGATTTTGATCGTCGGCGATCCCTGGCTCCAAAGATTGTACACCTGCTGTGTTAAATTGTATTTTTTAAAATATTTGAGATGTAAAATAACATTGTAATTTTGATTTATTTAAAAAATTACACCTCGTTGAGTTTCTTGCCGGTATTTTCTCATCAGAGGTTTTTCCGAACCGGTGGTAAATTTTTTGACATTCATAAGTGCTACCTGTAAGCCTAATTTGAATAAAACATTTTGACTTTGACTTTAAGCCATCGAAATGAGAAAACTATAGAACTGTACAACGCAGTGGCAGAGTAGCCGACCATAGTCTATTTGGTAGACTATGTTGGATAGCCTAAATAAAACTGTGCGTGCCAATTGTCAAGTAAACAGCTCTGCGTTTTGTACGTTTTACATTGACGTCATATTTTTAGTTCTGCTATTCGATGCCTGTGTCGCTGCTAGTTAGAAAACTTAGAAGCACTTTATTCACTTACGATAAGATGTACCAACGAAGTTGAACCAATGGCTAAATATTGAAAGCCCCTCTTCACCTGCTTCACCCCGTCGTGGTGACGCAAGGCTTGTAACAATCCGAACAAATAAGCAAATCTATTGTCTTCTTATATCGATGGTTACAGCGTAGAGAGCTAGACAGCCGGTGTAATTACTGGCACAAGAGGTATTCCATCTTAGCCCTCTGGGTTGCCCTCTCTTTGTTATTGCAGGTGTATAGATATAGGCGGTGGTGATCACCTACCATCAGGTGACCCACCTGCTTGTTTGCCTTCCTATTTCATTAAAAAAACCTATTTCTCTGTATTTTCTCTATAAGGCTGCGTTTCCACCAGAGATGTGCGAGGATGCGTAGCGAGGGATGTGTTTGTAGAGAACCAATGAACCGTTTCCACCAGAGCTGTGTTGCCCAAGGTGAGGTAAATGAAGCGATTCTATTGTTTCTTACAAACACATCCCTCGCTACGCATCCTCGCACATCTCTGGTGGAAACGCAGCCTAAGGCTTATTTAAGCTTTTCATAAATCAATTTATTTGCCGAATATTGCGAATTGTACAGCTTTTAAGCATAAGGTAAATTAAAATTGTTCAATAAAGACCTTGTATAGAAAAACTCCGTTAAATTAATTGAGATCGGTCGTAAATCCAGCTTACCTTTACATTTTTATGTCTTCCTGGTACAAAGTAATGTACCAGAGTTATAATCTTCACGTAATATTTATAATACGAACCTACAACTTTCCACATCTCAAGGTCCTATTTCTTTTTAAAAATAAAAAACACAAAAGGGCATACTGCTTATGACATACGGACTTTGACTGTCGCCTGTATTGTAGTACCTAGGATCCAAACGGACAGACATACAAATAATAAATAAAATATAACTACTAATACTGCTGATTATGATGACCATGATGATGGTTTAAACTGCAAAGGATTATATCACGAAAATTTTGACAAATTTGATGAAGAATTTGACATCGAATAAGACTTAGTTTATATATAGTGCTTGTTTAAAATAGTAAGTGCATGCTGTAATCACAGTAGGACATGTTGTTGCAATATCTCACACTTAAAGATCACATTATAATTATGTTTACACATGTTCGGCATTTCAATAAATTTCATTTCATTTCATTTCATTTCAAAACCGCTGACACGTCTACAACCAAACATAGTTAAAAACCATCGATTAATTTCCGCGTTAAAATAGTCTTTTTTTTTAAACAACATAGGAAGGAAAACGAGCAAGCGGGCCACCTGATGGTAAGTGATCACCATTGCCCATAAACATCCGCAATACCAAAGATATTGCAGATGCGTTCCCAACCCAGAGGGCTAAGATGGAATACCTCTTATGCCAGTAATTTCACCGGCTGTCTTACTTTCCACGCCGAAACACAACAGTGCAAGCACTGCAGCTTAACGACTGTATTCGCGAGCAAGTTAGTGGCAGCGGACGGACCTTGCACAAGGTCCTACCACCCGCAAAACCCGGATTATACCCAGTTCTTTGAATACGACGCTACAATAGAGATATAGATAGTAAAAAACAGAGCCTTCCAATTTCCAACCAACCACAAATGATAACTGATAAATCAATATGTATGAAATGGCTGATTACAAGCTAAGCAATACGATTTCCCTGACGCTGTTTATAAATAGCTCCTAAGTACCTCCCATTGCGTATGCATTTTCATTCATTGTAGAAAATAAAAGTCCAAATTGGTCGGGAGTTGCCACCGGGGCGGTTGCCAGCTCTTCCGAAATTCTGTGACACCAGCTTTTGTCACAGACAGTATCCCTTTCTAACCTTGGCGTGTAAAAGGGATGGGATAAATGCTAGTGTGTTGACAATGCTAGACGTCACTGAATAAGATTTTATTAGATCTAATATTGGACATCTTCCATCACATCACGTACTCGTATTGTGTTCGAGTCGTAGAAACTTATGGCAATGTTACTTTGTTGTATATTTTTGCTTATTCGACTACTTAATGCCCATTACATTTCAGTAGTATACTACTTTAGGTGATGGTGATGATGATGATGAATTAAAGAAGGAATGGGGGTTAGATTGTGATCAAGTGTCTCTAAGGGTCATGTAGATTACGTGCAATAGTGTACGCTTTTATTTATAAGGTATGTGTTTTTTTATCTGCTAAATTACTCGCTTAAGTACTAATTTTTGCATCATCAGATGCCACCGCGATCGCGTCATCGTCATCTGATGTCTTGACATGATGAGAGACTATGTTTGACCTCAAGTCAAAACACGACCGATAACATCTTGCTCAACGCTGTCGTCCTAGTAACAGTTATCTATCAGATATCGTTGCTTAATTACAGCCAATTGGTTCCAAAAATATTTAGAAAACATAGTATTTAATTACACAACGGAAAGATTCGGTCTAATATAAATGTTTTGACTTACGCGATAGCCAATGTAACGTGTGAATGAAACTTTATCATTTTGAAGTCATAACAAGCTGGGGAAGACGAAATATGGCCACAAAAACTTACTCTCCGGTTACAAGATTATAAAAGCACGCGAGTATAATAGTAAATAATAAATTGTCTCATGAACCCATATCGTTCGTAATTATACCGGAATCGGCAACCTTGGTAACGGAGAAATGTGACCCCACTGACCTTTCAGACTCGGAGGCGTTAGCTTTAAAACAATTGAGTAATCCATAAAATCTTATGATATTTGATGTCTCTATGAAATTCTGTGAACCATTTACGATAATGCTGTAATCGCTAGGCTATGTTAAGATTAAGGAATGGAAATGGACGAATTGAAGTCAGATATCTTTCCATGGGACTCTGGGCGAGTGCCAAAGGCCTCGCGATCCTGCCAGACTACCATCCTGCTCTTTGCCTGTTATTAATAAAATAGTCCTGTGTCAAATCATAGTAATAGGGCCCATTAGACGAAGGAAGCCAGGGCTCCAATTGGTTAAAGACGACGCCGGCCAAGCCAAGAAAAGATGACAATCGGTCGAAAGTAAATTTACCTCGCACGCCGCTCTGCAAAATCCTGGTGGAAATCCTTTCAATAAGCATTTCTAAACCCCCTCCAATAGACATAATATGTGCTTTCAAGTAATACCTCATTGCATAGTCTTCAGTCATCATCTGAGGCTTGTCATTTAAATGCTAAAATCTCATTTCTGCTCGTTCCAGCGATGTCCCGAGCCTGCGTGATCGGTGCGGGCGCCGCCGGGCTCTGCGCGGCGCGCCACCTCCTGGCCGAGCCAAGCGTCGGCGCCGTCGACGTGCTGGAGCAAGCCAGCCAGCTCGGCGGCACCTGGGTGTACACCGAGAACACCGGCTACGACGACTTCGGGCTTCCTATACACACCAGCATGTATAAGAGTTTGAGGTGAGCTGCTGATGACTTTTACGGTTTCAAGTTACAAAGAAAAATGAAAGAACGCTGAGATAGAAGATGAAATTGCTCCATGTTCTAACAGTTAATGTCTCGAAAACCGCCAACCCGTTTGACATCACCATCCCGCTCGATTTTATCAGTCAGTTGATGGTTGAATCGGGTCATCTTATCCAGAACTAGAAGGCCAATAGAACTGACATACGTGAGTCTTTAACAATCGAAGCTGACTCTCTCTCATTTTTCAAAGATTATATCTAGGGCTTTAATGCTCAACTTATACAAGTCTGGCCCTGCGCCGTCCGCCCGCGTGACAAATTCAGGTCTTATTTGTGGATTAACTTTGAGTTCTATTTAATACAATCATTAATTAAAAAGTTGTTTGTTTACCATCCATAAAATAATGACAAATAAAACAAATGCTATACTCGAAGTAAGCCAAAAGATGAAATGACTTCTCAAACCATGAAGACAGATTTATGCAAAGAAACCACTCCTCATAAAAAAAACCTACTTATAATTGCATTAGAGACAACACGATATCCTGGTGCTTAGTACGGCTCCAAGTGACACTAGCAATAGTAAAAAGATCAAAGATTCGCCAGTCTTTTTATTTTACCAGTTACGTAAGGAAGTACAACTGTATCTAAAGAAAGTGACCGATAAACACCCAGTTGAACTCTATCACATGCCGGGTCAAGTGGAGCTCGAACCCATCCTAATCTCTGTGAAAATTATTATAAATGAACGGATAAATATAGGCATCTAAAAGATATATCAGCGTTCATCGTAATGTAATCAGGGCTTACAGAAGAACCTGACGTACCTTCACAGGCTCTCACTCTGTAAAGAGACTCTGGCCCTCTCGAGTTAAGTAATTTCTAGTCCGCTTGAGTTACATACCAGTCTTGTTGCAACAACTTCCGCGCTTTGCCTTGATAAAGACTCTTCCCCTCAGATAATGGGTAATCCGAAATAACTGTTATAATCGACCAACAATTAGATACAACAAAAAATCCGGCTTTAAGAAGCTTACATACTTATTCCTGGTTTGTTTCTAATGAACCAGCATTGTCTCCTTGAATAACTATTCCGACAGCTAAAGTTCAGTCGCATCTTTATAATTCGAACATTCTCGTGGATATTATAACATTTGTAACTACGAGAAACGAGGTCGAAAGCTATCGTGATATGACTTTATTCAGCACACATTAAAATATCTGGATAGTTTGAAAGTTGTCTGCAAGTTCATGATAATCCAGCTGCGATATGTCTTTCGGAACATTGGATGAAGGAATATGAATTGCGTCAAATAAACATACTGAACTACTATATGGCGGCCAACTTTTGTAGGTCTAAGCATGAACATGGCGGAGTCTGTATATACTTGTCTAAAAACATTAAATGCAGAGAGCTAAAACATGTGGCAGAAATGTCACAGGAAATGGACGTTGAATTATGTGGAGTAAATTTGTATGAATGTAAAATTATAATTATTTGTTTGTACACATCTGATGTCAAAAGGTTTAAAAAATGTATACACGTTTTAGAGTTAGTGCTATTTAATTTGTTGAATGAGTTTTCTAATGAGTATTCTGTGGTTATTATGGGTGACTTTAATGTTGACCTTTTAAAAAACACGTTGCAAAAGCGACAACTTTTGGATTTGATGAAGCAATACAACTTGTTTCCCATGCACTTGTCGCCAACTCGAATCACGGAATCGACTAAAACATGCATCGACCACGTATATTCAAACTGTAAAAAGGGTACTTATGAAATTCAACTAATAAGAGGTCACCTCAGTGATCATGACGCTCAAATTTTTACAATATATTTATCTCATAACAGCGTATGCCTGCCGCCAGTAATGGGAAGGAGTATATCTAATTATAAGATCCATAACTTTATTGAGGACTTGTCAAATCAGACATTTACCAGAATATTTCACTCTAATATTGATCCACCAAACAAAATGAATAACCTAATGAAAACAATAAAAAGTACGTTTGACATTCACTTCCCAATTAAAAAAAAACAGCAAAATAATAAAAATAAAATGTGGGTTGATGAGAATATAAAGTTAAAAATGCATTTTTATGACGATATTTATCAATTAGTCGAAAAGTTTCCAGATGATGATGATTTAATTACCTTTGTAAATAATTATAAAATCGACCTTGACAAATTAAAATTAGACAAACGAAGAAAGTACATAAATAATTGTGTTGAAAAAACCGATAATATGTGCAAAACTGTATGGCATATTATAAACACCGAGACATGTAAGAAACACAGTAAACCAAACCCCATTGAACACCTTTTATTATCAAAAACAGGCTCAAGTAGTGGTCATAAAGATTTAGCCGATCAAATTAACAAGTTTTACTTGAGCTTGAATAAGTCAGAGGAAAGATGCACTACTTTACAAAGGGCGGTATTCTATTTAAATAAATATACTACCTGTAATGCGCCAAAAGTTGATACAAAATTATTCACTGTGTACGAATTAAAAAAGCTATTAAAAACAATAAAAGGAAAACAGTCTACAGACTACTATGACATGTCGGCAAACCTTGTAAAGAGGCTACCAGACAATGTTCTTGATATTTTTTGTGCTCTTTTGAACCAGTGTGCAATAATAGGTGAATACCCTAGTTCATTAAAGGTAGTAAAGGTAAGCCCAGTTTATAAGGGTAAAGGATCTAGTGAAGAGTTTAAAAAATTTAGACCGGTCTCATTGATTCCAGCCATGTCGAAAGTAGTGGAATTGGGGCTATGTAATAGGCTGTTAGAACATTTTGAGGGCAATCAACTACTGCACAACCATCAGTACGCATATCGTCAGGGCAGATCCACCGTGGACGCCACGCGCGCGGTGCACCAACGTGTGCTTCAGTATCTTGACGCGAAGAAGCTCACTGCGGCAGTTTTCTGCGACCTGTCGCGAGCTTTTGACTCGGTTGACCATTCTCTCCTTATAGTAAAACTGCAGAGATATGGTGTTGAGGGTAGCTTTCTTAACATGCTTAAATCGTTCCTGTGCAACAGAACACAGGTTGTATCTGTCGACGGGGGCGCCACACGATCTGGCGAAGAAGCACTTGACGACTGCTCTGTCCCGCAGGGTTCAGCCGCTGGAAATATTATTTTTCTGATAATGGTCAATGACCTCATTAGTATGTTTCCGGATGGTGATTTTATAATGTTTGCTGATGATGGTTGTGCCATCGTCTCGGCTGACACGTTTTGTGACTTGGAGACAAAAGTAACAAGTATTTTAGTGGAATTGTCGGACTGGTTTGTTGCAAATGGTTTCAGTATAAATCTTAGTAAGACCGTTATTTTACATTTCTGGCTTAGAGGCGAGTATCGGACTCCGCTTAAAATTGTTGTTAATGACACGGTGGTGCCTCAGGTATGGGAAGTGTGTTTTCTGGGCTTTCACTTTGACTCTGGCTTGAAATGGGACAAGCATATTGAAGTGCTTACCGGAAAACTCGCGCAGGCTTCATTCGCTCTGTCTCGACTTGCTCCCACACTGTCACAAAGTAATCTGCGCATGGCTTACTATGCATACATTAATTCCATTCTCACATATGGTATTGATTTTTGGGGTTTAGCGGCTGAAAGAGACAGAGTGTTTGTTTTACAAAAAAGGGCAGTTAGAATATTGGCCGGAGTACCGCCATTCACACCAGCGAAGGATTATTTCATTAATCTTAAAATACTTACTGTTCCGAGCCTGTACATTCTTGAAATTGCTAAATACATGTGGAAGCACAAGGATGAATTTAAAGCAAGACGTCCGGACCAGAGAAAGACTTGCCGTGATATGAGGCCGATCCTTGTGCGGTTGACGAGAAGTTCTAATTCGTTGCGGGCGGTAGGTGTACGCATTTATAATAAACTGAGCAGAGAGGTCAAAGACGCTCCTTCTTTTAACTTATATGTCTCCAGGTTAAAGAAATACTTATTAGAAAAAGCATTTTATAGCGTTAAGGAATTTTATAGTGAATAGGTAATATTAAAATTGTTGACATTATAATAAGAAACATGAATATTTATTAAAATTAATTATTATTGACATTAAATATTTGATTAGGCATAAGTAGGTTATAGGAATAGTATTAAATTGACATGTTAAAATTAATAATTGTATAAATTTAAATGTATTATTTTATTTTTGACATGTGCTCTTATGCAATAAAATATTTTGACTTTGACTTTGACTTAGTTAAAATTATGCATAAAGGATGCTGCTCTCTTACGAAAATACTCGTTCATGTCTAATATTACGGGAGGTCACGACAAATTTGGCAACGATCACCAATATGGCTGATCGGAAGCTCACAAGATAAAGGGCAACTCCGTGATGCCAAATATGTCGGTCTGCCTGCGCTAAGTGGTTGCGTTATCGAAATATGGCGCCTGCAAAACCAGTTATTGTTCCCAAAAAAAAACGATAAGTAAAATGGCTGAATAAAGTACAGAAAGGAAGTACCGGTTGCACTCATGTGAATTCTGCTAAAACTGAACAAATATTTGGTCGCGTTTCGAAGTTCAGCTCGTTTAAAGACCCTTGATCGTTGCCAAAAAAAAACGATAACGGAAATGGCTGAATATGACGTGGTATAAAGTATCAGTATGTACGAGCTTAATGCACCAAAACTGAAAAAATCTTTGGTCGCGTTTCGTAGTTATTGAGCGGTCTAAGTTACAATATCTCATACATTGTTGGAGTATTTTTTCAAAAGCATTGGATAAATCAAGTTCAAACATATTTTTGGGGAATAAGCACAGTGTCAAAAACATCCTCCTACACTTCTTTAGCAAACCTACCCTCCTCCGGTTAGGGGTAAGTAAGATCTGGTATCCAAATAGAAGACAAGTCCTTCCTCATCTACCGAAGCTTTTCCTTTTTGAAATGTCACCTCTAGTCTTGCTTTGATGTTCAGTGCCGTTCATAGAATTTTTAGACAGTTGCGTTTGGTTTTCATTAATTTCAAATCAGGTGTACAAAAGCCATCTACTATCAAGCTAACTGTTCGGAAAAATTCGGTAATTGTTGACGCTCAAGCTGAGAAAGACACTGTTTACTCTGTGCTATTGTTTGCGTTATTTATGTCATTGTGTGCTACTTATCTATAGGAATGCACACTAATCTGTATCCGCATGGTTGCGCGGCACGCATGTATACATTTTACCGGAATAGTTTGTGTCTTTCCCGTTAAGCGCACAGTGGCGCTTTTGCAACGCGATGCGAAGTGGCGTCGTTGAGCGGCAGGTAAGATTCCGATGATACGCCAACAAATTGAGCTTGTTTATACTTTTAGAAGTTTCTTTATTGATAACAGGAATATTAGACGTAAGGATCAAATAAAATCAGTTTATATTTAGCAGATTGGCAGGGTGTTTTAATGTCTATTATTGAATTTAAGCTGTAGTATGTATTTTTTTAATGTTTCGTCATACTCGTACATAGGCTTTTATTATATCAGTCTGCCACTAAACACGAGATCTGAAAAGGGCTCAAAGCTTTGGGGATGAAACTAGTTGCAAATCCATCATCATCATCATAAATCAAAAGAAACGCAGCATTTGAAAAATAAACTCACTTTAGAACTATAAACGAAGCCTTTTTATAATTATTATCATCAAACCTCGATTTGACGGTAGCAATTATGTAATGATGTCGTTACGTTCATTAGAACGTAACTACAACTATTAAGTTTAAGGGTTGTTTTTCGTTAAATGTCGATGTGGATGAAAAAAAAATGAATAGGATCCAGCCTCTCTAGCACACTAGCGTTTATCGCTGACATAAAACATTCGTCCCTTTTGCACACGCATACTGCTTAGAACGGGATAAATGCTTTATGTCATCGATAAAAGCTAGCGTGCTAGGCCCCCAGAAACTGATAAGATTCAGCAGGTGAGAAAGAATTTGTCTTCCATTTGGATACCAGATCTTACTTACCCCTAACCGGAGGAGGGTAGGTTTGCTAAAGAAGTGTAAGAGGATGTTTTTGACACTGTGCTTATTCCCCAAAAATATGTTTGAACTTGATTTATCCAATGCTTTTGAAAAAATACTCCAACAATGTATGAGATATTGAAACCTAGACCGCTTTATAACTACGAAACGCGACCAAAGATTTTTTCAGTTTTGGTGCATTAAGCTCGTACATACTGATACTTTATACCACGTCATATTCAGCCATTTCCGTTATCGTTTTTTTTTGGCAACGATCAAGGGTCTTTAAACGAGCTGAACTTCGAAACGCGACCAAATATTTGTTCAGTTCTAGCAGAATTCACATGAGTGCAACCGGTACTTCCTTTCTGTACTTTATTCAGCCATTTTACTTATCGTTTTTTTTTGGGAACAATAACTGGTTTTGCAGGCGCCATATTTCGATAACGCAACCACTTAGCGCAGGCAGACCGACATATTTGGCATCACGGAGTTGCCCTTTATCTTGTGAGCTTCCGATCAGCCATATTGGTGATCGTTGCCAAATTTGTCGTGACCTCCTAGTCTATAACTGAGATAGATCAATCCTTCAAGTAACGAGCAAATCCACAAGCAAAACTCCCTTTTATCTGATCGAAACAGTACCGATTTATTTATCGTAACTATGTTACTACATGCCCTATCACTGTTTTTGTCACGAGCATTTAGCTACTCATATAGGTAGGGTAGGTATATCTATATGAGTAATAACTTAATGTTAATCTTAACTGCTGGATTTGTAAAAAGGAATGCATGCTTAATGAGCTTGACAGACAAACTCATATTCGTAATACTGTGCTGCAACAAGAGACGTTTAAATTTTCCAATCCTATTACCCCTAGAGGTCTTTATTTGTTTCTCTTCAGATGGAAATAATCAGTCGTTTTATTCCATTTCTGTTTGATAAAACACAAAATACACAAAGGAAATCTTTTAAATGAGATGTTATTTACGGTATTAAATATAGGTTTACAACAGTCGATAAACAAGTAAACCCTTTGAACCACGAACCTCGTAAATCATCGATAACGTCTGACATTGAAATGAAGCTCGAACTGTGAAGGTAGTTCAAGTTGTGTGCATGACACTAAGTTCAAGGCATAGTCTATCTATAACCTGGAACAGCAGGAAGCAAAGAACCAATAGCAGATGAGTAATGAGTAGCAAATTGAACGTCGGAGGTAAGAAGCAAGTAATTTTGGACTATAGAATCACAATTGTTCTTTAAACCGAAGCCCTGATAGGTTTTAAAAAATAGATTGCTATACTAAAAGATCCGTCAACGGCTCATTATGGGAACAGCGGTCATGACCTGACAGTGAATGTAAAGCGATCTCTGATTCTAATTCCGTTGATGATTGTTTTAATTGTCCTTATATTCCGAATTTTTAAAGATAACATTTTAGATATTTGTAATTTAGAAGTTGTCTAGATTCTCCGAATAATATTCTCTTAAAGTTAACGAAGAAAAGATCTACAGGTTTTTGCTTTCACTACTACAGCTAGTTATTATTGTATCATGACTCAGCTGTTTAATGTACATTTTGTATTTCAGAACAAACCTTCCTAAAGAGATCATGGGCTTCCCTGACTTCCCGATTCCGGAGAGTGACAAGTCCTACCTCCCTGCCAAGGACATGCTGGCTTTCCTGCAGCTCTACGCAGACAAACACGGAGTCACGCAACACATCAAGGTAAACTTATTTAAATTTACCAAACCCAAATTATGATGAGTTACCAAAAGAGTTTCCATATTTAGTCAGGTTGGAAAAGGAAATACCGCGAAATTGATTATTTTTAAAATATGCTTGCTAGTAGATCTCCAGTGGCCCTAACATGACCGGCCATTTTTAGTTTATCTGCGTTTATCTCTATGTACGTCACTTTCCTATGATACTAGTTTAACAGAGACGCATGGAGGGTTAGACTACTGGAGTTTTAAGTTGATTTTACAATGGTCGCCCTCAGTATGACTTTTAGCCTCATCTTATTTTCGCCATTAATGTCAATATCACCATCCACAGTTCAAACATCACGTGCAGCTCATCAAGCCACGAGTCACCGCCGCGGGCGAAGTCTGGGACATCACGTTCAAGTCCCTGGAGACCGGGATCTCGGAGACCAGGGAGTACGATTACGTCTTCGTCTGCAACGGCCACTACAACACCCCGTTCATCCCTAACATACCAGGACTTAAGGAGTTCCAAGGTGAATAGCTGAAGTAGTATTCAGTAATTAAATATCTGATGGTTTAACCTATCACTTCTAATAAAATACCAATTATTCTTTTCCCAGGCGACATAATGCACAGTCACGACTACAGGGTACCTGATATCTTCGCCAACAAGCGAGTCCTGGTTGTAGGCGCGGGACCCTCGGGGATGGACATTGCTCTAGAAGTGACTTCCGTGGCTTCTCGGGTCGTATTAAGCCACCACCTCAAGGAGCAGCCGAAGACTGTGTTCCCAGAGAACTTGGTGCAGAAACCTGACGTGGAACGACTCGATGGAACCCGGGCGGTGTTCCTTGATGGCAGTGTGGAAGAAGTGGATGTGGTGTTCCTTTGTACAGGTGAGAAGAGTTATGTAACTGTAATCATTGGCAAATGGCAACACAAAACCAAAATCATACGTTTATTTTTTTACGAAAAAGGAAGGCAAACAAGCAAGTGGGTCACCTGATGGTAACTGATCACCGCCGCCTATAGACACCCGCAACACCAAAAAGATAGCAGATGCGTTGCCGACCCAGAGGGCAACGCACCTGCAATCTCTTTGGTGTTGCAGGTGTCTTAGGCGGTGGTGATTACTTACCATCAGGAGCCCCGCTTGCTTATTTTCCTTCCTATTTCATAAAAAAATGAATGACTGTAAATTCTTTATTGTACAAAAACATAAATTACAAAAAGAGATACAGTGATGAATAGTCGACCAAGAAATTGCTTGACCACTTTGAACCTTATCCCTTTGTAATACGGTCGAAAAGTGGTCAAGCAATTTCTTGGTCGACTATACAAAGGCAAACTTATAAGATAAGGATAAGTAAGTTATCCTTCTAATAGTTGCATTTCACTGATTTTTTCCTATTTCCCAGGTTACCTGTACAACTTCCCGTTCCTCCATGCGTCGTGTGGCGTGGGCGTGGACGACAACTGCGTGGAGCCTCTGTACAAACATCTCGTCAACATACAACACCCCTCTATGTGCTTTGTGGGGGTTCCTTACTACGTGTGCGCGTTCTCCATGTTTGACCTGCAGGTGAGGGGTTGGACATTCTGGCTGCAGACTGTGGAAAATTACATTGAAACTTGAAAAAAAAAGGAAATGAAAAATATTTAATTAAAAAGGTTTAACACGTTGGTGGTTGACAGATAGTAAATACTTATGTTAACACTGTGCCACGATTCAACGAACGTTATTTGCCTAAATCTATAATCTTATATATCTATAATCTATAATCATCTACACTGGGCTAGCCCTGTCTCGTAGAATGACACTCGACTTGATTACCTGTCTCAAATTTACCAATCAGGCGTTAAAGAATACAAAAACTGTTATGTAAAACTTTTTTTCTTTAACTAAACTATTAATAATCTAACAAGAAGAGATCTTAATATACGACACTGTAAGGAATACGTGTGGATGTGTGTGTGTGTGTGTGTGTGTGTTTGTGTGGTATTTTATGACAATTCGACCCTCCTGCTTTCGTCAGGGACTGTACGTTCCTCACTTACATATTAGCATGATGATGAATCTTTCACTTACAAATAATCATGAGCAAGCTACTTAGTTAACCAGACTAAAAGGCTTTCTTAGATTAAAGTGTAACCAAGTTGCTATAGTCATACTTGTAAACTCCCTTAAATACTTAATTCTTGCTTTTGACAAAGTGAATAGTGAATAACATCATTTAATTCTTAATTTTCATTTAAGTACAAATTGGTTTTTATTATGTGTTAGGTTTCAGTTTTCCCAATGGTTCTTTAACCAACACTGTTAGCCTACAATCTCAATTTTCCCCCAGGTGCGATACTACGTGAGGTCTATGAACGGGACCTTCAAGCTGCCCTCCCAGGAGGCGATGAGGAAGCATTGGGAGGAAGAGAAGCTGGACCGTGCTGCCCGGGGCTACACCAAGCGGCAGACGCATATGATGGGGCCAGATCAGGTAATGCCATCCTTTAAAGAAGCTTGCGTTTAAACTTTACCTAGACTCTGAATGCTTTTTCTTTATCGTGGTTGGTTACACACTTATCGATGTAAATCGGCGTCATCCGGTTCGAAGGACCTTTCTGTCTTCCTAAGAGAGCAAAAGCCATCTTATTCTCACGGAAATCTAGTTAGTAGTAATAGCTTACTAAACTACGTTTCGTACGTTTTGTCGTACCGTGAGTAAGAGATACGGATGTCCATCGTGGCTGGAGCTAAAGGTAGGCAACGGATAAGCGATCATTTTCTTGTGATAGTTGGTCGTTGGAAATATTACTTTCTTTCGAAGATGGATCGTTATTTCATTAAATCTAATAAATGAAGAACTGGTCTAACGAGATGATCACCGGAAGGAGTTGAAACCCTCGGACGGATAGCAGCAATATCCCAATTTTAGGTGATGACTTCGATTCGATTACATTACATAGAACAAGCATAGTTAAAATATTATTTTCACTTAATTTAAAGCCTTAGAGATATATGTACGACGGGAAAATTGGCATGCTTTCTCTTTAGTATGACCAATATTTATCCTGTGAAATCAATAACAATCCAAATTGGCATTTCTTAGCTACCTATCCGAGTTTAAAAAGAAAACGCTTCGGAGCAAAATACATACTAAGAAAAATGTACACTAATTATCGACACGTCAATTTGAATTTGCATTTTGCGTTCTGTGAATTTTGCTCCGAAGCGGAAGAAAATCCCAAATTCTTAGGTATTTTCGCGTCTTTTAGATACTTGTATTTATGTATAAGTAGTAAGTTTCACCTGTCTCAGGTCCCTACAGCATTTGGGGATAGAATTTTTGGACGAAAAACTATGTCGACCCAATTTGTCTCCAGTGACATTCCAAAGTAATGATTAATGGAAATACAATATTTAATAATAATACTTGATAAAATGTTTTAAAGTGAATAACTTTAACAATAAGTAACATTAAAGTGGTTAAAGTCAAGCAAACACAAGACGTGACCAATTTTAATTTAGAGCTAGATAATTACTTTTTTCTTAACTTAAGTATTCTTGAACATTCTTGAAATTGACATTAATATAACACTAAAAATAATAAAACAATCAAATTTTTTGCGGGTGGTAGGACCTTGTGCAAGGTCCGTCCGGATCGCTACCACCATCTTGCTCGCTAATCCTTCCGCTAAGCAGCAGTGCTTGCACTGTTGTGTTCCGGCGTGGAGAGCAAGACAGCCGGTGTAATTACTGGCACAAGAGGTATTCCATCTTAGCCCTCTGGGTTGGCAACGCATCTGCACTCTCTTTGTTGTTGCAGGTGTCTATAGGCGGTGGTGATCACTTACCATCAGGTGACCCACTTGCTTGTTTGCCTTCCTATGTTGTATAAAAAAAAAACATAAAAACTAAATACATATAAACTAAACATTAATACTGAAATTATAACTAGAAGATATCAAAAAAAAGGCCCCCTTGGCATGGTACCGAAGATACTGGCAGTAGTACCTCACTGTAAAGTTAAGCGCTGTGCGAGGTAGCTGCCAACTCTTTGAATAATGTTTTAATTATTGGATATTTAACGGGTTTTGTGTCGTGTTTCATTTTAATTAATTTTAACATTTTTAATACACTTTCAAACGTAATAAAGGAACAAACCATATACCTCCACAGCGCAAAAAAGTAATCTCAAGGGTCAATTGCCCTTTTTATAGAAGACATTGGAATTATTGATACAGGAACGTAATTACATCGGAATCAGGGTAAACAGCCGATAAGGAAACTAATGGAGACAGACTCACAATGCCGAGCTGTTGCTATAAACGGATAAGGCCTTGCTCTGCGAATGTGATAACTGGTTTAAATTTTTTACAGCCAATTTAATTATTCTGAAGCATAACAGTGTGTATTTTAACAACTTCATTGGAAAGGTGGTGACTGCGGTAAGGGTTGTCAAATAGGTTTATGTATAAACAACTCATACAGGTGGCAGGAAGGCGCTGGTTGCATGCCGCTTCCAACCGGTCACTTTGGAAATCCATGGAGGCCTATTTTCAGTAGTGGACTTCTTGTGGCTGAGATGATGATGATGATGATGATGATAAACAACTTTATTATCAATGGCTTTAGAGCGTGATCAGTTCCCATATATTCGCGTGAATATTGAGATGTTTCAGTCAAGAATTATATTGCGTTGAAAAAAGACAATAACACCTTTTTAAAACATTTGAGTGAACAAACCCTATTGCCAATGGCTTTAACGAACGTGCAGTACAGAATTTTTTGAGTACCACGTCAAGGATCTTTGAATAACATTCCAATATGCGTACAAAGCAACATTTTTAAGTTCTGTCCAGTTTGGCTTAGGTAACGTACCCATGCTTCGTGACCCATTCAGGGGGAGAGAGGAGTCTTCAAATTGCCACGTTTGGTCACTATGGGGGGGGGGGTTGTTTTTATCACGTAGTCAATATCTCTAGGGAAATATCACGTTTTTCCAGCTATACTCAAATGTTAATTATAGGTATGCACGCACTCTTGGAGTCACGCGACAAGCGCCGTATCAATAAAGACAAATAGGAACCATTTTTTTTTACTGTCTCTTGGCAAAAACTGATTTAAAACCACATTTATGAGGTGTTACGTGAAAACTAGAGAGAGGGGGGTCTTAGCATTTACTACGGGTGGTCACTGAGGGGGAAGGAGGTTAAAAAACTGTAAGAACTGGTTCAGGTAGTATGGCTACGTTCCTTTAGTGTTCTCGACTGATTGCCATTGTTAAACCCTGTGTTGCATTGTGTGCTTAGCATCCTGGTCAGGTCAGGGTTCCGTCGGTTTCCGTCGACGTACGAATCCTTTCGTTATCCTTTGGTTCTTTTAGGCTGAGTACTACGTGTCCCTCTCATTAGAGAGCGGGGCGGCGCCCCTGCCAGCAGTATTCACCAGCATTCACAACAACAGCAGCCAGAAGTTCCTGGACGATCTTGTCCACTACCGGAATGACATCTACTGTGTCATTGATGACGAACATTTCGTCTGCTATACCAAGGCTTAAAGTGGATGTCAAATGCTTATAAAAAACCAGAGTTGGAAGGTTCCAGGAGTGTGATTTTTGATTATCACCGGGTGGCTAAAGCTCGCCAAAATGGCTGTTTAGAGATTCGGCCATTTTGGTGAGCTTTAGTCAACGTTTGAGATTCAAGAATTGCACTTCAGTTACAGAATTGTTACTTATATGCCTATGATTAGGTTAACTGTCATGTTTCATTGTAGGGGTTGTTGTTAATTTTGACAGCCAGCAGTAAAAGAAGTAATGGGCACTCGAAGAGGTCAAATAAAAGCTTTTACTCTCTTAACAATAGATCGTATTTGTGTGGACCTTTTTGAACTATTTATTAACTGTGTAAGTAGATAAGTATCTGCTGCTAAAAAAGTATGGATTTAAAATAGGTACTTCTTGATAATTTGTAATTAAAATGTGCCTTGTTTTAAATAGTTTTTAAAAGATAGGTACAAATGTAATAAAAGGGTATCTGAAATATTTAGGCAAACCATTTAGTTTTAATAACACATATTTAATGTTGCACTTTGAATTATAACAAACATATTTTATCAATGTTTTATAATGTATGCCGCAGCTGCTAATGGTGATAAATACAGACGATTTATATGTATCACTTGTTTTTCAATAGCACTAGTGATAAAGTTAGTAATTTGCCTCATTAGTCTAATTACCTATGATCTGTAAATACCACAAATATAGATGTATCGTACACAGATAGGTCGCCTATATAGTCTGTGGTATGATCTGAGTTATCTAAGTACCTAGGTACTAAATGAAGTGACAACAGTGGCACGTTTCACGAAGCTACAAGTTACAATTTTACAAGTCTAAACCGGCAACATTGGTCCTTATGCCCATTGCCATTGGTCATTATTGACCAATGTTGCCGGTTTAGACTTGTAAAATTGTAACTTGTAGCTTAGTGAAACGGGCCACAGTAAACATTATAGTAAAAACAACGTGAATAAATTATAATAATTTAAAACACAAAGATACTATTTATTTTTTCATCAAATAAATAAATGTACGTGGGTACAGTCAGCAACGAAAGTCCATGAACACATCCTAATTTCCAAAACACCTGCACACTATAAAGTTCCATATGTTACTGAACAGGAAGATATACAAATGTCTGTGGACATTTGAGAATAACAAAAGTCAATAAACATCGATTTTTCAATAGTTGCTGAACATGTCTGACTACATAATTAGCTGATATGTACAATATCAATAGTCGCTGAACATGTCTGACTGCAGAATTAGCTGATCTCTTAATTATCAATAGTTGCTGAACATGTCCGATTGATTAAATAGTTTAAGGTTACACGCCAAATGAAAGAGATGAAACGCTCACTGACAAGTGAGTACTCTTCTCAGTGATTGTCAAAATTCAAAATTCGAAGAGATGAGCGTAATTCTCAGTGAAAAGAAAAATAGGTCAGGCTAAATTAAATCTTATCGCGTATCGTCAATGTCACACTGGTTCTATTATGTCAATTTCTCACTTTACCTGTAGTAAGTAACATATTCATTAACCCGAGATAAAATAAAATCTTATGTCATTTAAAACAAAGCTCAGTTTACCTTAATACTTTTAAAATCAATAATGTAATGACCGTTAAGACAAAGCACATTGAAAAATTTGCAGGGTATGGTAATGGTAATGTGTCGAAACTGGCAAACGCAAGGCACGGAAAGCTTAGGTTTCAGGTTCGAGTCCTGCCATTACCCTAATTTTTCTTTGTGTGTGTGTGTGTAATTATACATATACCATTCAGCGACTATTCCAAATATTTAAACAATGGTAGTGTTCAGCGACTTTTGTAATTAAGCTGTTCAGCAACTTTTGGAATTATGCTGTAACGTAATTTTTGAAATTACGCTATTCAGCGACTTTTGTAATTATGCTGTTCAGCAATTTATGGAATTATGCTGTCCTGTAATTTTTGGAATAAACCTGTTCAGCGACTTTTGGTATTTCATGGTGTAAATGTAATTTTGCTCTTAACGCAGTTCAACGACTTATGGACAAATGACCTGTTTAGTGACTTTTGTAACGTTATTGTGTTCGGCGACTTTCGTTGCTGACTGTACTAAGAACTCAAAAAGACCAGCACAAACACTAAGGTCGATATATTTAACTTAAAAATATGTCGGGAACAAATTAAAAATCTTAACTTTGTGCTATTCTAATTCTATATTTTCTTTAAGTATAATAATATAAGTAGCTATCCGTCTGTCTGTCCTCACATCTTTGGCCACGTACTCCTTCTAAACCACGCAACGGATTTTGATACAGTTTTCACAGTCATTTAGATATTTTTATAGGGGAGGTTTTTATGTGCATTTCATCTCGATTGTCCCCGTGTGAAGCCGGGGCAGGTGGTTAGTATATTATAGGCATAACCAAATTAGATTTCTATATAGAATCAGATATATTGTGTAAGTTTTACACGTAGTACGAAGAAGACTGTTTTCGCTTGGTAAGAACTTTCTGTTAAATGTCCAAGGGGGTTCCACTCTGCACTGTAGGTACGCTCGACCGCCTTGCCTATGGCATAGGCAAATCGCAGTAGGCTGTCGGCTTGCCGCGCGTCCGCTCGCTCGCCCCCGTCATGTCAGTGTAATTAAAAACGAATGCCGCGCCACGGACGGGGGCGGTGCGTTCCTTTTGACTTGCGCCGCCTGGCGCATAGTGTTTAAAGTAATACAAACTTATTGAGCGTGTTAAATAGAATTTGAATTCGTTTAATCGCGGTCGTAAAAAAAAATTGTGTACGTTTAGTACTAATATTTATTCTGTGATATTACCTTTAATACTTACCTAATTACTTAGGTACCATAATTGTTCCGTTACGTCGTTTGTTGTTTAGACAAGGCAGGAATTCGGGGTTTCTTTTTACCTACTGGGGCCCTAAGATGACGGGCCAAGTTTACCTAACCTAACCTAGTTTACCTTGGCATAGACGCAGGGAGGCATTAGGTCGGACCGGGCCGGTCGGCCACAGTTGGCATAAACATTTTTCATACACCTATTATGCCTTCATTTAAGATATTTGATAACCATCCCTTCTGGCGGCAATCGGGTAAAAATGAATATTTTCTGGTTTGGCTGTAGGCGTGGGGATAGGGGTACATTCAGTGCCAATCATTTTCTAAACGGTACCCTAAATCTAAAAATTTCTTATAAGTAAACTATGTTCAAAATTTCAGTTTTTCTAGCACCCTTGATAGTTTCTGGTACTATTTCTATTCTGTGCCTATAGTAAAAATCTAAGTCATTTATTTCCTACAAACAGTGCAAATTAAACAACACAGTTTACGAAGGCGTTTGAATTAAACAACAACAACAAAAAGCATTTATTTACAACATAAATAGTATTTAATTAAACAAATCAATCAATGGTCGTTTCTATTTACCAATACACCAGGAACGCATGAGACGCTAGCAAGTAGCACTTACAACTATCACTATAGCACGCCCACCACGTCTTGATTATTTCACTCGCCGCCAAGCACTGATTGCGACACAACTGGCCACTTGCAATGATTTTATCAAGTACACTGTTTACGTTAACCGATATCTTATTGCCTTTAACTATATAAATAAAGGTCTTAATCGATTGGCGCTATGCCAATTCGACCTCTCGCGTTTATACATACCTAGTATTCGCGGATAACGGTTATTTGTTATGGATATATAACTGTTAGATGTACAATATAGCTAGAACCGGTTGCCTTATCGGCATTCGTTTTTACTACTGATATGATAATGATACGTTCACTAGCCAGTGGAGGTAAACCGGACGGTTGTGTTTATAAATGTTACGATAGTTTCCTGTGTTGCAATTTGAAGTATGTTTTGAAATTGTAAATTGAAAGCTATACATGATTTTATTATGTCAGTCAGAAATCTGTTCACCTCTATGGTCGGGACTTCAACTCGCTGTTTTCGCCGAGTACCTAATCCGGCAAACGAAATAGATGTAATTTTATTTTTTACGTGAATAACAGAGATAACAAGAATGACCGAAATAATAATAATGTCTCAACATAAAATAAGAGGGCTAACATTTATTTCTAGAAAAAGCTTCAAATATTTGTCATGTATAGTCGGCAGCAGAAATATATACATACCTAGCCCAAGAGGGCAAACAGACATTCACACGACTCTATTGTTAAGAGAGTAAAAACTTGTGGACACTGACTAAGCCAGATATATTCACGAATTGGGAGCAAATACCTAACTATAAACTTCTGGTATGTCTTAATTTTATATGTCAATAAAATATTTTTCGTTGACTCAACCTGCGTATTATTCTTGTTCGCAGGAAAAATACTACGCGTCGCTTGCTGATGAGGCTCAAACTAAGAACCTGCCCGCAGTGATCACGAGGATCCGGGAGGAGAGCTCCAGCCGATTCCTCCACAACCTCCAGAACTACAGGCAGGATGTCTACAAAATCATTGACGACCAGACTTATGAGATCATCAGTAATGGAAAAAGTGAAATTCTTTGTTGACCCTACACAGGGAACTAAGGATTTAGTTAAGGTATAGCTTAAGAATAAGGACAGCATCTTGCAACGTACTTACAAATAATATTAATATCCAGCGTGAATCTAATTTTGTACTTACACATTATATTGACAATATTGTCATTAAAAAGAAAATTTTCAGTTTGTTTGGCATGTGACTGATCATGGTTATAAAACAGAGCTTCAAAAATTTGCAAATTGTTACATTTATGTAGCTAACAATAGGTTAGATTTAGATTAGATCCAATTACATTTCTCAAAAAAAAAACACAACACGCTATGCAGCATCGTGCAAGCATACTGTTAAGATTGGATTGGGTTGAAATTACGTTGATTTACTGTGGCAGTAAAAACAAAAGTAGTCTCTCCTGTCAAAAGTTAACAACTTGAGTACCCCATTGATTGTATGTACATACAATCTAGGCCAGAGTCGGCTAGACAAGATATGCGGATGAAGATGACCAAAGGCGTCTCTGCCCATGTAGCGCCCGTGTGCAAACATTACCCTAGTGCCCCCTAGTAAGCGTGCGGTCAAGATGGAATGGATACAAAGTACAAGTAACAGCGCCCCCTAGGACCGCTGCGCCCGTGTGCAACGCACACCCTGCTCCATAGGTAAAGACGCCTCTGAAGATAAGACCTTAAAATATGGGACTATAGACCTGTAAATGCCGTTGATAGGAAAGAAATTTGTGAACCTAATTCTAATTTTGACCCAATTATGAATAAGTAATATCTTACTTAACTAACTTTAATAAGGATAAGTACAGCAATTGTAATGGTTCAGGCTTGAAACGTATTGTTTTCCCAAAATGCGTGCCTTCCATGATGTCAGCACGTCTGTTGTTTAATATCCGCTTTTCAAAATATCAGCTTCTTACAATGTCTCTGTCCAAAAATGACAGTTTGCGTGTCTGCTTCCCAGAAAGTAGCTTTCTTATCCACAAAATGTATGTGTTCTTAGGTTTCCAGAAAAATCTTATTAACAAAATGGCACATTCCTAACAGCTAAAGTCGGTTTTTTAATCAGGAGACACAATTGACAGGTAATTTATATGGGATATGTTAAGAAGTGTATGTGATGAAACGTCAATTTAGTCTCTAGGTTAAAAAAAAGACTACTATATCTTTAACATAGCAGGTCCAGAAAAAATAGCCATACGTTGAGACTTTTCTAATCTTTTACCAAAAAGTTGAAATTATGGGAAAATGAACAAAATAAGACGAAGGAAAGAATAGACTTCATAAAAAGGCGAACTTAATGAAAAAGCACAAGCACAACTTGTGATAATGCTTGATATTAGACTAAAACTGAAATTATAGGATGTAAACATTACAAATATAACACTTGAAACTGCACACATTCCAAGTAAGAGACACTTCGATAAAGGTGACAAAATAGGAACGCTGACATTGGGAGAAGGGAAACATTTAGAGAAATGTTTTTTTTTAATACAGACATTTCAAGCCCAAGCCATTTTATAATATTAAGTTCACTAGTACTTTAAGTAGATATGGGATTAATGACGTTTAGCATTTTAGTATAATATTGTCAAGTTTTAACTATTCCTTCTGTTTATTGGAAGATTTTAAATACTTTGACTTCGCCTATGTATTAGAATAAAAAGTGGTGCCTACTGGTATTATAATTAAATAAAAAACATGAATCAGCCAAAAATATTTTATTTAAGCGTATTTTATAATCTTTATATTATCAATGCTGATATATTATTAATCTTTAATTCTAATATTTATGGCTTCCCTGATTATAATAATTACTGGGGATTGTTGGTAAAGTTCACGGCTATAACTAGGAAGCAGGAATTTGAAATGTCAGTGCCGCCACTAAGAATCTTTAGCCAATCGGAGAACTCAATAGTTCAGTTAGCCAATCAGGAAGAGATTTGAAGATTCAGTGGCGGCATCTGCCGAGTTTCACCGTGAACCTTACCGCGCCGTGTTAGTGGATACACATTGGGCCGAGCCACCACACCATCAACAGTTTGTACTTATTTATAATAGCTTTGCTTCACGTAAAATAAAAAGTTACCTCGTTATATTATAAAAATACTATTTATTTTAATATTGTTTCCAAATTCGCACTTTTCGTTTTTTTTCTTTATTATAGATACGTGTCAAATTTTAGATTCCGATTAGGTATACGTGATATATATTTTGTATATAAAATTTAACAAAAAAATAAATCTTAAAGTAAACTTAGGCTAAACTTAGGAATAAAAGTACATCTGATAATGATAACGAAAAAGTACAACGCACGCAAAACGAAGTCAATAGAAACATGAATGCTTCTGCGTAACTCATTTGGCCACTTCTAAGTAAATAATGTAAGTAAGTCTACGGTCCTACTGAGTAACTCTTCATTTAAGGCTGATTCCTTTCCCTCATTTTCTTACAAACGTTTGGCCGCTCCGTACAAAACCTACCCTACCTGGTCAACCAGCTCCCGCCTCCTCAGTCCCTTTAAAACGTAATCGATATGAATTAAAGGATAAAAGAAGGGCTAGCCCCATGGAAACTATGCATACATACTACATAAAAATATAGAAAGTCAATTTTGACGTAAATGGCAAATTTTATAGCAAGCCGACAATCGAGAAATTGTGGTGACACCATAGTGTCCTTATCCTCCGAACCTACCTAGATATATACAGACTTAACTACGGCGAACATAAACGAATTATATCAAGCGTCTAGCACCATTCCGATATAAAGGTATACTCCGATCAACATAAAATTATCAAACAATTAGATAAAATTGCGAAAAACAATAATAACAAAGGCCCCGCGGGACCCGCTAGAACTTTCCCTGAATATTAAAAGACACTGGTTAATTTTGAATAAAATAATGGACTAGCTGAAACAGTATTGCGTTCAAAAACAGACGTCAAGAGAAATGAACGTACATAAAATCTAATAGCATATACAACTACCTAAACACTGAGACGACAGCGCTACACGTATAAAAAATAAATCACATATCGTCGATCACCAAATGATCACTTCAATTTTGACCTTACAATACAACGCTTGTCAAAAAGTCTATATTGTCTCAAATCGCCTCTGAATCCTTCCACTCATACTCGGCCCAAAGGAAACAACATTCCGAATCAAAAAACCGCTAAATATTACAACGTAACAAGGGTAACTAACATACTGGGTCATACTTCGTTAAAGAACGTCTCAAACGAGGACGGTAAATCTGAAAAACGTCACAAATTTGAGCCTCGAAAATCTAGATTGTACTTTAAGACCTGTATAAGTGACTCGCTGAAAGTCATTCACGCTACGTAAGTTTCAGGATAACATCCAAAACCGAGAGGAACTACTGAAACTGACGCTAACACCGAGACAGACAAAGTGTAGTTCCTTTTATCTAACATCACTAACACAAATTTGAAATCGGATAAATTAATCCTAAGCACAGATCAAGATTGTTCGATTGAACTGTACTTTAAATTCAATGACACAGAATAACAGTATTGCATACAGAATGGACATATACCGCCTCGCGATTTCAAATACCGCAGCTCCATTGACGGAAAACTGACGATGCGCGCGCGCACAGGCCCATTTAGGGAACGCGCGCTCGTTTAACGTCAAAACTGCACCGTTATTTACAGTCGAACTACCAGGGCAGCATAGCCGGCTAGACGGAGGTGTCATTATATCTCGGACTACTGCGTGGGGTCGTAATAGCCGGCGAGGCACACGTTGTTTTTACATACAGAATGGTCACGCATGGCACCGCACCGAATCGCAGCCGACGCCTCGTCTTACATTGACGGAAAACTGACGACTTATAGCAACGTCACTGCGTATGAGCGCCAAACGAGCGCCCTTTCAACATCAAAACTGCACCGTTATCTCGAGTCAATCTACCAGGGCTGCATAGCTGGCTAGGCGGTGTCAGCGAACGGTATATCGGGCTCCATCCGCAGCGTCTGCTGCGTGAGGACGTAATGACCGGCGACACGTCGTTATTGCATATAGAATGAACACGTATCGTACCCTTAGATCGTACCGCACTAAAAGCCCAGGCCTCATCCTCTATTGACGGAAAACTGACGACTAGCAACGTCCTAGCAACGCCCTTTCAACATCAAAACTTCACCGTTATTTCAAGTCAATCTACCAGGGCTGCATAGCCCGCTAGGCGGTGTCAGCGAACGGTATATCGGGCTCCATCCGCAACGTCTGCTGCGTGGGGTCATAGTGGCCGGCGAGGTAGTAGACGTCGTTGTTGTCGTAGACGCAGCTGTAGCGCGCCGGGTCGTCGCCCATGCGCTCCTGGTACTGCGCCAGCGGCAGCACCTCGCACTTGTGCGATATCGTCTGCACGTCGTTCTCGTCCGTGTGCGGGGACTCGAACAGGCCGCCCTGGAACGCGATAGGTTTAAATCAGCGTTATAAAAAACGTAAGCAAATACTAATTAAATGGCGGTTATTTTAATATTGTCAATTTTCACTAATAAATTACCTCATACTAAACTTTCCTACTACTTCTATCTCGATTGGAAAGCTTAAGCATAATTTATATTTTCGTGATTTTATAATTTGTACCTTTGAAGTCCTAAACTTGTAAAATATGTTTTTTTTTCTTTTTAAATTCTTCCGTCACAAATACATATTTATTACCCGACTACGGCAAAGCCAAAAGGAAGGGTTATGTTTTTTTAATACCGTTTTGGAACCAGAAGAACTTGTCTAAAACGTTTAACTTGCGATAATCTTACAAAACAAATCTATGCCGCTTCGCGGGTGGTTGGATCTTGTGCAAGGTCCGCCCGGATCGCTATCACCATCTTGCTCGCTAAGCATCGATGTTTACACTGTTTTGTTCCAGCGTGGAGAGCAAGACAGCCGGTTTAATAACATGCAGAAGAGGTATTTGTTCTTAGCTTTTGGGGTTGGCAATGCATCTGCAATCTCTTTGGTGTTGCGGGTGTTTTATCTACACTACTACACTAATATAATAAAGAGGTAAACTTTGTTTGATTGTATGTAGGGGATAATCTCTGGAACTACTGAACCGATTTCAAAAATTCTTTAACAGATAGAAAGCTACACTATCCCTGACGGACAGAGGCTACCTACTAATTCCACGCGAACGAAGTCGCGGGCGTCCGCGTTTCATCCCGATCGGACAAAAAAAAATACGGCCGCCATTTTGGATCCGCCATATTGATTTTTTTTCAAGTAGCAACAATTTCCCCTCTCCTCCTGAGTGACAGTTTGTCGAATTCCCCCCTCTATCTCTACCGGTGTGCTCAAGATTTTCGCGTTTGAAGTTTCTATGGCCGCCATCTTGTTTCGGCCATTTTGAAAATCTTCGACCGGCTCACCTATCGGCCGGCAGTTCTCTACGACTTTAGTTTTGGAACTCGGCCGTATGTCTTACGGTTTCTGAGATCCGCACCTCACGATAAGTCTCCCTCAACGTTCAGGTCGGTGTCGTATTTTCCTTGTGCTACGATAGTGCTGTGTACAAGCGCTCACCGGGTAGCGCAGCGGCTGCGCGCAGGGCGCGGTCTCCTCGGGGTGGTAGAACCAGCGCACGCGCACGGCCATGGCGCCGCGCGCCTCCCACAGCGCCTCGACGCGCCCGATGTACGGCCGGTCCGCGCGCCCCGTCGACAGGAACACGGCCGCCTCGCCCACCTGCCCGAGCCGAGAGACAACCGGTCGTTAATTCAAAAAAACAAAGTCCCAAAACAAGCGTGGAACCGGAATTCCTGTAGTGAACGGTATGAGTATTACGGTATTCTAATGACTTTTACCTACACACATCATAAATGCTCTATAATGCGTTCAAAAACCGTAGGACATGACCATCACACTCGTGTGATCCTATTATGAAACCACACTCGTGTTTTAAGGCCTCTCATTAAATAACATTTGTATAAACTACTATTTTTTATTTACAAAATTGATAGAATTCGTTAAAAGTTAATTGTTAATTAGTTATTAGAAAGTTATTTGACACCAACTAGGCCAATTGACATTGACATACTAATAATGAAATTAAAGTCTACTAATAGCACGGGTTATGATAACATCCCAACCATAGTGATTAAGTCCTCTGAGCCATATAATAAATTTATCGCTCAGAGATGGAATTTTCCCTTGTAAACTAAAAACGGCACTAGTAAGACCTCTTTTCTAAAAAGGAGACCAGCACCATTGCGAAAACTATAGACCTGTTGCTCTTCTTCCAGTACTTTCCAAAATATTTGAGAGAGTAATCCATAATATTATATATAACTTTATTGAAAAATACCAACTTCTAGCTGATGAACAGTATGGTTTTCGACAGGGTAGATCTATTAAATTGGCCATCTACGATTTGATGAAAACAGTTTCAGAGTGCCTCAATAAAAAGATACCAGTTATATCTGTGTTTATGGACATGTCAAAGGCATTTGACTTCGTCTGTCACAAAACGCTCCTTATGCAACTGCTATATAATGAGAGGCCTTAAAACACGAGTGTGGTTTTATGAAGCGAGCGTCAGCGAGTTTAATAATAGGATCACACGAGTGTTTTAAGGCCTAATTATATACAGTTGCATACATTACTTTATCTACACATATATCATAAATGCTCTATAATGCGTTCAAAAACCGTAGGCAATGACCAGCATTATAACAACCAATATTATTATGAGAAATTTTCTAATTTGTTTCTATATTTGTTCAAATTAATTTTTATTACATTATTTTAAAGTGTACAGTCTATAGATATTTAATAGGTACCTAGCACTAGTAGATAGTAGCAATGCAGGTCATTGCCCTATGGCTTCTGAACCCATCATAGAGTACTTATGATATGTGTGTAGATAAAGTAATGTATGCAACTGTACATAATTAGGTCTTAAAACACTCGTGTGATCCTATTATGAAACTCGCTGACGCTCGTTTCATAAAACCACACTCGCGTTTTAAGACCCCTCATTATGCAACAGTTGCATAAAATACTATTATCTACACACATATCATAACTGCAAAAACCGTAACAGCAAAAAACCAACAAACAAGTATGGCGGCAACTCGATCTATCATGGCGAGGGAGATCGTTCCTTCCTGCTGCTCTGCAACCAGGGCCACGGCGGCTAGAGAAACGGAACTCACGTGCAGCGTCTCCTGGCCGCGCTGGATGGCGCGGTGGAACAGCTTGCGGTGGCGCGGGCGCGCCGTGCGGCGGTAGGGCGCGCCGGCCCAGCGCCACAGCGCGGCGCCCGGCAGGAAGGCGGCCATCTTGCTCACGCCGCCCGACGGCTCGGACGACGCCGACGTCGCTGACACTGTGCGCTTCTTGCTCTTCTGGAAGGTGATGGGTCAGATTGAGCCTTTATGCTCGCCAAGGTTCGTCGGAAACTTAAAAATAGCTTTATTCTTCTATCCTCACAGCATCTAGCGATCACATTGACGATTTTTATCTTCTAAAAGAAACTGCCTGAGCACAATCCGATAAACATAATTACTTTTAATTCGTTTAAAATAGGATCCATAACAGTACGTTACCTTTTTAGCAGCATCACTGGTCGAAGGCGCCGGTTCCTCTTCCAACCCGATGCCGCTGTCTTTCAAATTGTCTTTAGGATCTTCCTCCTTCTTTACGGTTATTTTACCCAAGTTACTAAAGTCCAGCACGGCAGTCTTCACCAACGGACTCTTCGATAGTACCGCCTTCTTAATCACAGTCTTCATCTTCTCATCTGGCGACTTCTCCACTGCAATCAACGTGGATAACCTGTCATTAGAATCCCCTGAGTCTTCGTTGG
This sequence comes from Ditula angustiorana, assembly GCA_963691745.1. Classification (NCBI taxonomy): domain Eukaryota; kingdom Metazoa; phylum Arthropoda; class Insecta; order Lepidoptera; family Tortricidae; genus Ditula; species Ditula angustiorana. Next base: position 1,522,063 of record OY829480.1, on the reverse strand, counting down.
ATTTGTTAGAGTCCATGTAGTCGGAGGAAGACTTCTTATTGTGATCGTCGCCCGAAGAGCTAGTCTCCTTGTCGGAGTGGTGTCTCTTCCTGTGTTTTCTGTGATGTTTTTTATGATGCCGCCGATGCTTGCAGTGTTCTTCGCAGCACTTGTGTTTCTTCTTCTTCTTTTTGACGTAGTCAGCGGAATTCGGGTCTTCTTCTGTAGACTGCAGACGCTTTAATTTCTCTTTCTTGTGCTTTTTGAGTTTCTTTCTGTCTCGGTGGCGGTCGGCTTCGTCTGCTTCTTTGGGCGCGGGCGCCACGAGTGCGACTTTGTCTGCGCTGGTCGACGCAATGACCTTTTTGTCTTCTGTGCTGTTGGCGCTGGTATTTCTTCTTCGTTTGCCGAGTGTGAACAGAGGGTTCTCGTATACTGGAAAAAGAAAATTGAGGCTGAGACGTGACATTTTGATATACAATGTTTTAAACTATTTGCAAAAAGAGAGCTTACCAAGAACCTAATGGCTTAATTTTAACTTTTTAAAGGCTAGACGTTTCAACAGCTGCGTTTACAGGGTTTTTGCAAACAGTCATTTTTAAAATCAAAATTTGCGCCAAAATGTGGCATTGTGCTGTCATCGACATAGAGGTCAGTCCCCAGGTAAGCTTTATTAAATAAATAACAGCTAATTCCGGCAAAGAGTTGAAATCATTCGACGATAAATCTTTATCCAACAATTGAAAATAGCTCAAGTCTTAAAGCGAATCAACCGGCCGCACTTGACCGACCCTGTCCGTGAAACTATAAAATAAATACCAGGCAATCATAACCACCCAGAGGCGCGGCAACTCACCAACAACAGGGTAGTTAGGCTCGAGGAACCGGATGTCCTCGATGGCTATGCGGCCCGAGTCGCCGTCGTCGAACTCGACGGCGACGAACCGCTCGGCGCGCGGCTCGGGCGCCGCCTCGGCCACGGAGCCCGGGTACAGGCAGCGGTACTGCTGCGACCAGTACGCGCACACGCGCGTGCCCGGCGCCAGCTCCGACACGCTGGACGGGGACACTTCCAGGATCTGCAAAGGAGGGGTGTTGGTAATGATTTTGCGAGTGTTTACGTATCGATAGTATAAATCGCTATCCCTATTTAAACAGGGGTTTTGGCGTGAAAGAATGAGTCTATGCTACAGGACAGGAAGACATCGACAAAAAACACTGGTCAGTAAAGATAAGTACGACTTATCCATAATTTTAGATCGCATTTTACTTCATAGCAATTTCGTTTCTTATAAACTTTCAGTGACTTTTGCACTTGACGTTTATACTCGTAATTAAGTTACACAACCACTCCATGACTCGGATATAAAACAGATGTACAAAGAAAACGTAGGTATCGCAAAATAGTTAAAACTTACAGCGTCTCTCAGTGTCTCCTCCCGCGACAGTATGTGCGCCTTGTTCCCGCGCTCGCCGTCCAGCGTGATGGCGTACACGTCGGGAGCTGTGACGGCGCTGAGCCGGCCCGCGTAGAACAGCCCGCCCATGGCCGTGAGCACGCGCGGCGACGAGTCCAGCTCGTCCTCCGTCAGCGTGCAGCGCGCCGCGGCCGGAGCGCTCGGCTCGGCCGGCGCCTCCTTCGCCTCCTCCCGCTCCTTGGACTTCAAGCTCTTCCGTCGTCTCTTCGCCCGGCGCCGCTCCTTCTCGCTGTCGCTCGACGCGCTCGCCCGGCGCATCGCGAACTCCAGCTCGGGCATGTCGTCCCGGGAGTGCTTCCGCGCCATCCTGTCCACCTTCTCCCTGTTCTTCTGCCGGACCTCGTTCAGGCTCTCCATGGACGAGCTGGCCGACCTGTCGAGCCCCCACTCGCCCTCCTCCTCCTCGGAGTGGACCTTCAGGATCGGCTCCGCCTTCAGCTTCGGGCGCACCTTGCTCGTGCGGTTGGCGTCCTCCCGCGACGGCTCGCCGCGCGAGCACACGATGCCGCCCTTCAGCTTGCCCTTGGCCAGCAGGTAGCCCACCAGGCTGCTCTTGGACTTGGGCTTCTTGGCCACGATGGTCTCGGTGGAGTCGGGGCTGCTGACCTTGCGCGGGCGGCCCACCTTGCGCTTCTTGCTGGAGCCGCGGTCCGAGCCGGGCGAGGCGGCGGGCGGCGCGCCGGGCAGCGCGGCCAGCTGCGCGCGCCGCTCGTCGCACTGGCGCTGCAGGTCGCGCAGGCGCGCGCGCAGGTCCTCCTCCATGGCGCTGACGAGCGCGCGCGCGCACGGCACGGGCGCCGCGTCGTGCGCGCAGCCGGCCGCGCCGCACGCGCACGCCGTCACGCGCCGCAGGCTGGCCTCCAGCTCGCCGCCGCCGCTCCGCGCCTCGTCCTTCTCCCTCTCCCGCTTGTACCGCCGCATCTTCTCTATCTTGTACCGCAGCCGGTCCTCGCGGTCGCGGCTCCGTTTTCTCGTCTCCCCGGACGAGTCTCGCCCGCTCCTGTCCCTCTTTGTCGCTTCGCTCGCCGGGTCCCGCTCGGCGGGGCTCGGCGGGGGCTCGCTCTTGACGAACGGACGGGAGGCCGCGGCCGGGCCCGCGGGAGGGCTCGAGACCTCCTCCATGAACCTCTGCTCGGCCAGCGCGCACAGGAGGCCGAGCCCGTCGAGGGACGGCTTCGGCCGCTCGCCGCGGCCCGCCTCGACGGGAGGGAACTCGAACCTCCGCTGAGGCTCCGCTTCGGCGCGCGGCGGGGACCCGGGGGACGACTTGATCATCGTGCCGGTCACCGGCCGCGGGTCGACCGTGAGCGGCGGCGCGGCCGGGCCCGGCGGGCCGGCGGGCGCGGCGCGCTCGAACTGCTCGATGCTGTTGGACAGCAGCTCCAGCCCGCTCACGTCCACCGCGGCGCGCGGCGCGGGCGGCACGGGGGACGTGCCGGCCGTGTCGATGACCAGCTCGTCGGACGCGCTGCTGCTGGAGCTGTCCGCGAGCGCCTCGTCCCGCTCTATCGCGTGGATCGCCTGCTCCACCGCGCCGACGACGGCCGCGTCGGCCAGGGCCTCGCAGGAGTCCTCGGCGCTGGGCGGGCGCGGCGGGCGCGGCTGGCCGACGCAGGCCACGCCGCGCTCGGGGCCGGAGTGGTCGGGCGCGTCGTCGTCGTCGTCCACGTGGTCGGTCTGGTTGGCGGCGTCGCGCTGCGCGGGCGCGGGCGCGTCGGGCGGCGGCGTGGGCGGCCCGGCCGGCGACGTGGCCTGGCTGCGCAGCGCCTGCTCGGGCGGCTCGGGCGGCTCGGGCTGGTAGTACAGGTGGTGCGCCAGCAGCGGCGGCGGCGGCTCCGGCGCGAACGCCGGCGGCTTGTCCGGCGGCGGCTCGGCCTCGATCTTGATCAGGGCGTGGGGCGCGAGCAGCGGCTGCAGGACGGGCTTCCGGCCGTCGGGCTTGTGCTGCGGCGGCGCGGGCGCGGGCGCCAGCGCGACCAGGCGGGTGGAGTGCGTGTGCGTGTGCTGCAGCGTGGCGGTGGACGCCAGCAGGTCGCCGGACAGCAGCTGCAGGTGGTGCGCGGGGTGCGGCGCGGGCGGCAGCAGCAGCGGCGCGGACGGGTAGGGCACGCCGCCCCACAGCACGGCGTGCGGCAGCTCGGGCGGCGCGGGCAGCAGCAGCAGCGCGCCCGACGTGGGCTCGCGCACCAGCTGGAAGCCGCCCAGCGCGCCCACGCCGCCGCCCACCGCGCCCACAGAGCCCACGCCCACGCCGCCCATCACCATGCTCTCCATGGACATTTGAGCTGCAAACGAGGTGAGCTAAAATTAGAACGTGCAACCTGACGCGAGAACAAGATAGGAACGATACAATTTTGGCAGAGAAACAAGAAGTTCAAAAGAAGAAAACAGTGACGTCCGACTCTTAGGCAAAATAGGAGATGAGTACGATCGGAAAAACCAGAAGGCCCCTGTCCTTGTTACTATTTGCTGCACAATACATTGGATTTAAATTTGGTGTTCACGTTGCAAAAATGTAGGTACCATCCTGTTGCACCCTTCAACTAGTCCGTTGTTAGGCGGCTAACAAACAGTGACCCCGTAGATACGCAATCAGTGCACCAAGCACGAAGCTCCTCACACGCGTTAATTTAGTGCATCTCTCTCCTACTGGGCCAAGAACAAGATGCACTGAGTTACATAGCCAGCTAACTCGTGTCGAGAAGGTTCGTGCCAGATGTACAGGTCTTGGAGCCGGATGGACAACTGCTCTACCTTGTGTACAGCTGTATCTGTGGACGGACACCTACTTAATCATAAAGCAATACTGTCTCATGGTTGGAGCAATTGATATTCTCTGCTTTCGCTTTGACCTGAAGACAGGGAATAGAGAAATATGGAAATTGCTTGGGCGATGAGAGACTATAGCTCTTAGATTGTACGGTCACGACGAACAGGTGTTTCAGGTACATCAGGGCCCAATTGCATAAACGCGATTGGCGAAAGGTGACAGCGACAATTCAGTATACATTGCTTGCCCACTATGATGTTAAGCCTGAAGCTTTACTTGTCGACACAGTAATGTATGGCGATTGTCACTGTCACCGGTCGCCTGTCGCGTGTTTATGAAATTGGGCCCTGGTCGATAAAGTCAAGCAGGTTATCGTACGCCAAGCAATCGCTATCGTCCTCTGCTACGGCCAAGGTTTATAAACGTGAGGTTTACATGTCGGTATATTGAGCCTCGTAGAAAGAACCCGTATGAAGCGATTGGAACACCATCCTACTACACTCTGCCTTACTTCCTACTTCAATTATAAACGCGAATGTTTTTAAGAATGAATGGATGTTTTTACTCATTAACATCAAAACTGCTGAACGGATTTTGATGACACCTTACAATAATGTATAGCTAACTAGCTTTTGCCCGCGACTTTGTCCGCGTAGACTTGTTTAATTGAATCAAGCAAACGTGCACCCAACATGCAATCTGCAATATTTCCTGGACAAATTAATGAGAATTAGTTGGACAAATTAATGAGACGTCACGGCGGCGTATAACTCACTTGTCGCTATCCCGTGGGAACTATGCATTTTTACGGGATAAAAAGTATCCTATGTGTTAATCCAGGTTATAAACTATGTGTGTGCCAAATTTCATCCAAATCCATTCAGTTGTTTTTGCGTGATTGAGTAACAAACATCCAAACATACAAACTTTCACATTTATAATTTTAGTAGGATAAATACATCAGAATAACGTATAGGACATAATTTATACTGAAGCGCACCTGAAAGAAGTCGCGGGCATTCGCCAGTAGTGCAATATCCTTATCAACCAAACTAGACAAGTAACTCCACTGCGCATGCGTCAAGGCAAGCATAAGCAAGTGACAGCGGACCGCCGGCGCGGCGCGATTGCCATGCTGCGCCCGCGCGCACCGCGTGACGGAATGGCGCGCTCCGTGGGAATACCAACATACAACAGAACTGTACCATTACCATGAGTTTCTATCGAAAATTCGTATTACGTCACTACAGTCGATAGCGGTTAAATACGCTCCCATTTGTCAGTGAAAGAGTTAACCATAGTCGATACGGTATTTTTCGATGACATGTGTCAAATTTGTGACTCATGGTACCAATATTCTACGGCAACAGCTACAGAAATTAGCTAATCTTAAATTCCTTTCGGGAGCCGGGCGATTTTAATGGCGCTGACTTCCGGGAGAGGTGGGAACCCTAGCTATTGGCGTTGAACCTATTTCTTACCCAGTGACAGATATCCGTATATCCAATGTTACAGACGTATATCCAATGATATTATAATGCATGGATGTACAGTGTCATACTAAATGACAGCAGAAAAACGACCCGACATGAGAATACAGGTTGACACCAATGTCACCAATGCAAATTATTAGTTTACCATTTAAAGTCATTGGATTTACAACTTTACGTCTAAAGTCATAAAATTATAATTTAGTAAGTTTTGTTGCAAAGTTACATATTATAGTTAATGTAACAAAAACAATCTAAACAATCTTATTTACTATAACATGAATTGCTTGTGAGTTACATTGTGTTTTCATGCGATGGCCAAGTCAATCTATTTCATTTAAACATAAAAAAAATTTAATATTAATGTGGTCACTACAAGATGTTGTTAGATTAGCTAATTACGTAATAACTTAAGACAGAAGATCCCTTAATTAGGGACTGAATAAGCCAACCGACTTGGTATAACATGGATCTCACAACTTTTTATGGTAGAGAACTGAGTTGTGAGACTTGTTTTTTTTTACAAGTTTTGTTTTTGATGGCTAACGTTTTCCACCCTCTAAACCTTAACCTATGGCAATGATTTTTTGGCATGTTGTCGTTATGCCTTAGAACTAGGTTTGCATGTTTTGATATTTTTGATATTTTTCATAGATTTGACTATATTTGCATTTTAGGAGTTTCTTAGAAAACAAAAAGCGTCAATATTTTTGAAACTATTAAGAATATTTAAAAAATCAAAACATACAGACCTAGTCCTAGGGCATAATGAGAACCTACAAAAAAATCATGGCTATAGGTTAAGGTTTAGGGGATGGAAAACGTTATCGCCGTTTGTATGGAGAGCGGTGGGTTCACACTCCTCTTAAGGCATTAAGTCCTTAAATAAAATGTAGGTACCTTTTGTACATTTTATTGTAAAAAAATTTGCAATAAAGATTAATAGTATTTTATCTACACATATATCATAAATGCTCTATAATGCGTTCAGAAACCGTAGGCAATGACCAGCATTATAACAACCAATATTTTTATGAAAAAAAATCTAATTTGTTTCTATATTTGGTCAAATTCATTTTTTATTACATTATTTTAATGCGTACAGTCTATAGATATTTAATAGGTACCTAGCACTAGTAGATAGTAGCAATGCAGGTCATTACCCTATGGCTTCTGAACCCATCATAGAGTACTTATGATATGTGTGTAGATAAAGTAATGTATGCAACTGTACATAATTAGGTCTTAAAACACTCGTGTGATCCTATTATGAAACTCGCTGATGCTCGTTTCATAAAACCACACTCGTGTTTTAAGACCCCTCATTATGCAACAGTTGCATAAAATACTATTATGCAACTGCTATATAATGAGAGGCCTTAAAACAAGAGTGCAGTTTTATGAAACGAGCGTCAGCAAGTTTCATAATAGGATCACACGAGTGTTTTAAGGCCTAATTATATACAGTTGCATACATAACTTTATCTACACACATATCATAACTGCAAAAAACCGTAACAACAAAAAACCAACAAACGAGTGTCAAACAAGTATGGCGGCAATTCGATCTATCCGTCAAGACGAACGTTTTTTTAAATCATAGACAAAAGAATGAAGTCCCTATTGTCATGTCACTCGAGATCAAATGTCGTGCGTTTAAATGAAAAATCATACTGAGTTGACGTTTCGTATCGATAACTGTTTTAATATCTGTGGATACTAGAATAGAGACCAACTTGAATTTTGACAGCTGTTCCAAATTTAAATTTATAACGTCACGAGAAATCGGTAATGTAATCACCAATAAACACAGACTACTAAAAGATACTACCCAATAAAGAACAGATTTACCTACTACCACAGACAAGAAAATTCTTATAATAACATTGGTAATAACATAATGCTGGTCATTTTCTATGGTTTTTGAACGCGTTATTATAAGCATTTATGATATGTGTGTAGATAAAATACTATTATCTACACACATATCATAAATGCTCACTAACGCGTTCAAAAACCATAGAAAATGACCAGCATTATTACAATATATTATTTGTACATTTTACTGTTAATTTTTTTGCAATAAAGATTAAATAAATAAATCTGCAGCTGATTGTACTCAGAATAGTTTTTCCCTCTAAACGAAACATTAGTTAATTATTAAATTCGCTTTGTTAGAGCGAGAGCAAAAAATTCCGTAACGACGGACAAAACACAAGTAATCGCCATGATAACCACACCGTGGCCCACCAGTGTAACATAAACAGAAAAAACTAACACTAAAACTGTTGGGGCGGCCGCGCGGCTCCGCCTTCGCCGCACCAGGCGCTCTGATTAGCGCAGAGGGAAAGTGGGCGGGGCGCGGCAGGCGGAGCGAGCAGCGATAGGGTTGGGCCGCGGGTTATCGATAATACGTGTTTTCGTTTTTTTTCCACATCGATTATTTATGGTAGGGAAGTGACAAGGCGCGTGAAACGCTTTGGGAACGGATGCGGGCGTTTGTATGGGAGTTTTTTTTAAGTGTTGCTTTTTTGTGATTATGTTCACGTGCGCTGTCTAAATGAAGAATTGAAAGTTTCTCTTATTTTTTTAAAGTAGGCAGTTGTGGGGCGACACCTTAAAAACATAGCTTCGAAATATAAATGTTTATTTAAAAATACTTTTTTAGAATAAAACATAGCCTAAACATACAAAAAGAGAAGAAACACTTATGCCTGAACTAGGTTGTTTCTGTGTTTCAGCCGAAATATACGAATGATGATCATATTGACTGTCGACATCATGTCCTGCCAGATGACCGTGATTGTTTTTGAGTTGTCATTGCATTGCATTGTCATTTAAAATGTCATCGTGATAGATACAGTAAGTACAATTACTTAGTTTGCTTCTCGGCATCAGTCGACAAACATCGTTGATTTATTTCATTATTCCTTGGGCACATTATTTTCTATCTAAAGGCAGAGTAGCATGTTTATAGCTTAATTTTATTTACTATGGCATTTCCAATTGTAAGTAGGTACCTACCAGGGCCCAATTTCACAAACGCGACAGGTGACAGTGGCAATTCGCCGTACATTACTGTGTCTCATACGTTACTGTGACTTACACACTTAACATCATAGTGGGGCCTGTCACCTGTCACCTGTCGCGTTTATGAAATCGGGCCCAGAAGAATCCAGTTTTTCCCAATTAAATACAGACCTAACTGTACAAAATCGAATACTGCGCAAACTTGTGGGCAAATTAATAAGTAACTAAGATAATTCAATTAAACAGCGTAAGAAGTTATTTCATTTCACATAACGCTTATTTAAGTCTACTTCGATTGAAAGTAATGGTTAAGTTTTGGGTTAAAGAAAGAAATTTCCTTTGACTTAACAAGAAAAATAATTATCAAAGTAATTCTTTAAATATTAACCGTAAATGTGTTGCATATATTAGCGTGAGTGAATAACATTTAAAAAATTGTATATGTGTTTGAGTAAAACTTCAAAACTCAAATACCTACCTTTAATAATGTACTTGCACCACCTGCTCAACATTACAATTTTTTCGTCTCTCATGCCAAATGGTTATCTGGAAGAGATCGCTTTTAAGCGATAAGACCGCCAATTGTTAACTTTGTAAATTGTTTTTAATGAATGTTTATAAATTATATTCCGTGTGGTTTTCAATAAAGAGTATTTGTCTTGTCTTGCCTACCTATAATATGTGCTAATGGATTCACTTGCTTTGCTAATCTGCCAACCCAGTGCCAGCAATCGTGAAAACAACGCCTGTGCCGAATACTTTATAGAAGAAATAAAACAAACAACACAAAACGCGACCATAACCCAACCACCAACACCAAAAAATACCACTCGACACGTGTTTCACCTCTCCACGAGTCATCATCAGAAGCTATTGACCTCTCGACTGTGTCAGTCGACTGTTATTCGTCGACCGACGAACTCTTTCTGTACACATGTAACTAGTGATCCGCTCCCGCTTCGCACGTACAATTGGGATGTTGACTAAAAAATAATAATTAGTCCATCTTTTAGAACGCCAGAAAATAATAGATACGTATTTTTTCTTTTGCTTCTAAAACTTAAAATAACAAAGTTACAGAGCGGCGAAAGTTCGCGCTACGTCATTATTTCGTAAAATTTTTACGAACGAGTGACGTCACGAACCCCTACTCCTGAATTTGAATGTGCTGTATATTTGTCAATATTATTCGTATGGACAAATAAAAAAATACGTATCGAGTATTTTTCTATAATCTAACTGACGGACTAATTAGAATCTTGTTGTTTTAACCCAGGAGACATCCCTATTACCATGTAATGTACCTATATTAAAACCTTCCTTAAGGAAATATCTAAATGACATTAAAAGCCGCATCAAAATCCGTTGCCTGGTTTAGAAGGTGTAAGCGGCCGAAGATACGTTGAGGATTAAGGACAGACAGGAACGCATAGCAACTTTATTTTATACTAGCCGACGCTCGCGACTTCGTTCACGTAAAATTAGTAGCCTATGTCCGTAAGGAATAGTGTAGCTTTCTATCTGTGAAAGAATTTTTGAAATCGGTTCAGTAGTTCCAGAGATTACCCCCTACATACAAACAAACTAACAAAAAAACAAACAAAGTTTACCTCTTTATTATATTAGTGTAGATGTAGATGTAGACTATGTATTATCTACACTATCTACACTAATATAATAAAGAGGTAAACTTTGTTAGTTTGTTTGTATGGAGGGGGTAATCTCTGGAACCACTGAACCGATTTCAATAATTCTTTCACAGGTAGAAAGCTCCACTATTCCTGACGGACATAGGCTACTAATTTTACGTGAACGAAGTCGCACGCGTCCGCGATTGTAATTGATTATAATTACGTTTGTAATGCAAAAAACGTCGAATTATTACAAAATCCGCCGCAATTTAAAAAAAATTCTCATCGTTTTTTAAAACGTTTTCCACTAATTACTTCGGTAGGTGGTTGAAAGCATGGGAACAGCTAGGAACAGGCAATTTCAATTATTAATTAATATTATGGATCTTCTGATCTCAAACAAAGTCCTTTTTATTAATAAACTTGCCTAGCAGCAAATAGCAAAGTTGCTTCACTGAAAAAAAGTGACAACCGAACTAGTTTGGTTACCCGTGATTTTAATTAATGGTAATCAAAGGTCGTTTAAATGAGCTAAACTATTTGCTACTAATAAACATTTGATGAGTTATTTACAAATCAAGAGTTAGGTAAGGCGTTTTAATAGTTCGGTAGTTACATGTTTTGTGTAATAGATACACAAAACTTAGGTTACGTGTAATTAAACTGTTCAGTAGAGTAGTCAGTAGAGTTCAGTAGAGTAGAGTTTTCAGTAGAGTTTAACGAACCAGATAGCTGTCAACCTCGTGTTGATTCTAATCTATAGTCGACCAAGTAATAGCTTGACCACTTTTGAACCATGTCCCTTTGTAATAAGGTCGAAAAGTGGTCAAGCAATTTCTTGGTCGACTATACCTACGTGCAGCACAAGAGCTGTTTTATCATTTATTGCTATGTGCATCTCTGTCTAATGATCTCTGAGAAGTGATTCTCAAGACGCGACAGCGACGAGCTCAACGTCGCGGCATACCTTAAGGCTTTTGATAAAAACATAAGGCTCCCTGGCCCCCAATTCTATCGCTCATCGAGATTCGTCTGACATTCGAGATGTGTCAAAATATGACAGATTTTGAAAGGATTTCACAGCAATTTTTGGTTTATCTCGAGTGTGACTTCATCTCTACTAACGCGAGAATTCCCCCGCTGGTGGCGGTCAGGTAAAACGCATTGCAGCTTTGCAACACTCACCGACCTACCAACTTCATTTATTACTACTTATCAATTTAACCTCAAAAATTATCGTTGCAAGTTGTTCAAAAACTATCTTATCTCAGTTATTCCTGTTGCTTATTATTTTCAAAGTGTACTTACAATTGATATTGCCACCTTTTTCAATGCTTATCTACACTAAAATAAAGATATATAATAAAGAGGTAACCTTTTTTTTTAGTTGGTTTGTATGTAGGGGGTAATCTCTGGAACCCCCCCCCCCCCCCCCCACTTGCTTGTTTGCCTTCCGATTTCATTAAAAAAAACTACTGAACCGATTTCAAAAATTCTTTCACCAATAGAAAGCTACACTATCCCTGACGGACATAGGCTACTAATTCTACGCGAACGAAGTCGCGGGCGTCCGCTAGTTCCATATAAAAAGTAAAACTGTTGTTGTTAGGTATAAATAACATACAAGGTAATAAAAAGAAAACAACTCTTTATAAATTGCAACTGTTAGTGTTCAGTAACTCGAAATTCATTATAAACATCAAAATAACAATATAGTATTTCATAAGGAAAAAAACTCGGTTTACCACCGTATGACCGTATCAATTATACTGAAAGACAAACCGCAACGCTGCCGCAACGTTGCCTTGGAACCGATACGGAGTTATACTAGTTCGCTACAATTTGTGACAATCCCGTCAAACTGGCTTTTTTTTATCAAATACGAAGGCAAACTAGCAAGTGGGTCACCTGATGGTAAATGATCATCACCGCCTATAAACACCAGCAACAACAAAGAGAATGCAGATGCGTTGCCAACCCAGAGTGCTAAGATGGAATACCTCTTGTGCCAGTAATTGTACCGGCTGTCTTGCTCTTCACTCCAGAACACAACAGTGCAAGCACTGCTGCTTAGCGGCAAGATTAGCGAGCAAGATGTTGGTAGCGATCCGGACGGACCTTGCACAATGTCCTTATACCACGCAACGGATTTTGATGCAAATATATCACGAAACTTCATGGTGTATTTATAATTCATATTGGTTAAGGAAAAATGGAAACTAAAAATTTAATTCGCCCACACTAATCTGTCAGCAACTTTTTTAAAACAATTGCTGGATTTTATTAGTATTTTTTTAAATTCTTTAATTTTCTTTATGGCATACCTTAATCCATGCTATTTTACATGATCTATTGTCAAGAAGACATTAATTTCTCGGGCGTATTATAAAATCAATGACTATACCTTGGACAGGGTTGTTTGGAAATGATCCCGATTTGTATTGGCGATCCCTGGCTCCAAATTCCAAATATTGTACACTTACTGTATTAAATTTTTGAATATTTAAGACGTTAAATAACATTGTAATTTTGATTTAATTAAAAAATTACACCTCGTTGAGTTTCCCGCCGGTATCTTCTCATCAGAGGTTTTTCCCAACCGGTGGTAAATTTTATGACATTCATAAGTGCTACCTGTAAGCCTAATCTGAACAAAAATGTTTTGACTTTGACTTTGATTACTTATTATGCAGTAAAATATCTTTTTGAAAACACGATTTTGCGTTAACAACCGCACTTGGAGAGCTGTGGTGGTTCAGCCACGGATTTCCTCATTTCATCTCTTGTTAGCCAAAACTAAGTATATAAATATAACTATTCGCTATGAACAGTCGACCAATTTGATAAACAGGCTACTTTAGAACGTTGTCGCATTGTGTCATCGCTGGGATTAATGACATTTATTAAGAAATCATAGTGACATTTCTTGGGAAAAGGTTCCACAGTTCTGGGCTGCGTCCAGGTCGACCACTGGTAATTGTTCTAATCTCATTGACGAATAGGTGTCGACTAGTCTTTCTTTTCAGTTATGTTTTTAAAAACGCCTCAAGTAGGTACCTACGAATTAACAAAAAAATATATTTTTAAAGATATCGATATTATCGATATCGAACTTTGCCCTTCTCTACACTATTAGCTGGTATTAAGTAAAAAATAGTAACAAGAAAAATTCTTTAAAAGTGATAATGTGATGTTATGAAACTATAGAATTAAGGAGAACGCAATTGCGGTTAAAATCACCTCGTCTTATAATTCGATTTCCTAAAAAAAACTTACAGATAATAAATGGGAAAAAAATGAGACAAACATTTTTTTTTTTCATAAAAGTTTATCATGACGATGGAGCCGCTGCTTCGTACTTTTCATCTTCTCGCGTAACGTCATACTTGGGTCCAAACTCATACTGCATACTGATATTAAAAATCGCCATATTTGATCAAAATCGGCTTATCCTTTTCTAAGAGAATACAAGTTTTAAGTTCCAATTAATTTATGAATCAATTCAACAAGTCGAAATATGGCACCCTATAAAAGCCGCAGACTATTTCATTTCACCGGCTCAATCCGGCACCTAATTTATTGCGCAGGCGCAGCGATAAAACGCGAGAGATTTATAAAGAACGCGTCCACAATAAACGAGCGTCGGATTACCTTAATAAAAAAACACCGACAATTAAACAATTCAAAGAACGAAGCAACAATTAAAAGCAACTTGAAAGTTGCGCGCGAGGCGCGAAAACGATCGCGCAACGGAACAACCGACCGCGTTGAGAAGACCACTGATTAAATTAGCGTTGGTTGCCGCGCGGGCGTTTTCAACTCGGTCGGTTTATACAACAGAATGTCAACCGCTATTGATTCAATGTTGCCAGATTCATGGCAATTACTGTATTTCAAATAATCTAACGGTCATATACTGTGTGAATTTCTAGTTAAAGACGGTAATTTTGGTATCAAGGGTTTCATACAAACACGGTTTTTTTTTTTAAGTTTTTGATAATTTTATACGGGTATGGTTATATTTGAGGTAAGCTACGGTATTTGGTGTTCTCGCGTATGGTAACACTGTATTGACCGCACAAATTCAGTTGCAATGCCGCTACCAAAGCAGCATGAGTCAGCAGGGACCTCCGCCGGCGCGCGGCGCTGTAGCGGCGGTCTCGCAATGCAGTTGGCGCGTAGTTACCAGGCGAGCATGAGTCGCCGGGAGGTGGGGCTTACCGGGGTACTGCCAGAGCGGGGCGGGGGGCGGCGCGGGCGGCGCCGGCCACGCCAGCGGGGCGGGGCGGTCCTCGCACAGCACCGTCATGGCCGCCTGGCCGTCCGGGTGACAGAATGACGCCGGCCCTGCAACGGGAACGGTGTTATGCGCTTGCGAACAATCCGTTAAAAATTAAACTCGAATTTAATGCAGGTCCATATTTTAAAACCTGAGTTGGATTGTGTAAAGCACATTCATCTTCACTTGTCTCAAGTTGGAAACAACATTCTAACTTAATTCAGTTTCTGCCATCGTAATACTTATTTTAAGCAACGTATTTGTAAGATTTAATTTGTTTCATTTAGGTGGTAAACAATATTTGATGGCAATGACTAAAAGTTTAGACACAATCTTGTGAATAGTGTGTAATATCATATGGAATGTTTTTAAGTTTTAATTATGCTTAATTATGAAGTAATCCGGATGATTTATAAAAATTGTCACATAAATGACCGAATGATTGGGCTATAAATGACCCGCTTCATTCAAATAAACCGGATGTTCACTGTAAAGTATCCATTATTTCCGTCTGTCTATTGATTGATTGATCCTTTATAATTTGGAAGTAGTTAAAAAGCACATTAAATCGAATAACATATATTAAAACAAGTTACGTGTATAAGCACTGAACTTACTGATTTTCTAGGTCGCTTAATTGAATTTTAACTTCGTTAATTTTTTAAATACGAAATATCGTCTTTGATAGACGATTTAAGCGTCAATCCATTTGTCCGATTGCGGCGGTTATGAATTACTTTGGCTTTTAAAATATTCTTCATAGATTTTACAATATTTGCGTTTCGGGAGTTTCATACAAAACAAAAAAGCATGATAATTTTGGAAACTATACAAACCTAGTTCTAGGGCATAATGAGAACATACAAAATACCATGGCTTTCGGGCCTATAGGTTAAGGTTAAGAGGGTGGGAAGCGTTATCGCCGTTCGTAGGGAGAGCGATTTTGAGGCTGGGTTCACACTTCTTAAAACAGCTAACTTTGATGCTAACGGCAGTTTAGCAGATTTAACTTCGTATCGCCCACATCTGCGCTTTATGAGTGATCTGAATCCACGTTTTAATATAAACTATCATCATCATTTAATTTAAGAACTTAGCTCTTGTCGGCGGAGGGATCGAAATTTCTCTTTATCTCCTGCCAAGGACCTGACTCAGTGATACGACTTTTTTTTATGAAATAGGAAGGCAAACAAGCAAGTGGGTCTCCTGATGGTAAGTCTACACCACCGCCTATAGACACCCGCAACATCGAAGAGATTGCAGATGCGTTGCCAACCCAGAGGGCTAAGATGGAATACCTCTTGTGCCAGTAATTGCACCGGCTGTCTTGCTCTCCACGCCGGAACACAACAGTGCAAGCACTGCTGCTTAGCGGCAGGATTAGCGAGTAAGATGGTGGTAGCGATCCGGACGGACCTTGCACCAGGTCCTACGACCCGCAAAAAACAGTGACATGACATTAACTTCCTCTTTTTGAGCAAAGTATGCGTCTAGGTCTTCATTTTGGGAAAAAGAAGAAGAGAAAAATTAAACTAGACGTAGATATATTGTAAATTGTTTCATTTCAACATCTTAAGCCGTCAGAACATAGGAAATTAGAAAGAACGAAAATATTTATTCAGGTAAAAAAAACTAACCTGAAAAAAAGAGATAACCGAACTAGTTTAGTTGCCCACGATTTTGGTCAATGGTCATTAAAATTCATTTTAATTACCAAAACTGTTTGCTGGTGATACACATTTGATGATTGATTTACAAACCAAGAGTTAGGTAACGTGTAACAACAGTTCGGTAGTCACTTTTTTGTGTAATAAACAAAACAAAATTAAGCTGTTTTAAACTTTCGCGATTTTCACACATATTTATAACGTTATCGAGACTTTAACGCGTTAAAAACACGCGCTTTAACGCGTTAAAGTCCCGATAACGTTATAAAAAAAATTAAACTGTTTTTTTTCAGTGTGCTATTGATTACATTACAAATTAAAATTAGCTGAGCTATCTCGAAATTCAACCTGAATTTTTCATTAACGTCGTGTAGATATTCAAATTAAGAGGAGTGTGAACTCACCGCTCTCCATACAAACGGCGATAACGTTTTTCACCCTCGAAACCTGGCAATGGCAATGATTTTTTTGGATGTTGTCATTATGCCCTAAAACTAGGTTTTTATGTTTTGATTTTTTTTATATTCTTAATAGTTTCGAAAATATTGACGTTTATTTGGTTTGTATGAAACTCCTAAAATGCAAATATTGTCAAATCTATGAAGAATATAAAAAAAGTCTAAATATACAAACCTAGTTTCAAGGCATACAATATTTAAAAAAATCATTGCCGTAGGTCAAGGTTTAGAGGGTGGAACACGCTATCGCCGTTTGTATGGGGAGCGCTTTTTGGGGCTGGGTTCACACTCCTCTTAAAGAATCATTATACTTCGAGTTGACATTTAGTATGATTGTTGTCCAATTCGATTCTCTACGCATAACAAACTTTTTTTATGGTTTTCGGGTCGAGCGCTCGAGTTAACATCCCGCCACGTACCCCCCGTGGATTTTTAATTGACATTCAAAAGAACCGTTTTCGTTCAGTTTATCAAACTCTGCTCGTATCCTACTAATATTAGAAATGTAAAAGTTTGGATGTTTGTTACTCAATCACGCAAAAACAACTGAATCAATTTGGATGCAATTTGGCACACACGTAGTTTATAACCTGGATTAACACATAGGATACTTTTTATACCGTAAAAATGCATAGTTCCCACGGGATAGTGACAAGTGAGTTATACGCCGCCGTGACGTCATGAGCAGCATAGCAACTAATTCTCATTAATTTGTCCAGGAAATATTGCAGATTGCATGTTGGGTGCATGTTTGCTTGATTCAATTAAACAAATCTACGCGGAAGAAGTCGCGGGCAAAAGCTAGTACATAATAAGCTATCAATCCCGGCTTTAAAACCGGAAAACCGGTTTTATCATGCAGAGTTTTTTGCTGATCATAGTCCTCGCAAAGGGTACGGGCGGCTGTGGTCGCTGAACAAATAACAATTTATTTAAACACTAATATTTAAACATAATACAAAAAAATCATTGCCATAGGTTAAGGTATAGAGGGTGGAAAACGTTATCGCCGTTTGTATGGAGAGCGCTGGGTTCACCTCGTCTTAACGCTGCCGGTTTCGAGACGTTTATTATGACAAAATCCTACACTAAAAGTACAATATTTTCATGGAAACTACCGGATAATACCTTATCTAATTGATTACGCTATCGACTGATGGTCTGTCTCCTCGAAGGGTTACTCATGCAGCAAGATAACTGCCGGATAGCATTCCTAGTATGCATTCCATTGACGTCAACCAATATGAGATGGCACTTCTAAAGTTAATACCTAAATGTGTTGCGCGTTAATTACGTTCAATAACTTAATCTTCTAATCTTTCCAAAGTTGCGGGTGGTAGGACCTTGTGCAAGGTCCGCCCGGGTCGCTACCACCATCTTGCTCGCTAATCCTGGCGCTAAGCAGCAGTGCTCGCACTGTTGTGTTCCGGCGTGGATAGCAAGATAGCCGGTGTAATTACTGGCACAAGAGGTATTCCATCTTAGTCCTCTGGGTTGGCAACGCATCTGCAATCTTCTTGGTGTTGCGGGTGTCTATAGGCGGTGGTGATCACTTACCATCAGGTGACCCACTTGCTTGTTTGCTTTCCTATTTAAAAAAAGTTTTTGTAACCGAAGTTTAATAATAAAGTCAGTCAGTCAGGACTATGAATTTTATATATATATATATATTCATCATCATCAAATAGTTTTGCTAATTCAAATTAACTTAGATTTAAAAAAAAACTACAATTTCTGTACTTTGCAAAACCAGAGTTCTTTGATGAATTTAGAATTCTCGAATAATTTAGAAAAATTCTCGTTAACACCAGAGGCAATCGGTAAGCTTATTAACGAATACAAATTCTCTATTTTCGCGACACGTATTTTCCAACGTACAGAAAACTGATTTCTTATCATTTTTCCTTATACTCGTATTAGCAGTAAACAATGTGAATATAGCGATTGATTCTTTACTTCCAGTTAGGAATGTATTAAAAAAATAAGCAATGAGTTTCTATTACTTTATGTTTCACTTCAGTTCAAAGTGAAAGTAAAGTCAATATATTTTTATTCAGATTAATTAGGCTTACAGGAAGCACTTATGAATGTTATAAAATTTACCACTTCGTTACTGAATAATCTGACATACTGTTCAGTTGGTACTTCCAGTTTCTTAATAACTTTAGGGCTAGGCAGTCTTCGTATATCTCACTCGCTCTCGCGTCTGACTGTATATTGTAACTCGCGTTTCTTAGGATCACGAAGATTGCCGAGTGCTTTTAAAAATCTGGATTTAATATACGTAAGTGGGCCAAAATTCTTATTAATGCCTAAAATAAACATGAAAATGTATAAGCACTTTTACAAAGTTGTAGATGTCTCGAAATATTATCCTAATAATATTACGTTAGTTCTCAACCGGGCCCCAATTTTTATTATGAATTTTCCCACCATCCTGGGTTTTTTATTACAGAAAATTCTCATTTGGTACCCAAATTACCACTGCGTTACCAGTTCCCATGACTCCTAAAAAATACCACTACAAATGTCCACTGCGTTACCAAACAATAGTTTTTTTCTTATTCTGACCCTAAATATTTCTATAACAGTCATCATTTGGGTATGCGTATGTCATTCTGAATTATAAAATAAAATGTTCTTTTAAGAGTATCAGAATAGTAAAAAATATGCGTTAAAATGTACAAGGGACGTTTTTATAGGCATCAAAAAGAATTTTGGCCCAAGTATCAGATATAGAACAAAAAATATTTTAAGTAAGAATTCAATTTCAATGACGATAAAATATTTGTAGCTACGCGAAGTATGTGACCTAGAACTTGCTGAAGTACTTTAAGCAGCAAGATTTTAAGATAGACTTATCATTGGTAGTTTTTTGTCAAAAGAGATATTTTAAAAAAAAGTAATTATGTATGACATTTATTTTAACTAAAATGATTGCGCGAGCGACTTGCTATAACTTAAACTATAGCAAGCTAGATTTAATAAAAACAAATACACACAGTCACACACTGAGTTATCGACAGTGGAAGTCTCAAATGTCGTAAGGGACATTAAGGAGCATGTTCCTTACGACATTTCAGAATTCTAGTGTCGATATTTGTGTGAGTGACGTTTGTTTAATTTTGATAATTATTAATTTTTTAGCACAGCGCCATAGACCACAAAAGTTCTACGTTACGTTTAAAACTTCTGCTTTTTAAGGTTTTTTATAGAGGACATTTTGAAAAAAAAAAATGTATTCCATTTTAAAATATAAATAAGAAGTGAACATTAAATGAAAGTAGTAAAATGAAACATACTATTTTATTATATTGCTGTGATTTTAGGTAAATCCGACTAATATTATAAATGTGAAAGTTTGTATGTTTGGATGTTTGTTACTCAATCACGCAAAAACAACTGAATGGATTTGAATGAAATTTGGCACACACATAGTTTATAACCTGGACTAACACATAGGATAATTTTTATCCCGTAAAAATGCATAGTTCCCACGGGATAGCGATAAGTGAGTTATACGCCGCCGTGACGTCATGAGCAGCAAAGCAACTAATTTGCATTAATTTGTCCAGGAAATATTGCAGATTGCATGTTAGGTGCACGTTTGCTTGATTCAATTAAACAAGTCTACGCGGACGAAGTCGCGGGAAAAAGCTAGTTATTTTATAAATACAACTTGACGTTATTTTTTTAACATGACTTCCTTTTGCCGTTTTAGATTCGACATGCCTATTAAATAACCTACAAATGTCTTCTGTACACTTCTTTCTCATGCTAAAAAAACGAAGTATATTAACTGCCTTCAAAATAGGGTGCAGTTAAGTGTATGCCCGCATGGAAGCATGCGCTTTAACTGATTGCATATGCAACGAGGCAATATAACAATGCATCCGTCAGCCCTGTTCGATTGTCGGCAGTGATGCTATTACTTGATTGAAGTCCCGTTTTAACTTTCGTCAGTTGCCGCGAACGCACATGTGCGTTCAAATTAATTTGAAAACTATGACTATTGCAACCTTAAAACGCCAAGATCGCTTAAAGGAGTCGCGAGCTGTGGCGCGCCCATCACGACCTACGAGCGTAGGTTTAAACTTCAAATTCGCATTTCACTGACATAAGGCGACCTGACGATCCTCTTCATATGACACCCTGTTCACACACGAACAGACGAAATGCTTACCTTGGGTGTACATTAAGGCAGTACCTATAATCTACGTTTTTCTTAATAATTTGCAGGTTTTACTACCTTGACGCACACCATTATAACCATTTTAACAGTTTTGGGTGTGTGCACTTGACATGTACTGAAGCTATATCCATGCTTTAGTTCTTCATCCAAGGTTTAGAAGGTGGGAAACATAACAACCGATTGTATTAAGTATAGAGAGCCCTACGTAGATACAGTTTAGTTTTAAAAGCTTTTATGGAAGTGCGTTATAACATCATAAGACAACTGAGGCCCGATTTCTCGCACTTCACACGAGCCCACTTCCGAAGCGGCAGACTGCCGGCCAGTACCCTTACCATGAGTTTCTATCGAAAATTCGTATTACGTTACTACAGTCGATAGCGGTTAAATACGCTCCCATTTGTCAGTGAAAGAGTTAACCATAGTCGATACGGTATTTTTCGATGACATGTGTCAAATTTGTGACTCATGGTACCAATATTCTACGGCAACAGCTACAAAACGTTAGACACTGACGTTTAGATTTCGATAGGTAATTTACCGTTGGACTCATACTAGCGATCTTTAGTTATCTAAGTGAGCGCTAGAGGCGCTGTGCAATTTCCCATACAAATCGTTTTACGCTGTCGCTAGCGAGTATGGTTACGGCTAGGTGCACTGTACTCATGGTAAGGGTACAGATGCGCCGGCGTCGTTTTTTTGCCACCGCGCAATAACTCGCCCGAAAACGTGCCGCGCTGCGTATGTCTTCGCAGCTATAAGGCATAAGCTCTTTGTGGACTTTTTGTGGTTGTTTCGTCGCGTCTAGAGCCTGACGATGGAGTCAAATCATATACCATCCTTTCAGGAATACAAGTACAACTATTTAATAACTGCAAAGAATCAGTGAAAGAGCGAACTTGTGCTTTGTGCTTGTGATTGCTTACTATTTGCACTCAAATAAACAAAGATTAATTAAATTTTTAAAGTACTTCTAATTTATATATTAAATAGCGACCCGGCTTTGCATGGATATATAAAAACCTTTCCTAGTACAATATCTAACCCACTTATTTATAAAGGCTTCGTAAACGTTTGTTAGTTAACATGGTTTATGTCTTTATCTGTCATTGTGACGTTTACCCTCAAATGAAAGGGATAAAACATTTTGCTAGCTTAAGGTGGATCGTTTCGTATGTGGCGGGAATTTCAAAATTTTCTCAGTTTTTAATTTATTGTAGCCAATTGGTGTGATTTTTTACCAATTCGAGTAGTTTCCCGGTAGTAAAACACTGTTTTTTATGCGATTGTGATATCATTATGAAAATTCAAGTTACTAATTTTAAATAATTGTGTTCTTTATGCACCAACGGACTTTTAGGCATTGAATGCACAATTATTAAAAATCAGCAGCTTGAACTTTCAAAAACGAAACACAGCGCTTTAATAAACAGTATTATACTACCGGAAAACCACTTGAATTGATAAAAAGTCACACCATGTAGCCACAATAAATTAAAAACTGTGATAATTTCAAAATTCCCGCCTCATACGAAGCGATCCCCCTTAAAACGTCTGTTAACTTTTTATGAATAAGGCGTACTCTAAATAACAATGGAAACCGTATCAAAATCCGTTCAGTGGTTTAAGAGAAGCCGACCGAAGGTACACTATAAAAATTCAGGACAGACAATAGTGACTATACTTGTTACTATTTGAAGATAAACATAACATTTTTTTTATACAACATAGGAAGGCAAACAAGCAGGTGGGTCACCTGATGGTAAGTGATCACCACCGCCTATAGACACCTGCAACAACAAAGAGAGTGCAGATGCGTTGCCAACCCAGAGGGCTACGATGGAATACCTCTTGTGCCAGTAATTACACCGGCTGTCTTGCTCTCCACGCCGGAACACAACAGTGCAAGCACTGCTGCTTAGCGGCAGGATTAGCGAGCAAGATGGTGGTAGCGATCCGGACGGACCTTGCACAAGGACCTACCACCCGCAAAACATAAAGAAGAAGTTTAACTAGCTAGGTACCTAACTGGGGTTTAGGTGGCGTATCAAGATGAACATGCACCAGATATTAAGTAACACCTCCAGTAACACAACTGGCATACCGTGCCATACTCTATCCAATTAAGGCAATTAAGCTACAGATCCCATAAAACATCAAAAGTCAGTTACACAATTTAAAAGTATTTTAAACCTATTTAGAGAATTGTCAAAAAACTAACTTTCAGCGGAGCATCATCTAAGTATTCTGTAATACTTATAAAAACAGAGTCAAATAGACTATTTTAAGTAACCAATCGCGTCACATTAATCTGGTCGCGTTGTGTTTCGGTCAGCTGATCGTCTGACCGCCCTGCGACCAGCGTATACTCAAGTCGGAACAATCATGGACATAGTACATTCAACCTTAAAAATCTCATATAAGGTCTTATTTGCCGTACATCAAAAACAATAAATACCACTTTCTGGTATTAACTGCTTCGAATTCCATCCGGACCGGTTACCGAATAATGGTAAGGATTAATTTTTATTAAAATTATTTTTTTGCTTGGCGCACTTACGGATGGCGTCGTCTTTTTTGAGGTCAATTCTGTTGGTCTTTTTAGTTTTGTTTAAAGTACTTTTTTGGTCCTTTTTTATCGGCCTGTATTGCTTTATGTTCGTTTAAATGGTAATTTAAACTTTTGGTTTCGGTGTCCTGGTTTGCTAGCACTACACACCGCCACTCGCTTTGTCGCTCGATGCGTCTCCTTCTAACTGGCCGAGTAGGAGAGAGACGCAATGACCGAAAAGCGAGAAATAGTCACGCGTGCTAGCCGTTCTGGACTTAAACTGGCTTTTGCTCGCGACTTCGTTGGCGTAGATTTTGGGTTACTAACTAAACCCCTTCTCTCTTTATCTACCTAAATGGAATTTCCAAAAACTTTTGTGTAAGTGCACTTCTACGCCAAGTCTACATTTCAAGTTTCATATTTCTATTTTGAGCGGTTTATGCTGTGTTTTATGTCAGTCAGTCAGTCAGTCAGTAACGTAACTATTTTATATCTTAAATTATTTAACATTAGATTAGATGACATTTCTTTGATGACGGATGGGTGCCTGCCTAAAGTTACCAGGACTTCATAATCTTGGTCTAGTCAAACTAACACTGGCTCCATTCATAATTAAAAAATATAAAATGACAACCGTAATTTTCAAAAGCCGCAATTCCAATTTTCTTCAGGTCAACAAATTAAAACCCTAACCCTACCTCAATTAAAAAACACCAATTTAAAATTAAACTAAATAAGCGGATTAGCATAAAACCTATAAAAACAAAACATGAAAAAAGAAACAACAGCTATTTCTTCTCACGAAACAAATTCCCACAATGAGATGTAATACCGGAGCGGCAGCGTCGCGAGGAGGCAAAAAGATTATTATGAAAGGGAGCACGTGCTGCTCGGGCCTCTTGCTCTAGCGTAGCGCGCGCTCTCTTTCTTACGCCGCCTCGTGCACAGAGTACAAATAGTGCAGAGGGAACGACTGTGTTTTGCATTGAAATAATAACACGTAGATTATGAAATGATTCATTGCAAATTAAGATATGATGAAATGTTTAGTACATGTATACAATAGCATTATAAAAAAATATTACCACGGCGAATACTAGTTCTGGGTTTCGAAGCGAAATATAATAAATAGGTTTAGTTTGGTAATAAAATAATGCTGTTGATGGTTTAGTATTTTTTCAGTTTTTTTCTGTGCACCTGTGTTTGATGTTATTTTCTTATTTATGTTGTGGTTGACTGGTAGAAAATGCCTATTGGCTTAAGTCCGCCAATTGGATTTGTTTTTGTAAACAGTGCAGTAAAACCTACATAAAATGCAAATAGTTGTAGTTGAAAGAGTATCATTAGTTTACTCGACCGAGGTAGGCAGATTAGAAATGGGATGGATTATCCAACTCGCTGCGCTGCTATATGCCCTTTTCCATTAGCTCCAAATTACAGCAATAGCACAATTTATTAATCTCTTGTGTGCCTAAAAAAATATGCAGTAGAATTTAAGTTGGCTGATTTTACGTAATGAGTGGCCAGAACAGGGTGAAAACTGGAAAACGCGCAGATGTATTTATGCATCTAATACAATCTGGGTACACTCACAAAAACAGAACCATTTTACTGAACTTCATTGCTTTTATTGTCAGTAAAATTACATAGCTCATAACATGTAACTAATATAAACACAACATGGTGAACATTCAAAGTAAAACGAAGACTAAGTGAAGTTGATAAATCAATGTCAAATGACACTTGTCCGTGACGCAACGCCTTTTAAAAAAACATTGCTACTAGTACAGCGTACTACAGAATGCATCTGTCTTCATAAATACACTGCGCTGTCTATCAGTTGACCTTCACCGCGCCACTTCGCTCTAACTTTAGCATTCCACGCGTAAGCCCGTCCCGCTCGCACTCCCACTAGCCACGAGTCGGCCACTCGCGGCACCTCCTCGCGCTCGCTGCGAGCCTAGTATCACGCGCGCTGAAGAAAAGGGTTTATCCGACGCCGAATGACCCGAACCGGCAACTACGATTTTCCGAACAAACTAATAAAAAGCTTTCAACTTTTCCCGCTAAAACTTCATGTAAAACTGGTAGGTTATTGATGTTTTTATTTCTCCATTCATCGGGCGCGCGTAAACAAATAAGTCGTTTACTATTTTATTTTCCACGCTAGAAAATCTAGGTCGGTTAATAGTGTCCCTATTCTAGAATTAGCCGACGCGGCGCGGCGTAAAATAGAACGAGACGAGACGCGGAGCGGGCCGATAACCGGCCGGTACCTATTCGATGTTAATCGAACGCCCGGGAACTAAATCGCTATCGGTAATTCGATATTATGATAACGAATCTCGAAACCCGAGTAAGATAATAAAGGTGCGTTGGCGTTTTGTTTTTTATTCACTAATAAGCAATAACCAACCGCAAATACGTAACAGCATTTACATAAAATTTGCTAAACACGACCATTTCCGAACAGAGTGCTACTTCAAAATCACGAATGTGTAGCTGCTTTTGTTGTCAACATTCGTGGTTTTGAGATGGCATTTGCTAGAAGTATCGTGTTTTGAATTTAAAATATCACCGTACCAAACTATAGGTTTACACTAGAACAGCAAGAACAACGATCGTGGTCCTTGCGTCCACCAACGCGTGCAACGGGGCGCACGACGCAATGGCGCCTTCCGCAAGTGAAAGCGAGACAGCTAGTGAGGTGAGGTGCCGGCACTGCAGTTGTGTGGAACATAACGATGGTTTTAAAGTTCGAACACTCAATCTAGTAAGTACATAGGTACATTGGGCGTACTTTCTCTCTAACTAAATTCTTTGAAGTCGTGTCGTACTAACATAAGAGGGAATAATTTTTAACGGTTAAAAGGAATACCGTGTAGGGTAAGTATGAAAGGAATCCACCTAAAAGCTGTGAACACCAATTAATTTAGTAACACAATCCCTTTAAATTAAATTCATTCAAAACGCGACCTTAGCCCACGCAGTTACGATTCCAATCCCCAATTGAACAGTTAGGCTAATTTGGGTTCAGTCGTAAATCAACTCTGGAAACAGCGTCATAAAGTCTAATACAGCTTGAAAGCTTTTCTAATGAATTACGAATAAAACAAATCGTTTCGAATGACTTTCAGACGATTATAAAAAGCACTAATAAAACAAAATAGAAATCTTTTCAACAGAATAAGAGCAACGCTCTGCTTAACTTCTTTTTTCGTAAAACGGAAGATGTGGGGGAGAGCGGGCTTAATGCCAGTGCACTGCCGATTAGAAATGCGCCAAATATTTGAATATTTGATAAATTAGCCGAATATTAAGAGTAGTGTGAACCCAGCGCTCTCCATACAAACGGCCATAACGTTTTCCACCCCCTAAACCTTAACCTGCAGCCATGATATTTATGTATGCTATATCATTATGCCCTAGAACTAGGTTTATATGTTTTGATTTTTAAATATTCTAAATAGTGTCAAAAATATTGACGCTTTTGTGTTCTGTATGAAACTCCTAAAATACAAATATTGTCAAATCTATGAAGAATATTTATAAAATATACATACAAACCTAGTTGTATGGCATAATGACAACATACCAAAACATCATTGCCTGTTTGTATGGAGAGCGCTTTTCACGGGTTTTCGCGGGTTCACACTCCTCTTAAATAAAATAGTAAATCTCAGAAACTCACTCATCCCACTTATGAATGTTAGAAAATTTACCCCCAGCACCGGATCTATTCGGAAGTTTACCTCTGATGACAAGGCAAGAAACTCAACAAGGTGTAATTTTTCCAAAAAAATAAAAATTAAAATACTCATACTAAATTAAAATTGTAATGACAACACAAAGAAAAATTAGAGGCAGTGTGGCGAAACTGGCAAACGCAAGGCACGGAATGCTGATGTTGCAGGTTCAAGTCCTGCCATTGCCCTAATTTTTCTTTGTGTTGTCATTACAATTTTAATTTAATAATTTGAATATAAAAACATTTAAAAATAAAATCGAAAGAAATTTCGGTTACAAAAATTTAATACTCATACTAATCAAATCACACTTCATACAAACATTATAAAGCTGAAAGTCTGTGTGTGACTTATGTTTGTTACTTTTTCATGCTAAAACAGCTAGACTCGTTTAGTAAAAACCCATTTAGCAATTTATCAATTTAAACAAACTGGAACAAATTACCTTGCTACTCCGCGAAACCAGTGCCGGGCTCGTGCAAAATAGCTGCGTCTGTGCGACATATATAAGTAACGCCTGAATCTATTAATTACTTATCAATTTACTTTTTAAACAACAAACAAACGTATAAGATTATAATGTTTATTTTAATATTTTTGTCAAATTTATTGTTTTACATGACATAATTTTTTTAGTAAATTAATTACTGATAATATGCGAAGGTATCATATTAATACGTTATTTTTTTTATTAAGTACGCCAAATGCGCAAATTCAAGTTTATGACGAATTTTGAATGGATAAAATTACAGTTCGTGGCAAAGTCGACGTAGCCTCTCTTTCCTATTCATCGATTAGTTTGGTTAAAACGCCCTTTTTTTCATCGCGTATTTCCTTCTTTTTAAACGTATTACTTTTTTTATTTTCACCTAGCTACGTAAACAAAAAAGCTCTTTAATACCAAACCTTACGCATCTGATTACAGACTTACCGAGTGTTAAATTAAACTTAATCCCCATTAAGCCCTTCACAAAGTAATCATATTTACAGTGCAAATAAATGTCAACATGCATTTTGTACTAGCCAGCGTTTTATGCAAACCGGGCCGGTGCCACCCCTGCACAGTAACCCCTGGCTTAAAGAGCACCACTACAAAATGAACCTTACGTTATTGAATTTACAGTTGAATTTAAAATAACGCTTTGTTTGTTAAAAATCCATTACTTTATTACATAATGAACAAGCAAAAATGAATTCTGTTACTGTTGAAACATAGTTCAAATTGAATCAAAAAGTTTTTATTGAATATCCATAGGGTTGTCACAAAATTTTAAGCTACCTTTTAGGAAACTGAGAGCCGTTCAGTTATTTAGACAAAGGGAAATTGTGAATCTAGGGCTCATTTCACAAAGAGGCAATCCGTTTCCATAGACCGAGCGATTGTCGGTTTCTTGCAGTGTACATTCAACCATTTAACAAAGTTGATTTCAGCGACGGGCTCTACGACGAGCTCATCGATGTTGCGCTTAGAGAATCACCCCCCTTGACCACATGTCACAACAAATTTATTTGTATGTATACAAAATATATAAATCCATTGTCCATATTTCATAATAAGTACAGGAAGTTATATACATTTTGAATTAAATTTTAGTTATTATTTTGTCAGAATTAAAGATGATTAACGATTAATTTAACTTCTATTTATAACAGGAAAACGGAAAGCATAAACTGCTATTTGTTCTAGCTAGGTACTTTAATAATAAAATATGCTTTTTATTGGCATTTATTTTTACTTTTGGCCACAACGACAATAAATAAAGAAGCCCACGCTTCATCAATTAGTATATTATTTGGACAATTTCAGAGTTCTATACCAAAAAGGGTGCCAACGGGACCCTCTTAAGGCGGGGCCACACAGGATGCGTATGCAGCACGGCTCCAGCACTTAGTAGAGCTGCGTTACGTGCACGCAACGCAAGCGATGTGGCATAGCATCTCATATAATTCCATACGTATAATCGGCGTGTGCACGCGCGTATCTCCGGAGCTGTGCTGTATTGTCAAAGTCAAAGTCAAAATAATTTTCCCAAAACCAACGCATCAGCGTCGAGTCCGACGGCGCGTTTAGAGAATAACAGTGCAGTGGTGAGCGAGGTCAATATTAGTCGACATAGGGTTAGTAGGCACTGAGGACACGCACACTGCTGCTTGCCATGTGTTTATTGAAGAACAACAGTCGAATTTTAAATCTTTTGTTTTGTTTGATATGACGCTGCTGACGTTTTGTTTTATATGACGCTCACCTCAACTCTCGTTGCCGTTACTTGAATAGACACTTGAAATATTTATAACTAAATATATGATTATTATGAGATCATATTAACCTAGCTACCAGAAAATTAACGTGAGTGAGCCAACAACGTCAATAATGATAGAATAGTTGGATATGCGCTGCGTCGGGGCGAACGGTCGGAGAGAAACGTCACGGCTTGTACCAGGGGAGCATGGCTGGCGGGCGGTGCGCGGCGACCTCAGCTAGGGTCGGGCTACTGCATCCCGATTAAACAGGGTTGCCACTTGCCTAGTCTAAATGTCTTTAAAATATTATTTACGAAGATTAATAATGTGTATTTCATTCGCAGCAGATATACATATCTTCTTAGTCAAAGAGGTTGAAAATATTTAAACAACGTAAGTCCCTGTGTAATATAATTAATAGATTCAGGCGTTACTTTGCGGAGGTCCATATCAACAAACTGGAACAAATTACCTTGCTACTCCGCGAAACCAGTGCCGGGCTCGTGCAAAATAGCTGCGTCTGTGCGACACATATATGTTCATGCAAAAACCCACCCTCCTCCGCTTCCACACGAAACAACATATATCACACAGACTCAACTACACACCACCACCACTAAACACTAAAACTACACGATCGACGCGCGTTTCGTCTCTATACGAGGCATCATCAAGATCTAAGAAACAGTACGACCGTTCGCTACTTGAACGAATGGCGTACTGACAAACTAAAACAATTTTCTTTAATCCCGCCTACCGCCAACGTTTTTGCACAACTACCCTTATTATTTCTCTCAAAGCCTACCCTCAAAATTTAAAAACAAAACAAAAGTACCCCCGTATATTATCACAAACTACCCACAAAATTTATCTCAATCTCAGCTACCCCCATTGTTAAAGACAGAATTTAAGCATACCCGCAATAAAGGAGAAGAAGGAAAATTAACCTGTTCATTGACAATGGATCCCGCGTTGTTGTACCTAACTATTTCCAAATGCTCCAAAACATTCAGACGAAATCCCTTTTTGCAAAAGTGTAATATTTCATAAGAATGAGCATCTGATAATGTATGATCTGTGTCTATCAAATGTTTTGCAAAATTGGACCTATCTGCGTGCTTATGCCTATAAGATGAAACATGCTTCTTATATCTAATATTAAACTGCGACCGGTTTGTCCTATATAAACGCTACTACAATCGTCACAAGTGAGCTTATATACTCCTGATCTACTCCCTCTTTCTACTTTATCCTTACCATTACATAGTCTAGAATACAAAGAATTATTATCGCGCGTCGATCGTGTAGTTTTAGTGTTTAGTGGTGGTGGTGTGTAGTTGAGTCTGTGTGATATATGTTGTTTCGTGTGGAAGCGGAGGAGGGTGGGTTTTTGCATGAACATATATGTGTCGCACAGACGCAGCTATTTTGCACGAGCCCGGCACTGGTTTCGCGGAGTAGCAAGGTAATTTGTTCCAGTTTGTTCCTGTGTAATATGTTGAACCTTTTTTTATTGTAGGTACAGCTACTTGTATCGAAACTTGTGCCCAAACTAGATATTAAAAAAATTACGATTCAAAGTGGCGCCAAAAATCTTGAAATAGTATTTTATGCAACTGCTATATAATGAGAGGCCTTAAAACACGAGTGTGGTTTTATGAAACGAGCGTCAGCGAGTTTCATAATAGGATCACACGAGTGTTTTAAGGCCTAATTATATACAGTTGCATACATTACTTTATCTACACACATATCATAACTGCAAAAAACCGTAACAGCAAAAAACCAACAAACAAGTATGGCGGCAATTCGATCTATCCGTCAAGACGAACGTTTTTTTTAAATCATAGACAAAAGAATGAAGTCCCTATTGTCATGTCACTCGAGATCAAATGTCGTGCGTTTAAATTAAAAAATCATACTGAATTGACGTTTCGTATCGATAACTGTTTTAATATCTGTGGATACTAGAATAGAGACCAACTTGAATTTTGACAGCTGTTCCAAATTTAAATTCATAACGTCACGAGTTATCGGTAATGTAATCACCAATAAACACAGACTACTAAGAGATACTACCCCATAAAGAACAGATTTACCTACTACCACAGACAAGAAAATTCTTAAAATAACATTGGTTGTAATAATGCTGGTCATTTTCTATGGTTTTTGAACGCGTTATTGAGAAATTATGATATGTGTGTAGATAAACATTTTAATCTGTCTTATTCTTGGCTTAATCAGGCAAACATTTTTTTTAAGACTTTTCAATAGTACTGCAACAGTCATAAATCTGTTTTTGCGAATTTAATTTCAGATGATTAAACTATTGCTGTGGCGAACCTGTTGGAGCCCTTCGAGAACTTATTCACATGATGCCAACCCCGGAATGGCTAGCTAAACCCAAAAAGCCTTTAAGCTTAGGACTGTAGAGTCTGTATTGTATCAAATTAACCAAGTATCCCCATTTCCGTTCGTCCGTGCTTGCAGTGCAGCTTACGTCTTCAAGTTACACTCATACTTAATAAATGTTATTTTAATAGATAAAACATCGTGTTTGTTATTAACTCATAGATCCCGACGGTTGAGTTGAAGCCGCAGCAGGTGTCCTTGCGTTCAAACGAAGACTGACTCACGATGCTTGGTTCATAATTAAAAAAACATTAAAGAATTAGTTTTGCTAACGAGACAGCCCTAGGCCATGAGAAGCTCGCCAAATGTTAGTGACGGCGCATCGAGATTACAAATATTCCACTCATCGGCACACAGCTTAATATCAGACGTTAGGGACCAGGGGGGCAGTTGGTCACAGAAGCCTGGAGTAGAAGTTTACCATGAATACCATGATTCATTCGCAAATTTTGCAATTTTAAGTAGCTTAATTCGTGGTGCCTTATTGGCTTCATTTAAAAAATACTAGTGACCTAAGGTTTTTTTTAAATAGGAAGGAAAACAAGCAAGTGGGTCACCTGATGGTAAGTGATCACCACCGTCTATAGACACCCGCAACACAAGAAGATTGCAGATGCGTTGCCAACCCAGAGGGCTAAGATGGAATACCTCTTGTGTCAGTAATTACGCCGGCTGTCTTGCTCTCCACGCCGGAACACCACAGTGCAAGCACTGCTGCTTTGCTGCAGGATTAGCGAGCAAAATGGTGGTAGCGATCCGGACGGACCTTGCACAAGGTCCTACCACCCGCAAAACGTTTTAATTAATCCCGTGCCCTCCGCCTTTGAAGTGCTCATATTAATTAAACATAAAATCCAAACGAATTCAGAACATTATAGTTTCGAAAAAATTACACTCGTTGTTGCACGTTGCACGACATGTTGTACTTAATAGAACTTAATATAGATTCAGCAATTACTTTACGGAGTTCTAATTCAACAATATACCTTGCTACTCCGCTTTGCTTGGTTTCGCAGAGTAGCAACTGTAGCAAGGTAATTTGTTTCAGTTTGTAGAACAGGAACTCATAAGATAACCATAATAAATAAAAACAGTACTTATAAGAATATCTTCAGGCCTATTGTTAGGTTTCAGAAATTCGGTGTTACATATACCATGTACCGATGTATACAAAGCTAAAGGTACTAACCACATTTACCAAATTGAATTGGTTTGGTTTCATTTAATTTATGAATTTTTTGTCTAATCCTAAACCACTTTTTAGGATTTCGAGGGACTGGATTTTTGCTTTAAAATTTTAAATAATTCCTCTTTCTAGTTAGTATGGCCAACGTAAATTGAAAATAATGAGCATCAGGAAACCAGGATGACGTAAGCGGTACCCGTTCAAACATCGCACTCGGCGATAACATTTTGTCCGTTAATTTAGATAAGCAAGCACCTACTTGTTAACTCTTGGTGCCCTGGTAGCATGCATGTACGAATACTAATGTGATTGTAAGAGAAATGAGACGAAGGAATGATGAGTGAGAAGAACACAGAAAACCATAAAAAGCAAATGTACAATAGATATTTTAATTAAGGTGTTTCGTGTTGTGTTGAATTTAAAAAAATACGCATTTTTTAATTTTTTGTGTACCGTGGTTAAAGGGTGTGTTTTTTTTACCTTATAGAAGGTGGAGCTACTTCTGCTGCTCACTACGATGATTAAACTAGACCAACACGCGAAACCGCGTGGTTTCGCGGAGTAGCAAGGTAATTTGTTCCAGTTTGTTGATATGGACCTTCGCAAAGTAACGCCTGAATCTATTAATTATTTACTACGATGATATAAAAAAGCATCTCTCTCTCCCCCAATAATCATTTTTTAAAAGTTAGTTGTTGTAAAACTTGCAATGTAATGTCTTAGAAATAGATTTATACTTTTCTGTGAAGAATATATTCTTCACAGATTCGATAATACTTGCACTTTAGAAGTTTCGTACGAAACAAAAAAAAAGTGTTAATATTTTTAAATCTAAAAATAATATTTTGTTATAATTTCGCTTTTTAGTAAGTAAGAGTCTAGTTAAATGCCTGTGACTTATAGACGGAAAGACAAGGCGAGTTGGCGAGACTATAAAGGATATTGGTTTAGTACATAAACGCCAAACAACAGTACATTAGTACATCGCTCCGTAAAACATACACACGAACATCAACTATTTTCGAAAGTTACTCAACGTCCATAGCTACAGCGTGTTCTAAAAACCAACGAATATTTTTTAACGCGTGAAAATTCATGAAGCCGTAAATTAAAGCGACCACAAGCAATTTATTGTAATTGTTAACTCGTATTAGCATGTAATTGGTCCGGTGTGCGTTTTTGCGAGTGAATTCGAATGCGTACTCTCCTTTCGCGATGCAATCTGCGATGTGCCAACGGGAAAGCTGCACGTTAACTTACTTTTATAGTATTAACTTATTTCATTCTTCGCTGATAAGAAATTGCTCTTTTAGTTTAATATGATCGGATTATTTTTATGGCTGATTTGTACATGATATACTTAAAATGCACCTGCAGTTTTTTGGTAATATGAAACCTCCACAGCAATTTTAACATTGCTGCCGTTATTCATTATTGTACATTTTACAGCAAATCAAGACAAGAAAAGGCATAACTTAACGATTCTGAACATTAGATGAAAGAAGTCATGGATTGATACGAATATTAATTTAATGCCAGAGGGCTCTTGCTGTGGTCAAACTGATGAATACTTGTTTAATCTTTTAACTTTGTTCTAAATATATTCTGAAATTAAACATTATTTATTGCTCTTTATACTTTTTATAATTATGCCCATAAATCATAAAAAAATGTGAAAACATGGCATGATCATTAATGTCATTATTCAGCGTTGCTTCAAAGCATCTATCAAGGGGATTGTCTTCGCACGCTAGCAACAGTATCGCTATATAGAAACGCAATTAAATCGTGACTGAATCGCTGCAAAAAGTCGTCATGGGCGATCAGCCTAAGTATACGGTATTTGTTTCGTAACCCTGTCTCTTTCACAGTCTCACACAAAAAGGGGACACATGGGACTATTGCACAAAAGCCATCTGAACTTTGTGGTGTCAAATAAAAAGTTTTGTGAGCAATACGAGTTATCATCTTATCTAAACAACACATTTACAAATTTGGACGAAATTCAGGAACTCTATACTGCTCTTCAAATATTATATACAGGATCTAACAACGAGGGCATGCAATATTAGTATGTATTACGTTGTTGTTCCCTGAATCCTCGGCCACTACAGTGCAGAATGCGTCCACGCAACGCTGATGGCGTCTTCGCGTGCCCAAGCGGCATAAAGAAAATGCAATTAGGCGTATTGTTGTGAATACTCGGTACTGCAAGTACTTTTAATTTAGTAACTTAAAATCACTCAAGCGAGCAGGCAAGGCACCTGTTCTGAGTATTAACAAGACTTAGGTAACTATTCAAATTAGAGACAATTAGTTACCTGATCGAAATAATTGAGATTTTGACAACAAAATTGAGAATTACTCCGAAGGAATTGATCATCTATATCTTTTAAATTGCATTGTAGATGGATATAAAATATATACCTGATCTGGATGGAGAACACCATTGCTCATAATAGATGATATCATCAAATGGACTTTACAATTAGGCAAATAACCCAACCAGTTCGATAAAACAAGTAGAAAAATAGTATTTCTTTCAAATACCAACGGTCATCCATGCAAGACCGCATCGCAAGATTGGTTAGTACGTATTAAGCCCTAAGCTACTAAGAACCACGAAGCTTGAAGACAAACGACCGGCAGGCGCAAGCTGTATAGCTGGTTGCCTCCGGCAATACAAGTACTCGCCAGCACAACACAAGGGCCAGGCAGTCTATCGCAAATATACTTGCAAGTCTTGCAACCTCGGATAACTAGAACCAAGGCGAATCAAGCGTAGTGTCATTGCGAAATGCGCAAAATTGTCTCAACAATCAACGTACAGCCAGAGCACGATTAATTGTTTAATTACAGTGAGCGCATCGGATTGCAAATGAGAAATATGATAAATATGTTCACATGGGGTACAGTTTTCTTTCTTCCATCTTCACACACTTTTTTAAGATCTCATCGATTGTAGCCTCATCACGGACACTATTTGTTGAGAATATTTAGAACTTTATCATAGTGTTGTAATTGCTTTTGATTGTTCGCAAATACGTTGCTACAGATCTTAAGTGTTAATCTAGCAGCAATACACATTGGCTCAGCAATCATAATGTCCGTAACAATGTATTCGCTAAGACTCGGTGAAATTGGCGACAACAAGAACATGACTGAATTCCGAATGATGTATCCCTTCTTATAAGAACGAGAAGCAAGAAATTGCATAAAATCGACCAGTACAGCGGCGTGTCGGAGACCCCTCAACAATGTAACCACCTGCCCTTTAATTGATTGTGGTCATAGGAACAATCCAGTTGTTCGCGACAGGAAGCATCCCTTGTATGGTGTAGAAATTGATGAACCTAAGTCAAACCCTATTTAAAGTTATTGACAACTTTTTTGTCATTATCGGTGAGTATGATCGTTCGTAATTGCTGTATACGTTAGCTGGTTATATTATTTTGCATTGAAAATTAATTTTACACGCTGTAATGATCTTACATTTCTTGTTTCGAAAAGACAGGTGTACGGTATACACGACAGGAATAACAATTCTTTATACGCTTCGGTGACAGTTTTAATTTAGATCAAATGAACTTGCACATAATAAACTCCGTATTAAAAAGCGCTTTTGCAAGTGAATTCTGTCAATCATGACAATAATTATGTCCAAAGTGCATAAATTGACATTTTCTGTATTGGACTGCTTTATGGGATGGGTTCATAATGTATTTTTATTCAATAAGCTTGACTTGTGAATTGTAAGCAAGCCATGAAAGCGAACTTATTAGCAAAACAAAGTTTCAGCTAGCTTTCCTTGTTTCTAATAATACATAGAATCTAAATTAGTAATTAAATTAGTAAGCAAATACATAGCGCTTTTTATTTTAATGCGATAATTTAATCTTTTTAGGTGGTCAAAATTAACAATGTTGTGCCTTCCGTTAGTAAATAATGATTATCATTTTCGTAACGATTTATATCAGTTTAGTACAGAAATCGTTACTAAACTGATAATAATTATATCATTAACGGTAGGTACAACTATAATGTTTGTAATTTTGACCCTTACAAGTTAGTACTCAAAGTATAAAGATGATTTCCGACGGAATAAGTTGTAAACCATTAAGTATAGAAAAACTTCGTACACAAAGTCACTTCCCTGAAGGCAGGAAGTCAAACAATGGCTAACAGTGGTCTCACTACAATTACGTTAACTAACGTAATGTAAATTGATATCAAAACAACCCATAATTAACACCAATAAATCACAAAACAGTTAATAAAATTATCTAAGACCGAACAATGCGAAATGGTGATATTATCAAAATTAATATACCTGATAACAATAATTACGTACGGCCCAGCATGCACAATAACTATAATGGAGCCACCAGGGTATCAGAGGCCTCGAGAGCTCTGCCAGCGCAGGTGTTGAAGGGTTCGAAGTACACTGGCTGCTGAATACCTGATTTGCATATAATTGTCGGATGCAAGCGCGCTTTGGCATCGTAAATCTCGTGTACAAAGGCGCTTTTGCAACACACATATACGTATGTTGTAAACTTATAAATCATACGTTGGTTAATGTTGTAATCCTGATTTTGGACAAGTTAAGTGAGTATTACCTACCTGCCGTTACAACAAAGTGCGGTACTGACTAAATTTCGCTGTCTATTTTCTGATAAGCTTGGACAGACTCCAGTTTGGGTATCGTCGACCAAGTAATTCCTTAACCACTTTTGAACTTTATCCCTTAGTAATACGGTCGAAAAGTGGCAAGGCAGTTTTCTTGGTCGACTTTTAGGTACATTAGTTCGTTTGGACATTTCGAAAATTGAATTACTCGTAGCTACAGTTCCCGGCAAACAACTTGAGCATTGACCTTGACTGCGCAGTAGCCGTTTCTAGTACAAATGTGTATGCGCAAATTTACTCCCTCCACGCGATTTATGCTCAAGTTGTTTGCCTGCAACTATACCGTTCAGTTGTAATAGAAATATCACACCAACCCTGATGAGTGATGATATACCATCTTTTAATTCAATGATTCACTTGTATACATATCCATCAGTTTCCATTGTAAGTTATTGTCTAATAACAATCGTTCTTGAATTACAATACAACTAATATTATGTATAACAAAATGAGTGTTTAAATTATCGTTCTTATGCCTATTTCCTACCAATTCATTGAAATGTTAATTTCATTTTTTCCATAAAACCTGATATTTCGATTTACTATTTACTTCATTTTCAAATGATTATTTCAATTACTAAAACGAAAAAAAAACATTCTATACATAACCCAAATGGAGTGCTCGAATTAAATAACAACTTATTCCCATTTTTAAGAGATTCGATATTGGACTTAATGTTTTCCCTGTAGAATCTAAATTGGATGAACTATTGAAACGAAAATACTCCCTGAAAGTCACACCTCATTGGAAATAACCCGTATGCAGGAAAACCGCAGACCATAAATACCAAACGCGAGTAATAAATAAACACAGTTCTTGCACATTTTCAAATAGCCTCCATACATAGGGATATAAACGTATGGCTGTTCAATTAATTTGACTACGCTCCAACGAGTTTAAATTACATAAGTGTAGCTAAACAATTAAAATATAATTTAAATAGATTTGCATAATCCTCAGTCCACTTGGACGCGTGAAGGACGCGAAATTACCAAGTATTTTAATTTGCAATCACAATTAGGTGTTATAGTAGGTACAAAGGTTTACTTTCGAATACATTTAAATATTACATAATAGAATAAATAATCTAACAACTAACAGCATTTAGAAAATAACCGTAATCTGTAATATTAAATAATAGCCCTGAATTAAAAAAAAAAAACAAATAAAGAGGACATTCTTTTTAATTCAGACTATTCCCACTCTTAATTGCGGTTTTTTTCTTATCGACATTCTTCTGAAAAAGTGAAGAAAACTACAAATTGCAAGCTATTTTTGATCCCGGAAATGTCCATATATATCCCACAAGAAAGCGATTAACAAATTCTACGACGCCGAAGTCGCTACCAAGCAAAGCTAGTCATATACATATTACTGGCACGCCACTATTCCAAACATGGAATGTTTCGTTCGAAAATTTAAAAACAATTCTCAATTCAAATATGAATTCGAAAACGGGCGTGACGGCACGCGGGAGCCTGCTTCGTCCGATAAAGAGATAATCGCCGGGCCCTAACGGGGCATTTCGGAAGCCGTTACATTCGCAAATCCTTCGTTTCAGGCTATTCCTTAGACAGATTTTTGAACATTGAACTCGTGTCATACTAGAACACAATTCTCTAGCATAATATAATCGAATAGTAGTAGTACACAAAAAGTTTAAAATATTCTTGTAAGCGATGGCTGCCTGCATTCAAGGCTCGATTTAGAAACACACCTTAAATTTATAAATCGTGCGTTGTTATTGATTACATTAAACTAAACCTGGGCGCCTGCAGTCATACGATGCCTTACGCCATAACTGGCAAAGTACATATACAAGGTCTGCAGGCAGTCTTTGTACACCTACCAGACCTACCTACTTGTTTTTGTGCTAATTTTCTGGTCTATATAATACTTCAAGCCTGTATCTCAAATGATATTTGTCTAGTATTACAAGTGCTTGTGTATGAAAAAAATACTAGTTTTAAACTTGTATAGATTGAGAATCGAACGAACCCCTTTCGAAGCCAAAATAAAGCTATTTCAACGCATACAATTCTAAAGGGCATGTTACTTGTAACTAATCTAAAATTAATAACTTTATTCAGCATCCACGATTCAAAATGAAATAATCCGTAAACTGTAGATTCTAATGACAGTAAGCTTCTGTCATCTATGTTTACATAAAGTGGTTTAAAAGGAACTTAGATTAACGCTTGAAAGATAAGTTTCGAAGATTCGCGTAACAAAACTCTATCAACAACATAACAGGTAAATAAAAGAAAAAGCGTTCGAAAATACAGGAAAAACTCGAATAAACAACACTGTTTACTCTACCGTCATAGTTTCTTATTGACTCAACGGTCATTCGTTCATATTTCAAGGCGCTCGCGTGATCGAAGCGATAACCGCGCGATTTCGAACGCGCAATCTATTAAACTCGACTTCTGATTTACTATTCGACGCGCTTGCATTTGATTTTCGCTCATGGTGAAGCTCATTGTTGATTTTACGTCATTGCTGTGGATTTTTGCCTCTGTATTGGCATCGCCTGAAAATACTTGAAAGTTTCAAAGCCATGAACACAAAGTAATGCAAAAACTTTTATTACAAAATATTATTTTAATTTTATTAACTATAACAAGAATTCAAAAAGATTTGAAAAGTCTTGAATAAAAAATACCTGACTAAATGGAGCACCCTGTAACAACTGTAGTCAATTCAATAATCAATTTTGTTTAGCCGTTTTCCTTTTTAATATACTTTTTTTTCTATCAAGCGCATCGTAGTAAATACATAGTAGTACCAGGTAAGCAGAATCTACAGAGAGTTGTTATAGCAAGCATACCGTTACACAGCGACACGAGTTTTGTACGTGCTAGTTAGATACGCTATATGTGTGTGTATGTACAGGTATCGTATCAGACGTATTGAACTGTGAGGCTAACCGGACAAAATATCAGTCAACTACCAGGCTCCCAGAACCGACGAGGGCTTTAACTATGATAGGCGATAGCATACAGAGAGTTACATACAGATTCAGCGATAAATAAGCAAGTGTACAATGTGTTTAGTTTTTTATTTGTTCAAATAAAGGCATTGGCATTTTATTATGCGCTGACACTGCAGTAACCATGCGGTAAATTTCTTTGAAAAAGAATTCAATTTGTCAAACAAAGGAGAACGAGTTTGACTCGCGCACCGAGGGTTTGGTTACATTTTTTGTTCGCTTTTAACCTCCGAGTCAACGCAAAGATGGCTGTCATAACTTTATAGCTAGATTTAACAACTCTTTAGGTCAATTTAGATACTGATAATTTTGTATGTATACAGTCAGTCAGTCAGTCCATATTTATCTACTTTTGAATACTAATCCTTCTATACGTTTATCAACTTTTGGCTTAAAACTATCTACAATTTGCAACAAATTACCCTGCTACTCCGCAAAACCAGTGTCGCTTACTCACTTGCAAAACCGACATACATATTTAATTTTCATGCAAAAACCAACACTCCTCCGCTTTCACATGAAACAACATGCATCACGAAGACTACTATTGACCACGTCCACACTAAAACTAATGTGGCAACATTTTACAACGGTTGCTATAAAGTTAGACCCCAGTTAGCAAGACATTTTGTATCTGTTTGTGTTTTGGTATGAATTTTTGAGATATTTAACTAAAAAACCTCGGGGTCAGTTCAATGTCTGACATAATCTTTCTATCTATCACAACTCAGAACTAACTCGACAAATGCTTACAGGCAGGGATTTGTAATTAAAATGTTTCAAATTGCTAGAATACCTTCAGCAGGCAGAGCTGCGAATGCCAGGAGATCCAGCGGCGAAGCGTTTCGGCTCGAACATGCTTAGGTCTAAAATCTTAGAATACCTGCGTTGCGTACCTAAACGTTTTACGCGTATTTCAGCTTTTTAATGTCGAAGGCTGGTAGGGCTTGGGAGCCGTTTTAGCCACTTTGTAGCTAATTACAATTACAACTACCGGTTTTTTTTTAAATTTTATTTTATTTTCTATAATCGATATTTTATATAATCCATACCTAACTAAAAGGGTGTGTTTACGACATTTTTTCTATGCAGTTTTAACCTAAGTAACTATCAATTATCTAAATTAAGGTTTTGTTCATATTGTAACGACTCTAAAAAAATACATTTTGAATATATACAAACTAGCTTATGTCTGCAACTTTGTGCGCGTCTAATATCGTGCGGACTAATTTGCCCATAGAGCCTTAAGCCTAAGCCACTGTTAAAACAACCTGTCCATATATTGTAGCAACGTTTTAAACCTATAGCCATGGCATTTTTAGTGGCATTTTACTTGTTAAGTGCCAGAAATCCAAAATTTGGCATGATCTACCTAAGTTACGAATTTGAACCAAACTTAACTAGTGGATATTTATTACCTACTTCACAGTGAACCCAAAGATGTTGTTTCCATTGTTTGACACATTTTGCGCATCCCTAGTTACCAGGTTCGCAGAACGCGGAAAGAAGTTATCGTTAAACTTACCCAGGTCGTGCAGGCGTTGGTGGTCCTTCTGGGACAAGGCGGCCAGCAGGCCCGCGTCGCCGACCCGCTGGCGCGCCACCGCGATGCCCACGGGAATCGAACCTGCACCAATCAAAAACGTAATTATAAACAAACAGTGACTCAGCTCAGACCAAGATCACGGAACAACTGTAGGCCATATTGTTTAGCTTCCACAAACAAAAAGCCTGATCCTGAATCCGACATTTCTAAAATCACACAAATGCTCATAACTTTGAAACAAAATCAAAATCGCGTAACATAAATACATGGGGGTGATTCAGATGACATGTCCCTAGGGCCCTTGAGGTGCATACCTCTGGCATGACTTTTGCTTGACGCGAGCTATAAGACAACAACAGCGGAATATTTCCGTGTACTGGTAGCTGGTGGTAATACACTGTGTCACTGGCAACATTCTGACTGGTAGATTCTTGGCGCATTCATCTCGTATTGGATACATATCGCTATGGAACGATGCGGTGCCTTATATGCTTACCATCTTTGACACATCAAAATTCAACGAATCAAACGCGCGAAACAAATATACGATCACAAGAGGTGCGTAAGAGACAAGACTGGTCTGAGGGAGTGTGCACGTCTTCCTTCTAACACATCGCCGTCTCGCGTACTACCATTCGCCGTGTACCAGGGGATTAGAATTGTCAGGAGTAAAATTAGAATATTCTAAATTTTAAAATAAAATACCTATGAAACAGTACGAGTTGAACGCGCGAGCTACTGGATTCGAAATTTAAATACACGGGAGAAACGTAAAACGCCGAGAGTCAACTGTTCGGGCCGTTGTTTTGTAAACCACTCGTTAAAACTAGCCCTTATAGGTAATCAGTAAATATTCTATGGTAGAAAAGATTCACGCGTTTTGTTTAATTTCTAATCTTTAGTTTTTAATGTATGGTATAAGGTTTAGGCAATTTTGACGTGCACAATTTATTTGTAATTAATGATATACGAAGAAATAAATAAACCTAAACTATTTCTACCGGTTTCTTAATCAAAAACAAAACGTGTTTCTGCGGAAGCAGCAGGCCGCCTAATTCGCCGTGACACGACGCGGTGGCACGGTTATATTTACCGTCACGGTACAACAGCACAGAAGAACAAAATGTATGAAGAAACTGTATGAGGCGGTTTAGTTTACGCGCACATTCACGGCATTTTTTGCACGGAAGTCCGCAACGGTTTTTCCATGGAAGCAAATTATGAAACTGGCCGTATGCGATGCGGTGCTATCAGTTGGACCGGTAAATAAATTTCATGGCAAATAGAGGTGGAAATGCTGACGTGCTTCTCTTTTGTTTAACCATTTGAACCCAGGAATAATCGAATCCAACTAGGCTGGGCGGACAGCGTTCGGTAAGTTGCCTTAAGTAACACGTCTTTCATTTTAAATGCCTGTAAGCCTCATAATAAGGCTCGGAATCACCCGAGAGATAGTAGTTGAAGTTTCTCTGCGAATTAGGAATGAGGGGTCTACAGTTCATATTTGAATTCCGAAGACGAAGTGTTGGTAGGTGAACCAAATATTATCTGTTGAGGTGAGGATAATGGGAAACCGTTGGATGCAAGTGACACAAGACCGACCATCCTAAACC
Organism: Ditula angustiorana; assembly: GCA_963691745.1. NCBI lineage: Eukaryota > Metazoa > Arthropoda > Insecta > Lepidoptera > Tortricidae > Ditula > Ditula angustiorana. The sequence goes on along the minus strand of OY829480.1, from coordinate 1,478,112 downwards.
TCCTTGGAAAAGCCTGCCCAGCAGTGGACAGCTTTCGACTGATATGACGATACTTTGGGGAGGTCCATATCAATGTGCAAGGCAATTTGTTCCAGTTTGTTGACAAGTGATGATGATTAAATGTGACACTTAGTATTAACATTTCAGTATTGCTACCAGGGACACATAAACGTGAACGTACCATTGTTGAGCGAGGCGGGGATGGCGTGCGCCGGCTCGGGCTTGGTGCCCGGGGAGGCCTGCTCCAGTTTGACGGCCACCAGTTCGGACATGTGGACGTGTTGCGGCTCCCTCTTGACCTGGACTTGAACGTTTTGGCCGGCCACGCCGAGCCAAGTCACGGGGTTCGTGCGGCTGCACCCGCCGTCCGAATGGATCAGCTGTGTGAAGGAATAAACTTTGTGTAAACTATTGACTGAATTTGTACATGGATTTCTGTATAATCTAATCACACTTTAATGGTTATGAGTAGACCAATGATGAGAATATTTTCAGCGAATTTGAGTGTCATGCGAGATGTTTAAAGTTTCAAACACTTTAGAAAATAAGAAACGCAGAGAAATAAGACACCACCAGCAAACGTATGTAATATACTTAGACTACTAAAAACATTACCCTTCCTTTTGGCTTTGCAGTAGTCGGGTAAAAAACATAGCGGTGCTTATTTCTAGCGACCAAAATTAAGCAATTAAAAGCGTTTGTGGTCTAGGCAGTTAAACATTTTGATATTCCCGACCCGATTCTTTTGTTTGTGCATATTTGAAGCAATTTTTATTCGAAGGTAAGGACCATTTACGTGGAGCGAGTATTCGCATGCAAATTGCATTACGAGTACATTGCGGGCTACCAAGGAATGATGCGATCAATCGATTGATCAAGCCTCGCAATGTAATGCAACTCACATACGAGAACTCGCTTTATGTCAATGGGCCTTCAGCCTTTTACGTTTTTGTGTTCACTGGACACAAGCAACTCGGTAGTCGAATCATTCGTAAATCGAACACTGAAAGGATTGTAAGCAGATAGCTACACAATGTCGTTCAAGATTTTTCTAATTCCATTTAAAGTTTAAATTGTGAAACTTGAAATTGGGGTGGGTCAGTGGCATGTGAATGTGACATGTGGAAATGACGAACAGAATGAGTTGTATTCCTGAGTGATTATGATAAATCCAACTAATAATCCAACCTATCAAAATTTGCACATTGATATCGCAAATAGCAAGTTAGTCTTACAAGAAGTTAGTCTTACAAGAGAATCACGTGACAAAGGATAAAATTCCAGTGGTCTTGACATGTTTGGCAGAATTTAAAAGATGGTTCACGGTACGTCTAGTCTTAAGTGAGTAATAGTATTTTATGCAACTGCTATATAATGAGAGGCCTTAATACACGAGTGTGGTTTTATGAAACGAGCGTCAGCGAGTTTCATAATAGGATCACACGAGTGTTTTAAGGCCTAATTATATACAGTTGCATACATTACTTTATCTACACACATATCATAAAGGCTAAATAACGCGTTCAAAAACCCTAGGAAATGACCAGCATTATTACAACCAATGTTATTATAAGAATTTTCTTGTCTGTGGTAGTAGGTAAATCTGTTCTTTATTGGTCATCACATTACCTATATCTCGTGACGGCTCGTGACGTTATGAATTTAAATTTGGAACAGCTGTCAAAATTCAAGTTGGTCTCTATTCTAGTATCCACAGATATTAAAACAGTTATCGATACGAAACGTCAACTCAGTATGTTTTTTTTAATTTAAACGCACGACATTTGATCTCGAGTGACATAAAAATAGGAACTTCATTCGTTCGTCTATGGTTTAAAAAAAACGTTCGTCTTGACGGATGGATCGAATCACAGAGTACCTTTTTAATATACATGGCCGCCATTAGTTGTCATACGTTTGTTGGTTTTTTGCTGTTACGGTTTTTTGCAGTTATGATATGTGTGTAGATAAAGTAATGTATGCAACTGTATATAATTAGGCCTTAAAACACTCGTGTGATCCTATTATGAAACTCGCTGACGCTCGTTTCATAAAACCACACTCGTGTTTTAAGGCCTCTCATTATATAGCAGTTACATAAAATACTATTATCTACACACATATCATAACTGCATAAAACCGTAACAGCAAAAAACCAACAAACAGTCATGGCGGCCATTCAATCTATCCGCCAAGACGAACGTTTTTTTGAAACCATAGACAAACGAATAGAGTCCCTATTGTCATGTCACTCGATATCAAATGTCGTGCGTTTAAATTAAAAAAACATACTGAGTTGACGTTTCGTATCGATAACTGTTTTAATATCTGTGGATACCAGAATATAGACCAATTTGAATTTTGACAGCTGTTCCAAATTTAAATTCATAACGTCACGAGATATCGGTAATGTGATCACCAATAAACACTGACTACTAAGAGATACTACCCAATAAAGAACAGATTTACCTACTACCACAGACAAGAAAATTCTTATAATAACATTGGTTGTAATAATGCTGGTCATTTTCTATGGTTTTTGAACGCGTTATTTAGCACTTATGATATGTGTGTAGATAATAGTATTTTATGCAACTGCTATATAATGAGAGGCCTTAAAACACGAGTGTGGTTTTATGAAACGAGCGTCAGCGAGTTTCATAATAGGATCACACGAGTGTTTTAAGAGCTAATTATATACAGTTGCATACATTACTTTATCTACACACATATCATAACTGCAAAAAACCGTAACAGCAAAAAACCAACAAACAGTCATGGCGGCCATTTGATCTATCCGCCAAAACGAACGTTTTTTTAAACCATAGACAAACGAATGAAGTCCCTATTGTCATGTCACTCGAGATCAAATGTCGTGCGTTTAAATTACTAAAACATACTGAGTTGACGTTTCGTATCGATAACTGTTTTAATATCTGTGGATACTAGAATAGATACCAACTTGAATTTTGACAGCTGTTCCAAATTTAAATTCATAACGTCACGAGATATCGGTAATGTGATCACCAATAAACACAGACTACTAAGAGATACTACCTAATAAAGAACAGATTTACCTACTACCACAGACAAGAAAATTCTTATAATAACATTGGTTGTAATAATGCTGGTCATTTCGTAGGGTTTTGAACGCGTTATTGAGCCTTTATGATATGTGTATAGATAAAAATCTTGAGAAAATCTTTATTTATAAAAGATGCTGAGAGTGAGAGAGTTTGCTTTAGTCGAGTCATTCGCTTGTGCAAGATTTTATCGATTGTTTTTTAAAACAAATGATTACTAACTTCCTGTCCCACCAGGACATAATAACAAAGCAGGAGACTCACCTTCTTCGGAGAATTGGTGAGGCAAGTATTGCAGGAACGCTTGGCCTGCTCTGTCTTGATAGTAAGCGGCTGCATGACGCCGATGCCGTCCATCAGCTGCCGTTGCTCACCAGGACAGCAGAGGTTATCAGGAAGGCACGACTTGCCGAGCTTGGCGTCGTCCATTTTATTCGGATCCCTGAAAGAGACAGAGTTTATCGTTTGGGAAGAAACACAAAAAATATTCTCATCCGTACATTTCTCAGTAATTGGTAGAGGAGAACTGGGGACGATTGGTAAATTAGAACTTTGCAGAGGTGGCATAAAAATAATATTCCAGTTATATTGTTCAAGAGTGAGAACTTGAGAAGCACCTGGCTTTAGCAACATTTTAGATTTCGCTTTAGCAATCGAAGTTATCACACGTAACACAAATTAATGCAGTCAGGGCACTAAGCCAAATTCTTTATATGTATATATTACCTCCAGACAGATCATGCATTAGAACTAAGGAAATACATATGTCATCTATTCAATTTGGTCGCATTCGCGGTCCAATGTCATTGTCAGTGTGACCACATCTATCCAAGTGGTTTATTTTAACTACCGACGCCAGTGACCTAACTGAAATTGAACGATGTATGTTATGTTACGAGTAGTACGTAATTGTTTTTGATTGCTTAAGTTGGCACATTGCTAACTTATTCAATTTACCACCCACACCACACATCAAATGCTTCCTTTACAAATCTCCCTTTTTCTATGACCGGAGAGTTAAGCGTAATAGGTTAACATAAACTTAAACAACCATACTCGTATACTAACTTGTCAGCCAGCAACAGCCGTTGCGAGCAGTTGAGCAGTTCGAGCTGCAGCGGCGAGTTCGGCGGGGGCGTCGGCACGCCGAAAGTGGACAGCGACGTCGAGAACAGGCTCTCGGTCGTCACTGGGGGCAAAGTTCGGGTTAGCTGCTGCGCTGTTATGCTTTCCTAGTGATTTGGATTGAGAAATTATCGAAAAAAGTAATCTATACGACACCAATGTGTGTGGGTGTGTGCATGATGCATGACTTTTTATAAAAAATAATAATAGTACATTTCGATACTAGTGCGGAAGGTATGTCATTACTTCACGAGTTCCGAGATATCTTGCCACGAGCCGCAGGCAAGTGGCAAGACTCGGGACGAGTGAAGAATGACATTTCCGCCCGTGTATCGAACGACGTTTTTCAATACAGTTGCGAAAAAAATACAATAAATTTGCGACTTTTACTGAAGCTCTTAATTAAAGTAAAGTAAGTACAAACTTTAGCAGTGAATTTTTTGACAAATTAAACGCGTTTTTGTTATCTGTCGTATTTCATAAGGCAATGGCTTTTGCTATTCAGCAAACTCAATGAAAGATTTTTTTTCAAAAAGATATTAATATGAGCGTTTGGACAATTATTAAAGGATAACGAAATATTCTTGCCGGGAACATTAATATTTTCACTCACCCGCCTATTTTTACTTTTTTTTAACGATTCCGTTCTTAGTGGCCAGTCATTCAAAGGCGTTTTATTTTTTAATTATCCGAAGCGCTTCGAAGTGCTTAAAAACACTCAGAATCGCTTATTGTTTGAATATCTTTGCCATTTATTTCTGAAGAAGTGGAACTAAAAAGGACCTTATTTTTTAATGTAAATAAATATGGGGTACCAGAAAAGACCCAGTTTTCTGGTTGGTGATTTTATGTCGTATGCAGCACAAGTCGTGTTCTGATTGGTCGAATCAGTGATCAGCGTGCTGATGTGATTGGTCGATTTGCTCTTTAAACAGGCCAACAATGTTTTTGTTTCAGAGAATTCCGTTCCATTCAGCCACCTAATAAGAACTGTTTTTAGGACTGTTATTATTTAAAAAATCATATTTTTTTGATGAACAGGCTAGTAATAAAATAAAAAATCTCAATATTTTGATATTCTTACATTAATAATAGGTTTTTAGTTTTATTACGTCTTGGTACAAACTAAAACTATAAAAACTCTTTGGTAAGTAGTTGTTAATTGGAACAAGTACAAATTAAAAAAAAAACTGGAAAAGTAAATCGCACTAGTTCGCAAAAACGAACTTTGCGCACGCAAAACAGCCAAAAAAAGGGCACTTTTTGAGCAACTGTATTGAAAAAGCATTTACATATATCATACCTATAGTTATTTTGTATTTCAACTTACAGTTTGCTCATAACCGTGTTCTGCTCTCCCCCAAAATGGGTTAAGTACTTGCATATTTTTGCAGTAGTCAGAACTTCGTATATTTCTATTTTACCTCAAAGCATGTTCTACTGAATCGTTTCCATTAAGTAGGTAAGAATGATTTATAATTACATCGAAAAATTACGGCTTCAGTAATCAGTATCAACCAAATTTAATATCTGTGACATGAAAAGAATGCGCCGTTAATAGAATATTCGATGAAATAAAAGTCCACATAGAAAACTCGACTTTTGATAATCCTTAAAAAAGGTATTTATTAATATCAGACTTTATTCATGCTATTATAAGGCTTATAAAAAGCTTGTCATGTCTGTCATGTAGTCACAGTAGGAGTGGTAGGAGGTAGAAGTTACGTGTACAATAAAATAAGATTATGTTTAACATGGAGTCCAAACTCTGCATTTACAGACGTTAAACTTTAACTAGGTAATAGTATTTTATGTAACTGTTGCATAATGAGGGGTCTTAAAACACGAGTTTGGTTTTATGAAACGAGCGTCAGCGAGTTTCATAATAGGATCACACGAGTGTTTTAAGACCTAATTATGTACAGTTGCATACATTACTTTATCTACACACATATCATAAGTACTCTATGATGGGTTCAGAAGCCATAGGGCAATGACCTGCATTGCTACTAGTGCTAGGTACCTGTTAAATATCTATAGACTGTACACATTAAAATAAGGTAATAAAAAATTAATTTGAACAAATATAGAAACACATTAGAAAAAAATCTCATAATAATAATGGTTGTTATAATGCTGGCCATTGCCTACGGATTCTGAACGCATTATAGAGCATTTATGATATATGTGTAGATAAAGTTTTCTAACATATTTTTAATCGCAGAATACAGGAAGTACGCATTTAATTTACCCTGTATAATAAGACACGAAATTAGATTTCAGTTCGAAATTTAAACATTGTTGTGTAACGCTGTTCACTACAAAGGGCACCAATCAAGCCGCTCGGTAGTCGTCAGAGCCTATCTTCACGCCTGTCGCCCGGGGCCGATACGGATCACGCATGCGCGATGCGCCGACACGCGTTTCGGAGTGTCAGAAAGATTTATGTTATTCAGATTCGGTGTAAGTAATTGGAGAACGGATCTGTTCCTTTTGTACCGTATTGTAAACTGTGGCCGAACATAACCGAACCCAGGTAAAATCCCCCCTGCGTCTCGGTCAAACTCATGTCATAAGAAAGGGACGCACATAGAAATAAACTTGATAAACTAAACTTGGGGAGGTCATGCTAGGTTCACTGCGCTCATATTATGTGAGAGCAACGAGGTCCAAAACGCATCTTCAAACGTGCAACTTTAGAATGTTTAAAAGTATTTCTCAAGGGTTAATTTTTTTTAAATATAGGAATTCAAACGAGGAAGTGGGTCACCTGGTGGTAAGTGATCACCACCGCCTTTAGACACCCACGACTTCAAAGGAATGCAGATGTGCTGCCAACTCAGAGGGCTAAGATGGAATACCTCTTGTGCCAGTAATTACACCGACTGTCTTGCTCTCCACGCTGAAACACAACAGTGCAAGCACTGCTGCTTAGCGGCAGGATTAGCAAGCAAGATGGTGGTAGCGACTCGGACGGACCTTGCACAAGGTCCTACCACCCGCGTATTTCAAATCTACTGTCAAGAAGTCATTTATTTCTCGGGCGTATTATAAGACTAATGATACATCTTGGACAGGGGTGTTTGGAAATAATCTCGACTTGCATTGGCGATCCGCGATCCCTGGCTCAATAATCGTGTATGATCTACAGCATTTGCATACTCAGGCCTTTTTCCAGCCCTCCAAAAGCTAGATAAAAATCCCATAGCGTTAGAGTTAAAAAAAAATTGGGACAATTAACACCAATTGACCTAGTCCCAAAGCAACCAAAGCTGCTTGTGTTATGGGTACCAGACATCGGGTACACTTAGAGTAGAGCTAGCACATCATAGATTTAAGTCCACGCGGACGAAGTCGCGGGCAAGTCTAGTGTATAAGTTTATTGTCGCGGCGTGCAGCGCACATGTGCGCGGGCGTCGCCGAGTGACACACGCTGTAATTAGCCCCGCCTCGGGGGCCCCGCAAATAGACGCGGTTGTGAGCGTGTTGGTATGTGGCATGGGAAACTACAATAGTTACATTCAGGGCTGCTATATCGGACCCTGGGCGGCCGATTATCGGACTACCAATGTGGCATGGGAAGCTACAATAGTTCAAATCAGGGTTGCCATATCGTAACTTTGGAGGCCTTTCTATCCGACTGCCACCAGTAAGGAGGGTTATTAAATATGTGTCGGCCTTTGGTAGCATCGGCCTCTCATCGGCTTTTATTAAACGCAAAATTAAACATAGGTGTTATGATTATAGTGTATCTACTAGCACACAGCAACCAGGTGCTGTGCATAAAAGTTTTTTTTTTATTTATCAGTATTTCGTGCTGAAAATCAGTCTTTTGCGCGAAGCTTTAAGCCATTTTTTGATTTGTCAGCTGGCAACATTTCACACTATAATACAAATATGATTCATTGAATACCACCTTAACAATTTCACAGAATTGCAAGAAAATCTTAAATACAGGTATCCATAAGGCGGTCTTATCCTTATCGTTGGAGAGCGATAGACCAGACAACCTTTGGATAGAGATTAAAATTAAGACTAAGATGACAGAACGGTAAGCGGTGCGGAAATAGAACAGTCTATTAAAAGTACATAAATAAATAATATATATTAAGATAATATAAATAAATACATAGTATAAATACGTAACAGTACAGAAAGCTGATAAAAGACTGAGACAACTTTCGGCGTAAGACAAGTTGTCACAGCAAAGTGGCTATCCGCCTGGTTGTCCTCACATCTTCGGCCACTTACTCCTTCTAAACCACGCAACGGATTTTAATACGGTTTCCACAGTCCTTTAGATATTTGGCCGAAATGTTATATTATATATCTTAATAGCATGAGAAATGAAATTTGAATTAACCTTTGTGTAGCGTCGGTCGGTTGCCCTGGGTCGGAAACAACGAGTACAGAGGAAACCGGGATACGCCTGGAAACAGAACTTCATATTTATATCTTTCGTTTAGGTCTAGTTTGCGTGAGAGCAACAAACTGAAGCGGCGACAAATCGGGTACCAGGACACCATACCTTGCTGCAGGTCAGAGGGGGGGCGGGAGCGGGCGCCCCCCGCCGCCCCGCCCAGCATAGCTCCCCTCGATACACCTCACCACCTGTGAACAACCAATAAATTATTACAATTAATATTTCCAACTCTTTGTATTGATGACATCCGCGTGAAAATTTATATTGAGAAAAAAGAATATTGAACGGAAATATCGGAATTGTATGAATTCCGTATTATTGTAGTACCCATACAACTGTGGTTTACATTACATATTTCCTTTTCAGCTGGTATTTCAATTATTGTACCACATCGTTTGGAATAACGATTCATATTTCCAACTTATTGTCTAATATTATTTATTTGATTAAATTTAGTCACTTTACAACTGCAGGGTTTCGTAAGTCACCTGTCAAACGACAGTTTCTTTCAATCATGGACAATGGACAATCATAAACAAATTAGGTCAACTTAATTTGTCTTTGAACTTTGATTTCTTGTGGAATTCTTTGTACAAACGAACACAGGGCAACGATGATCGTTACTATCTGTGCAGGTTGGTTGGGGTAATCTACAGAGCAAGCACATTCGATAGATCAGCGCAAACAATACCTCTGTGGGTACCTTTTCGGTGTTTTAGTTGTGAGTTCATCCTATGTACTTCTTAGCACCGAATAAACTGTTTTCTTTCTTTCTTTCAAACCGATCTGCACTGATCTCACAGGCACTGATCTGCTGAGAAAAATCTCGACGACCGACGATATCACGATCCTATCCTCCTGTCCTATACCAGAAAATTACAAGTGTTACAATTTAACATATGTATTTGTAAAGTTTTCATTTACCTAAAAATTAAACTGGCAAACGCAAGCCTTGGAATGCTGAGGTTGCAGATTCGAGTCCTGCCAATACTGTATTTTTTTTCTTTGTGTTGTAAATATAATAATATACCATTTAAGTTTAATTTGAATGTTTAAAAAATAAACCGAAAGTTTTTCGATTACAAAAATGTAGCGTAAGAGAGATTCAAAATAAAAACGGATTTTAAGCTTGTTTTACATATTTCACATGAATTAAAATTGGCGCGAAATAGTAATCAACGCTCTTATGGTGAAGGAAAACATCGTGAGGAAACCTACACATTAAATAAAGTAAAAAAAACAAGGGTTAATTACGGAGGCCAGTGCCCTGCCAAATCTGGGATCATGGTCAAAGCGTACCCAGAACTAAACGGGGAAATTCCTTAGGAGCCTAATGGACCCTCATGTTCAGATATAATTTTATTGCTTGTTAGGGTCCTAAAGGGGTCCAAGGAAGACGTGGTTGAAAGATTTCAGAAACGTGGGACAGCCTGTAGAAGTTATAATGGTTATGTACCAGTGACACATGACTGGCCCAGGTTTAGTTTATCCCTCCCTGCGTCTCTGTCAAACTAGTAATATACGAAAGGGAACGCACAAAGAGAAACTCAGATAAACTAAACTTAGCCGGTCATGTTAGGGCCACGGCGGGTGATTGAGTAATCGCTCTATTCGTCGATTTGAAAGTGAGAAGCGACACGAGGTACCAGGGCGGCATGTATTGGAAGAGCAATATTGAAATTTTGGTAAGATTTCTCTGACGTCAGACGTCTTAGTAGCGACAGACGTAGGAAGCTAAGGAAGGGAAGAAGCCTACGTGTTCAATTCTGATGTAAAATTATTCAACTCTACTTAAATATTAAATCTAACAATGAAAGATACTGCGAAATGTATATCCTTCGTTAACAAAAGTAATTATCAACAATAATGAATTCGTCTACACTATTTAATCTTTTTATTTTCGTTGTATAAAACAAGTCGCTATCCGTTACAGTCCTCAGTACTTTGGCGCCTACTACTTCTAAACCACGCGATGGATTTTGCTACAGTTCTCACTGTAATTTAGAGAATTTGTCTCAGGTTTTTATGTCATCCTAATACTCATTTGAAGCCGGGGCGGGTTGCTAGTAGGTACTACACAGGTCAGGTGTCATTCTAGCCCTTACAGATTAGCTATTCTACTACTTTATAGCTGAGCCTCTTAAGTAACTATTTGTAGTCCATATTCAACTTTTGAACACTGATGCTTCCGGCTAAATGCACAACTTTTGGCTTAAAACTAAATAATCTGGCAATGTTTCGCGAGGAATCTGGCTATAAAAGTTAGGCTCGTTGGCAACATTGTACGGTACATGTGGCGAGGCGACTGATTGCAAAGAGGTGAAAACGCGCATATCCCGTTTGAAGATTCTTGTCTGAGGAAGGACCATCACCTTACAGAACACCGCAGCCAAATAAAATTGCTTTCACAATGTCCTGCCGGTAAGAAACGTCTGCAGAGCTAATTACTTTGTTGTGTATTTAATAAAAGGAATCTTTTTGCTGCCTATAGCTCGTCCTGCAGGGCCAGCAACGCTTGAGTAGGTATTGGTATTATACGTGTCTACAGGCTGCGGTACCTATACTTGATTACCTTCAGTAGGGCGGTTCCACTCCGCACTGTAGGTGCGCTCGCCGCATTACCTATGGCATAGGTTAATCGCAGTAGGTTGCCGGCTTGCCGTATAATAAACAATACTAAAAGTACAGAACTACGGTGTTTAGGCATAGAACAAACAAGAAGCGTCTAAAAAAAGAAATAAAAAGAAAAAATATTAAGTATAACTAGTATTCATTCGCACGCGCGGCTACTCAATTGCGGCGGCCCCAGTGCAGTGGTGCACTAATATTCTAGCAATTTCGCGAAGTAAGCACGCCTGCTATCAGGCAAATGGTAAATAAACAATTATGGTATACATACTTAATTTTGTTAAAGCGAATCGAAAACAGTCCGACAATATTATAAAGAATAGACGTTAAATAAAATGGAACTTTTGTAACTTATCGTGCAAGGTCCGCCCGGATCGCTACCACCATCTTGGTCGCTTATCCTGCCGCTAAGCAGCAGTGCTTGCACTGTTTTGTTTCGGCGTGGAGAGCCAGGCAGTCGGTGCAATTACTAGCACAAGAGGTATTCCATCTTAGCCCTCTGGGTTGGCAACACATCTGCAATCGCTTTCGTGTTGCAGGTGTCTATGGGTGGTGATCACTTACCATCAGGTGACCCACTTGCTCGTTTGCCTTCCTATGTTGTATAAAAAAAATTGATGTTCATTCGAAATTGTTGCCATATTCAAGCATGACATCGAAAGTGACAGTTACGAAGAACGCGGCGCCTTCATCGAAATAATTTCAACTCGTTCGTTATTGTCGGTCTTTTCCTGCACTGAATTCAAAACGCATGCGCACTGGCCGCGTAATCTCCAACGACAGGCTAAAGGAAGCATGATAATCCCGACCTGCGCAGACGACCAATAAAATTAAATATAACCGAGTTTTTATACTTCTTATTAACTGGAGTGCAACCGGTTCTGGAGAGTGCGGTTCTCTAAGCGAAATAGAGACGAGCTCGGCGCTGAGGCAGCGCCTGATTGCTCTTTTTTAAAATTAAACAAGCAAGTGGTTCAGCTGATGGTAAGTGATCACCACCGCCTATAGACACCCGCAACACCAAAGAGAGTACAAATGCGTTGCCAACCTAGAGGGCTAAGATGAAATACCACTTGTGCCAGTAATTACACCGGCTGTCTTGCTCTCCGCGCCGGAACACAACAGCGCAAGCACTGCTGCTTAGCGGCAGGATTGGCGAGCAAGATGGTGGTAGCGATCCGGACGGACCTTGCACAAGGTCCTACCACCCGCAAAAGCGTTTCTTTAGCGCAGTAGCTCGAGTAAGCGAGATGGGGCGATGTCTCGACGTCGAGTCCGGCGCTGACACTTTGAGAATGGCAGTGCTGGACGGCGCGTCTGGAATCGAGACAGCGACCGTAGGAGTTCTAAACAGTACGCCTCGTGGTTCTACGATCCTGGTACGTGTTAGGTCTAGATTCTAGACTTTCTAGACGCACTGGGCTGGAACGATGCCTGAGTTAGGTAAGTCTATGACGCAACATTACAGCTACTTTTTACCCGACTACGGCAAAGCAAAGGAAGGGTTATGTTTTTAGCGGCCTATGTATGTATGTTTGTATTTACGTATGTTCCACTGTAGTGCCTAAACGACTGAGCCGATTTTGATGAATGAGGTATCAATCGGTTCGTAATTGTTGTCTGGGTGACATAGGCTATATTTTTACCCGACCGCGCGACGCAAAGGAGGGTAATGTGTTTATCAGCCTATATATGTATGTTTGTTCCTTTGTGGCGATCTAGATACCAAATGCGTAGGACGATTTTGATGATTCTTACGTCAATCGATCCGTCTTAATCTTGTGAGTGTCACTAAAGACATGATAATAATCAAAATTCAATATGGTAGCCACCAGACGCCATATTGCGAAAAAGAAAAAAATTAAAGTCGACGAACTATATTGAGTGGGGTATCATTGGATAGGTATTTGAAAATCATTTTTAGGTTTTATAAATCATTTTTCATTTTGAATTGCTGTTTAGGATCTTCAACTAATTAAAGTTGGTTAGCAACCGTTCTAACTTAATTCGAACTAAAAAGTGTAAAATAAAAAAAACAAATTTAAAAAATCAAAAACCCAACTGCGTAAAAAGTAAACCAAAACTGAAAAGATTAAAACAAGACCAGTAGTCTGAAGTTCTGTTAAGTAATGTTGAATACCTACACCATTGCAATAGTTTCATGAACTGCAACACTCGGAACCCATTACTGGGAAGATCTGAACCGGTCTACATTTTTAATGGGTCCCGACTGTTGCAGTTCATGAAACTGTTTCTTTGTGTTGTCATTCATTATACAGCATTTCAAATTTAATTTGAATGTAAAAAAAAATACAAAAAAGAAAAATCGAAAAAAAGTTCAAAATAAATAATTTAGATTATAATAATATATCTTTATCTACACACATATCATAAAGGCTAAATAACGCGTTCAAAAACCCTAGGAAATGACCAGCATTATTACAACCAATGTTATTATAAGAATTTTCTTGTCTGTGGTAGTAGGTAAATCTGTTCTTTATTGGTCATCACATTACCGATATCTCGTGACTGCTCGTGACGTTATGAATTTAAATTTGGAACAGCTGTCAAAATTCAAGTTGGTCTCTATTCTTGTATCCACAGATATTAAAACAGTTATCGATACGAAACGTCAACTCAGTATGTTTTTTTAATTTAAACGCACGACAGTTGATCTCGAGTGATATGACAATAGGGACTATATTCGTTCGTCTATGGTTTAAAAAAAACGTTCGTCTTGACGGATAGATCGAATGACAGAGTACCTTTTTAATATACATGGCGGCCATTAGTTGTCATTCGTTTTTGGTTTTTTGCTGTTACGGTTTTTTGCAGTTATGATATGTGTGTAGATAAAGTAATGTATGCAACTGTATATAATTAGGCCTTAAAACACTCGTGTGATCCTATTATGAAACTCGCTGACGCTCGTTTCATAAAACCACACTCGTGTTTTAAGGCCTCTCATTATATAGCAGTTGCATAAAATACTATTACTCACTTAAGACTAGACCTACCGTGAACCATCTTTGAAATTCTGCCAAACATGTCAAGACCACTGGAATTTTATCCTTTGTCACGTGATTCTCTTGTAAGACTAACTTCTTGTAAGACTAACTTGCTATTTGCGATATCAATGTGCAAATTTCGCCTCTCATTATATAGCAGTTGCATAAAATACTATTATTACATAGATACGAGTAATTTAAAACAAAGTTGCTATCTGTTCCTGTCCGTTGTTATATCTTCGGCCGCATACTGCTTCTAAACCACGAGGAATTTAACTTCTATGTAATGACATCACTAAGAAAAATCTAGGGCAATGGCAGGACTCGAACCTGCAATCTCAGCATCCGTGCCGAGCGTAACCAGTACCGCCACATCACCACTACCAAATCCAGCGAATTTTTCAATGTGCTTCCTTTTTACGGTCATTACTAAATTTGATACAATTTTCACTGTTACTTAATATTTTTTATGCAACTGCTATATAATGAGAGGCCTTAAAACACGAGTGTGGTTTTATGGAACATAATAGAATCACACGAGTGTTTTAAGGCCTAATTATATACAGTTGCATACATTACTTTCCCTACTACATACCACAGACGAGAAAATTCTTATAACATTGGTTGTAATAATGCTGGTCATTTTCTATGGTTTTTAAACGCGTTATTGAGCACTTATGAATGATATGTGTGTAGATAAAATACTATTACAACATCCATCAGAATTGGTTTAGCGTTTTAGCACTGCCAGCACACAAACAACCGTGACAGATTTCGCATTTACATATATTAGTTTGTTTGGATGTGTTCCATCGACCCCTCTACGGCTTTCTGCTTTTTTTATTCGTGGCTATAGGCACAAAGCCGATTTACTAGCCAGCGCGTAATGTTGCCATATGTAGAACAAAAAGCCGTGGGAGCCTAACGGTGGTCGGTGTTACCACAACAATGGCTTTACGTCACAAGACGGATGAAGCTAGCAACACTAACATGACCGGCTAATTAATGGCAAACTTTATCTGATATTTTATTAATCACATCGTGCTGTGAAAGTGACGGGTTTGGGAACTGAATTAACGGCGGACAACGGTCGACAAGTTTTTTTGGTGATAAATTGATGAGTACTAATAAGTTAAATAGGTAGATGTTATGATTTTATTAGGGTACAAACAACCTGTGCACCTAGCACGAATCTCCTCGATACGTTTTCTCGCTACGTAACTCAGTGTGTCTCTTTCTAACTAGCCCGATAGGAGAGAGACGCACTGAGTTACGTAGCGAGTTGACGCGTGTCGAAAATATTTATGCTAAGTGCACTGGGCCGGCTTGGCTACAAGGAACAATTAGGAGATAACGTTCATATAAACCTTTCGGAAATAAGCTTCAAACGACAGTGAGAACCGTATCCAAATCAGTTGTGTGGTTTAGAAGGAGTACGTGGCCGAAGATTTGTGGACAGACAGAGGCGGATAGCGACATTGTTTTATACTTTGTAAAGAAAAATGGAAGGATAGAAAAGTACGACGATTTAAATAATAATAGATTAATGCGTTACTTTGCGGAGGTCTATTTCAACAAACTGGAACAAGTGACCTTGGTACTCCGCGAAACCAGTGCCGTGCTCGTGCAAGTTAGCTGCGTCTGTGCGACATATATATGTTCGTGCAAAAACCCACCCTCCTCCGCTTCCACACAAAACAACATAAGACTCAACTACACACCACTGAACACTAAACAACACGATCGACGCGCGTTTCGCCTCTGTACGAGGCATCATCGGGATCTAACAGTACGACCGTTCGCTTAGATCACCATTCGTTCACGAGCACGGCACTGGTTTCGCGGAGTAGCAAGGTATTTGTTCCAGTTTGTTAAGACGATTTAGATCGCAAGCAAGTTGAAGAGGAGGAACCACCGATTGTCTTATTTTTTGTAATTTTGCGCCATTTGATCTGAACGCACTTGTTATGCGTTTGCGGCGCCGACCGGAAACTAAAAGCAATGGCTGTAGTGAATACTTTAATGTTACGAGTAATAGTCCTTTACTGACTTAACCTTTGGCTACTTTAGAGACTGGCCGAAACTTTAATAATCCCTAAGAATTATCTCGATTTAATCCCATTGCAACCTCGACGAAAACCAGGCTTTTATAAAACCGACCTTACAAATTCAAAAACACATGCGTTTCAGAGCGTCTAGTGTAAGTTTTTGTTACAATAAACGTCTATTGTAAGTTCTTGTTACAAAAAATGCAACGAACGCGTTAGAGTTAACTTCTCAATTACTATGGTAGCAAAGACAGCGCCTCTAGCGGCGCGTATTTGCAACAAAACGTTTCCATACAATTTAGAAGTTAAAGCTAAGCGTTCGAGCCGTATTTTGACAGAAAACTTACACTTATGAAGAAAGATCAATTTGAGTAAAATTAAGTAACTCTATGATTCATTATGACCCTGGTGTACCTATTGGAAAGGGTACCGTGGATCGGCTCGTCGCGACCTCTGCCCCGCCGACCTGCGCGCGCGCACGCAACGCCACGCTCGTGCTGCGTTTCAGATATAAATAGTGAAATAATAAAAGGCAAGGTATTTCGGCATAGGCCAGAAATCGTGGTTTTAAATACTTTACTCTACCCCTAATACCGTATATGCAGATGTACGAGTACCTATTCTAGGCCAACAATATTAGATTATAGACATGGAATGAATAAAAGCAGGTACCTACACCTACAGAAGTCTGTCTTCGCACGAAAACGGCATTCAGGTCATAAGAAGCGTCCCACCTCTCTGTTTATCGGATAACTCGTACGCATTGGCCCCAGTGCAGTGGTGCACAAAACGACTTGGATCTTCGCGAAGTGCGCCGCGGCTGGGGTGATCAGCCCTGTGTGTTCATTTAACAGTTCATGTTTCGTTGAAATGTCGTCTGACATTCGCAATGCATTAAGGTGGATATGTCAAACTAACGTCTTGCTCTATAGCTCTTATGGTGACAGTTTGCTATATGCTATTGAACCTTAGGTGGGTTGGAAATTAAAGTCCTTGACTGTACATTAGCGAACCTAATTGCAATTTTGACCAAGCTAGCTCATTTTACTATCCTGGCTTGGCTTTGTGTACTGATCTCATGTGTCCCCGACGTCAGACACACAGACACACGGGCAGATTGAAACATTTAACTTATAACAACCCTCCGTCTGCCGAGGGTTGGAAATGAACCCTAAAATTGATTTTGTCTGGCGCTAGCACCTGCAGGGCAGACTGCACTTTCTATCAGACTGTTTAATTGGGTTCTTTTCATAATCAGTAGTATAACTACTTGTACATTGCATAGTCTACCAAGAAATTGCTTGACCACTTTTCGACCATATTACAAAGGGATAAGGTTCAAAAGTGGTCAAGCAATTACTTTTTTTTTATATACAACAGGAAGGCAAACAAGCAAGTGGGTCACCTGATGGTAAGTGATCACCACCGCCTATAGACACCTGCAACAACAAAGAGAGTGCAGATGCGTTGCCAACCCAGAGGGCTAAGATGGAATACCTCTTGTACCAGTAATTACACCGGCTGTCTTGCTCTCCACGCCGGAACACAACAGTGCAAGCACTGCTGCTTAGCGGCTGGAATAGCGAGCAAGATGGTGGTAGCGATCCGGACGGACCTTGCACAAAGCCCTACCACCCGCAAATTACTTGGTCGACTATACATAATAATTATTTTAAGAATTGACTTCGGGTGTCATCGGGAATGTTATCATCTTTGCATATCAACGGATTTTGATTTTCACTGTCATTTTACACCCAGCGAAGCCAGGCAGGTAGTTAGTTTATATAAAGAAAATATTAGAAAAAGAAAATTATTAAAGAAAACAGAAAAAAGACCTAAGGTAAAAAATTGCATTTTTAATGCTTAAATTAAATTATATATACCTATACCATAAAAAAACTACGATTGGGGATTTTCATAAGTTATATTACCTAGATATAACAATTATCTATCCCCGCTGCTCAATTTTACCAGTGACCATGCATGGAACAATATCTACATATGTTTAAATTTTTAAGAGAAATACATTGCTGTCTTTAATTAGATAGATTAGAAAGAGCCGAGTGGCAAGTTTAAAGTAGTCGTGCCATAAAAAGGCGTTTATCTACACACATATCATTACTGCTCTATAACGCGTTCAAAAACCGTAGGAAATGACCGTCATTCGTTTGTTGGTTTTTTGCTGTTAGGGTTTTTTGCAGTTATGATATGTGTGTAGATAAGGTAATGTATGCAACCGTACATATATAAGGCCTTAAAACACTCGTGTGATCCTATTATGAAACTCGCTGACATTCGTTTAATAAAACCACACTCGTGTTTTAAGGCCTCTCATTGTATAGCAGTGGCATAAACTACTATTAAATTCCTACTGTTATAACGATAGGATCATTATGGGTAGATATAACGGCTGTCAAATTCCGGGAACGCCTGTCCTGCCAAGTGCCGATCCCACCTTTTCCAACTTATAATTTATTCTTCACAACTCTCACTGTTTAATACGAGAAAACAATATACATTTTTTCCGTCCGTCCTCTCCGAAGCGGTTTCTTTGTATTTTTTCCGTATTCGAATGCTTATTAGTTTTTTGTTTTTATCGCTTGAGTTATTCAAATGCGGCGTTTCGCCACAGTATATAAATACAGCAGTACCGAAACTGGGCCTGTTTGTTGAGATAGATACCTACGCTCCGGTGGAGCGTTAGGGTTGTCCTCTTAATTTTAGTAAAATTTAAAAGTTATATTTTTGTTATTTCTAACAATGTTTACTTAGGTTCTATAATGATTAAATAAGGAAATTAATTAACGAGTTTACAAATAAAATTAGGTTATTAAAAAAAGTTCAACATTTCAAAGAAGTAAGAAACAATTAAAGCTCCGGTTTTGAAGAACTCGAGTGCAAGAAGCCATATTACGACGCCATACTTTTGTGGCATCTTTAAAAAGGTCGCGCATTGTCTCAGGCGCACGCAATAACGATAAACGCAACGCGCGTCCACTCGTCTCGACGCGGCGCGGCAGCCGCGACTGACAGACCGCGAAAATCCCTTAGCGGCCGTGTTGAGCGTACGTCTGTGTGAGTGCGCCGGTTTTGACCGTTTGTACATAGATTCCTTACTGCTTATATGTTTTCTGTGGTTTCGGTATCATGAGTTGTTTCGTTGTTTTGTGACGTAATGATGCGCTTAGTTAAACAATGGGGCGGTTTATACAAATTATTGTTTTAACCGAATTCCTTGACTGGAGGCAAAGACTTCTCATGCTAGGCCCTCTTCGAAATGAAAACTGTGTCACACTTTGGAAGCGTGCTGGGTATACAGTCGGGATACGTCTGGATTGTACAAAATACAAAATGTCCCGAAAAACAGTTTCATGTTAACTTTGTAACAAAACAGAAGTTAAAAATTGCTGTGCGGTTCAAAAATCATTTCACTTAAATTAAGTCACTTAAAATTTGGTTTCAAATATTTATTTTATTTGTATCATGTCATTCATATCTCAAAGTCCCGATTTTTTTTAAATTTTCCAGATATTTTAGTCTTCTCATCTGACACCTGGATACGGTGGTGGGGAGAGCGTCTGTCTGCCCGGCTTTTACGTTATACGGCCGAACCGATTTGTGTGAAATTTGGTACGAGGATATTTTTACGCCCGGGGATGAATACCGCTTCTTTTTTTTTTCAAAATTCTGGCCCTAAGTCGATGGAATCTAAGTAGAAATTTTGTAGCGGAAATGCTAAACCGCTGAATTTTGGGACGAAAGAAGTAGCGTGCTACAGAAAATCTTGATGAGGCGGGGAGATGTTGCATATCGATAAATAGTCATAGGCTACTTTTTATCCCGAGAATATACCGGACAAAGTCAAACAAACAGCTAGTTTCTATTAAAAACAAACGATACAGTCAACTAATTTCATTCATAGGCCACTGTAGAACGTTGTCGCAATGTGTCACCGCTGGGATATTATGACATTTATTCAGAAGTCATTATGACATATATTGTGAACATGTTCTACAGTGGCCTGTGAATCAAATTGGGTGACTGTACGTCACAGCCAAAGTATACAGAACATGCTATACATATAATTCTATCCATCGATATTTTTGCAGTTTTATTTGTTTAGAAACCTGAAGATTCTGTAGAATCTCGCTACAATCTCATTTATTAGTGTAAGTTGCAACTATCGATTTCAGAGTAACTATTGGAGCCGGGAAATGCAAATCTGGGGGTTACGTTGTTTACCCCGGGGGAGGCGACCGAGACTTGGTTTGGTAAATGTCTAAGATTCGGTATACAATCTTCGTCGTCAATGACTTAAGGTTGGGCCACACCGGATGCGTGTACAGCACGGCTCCAGCTCGCTTCATAGAGCTGCGTTACGTGCACGCAACGATGTGGCATCTCTACATATACTTCCATGGATACATTACAACTGGAGAGTGCACGCGCGTCTAAGCCGTGCTGCAAACGTATCCAAAGTTCCTGGGCCTTTAGGATCGTAGTTATAGATCGTTCTTAAGTAGGTACGCCCGCGCACTCAAAATAATTTTTGGCGTTTCATTCCTATACAAACGAATTGTCAACATAAATGCGATCTTGTAAATACATTCTTCTTTAAATAACTTCTTTGGCAGGTCGATGGCTTACATATTCAAATTGATGGGTTACATATTCAAATTATTGGACTGTCGTTTTATTGCAATACGGTTCAAAATGTCTCTTCCTGTAACCCTAACATGACCGGCCAAGTTTAGTTTATCTGAGTTTATCTCTATGTGCGTCCCTTTCCTATGACACTAATTTGACAGAGACGCAGGGGGGGATAAATTAAACCTGGGCCGGTCATGTTAGAACCAGTGGGTAAGCTCATATTTGTTTGTACCATGAGAATCAGATAATATTTCAGTTGTTCTAGCTATAGTCTTTGTTGTTTATCAAAATTATTATAAAAATAAAATCAATTTTAGATATAAAATACCATTACTTTTTTGAACACTTGGAAGTAGCCTCTTTTTTTTACCTGTTAGCCTTTACATAGTATGAAACAAAGTCTATCTGTTCCTGTGTGTTTTCATATCTTCGGTCGACTACTACTTCTAAATTATAGGTAAAATGGATTTTGATACGGTTTTCACTGTTATTTAGAGTTTTTATAAAGGAAGGTTTTATGTATAAGTAAGTAAATTCATAAATCTCCAGCCGACTTTAAATTTCAGGTAAATTTCCACATCACTGAAACTGAAAATGAAGCCAATTTAAACCCGAAATTCCATTACCGTTCAGCGTATTGAGCTTATTTCAAAGAATACAATACCAGGCACGCATGAATGTCAAAGGATCCAATCTAAATTCTGCATGAACGGCGCCAGTCTCCGGGGATTGAGGCACGGCGCTTTGAGGATCCTGGACTAATAAGACATTTGAGTCTTCAAACTTTATATGCACATACGCTCTTCTGAAGCTTAGTTGAACTGGGTTTAGGAATAACCTTTAGGTAGACTTTGAGGTCGTCCTTTATAAAGATTGGCTATAAAAGGAACCAAGTTTTGTTAGCAACTATTCGATATTTTAGGTTAAGCCGTGTTACAGCGGTTTCTGTTAGTTTCATGTACATACTTTTTTTGCTACTTGAAGTATCAATTCTGTGGTGTAATATTTTTTTCAATACAGGTGCTCAAAAAGTGCCCTTTTTTTGGCTGTTTTGCGTGCGCAAAGTTCGTTTTTGCGAACTAGTGCGATTTACTTTTCCAGTTTTTTTTTTAATTTGTACTTGTTCCAATTCACAACTACTCACCAAAGAGTTTTTATAGTTTTAGTTTGTACCAAGACGTAATAAAACTAAAAACCCTTTAAAAACCTATTATTAATGTAAGAATATCAAAATATTGAGATTTTATATTTTATTACTAGCCTGTTCATCAAAAAAATATGATTTTTTAAATAATAACAGTCCTAAAAACAGTTCTTATTAAGGTGGCTGAATGGAACGGAATTCTCTGAGACTAAAACATTGTTGGCCTGTTTAAAGAGCAAATCGACCAATCACATCAGCACGCTGATCACTGATTCGACCAATCAGAACACGAGTTGTGCTGCATACGACATAAAATCGACCAATCAGAACACTGGGTCTTTTCTGGTACCCCATGTTTATTTACATTAAAAAAATAAGGTTCTTTTTAGTTTCACTTCTTCAGAAATAAATGGCAAAGATATTCAAACAATAAGCGATTCTGGGTGTTTTTAAGCACTTCGAAGCGCTTCGCTAAATTAAAAAATAAAACGCCTTTGAATGACTGGCCACTAAGAACGGAATCGTTAAAAAAAAAGTAAAAATAGGCGGGGGAGTGAAAATATTAATGTTCCCGGCAAGAATATTTCGTTATCCTTTAATAATTGTCCTAACGCTCATATTAATATCTATTTGAAAAAAAATCTTTCATTGATTTGGCTGAATAGCAAAAGCCATTGCCTTATGACATACGACAGCTAAAAAAAACGCGTTTAATTTGTCAAAAATGTTCACTGCTAAAGTTTGTACTTACTTTACTTTAATTAAGAGCTTCAGTAAAAGTCTCAAATTTATTGTATTTTTTTCGCAACTGTATTGAAAAACGTCGTTCGATACACGCGCGGAAATGTCATTCTTCACTCGTCCCGAGTCTTGCCACTTGCCTGCGGCTCGTGGCAAGATATCTCGGAACTCGTAAAGTAATGACATACCTTCCGCACTAGTATCGAAATGTACTATGTTCGGAAACTCGAAAACAAACTAGGTAAGTATCCGATTCGGCTTCGATAAGAATTATTAATTTAATGTTCGAGTAAGCGTCATTTGTTTGTGGTTTGAGTTTATTGTTATTGATAGTAAATATCGGTTTTAAGGTAAAAAAATCTTTCTTTAGTTTCTAATATTGCGTTATTTATAGTCTACTGCTAATTTTAAAAACAAATTTAATAATCATTAGCCATACCCAGTTCAGGGTAACACTCCTATTGTCAGCACCTCAATGATGAGCATATTCAAACTTTTTTCAACGCAGTAGCAAACTGCGCACAGTAGTGCAAAAACTGGTACTGGTACTTAGGTGCCAACCAAAGGCGTGTTTACCCTAGTTACAGCAATATTAATAAAGGTGGACGCGGGTAAGCTTGATAAAAACAAATCCCAAAAGCAAATCATCGAATTCAGAAAACTGTTCTTTCAGGTTTGCAAGGGTTTGAAGCCAGTTAAAAAATTATGAGTTAAAGTGGTTAGACTTAGGATGAATCATCTTCTTGCATTGCCTAATTCAATTATATAAAAAAAAATCGTCTCGGCTAGTTAATCAAAACTACTTATAAGTAGAATAATAAACGAATGTTTACCATAATATAATTTCAGTGAAATCTTGAATAAAAATTAATTAGCTTTCGCATGGGGTGGGAGTTAATTACACGAGCGGTTACCAGGACAGCATGGCGGCGCGGAGTTCGGCAGGAAGCCCTGAACAAACATACAATTACGACGACCAAAGACGATGGTTTGAATAGACTGACATGCGCTTTAGGAAAACCTCAGACTATTATGCTTAACCAAGCTTGTACCAGATGGCGCTCTATTAAGCAGCCCGCGGGGAATTTCGCAACAAACAACAATAACAACATTTCATTTTTATTTAACAAAAAGAGGTTGGTTAGTTAATAATGAATGTTAGTTGTTTTATGTAAAAAAATAATAATGAATAGGTAATAAATGAAATACACATTTTTACAGGCATAACACATTAAAAGTGACATAATGTTAAAAGATAACATAAAATTATTATTATTCCATTACATTACTTTTATTTGTTAACCTGTAACGTTGCATATTTGCTGTGAAATAAATAAATTGAAACAAAACAGCTTCAATGCATAAACTGATTATAAAAACGTATATATGTATATAGACGAACGCTTACGTACATACATACGTTCATAACGTCGCGCTTGTTTCCCAGAGGGGCAGGCAGAGACCATGAATTTCCATTTCCAATAAAGTGTTTATTGGACGTATAATTTAACCATTTCCTTTTGCCAAAATGTGGTACGAGGTTCCAAGTCATGCGAAATTTAATAATTAATAGATTCAGGCGTTACTTTGCGGAGGTCCATTAACAAACTGGAACAAATTAGCTTGTGTAATCAAAATAAATACTAAAATGGGCTTAGGTTGACCTGTCATTCAACAGGTTACAAAGTCATTTTATTTTATTTTTTTTCCTCTCTTGTGCAACAGCCATTATACAGTACTTTCTCTAATATGCATGCAGGGATCGCAGGACGTTAGTACCTATTTTATAAGTTAATGCTTCGATGTGAGATCAGTCTATCTAATACATTGTCTTTGCGTATACAGGAGGTTCTTAAAAACTACGACGCAGCGCGATAGGGTCAGCAGAAAAACAGAAATATTTTTTTATATATATCGACTGTGGAAATCTCAAATTAATGTCGTAATAAGGGTTGAAAATGGCGAAAGATACATGTTTGATTTTTCGTAACTTTGAATTTTTTTAGTAGTAATACACAGAAAAATACAGGTAGTGGTACTAAAGCGAACTTATCCCTTAAAGGGATCTCTTCCAGCTAACCTTTGCGTAAAAGAGGATTTACTCATAATTACAAATATATGTGTCTTATGTATTAATTATTTAATAAAAGGCGTATTACCTACAAGTCTTTGGGAGTATTCGGGGGTTAGACTAATGGCCGCTGAAAATTTATTGCCGGCCTGGACCCCAATTCTCGGTTCATGCGAGATGCATCTGACATGCGAGATACGTCAATAAATGACAGATTTCCAAGGAATTTGACAGTTGTTTTCGTGCGAGATGAATAAACCGAGATCGCTTAAACCGAGAATTGGTTCGCAGGTCTTGCGCCTGCGAGCGGTACGTCTGCAGTTGCGAATTAAAGCGAAAGGGTCCCTTGCTGCCCTCGAAGCACCCCTGTAATCTAATTATAACGGAGACATGTATTTTGTACTAAAAATACAGACTCAAAAACGCTAAAACAAAATCTTTCCAACCCCTGCGTTGGCTGAAAAATGTTGTTTAACAAACAACATGCTTCATATGTGAATAAAAATATAATCAATACAACCGAGTACTTACAGTCCCGGCTCTTTTCCGGAGAGATAGGCGACCATAGATTTCCGTTGAGTAAGATCCTATCATACAACCCTTAAAGGGATAAGTTCGCCTCTGTACATCACTGTATCTCTTTTTGTAATTTATGTTTTTGTAGAATAAAGAATTTACAGACATACATACAACCTTTGCTTCACTTACTTAGTTTGCCTTCGAATGAAAAGCACAAAACATACAGTCTAACATAACAACATGCAGTTACAACAAAACCATGTTTAAGTTTCAGACATTAGTTAAACAGCTGTCATCCCATACAAATTGTTGGTTTAGGCTGTCTAACTCATGTTAAATTTTTTAGGTATTAGTTACAAGATATGTTAGTATGTTTTTATGAGATATGGGCTAAAAGTACTAAAAGCGAAAGAAATCAGAAGGATTCAAGTCAACTCATTTTTCTTTTTCTTTAGCGCCTCCGCTAAGTCGCTCATACTGTCGCGGCGCTCATACTATTGTTCGATAGGCGTGCACACGAGTATAAAGCTGCGTTTCCACCAGAGATGTGCGAGGATGCGTAGCGAGGGATGTGTTTGTAAGAACCAATAGAATCGCTTCATTTACCTCGCCTCGGTCAGCACAGCTCTGGTGGAAACGGCTCATTGGTTCTTTACAAACACATCCCTCGCTACGCATCCTCGCACATCTCTGGTGGAAACGCAGCCGGACACTCATATAATATTTTTTTATAGACGTGCACCCGCTTCGTGCGCCCGCACGACTTAGTGGAGTCCACGAGGCTTGTGCCAATGTCAGTAATGTACAATGTAGGGTTTGGGCCGTAACCCCCCCCCCCCCCCCTCCGGGTTATTAGCCATCGGCCAATATCCCACCATATAGGCTAAGAAATCATCGACCGATGCCCAGGGTGCACCAGCCCTAGCACTGCTCTTCCCTCGGAGACCATAAGGGAACCGCAGCATAAACCTTTTTCTTTAGAGGTTATTAATTATTAAAACATTTATTGCATTATTGTAATCGAAATTATTTATTTTTCAATTTTTTTCGATTTTTCTTTTTGTATTTTTTTTAGGAATATCCGCTCTTATATCGGTGTTAGGAATTTAGCGGTAATGTGGCGGAAACTGGAATACGCAAGGCACGGAATGCTGATGTTGCAGGTTCGAACCCTGCCATTACCCTAATTTTTCTTTGTGTTGTCATTCATTATATAGCATTTTAAATTTAATTTGAATTTATTGCATTATTTTCTTCTTAATTATAAATTCTTGTAAATAGGATATAACAATGACCTTCATATTTGTACTATGTGGATAGTATTGCTCGCTAACTGACTTTAATAAACGCACGCAACCGTATACTACCTCGAACTTGGGTAGTTTTAACTTTAAAAAGTGTCTAATTCGTAGTACAGAAAGTAAAATAATGATCGATAATTATTTGACAGTTTTAAAAATTATTCACAATGACATCTTATAACGTGACTGATAAAATAGCTCACACGAAGTTCTGTAAACTTCTTTCTAATGCTAAATAACAAAGTGAGGTGCCGACACTGCAGTTGTATGCAACATATGGATGCCGGATGGTATAGAATTTAGAACACTGACTCTAGTTAAGTACAGTCAAGGAACTTAATTCCCTACCGATTTCGTTGAAATGTCGTCTGACATTCGCAATGCATTAAGGTCGATATGTCAAACTAACGTCTTGCTCTATAGCTCTTATGGTGACAGTTTGCTATATGATATTGAACCTTAGGTGGGTCGGAAATTTAATTCCTTGACTGTACGTATATATAGTAGCAAATGTATTGTTTAGAATATACATATTATTATCTTGAATTACTCACGCCCGAGATGCCGAACGGTAATAATGCTGTTTAGGTATTCGGCTTTCCCGGAAGCGTTGATAACATTTATCAGTTACTAGGGCTGTGCGAAGCTTGAATTAATTACGTACAATAATTTATATTAACAAGTAGCGACCAACGC
Organism: Ditula angustiorana; assembly: GCA_963691745.1. Lineage (NCBI taxonomy): Eukaryota > Metazoa > Arthropoda > Insecta > Lepidoptera > Tortricidae > Ditula > Ditula angustiorana. Next base: position 1,450,675 of record OY829480.1, on the reverse strand, counting down.
GGCTTTGTATCGGTATATGTAATTATAGTATTTTATGCAACTGCTGCATAATGAGGGGTCTTAAAACACGAGTGTGGTTTTATGAAACGAGCGTCAGCGAGTTTCATAATAGGATCACACGAGTGTTTTAAGACCTAATTATGTACAGTTGCATACATTACTTTATCTACACACATATCATAAGTACTCTATAATGGGTTCAGAAGCCATAGGGCAATGACCTGCATTGCTACTAGCTACTAGTGCTAGGTACCTATTAAATATCTATAGACTGTACACATTAAAATAATGTAATAAAAAATTAATTTGAACAAATATAGAAACAAATTAGAAAAATTCTCATAATAATATTGGTTGTTATAATGCTGGTCATTGCCTACGGTTTCTGAACGCATTATAGAGCTTTTATGATATATGTGTAGATAAAGATTTTTATATATAAAAATCTTCTTTAAAAAATTGTTTAAATGACAGTGCAAACCGTATCAAAATCCGTTGCGTGGCTTAGAAGAAGTAAGCGGCCAAATATGAGGACAGGAATCAATAGCGACTTTATTTTATACTATGTAAAGATGAAGATTAACTGTAGGTATTTCATTATTATACTGTCATTGGAACTTCACATACAGACCAAATTTCAAGTCAATCTGGCTACTGTAAATAACTAACATGTTGCACCTGTTGTATGATTTGTCTTAGGAACAAACAAATTAGGTAGGTAACTAATGTTTGGTATCATAAAATGATCTGTACCATTACCATGAGTTTCTATCGAAAATTCATATTACGTTACTACAGTCGATAGCGGTTAAATACGCTCACATTTGTCAGTGGAAGAGTTAACCATAGTCGATACGGCATTTTTGATGACATGTATTGTGTCAAATTTGTGACTCATGGTCCAATATTCTACGGCAACAGCTACAAAACTTTAAGAGGAAACACAAGGGCCGTTTTTCCATACAAACGTCGTCCCCTGTTTCCTCTCTGGATAATGCCAGTAGAGCAATATTTTTTTTCCAAAAAATCGATGGCCACTATTATGCATGTCCCTATGTTTTCCTTTTTTTAATAAATAAATTATTAAAAGAGATATGGACATTCAAAAACCTAAAAAATTGGCCAGGTTTTTGGCTGCGTTCATACATTCAGAAAACAAATTTTACTAGATTATATAAAAAAAGAAAAACATAGGAACACTGCCAAAGCCTTTCTTTAATTTTTAATGAAAAAAGTAGTTAAATCGGATAAGTTTTGGAGAAGGAATCAGGGGTCTACGAATCGTTGATTTTGTGTACTTTTAATAGGTATTTTCAGTCCAAGCTGCGGCTGTCTCTATTGCACTCTGCGGGGGGAGGCTTGATAGATGGAGGCAGCAATAGATCTTGGTGTTTCCTCTTAATCACTAGCGCATTGATTACTATAGCTTGGACACATAGCGATTCAGATCTTGTATTGCGTTATAAACAAGTTAAACATTTTGATGCAAGATATTATTTATAGCTATTAAACTTGTGATAGGCCCCTGTCTTGTGATAATAGTGTGGGTCTTGAATAACATTCGTGTCAGTTGAACACAGTCGTGCACACGTCAGCGTTTGAATTCTCATGACCAGGGTTTCATAAACACCATGAAGTCATAACGCACTAGCCCGGTACGTCAAAAAAGACCGTGTTTGATCCCAATTGTCCAATTCACGCCGGCTGTAATTAATTATAATTTGTTAATTGCAGCCACGCTCGCAGTCTCAAAGTACAGCCGAACCCACAATTAAAGATAATTCCTTTATTTAACCGACGCTGTAAGTAGGTATGTTTGGTGTTTAAAATATTTTACGGCTAAGCAACTTTGTAACTATGGGAAGCGTCCGAAGCAAGCGATTGTTTGCCTTGCTTCTGATTGCTGTGGAATTTATGATGAGCTCAGATTTCTAATAAAGTTGATGTAAAACATGTGATTTTAAACACAAACTTTTTTTATTAAATAACGACTGTTACTTATGATAAAACAACTCTCGACTAACAAAAAGTTTTGAGAAGATTTTGTTGTCTACTAATAAAGTTATTTTGTTTCAACGCGCTTATTAATTCACTTCACAACTGTTTGGATAAGTAAAATCGGAACACAAAACAGAATAATAATTGTTTAAATGATTAATAGATTCAGGAATACAATAGGAAGGACAACGAGCAAGTGGGGACCACCACCCCTATAGATACCTGCCACTGCGAAGAGACTATAGATGCATTGCCAACCAGAACCAACCAACCAAGAGAGAACCAAGATGATGTACCTAAGGTACCGCAAAACCAGTGTTAATCCAAAGCAAGTTTTACCTACTTCATTTTATTACGAACACTATGAATTCTCGGATCAGCATCACCAACGTGTTTTAATCAAACATTTGGTACAATTACAACATTCAATTTACAGATTGAAGAAAAGAAAGCAAAAGAACTAAACGTACCAAATTATAATTTAGTAGCTGGCAGTTATAGTTACAATAAACCTAACATAGCTTGAGTAAAGCAAACCATTAAGAGATATAAAATCCCGTCGCAACGCCTAAATACGCAGGCAAGCACTCCCGCCGGAGATTATTGCTCAGACGCGTCACCGAAAGGCTAGGGGGCTGCCAGGCAACCCCTGCCGCCGCTGTCGTCCTGGTGGGTGGAAACTAAATATGATAAGCGGAACACGGGGAAAGCTTTATTATTTTATTATTAATATTAATATTGATAGAAAGTAATATATCGTTGGTCGATTTGTTACGATTTGGGGAAGTGATTGATAATTATTAAGATCCTTAAGAGCACTCACGGGGAAGACAAGCCATAAGATAAGAATAAGTTTAGAAGTAAAGGTAGAAAACTTAAGAAAAGGGAACCCTTCTATGTATGTAGACTTGTAGCTTGTACACGCACGTTAAATGTGGATATTGTTAACTTATACAAATAAGACGGTAATTGTTTAGACGAAAAATGGACTTACACTACATGCACAATAAATATCAATTTGATTCTGAATTCTGAAATATCAATTAAAACGGAATTTTCTATGCCCATATCAGTTTGTTGTCGATTACTTATTTGCTATTTAGTCACTTAGATCAATATAATAAATTAGCAGATAAAAATCAGCCGGGCGTAAATAAATGCAATTTACATCTTTAACTACTCTACAAGAAGAAGAGTAGAAATCGCTGTATACAATTAATGCAGCAAGTTAAAATTCAAACTACATAGATAAGTGAATTCTCGGCATGTAACTGAAAGTCTGAAACTTTGAGTTCGCGCCACTTAAACTTCCGCGCCCAAATATCGCACCTTGGGGTACACCCGAGTTGACTGACTACTTGCAAAGTTTGAGAACAATCGTTCCGATTACTTCCTCTGATATTGCAATATAGAAATGATAAACTTTCGAGTTCCAATAATTTCAATAACAATTTGTAGTTGTTAGCAATTTCGCTAAAACTGTCTGTCACTTGATCACACTGACTTCCAGCCGAAAACAGACGTAGCACTTGTATTTAGCTTTACTTTGTCAATTAAAACTGATAAAGCAACTTCTTACTAGCAACTTTAATTCATTAATCTATGTAAGTCCATACAAAAGCCAAGATTGAATCTAGCCTACTTTATGGTTCAGTCGTAAAAATTGGCCCCGAAAGTCGCACGAAAAAAATGACAATACCATTATTGGTGGGATGCCGAAAAAAGAGTGAAAAAAATAAAGCAGCGGGAAGTGAGAATACCGGCCTGCGAAGAGATGGGACAAGTCACCGAAGTATCGATATGGTTTGAGTATATGGGTATCGATATTCATGACTCAAACAAATTTCAAAGCTCAGCATAATTCGTTTCTACTCGTAATGATGAGCGAGTCGGGTGCGTTTACAAAATAGAGACAGCCAACGGGCTAGACAGTTAAAGCGTTCTGAATTGTAATAGACAATAATTTATAACATAACATACTAAACTTGAGTTACAGAATTTGCAAAGTTTCTGATGAAAACTAAAATGTTAGAAGATTTAGATACTTATTCATGTCAATTTCTCCCTATTTCCTAAGCATGAATAACTCGTAATGATGAGCGAGTCGGGTGCGTTTACAAAATAGAGACAGCCAACGGGCTAGACAGTTAAAGCGTTCTGAATTGTAATAGACAATAATTTATAACATAACATACTAAACTTGAGTTACAGAATTTGCAAAGTTTCTGATGAAAACTAAAATGTTAGAAGATTTAGATACTTATTCATGTCAATTTCTCCCTATTTCCTAAGCATGAATAATGCATCACTTTACTCTGAGCTTCTATTTGCCGCGCTAAAAACATACCTCAAAATACATAACGCCCTAAAGGTTTCTAGTAAATGTAAAGCGATTAAAGCAAGCAAATGCAGTTTTCTTTAAATGCTTCCAATTCAAAAACATTTATTGCACAATATAAACACAAAGGATTGAAATCTATTATATCTACATGAAACCTATTATTAAAAGTTCAATGTCTTTTTTAAATGGACTTGCGGTGACCAATAAATAAATAACATGTCAAAAATTGCACACGTACAAATTTTATTATGTCGATAATTTGGTCCGTCTCTAAGCTTTTTCGTCGACGGCGCTACCTGGGCCCTAGGTAGACGGCGGGCGATTCTCGGAACAGCCACTTGATAACGTGCTCGAAAAAACAGATCGTATTGCGAGGCGTTATGTTTGAATTATGGCCGTTATATAACGCGTTCAGTGCACTGATCATTGTATGACCTCGTTTAGCTCTCCGCCGGCTATACTGTCCTGGTACTCGCCGTGGAGTTTGGCTAGCGGACATTACGAAACAGCGCGTCATTTTGATTGAAACGTTTTAATTTTAAACAAAGGGTCAGTTAATTAATGCTTTGAAAGGCAGAGTTAGGATGCCTTCCTTTGTTTCCATTTATCGCTGTTTATAGAAATCTAGGCGACTCAAACATACACGCTCCTCTTGACAAAGATAAGATATAGCTGACTGTGCTGCGAGTGACTCCTAAATAAGATAAAGCGAGCAAGTTCAATAAAATATTTTATCTGTTTGCTCGAAACCGCTGTTTCCGACCAATAAATAATTCTGACACTTCAATATTATAAAAACAGAAATATACCAGATGGCAGTTACAAATTCAAGTAAACATGTTTGTTATCTTCTCTAATTCAAAATAATATTTGATAGTAATCGCATTTGGAATATTTTAAGTATCGAATAGCAAAAAATAAGAGCTAAGGCGAAGTTATAAAGCGATAAGAATAAGTATCAAGTATTAAATATGATCAGCAACTTAAGCAGTCATACTAATTATTTTAGTAAGATTACAGAAATAACATAATTACAAATCACCCTTTAAATCTCCTTAAATTACGACATCAATTTCGTCTGCCCGGATGCTGTAACTTCAACGTTAAGATGCATTTACCAAGATGAAAATGTATCAGGAGAGCATAAATGGTCAGGCGATCACGACTCATACAGCAGGTAAGTACGTGGTACGATTAGGTATTCACCAGCGCCACGTCCGTTGGATTAGCATGAAAATGCAACGAACACCGCCCTAGCATCCTGACCTACGCACGCTAGCAAAACCTAATTGAATAAAAAAACGAACATGTATTATACTTTGAAATGCGGCATGTGTTTTAATGACGGATATCGTAAACTCAGGAGACCTTTAAAGAATGAAATAATTAGTTTTTTAAATAAACAAGAGAGTAAAAAATAAACGTATCCTGATAAACCCTTTAAAAGTGCAATTTGTGTTGATTGAAGGTACCTTTATAACTGCAATAAACGATGATTTTCGTTATGGAATAACCACAGTGAATATACACAAGCCAAAGGGTTGATTCTCAATGCACGACAGCGACGAGCTCGACGTTGAGACAGTGCTCTGTTTTGCTATAACACGCTAGCACGAGTAAACGAGATATATAAAGACAGAACGATACCCCGATGAATAGCGTCACTGTTGCGTTCCAGAATGTCGGGGCAGACACTAGAAGGCTGTCGACTGGTTATGACTTACACGCACGGCATAGAGAAATAACAAACGACGACGGTGTGTAATAAATTAGTCTAGTCAGTAGTTTTAGACAGCTGTGTCCACCTATAACCTGCTGGCACCAAGCACATGCTATGGTTGGTAATTTTTTGGAAACGTCGGGAACTAGAATTCTTTACAATATACGCTATATAAACCGTGGAAAATGTTTGATTTCAAGGTCTTAAAGAAAACATAAGAAATTATTAAAGCTATTGTTATTTTTTCTGGTATTATGATAAATAAGTTACTGTAGTCATAGACATGTTTGGTTGAATTCAACTGAGCGGTGTGATTGTCTAACGTAACGTCGTTGTGTTTAACGATATGCCAGCGATGAAGACTGAATCTGTAAATAAAGATTCAAGTGTGAGTGAGCGAGACAATGCGCCGGAATTGCGTCGAGCACAGCGATGTTACATTACAGAATCACACCCTGACCAGAACTTGAAGAGTCTGAGGACTGTAGACGATCTTTACGTTGGTAGGACCGCGTACTCAATTTTACATTTGACGTCGCATTGCTATAGAAAAATATCAAATGAGAGGCACGCGGTCGTACTTGAGAACGATCTAAATAACTACATGCCTAAATACTAGGCATCTAGTCTAGATGATCTAGACCTAATTGTCACTACTGAGGTCAATACAACAATACGAGTATACGTAAATGGTCACTCATGACCGTTGGTCATGGTTACCCCTTTCATTTTGGCTCAACATGTGTACAACACGACTGTCATTCCGCTATCACCCGTCATACAAAAATTTGCATATTGGGTACCTCTTTAATTTATAAAATTATAAAATATGCAACCGGTGCATTTTTATGGTAGCAAATTATAGATAAGCGCTGCATGAAGCCACGTTTAAGTGCAGTTTGCATTTAAAAGGACTGAATTAGTTAGAACTTTACGATATTGTCACCCCAGAGCATGACCAGGGGTGCATGAGTGGATAGCGAGTTAGCCGCTCGGACTGAGTATCGATTTTCACTCTGAAAGAGCATTAAATAAGCCTAAAGTTTTCACCTCCAGTACAGATTAAATAATAGCAACAGTGCAGAAGTTTCTCTTCGAACAAAATCGGTGTTTCTGTTTAGGCATAAGTTTATAGTATATCTCATATTCATTCGCACTCGTGGCAACTCATTACGGCAGCCCCATGGAAAACAACCCATGTTGGAAGCAGGCGAACTGCAGGCAGGCACCGCGCCTGCCTCCAGTCTATCCCATTATAATTTGATAATTTTATAAACCTACAAAAAACCTACCGATTAACGAAGCTAGGTGTGACATGTTTTCTAGAGAAGCACTAGAGTGCTAACGCACTGCGGTCGGTCCGAATCAAATTCATCTAAACAGAGAAAAGGGTTCCATTACTGACTGTCATAAAAGATGTAACCTAAACATCTGAAGATAGAAACATTTCGGCACATCTGTTCATTGGGGGATGAATAAAGACAAAGAAAGGATCTCTGATAATATCATGACAGGCATAATAATTACTATTCTGTGTACTGCTACGCTATGCGATGTAATGGCTTAATGGCACATTACATTGCCTCAGAATCGTGAATCATTGTGAGACTACCCACGTACCGAGCACTTCATCGGAAAATATGCTAATACGTATTACTCATTGGATAGCATTGTCCGGTTTTACTCATTATGGTGTTAATGAGCAATTTCAAACAGCAACTAAAAAGGCTATTTTAATACTTATTTAGTTCTTGAGAATTTCTAATGTAATGTAGACCTACATTACTCATTTATGTAAATATACGCACGTATATAAAATGAATGAATGTATCTTTGTTTGTTTGTTCAGTTTCCGTTCAGTTCAGTTTCCTTATTGAAGCACTCTTTCGATGGTGTTTGAGGTGGTAAGCAGGAGCAGAAGGATTACGGAGGGAAGGGAAGGATTGCGGGCTATTTCATACAATTTCGTTTGTCTGTTCGCGTGCCAGTTTGTGTGTTCGTCTTTTATTTGTTTGTTCAACTTCTGTTTGCATATAATTATCCGTTTGCGAGGCATGCAGGGTACCTACAACTAGTGACATTTAATCTAAACTTTTACACAAATATATTAAGATGTAAACTTTGTTGTTTGTTGGTTTGTATGTAGCGGGTAATCTCGGAACTCCAGAACCGATTCCAAAAATTCTTTCACCAATAGACACTATCCCTGACGGACATAGGCTACTAATTCCATGCGAACGAAATCGCGGGCGTCCGCTAGTGTATAATAAATTAAGTACACTGCACTTATTATTCAATTGTTTAAAATTAACTTAACTTAAATTAAACGGATAACTAGATTTTTTTTACCTGATCAAATAATGATATGTATGCATATGCAATGTAGCTATGTACATTCTTTATGATACGCGGTCTTACTGCATTATTGTCAATACAGGTGTCCAGATGTTACTTTACCCTTCTTACTAAAGTTGTTAGCATTCCACACAGGTGCTGTAAATTACCTGAAAATAACAAGAAAAAAAATTACAACATGAAACGCAATCGAAATGCCTACGAAAGTTGTTCCGTAGAAACCCGGAATGATAGCCAACTCAGCTAACTCTGTTTTTTTAGTTTAAATGAAACACTTCCACGGTCAAATTATAAAATATTAATTGTAGATAACAATCAATAAGAGCACAAATAAAATAAATACCAGTTCGCTGAGGGTACGATTTCTTAGAGGGTGTTCGCTGTCCCTCCCCTGTCGTGTTAAGTGGGGGGAGATAAAATCTCCGATAGCGAGGGCAACTGATGATTATTGCGATATTTACTAGCTTTTACCCCCAAATTCCCTTGGTAGAAGTTATGTTTGCTTTTTATGGAGGGACTTTACAAGATTTTAAAGGACGTGACAAATTGAGTCTTACATTCCGGAAGTGCGTGTTTGCGGGTGGTAGGACCTTGTGCAAGGTGCGTTCGAATCGCTACCACCATCTTGCTCGCTAATCCTGCCGCGAAGCAGCAGCGCCTGCACTGTTGTATTCCGGCGTGGAGAGCAAGACAGCCTGTGTAATTACTGGCACAAGAGGTATTCCAAATTAGCCCTCTGGGTTGGCAACGCATCTGCAATCTCTTTGGTGTCGCGGATGTCTATAGGCGGTGGTGATCACTTACCCGTGACCCACTTGATTGTTTGCCTTCCTATTTCATAAAATAAAATCGTGCTGCATACGCTACCGGTGTAGTTCGGCATTTAGAACGTTGCCGTTGAAAAGTTTAAAATCCTAGAACTCATCTCACGAAGGTTTTAAACAGATAGAATCCCTGTCTCTTCACGTCCTCTTGAAAATAAGAGCTACAATAAGGAAAGGGAAATAACGTACAATTTCCTAGAGTGTTACCGCGAGCGTGTTAACCTGATCGTTATCCGAATTGGGACGGCGTTCTGATAGATGTGGACTGAATACAGCAAGGTTTATCCTGAAAAATACTGGTATTATTGAAGTTTGGATTTTACTGAAGCGTGCTGAAGGTACCTTCAGTACGTTTCTTCTCTAAAATCTGATCTTCTGTTGCAATTCCAAAGACATCCCTGGGGATGAAGATCAGGTTGGCTTGGTTCTGTTTCAATACTGTTGTCGAACGTAACAAGGTAACTTTAACCTAATTAGGTACTAGTTAATGCGTATTAATAAAACGGATCACTCACGTATTTTTAAGTCGAGAAATGCCCGACATGTTTCGGACCAGTCCGTGGTCCTTAATCATAAGCCCCATGCGGTAGTTTTATGTTAAAAATTACTAGTAATGCGGATTTTTTGATGTTTCTTAGGATCTTCCTAGCAATTATTAAAATAAGTTTGGTTGGATGTAGTTTTTGGAAGTAGATGCAAATTATGGAATTTTCGGATAGCGTTTGCTAATCTGATCCTTTAGTTTTTGCGATCCATTCAACGATCTTTAATGTCTTACAAAAACTGCTACAGATGTCTTGCTTCGATTTTAATAGCTCTTTAATTAAATAGTTCATTCGTGCATGTCTGACGTCCGTTTATTTAAAATATGTTTACTTGTTAACTGGACTTGCGTTTGTGCCCATTTTATCTACTAGGTCATCACCTATCTAGGTGATGCACCTTCTTGTAAAGTCCAATAGAGTTTTAATAAAGGAGTGAATGCATTCTCCGTTGGTTTCTGTATATACATAAACGTGAACATTAGTTCAGTATAACTTACAAATAATTATCGATTATTTACCGCGTCAGCCGCCAGATTTAAACATAATAGCTTCGCAAATAAATTCCGCTCGACCCACTAGTCGTGACACTGTTTAGAGTTTATTATATCTTGTGCACAGCATTGTTTTAAGATTACAAGTTTCATTTTGGAGTAACCAAGGAGAGACTCTGTAAAGTATGGAATAAAGTTCATCAAAGTCCAGAGTCACTCTTCTGATTGGACTTCCTAAGCGACTACTCAAAACATTTAAACGTTAAATGAAGACTTTAGACCTTTATAAATGTCGTAGAAGTAATATCTAATATTGCACTTACCAAGAATCGTTTGTCAACCCTCAGGCTCTGGTAGAATGCTTGGCAAATTGTTATGCTCATAACCTTTTTGTTTCTAATAGCAAATACCCGATAGTCATTCGCTAAACTGGACGCGAGATGCTACAGCATTCCTCAAACCTTTTACGGCCTTGCTTCTTATAATCAATCAATAACAATTATCACTAAGTGCATAATTTAAAACTGCATTATTTGCCATAATTAACACATTTAAGGAATAAACGTATTTTGTCGTGGCATGCAATTCTGTACTTTTGTTAGATTCTCAGGTTTCATTGAATTCCGTTAAGATCGGAATGAAGTCGCTCAGGGCAGTCTAATGAGCCAATAAATATGTACTAATTTATTACAAATTGCGTCCTACCCAAGCGGTGATCACGATCCGCGGCTTTCCACGTAATTACACTCGTAATTTACATGCATGGCAACAGTTACACCCCTTTGGTAATTTGAATAATCTATAAAATGATAAGAGTAGGGTGAAGGAAGAGCAAGCAAATGACGGTCGCGTCGACCTATCCCACAGACACTCGCATCGATCGAAACCACTATACTAACACACGTCGATAAGTTGAACTAACACAAGAGACAATATTTTTTGTAGATCCTGGTCCCAGATCTGTCATTAGTCAATCCTTTGACTCAATAAAATGTCGTCAACATAAAATGATGCGCAACTTTGTCAAACGCCGATTACTTTTGCGATTAAATCGACGCAATGGAGGCAGATCTTAATTAAATTGCTTTCGTCTTTAATACCTGGCCACTCTTCTTTTTAAAAATTGTTTGCGAGATCGCTTTAAAGCTATAACACAGCATTGTGTATACATTGCTCTGTTTTCATATTGTTTATTTTAGCTTATCTAATAGCAAGTTGCAAGAGCTCTTTTCCAGCTTTTATTCTTAATTCTGCGCTTTAAGAGAACTACTTTTCTCTATATTTCAGATTAATCTCACCCATATCCAAAGAAGAAACGGCCATTTCCGTGGGTATAACGATTTATCTATTTCCGCTTATGAATCTTTGCCGGCGGATCGGGGCAGCGCCATTATTAACGCCCTCCGCGATGGCGGTGCCGTGACAAATTGCAGTGGCAACAGGGACTTCATACCTGCACGTCATCTATGTGGTTCTAGTATGATGGAAAACTATTTTAACTGCCAGGGTTTCCTTCTTGCAGTAATTATTTATCTATTTTAGTTTGAGTAGTCCTTTTAGAGTTTAACTGAAAGGTATGTCACGTCTGATGCAGTAAACAAGAAAGGAATGATGTCACAGATCGCGACATTTGCATCCTCCTTGCGTGCTTCTTATCAGTTGCTTCCAAGTTCTTGTATCAACATAATTATTTCTATAGGTCGTCAAAGCCTATTACAATCGCCTTAAACAATCATTTAAGATTTAAAGAATCAGACAGGCTTGATTGGTACGGTTTACTCGTAATGTTATAAAGTGTTTCTTTGTACTCGTTACTAACAATTATTGTCTGAGGCTTAGCTAAAGGCACATAAGCATTTTCCATTAAATCGATGATACCTTTTAAAACAGATCTAAGCTATGCGTTACTTAAACCCAAAAGATTACATTTAAGTTTAATCTGTGCATCAAGTTTTTTTATCGATTGCACGAAATTTCTATCGTGATCGTAAAAATTCGTCAGCCGCCACATCAGGCGTTCATCTTGCCCAGCATCCCGGCGCAGAGTGCAAGCCGGCCGCAGGTGCCGACCCTGAGTTCACCGCGCATGCGCACCACAGCCCTAGCCCAACACAAACCTAATATACCACCCACACCTTACATCCCAAAGCAAAACCGACCCAACTGCTTCACAATAAGAGAGCAAAGCTTATTTGCAGTGTGAAAAACAATTTTGGTTGGGGTTGAACCCTCGTCGTCATAGTTTTTTTGTAAAGGTAGGTTCGTGTTGGGGACTTTATTTCTATCGTGAGATAACTTTGGCTGATATCAGGTAAACAAGCTGACTTTTTGAAACGTATGCGCAGGTTTTGGTATTAATCGTTTCATCAAAGTTCAGTCAAACGACGGAGATTATTTAAGCATTGCAGATATGGAACCACTAAACAGAAATTGGTTGAATTAAGGTTTTTCACACTAAATATTTTACGAGCTTACAATTAAACTTACTACTATGTAAAAGAGAGAAACAAAAACCCAAGGTGATGCAATGGTTTCAAACACAAATGTTACTGGTGGTAGTTTCATTTTAATACAAAAGGTTTACTTTCTATTCTCAATGAAACTCCAATCGACCTTGTTAGTACTTTATTTAAATTAGACATTACGCCTTGCTTCTCAAACATCTTTTCTATTTTCTAACGAGTCCCTAATTACTCTTTTAAGAACACGGAATAATTATCAAACAACAAAACAATGGGCGTTATCATTTCGGAACAAACGGCGGGCCAATTACTTTCTGGGAACTGGCTTATGCACAATCGTGGCATTTGTAATTAACTAATTGCTGGATCATTGGTCATCTATTTTGTTTCCTCTTGTAGGTATGAGGATCAATTTCAAAGTCTTTGTTTCAACTAACTCCTGACCTATGCACAATTAGGCATTTTCTAATTGATTTACAGCAGGATCATTGTCATTAATTTTGTTTTCTGTTGCATTTAGATCAATTACATAAGCTTTATTAATTGCTTTGCAACCAACTCCAGATTTATGCACAATAAGGGCATTATAAATTACCTAATAGCGACATTATTGTCATTCATTTAATTTTCTGGTGCATTTAGATCAATTTCATAATCTTTATTAATTGCTTTGCAGCTAATTCCAGATTTATGCGCAATAAGGGCATTTTTAATTTCCTAGTAGCAGGATCACGTTATTAATTTTATTTTTCCTTTGGTATTTAGATCAATTGCTTAATCTAAATTAATTGCTTTGCTCTAACTCCAAATTTATGCACAAAAAGGGCATTTTAAATTTCCTAACAACCGGAACCTTGTCATTCATTTTGTTTTATTTTGTATTTAGATCAACTGCTTAATCTTAATTAATTGCTTTGCAACTAACTCTCGACTTATGCACACCTAATGCATTTACTAATTTAGTAATTTCGGGATTCCCGTCTTTATTTTGTATACTGTCTCATTTCTCTTTTCCTTACTACAATCTTTATTAATTACATTTCTTGAGCTGTTATTTTTGGAAATAATCTCGGATTTGAAATAGTTATTTCTGCAACTGTTATGAAGGAGGATTGAAACATGAGTGTTAAGTTATGGCGAGTTAAATAGGACCACAGCGGCCCTAACATGACAGCCCAGGTTCAGTTTAACCCCTCCCTGTGTCTCTGTCTAACTAGTGTCATAAGAAAGGGACGCAGATAGAGATAAACTATACTTGGCCAGTCATTTTAGGGCCACAGGAGTGTTATAACTTCTTAAATACACTTGTAGGAATAAAATAAAGTGAAATACATAGTTACAATTATTACTTAATGCCGAAAACGTTTGACTGGTGTTATGCGTTTTGACATGCAGATGTGGGGTTTGTTGAGTCAGAACTGCGTGACTAGATCACAGAACTGTACATAGTGAACTGTCACGATTTGACATATTAAATAGTTTCTTTTTCGCCTGCAGGTAATACAATTTTATAGCACCAAGACCACTACTATACTCATGAATTACTCAGCCGGTATAACGCAAAGTGAGCTGAGGTCACGTACACATGTGTGTTTTTTGTTTTGTTTTGTATTGCGCTTTGTAGTCGTGTGTGTAATTCCTCAATTCTCGTTGCGTTACCAGTACAGTCAAACAATTTGATTCATAGGCCAACGTAGAACCTTTTCACAGTAAACGTTATAATGACTTCTGAATAAATGTTAATAATATCCCAGCGATGACATATTGTGACAACGTTCTACAGTGGCCTATGAATCAAATTTGTTGACTGTAGGTAACATAACGTGGGACATACGTTCCTATCCTACTATTCATAAACTGATTAGGCAAACACGAGTATGAATAAAAAATCAAGTTTCCCTTTGATCGTGTTATTTACTACAAATTATCATTTAAATAGGATTTAATTCATATTTACGTATAACTTTTAATTTCAATACTTCATATCAAAGTTCCAGTATTATTACTGTCAGAACTTGATGTCGGCAACTCGTCAAACTTGGGCCTATTTTGAAATACAAAATTGCGTTCGGCACACACACTTCCTTGCTCAATGTTGTTTTGTTATTGTAAGCAAATTCAAACATCCTGGCACACTGCAAGTAAATACGTAACTTTGTCTTCGAGTTAACAGAAAATTCGTCTTAGTTGTTAAGTGTTACATAAACTACGAACAAAGTTTCCTCTTGAAAGAGATTCGCTGAAGATGAATAATTTTGTGTATCTATATTAGTATTTCTTAATTGTAATACGATTAATTTAAACTAAACTAAGAATTCAAATAAACACTTATTCTCATGGCAGGCAAACGGACATGCGTTTGCACTCATGGGAAGTGATACCGCCGCCTATGAGAACCAAAAGAATCGCAGGTGCATTGCCGGCCTTCAGGTCACTCGTGGGGCTCCGTATCTTTCACTCATCGTACGAAACGCAGTAGCTACTACTTCATACCGGTATTCTGTGAGTATGGTAGTAAATAAAATAATAACCTCGGTTGAGCTCGATCATTCATACTCCACGGCTCTACTATGACGCCATTTCCGGTTGAAACAAGAAACTGCTAAAAAAGAGTTCCACAAATACCAGGATCGCAGCAATGCAAGGTGTTAAATCACCCGAGCGCCGGGTTGCATGCAAATCGTCATCTTGGCAGCTCGCGTACGGCGCGTCGCCAAATAGCTCTTTGCCTCTTTCATTGTTGTCTTGAATTTTAAAGGGCAGGCTACGAAGCACTGGCGTGCCGTGAGAGGCGGTTACAGGTCTATTTTTACCTGACTACGGCGAAATGGTTGGTAGACCTTTTTTTTATAAAATAGGGAGGCAAACGAGCAAGTGACTCACCTGATGGTAAGTGATCACATAGCCCAAAGACACCCGCAATACCAAGAGACTATAGATGCATTGACAACCCAGATGGAATACCTTTTGTGCCAGTAAATAATTTCACCGGCTGTCTTGTTCTCCACGCCGGAACACAACAGTGCAAGCACTGGTTCTTGTTTTGGTAGACTTATGTTCCACCTTTCATCTCCAGGTAAGCTTTAACAACTGAAAAACGGCCTTTGGTGTCTTTGGAAGTCCGATCTTTGGATAGTCTGTCTTTTGGCGCTTCAAACATAAAAAGCCTGGAAGTTGTTTCTCGTTTTTATTGTTTAAAAAAAAAAAGAACGACCAGTGCGACAAACGGCACGCACGAGATGGCGAGACGAGATTGACACGCTCCAAAACGATATAAAGGGCGGAAGAAACCTCGAAAAATACAAATAATGATCACGGAAGTAAGAGGGACGCCCAGCAAACGGCAAAGGGTCTTGTGCAACTGCTGGGAAATTGCTGACTCGAGAGCTTCCCGCACCCCGCTGTGGAGTAGGTAGGTAAGACCGATAAGAACCGGCCAAGTGCGAATCGGATTCGACAAGAATTGTTCTGTATTATCGTACAATATACCCCTACCAAATACGCCGAAATTTATGCAGTCACTCAACAACAAATAGCGTTATAATCAATACTATTTTTTAACTTTTTTGTCGATTATTTGTTGCTAAAGCGGCCATAATACACATTCTATAAAAATTTCAAGTATCCACCTATGATTTAAAAGTTTCAGCCCTGTGACAATACGGTTCCGTTGGCACACATTGGGTACGGAACCCTAAAAATTGAAGGCGTACATTAGCTAAGCGAAATTATAATGGCTGTATACATAGACGACGGTAGGTACTTAAATTACCTGTACTACGTTCGGGTGGTATTGGTAAGAGTATATCTTCGTATACACAAATCGCCCATCCCTATTAAAAATGTCGGATCTGCAAATTTGTCATTTTCTGTTTGTCATTAATAGACCTTGAATTACGGTAACTTTCACCCCCCGCAAATAAATATTAGATTTAATGTATAATTTATGAAATACGTACATTAAAAACGTCTGATCTTGCTTAAGAATTCGTTAAAAATGTCGGTATAAATACCGACCGATTTGCAGATCCGACATTTTCAATAGGGATGAGCGAAATAGGAGTTGCATGTATCTTCTAGTTTTAGTAAGGATATGATCAAAGAGCTAGTGTTTATTTTATAATACATCTCTTCTCTTTCTAAATTGTACTTGTCCCTTTGTCCTTTTGTTTTGAAAAAGTAAGGAAAAAGAATAACCTGCTGAGTTTCTTGCGGCGTTTCTTCTCAGCAGAATCTTCCATTTTCCGAAGCGCTGGTAGACTCAGACGTATAAAAAGGCTCATGCAAAATGCAATTTTCTTTTTTAGTAAAATGCCAGTTTTTCTGTTTCTATTCGTGTGTTTAGAGCAGTTAAAAACAGTTACATTTCAAGATAACACTGCTATCATTCCTGCCTGACTTCCAGTTAATATGCCGTTGTCAGCAAGCAACCCACAATTTACGGCGTAAATATAGTTTTAAAGAAAACTGCTCAACAAGGGAAAACTTCCTGTGGAACTTAACGTTTGTTGGGAAATTATACCTTACAGAAACTTCGCTAAGTTGCTGAGGCTTCGTATTGTTATTTTTAGTTGGTTTACGATTGCTGGCGAATCCTGCGGTAAATACGCAGAGGGTAGCTTTGTTTATGGGTTTCCAACGTCTGTTCTTTACCATAGAAAAATGACAAAAAGTTTACCAACGTTCCAGAAAAAACCTCTGATTAAAAGATACCGATAATACATTCAAAGAGGTATCCTAAAAAAAATACAAATTTACAATGATATTTTTTAAATCTTTACTTTAGTACTACTTAAAGCGAGAGATCGGGATTATCTTCAAACATCCCAAGATATAATCAATAATGTATAAGTAATACGAAATGCCCCAGAAATTAATATCTTCTTGACAATACATAGATTCGAATAATGTAAGTATCTCTTTGTAAAATCTTCAATTTGTCGTGTCGTGATCGAGTTATTGGTTAGACCAACTCTAAATTGCAACTTACATAATATCGTTAGACGGTCTGCCCGCGAACATGAGATGAGACCTGTTGGGTAATTCGAGCGTTCGACACTGGCTCTAAAGTCAAAAATCAACCCGCTGAAAAGGACTTGAAATTCGTCGGTAAAGTCGGAAATTATATTCGTTACAACACACGCGATATAAACCGTACAAATTATGTTATTTCAATGTCTACAAGTCGCGCCAACATAGGAAATTATTTTGTCATGATCACCTTGGTCGCTCCTATCTGTTAGATGCGGAATCCAATACGTTGCCAGTAAGTTGAACCCATAGTTGAGGTTGTTCTAATGCCGATTCTACAGTATTTTTACCAATATTAATTACCAAGTTTCAACAGCACCTGCCGCCTAATGACCCCAGCGAACATGTATCTTAGATAATGTGGATGTAACTATGCGTACACGCACAGCAATAACTGCGCGACTGTGGGCGCCGCGCGGCATACTAAACGACAGACTGTGGGGCCCGCGCGGCCAGGGCCCAATAAATACGACCGCTCCGCGACAGGTGACAGTTACAATTCGGTATACATTGCTTGCCCACCATGATGTTAAGTTTGTAAGTCTGTAGTGTTAGTTGTCGACACAGTAATGTACGGCGAATTGTCACTGTCACCTGTCGCCTGTCGCGTTTATTAAATTGGTCCCAGCATGCCATATTGTTTAAGTGTAAAATGGGAGCTGTGCTAGCCATCCGGTGTGAGTACGATGACTGCGCGCAAGGTATTTTTCATAACAATTCTGAATATTTTTTAGGTATTTCAGTATTTTTTGTCTTGAGCCGTGCCAACCATTTAACCTTAAAGGTAAAAAAAATATTGGGAAAAATTAACACTAATTGATCTAGTCCCAAAATAACCAAAGCTTGTACTATATATAGGCACTAGACAACGGATAAAAAAAGACTTCGTAAAATCTTTTACAACAGTAGTTCGCTCCAAACACAGACCTTAATAATCTCACGCACAATATAATATACCTCTACAGCATACATATATTATTAATCATAACTTGCTTATAAAGTACTTGAGAACAACAATTGAAAAACAGTTTTGTAATGGCACTATCAAGCTCTTTCATATGATAACGAACACAGGCGTATTTCTTATCATCTTCGTCCCCTAACCTTACCGATTCTACTCATGTTCGAACATAATTGCATTCTGTCCCAACTTCTTGCCTATCAAATATAAAAATCAGCCAGCCCCTATAACTCTACGATGACAGGTGACATGTGACAATGACCATTTGGAATACATGGCTAACTTGAGAGAGTTTTTGTATCGCCGGGCTTAGATAGTACTGATAGTAGAGACGCAATGTACTACTCCGAATTGTCGTTGTCACCTGTGCATCTACCACGAATCTTCTCGACACGCGTTAACTCACTACGTAACTCAGCACGTCTCTTTCCTACTGGGCTAGTTCGAATGAGACGCACTGAGCTACGGAGCCAGCTAACACGTATCGAGAAGATTCGTGCTAGGTGCACTGACATATGTTAGTTTGGAGAAATAGGCGCCAGACCAACTATTAGTATCGTTTAACAAACATAACAAACGCAGTCCCCTTCCCCTAGGTTGAATCTAACTCGCTTCGCTTCGATCAAAAGTTAACAAAGATGAAAATGAAAAAAAGTTTATTGGATAAAACATAACTAAAAGCTAACACATTGGATCCTGAGCTAAGGTTCCCTGTGTTACAGGATCCAGATACAGAGCAAGACTGCTGTCCCTGTGCATTCGTGAGCGAGCATGTGGGTATCAAGTGATGACTTAACAGTACACTCTACATTTACACTAGGGCATGCTTAAAGAAACCAAGTGTAAATAGCGCTTTACATAGTAAAGGGATGTAGATTAGAATGGCCGCAACTGCAATAAATTATGAAGCTTGCATGCCGCGCGGCATTACCTGCGCCGCCATCATTGCCACGAACGAGTGCCGTCGAACGGATTGCCTGACGGGTGACGAGTGATTCTCTAAGCAACAGCGAGGAGCTCGACGCTGGGGCAGCGGCTTGTCCTTCTCTAGCGCGCTAGCTCGAGTGAGCGAGACAGGGTGATGCCCCGACGTCGAGTCCGACGCTGATGCGCTTAGAATACAGTAATGCAGCTGCAATGTAAGGCCTGGTTCGTTCAGCGACTTTGTTCACCAGGCGTCATAGAAAGCCGTTTCAAAAATGCTTAAGACATGATGTTTACAAACTATAGATTTACAAACTATACTGAGTCTCTGTCAATGAAATTTCAAGATTCCGGGACCATTTTGTGGCGTAGATTAGGAAGTTTCGTAAAGTAGCTTATTGAAGAAAATCTAACCTAAGGCTTTCATGGTTAGGTTTACATCCTCAAAAGAACGCAACGATATTTTCGAAACGAATTTGGCTCAATGACGTCACCGTGAATTTGTTTGAATCACTTTTTAAAGTAATGATTTATAGGTACTAACAAGTTTAATAGCAAAAACATTCTTAATCAACTTCCAAATATAACGTCGAGCACTAACAATAACGTTTTACGTCACGACTTAATATCGTCGTGTTTACGACGACGGTTTATCGCGGTTGATAGCCGGCCGTGGCGGGAACTGACGCATTGGTTAACGATAAAATAAGTATTTGAGTTGCTGTCCTTTGAGCATTCGGTTGAATTGTGAACCGTTGTCATAGTGCACCTAGTAAATACATAGTGTGTTCACTCGCTGTGCGGTGCGGTCGCCACACGTCCCTCTGCCCGCGCCCCGCAGACTGTAGAGCGTTGGAACTGCAAGTGATGATATATCTGTATAATACCGAGACGCGCAATATTGCAACGATACCCCGCCGCAGGCAGGGGGCAGCGGGGGCGCGACTTTATGACTATGATACTTCTATGATACGTCAAAATAGGGACTTCAACGACTAATATAAAACCATATTATGACTAAAAGTTGTGTAGCGTGGGTCTTAACTGCTAAACTTAGACTGGAATAATGTTTAGGTTGAACTTAGCAGATTTTGCGTCAAATTTGTAACAAAGTTGACGGTTGATTTTGACCCTATCACGCGTTATACTTGAGTTTACCAAACGAAAATGGTCAGTGTTGTTCCACAGTGTAATAGCTTTCAACAAAAAGTTGAAAACCGCTGTTTATTGTAACGCATAGCAACTACATATTGATTTCAACCTTTTTACCGGACTGCGCGATGCAAAGGAGGGTAATGTGTTTATTAGCCTACATATGTGTGTTTGTATGTATGTTTGTTCCTTTGTGGCGATCTAGAGACCAAACGCGTGGGCCGATTTTGATGATTCTTACGTAATTTAGTTTTGTCATAAAGTAAATAGATAGACTGCTTTTGTTAGTCCAACAGAGCTACCTATCTTGTTATATTTAATAACCTAATAATAGTTACCTTCTAAATCATTTAACCTTCGCCGGTTTGGTAACACCAACAAAGCAATTGTTTCAGTCGTACGTTGTTTATACGACAAAGTTATTATAACTTTAAGTCGTAACCAAAACGACAACCGGGAAATTATTTATTTGGCTGCTTTAGTCGGCTATACATCGGTTCTTGGGAAGTCATGCAAATTACTTAAAAGGAGGCAAGGCTACGTCGGATTTACTTCTATTGCGTCGCAATAACTGCGAGCGGGAGAAAGTCTCCATTGAGTTGGAAAATAAAGTAGACGGAGACGAAAGAAAAAGGTCACACCCTAGTGATGTAACAAGTATTTGCATTCGCGAATATCTGCATATTTTTCATTCAAATTCGCATTCGCCAATATTAATTTCATTATAAATAAATCGAATACATAAATAAATAATTTGGGACAATTCACACCAATTGACCTAGTCTCACACTAAGCAAAGCTTGTACTATGGGAACTAGACAACGGATATACATACTTATATAGATAAATACAGACATACTTAAATACATATAAAATCCAAGACTCAGGTACAAACATTCGTATTCATCATAGAAACATTGGCCCTCCCGGGAATCGAACCCGGAACCTCTAGCTTCATAGTCAGGGTCACTAACCACTAAGCTATAATTTCGTGTAAGAAAAGGCACCCTCTCAGCAGAATGCCGAACACAAAACAACCAGCGAGTTGATTTTTGAATTTAGACCGCTCGACATTCGCCAGCTGCGGACCAATGCAATACGCGAGCGTATATTTTAGCCGGCACTGATTGGCGCGCGACCGGCGAGTGCAGAGCGCTCAAAAGTCAAAAATAACCCCACGCTTTTTTAAATAATTTTGGTTAGCTTTTTTGACGGCTTCAAGCTAAACCAGGCGCGGCGCACTCGCGAAGCTAGAAGTCGTTCGGCGCACCTCTGCACTGGGGCCGCCACAATCGTTCTACGATAAAAAGAGGCATACAGTAACCTCAACGCCGTTTTAGTTGGAAGAGAGACTGCTGTACTTCTCCTATTATTTATAATTGTAATTTTAATTTATTTAAAAAATTACACCTCGATGAGTTTCTTGCCGGTATCTTCTCATCAGAGGTTTTTCCGAACCGGTGGTAAATTTTTTGACATTCATAAGGGCTACCTGTAAGCCTAATCTGAATAAAATATTTTGACTTTGACTTTGACTTTGACTATTCCGTGACTTTACAAGCGTCAGTAATATTACAGTGAAAACTTCAAAAACTTGGCCCCCTATGGATTCTATTTGTAAATATAGGCCGACATAAGAAAAAGTTTTCTCATTACTGAAGTAGAGTCAGATATTTTTATACAAAGTTTTAGGTGGCTTTTGGAATTTGTTTTAACTACACAGCTTTATGCACCCTTGCCTTTGCACCTGTTTATTAAAAAAAAAAGACGTTTATTGCCAACAACATAGACATCAGTAGGTAGTTGGAAAGACAAATTATGACAATTACAAATAAAAAAAAGTGAGAAAGAAACAATATAGCTGTTTGGCAATGGGTCCCAATCTCAGCATGTAGAGGTGGAAGTACCCCGCGCACTTAAGTACTATCTTTTTTAAGCCTGACTTAGCCGTAGCGAATTAAAAAGAAACATCACTAGCACACACTAGCAGACGTTTGTCGTTTAACGTCTAAGCCAAGTATAGTGAACAATCCGCGTCAGTATTAGATTTTAGTGGCACAATGGCCAGGCTTTTACCTAATTGGATGGAAATGAATGCTTTATGCTTGAGCCGGGGCAGCGGCGCCACCAGGGCACCAGCCATTGTATGGAGATCGCCCGCATGCACCAAGGAAGTACAGACGTGATAGTACCAGGAAGGTGTGTTTATAAAAAACGTGTTTTTTCCGTTAACTGTGAGGAAACATGCTTTTGGTCAGAGAAGGTGAATTTCTGTAACTCGTACCGTTTTTAGGGTCTCGTACCCAAAGGGTAAATCGGGACCCTATTACTAAGCTGCTGTCCGTCCATCTGTCAGAATAAAATAAATATTTAAGAGGGCTCCCATACAATAGACATGATTTTTTTGCCGTTTTTATAGATAATGGTACGGAACCCTTTTTCGGAATTTTATTTAAATAGTTATGCATGTGAAACCAGTAAAAAAGGTACGTATAACAATGTTTGATTTTTATTTATTAAACAACTTTTAAACATCTCATGTTTCACTATTCTTAAGTTTAGTTTTTGGTCCAGACAACCGCTTATAAACAGTGTGCAGTGACAGCCCAAAAAGACCGGGGCCTGCTATAGTAGCACGCTAGCGTTTATCGCGCACATAAACGCTTTGGTCCCTCTCGCACACGCATACTGGTTAGAACGGGATAAATGCTTTGTGTCAGCGATAAAAGCTAGCGTGCTTGGGCCCTCTTACATCTTCCGTCACATGATTCTCAGAGAACGACTACACTAGCGATTTGATGGGTAATTTAGAAGGCATAATTAAAATAATAAATACCTAAGTAAATTTTGTAAGTAAAACGTTTTGAAATCTATGAGTGCGTTTGATGTTGATCTTTTTCTTTTTAACGTGACAACAGTTCATAAAATAGTTCGTAAAATCGAAACCTTTTTCAGTGCACACGTAAAAACTGGCCAGTAAATCATAACATTTTCCCGATATAATGCTTAATTAATTGCTTTAGGACGGCGATGGACGAATTTCGCGCAGAGTCGCGGGCACAGCCGGTGTCAACATAAACCTTCCGTGCAAGTGAAGAGTCTGTCTGCATACTCTATGCCACGTTAGATATGCGGTGATAGCGTCACCGGCGTGTTGATGACGTCACCGGTTGTTGACGTCACGACTGAGCTTCTCGTCGCACGGCCACGGTTGTGGGAGCCACACTTACGCGGGTTCGTAATGCAGCTCTACGAAGCTAGGTAGAGCCGTGTCGCATACGCGACGTACACGCAACCGGTACCCAATTTCATAAACGGGACAGGCGACAAAAATTAGGGTAAAAGTAGTTTTTAGAGATGTACCGACTAGTGGCCGACTAGTCGGTAAAGCCGACTATCCGGCCATATTTCTAGTCGGCGACTAGTCGGCGACTAGTCGGCAAAAAGCACCGACTAGTCGGCCATTATTTTTAATTTATTTTTTATTTTAAACACGACATAGGAACTCAAACGAGCCAGTGGGTGATCTAGTGGTCATATTACTATTTTTAAAACAGGGTGATTGAATTGAAATCATCGTCATGAACATGAATCAATTTCAATTAAATATTACTTTCATCATCTGATCGAAGACTTTCGTCTGCAAACACTGCAGTATCTTAGACGAGAAGATTGCATAGCTTCCTGAACGCTGCTTAACCAAGTCGAATTCGAAGACATACCAAAGACATTCTGGACGTTAGCATGTACGGGATTAGTATGGCTCTCATAAAACTTAAAAATGACAAATTCCAGTCGACGTCAAATTACAGCCAAACTCTTGAAGGCATTGGCATCCTGAAGGCATTGGTTCTTAGGGCCTTTTAGACTTTGTTCAACTCCGTCAGTCACGAAGGAAGAACGCCGCATGCATGGAACAGAAGTATGGTAGTGCTCCTTTCCAAAACGGCAATAATACTCTGCTGAAGAATTATAAGCCCATCTCGCTTCTAAGCCATGTTTAAATATTATTTTATTTTCGAGAGTCATTGCGAATCGCCTCATGCGCAAGCTCGACGACTTCCAGCCTCCCGAACAAGCCGGTTTCCGTAAAAACTTCTGCACCGTGGACCACTTACATGCGCTGCGGCAGGTTATACAGAAGACCAAAGAGTATAATCTACTCCTTTGTTTAGCTTCGATTGAATCGCGACCTGGAGTGCGATTTTTGAATCTCACCGGGTGACTACAGCTCGCCAAAATGGCCGTTTTTCATAGAAATGCGGCCATTTTGGTGAGCTTTAGTCAACTGGTGAGATTCCAAAATTGCGTTTGTATCTCACCGGGTAACTAAAGCTCACCAAAATAGCCGTTTTTTATAGAGATTCGGCCATTTTGGTGAGCTCTAGTCACCTGGTGAGATCCAAAAATTGCACCTCTGAGCTGTACTCTCTCTCTAGCAATGTACCGACATAGAAGTGCTAAAGAGTTTGTATTAACATGCCAATATGTCCGTCCAACTGCAGGACCAAACCTGGAAGCCTATCTGGCTACAGTGAGGAGTTAAACAGGGAGATTATATCTCTCGGAAGGGCTTGGCATCAATAAACTCGTAAGCGGTGAATATATCGCTCACCTTCGTTTTGTCCATGACATAGTAGTCATGGCTGAGACCATGGAGGACCTTAGTATAATGCTCGATGACCATAGTAGAGCCTATATACAAGCAAGTTGATCTTAAGATGAACGTGGATAAGATGAAAATCATGTCGAACGCCCTCGTCCTGCCAACTCCCTTAAAGATTGGGGTCTCTACACTAGAGGTTGTTAAGGAATTTGGTATGTATACCTGGGATAGACTATCCAGTAGGTAGATGGTAGATCCAACTTCGACAAAGAGGTCAATCATCGAATCCGACTCGGTTAGGTAGCGTTCGAGAAGCTACGCAACATCTTCTCGTCTAAGATACCGCAGTGCCTCGGTGAATCAGTCGAAATGGTAATTTTACTACAATACAAACTTCTCAGCTAAGTAGATCGCTAACCTTTGTTTAATAAAAAAAAACTCTGTAATGCCGAGTAATACGTAGACAATATCATAGGAAAATGCAAAATGAAAAAAAACCTGGTCCTTCATATCCACCTATGCGGCGCGTGAACGTATGAGGCGCGTCGAACGTAACATATTCCGCTCGAACATTAGCGAAAGCAATGATCGGCCTGGCCGACTAGTCGGCTTTTTCCCAGCCGATTAGTCGGCTAGTCGGCTAGTCGGCCAAAGTCATAGTCGGCCCATCTCTATGTTTTCCCAAAGAAAAAAAATCAATAATGTAATGACCGTAAAGACGAAACACATTGAAAAATTCCTAGGGTTTGGCAGCGGTAATGTGGCCAAAACTGGCAAACGCAAGGCACGGAATGCTAATTTTGCAGGTTTAGGTCCTGCCATTACCCTAATTTTTCTGTGTGTTGTCATCCATTATATTATAGCATTTTTAATTTAATTTGAATGTATAAAATACAAAAAGAAAATAAAAAAAAAAATTACAAAAATGTAACAACAAATGGCGTCATCTCTCGTCAGCTAGTATATTTTGTGTATGAGCGTCTCACACAGCACGCGGAACAAAAGCGACAACAAAGGACACTAAACTCAGAAATAGAATCCAAAATGAATAGCAATATATTTGAGGCTTTTGGGGTCGAAACTCTGGGGCCTTGGAGGCCAAATGCGCGCCATCTATACAAAGACCTATCGGCGCGCCTTATAGGGCCTCTCGTGACCAGAGTCCAGAAGGCTGGGCAATACTTTACCCAAAGAATCAGCATTGCCATCCAACGTAGCAATGCTGCCAGCCTTCTGGGCACTCTCCCTATTGGCGTCGATTTTGGTAGAATAAGATTTTATTATTGTTTTTTTTTTAATTTAGAATTTTAATAAATCTTAAAGATCAAAAGTAAAGGGTCTACAGATGACCTGATCTGGTGAATGTTACGGTCACATCAGGAGCAATGTCAGGTGGTATGGAGGTTTGTCACCTGATACATCTCTCAGACAAGACAGATCAAGGTTCGACCACATCAGGCATCAGAAAATAGCATCTGTAAACCCCAACTTTTGAGACTTCATTTCTGAGTATAGACAGGAGGGATTCCACTCCGCACTGTAAGTACGCTCGACCGCCTTGCCTATAGGATAGGCAAATCGCAGTAGGCTGTCGGTTTGCCGCGCGCTCGCTCGCTCGCCCCCACCGTGTCAGTGTAATTGAAAACGAATGCCGCGCAACCCTAGCGTGTCGCCGGGAGTAGCGGGGGGAAGGCGGGCGCGGGCGGCGCGTTCCTTTTGACTCGAGCCGCTTGGTGTATGAAGCAATACGAACTTTTTGAGCGTGTGAATAAAGTTGGAATTCGTTTAATTGCGGTCGTAAAGAGAAGTTTCTGTACGTTATTTATTCCGTGGTATAGACCGCGTTTCGCTACACGTTGGTGATTATTTTCGTTTCGAATTCGCGACAGTGTGCTACAGGCGTAAACCCAAGAGTTTATGAATACGAACGTAATACATTTATAGAATACCGAAGCTAACTCCAGCCCATATGCGAAGCTTCGTATTAGAGCATGCTGCGGCCACATCTGGTGTCGTGGAGACTCGTAAATTATATCGACGATATACTTTTAAGGCTTTGTTTGTAAGAGCATAGTGTAGGATAGGCGTTATTATAGATCCATACCCTGTATAAGCTGTGTACGCAAAGCGTACCACTTTGAACTTTGCCATGCCTCTGAGAACTTCAAGTCCGTGGTTCGCCGCGAAAATTCCATCAAAAAAAATCGTGTCAAATAAACGCTAGATTAGATATAAAATTCTTTCGTTTTTTTTCAAAGCCAAAGAGCAATTTTATACTTAACCCCCATTTTACTATGATGGAAATCATAGCTGTATATTTTAAGCTAAGGCCTCTTTCACTAGGGCCCTAGTAATAACTGATACCTCAAATATGAACTGGGGCCATTTTTTCCTAACTAGTAGCACGGGCTCCTTTCCGAAACAAAAGAATTGCGACGAACCCATTTCACAAACGCAGTCGGCTTCCGCGGCGCGCGCGCAGGTCGAATATTATGTAATTGTTCGACGCGATTGGCTGTCTCGATGCTGGCGGGTGGCTCAAAGAACGGCCTCCGGCGGTTCAACTTCAGCACTTATTGTTCCTAGCTAGCTTAAGAAGTTATGCTGTCTAACGGGGCTTCCATTGATTGCTGCAGTTGGTCTCAATCCAAAAACGTCTCTTGCAATTACAGAGTTCAGCTTTTGTTACTCTTTTATTAAAAAAAAGGTTGTAATAATGAGCAATGAGTAGAATTACATTCAATCTTTCATCTCTGTTTTTCGACACGGCTCCAGCTCGCTTCGCAGAGCTGTGTTGCGTGCACGCAAAGCAAGCGATGTACCATCTCAACATATAACTCCATACATTAAAACCGGTGCGTGCACGCACGTGTCTACGGAGCCGCGTGCTGCATACTATGCGGTTCGTAACGGAATTCTTTTCTATGTCTGTTAATATATGTAGATTACACGAATAATAATTCGTAGTGTAGAAAGATTATGGCCGTGAAGTTAGCCACCCCATTTAGCAGTGCCCCTAGCACGAATCTTCTAGATACGCGTTAACTCGCTACTTAACTCAGGGCGTCTCTTTCTAACTAGTCCAGTAGGAGAGAGACGCACTGAGTTACGTAGCGAGTTAACGCGTGTCGAGAAGATTCGTGCTAGGTGTACAGGACGTTTATTACACCAAAACGCCGTTTTTGTTCCAACAGAGACGTGTACTGAACTCCTATATGTATATTCTGTGTGGTTGGAACTGTCCGCTCGTGCCTTGCGCCAAAAGCCCCAGTAAATAAGTTTAGAGCCGCCGGCACTAAAAACGCGGGGCTGTAAAAACGTCCATTTCGCTTTACGCGGCTTATTGGCAGCTGCCGCCATGTTGCATACTCTGCCGCGTAATGCTACGCCGTAACTCGAGCACCAGAACTCCGTTGAGTACTTTAAATCCAAACCACGACGGTCGCGTACACGACACGGCCACGGCTCTAACTGGCTTCGTAGACCTGCGTTACGCGTGCAACGCAGCTCTACGAAACTGTACTACGTAATTTTTTCAGATGAGAAAAGTAACTGTCAAACAAACTTGACGTTTTTAAGTAAAACGATGATAAAATTGGAAAATGAATCAGCTTTTGGATTAACTAATGATTATATTGTTAATTATAATTAACAATCGCTAGTAAATGTTTTGAAAGGAGAATTTGTCGGTTTTATCTTTAATTTACTAAGAAACGTAGCATGTTTGACCGTAATTTTTCTCATCTTAAAAAAAACGAAGTGTAGTTGGAGCCGTGTCGCATACCCGACGCGTACGCAACATGTGGCCTGGCCCTAAACCTAACCTTTTCAGCAAAATGCGACCAATTACCTTCCTACTCCGCGAAACTAGTATGTAATTTTTTATTTATGTTATTTATAAAAAACCCTTACCCAATCTAGATGATGCAATAAGATACCCACCCTGTAAACTGTAAAAAACATGATTTCAGTCGGAAATGGCGTCGTTCAAGTGAAAATTCTGCGAACGATAAATTCGACGAAACAAGATGTTATCTATTCCGCTCATAGTTCACAGCTGTTGCAATCATCACAGTCGCATACAGTCATGATTCATGAGACAAAGCCTGACTGTTTGCTGTGGGACACTGTCCATAGAACGGAAGTAGTGACCCAAGTCAACATCCGATTGAGGCAGCAGCGCAACTGATGTCCATTAAACAACCAACGATATCTATGTACAGTCAAGGAATTAAATTTCCAACCCACCTAAGGTTCAATAGCATATAGCAAACTGTCACCATAAGAGCTATAGAGCATATTAGTTTGACATATCGACCTTAATGCATTGCAAATGTCAGACGACATTTCAACGAAATGGGTAGGGAATTAAATTCCTTGACTGTACTTACTAGGTAGAGTGTTCTACACTATCACTACGCTCCACTCCCCTGCAGTTCCGGCACCTCACCTCTCTAGCTGTCTCGCTTTTACTTGCGGAAGATACGGCGCTGATTTCGCGGAGTAGCAAGGTAATTTGTTTCAGTTTGTTGATATGGACCTCCGCAAAGTAACGCCTGAATCTATTATTTCTTATGCTGTTGCCGCATTTTTAATATGCTGTTGAGATGCCTTAGAACTTACGTTTCTAAGGTGTTATAAGAGCATACTAAAAAAATTACTACTGATTAAGGTTTATAGGGTAGAGAACGTTATCGCCGTTTGCATAGAAAGCGCTCGCGGAAACTACATAGTAAACATTAATAATTAAAACATATTAAGTTGGATTATTAAATAAAGCGCAATGAATACACATGTGTAACTATGATTATTATTATAGTACTAGCTTTTGCCCGCGACTTCGTCCGCGTAGACTTGTTTAAATGAATCAAGCAAACGTGCACCCAACATGCAATCTGCAATCTCTTGGACAAATTATTGAGAATCAGTTGCTTTGCTGCTCTTGACGTCACGGCGGCGTATAACTCACTTATCGCTATCCCGTGGGAACTATGCATTTTTACGGGATGAAAAGTATCCTATGTGTTAATCGAGGTTATAAACTATATGTGTGCCAAATTTCATTCAAATCCATTCCGTTGTTTTTGCGTGATTGAGTAACAAACATCCAAACATAGAAACTTTCACATTTATAATATTAGTAGGAAGTAGTATAATACATACTATTTTAGAATATCACTATTTCTGGGAAAGAACTACGTAAACACGATGACACGAGTGCTGCTAGGGTTGCCGATTTAAAAAAAACCGGTTATTTTTAATCAATAGTCGAAATATCTAAAGTGTGAAGTTTGATAACCGAAATTTATTTAAATTTTTTATTTTAATGTAGAGCATAATAGAAGCAATGACAAAAGGTAAAAAAAAAAATTATCATTTGGTAGGACTCTGCATTCTGTGCCTTGTTCTAAAGCCACAAGTGACCCTACCAGACAGCGAATTTGTCAATCACCTCATGTATGATATAGATAATTATGTCAGGAACGTAGCAAGTGGAAATCCGTGGTCTCTGCCTACCCCGCCGGGAAAAAGGCGTGCCTTCATGTATGTATGAATGAGATAACTTGAAAAAGTTTCTCATAGATATCAACTAGGGTAGTAAGCCCTTAATACTATGACCATGACATAGACCATAAAAACAAAGCACATATCTGTATTAAGTTCATTCTATAATACAAAATCGCTATCCGTTTGTCTGTCCTCATCATTTTTTTAACTGCTTACTCCATCAAAACAACGTAACGGATTTTGATACGGTTTTCACTGTCATTGTCATGTTTTTGTGTACAATACATTCTAATTATGTTTTCGTTAATAAATTTCACTCGTGCGAAGCCAGGCCGGGTTATCTACATCTATCTACACTATATCTACACTAATATAATAAAGAGGTGAACTTTGTTTGTTTGTATCTCTGGAACTACTGAACCGATTTCAAAAATTCTTTCACAGATAGAAAGCTACACTATCCAAGCGGATGAAGTCACGGGCGTCCGCTAGTTTGTTATAATATGAGAATTAATTAATACGGTTGGCAACCCTAGGCTGCTCAGTCAGGTTGGGCAGCTTCTCAGAACGTAGATTCGACCTTTGAATTCCACGAAACCAACATGTACACGAGTTTCTAAATAATATTGGTAGGTTTCTATGATGGCTTCTATTTGTTGCTTTTTAGGGTACCGTGTCTCTAAAGGAACCCTTATAGGATCACTTCGTAGTCCGTCTGTCTGTTAATAGCCAATAAGTTAACTTAGAGGGTACTTCCGGCTGAGTTATAGAATCACAATTTGGAAGAAACACGGCCTCACAGCTGATGTTAAGGAAAAAACCGAAAATCGTTTATTTGTAGTTACATGTAGTAATAGTAATAATATTTACAAAACCATAAAGAATATTAAAAAATCAAAATATACAAATCTTGTTTTAAACCATAACAATCTTTTATATATATTTCGCTTTGTCGTCCCTTTAAGGGATCTTTTCCAGTGTGTAACCTTTGAGTGTGTGAAAGGAGTATCATTGTAGGGAAATCCAAAGAGCAAGAGCTAAAAAAAGATAAATTAACATATAATAAACTATAAATAAATACCAAAAAGTCAAAGGAGTAGAAGGAAATGAATTTAAGGATACGGTGTGAGCCACGTCTTCTTCAAGTTCTCTTTAAGAGAAACCACGGAGGGCGACTGCCTGAGGGAAGTTGGTAACCGATTCCACAACCTGGCAGAGTACACTGCGAAAGATTTAGAGTAAGATTTGAAAGAGTTATATAGGCTGTGGTCCGAACATGACAGGCGTAGGTTTAATTTATCCATCCCTGCGTCTCTGACTAACCAGTGTCATCAGAATGTGCGTATTAATAAAACGGATCACTCACATATTTTAATTAACACATATATTTATCTTTTTTATTTTGATTAAGGACCACGGACTGGTCCGAAACATGTCGGGCATTTCTCGGCGTAAAAATACGTGAGTAATCCGTTTTATTATTATGTCCGAGCCTCACGGTAGTTTTATGTTAAGAATGTGCGTAATTGAAGACGAATGCCGCGCAACCCTAGCGTGTCGCCGGGAGTAGCGGGGCGAAGGCGGGCGCGGGCGGCGCGTTCCTTTTGACTCGCGCCGCCTGGCGTATGGTGTATGAAGTAATACGAACTTTTTGAGTGTGTGAGTAAAGTTGGAATTCGTTTAATCGCGGTCGTAAAAGAGAAGTTTCTGTACGTTGAGCACTATTATTTATTCTGTGGTAAACGTTCAGTTTTCCAAAGCGTAAAAGTTCAACTGTTATTCTCTAATCGCATCAGCGTCGAACTCGACGTCGCATCGCACGTATCGCTTCGAGCTAGCGCGCTAGAGCAACACGGCGCTGCCACAGCGTCGAGCTCGTCGCTGTTGCTTAGAGAATCAGTCTCCTGTAATATCCCGTCCCTTTAGGAAAGTAATAAACACAACTAAGCGAGGGGTGAATCTTTCAATAACTCCCGACTTTCCCAGAAGCGGGGATGAGTGACGTTTCCGGAGTTGTCAGGGACAGTGTTTGATGTCCACTGATGCTGTTACGAGATAATTATCTCCGAGCACGACGCCATGTGGCACAGGAATCGACTTAAGAGTGTGAAACCAGCGCTCTCCATACAAACGGCGATAACGTTTTCCACCCTTAACCTAAAGTCATGATTGTTTCTATGTTGTCATTATGCCCTAGAACTTAGTATCTTTTGATTTTTTAAATATTCTTAATCGTTTCAAAAACATTGACGCTTTTTTGTTTTGTATGAAACTCCTTAAATACAAATAAGGTCAGATCTATGAAGAATGTTGAAAAAATCAAAACATAAAATCCTAGTTTTAAGGCGTAATGACAACATAACAAAAAATCATTGGCATAGGTTATGGTTTATAGGGTGGAAAACGTTATCGCCGTTTGTATGGGGAGCGCTTTTTGGGGCTGGGTTCACACTTCTCTACTCTGTTCACACAGAATTATTAATAGTACAAGTGCAGTGCACCTAGCACGAATCATCTCGATACGCGTTAACTCGCTACGTAACTCAGTGCGTCTTCATCCCACTGGGCTAGTTAGAAAGAGACTCACTGTACGTAGCGAGTTAACGCGTATCGAGATGGTTCGTGCTAGGTGCACTGTTTATCGTTTTTAAACGGACGGATTCTTTCGCACGGCAACTCAATTGAGGCGGCCCCAGTAAAGAGGTCCCCGAATGACTTGTATTGCGAAGTGCCTGATTCAGAAACAGCGACCTTTGCTATCATATTTTTAGCAAAAAAATTATTTCACCTTTTCAACGCCAACGTGTAGAAAGTTATCAGTAGTTAAAACTTATAGTTACGCGATAAGGTCAGTTATATTTGTAGTTTTTTCGTTATTTCAAGACGGTTGATGAAGGATGGGACATACATACTGTCGTCTATATGTATGTACCTATGTATATACAGCATAGAATTAAAAAATACAAAAATAGGTACCTACATGTACCCATTTCCTGCGAGATAAGGTCTGATGGATCACTTCCTACGGATTAGGGATGCGTCCGAGGCGCCCGCGATAGGGTTGCCACCGCAAAAAATCAATTAGTCATCCAGTAAAAACTCTTTTTTCACGCAAGAAATAAGACGTTTTTCTAGTTGGCGTGTTGATTAAACTCAGCGGAACATTAGAATTGTGTAGTTTTAGTTGTTATTAGGCACGGCTTTAAACTTTGTACGTCTCAACTACAAGTATTAGACCTACCGGAGCGGAGTATTGTATGAAACGCTCGAGTTCACTGTTCAAAAAGTCAAAAAAAAATTACAATTATTATGGATTACTGCATGTTCCGTTAATCGTATCCTGCGACTCGCGGCACGCTCTTGTCTTCTTGCAACAGCTTGGCAACCCATTTTGGGTCTGGTTTCCAGGGAAATGGTTAGGTTATTTTTATATTTGAACCAACCTCCCATCCTCACTTGCACTTTGGGGCCCCCGTGATCTTCGGAAGCCCCTAGTGGGTCTAACAAGACCGTCATAGTTAAATTTATCCCTCTGTGCGGGTCTGTTTTACTAGTGTAATGGTTTGCCAAGTGAACTTAAAATTTTGACACTAACCGAAATTTTACATTTTTATTTTACACTTGTACGATATGCAATGACAATACAAACATTTGGTTCTGATAGGACCCGAACCTGCAACCTCAGCAATAAGTGGCACAGAATACCGTGGATAAAATTAAACTCGACCCTTGATGAGCGTAATTCCGGCCGCTCGCCCTCTCTCCGGTAAGCTGTAAAAGCCTAACAGCGCAAGTCCATTCGGAAAAAAAAACTTGTAGGCATGGTCGTGTTAGGGCCATGCCGTGCTAAGGCTCATCCTGATAGTGACAACCCTAGGTCTACAGTCTACACTGTCACTTGCCAACCCCGACAGAATAAAGTCTCTCAATAACGCTGCTATCGATCGCGCGTCGGATTAGTGCGTACGCGCCGATGGGGCTGCGTTTATTTTTTAAACTGTACCTACTAACGATAACTGAGGTGACAACAACTGCCCTTAGGGCAAACTGCAGCACTGCAAAAATAAATAAATAACACTCCCATCTGGCGGCAGTCGGATAAAAATCCGACGAATTGAAAACCTACTTTTTTGTAGTCGGTTAAAAAAACCGAACTGGTTTGCTGGCCATTACAGACTGCGTTTAAACTGCCGGCCAGCCGCAAAATTGCAGTTTGAATGCAGTTTTCGGGTGGCGTAACTGCAAGCCGACTGCGCAGTCCGCTTGCAGCCAACGTGCAGTTCTCACAACTGCCAACCGGGTGCAAGCTAGCTACCTATCACGAATTATATCGACACGCGTTAACTCGCTACGTAACTCAGTGCGTCTCGTTCTAACTAGCCCACTAGGAGAGAGATGCACTGAGCTACGTAGCGAGGTAACGCTTATCGAGAAGATTCGTGCTAGGTGCACTGCACATTAGTACAATGATCGTGGTCCCTGCGCGTCCACCACGCGTGCAAGGAGGCGCTCGATGCTATCGCACCTTCTGTAAGTAAAAGCGAGACAGAGCTAGTGAGGTGAGGTGCCGAAACTGCACTTGTGGGGTTTAGAATTAAAACAGTCAGTTTAAAAGAAATCGATGGTTTGGATCGCCTTCCGTAAAGAAGTTTTAATGTTTTCGGTTTCACTTTACTGTTTGTAGTTTTAAATCAAATCGGCATTGCCATCTTTTAATTAAAGAATTCATTAAGTTATTACACCCGTTATAATTTACGATAACGATTTAATAAATATTTTGAACATCCAATAACCATTCCGGGCATCCCGACTGGTTCTTTTGACTTTTTTCTAACGCTTCAGTTTATTTATGATCAAATTAGAATGCCATATCGTATGCGTGGACGCAAATGTATGTATATGTATGTCTGTGTGTGCAGTTCAGCGTTCTTTGTGCGCTTCAAATTAATTGGGATTAACGTCAAGCTTAATGGATGTATATGTTTTTCTTTGAAATTTGATTCAAACTAATTATTTTGTCTATTTTGTGCTTTTTGAATCTATCCATAGTTATTTGTGGTGAGTTTTAGCAACTTCCGTTCATCTGAAAATACTTTTTGAGTCATATTATTTCTTTTTTCTTATAACAGAGCATCAGCAATTCTATGTACACTAAACTTTATCGTCGTATTAAGTTCTATTGTCCCAATAACTTGCCAAAACAGATAAAAACTGACCGTAATTTTTTACGAACATTCTATTCCATTTCTAATTAAGAAGATTGTGTACCCAGCCTCAAAAAGTGATCAATAAAACACGCATAGAGATAGCCCGTGGTACTTTTACTAGCATAAAGGTTCTTTGCAATCGTAACCTGAAGATTCTTGCGATCTCGTCTTTTGTATTACGTTTGGCCAAACTTGTATACGGATCGAGGCTTAGCTTAGACAATAAACCCAGACCTCAGAAAACGTAGAGGCATTTAAGATGTGGGCATAGAACCGAATGCTTGCCGTTAGTTTGACTCAGAGTGACCAATGAGGAAATGTTACGGCGTGTTGGAAAGAAATGGGAACTCCTACAGACCGTCAAAAAGAGATAGGTTACTTAGGTGACGTACTTCGGCACAATAGGTATAAATAACAAATAGATTTAGGCGTTACTTTGCGGAGGTCCAAATCAACAAACTGGAACAAATTGCCTTGCTCTCGCGGAGTAGCAAGATAATTTGTTTCAGTTTGTTTGACAATATGTATACTGTTCCAGCTGATAATGACGGGTAAAGCCAGAAAGAGAGGAGTTGATCGGCGAAAAAATCTTGGCTCCGTAATGTCAGGGAGTGGACAGGGATGGCTGTCTTTCGTCTTGCCGAGGACAAAGAGAAGTACACGGAGCTGACGACCAAACTCTTCTAGTTAAAGAGGCACAAGAAGACAGTTTAAAAAAAGTTATCTTGGTATTTTCATGCAAAACACACAATGAAGCCAACGAGCAAAAACCTTTGCTAACTACAGCCTCAAACAACAAAATAATTCGCAGTCAAGGAGTCGATCTTTCATTGGGCGTTCGGTGTATTTAGTACTCAGAAAAGTAGCGGTAAACGGCCAATACACAATTTCAATTTCAGGATGAAATAGAAATTTCTAGCGTGACGTTTACAAGGGGAACGCTGAACGCTCGCTCCCCGAGGGCCGCGCTCGTGCCGAAACAGCTGATTGCCGGCGACCACCATAAAAAGGGATATAAAACAACACCCGCACCAAAACCAACTTAAACCCCAACACCGTAAGCACCAGTTTTAGTCGCTAACCGAAAAGACCCTTATTTAAACCCCATCCATTCGACTTCCACCTCAGATGCAACTACAGTAAATATCAGAATTGTTCGCGCGCTCCTCTCAGCGAACACGTCATCTCCAGATGAGTGGGTGTACGTCTGCCGATTGTAAGCTCTGGGTTATTGCGATACGGTTGCATTTCAGTTTGTCTGTCTGTTAACGAGATAAACTCGAATGGATTTTGTGCATTTCACTTGCCCGGAGGCCTGCGCCCGTGGCGTAATGCACGGCTATACAACATCCTAGTCCGTCCCTCTCGCCCTCTGTATGAAAACATATCGATCTCCCTTCGTACTGCACCATGGTTTGGACCAAATGTTCCATCACAATAATAGTTTATTCTTATACTAGCAATAGACCCGGCTTCATACGGCTACAATTGGTAATGTACCTACATAAAAACCTTTCTCAATAAATCTCTAAATGACAGTGAAATCTGTATCAAAATCCGTTGCGTGTTTAGAACAAGTAAGTGACCGAAGATATACGGACAGACAGGAACAGATAGCGACTTTGTTTTATACTAGCGACCCGACCCGGCTTCGTAGGGTATAATTAAGATGCAATTCACATAAAAACTTTCCTTAAAAAAATCTCTAAAAGACTGTGAAAACCGCATCAAAATAGAAGAAGTTTAGAAGGAGTAAGCGGCCGAAGATACGATAAAGACAGACAGAAGTTGATAGCGACTTTGTAAAGATAAGATTAAGCCAACAATATCTTCTTTATCTTTATACATTCATACAGGCTACAGCCCCGGGGCCTACACAAAAGAGGAGCCCCCACAATAGACTTCGAAAAAAAAATAATCGGAAAACGCGACTGAAAAAAATTGTCAATTTTATTTGGAAAATAATTTGGAGCCAGGGGGCCTCCACTCCTTTGCTACCCCGAGGCCTCCAGACCTCTAAATCTGGCACTGCATATGCCAGCTAGGTCCTTGGAAAAAGTGTGCAAGGTACAAGCATGTGTAAGGGTTACCAGGTTTAAGGCCTAGGAACACCAGTTGCGTACACGTCGCGTATGCAACACAGCGTCAACTAGCTTCATAGAGCTGCTTAACGCACGCGTAACGCAACTCAACAATGCTACTTGGAGCTGTGACGCATACGCAACGTGTACGCAACCGACGTGCTTCAGTCTTAATGTATGTAATTATTTTTTGCAAAAAATGAGTTTGTGTGCCGTGAGCGTTAGAGATTTTGTAAGTTAATAGATAGCTTTTTGCGGATGGTAGGACCTTGTACAAGGTACATCCGGATCGCTACCACCATTTTGCCCGCTAATCCTGCCGCTAAGTAACAGTGCTTGCACTGTTGTGTTCCGGCGTGGAGAGCAACACAGCTGGTGTATTTACTGGCACAAGAGGTATTCCATCTTAGCCCTTTGGGTTGCCAACGCGTCTACAATCTCCTTGGTGTTGCGGGTGTCTATAGGCGTTGATGATCACTTATCATTAGGTGACCCACTTGCTTGTTTGCCTTCTTATTTCATAAAAAAAAGATGGATCAACAGTTTGATGTGTTTTTTATAAAAAAATGCTGTATGTATTTGAATAGTTTTGTTTTTTTTTGTTCTTGTGAGAATTTTAATTTTGCACCGGATCGTGTAAACTGCAATGCAATAATAAAAAATCTGACTTCCGACTTCTTTGCCGTCATGCACACAAACAGACAATTCGCATAAAGCTTGCTCCACAATCACGAGTACGCTGTCTTTATCTCTTTCACGCGGAGGGTGAGTGAGCAGATAAGAGTATTCGTGCAAGTGTGACGCCCACATAATAAGAACGCGCCTCTGAGATATAATTCTTAATTACACTTGCAAATTGCGTGCAATTTTCTTCCGTATAACTTCGAATTCGTGGGGCCAAGTGTTTACCCTTCCGTGATTCTTATGATACCAATTATGCAAAAAACATTACCCTTCCTTTTGGCTTTGCCGTAGTCGGGTAGTAAGATACATGTTCAGTTCGAGATGCTTTAGAGTGTGAACCCAGCCCAAGAAGACCTCCCCATACAAACGGCGATAACGTTTTCCACCCTCTAAACCTTAACCTACGGCAATGATTTTTTGGTATATTGTCATTATGCCTTGAAACTAGGTTTGTATGTTTAGATTTTTTTAATATTCTTCATAGATTTGACAATATTTGCATTTTAGGAGTTTCATACAAAACAAAAAAGCGTCAATATTTTTTAAACTATTAAGAATATTAAAAAAATCAAACCATACAAACCTAGTTCTAAGACATAATGAGAACATACATAAAAATCATGGCTATAAGTTAAGGTTAAGAGGGTGGAAAACGTTAACGCCGTTTGTATGGAGCGCGCTGGGTTCACACTCCTCTCAAGGCCGAATCACACTAGCGGCGTCCATGTTGCGTATGCTCTAACTAGTTTCCTAGAGCTGCGTTACGCGTATAATGGCCAAGCCACACCGGATGCGTTCGTAGCAGCAACTCGTTTCGTAGGAAGCTTATTTTATCTAGTTTTAGGTGGCATTCATATTAATATTGCTCTGTAATTTATTTTGAAAAGTGAAAAAAAAAAGGGATCAGCTGCTGAGTTTCTTGTGGCGCTCCTTCTCAGCAGAATCTTGAAGAAAGAAGTCAAAGTCAAAGTCAAAGTCAAAATATTTTATTCAGATTAGGCTTACAGGTAGCACTTATGAATGTCAAAAAATTTACCACCGGTTCGGAAAAACCTCTGATGAGAAGATACCGGCAAGAAACTCAACGAGGTGTAATTTTTTAAATAAATCAAAATTACAATGTTATTTTACATCTCAAATATTCAAATTTTTTACAATTTAACAATTTAACACAGCAGGTGTACAATCTTTGGAGCCAGGGATCGCCAATACAGATCGGGATCATTTCCAAACATCCTTGTCCAAGATATAGTCATTGATTTTATAATACGCCCGAGAAATTAATGTCTTCTTGACAATAGATTTAAATTTTGTATCATTTAGTTCAGTTATGTTTTTTGGAATTTTGTTGTAAAATCTTACACAATTTCCCATGAACGACTTATTGGTTTTAGCCAGTCTGTAAGTTGGAACTTTAAGCTTTCCTGTATTTCTAGTAGCCTTTGGCTTATCGACGTTGGTAGGGAAATTGCATATATTTTTCCTAACGTACATGATTATTTCAAAAATATATAGCGACGGTAGGGTTAAGATGTCTATTTCCTTGAAAAATTCCCTTAATGACTCACGAGTATCCATATTATAAATTGCTCTAACTGCCCTTTTTTGCAAAATGAAAACTGACTCAATATCTGCAGCAGATCCCCATAAAATAAGGCCGTACGAAATAATGCTATTAAAATAGGCAAAATAGACCAACCGTGCCGTCGCTACATTGGTTAGCTGCCGAATTTTTCTTACTGCAAAAGCAGCAGAACTCAACCTACTTGCTATCGCTGTGACGTGGGAAAGAAGGGAAGAAGGAAGGAAAGAGCATATATCGCCTACTTGCAAAGAAAAACTTCATACCGCAAAAGTGGCCCCTTTAACAGTCATAAATGAATAGTCCACGGAAAAATAATGTCTTGCAATTTGTTTTTACTATGAGATTTTAATCTCAAAATGTAGAGTTCGCAATGAGTTCATTGTAAAGTTCATTTTCAAAAAATAATTGTCTAAAATTGTTGTTTCCTTGAACTCTCCAATTTTTTTTCCACTTACTATCCAACCAAAGTAACGGTTTAATGCAACTGAAAGTAGCTGATCAAGGTTACTTCATCTTGGTGTTAGAATAAGAACTCACTACAGCTAATTTATTTTGACTAGCTGTTGCCTGCGGGTTCGTTAGCGTAGAATTCGTTTATCGCTATCCCGCGTGAATTTTTATCTTTTCGGGATAACATTTCCCATAAAAAAATTCATCCCCCATTTCACCGCTTCGGTAGATTTTTGAAAGAAAGTGGCCTATGTTTAAGCCTAACTTTAAGCGTGAAAAACGCACAGACAGACAGAGTTCCGCATTTATAATATTAGTTTGAATATAGTTAGAATAGATCACACTGCGACCTTCTACTGCAGGTTTCTAATATCCTGGTCATAAAGGCCAAGTTCAAATATGTAAGGTAACTGCAGCAGTGTTTGACACGTGAAGGGAAGGACATCGTTTTAACCAATAGATGACATCATTGTCTATGAACATTAAAATTAAATTTAAATGCTATTTAATGACAACACAAAGAAAAATTTAGGTAATGGCAGGACTCGAAACCTGCAACCTCAGTATTCCCTGCTTTGCGTTTTTTTACAAAAATCATTGTCTCTAGTTTATACTCGTACTTTTCTGTATATTCTCGTCATTAATTGACTCCTCCGGTCCGTTTAAGTTATAATTTAAACGTGCTTATCTTAGGGCCTCCGCTAAGTCGGGCTGGTGCACGGACACAGAATAAATAGCGTACAGAAACTTCTCTTTAACGACCGCGATTAAATGAATTCCAACTCTATTCACACGGACAAAAAGTTCATATTACTTCATACACCATGCGCCAGGCGGCTCGAGTTACAAGAAACGCGCCGTCCGCGCCCGCCTTCTCCCCGCTACTCCCGGCGACACGCTAGGGTTGCGTTGCGCGGCATTCGTTTTCGTAGGCAAGGCGCTCGAGCCACCCTGGCACGGAGCGGGTGCACGCCTATCGAACAAATAGTATGAGCCTGAGCCGTGCGCCCGCGCAACATAGCGGACGCCCTTAAGATCACATAGACATGGCGCATTTGTCTAAGATCACGATTGTAATAAACAGCCAGGTGCGGTTTAGTATTAGAACGGAATGCTAGGATAATAAATAAACTTAAGTTACAACATCAAGTTTTGCGCAAAAGGTCCGCGCAGTAAATAAAGCGGAGCCTTGACTCTCCAAACTGATGTAAATGCGAAAGTCTGTCTGTCTGTCTACACGGCTTTCGCGCTTAAATAGCTGAACCGATGTGGATGTGGTACAGGATTAGTTTGATATCCGGGGACGGACGTAGGCTACTTTTTTTGTCAAAAATGTACCCCTTATGATGTTAAATGGGGGATGAAACCTTGTTAAGGTAATTCTTAACTGCATATCCAGATAGCGGATAGCGCTAAACGAACTCTACACAGCGAAGTCGCGGGCAACAAACTAGTCCTTATTATATAATAATGCTTGCCGTAAAACAGAATCCGGTTCGAAGGGCCAATGAGTCAAAGGTTATGGCAGAAGATAACAAAATAGCCATGAGATTCTCTCAAACAAGTTAAGCTACCGATGAAGACTTAATACCGAACCACACCGGTCGCGTACACGTCGCGTATGCGCCACGGCTCCAAATAGCTTCGTGGCCGGTGTAGAATGGATCTTAATCGGTATACTGAAATTCGAGAGCGAGCGAGGTCGTTGAACTCAATGATAATACAAAAAATCATTCCCCAGAAAAAAGCTTTGGATAGTTTCTTAATAATTTAAAAGATTCCCACACAAAACAAATTTCTTCAACGAACAGAAGCTCATACATATGAGTGTAAACTGCAAGTGCAAGCAACCTAAATTGGCGATAGGACCTTGTGCAAGGTCCGTCCGGATCGCTACTACATCATGCTCGCTAACAGCCACTAAGCAACAGCGCTTGCTTGTGTTCCGGCGTGGAGAGCAAGACAGCCGGTGCAATTACTGGCACAAGAGGTATTCCATCTTAGCCCTCTGGGTTGGCAACGCCTGCAGTTTCCATGGTGCTGCGGGTGTCGTATAAAATACCATCAGTGGCCCTAAGATGACTGACCAAGTTTAGTTTATCTCTATCTGCGTCCCTTCTTTATGACACTAGTTAGACAGAGACACAGGGAGGGGTTAAACTAAACCTGGGCTGTCATGTTAGGGCCGCAGGTGATTCACTTTGCCCTATTTTTATTTTTTTTTTAATGGAAAAGGCCGTCTAACAGTAGTTACGAGTATTTTAAAAGAAGTGTTTTCTAGATTGTTTCTTGGTTGTAGCCTCACTGTTTAACTTAGGAAACAGACCAAAAAAACGTGAATATCCGCGTTGAGAGCGCCACGAATAAATTTGGTCTGCGTTTGTACATAATTTATGAGTTCAGCTATTTCCCGTGTTCTTGTCGTTCCCTCGGGAAATGTTCTGTTCTGATTACAATACTACGGTAGGGTTAATGTGTTATTTCGGGCTTAAACTATACAAGGAAACCTTTGGCAGCTAGACACAAACCTTTTAGGAAAATGTAGTACAGCTCATTTGCAGAAAAAAGGGTAATGTACAGTTTTACCAAAAATATATTGAGCATCGGCAGTATTCGTTTGCGCAGAGAAGCGCAGACCGGTTTCCGACAGTAGCCGAACGTGTGAATAATCCATATTGTACTTTATTTGCAAGCGCAACTGGCAGAGTATTGCTTTGTATGCATTCTTAGCTTTGTCCCGCTTACACAATTCGCACACGGGCTGCCGCCACGTTGCTCCGAAATCGATAGACCAATAAAAGCGCAAGAGTTTAGCGCGCGTAAAATTTTACTTTATCATTGGTAGATCGAAATTTCTCGCGCTACTAAAATTGGTCTGCTGCGCAGTTACATCGTGGCACAATATATTTTTGGTAATACTGTAGCACCCTGTCCGAAAATTATTAGTTACAGACATTGGTCATTTTAGTCTCAATTTTGGTAATTTTCTATGTGACGTTACTACGGAAAATCCTTGCATTCATTTTATTTCAGACGTTTCCCCATAAATAAAGTTTACACTTTCACACTGTTTTTTTTTAGTTTTTTTTTATGTAACTTGTGTATGCCATGTACTATTGTGATAAATTGCATTGTAATCTGTTTTGAAAAGAGAGGGAAAAAAAAATAAACTGCTTAGTTTCTTGCGGCGTTTCTTCTCAGTAGTATCTTCCATTTTCCGAAGCGCTAGTAGATTCAGACATGTAAAAGAGCCTATACGGCCTACTTGCAAAAAAAATTTTTCATTTTCATTTTTTCATTCATTTTCATTTTCATTTTCACAATTTCTGTCAACTTTGAAGTTTTTTGATAACCGTAGCGGAGCGACAACAGATCTGTGTTAATTACTGGGCGACCTAAACTAATATTTACTGTTATCTGCGAGCATTAAGTCATTATCATACCATAATTTCAGGTTTTGGACTACTACTACTTCGGCCGGTCTACTACATACTTAACCAGCAATGCAACTGCCAGAGTTCGTATCAAAATTCGTTAATTCACTGACGAAATATTGTCCAAAAGTTATGAAGTTTCTGGGAGTCAAGCGTCGAGCCCGTTAAAACCCATTTTTGTTCGATGTTTTAGTATAACTCCATTACATTCTTCGCCATAAACCGAGCTCGGTTTCAAATATTTTACAAGTCTTCTTAAATTAAAACATGTACGTAACAACTTATAAAGCTAACAGCGCCATGGGTCGTCACAACACTGCATTTGTTTCAGAATAAAAGCGCCCAGCGTCAGGTTACAGCTGTACAACAATAGCTTATAGTTATTCAAACAAATAAGGCTTGTGCGTAATGGCATATACAGCATCATAATATTCATAATACGTGGCCCTAACATGACCGGCCAAGGTTAGTTTGTCGAGTTTATCTCTATGCACGTCCCTTTCTTATGACAT
The DNA here is from genome assembly GCA_963691745.1 of Ditula angustiorana. Lineage (NCBI taxonomy): Eukaryota > Metazoa > Arthropoda > Insecta > Lepidoptera > Tortricidae > Ditula > Ditula angustiorana. Next base: position 1,405,804 of record OY829480.1, on the reverse strand, counting down.
TAGTTTGACAAAGACAGGGATGAATTAAACCTAGGCCGATCACGTTAGGGCGACTGCCGCGTTATTTTCGCGTCGAATTCAACGTCGAAGGATCGTTCTGTCAAGCTTACTCGTGCTAGTGCGCTAGAGCAAGACAGAGCGCTGCGCCAGCGCTTTTTGAGGAATTTTCAAAAAAGACCTGTGTCAATATTCGGGTGTCCTAAATCTTAGTACCAAAACTTCATCAAAATTTATTTAACCATTTAAGTGTGAAAGACAGACTGTTGCATTTATAATATTTGTTCTGTATTTGTTAGGAAGTTAGGATTCACAAAAGGCCACCTACCTCTTTAAACTAAGTACCTATGTTTTAATTCATACTTTTCATTAGAAGGCAGATAAAGACATAACATGAGTTAACAAATAGAGGTTTACAGAGCGTTAGTAAAAAAGGGGGTTAGATTATAATTTATAGTTTCAACTATTACGTCCAGAAGTCAAACAAACAACCTTTTACATTTATAATAGGATGTTGTTGTTCTAAAGTATTACTTGCAGCATTGTAATCAATGCATTTATGTCAAACTTTTTCAAGTTTTATGGCAGGTAGTCACTTAATATACAAATCATCAGAGCAATTGTGATGAAGGTACAGTCAGCATCATAAATATATCGCACCCTTAGAATTAAAGCAAATCAATTCTGAATATGATATTTCCCAAAATTAAACCTTATGTCTTTTAATTAAGGTGATATTTTGGGACGTGTATTATTCAGAAATGGGTCACTTTAATTCTAAGCGTGCGATATATATGTTACCAAGACGTCAAAAATATCTATACACCTTTATGTCACCAAACATAAGGTCCATGTATACATATTTTGATGCTATAACTGTATATATATTTTTACAGCTGATCATACTTAATTTTTACATAGAATAAAACAATACTGTTGTCCATTCGTCTGTCTTCATATCTTCAGCTACTTTTTTGTTATGAAATATGAAGGCAAACAAGCAAGTGGGTCACCTTATGGTAAGTGATTACCACCGCCTATACACCCTCAAGACCAAAGAGATTGCAGATGCGTTGCCAACCCAGAGGGCTAAGATGGAATACCTCTTGTGCCAGTAATTGCACCGTCTGTCTTGCTCTCCACGCCGGAACACAACAGTGCAAGCACTGCTTCTTAACCACACAAAGGATTTAGCTACAGTTTTCACTGTCATTTAGAGATGAGATAAGATTTTTTACAGGTTTTATGTACAATTCATCTTAATTGTACACAAGCGGTAGGCAGGTTTCTAGTATAATATGAGAACATTTAAATACAAGCTCTATCAAAATGCAATATTAAATATTACATACTAGCTTTTGCCAGCCACTTCCTCCACATAGATCAGAGATTTCTATGGCGTAGACTTTCATCTATTGATACGCTAATACTGTATATAGTGTATGAGGTTTGTAAATATACTTATCTTCTTGTTCTGTGGGTTTTAATAAACACTAAATTTTATGTTAGGTACTCAGAATGTAGCTTCACATTTTACAGTCCTTACATTTTGAAGCCAAAACTTTTGCATGATGTCATTCATCTATTTTTATTACATGCAGTTAGTTAACTTGCAATGTTTGCATTAAGTAGTCTGTTTCAAAATTAGCAAGTCAATTTTGACTCACTTCCCGTGGGCGGATTATTTCCAAATACGGTATGTGTATGTGGCTCCAATGACAATGCAATAATAAAATATTGGTAGTAAAAAGCTTGTATTTAATGAGAAAACTTATCTTCTCAAAACACATACTAGCTAATACTTCTGACTGTGTTATGTTCAGTTCTAGTAAATAATAATTAGTCAAAATAAATGAAATTAAAGTTGATACATATATTAGGCAGTCCTGGACCGTTGCTGAATTTAAAACAACACAAGGGAAGGTATTTAACTTGGTTCCATAGACACATAACTAATTTTAGTAAGACCTGCTTTCCATACTTCACTTACAACATTGTTTTACAGGTTATTTGTAGCATTTTCACCCTTTTTTAAGCTATTCCTCATTTAGTAACATATTGCAATAAGTTTTCGCACCTATTATTTCGAAAAACAACAAGTTTGCAACTTTCTTCACAGTTTTGCTTTCCTTGTAACTTTCAAACATCGAATTTCGTGCCTGCAAAGCAAAATAAAGTTACAATAAACTTGTCTATGGCCGATTAATACCTACTTCTTTCGTTTTGAAAACAGAATGTGCCTACTATCTTATAAAGTTTTTTTTAAACTGCATCGGTGAACTTCCACGGTGCACGGCGGATAGGCCTACAGCCGGCATGGCGCATGGCGCCGCGTCGCGTCGCTACTTGCATTGCAACGTTTATTTAACCGTGAAATTACGAAATATAACAAAAATACGACTATACCTTAATGTCAGGTCCCAATCCACATCCACGTTTGAAATCCAAATCGGTAAACACTGTTTTACACTGAATATTGATGGAAAACACTCACACTGCTCGCTAGCACTTGTTGACACTTTTGTTTTTTTTTATGTTCACAAACTATTGCACTCTAAACTACGTTTACTTAAACGCAATATTCTTTAACGCTATTTCACCAAAATCATCGTGTAAATGTAAAATGCACGAAAGTTTTAAACTTTAAGAGGGAATTCATTACTAGGATCCTTTATTCAATATTAACAACATGAATTTTATATTATCACAATTAGCGTTCTTTAGAAAAGTGCATTAACGGCCACAGTAAACGCTCCGCTTCTCTTCCGCATCCCCAAAACAGCTGTTCGGGAGTAGTGACGTCTAAAATCGATAACAACCGGATATAGAACAACCGTATTTGATCCGCACACAACTACTTAATCACAACACAGACAGATTAACCGGTTTTTTATTAATTTAAACAAAATACACTACGTCAAAGTGACTTGAGATTAACTTTCTGGGATTGCAGTTTAAGTAAGTAGTCTATTTAATTGGAGATTCTAAATTACATTTACATTTTAGAGGAAGTTCTGAAAAGTGAAATGTTTTTGAATTTGGCTTGTTTATTGTGCTGACTCTTTTGAAAGCACATCACAAGGTGGTCGGTTTGTGGCACGGTACGCACGCGGTCGCGCTCGGTCGCGGACTGGCGCGGGCGCGGGCGGGGCGCGGGGCGCGGGCGCGGCGCGGGGCGGGTCGCGGGCGGGCCCGCCAGCGGAATGCTATTGTAGGCGAACTTGTCCGCCACTTTTTTTCTCGATTCTGGTCAAACAAGTTTCGTATACAACCAGCATTGTAAGGATTCCGCCATTCTCCGAACGAGCCGACGCTGTTTCTAAACTTTTAAACGATTTTAAGGCTTCAAAAATTCATGAAATTGCCCTTTAATGGTCTGAGAAGCACTTTAACTGACCACTTTTTGCATTTCCTAACCGATGTCATGCATTTGATGTTGCCATTGCTTAATTGGATTGTTATTTTTTGCAAAGAATCTAACTGTCTTCTGTCATCGTGGTTCCTTTATGGTGTCCAAAGCAATACTTTTAGCATAGACAGTGATCAAGATGATCTCAGCCAGAACTGCCAGAAGGTCTAGTTAGTGGTCCATGCGGCGCTATCAGTCTGTTTAACGGCGTTGTAAAACTGGACTTGACAAGAATCTCCGCGCATAATTAACGAGTTCCATAAAAGACATAAAAGCTTATATGCTGATCGTATGCGGAGTTTACTGGGAAACCTTGCCAGTCGTATTCGTTAAGCAAATTCTTGGTCAGACTGCGCAAGGGACGATAATCGTCAACGTAGCTTGGTCTTGGTTTAAGTCACATGCGGTCCCGCGTTCTAAGAGAATCAATGTTGATGTCTGTTCCACTGTTTCCGTGAAGGATCATACCTTTGACGCAACTAATCTAATGTACCTACCTAGGGCAACTTCACATGTTTATGGGCATAACATACGACCAGTACAACTTTTAGTTTTCCTACAACAGTGTCTACTTACAGAGGTGTCAAACAGAGGGGTCGTGATCCTTCTCCAAGAAGCCCTTGCTTCTTGGCTAAGAATCTCATCGCCATTGCCATCACACTAGTGATTTTCTGTAGCGTATTGTATTACGCCTCTGATCGCTCAGCAAAATCTTCCTCGAGCTTCCGATTCCTTTTACTTCTTACCACATAATCCGCAACAAACTTTAGCCAGTTACTTCAGGGCTTTTAGAAAAGTTGTCCTGGCATAGACGCATTTTTTAGCTTTCCTCGATTCTTTACGAGTATAAAAGAAAAATTACGTAACTTAAAATCAATAGAGGTCCGTAATTGTGTAAGTAAGCGATGACGAGCGTCATCATCATAACAGAAAATTGCATTTGCCACATGTAAATACGCCAGATGAATGTCATGTTAAGAATACACTTGTGAATTTTACTCAATTTTACCAAAATATTCTAGTAAAAAGCAAAAAAAGTAACGTTGGTAGCTTTGTAACAGCCTTCTTAACAAATAATAATAACAAATATCCCAACATCCGAACATTATTGCTATGAATTTAATTAATACATTACACGCTAGTTGAACTGGAGACAAAAATAACAAAAAGAGACACAAGATTACCAATTTACCTGTTTACATTAGTAAAAGTTGTTCAAGATCTCTGAACTCATGTTAAAACTTCAGTAATATTTTTTTCTATTGAACATAAACAGTCAGTTTGGGGCTCATTTAAATGTATCTACCAGCTTCAGCTTATGTTAATTTACATTCCTACCTACACTTTCGCTGCAAGCCAAAGTCCCCTGTCAAAGTCGCTATTTGTTGTACAGTACGTTCCATTTTGCTTTGGCGCAAGGGCCTTCCGCATATTCCCCAAATATACCTGCGACTCGAGGACCTATGTTAATAAGTATGAATGAAATGAACCATAAAGATGTTAGAAAAAAATATCCATCAAACAAAAGAGAACTTCCAGAATCGCTACATCACACCTTTTAAATATCGACGACCATAATGATTGTAATATTTTTTTCCGAATACCTAAAGAAATTAAAAAAAGATCACATACCTGCCAACTGCTACCCTAATCCTTTTAACTCAACCATAAATCGAATGAATATGAAGTTGAAACCTCGATTAACGCTATAAATAATAATTTCGTTTTAAATACTTCCTTTCTTAAACTTTGCAGGATCTAGAGAGGCTTTACGTAAAGTATGCTTGCTTAGTTCTACGAACTACCTAATTGTTATGTATGATTATGACTACAAGTCGACTTTTTCACAGCAATTACTAAAGTTTTAGATCACTGCATTGCTGCATAATATTATTCAAAAATGATTTTGTAGGTAAAACGCTTATGAAAAAAGTATCAGCTTTTACATATTATGTGTACCTACCTATTAAAATTGGAATTATTCAGAAGCAAATGTACATAAATACATTTTGAATATGTGGTTCGTTTACGCTCAGTAAAACTTAGTTGTGTCAATTGTTGCTGAAACTATTAGTATCTGTGACGTCGAACAACATTTCGCTGTCAAAATACTCTGCAATAGTTTTTATTATAATGAAGGATCTGTTGTTCCGAAAGCTATGTATCACCTGTTGCGGTCTAAAAAAGCTCTCTTTTAGCCTCGTCTTGGGTAAAACTCGTATCTCTCAAACAAACCTTTCTACAACAAGTTCTTGTTTCTTATGACTTGATTTTTCTTAAAGCGTCCATTATAAAGGTGCTTTCTTTAAATGTAGTAGTAACTATACCTACTTATAAGACATATTTCCAAAATAGTCGCAACTCGAAAGTCTGGAACTGGAATGAAGCTCGCTGGTGACGTCATTTAGCCTTGTGAATCGAAACTCGTCCGACTAGTTTCGCATACTAGGATGTCTAACAAAATATTTATAGTTTACCGGTTTTTAGCGGCAGGGTGCCCATCCTTATTACTGGCCAGAAATTTAGTCTATTTAAATATAATTTTCTTATTTCCTGTTCTTTTATTAACTATTATGGGTAGTTATTGATGTTTATGGTCTTAAAGTGCCAAAACATTACTCAACAATTCAAGCAAAAAAGAACAATACTAAAAATACATAAGTTATAAAAGAAAAATTCATTTAATTTAAATTAGGAATACTTCCTACACACACGGGAGCCTCACAACCTTTTTACAATGAAATTTTAATCAGTAGACTCTCCACACGAGAGTGGAATTCCAACATTCAAGGTTACAAAGGAACTTCCAAACAAAGTATTTGAAGAGCGATAACTGAACGTCGAGCCGAATAGATTCTGGAAAAGCGAGACAACAACATACGAGTCCCATGTGAGGAAGTGGGAAACTAACAATAAATTTATTTATTGCCATATCACGTTACTCCGCCAGCTTTACACACTGCGCGTGTGAGCGAGATGACTGCATAAAATCAGCTCACTCGCCTCATCAGCGGATCCTTGTTAATCAGATTTTGTGAATTAGAATTTTTAATTGGTTAAACGTTGCATGGATTTATTATTCCACGTTTGTCGTAGTTTTCCTAAATTGTGAATGAGAAAAAAGTGCCGAATACCCAATTTGGAGCTCGTTAGTGTTACTCTGAGCTGTTTTATTAATTCAAAGCAAGTTTTTGGTTAGTATCGATTGCATTTTATTGTCGTTTAATATTTAATTCATTATGAGACCATATAGACCTGGCAAACACCTTTAAAATACTAATGACATAATTAAACATATATTTAAAAACTACTTTATGATATAATACATGGCATTCAAACTTTATTCAAGTTAAAACATTTAAAAACGTGAATCATCAAGTTTTCCAACCGCAACTGCTTATAGTTACAAAGCGGCCTCAAACTTTCTAAGGTCCGTCCAAAATAACACGCAAATGCGACCGACGGACCGACACTCGATAATTCGTCGGTTTAGCGACGCAGTCAACAGGTTGTACCGGGAATTAGGGACCGCTCGTGACATTTGTTTTAAGTCGCCAGTGTTGCCAGACGGACGCTCCGACGATTACAGTGTTTGAAGCTGAATAATTATGGAGATACTAGCAGACGCCTGCGACTTCGTTCGCGTGGAATTAGTAGCGTACGTCCGTCAGGGATAGTGTAGCTCTTTATTGGTGAAAGAGTGTTTTGGAATCGGTTCAGTAGTTCCAGGGATTACCCCCTACATACAAACAAACAAAGCTTACCTCTTTGTTATATTAGTGTAGATGTAGATAAGGGAATGGTATTAAGATGCAAGTGGGTATTATTAGTCCTGCGCAGAACTAGGAGTAGCACCAATGGTTTCTTGAGAGTCGCATCTCTGGGAAATTTGACTGTTTCGTACAGAGACACCTGTGAGAGACACTGGGTGGCAATTTGTTTAAAGCAGTTAAATTAACATTAGTAGTAGTGATAGTAATGTAATTTAACTAGCGACTCGATCCAGCTTGCACGGTATAATCGACATGTAGGTAATGTAAATAAAAAAATAAATAGACAGTGAAAACCGTATCAGAATCCGTTGCGTGGTTTAGAATGAGAAGGTGGCCAAAGATACACTATAAGGATTTAGGACAGACAGAAACGGATAGGAGTTTCCTCTGTAGTGAGTGATGATAGTGAGGGATGAAGATAAAGAAGATACACCTTATTAGAATAATAAGTAGAATAAAAGATTTTCATAAAACTAAATGATAATCATAATATGGATGAATTGATCGATATCTATTTTTTTATTGTTGGAAAAAAATCCAGTGGACATCGGTTCTTAGAGAATACCCAGCATGACAATGTCAATATCATTGATGATTTGTGAGATGCTGCATCCACAGATCAACTGATGTTAGTAACGTTGAAATGGCGCTTAGAGAATCACATAACTGACGCTTAACTGACGTGATTCATGAATCGGAACAAGGAGCAAAAATATTTATTTAAGTACATATTGATATCAAAAACATTTGTAAATTACAGCTGAACACCGAAACGTTACAAACTTAATGACTTAGCTATTCCACGAAAACAAATACAATGTGATTCATCTCTATTTAAGCATTTACATCCTCCGCGTCGCAGCAATACGGTATTCTAATGACTTTTTTTTATTTCCAAAACTAATAGATGAAAAACTGTGTTTTTAGTTTTCTTTTACGATCATTATTTTTCGAAATATCACGATTAATAAAATGACTTTACTAAAACTTTTTCTCTTCGTCATCTTTGTAACTTTGTATCGCTTTAACTTCTAAAATATCAGGTTTGTTTACCTACTTCTTTGGACGTAAGTATGTTTTTAGTGGTCGTCTACAACAATTTTGCACTTTTATGTCATTCGATTTTTGGGTGGAATACCGTTTTGGTTACGATTGTACTGTACTGTAGTTATCAGTGCAACAGGAACAGCTGTCCTAACTCCTGACTCAAGAATAAGGTGGGAGTTCCCCAAATTCTGGAATCTAGAAGACGAGGACTCATGTGAACTCAATCTCTAATTTCATACTGAATCAGAATCCGACTGGAGCTTGAGTTCGGTTTACAACTAACACCTTAGTTTGCGAGTCTAAAATTAAGCATAAAGTAACGTTTATCCTTGAAGTGATATGCGGTTGTGATTTCAACTTATTCTTCTTCTTCGTCGCTGCGTCTTGGCAGAGTAGTCGTGGCCGTCGTATCTTGAGTGGCGAGCTTTACGACCCGGCGCCATTCTTCTCTCACGGCTGCGCGTCTAGTGTTCTCGTGGACGGGCTGGTTTGTGGAGGATTTGATCAGGTCGGTGCACCTCATGGGGGACCGACCGCGTGATCTGGTGCCCGCAACCCTGCCCTGAACCACCAGCTACTCGATGGAAAACTCTCTGCGTCTCGCTATATGCCCTATATACATATAATTTCGACTTAGAATTCTTGAAATGGATTCTAAATTTTGGCAGGCAACCCAAAATATAAGGAGGGGAATCCCTTCAAGAATAGTTATTTGTAACAACAGAGTCACTATGATCGATGAATGGGAATAAAGGACACAAAGAAAGGGCACTTGTGAATCAGGTCCGGGCCTTTCCCGAAGGGATGAGCTGCGAACAATAAGGGTGCGAGGTTTTTATTTGGGTTTTTTTTACTTAAAGTACTTTCTGTGTGCTATGGTCACGGCACGGACCATACCACATTGTTTAGAATTTAACAATAATAAAATTCACTCTACACCATTTGCGGGGACCTTTGTTTTGTTAGGGGGTTATCGGAACGTTGTTAATAGTATTTTATGCAACTGTTGCATAATGAGGGGTCTTAAAACACGAGTGTGGTTTTATGAAACGAGCATTAGCGAGTTTCATAATAGGATCACACGAGTGTTTTAAGACCTAATTATGTACAGTTGCATACATTACTTTATCTACACACATAACATAAGTACTCTATGATAGGTTCAGAAGCCATAGGGCAATGACCTGCATTGCTACTAGCTACTAGTGCTAGGTACCTATTAAACATCTATAGACTGTACACATTAAAATAATGTAATAAAAAATGAATTTGAACAAATATAGAAACATATTAGAAAAATTCTCATAATAATATTGGTTGTTATAATGCTGGTCATTGCCTACGGTTTCTGAACGCATTATAGAGCATTTATGATATATGTGTAGATAAAGAATATATAGAATTGTTTCGAATTGTTTCTGTAATTACAATAAAATATAATTTATGTTCGAATTCTGTTCGCGATTTCATTTTTTTAATCTTATTGAGATTACGTTGTGGGTGAAACATTAACATTTTAGAACCATAATTTATTTTATTTAAAGAAAGACAGCTCAAATTAAAACAAAATGTTTAGTTAAAAACGAAATTAATATTTTTGTAAAATTTTACTATATTCTTAAGATTAGATTAGATTTATCTCTCAACAAAGCATCACTATACAGTTTACTCATAGCAAAATTTATGAAAACTGATATATCTAATTGCACATAAATTATGATGAGGGCATACGAGGACGTCACATTTTAATATTTTAATTGCAGCATGAAACCTTTAATTAAAAGCAAAGCAACATATCATATCCAACCCCTTTTATTTTAAATATTACTACTAAAAAATAACAACAATATCCGGGCTATTACAATAAAGTGATTAAACGAAATTATCGGTAATTTACGGTTAATGAAGCTTTTAGTGCATCACTATTGCAAGAACCTGTCCGTGTCGCGCGCGATATTATTTGGATCGCTATTCATTTCTAATTTCTTGGTTGTGAGGTCGGATGAAGGGTCGGGTGGTTCCATATAATTTTTATCATAGTTAACACTAAGAACTTAATACGTAATGTTCTAATTATAGTTTGAATTTTGAATAAAATCAAAATTCATGTCACTTTTTTTCATCATGTCATTGTAATGCTTGGTTTTTGTATCTTTTTACATATTTATATACTGTTATGACCTACCTAATATCCTTACTTACAGTAGTGCCCGTCTGTCTACCTGCTCCGTGATGGCTTTGGTCGTTCTGCATTTTATCCATCTATTATTTAAAATGTACACACTCTCGTATGTAATAGTATATTTGTTTCTAGAGATTCTACAAATAGGTACGAAAACCAAAATGATTTTATTTTGCAAGTAGGTAGACCAAAACGTTACTTTACATGTCAGATGCTACCAGCCGATAGCAGTTGAGAAAATAGAAATACATTAATCCTTCAATTCTTCTTTCTCCCATAAATATTTATTTCCATCTCGATAATCTCGAACAATAATTAATGAAAATAAACTAGCGATCCTTTTCCTCAGATCGGTGGCGGGCGCGGCGTGGCGGGAACGGCATCGATTCAACGTCGCGTCACGCCGCGGCGTTGCCGCTCTGTGCGTGCTGGCTGCAGCCGCCGGCAAACGTCATAATAAAAACTTTTCGGCTCCATTCCTAATTCGAAATTTTAATTTTGTTCTATGGCGCTCTTATCTGTGCAATGTTTTAGGTTTGTTGTCTGCGCCCCGCATCAATAGAGGGCGTTGACGTTAATTGACTTGCTTAAACTTTTTTACCGACTTGAGATTTGAGATCGGTTTTGAATTCAGCCTAAATTGCGCAATATTTTCTAAACAGATATAACTCAAATCCTAAAATTTAGTAGGTAGTATACATTTTTATTTGATAGTGGCGAATAGAAAAATCTTTGCCCTCGCACACGTCAAATAACATATTTTGAGAGTTACCCAAAAAAATCTTATTTGCGAATTTAATTAATGGTTCCTGTGAGCTTGATAGATTAGATAAGAACTCGTATCTATAAACATTCATAATTTCAACTTTATAACTTTTATAGTTTTCGGGGAAAATGTCTGTGACTTACAGACGGACAGACAGGGCGAAACTATAAGGGTTCATAGTTTGACGTAGTCCGTAGCAACGGAACCCTAGAAATCCCCTTCGGCCCCTTCCCGCATGATATTACTGCAGTCACTGTTGTCAGAATCTTTTAATGGCTATATTATTAGAGATAACGTAGTTGTGATTAAAAAAACCACCCCTTTGTCTTTAGAGAACACGGATATTGATAAAAGAAACAACAAATTTATTACATATAAGTATCACTCTTTATCTTTAATTTGTAATTAATCGTGTAAATAACCAATGTTATTTACACGATTCAATATTCAACTCTTAAACCTGTACACATATTGAGGGAATATAAATATTCCTCATAAGTTTTATTAGATACATTTAATTCACAATACAATAAGTATTTACTTATTCATAGATAATGTCAGTCATTTACAGTTGCTACTGACAAAACGAAAAAAAACATTGAGTTATCAAACTAAATTACAACAATCACAGCATCTGTTCAGTGAGTTTTTGTAACCATAATATAAACGCAACGAACGCGTTACTTAACTTCTCAATTACCATGGAAGCCAAGACAGCGCCTCTCGCGGCGCGTATTGGCAACGAAATGTTTTCATACAAGTTAGAAGTGAACGCCACAGTATATAAATATGTATACTGTGTTAACGCTAACGCGTTTGTGAAGTTTGTTGTAACAAAAACTTAAACTAAACGCTCAGTAGATAAATGTTAAAAATATACGAAAAGCTTCGAACAAATTTTCCCTCAACTAAATATGACGCCCCAAGTGCAAGGACTTAACTGTACGCATTTTTGGCTGAATAGCCGATCACTCATTAATCTAGACCACAATTGGAAGTAGTCAATTTCTGACCGCCATACGTGCTTCTGTTATAAAAATACTTCTGCAAGCTTTTGTCTTAAATGTTAATTGTAAATCTTACTTCTTACTTATATTATAAATGCGAAAGTAATGATTGAATGTTTAATTTATTTAATCAAATTCTAAATTAATAAAAAAAAACAATAAAATCTTATTCTAAACTTAAAGGTAGAAAATGTGTCCCAAAATTGTCGCAAGTATACCTGCCTTGGTGACAGCTATATTATATTTGAGGCGTTTGACGCCCTAGCGGCGCGCCTTATAAAGGCCTGCCGTGACGTGACCAATACTTGGCCAATGCCTTTTTGGGCAAAGTATTGCCAATGCCTGGGCAATACTTTGCCCAAAAAACCAGCATTGCCATCCAACGTGGCAATGCTGCTACTGCCAGCCTTCTGGGCACCCTCCCTATTGGCGGCGATTTGTGTCAAATTTTTTACCTTTAAGTTTTCAATGTTTAGATATTTTGTTTTTGATATATGTATGTTTGGATATTTTGATGTTTGTTTCTCAACCACTGGACAAATTTATATGAAATTTGGTAAACAGATGGATCACGATCTGGATTAGAACATAGAATACTTTTTATCCCTCAAAATGCATAAAAAACCCCTTGCGCGCGAAGCCATAACCAAATTATATTTATATCACCCATGCTTTCTGTGCAATTGTCTCAATTTCTAGTTTACGAAATGATGTTAAACCTTGGAAGATGCATAAAAGACAGTTCAAAGCTCTTAAACAACTCTTAAACTACCATTTTGAGCCTTTCAAATTCTTGTTCGGCTTGTTTTAAATTGGAATTTAAGATAAATCACCTCGTCGGCTGACGTGCAGTGATTGATGACGATGCGATTCTTGTGCCCTAACATGACCAGCCAAGTTTAGTTCAGCTGAGTTTATCTATACCTGCGTCCCTTTTTTATGACACTAGTGTGACAGAGACAGGGAGGGATAACTTAAACCTGGACCGGTCATGTCAATGCCAATGACCAATAGCTTTGGCTGCAGTCATAACAACTGTCAAGTGGGGCTTTTGTGATCCGATAGTTTCATGTCTAGCTTATGAAGTTATCTGATGAAATGTTAGTAAGCTTGACACTCCTGATGAAAACAAATCAAGAATCAGGAAGCAAACTCGAATATAATGCGACACTTTTGTGCAGCGACGAATTTTAAGTTTCTGTTAAGTTTTCGGCTTCAGTGACCTTTATAACCGGCCAAGTTTAGCTTATCTTTATTTTATGCATAAAACTAGCTAGTTTAACAGGGATGGAGAAAGGGATATATTAAACCTAGACCGCTCATGATAAAACTCTTTGTTAATTTATTTCAAAACCGTCTAAATTGATTCAAGGCTTTTAACTTTGTTTTCTAGTCTTTTGGCAATGTTCTAACGTTCAATATAGAGAATATCACTACTGATACTGTTCCCGAGGATAAAGTAAATACATTTTCGGGGAACAAATAGCGACATTGCGTCATCAGGGCGCCGGGCTGGGCGGAAATAAGGGTCGTTTCGAAATTGGGGAAGCTGCGGGGATCTTTTGAGCACATTATTAATAGGGAAGTCTGTGCAGATTGGGTTTGATTCAAATGGAAAGAGTGGGTGCTAAAGTTAGGATAACCTATGTGAGCATTAGGTACAGAATTGCTACCATGATTTGCTATCGAAAACTAAGGCATAATGACAACATACCCAAAAAATATTGCCGTAGATTAAGGTTTAGAGGGTGGAAAACGTTATCGCCGTTTGTATGGAGAGCGCTATTTGGGGCTGAGTTCAACTCCTCTTAAAAGAAAGATGTAAATATAAAGATTTATTTACAATTTATAGAAGACGGGATTATTGTGGTGAAGGTAGGTAAACTACATAATTAGAGTTGATCATTGCATAGCAGGCTACTGAGGTACGACGTGATTCATCGAGCGATCGAGCTCTGCAATGTAATGCCACTTGCATGCAAGAAATTGCTAATGTAAATTGCCCATAAGTTAAGAATTTAGTTACAATTAGGTACAATACAAGATCTGAGCGTCTAATGTAAGTTTTTATTACAATAAACGCAACGAATGCGTTAGATTTAACTTAATTCCTATGGAAGCAAAGACAGCGCCTCTTGCGGCGCGTATTTGCAACAAAATATTTCCATACAATTTCGGCTGCTTTTCCACCAGAGCAGAGATGTGCGAGGATGCGTTTTCGAGGGATGTGTTTGTCAGAACCAATAGAATTGCTTCATTCACCTTGCCTCGGTCAGCACAGCTCTGGTGGAAACGGCTTAGTGGTTCTTTACAAACACATCCCTCGCTACGCATCCTCGCACATCTCGTGGAAACGCAGCCTTAGAAGTTAACGCTGACGCGATTGAGACAACACTTTTTGCCAGAAGACTTACACTAAGGGCTCAGACTCAGACGCCCAAGCACGCTGACCTTTGTCGCAACATAAGTATAGTATAGCCCTTTTCTAACCAATATGCGTGTGAGAAAGGGACAAATGCTTTATCTCCGCGATAAACGTTAGTGTGTTACTAGTGCTGTACCATTACCACGAGTTTCTATCGAAAATTCATATTCCTTTACTACATTCGATAGCGGTTAAATACGCTCCCATTTGTCAGTGAAAGAGTTAACCATAATCGATACGGTATTTTTCGATGACGTGTCAAATTTGTGACTCATGGTACCACATTCTACAGCAGCTACAAAATTTTAGTCACTAGCTCTTTGATTTCGATAGGTAATTTACCGTTGGACTCATACTAGCGATTTTTAGTTGTTTAAGCAAGCGCTAGAGGCGCTGTATATTTCCCCATACAAATCGTTTACGCCGTCGCTAGCGAGTACGTTTACGGCTAGATGCCCTGTACTCATGGTAAGGGTACTGGACCTCATGACTAAGGACCGCGAACTGGTTCGGAACAACACAAGACCTCGTGTGAGTGATTCTTAACTCTTAACACTATAAATTGTGATATTAATATTACAATACTTATCAGGCTACAACATAGTTTAATCAGTTTAGATCTAAGGCACTTTAACTTTTAATAATTAATTTCAGGTGTTGTATTAAGCCAATGGGAGGTACGCAAGGTAAAGCATATGGCAAGTGAAAAGATGCAGCGTTTTTAATTTGTAATGGAGGTATCCTTTATTTTATCCTTGGATTTTGGCCTGTTAAATTGTATTAAACCAGATTTTTTTATGTGTAATGAAATTTAAGGAAGAACGACAAATCGATAAGATGAAAGAGATTCGTAAAATCAAAATCTGGGAATAAAGTAGGATTTAATTTGCATGAGCTTTGTTATCTAATTTACTCATAAAAGTCATGAATATGTACTTTTTATAAAAGCGACAGGCAGGCGGGCCACTTGATGGCAGGTGGAAACCGCCGCTATAGGACATTTGCAACTCCAGAAGGCTAACAAACGCGCTGCCAGCCTTCAGAGTGTATGAACACGTTTTGCGTTGGCACTGGATGAAAG
The DNA here is from genome assembly GCA_963691745.1 of Ditula angustiorana. Taxonomy (NCBI): domain Eukaryota; kingdom Metazoa; phylum Arthropoda; class Insecta; order Lepidoptera; family Tortricidae; genus Ditula; species Ditula angustiorana. The sequence goes on along the minus strand of OY829480.1, from coordinate 1,390,117 downwards.
AGCACTTTCTTAGTACTTAACACAAAGCCTTAATATTAAGTCTATGCAATGCACTTAGGATAATAATGTAATGATTGAAAAGTGTTTGTTTTCACAACACTACCATTGCTTTGCTTTGGCATCCACTCGTGTTCGATTGTAAACGAACAACATTCCATCTAACGTCTTTTTCCACTAACATACACTGCACCCTGCGCATTGCCCGGCGAATATTTCTAGGATATTTGTTTATTTTGGTTCACTTGCATCCTATATCTATAATTAGATAAGATTTGAATCATATTCCACTGTGGAGCATTTCCACACTAAATATCAAAATGCTTGCTTTCGCAGATATTTGATATGTCAAACATCTGCCATAGCTTCCAGTATAACCTTAAATGCTAAAAAATATACCGCAAGTGTCCAACTATTTCTGCTCCAGGTAGTTAATCATCTGAAAGACGCAGTCACACGTATGCCTCACTAGCACCTAAGTGCGTCCCTCTCAGACTTAGCGTACCGTGGAATGCAATCACCAGGTTTTTACTTATACACTACTTCCCTTTCTTTCTTCGCTACGACTTCTTCGTATACCCGCTGTTCTGCGCCGCTAGCTCATTCAGAAGCATATCTTGCATCTTACTCCTCACCACTAAGTTCCTCGTAGGCTCCAGCTGTTTCATGAACGGCGTGAGGGACTTGAGGAACATCATGTCGTAGTCTGTGTCGTCGTCGTCTGCTTTGAATCTTTTTGTCGGAACCGGTTCCTCTTGCAAGAAGACTTCTAGGTTAGAATCGGGGACGTATTTGGTTTCGTATTCGCTGGCGTCCGCATCGCTGCCGGTGGCGTTCTTCTCTTCTCCAGTCTTCAGCAGGAAGCCGAGACTCTTGAAGTGGCGCCAGCGGCCGCGGTAGTCATCCACTGTCTCCACGTCGTTCTTCTTCACTTCTTTCTTAAAGAAGTCACGGAGGTTCTTCCATTTTGCTCGGACGACGTCTTCTGTGAACAGATGTGATGTTTTAAAATTGCTCGGTGACGTAACCTGGTAAGCATTTAAATAAAACTAAGTCGTGAACAGTCATGTGAGTCTCAACGTTTATTCGTATATTTGCAATGTGTAAACTGTATTGCAATGAATAAATAATAGAATCAGGGGTTACTTTGCAGAGGTCCATATCAACAAACTTGAAGTACCAAGAGAGTAAAGTAATTTAGTTTTTAGTTGGAGTAGCAAGGTAATTTGTTCCAGTTTGTTGCATTGTAATGCTTTGTTGAGAGATAAATAAATCTAAATCAAACGTGAAGAATTGACACACACAAGTTACTACAGTCCGCTAGCTATTAAATAAACTTTTGGGTTAGAGTATCGTCGATTCGTCTCGTATGGGAGAAATAAGGATGCATTTATTGTTGTTATGATACTTAACTCTTACACGTGTGCAATAAAAATGCCACTGTGATAGATACACAAACGGACAGACTTACTATAACAATTATGGTGCCTTTTTACCTTTTTATCACGGAAGGGAACCCTAAAAATAAGTGTTAGGGTAAAGCTTATTTTGTATTGATGAATCACTTTTAATTTTAGTTTAAGTCAGTTTATGCCAAGTATTCAGGAAGGTATGTCCGTAGATAGATAGACGATAATGTCCATAATAGAAGTTTAGCATCGTCGTTTTGTGACAGTATTTAGCCTACAACGCCATCTACATTTTAAGCCACCGAACAATCATTCAAAATAACCAATTTCACGGCGCCGCGTCGCGTCGTCAGTCGGCTCGTCACGTCGCATCCCGCGCGTCGTAACTCACCTGCCATGTTCAGATTCTTCGCGATTTCGTCCCAGGCTACGGTCAAGTGGTACCTCTCACTGTAATACTCGTCATCAGGGTTCCAGATACAAGGGCGTTTCTTCACTTCTTTGATGAGAATGATCGAAGCAGTGTCTGTCATTTGAATTTTTGATGCCATTTTGAACGCGCGTTTCACTTCACACTGTCGGCGCGACTACCTCGCGGCAACTGACGCGCGTCGCTCGGTCGATGGGGAAGGGACGGTACGGCGCGGCGGCGTGGCGGGCGAGACGCGACGTTGCCGCGCCGTGCACTGTCGCGCCATATTGCGTCGCGTCGCGCCCGCGCGCCGAGCGGTGATATGATATTATGATTGCATTAGATTGCCAACAAAACAACTGCTACCCAACGAATAGGTAGTTTCATTGCAAAGGGCTACAACTCCATCAAGAAGAACATTAAATTGAGTGCAACAATACTGAATTAAGTAGGTACATCTATGTAAACAAAAAAGTTTGTTTTGAAACTAGTTTTAGGTCATACTTTTGGATAAAATACGCGCGTTTATTGTACGTGTTGCGTCAAACGGATGCCGCGTTGAGGTAGGTATGATCTAGGGTCCAGTACTGGAAATGGTAGACATAGCGTTATTTTATTTACAACCTTATCAAGACAAACACAAGTGTACGAGTATGTTTAGACTCTAAAGGAACATAAACTATAACTATTCGATGTATGCAATTTATAACGCAGCTCTGCTCTGCCAAACACGCTACTCGTGTGCATCCGTCCAGTACTTTTTCAAAAATAAATATTTTTTTGTATTGATATGAGAGTCATCTGTGAGTGAACTTAAGAACTACGTAAACGATCACGTACCTGTTTGAGCATACTACGGCGTGCAGCGGGACAGCTAAGCGATTTGAACAACTATGAAGTTATGGAACAAATCAATAGATGTCGCTACCAATAGCTTCCTAAAAGCGACACGCTATCATCTAGTGAACATAACGCACGTTTAGAATTAAAGCGACTCAATTCTGAATATGACGTTTCCCAAAATTAAACCCTATATCTTTTAGTTAAGGTCATATTTTGGGACGTGTATAATTCAGAAATCGGTCTCTTTAATTCTAAGCGTGCGATAAATGAAGCCTGGCTGACACCACTGCAACTGGCCACTAGTATAGTTGGTGTCTAAAAAATATTAAAAGTAAGTCAACAAATCGCATGCTTAGTATTAAAGTGACCCATTTCTGAATAATACACGTCCCAAAATATCACCTTAATTAAAAGACATAGGGTTTAATTTTGGGAAATATCATATTCAGAATTGAGTCGGTTTAATTCTAAGGGTGCGAAATAAGTATTAACTAAGAAATGTTATATTCGCCAAGTCAATAAATATACTTAGTACTTAAGTTTTTTTAACAATTTTCTAGCAGATCACAGACGGACAGACGTGTCAGATTGGACTTTAAGAGATTGCTAATCATGGTTTTTCGCTGTCACTGGTATGATGCTAGTATGGTATTTTATTAGTAATTAATTAATTATTATAGTATGTATACCTACTTACTTAAGATTTACTTACATACTTAGGTAAGTATCATAGAGTATTATATTTTTAGGTGATTTTTGGATATGTTTCAAGAAAGGATAAGAATCTAGGCTGGTTGTTTCCATGTTTATTCCAAGTTCAAAGGACACCGGTTGGTGGAAAACTACTACTACTACTAATTATTCAATTCTTATGTCATTCCATTAGTTTTGGATCAAAAAAATAAGTCGATGAACTCGGCATTCCACAATCGTCTCATTCGTCTCCCTGAATAAATATGACGCTAAAATTAATTATCATCTTCATATCTAATTTATTTGGGTCTAGGTCTGGACTCATCTGAACATCTGGCGATTCTGCCTGCCAAGTGCTTTTCGTTCGGGTAGAGCGCGGGCCAAGTTCTTGAATTGTCAATAGATTTTGTGATCAATTGAAACTGGAAACGGCGCCACAGTCTATGCAAAAGTGACACTTATCTACAACATTGTTAATTTCATTTTAAACCAATAATTTTTGTTTTTTTTGCGTAATGTAACCAAATGTCAAAAAAAGAGCTTCTGTGAAAAAAATTACAAGGTTGTAATTAGAATATTGCTGATATTCAGCTGATAAGGTAATTCTCTAAAGACATGGGTCTAGAAGCAAGGAATCTTGAATAATACATATATTTTCATAAAAAAAAAACACGATTTCCGTCCAAATTTTATTTAGAGACATTGGTATAAAATATATGAGATATAAAACAGCGCAGTCGTAATTAAATTAAAATATATCAATATAAAACGTGTCAATATAATGATAAATATTAAAATTAATAACTTGAACAGTAATATATTTAATTTAGATGTAGGGTCTTAATGCGTGAGATTGGTTTCTAATTATAATAAAAGTATGAATTGAAGTGACACCTCAAATGATATTTACAATGTTTCGCGATGACAATAAAAAAGTTACATTAGGTACATGTAAAATATTCACTGTGATCTATAGTGTACATGTCAATTCTTGTGCAATTTGTCTTTATTTTTCAAAATATTTTTTGTATATATTGTGTGGTTTCGGAATATATAATGTAAATAATGATTGAGATTCTTGTAAATATGTTGTCACAGTGAATATCCTAAAGAATGGTAGGGGTAGTGTAAGCCTCGGGTGTCACCGGGTGGTAGACCACGAGGTTACAGTATTATATAATAATAATATAGATACATACATATATATTGCTGAACAGATTTTTTTTCCACGGTTAACACAACACGTATTGTACACGATGATACATTGATTATGATGACTAAACATTAAGTTATGCGTTTCACATATAATTTAATTCATTGACGGTAATACATAATTATATAAAAGCCACAGCGGAATGTCTCATAGAATACTTTGTCAAGAATAATATTTTATTTAAGTACTGCTGATGTCCAATTCTTAATCTTCATCCTTCAAGTTTTACTTCATATTTTTATTAAAAATTTTGGCATTTAATATAGGCAAAATAAAATCTTGCATGTAGTTTTGCTAAATAAATTTAATTTTATACAATTTATGCTTATTCTTTCTATATGGAAGCTTAGGTAATGGTGGTATTCCTTTGCTTCCTCCGCGGTCTTACCACGGTTTTGGCACGGCGTTCTGTTAAAGCGACAATTCAGACAAAATATTCATAAAAAATAATTTACAATAATGTGAGTCCGTTACACTGCGCAGAGATTCATACAAAATATATCTGCTATGTGTTGTATGTTTGTTTGACAGACTCTTTGTTAAATGTCACCTGTACCAGCAGGTTATGCGCAATTCCATTAAAATCAAAAGCGTTTAAAAGTTATAAAATATCTTTGGCAAGAATTTCCAAGCACGAAATCCTGAGCTAAAGCTACGCTTCAAATAAATAATTTACCGTCTAATGTAGATATTATATATTACTGTAACACTATCCTTAACCTAACACATTGACGAACGTATAATAGAGTATGGAGTACTTAAACGAACACTCATAAAATGTTTGACCAGCACGACACATCTAATGTCTTTGTGGCATTCACTAATAAAATCACCAACATCCTTTGTTCCTTCATACTCTAAAGAGATATTTTAAAATGCGATTTATGTTATCTATTTAACTAATGAGTATTACTCATTTAAAAAACAAATTTATCTTTACTTAAAGCATAATTCATAATGAAACGTCAAATATTCGAAGCCAAATGTTTTTATCGAAACATTGGACCCCGAGTAGAACAAATCAACATTTCCGTAGCGTTCTAAAGGAAACTTAACCTCACTGGACTTAGCTTTTTGACACTGCGTGCAAGCGAAAGGTGGAGACGAGGAAGTTTTCTCTTCCATTAAAAACGGTGAACCCTTTCACAGAAATTAAAAACACAATTCCACCGCACTGCACTTAATACCTTTGTTGTTTTGTAAAACAGAAATGTAACACTTTCATGGAAATATTTCATCCAAAATATATTACAAATTTAAGACAAAACAGCACGTTTAACTTTTGCTACTTTTTGTGTTTTTAGGCATAACAAAATACTGAGAACGTAAATCAAAACTAAGCTTTAAATATTAAAATTTTAGCACTTTTGTTTAAAAACAGCCGCCATTTTCGAGACCTACTTGAGACATGCGCGGCTCTCGTCGAAGACTCCTAAACCTGTAAACGCGGATGACATTCAGTTCGGCAGAATGTACAAAATGTCAAACAATGCGTCACTGAAGCGAAAAAATACGTATCAAAAACCGTTAAATAAGATATTTCCTTGAAATTTACTTTAGAACACTCTTTTCTCAGTCTCTTAGGATATAAATTCCAATATTATTTCGAATTTAGTACAGAAATCAGTAAGACGAGACCGGGGGCAGTAATGGACTTGCGAGTCGTAATTTAAGACTAGCTGCGTTGAAAAAAGTAAGTAACTATTTTTGTTTTTAACGTCTGGCTGGATGGAACCAAAATCTGTGAATCGGTTATGTTTCAAACCCCATTCTATTTTAATTATAAGGCATGTACTCCTTTTCCCGCGGTCTCTCTTTTTATTTAATGACTCGAATAAGGAGTTAGCAAATCAACATATTTCTCTACTCGAAATACTTGGCTAAATATGAAACAAGTAATATAACAGTGATGACATGGTGTCAGTGCGAGCTATCTGGAATATGACAATAACACACCAGCTGCATCAACATCCTGTGACAATTTTTATGACTAACCTGACCTTATTAAGGCACTAGTCCCACCACCGACGATGAACTAGAAGCGAGCAAAGCTAGAAACTAGAAACGAGTTGGCGAGCAGCGAGGAGCGAGTGTGTAGTTCTGATAGTTGGGCGCTCGGCTATAAAGCGAGTATTCCAATGCGACGGGCGATTACTCGCACCACTCGCTCAGGCGGGACGGCGAGCATACAGTAATATATTTTGACATTTACCAGCGTCTCCTGACGGTTGTTGACTGAACTACAAAAAAAAAACTATCTGTGACTGCTAGCCACTCGTGTTGGAGGCGGCCATTGTCAACTCTGGCTTTCGTTTGCTTCTTAGAGCATTAAGAACGGGAGTAGCCTTGTGTGATTATTTGCTTACACAGAATTCTGCCGATTCTCGCGAGGGGGGGGGGGGGGAATGTCTAACCTATCACACTAAAGCAATTTCGCTTGCGTTATTATGCACTCACACCTTTAGAAAGTACAACACATTCTTATTTTCACGCACACACTGAACAACTGAATACTAATGCAAATGTGACAATCCACAGATAATAAATATTGGCTACACTCGATAGCAAACGATTTATTGTTGACTCGATTTTTTATGTCATTAAAAAAATTTCACAGAAATAATGTTTTAGCTACATATGACTAGAAAAATAACTGAAAAATGAAATCTTCTACCCTCCTTTTCTAAACCTGATGTATTAGAACAAATTATACAGGTGCTTATAGCATACGAGTATGAAGGCGTTTTTGGTGCGCTGTGATCTCTTCGGTGGCGATTTAGTGACTGACAAAATAATCGATTGTAAATTAGTGTTTATGTCGCGTAGGCACATTGTGCCTATACCTTTGGCAGAGGGGTCAGTCATTAAATGCCATCTCCCGTTCCTAATGCTCTAAGGTTTGCTTGGATGTCGATACGGTCTTGGTTATCTCTTTTTGTTAACTCATCAAAATTTTATTTATCCTTGCAAATTTTATGACTATGGCATTCTTACTTATGTAAGTTTTCATAAAATTTGCCAGAACAAAACTTTGATTTAATCCATTTACGCGCAGGTGCGCATACACCCGTACATGTATAAATGCCTATCTATAGCTATAGGAGTACACTGCATTAGTTCAGTTCCTTGACACTAACGGCAGCACTTTCCATACATGCTATTTAAAACTCTGAGTTGCCACTCTTCTCATTCTACATACAAAACTCTTTGATACAGTCGTACAGTAAAATGATCGCCAGTGTTGCCGTTTTGGCATATTTGATCCTAATTTGGCTCATTTTTACCTTAATTAGCTTGTTAAATTTTAAATTTAGCATATATTGCATTATTTAGCATTTTTTGTTTGCCAAGCATCCAAGAGGTTTAAGAGTGTAATCTATAGGTACAATAAAAGTGAAAACCAGAAAAAGAAATAAAAAAAGCGATACAGAGCGGGATGGCGCTCTACGAAGCATTACTGATACTTTTCTCCTAAACGGTGCACCTATTTCTCGGGAATTGATATGCAATTCGATTCCTCGACCTCGGGACTCCTGAAGTAATTGAGAAAATATGATATTGGGTGTGTAATTTCTATTTAATGAGCATTGGCATTTCATTTAGCACTTTAAAAATTGCTCTTAGCATTTTTTTGCATTTTTCTAGCGGAAAATTAGCATTTTTCTAAATTACAAAACGGCAACACTGATAATCGCTCTGGTGGCAAGCGTGTGGCAAGCGGGCATCGCTTGGCGAGTACCGCTGAGCGAGTTTTATCGCTGCGATCAACTAGTGAAGGGAGAGTCCTCGCCGGCAGTGTGAACAGCCAGCGATGAACTATAAATATGTCTCTCTCTTTTACCGTCACGGGGATCTTTATCTTTTGTTCGTTTCTTGAGCGAGAAAATAGCCGATAGCTAATCGCTTCCTCGCTCTTGGTGGGACCAGTGCCTAACGGTTATCCCGTTTTAACTTATCTGCGTGTGAAAGCGATGGATGGTATATCTACTCAATAAAACGAAGATAAATGAACTGAGTAAATGATGTTAAATGCTGTCAGGTTAATTTTTATATTTGACTGTTGCGTAGTAAGTGATCCACTGGATTTACAGCTAAATTTTTACTTTTTCAACACAAGTGAAACGTCAAAAGTCATATTCCAAGTAACCCTGCGACAAGTAAACTGTTAACATTAAGTTACCATTGGTCTATGTTACGTACTGTATATTAAAACATCGATCGACAACACCTAATACACAAATAACTATGTTTACTGATATCTCTATGATTATTTCGAATTGAAAGATCGTGGACAAACTATCGTAATCCCAATCAATGACGTCACAACACAATACTCCTTAAAAATAATAGTATATCCAATTAAAACTTTCAGTTAAATTCGTCATTAAGTATTTTATGACATGGGCTTCGGCGTGATTAACTGTTATAAATTATAATTATGAGAGAGTTTAATTTTCGCATATTATATAGCGTCCAGGAGATATGCATAATGTACTCTGAAGAGTGAGTTTACGGTCAAAACTGTTAACAGTGAAACTTGTTTATTTCAAACTGGCAGTCTAATTCAACACAAGTTCCGTTTTTGTGGAATGCTTTCATAGGTTACGTACGCCACATCGCTGCAAAATATTTGGCTCAACATTGTGATTTTCTAAATACATTTTTTTCCCTATTCGATTACTGGTTTAGTTTTATTTTCTGTTGAATAAGCCCATTCTTGCCGCAAAGAAGGCATCGAGTATGCTAATATAAATAAATTACAATGACTAAGCTCCATTTGTATGTGTGTATGTACTATGTTGTTAGTGTATATATGTAACAAGCCTTCACTAATGTGTTTCAGAACTTCTATTACTTTTGTATGCATTTTATGAATAAAACTGGATAAATACAGACTTTATTAAATAAACCTTTTCTTTACGGGACGGTAAGGTTTTAGAATGTCAATGACTTTAACGACAGTTCCGAATGAATTCTAATTATGTTCATGTTTCTGATGATTGAAGTGGTCCTTATACAGTTATATATTAATTTTGATACCAATTCTATAAAGACTACTGGTCGCAGCCTGTGTAGAAAAATTACAAATCAGTTGTTGGGTTAATAAATCTATTTTAATATCGGACTGCGACGTCTAATTTAGTGGTAAAGTTAACGTTGTTTTAACGATCAAATACAGAGGTTAAAATTGTAAAGGGTCTCAAAAATATATTGAAAACTGAACGACGTTTATTGTTTCAGCTCAACGGACAATCTGTCAATTTTAGATATTTACAACGATTTTAACCGGAGCATCAACGTATGTTCCTAGAGCGCTTAATGACCGGGTTCTAAATAAAATGATATGTAACTGTCAGTTGATAGATATATGAGAACATACATATCTACGTTAGAAGTTATATACACGAAATTAATTAACGAAAACTTTAAAATAATTGGAAGGAATTTGTTCTTAAACACGAAATAAAACATGACTTAGGTCAGTTGCAAGTACACGGCTTGTGGTGACAGCTCAGTTCCATTCACGACGCAGCTCCGCTCCAATGCGGCGTCTTTCGCTTTTTTACCACTTATTTATATTTAAAAATACCTTTCTTTAACAGCTAAATAAAAACAAAACCAATCGGGGTAGATTAAGAACTTGGCCGTGCACTTCCGCGCAGTAAAGTTCCTCGCCAGATCTTACGTTGGTTCGCAACATGTCCATATCTATACTTAGTAATAACTGAGCTCTCAAGGTTTCATCCATATTAAAGGCCAAGAAAAATGTTGCGCGAAATTAAAAAGGAGTCGTAATAAAAGCGAAAGCCGCCGTCGCGACAGTAACACACATATAACCTACATAATCTACTGGTCAGGAGTATATCTAGGTGTCGCTTGCGGCCGAGGGTTGTTTAATCAGTGAATCAACCTCCCTCCCGACGCTGGCTTGACTCTTCAGTTTATGCTTCTCGGTCTTGACCTCGTGAGTGGCTTTGTCGTGTTTGTCGTGTTTGTCGTGCCGCTCGTGTTTGTCGTGCTTGTCGTGTTTGTCCTTGTCGTGGCCGGCCTCGACGGTGCTGACGCCGTTCTTGTGCGCGGGCGCAGGGTGCTCCTCGCGATATTTGCGCCGGAACCAGTGGAGGAAGATACATCTGGGGATGCAGAGGTTTGGTTATTGTATTTGGTATTGGTATTTTTTTTATGAAATAGGGAGGCAAACAAGCAAGTGGTTCACCTGATGATCAGTGATCACCACTGCCTATAGACATCCGCAACACCAAGGATATTGCAGATGCGTTGCCAACCCACAGGGCTAAAATGGAATACCTCTTGTGCCAGTAATTACATACACACCGGCTGTCTCGCTCTCCACGTCGGAACACAACAGTGCAAACACTGCTGCTTAGCGGGTGGATTAGCGAGCAAGATGGTGATAGCGATCCGGACGGACCTTGCACAAGGTCTTACGACCCGCAAAATTGTATGTTTAGGTATATACAGGGCCCAATTCGCTAGAGTCATCGAGATTTATCTGACGGTCGAGATTTGTCAAACAGCTCTTTTTAACTCGAGTATATCTCGAAATCACCTTCATCTCTACTAACGCGAGAATGGCATTGCAGCCCCTCAACATTTTGTTGATTGTTGGATTGTGATGGATTTTTGAAGAATATTAAAAACTTTGCTAGATAGATAAACCGTTCTGTTTTCTTTGTAGTTTACCTAACCTTTAATCAACTGTAAGAAGGTATTTCAGTTTATTTTTATTTTTAACTAGCTGACCCGGCGAACTTCGTACCGCCTAATTATTACTCTATCTTACTCGCAATTTTTCCTTATTTGCTCACCGTTTAGACCTACCCTGGACTACGACAAACATTTTAAAACCAAAATCAGCTCAATCGGCCCAGCCGTTCTCGAGTTTTAATCAGACTAACGAACAACAATTCATTTTTATTTATATAGATAGTTAGGCGAAAAATACGCACCATTAAAAAAAAGTTTATAAATGAAGCCCTTTCACGTAATCCCAAGATAAACACGGTCTAACACTAGGTTTGCCAGATCTAAAAATCTAAATATCAGGATAAAATTTCAAAATGTCGGGATTTTGGGGTTGTTATCTGGAGAAAAGAAAATTTATGAGTCAAAATTTTAAACTATATTTTTAAGATAAACAGCTCTTTAAAAAAGGATTAAAATAAAATTTACATCATTTTTTTACGGTTTGTTTTCCACAAGTATTTGGCGTTGCTTTTTACCGATTCCACCAATTTGGATCCCTTCGGAGTATCGTGGAAAGATCGAAAACTTGAGCAGTTTTCATCAAAATTGCTCCGCGTGCGCCATTTTCAAATTATTATTGCAGTAGATAGAATATGATGATAAGATACGTATATTTGTCGGGAGATTTTGTTATTTGTTGGGAGTCTGGACATCACATGAAATGTCGGGAGAATCCAGACGATTCCCGACCATCTGGCAACCCTCGTAACTGAACTGATGTCGACTAGTGTTCTCTAGTGATCCAGAATTTAAATTGGCTAATTGTAAGTACCTCCACACGACCTTACAAAAGAAACTTTTGAATGGAAGACGCATGAAAACAAACCGTAAAAATGAAATAAAAGATTTTCTTGGAGGCGCTTCAAATGTTTTACGGCAGCACGATGAAAACATCTCGTGACGATTGTTTTCAGTAGAATTGTAGACTTCCAGACTGGTGTAAAGGCCGGACTACACTAGCGGCGCGTGCGCAGGCCGGTTGTAATTTATGGAATTATTGAGGTGCCAGTCTACGATACGCGCTGGGACCGTGCTGCATACGCATCTGGTGTCACCCGACCTCAAGTAAAATACAGGGTGTATCGATTTATCCAAGTGACAAAATATGCATAAAATCGTCAGCTTGTGTTGTTATGTTTGAAAACAAAAACGTAGAACTAAACAAAAAACAAAATATGCATCAGAATTTCTTTATAGTGCACCTAGCTCGAATCTTCTCGACACGCGTTAATTCGCTGCGTAACTCAGTGCGTCTCGTTCTAACTAGCCCCGCAGGAGAGAGACGCACTGAGTATTCGTGCTAGGTTGCCTTGCCCAATCAAATCACTTTACCAAATCTTTGCCCGTAATGACGTTTGGTCAAATTTTAATTTCCCAGAAACTGATTATTCCCGGAAAAGGTATTTTTTTGATGTGATCTGTTAGAGTCTCATTGCGTAACATAAACTATTTAATTTTAATTTTTAGTGCTCAAATTTTGTTCTCATTGGGTACTTTTTTTAACTGTTTTATCATAGGCTGTTGTCATTTAAGTACGTCAGTCTGAAGCGTAAACAGAGCCTTGAAAAGGGCCGAAACGTTGGAAATTAAATTAGTTGCTATTTGCAAAATCCAAACACAAATACAATGTTTCGTTGTCAGACTATATAGGTACGGAAATATGTTTTAATTAAATTTAGCCACTTTTCCATAGTCTTCAATAGTTATGGTGTACAGCATATTTTCTGTAAGAAGTCCTTAATGATTAAAAATGTCTTTTAAAAACAATGCAGCTCGCAATTCATAAATTCAAATAACTAACACAAATGTCTGCGATATAAACCGTTTAAATTGTTTTACTAATTCTGTAAAAGCCTGCGGGTTGTTACTGGGCGCGGCGCGGGCGCGAGTTGATTACTTGTACAACGAAAACACAGTAAATAAATAAAGCAGTAAAGAATCTACGCCTAATCGCTCGAAACCGACGCACTCACACAGACGCACGCTCAACAAGACCGCTAAGGGGATCCATAGAATTAACCAGAAACCGCCAGCGCGCCTAAAACTGAGGCAACTAAAACCACTCTTAAATGGAGTGGTTGCGCTTTATTGCGCTTAGTCGCTCCTTTGCATGTAGCGCGTCATGACGTATTGTACTAATGCCAATTTTAATTGTAAAATGCCGTCTTGTGTCGTTCCTTCAAGCAAAAATGCTGCTGGACATACAAAAAAACAGGATAGGACCACATTTCATCTGCTAGTAGCTCTTTTAAAAGTGAATTTATTTAATTATTTAATTTATTTTACTTATTGTGATTGACTTGGAAAAGAGGGCGTCCATTTTGTAAGTGTTGCCAGTGTAGTCAAAAATGGGATCAACCGTGTAAGTATGGGGAATCGGCCCCAGACGTCAATTGATTGCCCAGATTTATTGGCCCAGATATAAGATGCTGATTCACCAAATATTAACCCTAAAATGCCACAGGTATACGAGAAAAAAAAAATATTTTTATTTTATTTTATCTAAACTACAGAACCGATTTTTATGAAACTTGGATAGAATATGTAAGTAACTTAGGTTTAACAAACTGGAACAAATTACCTTGCTACTCCGCGAAACCAGTGCCGGGCTCGTGCAAAATAGCTGCGTCTGTGCGACACATATATGTTCATGCAAAAACCCACCCTCCTCCGCTTCCACGCGAAACAACATATATCACACAGACTCAACTACACACCACCACCACTAAACACTAAAACTACACGATCGACGCGCGTTTCGCCTCTATACGAGGCATCATCAAGACCAAAAAAAAAATTTTGCTTGGGTGCTTTTGTTTTTTTGCAAAAATGTTGGCGTAGGCGGGATTAAAGAAAAATGTTTTAGTTTGTCAGTACGCCATTCGTTCAAGTACCGAACGGTCGTACTGTTCGATCTTGATGATGCCTCGTATAGAGGCGAAACGCGCGTCGATCGTGTAGTTTTAGTGTTTAGTGGTGGTGGTGTGTAGTTGAGTCTGTGTGATATATGTTGTTTCGTGTGGAAGCGGAGGAGGGTGGGTTTTCGCATGAACATATATATATATGTCGCACAGACGCTGCTATTTTGCACGAGTCCGGCACTGGTTTCGCGGAGTATTATTATTATTATATTATAGGCGAGCAGCATCATTGCTGATATGCCTATCTCAAAGTTCCACAAGTTATTTTAAAGTCTTGAGTAGCAAAGTAATTTGCTCCAGTTTGTTTATTTTGTTATTAATAATACCGATTTTTCTTTAAAAATGCCGTAGAGTTCTTGCCACTTCTTCTCACGGAGCTTTTAAAGTGGCAGATAAAAAATAAAATATTTGTATTTTTGGAAAGAATAATTAAAAAGATTTAGGCTTAGACTTTGAATGATGTTTTATTATTTGTATGACTAACTAAACTTAACTAAACGACTTTAAAGCAACTGGGTAAAATGATTGAATACTGGTTGTATACAACGTTAGTTAGTACCCTATGCCTTAATAATTATATTTGTTAAATATTTTTAACAAGTGTCCTGGGTGGGTGCAATGTTTCCACAAAAAGTGTGGAACTGCTCACGAGCTGGCAACATTACGCGGGCGGGGGGCGGGGCTTGCGCGGGACGTGCGCTTTGTTTTTGGACACAGCGCCGGGTATGACGTTTTAGTTGAACGCGCCTTCTAGTTAATTCTATGAGGGGATCTCGGATCTCGGGGTACTGTCTAGGGATGCCCAAATTTTTGATTTGAATCGATCTTTTGGATCGCAATGGATCGTAACCCATTGAATCGATCTACGATCTGGATCGCATGGGTTTGAATCGATCTAGCAAAGATCGCATGAATAGAATCGTAATCCATACTTCCATTATTCCATAGTAATATAGTTAATCCGAAAAGGAGTTACTTACTGGAAGTTTATCCAGTTTTGCTTAAACTTTATTAACATCACTAATATCACTATACCTTTTTTGTGATTTCTTTTTAGATGATTTGTCGTGGTGGTATTTTCTTTTGTTCTAAACAATAGTTAGCATAATTTACATTTTCCTCCCTTTTAATAAAAAGTTCCAAACATTTGACTTTACTGGCGGATCCATTTTAAAAAGACGTCACGCTCTCCAGACTATAATTTGTTATAGAAGATTAAATTATGGAAGCGACGGGCACTAATTAATTAAATTGTTATTGAGTAGCTGTAACTAACATAGATTTTTAAGTACCTTGTTGTTATTACCAAATACCTTTATTGTCTTAAATAAAAGCTTTTGATTTGATTTGAATAAAATAAACGAAATCACTTCATGTAATACGAAACAGATCTTTAATGTAAACTTTGGTCAAGAAATTTTTACGTTTTGCATATCGTACTAGGAGAATTAAATAATAACAATCATTCGATTTTTTTCATCCGATCTCTTGGGCATGCGATTCGATCTTGTGGAAGATCGCATCGAAGTGAATCGATTCAAAAAATCGCAGATCGTATTGCAAAAGATCGATCTTCCAAAATATCGATTCAGATCGTGCATCCCTAGTACTGTCATGTCAGTCAGGGGTGCCACGTCGAGACAAGTGGACGTGGATGCGCTTTGCCTTTATCGTTATTGCGTGCGTCACTGACAGTCCGCGATCTTTTTAAAGCTGCCACAAAAGTATTGCGTACTTAGTAATATGGCTGGCTAAACTCAGTCTCTTTAAAACCTGAACTTAAATTTTTTCTTACTTCTTAAAATGTTGAAGTTTTTTAATCACCCCAATTTTATTTGTAAACTAGTTAAACATTTCATTATTTGATCATTATGGAACCCAAATAAACGTAATCTCTTTTCAATTTTACAAAAATTAACAGTGGCTACCCTAATGCTCTAATGAAGAGTAGTTAGCTCTCTCAAGAAAGGCATAACTAGCTGAGATACAGTGCTAACGAAACAAAAATAAAGTAATTTTACCAAAATTAAAAGGACAACCCTAACTTGCCCGAGCGTAGGTATCTATCTCAACAAATAGGCCTAGTTTCGGTACTGCCTTATTCATATACTGTGCCGAAAGTGACCCGCTGTCACCACCACGACAGGATACGGGGATGACGCATTTAATGTATCGTTCAGTACTGTGGTTCAGAGGCCCCGACATGACCGACCCAGGTTTAATTTATCCCTCCCTGCGTCTCTGTCAAACTAGTGTCATTAGAAAGGGACGCGAATAGAGATAAACACAGATAAACTAAACTTGGCCAGCCATGATGGCCATCGGTAATTATTTTGAGTGAATATGTAAAATTTTGGGTTTTATTAATAACTAGCGACCCGCCCCGGCTTCGCACGGGTACAATCAATTTTAAGACTCATTTTTCTACACCTTCGGTTACATTGTTCAAATTTTACCAAGGATCCCTAATTTTTTTCAAAATGAAATGTAGCCTATGTCAAATTGGAAGAATGTAGCATTCTACTTATTGGTGAAAGAATTTTTTAAATCGGCCCTGTACTTTTTGAGCCTATTCATTACAAACATACAAACATACAAAAATAGGTACAAATCTTTCCTCTTTATAATATTAGTGTAGATATAGATATAGATATATGTAAAGGAGTGGCTCCAAGCATAAACTTAGCATACTTACTAGCGCAGGCTTTCCCAACCCTTTGTCAATAAATATTATACTATCTTATCTTATATTTTTCAAGGACCCAAAAAAAAATTGATACTTTTATTTGCGTTTGGGTCTATTTTTATACAAAAAAGGCGCTGTCTATCAAATGCTTAGCTGCTTGGTACTTTTAATTTTTATTTTGTTCGCGAACCCTCTGGGATAGGTTCGTGGACCACAGGGATCCTAGATCCCAGTGGTCCTAGCACGACCGGCTAAGTTTAGTTGATCTGAGTTTATCTCTATATGCGTTCCTTTCCTATGACACTAGTCTGACAGAGACGCAAGGAGGGATAAGTTAAACCTGGGCCGGTCATGTTAGGGCCACAGGATGGGAACTCACTAGGGCAGGGGTGGCCAACCGGTCAATCGCGATCGACTGGTCGATTGCGACCATTAGTTCAGTCGATCGTGGCAAGGCAAAAAATATAAATACGTAGAACAGACTGCGATTGCGATTGCGAAGAAGTATGTTGTTGGTAGGTCGCACAAGGTGTCGTCAGTGAACAGTAGATCTTGGGTCTAACCTTGTTGGCCACCCCTGCACTAGGGTTTGTACGAACAAAAAGGTAATTCACGTAAAATACATAAAGCATAAATTAAAAATATTTTGGGACAATCAACACCAATTGACCTAGTCCCAAATTAAGCAACTAAAGCTGCTTGCTGAATAAGGACTAGTTTTAGAGTTTATGTCTAATAGTGATTTGCGCGAACAAAGCCGCGGGCAACAGTTAGCTACATTTTCGCAATGTAACTTTCGCATAGTTGATTCAAAGTTACTGGGGTAGCAGATATTACTGTCCATCTGTCATTCCCGTCAATATTTCCAAGATGGCGGCGTGCCAAGGCTTGTAGGGTTGCCACCGCGATGGTTTCTAAATGGAAGTTTTTATTACGACGAAGAATGAATAGTCCGTCAATCAATGTCAGTTTGTTGGCCAATGTCGCTTTTAATCCATGACTTTCAATATTTGGTTCTCAACAAAAAGTTTCCGTTTACCGATTTGGTGCAAAATATATAATGTGCCATATGTTACGTAATATTATATTTTTACTGCAGTATAAAATTTAACCTAATATCACAGTGACATTGACATAAATTGACTTGAAATGTGATCAGAACATTCGAAACTAAGTTAAAAACGGTACTACGGTAGGTACGCATAAATTTGCCTTTTGAGCATCATACTGATGTTATAAAGCTCAAAGTGTTTGCGTGACTTAATTTTTGTTACTTCTTACTCTAAAACAGCTGGGCGGAGTTGGATAAAATGTAAAACGGATATAGCTTATCATAGAATAGTTTACCGCAAAAATGCATAGCTTTATATGTACATACTCTATATATACTCGTAATAGCAATAAAAAGAGTAGTATTTTTTACTATTTTAAAAATTATTATTTTGACAGCCCTATATATAAGTGTCATTTCGGCATTTCCCAAGTTCACGAGAATATTTGGCGATAAGTTCAATTTGTATTCCAGTGAAATGGTTACTCTGCGACGGAAGTGAATTCATAGACATCCTGTATTTGAGTGTTTCAATAATGTCGCTTCTACTGTCGACATACATCATTCTGTTAGCGGTTGTACCCGTCTCCTAGTTCTGGGTACGCTTTAATCATGATCCCGGATTTGGCAGATCAAGTTATGACATTGGAGCGACTGCTATCTGACCCCATAACCCCTGTTACAGGGAAGCCAGATTACGCAGTAACTGAGTAACAGAAAAATGCTTGTTTACTCTCCATTGAAAATGCCCAGATCATAAGTCCTAACTCCATCCTGAAAACTGTGGCGGCAAGGTACGACTTGCCACGCATGCGCCACTTTGCCCAAGTACTGGTCAGCAGAAGGTAACTCTTCTGTTGTTATGGTACTTGTTAGGTAAATTGTCTACATAGATATAATAAGATTTGTCTTCTTTTTTGTTTACTAATTAATGTGATCCATTTTTTAGTCTGTTTCTTGAATAAATAATAAAATAATAATAATAATAACAGCTGTCCGGAAGTCAGCTGACGCAGCAGTAACAGACGTCCCGATTTGGCAGACGTCGACCAAATGTTTACGTCGGATATCGAGCAGTTCGCCAGGCCTACAAACGTTCCGACCGATAGCGTCCGACTGCCAATTGTCTTGTGCTACTTGGAGTTGACCGGACGTCATGCCTCCGGTAAAACGGCTTCCACATGCTTCGATTTGGCAGATGTGCCGGGTGCACCGACCACTTCCGACCAGTATTAATGATAATAATTACGTCGGACCCACGGCAGCCCACTCGTTTTGATTTAGTGGTAAGCATTCCGACGGTGGTTGGCGTCTGCCAAATCGGAACGTCTGCAACCATAAGACCATACAGCCGACGCTTTACACCCCATGGTCCATGAACTCCTGGTTACCTGAGGATGCATCCGAGCACTCCGGTGCTCATCAGCACGGCGCCGGAGCCCATAAGGTAGTACCGGTGCTGCGCCGCCTCCGCCCCCGGCGAGAGCTGCACCACGCCCACCACCAGGATCACGATGCCCAGCAGCAGCGTGCCGACCACGGCATGGAGTGCTAGTAACTGGAAAAGAGAGACAGGGGCTTAGGTTACCCACGTGAGCTAAGGCTGCGTGGTATTCGCGGGTAGATCACAAGGTCCGTTCGGAACTAGCTCTCTAAGCGGCATTGTTGTGTTCTGGCGTGTCAGGCAATAGATAAAGTCATCTGTAAACTCCATCCACGGAACAAATAATAGTTTAGTCGACCAAATAATTGCTTGACCACTTTTAAACCTTAACTCTTTGTAATACGGTCGAATAGTGGTCAAGCAATTTCTTGGGCGACTATACTAAACGTACAGAAACTTCTCTTTTACGACCGCGATTAAACGAATTCCAACTTTATTAACACAAGCATAAAGTTCGTATTACTTCATACACATTTAGCCAGGCGGCGCGAGTCAAAGGAACGCGCCGCTCGCGCCCGCCTTCCCCCGCAACTCCTGGCGACACGTTAGGGTTGCGCAGCATTCGTTTTCTCTTACAATGACACGGCAGGGGCTAGCGAGCGCGCGCGGCAATCCGACAGCCTACTGCGATTTGCCTATGTCATAGGCATGACGGTCAAGCGTACCGACAGTGCGGAGTGGAACCCCTCTGCCCAACTTTTGATCTTGGATTTCAATTCTGAGTATAGGAAAGCATCTTTTGACCACGTTCCTCAGTAGAGAAGGATCGAGTAGAGTGGTAGCTTACCTTCCCACATATGTAGTCCGTGAGCAGCCGGGGCCCGTGGTCCGGGGACGGTGTGGGCTCGCCCTCGCCCGGCCGGCCCAGCTGTAGCGGAAGCTGCGACGGCCGCCGGCCGCCACCCCGCTTCTCCGCGCGCCTCCGCTCGTGGCGCACCGCCACTGCTGGCATAGCACCAATCATCTTCGCTGTGAACATTCGTGTCAGTTAGAAATTCGAGCGCCCGTGGGGATGTCCCATGTTTTGTCGTCTAAAACACCCTGTATTATGCCCGCGCGAGAGTCATACGGAGCAACGACTATTTTCTTCTCTTTTCTAGTTTCATAGTTCTGATGACGCCTGCGTCGCGGCTTCTGCTGCAAGCTGCATTGTACTGTGCAGCTACATCTGTTAGGTGGACCCTTTATGACGTCTCAATGCCGTATCATCCATGATTAGTTTAAGATATAATGTAATGATTTCAAATATTGTCAGATGGTAATAGTATTTTATGCAACTGCTATATAATGAGAGGCCTTAAAACACGAGTGTGGTTTTATGAAACGAGCGTCAGCGAGTAAAAAGTATTGAAGAAAGAATTTGAGAAAGAAATTGAGAAAAACTATTGGAATTTTACGTTCATTTATTTTCTAACGTTCTAGAAGGAATAACGAGTCAGTCTTTGAAGAGATTATAGAGAGGTGATCAGAAAAAAGTGCTCAGCGGGTGTAGTGAGTCAAAATTGTCAAAAATAGTGCATTGTGTACGAGTGTAGAAAGTAGTGAGTTTCTGTTGTGAACATCATTAGCATTAAAACGGCATGCTTATAAAAAACTAAGTAGATGGTAAAAATTTAAGATTGCATGTTCTAATTACACGAATACATTATCCCGTTATACGAAAACATTTTTAGTTTTTGAATGTTTTTTACAGGTCCTTGAGCTACGAGGCAAAGTATAAGAATGAAAAAATGTTAATCGATAGCACTTTTATAAAAAAACGAAGGAAATTTTGTGAAGAGTCCATTGTTACTAATGCTCTCCAGTGGCCCGTTTCACTAAGCTACAAGTTACAATTTTACAAGTCTAAACCGGCAACATTGGTCAATAATGACCAATGGCAATGGGCATAATGACCAATGTTGCCGGTTTAGACTTGTAAAATTGTAACTTGTAGCTTCGTGAAACGGGCCACAGTGGTCAACTACGGAACCAAAAAAATAGTCAAATTGAGGACATCCTTCTTTTTTTGAAGGTGGTTATATAGCAAGTCCCTGCAAAATGTCCATACAAACAGCGCGGGCTGTGCAAATGCCATTTTTTGTATGACATCGTGTATCATCTGTACTAGAATTGTATTATGAAATCTTTGGTATTGTGTTAGTTAATTTAGAGAATGTATCGTGGTATAAACAATACACAGTGCAAATATAATTGTCATAGTCTAAGATACCACCGTAAAATTCTGCACCTACCTGTTTTTCGATCGAAATATGATTTAAATAAAACGTGGCGTCTTATAACGTTGCGAGGTTGCCTAGCAAAATCTTACTGTAAGTACCGTTACTATAATTATTTTTTATTTAAATGCGCCAGCATGGTGGCAGCAAATGGTGGTAGCCATACCACCATTTGCAGCAGCTTTTATGCATCCAACCTTATTTCACAGTGTGGGGGAAGACAATAGCTTGAATTT
The DNA here is from genome assembly GCA_963691745.1 of Ditula angustiorana. Lineage (NCBI taxonomy): Eukaryota > Metazoa > Arthropoda > Insecta > Lepidoptera > Tortricidae > Ditula > Ditula angustiorana. The sequence goes on along the minus strand of OY829480.1, from coordinate 1,368,225 downwards.
GATGTAAAATTGAAGTCGATGCAATAATTTCATATTATCATTTGGCAATTCAAGTGTTGTGCAAACTTAAGAGGAAACAATCCTATTTTTTCGAGTTATTTAGATTGGATTCTTTTCTAATGCGTTTAATTTACTATTTAAACATATGAAAGCAGTTAAAAGAAAAGCTGTCAAAAATAATTAGGTATGCATAAGATAACTGCGGCAAGATTTTACCAGACAACCCTGTGGCGTTGTATGACCCTACGTGTAACCTTCTATTTAAATCACATTTCGATCAAAAAACAGAGAGGTGCACAATTTTACGGTGGGCTCTTACACTATTAAGGAATGATTGAATCCGCCAGCTATTCGGCAACCGTTTGTTGCGCTTGGCACCGGCCCCTGGCAGGTTTAACGATATATCCCCGAATTAAATGCGTGTTTTGTAAATCTCACTAACGGCGACGCTAATCCGAGTTAAATAGGCGTTTATTTCCGAAGCCAATTTTACATCCATGGTTGGATTTTGGCGCAGAAATTAGCTGATTCTTAAGCGCGTATAAACTGAGACTGCGATTTTGTACTTACCATCAGGTGACCCACTTGCTCGTTTGCTTTCATATTTTATACAAAAATAATATAAAACAGGGTGTACTCACGGCGCTGATTATCTCTTGGTTGCAGCAACGATTGGAGCATATCTGTAACAATATACATGCAGTTTAGTAGGTAACAAACTTCATAAATATTCATGACATCTGGGCCCAATTTCATAAACGCGACAGGCGACAGGTGACACCGACAATTCGTTATACATTGCCTGCCCACTATGATGTAAAATCTGTAGCGTTACTTGTCGACACAGTAATGTACGGCGAATTGTCACTGTCACCTGTCGCCTGTTGCGTTTATGAAATTGGGCCCTGATATGCTATCCCGCAGTAGTGTCCCGCTGCCGGACAAAGGTCTCTCCCTCGGATTTCCAGTTCCCTCTATCTTAGTAGAGTAGCGTGGTAATGTATTCCAATTTGATATGGATCTTCGCAAAGTAATGGTTGAAAAAAGATCTTTTCGTTGACGACTGTAGCAACGATCTATAGATCCATACTCACGTCAGTCTTGGGCCCTTTATCTCGTCCTCTATTGGTATTCCGCCTGCGCTAGGGCACGTCATAAATCCGAGTATTTACAGAGCCAGACGAATCTAGCTCAGCCCTAAGCCTCGGACAAGGAATAGATAAAGTAGGTGTATATCCTTGTATACTGTAGTAGGGAAATGTAGACGTTGGGTGGGGGTGGGGCGTCCTGTAGAACCTCCACAATGTTATATATGTGTCTATCAACTATTTCACCCACACTTTCGACGTCTCTAGCGTTATCAACATTGTCTATACCGTTACCACAAAATCATTCTTCTTCATATACACGTAGTATAAAACAAAACCGCTATTCGTTCTCGTCTGTCCTCATATTATAAGAAACATCCTGTTATATATTATAATTCTGCGGTGGTAGGACCTTGTGCAAGGTCCGCCCGGATCGCTACCACCATCTTGCTCGCTAATCCTGCCGCTAAGCAGCAGTGCTTGCACTGTTGTGTTCCAGCGTGGAGAGCAAGACAGCCGGTGTAATTACTGGCACAAGAGATATTCTTAGCCCTCTGGTTTGGCAACGCATCTGCACTCTCTTTGTTGTTGCAGGTGTCTATAGGCGGTGGTGATCACTTACCATCAGGTGATCCACTTGCTTGTTTGCCTGCCTATGTTGTATATAAAAAAAAATCTGTCCTCGTTTAGAGATTTCTTTACAAAAGGTTTTATGTACAAACAGCAAGAAACTTAAAAGACCATTAAAGAGGGAACAGAGAGACTAACCCCCTCATTCATAAACGCTTCGTAAACGTTTGTTAGTTAACATTTTTTATGTCTTTATCTGTCATTGTGACGTTTGCCCTCAAATGAAAGGGACAAAATATTTTTTAGCTTACAATTTTTGTTAAGTTTTTATGAATAGGGGGGGTAATCTATACTCGAAAGGGTATATATAGGAACTACATAGTGCATATCGCACCCTTAGTATTAAAGCGACTCAATTCTGAATATGATATTTCCCAAAATTAAACCCTATGTCTTTTAATTAAGGTGATATTTTGGGACGTGTATTATTCGGAAATGGGTCACTTTAATTCTAAGCGTGCGAATAGTAAGCCTCCCATTCAAAAAATTACACACTTATGTGTGTCTGTTACATGTGTTTGACTTTACATATAATCTTATTAAAAAAATATTTAGTTAGTTTGGTATAAATGTAATTTTAAAAATATGTGTTGCGTAAATGTTTGTTTAAGTTAAACGTGTGCCGGGCGTAAATTAGGTCGCATAACTTACGCTAGCAGCGCTGTAGGGCACTCGACAACTGCCGGTAAGCTAGGGCTGCAGCTTTGAAACTCTAAGAGTATTACAAATGTGTTATGACTAGATTTTAGCGGAGGTTGAATATTTAAATTCATTTAAACTTCGCGATTTTCACACATATTTACAACGTTATCGGGACTTTAACGCGATAAAAGTATATTGTTAATTTACCTCGACGTTTCGGCCATGTTTCAACGGCCGTGGTCACGAGTAGACTGAAGTGGAGGGTATTATTTCTGTTTAGCCGCGCGAGTTTTACGAACTACCCGCACTTTGTCTTGTTTATTTTCCACCGACATATCACTACACCGACGCACACTGCTCACAATGTCCGACGACCACCCACCTTCCACTTCAATCGACTCGTGACCACGGCCGTTGAAACATGGCCGAAATGTCGAGGTAAATTAACAATGTAACTTTTATCGTGTTAAAGTCCCGATAGCGTTTAAATATGGTTGAATATTGGGGTGTCAAAACCACCTAAAATATGTAATGTAAACACTAGAGATTGCAACCCGGTATGTTTCTCAACCCGGCCAGGCCCGGTTGCATTTGTCGCCAACCCGGCCGGGTTGTGTGTTAGCGATGAAACCTTTAAATTTGACTTGATTGTAATGAGATAAGCCAATAATTCGTACGCCAATAATAATTGCACATCATGGTAGCATTAACACAATATTGTCACCTTAAAAAAAATATTTTTTTATACCTGTGATGACGAAATAAATATTTTGTATTTTGTAAAAGTATTTTATGAAAATCTTCTATACAGGGTGTAATCGTTAAGTGTAGCTAGGCGATTATTCTGTATATGTAACAGATATCAGAAAACTTTAAACTGATATCGAAAGAACGCTGCCCAATGAATAAAATTACATTAATAACTTTTTTAAATAAAACTAGAAATATCCCAAATATTAACTTCAAATTCAAACTCTCCCATACATTTAGTACGACGTTCTTTGCTGCCGTAAGTAGAGGCTTACGTCCTCAAACAACGTCGTAAGAGAAAAGTGTTTAAGATTCATTATTTACACAAATAAACTGTATCAAAACAATTAGTGAATCATTTGATAATGGTGAAATAACTAGGCCTTATAATAAAGTAGTCTTTCAACGAACGGCGTACTAAATGTATGGGAGGGTTTTAAGTTAATATTTGAGACATATCTGATTTCATTTAAAAAAAGTAATTTGTAATTTTACTCATTGGGTGTCGTACTTCCGACATCAGTTTAATGTTTTCTAATATCTGTTAAATTTACTGAATAATCGCCTGGCTACACTTAACGATTACACCCTGTATATGAATAGAAAAAAAATGATTCACGGTTAATATTTATTTCAAACTGGCTTATGAACAATTATCACAATAATCAGTCACTCAAATCTCAAAATCACACTTAAACACAGAATTGATTACTTTTACTTATGGGCTTTTATATAAGTTTAAACAAGCAGGTCTTTCTCTTTACTTCTTATAGTATCTATTTGAAAACATAGTATTAAAATAAGAAACCAATAACATTTATTCTACGAGTTAGTGCCCCCGCGGTTTACTTACCGGGTCCGGTGACCGGGCCCGGGGGGTGCCTAAAAGGGCACCGGGCCCGGATTGCAATCTCTAGTAAACACCCAGTAATTGTAATAGTGGTTATTATGGAAGTAAAGACAGCGCCTCTAACACCATGATTTGGCAACAAAATGGTTTCATACAATTTAGAAGTTCGCTAACACGTTCGCGGCGTTTTTTGTAACAAAAACCTACACTAGACGCTCGCTGTGTTACGAGCTATGTGACAACCCTCCTAGTTTAATCACTTTGCTGTGGGAATGTGCTTAATTAATTTTTCGTGCCAACTTGATGACCATTTTGGATGAAATTCTTTTATTTTCGTGAGTAGGTTTCAGGCTTGAAATTCTTTACGAGGTTATAAAAATACTAACCTTAATAAGAATGAATGTTAAAACATACAAGTATTTGTAGATGCCAAAATCTGTTCAGTTTAGAATATTCCTGATTGGTTTGTGTAAACATATTAAAAGTACTTCGGGGATAATTGACAAACATTTTGTTCGAAGCTAGTCTTAAATGTATTTTTCGACTACTGCTCTCTAGCTCACTCGCGCTGAAATCACAGCTGTTTTCAACCTTCGTGATTGATGGTCGAAAATTATAAAAATAAGACATTAAGTTTCTTCCGTCGGAGTCAGGGCACAACTAGTTAATATTGACAGTAAAGAGCCTAATTATAAAGTGCTATTGTGGTGGTATCTGGTCTACGAAGTTAAAAGCTGTTGTGCACCAAGCCTCACAGCAGCGTCTTGCCCAAAAATGAGTCATTGTGAATATTGACTATAATTGTTACTACAATGTTCGAATGTTTTATTGCGCGGCCGTGGTCACGGGCAGACACACGTCTTCTCGTGACCACGGCCGCTGCAATGCAGCCAAAACGTGGAGGTAACTAAATAAACAGTTTATTATCGCGTTTAAGTCCCGATAAACGTAATAAGTACTCCAATGTTGTTAATAAAAGGCAAAGAGTGACTCGCCAGCGTCCTTTACTACAATTTTTTTGTTGCAATGTTTACTTTGAACAACCTCGATCAACTATACCAGTGGATAATGTACATACATGACATTCGTGGCACATCTAAAACTCCGCCACATCGTAACCATGGCGGACTTTGTGACATTAGAGGCGTGTACAGTCACCAGCACCAATATCTGATACAACAAAGCGTGCATAAATATCTGATACGACTCTATTTCTAGGGCTGGTAGGACGTGTCAGATATTTTTGCCCGCTTCGCTGTGTCAGATATTGGTGCTGGTGACTGTACCATGTTTGAGTTTTGATATTGTATAGCGTGCATAGTCCATAGTTTAGAAGGTCGTTGTTGAACAGCAATTATACTTAAGTTACATTTCAATCAGCTTGTGTCAATAAATCCTCCCTTTTTAGTTTCATTTCAAGTGGTAAGGCACTGGGTGTCTCCAGTGTTTCTTGCGATTCGACACGCCACGCCACCCGACGTCTAAAAGCGTTGCTGACGCAAGCGACGGCCGAGTGTTTGCCTCCCTCACTAACCTGCTTTACTTACGCTCTTCAGGCAGTAATGATGTCATTGATGTCTACAACACTGCCTCTTACTTCACGGATGTTTGATGTGAAACAAGGTCATTCGCATAGTTGCAAAAAACTGTCCTTTCTTCCCCCTTTATAATTAACGCTATTGTGTAATTCGTGTGTACACAACGCTCTCTTTGAACCCCTCTAAACCTTAGCTTTTAGCCATTATGTTTTTAATTAACTATTGTCATAATTTATTATACTTTACATCTCGGTGTACTAATTCTAGCCACTAGGTCACCCACGCTCCCTTGCGTCTACATATTCTTGTTTTATTAAATCAAGCAAACATGCACCCAACATGCAATCTGCAATATTTCCTGGACAAATTAATGACAATTAGTTGTTTCCTGCTCATGACGTCACGGCGGCGTATGACTCACTTATCGCTATCCCGTGGGAACTATGCATTTTTACGGGATAAAAAGTATCCTATCTGTTAATCCAGGTGATAAACCACGTGTGTGCCAAATTTCATCCAAAACCATTCAGTTGTTTTTGCGTGTTTGAGTAACAAACAACCAAACATACAAACTTTCACATATATAATATTAGTAGGATTACATCCTAGTTGTATCCATGCGAAGTCGGGGCGGGGCGCTCGTTTGTAATATAAAGATGTTTTATCTAGGAACCCATTCCCACCTTTCCACTACGAGAAGGGTAGTCAGCGGGTTTATACGGGGTAAGATCGTCCTAGATCGAGATATCTCCCGCTCGTAAAGCCTCGCCGGGTCTTTGGTAATCTTGAGGGACGAACGCAGGGGGTACTCTAAACTAGGGTTGCCATCCTAACATTGTATACTAGGATTTGAAGGTGTATGTATAGTCGACCAAGAAATTGCTTGACCACTTTTCGACCGTATTACAGAGGGGTGAGGTTCAAAAGTGGTCAAGCAATTACTTGGCCGACTATACCAGAGCCAAAACGAAAATATTTTAAAAATATGAGATAATATGAAATCTATGGAGTAGTTTTTTGTACATTTTGTGTTTCTGAACATCATTAACTTCTCACCATATTTGTGGTCGTTTTTTTTTTATAAAATAGGAAGGAAAACAAGCAAGTGGGTCGCCTGATGGTAAGTGATCACCGACGTCTATAGACACCCGTAACACCAAATTATTAGATATTGAACATTAAAATAAAAAATAGGCTGATAAGAGACAGCGCGACTCTAGGTTTTATGATGGCATTTCAATTCATGTTTCATATTTGAGTTTCTGTCATTGTATCTTCTTTGATCACGTGAACAACGATTAATAATTCTTTTGTGCTCGTCGAATACCGACCTACACGAAACATGAAGAAAAAAAAATGGTAGCAATTTGCGCGCGAAATTTAAAGGTGTTACCAGGAGACTTTAAAAACCCAGAACATGGGCGAATATTGGGTATTTTAACTGTCATCATTGTCAGCAACAACGTGTTGACAGAATTTTAAAGGAATGGTGAATGTCAGACCAGTTACTGCTCTCGGCAAAGCTTCAGCTTATGTCAAATTACCATCCTTTTCTTCCAAATTCTGGTATGAATTATTTGACGGCGGTAACAACGCCCAAATATTCACCCACTTCATAACACACTAAAAATCAGGACATGTCCGGAGAAAACAGGATGGATGGCTACCCTATTCTAAACTATGTAAAAGTAAGTAACAACGCAGTGAGGAGAGAGGGCTCTCCGGTAAGCTGACAAAGCCGTCTGAGGCTACCAGCGCAACTCCTTAAAAAAAACGCAGTGAGAGTTCATAATTTTTTTTTATAGAATATAGAGAAAATGAGTATGCGGGTTACCTTATGGGAAGTAACCACCGCTCCCCATTGGAATCAGCGATCTTAAGAAACTGATCCGTTGCCCACCTTTAGGTCCGCCTGTGGGCTTTCAGATCTCTTACACTTGTGCTGTGTGGTTGCTATGTCGCAAAAAGTTCTCTAGTAACATCTAGGATCATAAAAGTTCATTAGTGCAAATACCCTAGGATACATGCTGGCTGTCACATCTGAATTGTTAAGTTAAAAAGTGACAGCAAGCGAATTATAGCGGCATTAAGTGAATTTGTTCAACTGGACATTAAGAGCAGTGTGAACCCAGCCCCAAAAAGCGCTCCCCATACAAACGGCGATAACGTTTTCCACCCTATAAACCTTAAGTTATGGCAATGATGTTTTGGTATGTTGTCATTATGCCTTATAACTAGGTTTGCATATTATAATTTCTTTAATATTCTTCATAGATTTGACAATATTTGCATTTTAGGAGTTTCATACAAAACAAAAATGCGTCAATATTTTTGAAACTATTGAGAATATTTAAAAAATCAAAACATACAAACCTAGTTCTAGGACATATTGACAATATACAAAAAAATCATGGCTATATGTTAAGGTTTAAGGGGTGGAAAACGTTATCGCCGTTTGTATGGAGAGCGATGGGTTCACACTCCTCTTAAGGAAATTGATGATAAATGTTCTATAAGAATGCCAGATTTCGCTCCACACGAGCTCTGCCAATTATTTTACGCTAGTTTTGACAAATGTTTTTTAAATTGCAGCGTTTCTGATGGAATTGAATTGATATGGCACGATAATTGGGGTTTTTTGGAAGATAATAATTAAAACATTGCATTAATTAATAATCGTAGTTTAATAATAAGTGTAATAAATTGAGTGAAACAAACCGCCTTAAGTGGATGACGCGTGATCGAGGTAAAAGCCGCCGAACGGAGAAAGCGAGTAACCCACAAATTTAAGATTTTATAAGAATTACACTAACATCTTCCATGACTTAATAAAAATATTTACAGACGACTACTTGGCAGTTTTTTTGAAAAAAGAATACATAATTAAAAATAAAACTGGAACGTCACTTTCTCATTTTGACGGAATTTTATATGGTAATATTAAAAATCTTTCTCTTAAGTAAAATTGCTAAGGAAGTACTGTATTGCGTGTCATATATGTATAATTTCAATATTATTTGTGCTGCTTATATAATTTAGTATCACTGATTATCATAAAAGTCAGATGGATGTCTACTTTATTAGAATCATGTACATAAATATGAACTATCTGTAATTATAAAAAACATTTCTTAGGTACCTCTGTGACTAAAACATATTATTTATTTCTATTCGTGATGCCAGTACATTAAAAAAGTGACACATTAAAACTAATATATCAGAGGTGCAATTTTTGAATCTCACCAGGTGACTAAAGCTCACCGGAATCTCTATGAACAACGGACACTCCAGGACAGCAAGAAATGTAAATAGTTTTAAAATCAAAAACATTGTATCAGTGTAAAATAGTGAATATCAGCTTCGTAACCGTTTTGTAACAATTAATATCAGTTTAGTAACGATTCTATTACTAAACTGATATAAATCGTTACAAAACCGTTACGAAACTGATATCAGTTTATAGTATGTACCAGAACAATGTTTTTGATTTTGACTCATGAGTAATTTTGTAAATTAAAACTGGTACTTATGTATATGACTTTACGGAATACTTTTCAATTGAGACAGAAGAAAATAATTTCACTGATATCATTACTCGAGAAATTGGTTTTGTATCACTAAAAATGTAATACATATTTTGATTTTTTTATACCCTGGCATAAGGTAAAGTTTTAATGAACAGATATAATTCTCACAATAATGAAGTGTTAGATGTCTGAATTACGAACTTTAAGACAATCTGACATGAGTCACTTCAAAGATCAGCTGATTGATATTGCCTTCGATGAAGAACTAAAGCATGGAGATAGCCTCAGTACATGTCACACACCCAAAACTGTCAAAATGGTTACCGTTGGTGAGGGTCAAGGTAGTAACACCTGTAAATTAATAATAAAATGTAGATTATACTACCTTAATGTGCACCAAAGGTTACCATTTTGACATTTCTCGTGTGTTCAGGATTTCAATTGAAAAGGAGGTTTAGAGTATGTCGTCGTCTATTTTTGGGCACATTGTATTGCCATTAAAAGTAAAGAAAGAGATCAGCTATTAAAATGTTTTTTTCAATTTTAAGACTCTCTCCATGGTATACTATTTCTATGGATTGGCTAATGACTAGCTAAGGAAAATAACTGATGTCAGGTTGTCTTGAGTGGTATGAATGTTTCATTTGTCAGAAACCTACGATTGGCGACAAATACAATATTTATAGTAATATAAAGAGCTTGTAAAATTGCGCAAAAGCGTTCATAAACGTTCACGACACCGAAACCGTAAATAAATCACACCTGACATGTTTGAGCGATACATGACACCAAAGAATTGCGACATTTAAATATCTAATTAAAACATCTACTTTGTATAAAGTTTGGGACATAATTTTAATGCCTTCTTCTTCTTTGATGTTTAGCGTAGTATAGTTTTTCTACCAGCCGTTAAATTTCATTTTTCGAAGTGAAAAAGGCATAAGGCGCTTATAAACCTTTTTATATAAGTACCATTTAATAGTAAACACTTTGATTAAAGTTTTTATTAAGGTAGAATGTATGTCATAAAGTCTGTTATTAAAACACATTAGCTAATTTTCCGAACAACGATCGCTTTATCAAAAATGTTAACTACTGCTGTTTGTACAACTCTACATTTGCTTAAAATTCCCTCCTTTCTTCTTGTGAAAAGTTAGAAAGAAATATGAATTTAATAAATAGCTTTATCAATTTTCTTTAAAGAAAGAAAGAAAATGAGAAAAAAATTATTTAGCAAGCAGATAAAAAAAGAAAGGTACAAAATAATACTATTGATCCTGAAAGGCTCCTCACTCAGAATATGCTGCTACGAGCAGCAGCGCTGATTTTCAGTGGGGACCTGAACTTAAAAAACTAAAATTACAACTGAACTTATTTAAGGGCGTCTCTAAAATCATCAAAAGTACACAACCGAACATTCTTCCTACGTGTCCAATGTACAAGTTGTTAGTGGCAAAATACATCCCGACCACAACGGCTATGTAAAAGCCAATTAAAAAAAAGGGCGTCTCTTTCTCATTGGTGCATTGCATTAATGTTGCATTAGAAATGAAACCGCTGGTAGAAATAAGTATGCTACAGCACAACTTAAGTCAAGTGTCGTATGTTCAGTCAGCACAGATCTAGTATACTGCTTTTTCAAAACAGTGACTTTTTTTTCTTACTTAAAAGGGTTACTCACATATTCCACACTTCACTGGATTATTCTTGTAAGTAATTTTGAACCCAGTATGAATTATGACTGTTTGTTGGAACTGTACAGGGTAAACACCCCTTCTATTGCCACCTAATGTACCGGGCATTGGCAATTAACTTTTGCAGTATTGTCACCATTAGGGTAAAAAAAAACCTGATACGTTAGGTACTGCATAATTAATATCAGTTTAGTAACGTATTCATAACCAACCTGATATATTTTAACATAAAAGTACCGTGAGACTCAGACATATTAATAAAACGGATCACTCACGTATTTTTGCGTCGGGAAATGCCCCGACATGTTTCGAGTCGTCGTCGCGCCACCGCCGCGGGGGCTCATGATTAAGGACCACGGACTGGTCCGAAACATGTCGGGGCATTTCCCGACGCAAAAATACGAGAGTGATCCGTTTTATTAATACAACCTGATATAAATCGTTACCAACCCGTTACGAAACTGATATTAATTATTTTAGTAACTATACAATGTTTTTGATTTTGACCCATTACTGTCTTGACATAAGTTTAGCCTTACCCATCATAGGAAAGGTGGAAATAATATATAAAATATGTCCACAATTCACACCAAGTGACCTAGTCCCAGACTAAACAACGCCTGTACTATGGGTACTAGGTAACGAATGTATAGGTATAGTCGACCAAGTAATTGCTTAGCTACTTTTGAACCCTAACTCTTTGTAATACGGTCGAAAAATGGTCAAGCAATTTCTTGGTCGACTATACATAGTATGGGAGTGATGTTTACTCTAGACGCTAGAATCTCGACTACATCTGTGCTAACCATACAAGTAGTATACTTATTATATGAGATATTTGTATGTATGTATGTGCTAAAAATTCAAAGATTATTGCTTTCGCAGAGATAGATACGTGTAAATATGAATAACGTGTCCTTTACGAATAGAATGAAATATTTACAAGTGATACTTATTTACTTAAATAGCGATTTTAATTAAATTGAATTATTCTATTAAAAATACCTAAGTATAAAAGTAGTGTAGGCACAAGAAATTTCTTTATCAACGTGTGCAATCTCTATATGTATTTCAGCTATGACAATTATGACTATGAAGTGCATTTTGTATTGACATATCTCTACTGATAATATTCAGTTGTCTACCATGGGTTTTACGTGGTCAGAATAAATATTATGAGGGGTACTTACATATAGAACTATATTAAAATATGTATAACAAATTTAAATTACATTAAAAACCAATATTAGCCTTTTTAAAGATATCTTGAATAAAATCCTGATAAAGTCTTATCATTGTCATTTTTTATTTGATTAGTAAATGTTATAATGTTATTACAATTTTAGAAAAAAGTAATAAAGAAATCATCAACGTAAACATAAACTCCTCTGACAGCTTAACGTTGTAAAACCTCATGGTGAACACTGAATTGTGGAATGTATGATTTTGGTAACGGAAATAAATAAAAACTATTTATTCTTAAAAAGCGTATAGTTAACATTCTCTCTCTGTCAGTTCAAAAATGTAATATTTCTGTAAAATTTAATCCCTACTACTATAATTGCTATTTGTATAAAAGGGGAACAGTTAACAGCTTCAATTGGACTTATAATCCATACAAATAAGATTTGTTTAGAATGTATTCATGGATGAATGGATTTTTATTTGATTGGTTTCAAATTGGAGTCAAATTTTGACAATGACTTTAAATGAAAATGTAATGAATTTACAATACAATCAATAATTTTTAATAAATCACAAATGATGGCAATAAGATGTAACAATTTGTGCTAATTTAAATCATTTCAGACTGATATAAAGATTAACATTAAAGTATTTGAAAGCTTTGCTTGAGATTTCAGTGGGTAAACTTATCTCAATAATACTGTATTGTAATTGACAACGGAATTAATATTGTATTAGTTCCGGATATTCTGTCGAGGCACATAACTACTATCAAAAAATTTCTACATTGGTAATTTTATCAGAATACAGCGACAATAACTTTAGCCCCTTTTTACTAATTTGTATTTCAGTGACATTTTTTGGATCCAAATCAAAAATATTGTACCGTTACTAAAATAATTAATATCAGTTTCGTAACAGTTTTAATAATAATAAATAAATCTTTTGGGACAATAGTTTGGGTAACAGTTTTGTAACGATTTATGTCAGTTAAATAATGACATCGTTACGAAACTGTTAAGAATTATTTTAATAACGGTACAATGTTCTTGAATTTCACAATGTTATGTTTCTTTCGCATAAAATTTCACACTAATCTTATATTATTTGATGATCATCCAAACGCGTGTGTAGATTTAGTATATGTATAATAAAACATCGTGACACAAGCTAGCTGAGACTAGACATCGAGACAGATATGACAAGCCACATTAATATTGGTCCTTTACTTTCCATTCCATGTATCATTGATACACTTATTCTGGTATAATAGACATCGGAAATAAAATTAAAACACGATAAACGAATACGTTACATCGGAGGAGGAATGCTAGGAGGAATGGAAGGATAATCATAGTAAAATTCATAGCATTAGGAGTAAAATGGTTAAAAAAATGCTAAACATTATAAATTGTGCAACCTTGTAGCTCAAACTAGTTTTTTTTTGTAGTGCAGTTTTTGCTACTTCACAATATTTCAAAACGATTTCTATAAGGAGTAAAATTTTAAATTTGAAAGGACCAATTTTGTATGAGACTCTATGCCGGGAAAATACTAAAAAGTGACTTATGATAGTTCGACAAGAAGCTTAAACTTTTTGTCTCAAACACTTTAGCCGCTTTTCTAGCCGTCTCTTTTGAATATTCTCCTTACATCGATAGCTAAAACTATTTAAGTAGTTATTTATTAATTATCTGTGTTTTTACAGTCACACACAATTTGTGAAATAGTTTTGTAATAAGGCAATGCTTTATAGACAGCACTTAGATTTAGACTTACAACTAGGAAGTCGAAAACTATACACGGCAAATGTGAGATAAGTTTGAGGTTCGGAGTAATAATGGCACAACTCTAAATTTCCGGGGAAATTTAAATATATAAAGGGAGAAAAAGTGATATTTGCGCTTGCACTCTTTTTCCAGTAGGGGTTAAAAACGCACCACGCTTTCTTAAAACGTGGACGGTGTCTTTTATATTTTGCGGAGAGTGTAGTATAAACTCCATTATGGTATTTATGGAAAGAATTCGTTGTACAAATATTGATGTACGCGAATTCCAGAGTTGAACTAAAATCTTTTCTGTTTCATCAATTTCAAAAGAAACCTAACTACATAAGACGTACAGTTGATTTTAGATTCGTTGTCTCTGGTGGAGTTATAACATACTATTCATATCATAGAGTGAAGTTTTGTTTTTTTATCACATCTACCTTTTGTGAAAGATTAAAAAGGAGAGGAAAAGGACGAAAATACTAGGAGAAAACGTTAAAGAAACTACAATAAATTTAAAATTTGAGCACGGTGAAGCTAAGCTCGTGTTTTAAGCTTACACTAATATCAATGTTCACTATATTAATAGATATTACAAGATTTTATATTGACGACTCATTAGTTATAACTTGGGTTTTTTCACAGCCACAACCAAATTAATTATAAATCGGTGGGTTAAACTAAAATTACGGTACAACCTCAGCTACCTAATGCGGCAATAATCACAGTAAACAAACTTAGAGAGATCAGTTTGAATTGTAATTGAATTATCGAATTAGAAAACATGCCCTATAAATTTTGGCACTTGAATATGAATTCCAAAATCAGGCTATTACAATTAAAATTACACTTAATTTGTAAACGTTTAAGACGAGATATTTTTTTAGAAATTGGATATTGGATAGAACATTACTTTACAAGATATAACAGGTGAACGAAATTGGAAAGTAACTCGAGTTCTTTAATATCAAGAATATAAAGTACTAAGTGTAAACAGTGAAGTAAATAGATCACAAAAGAGTAAAGAAACATAATTAATATCGTATAAAACCGTCAGGTATAAGAACAGTACAATAACAATCAGTCTCAAGCCAATACATGCGGATTTCCATAGACAATCGATAATAATTAAATTACAATACATATACCACCCGTAATTACAATCGCAGTTCCATTTTCAATAGAGTACTTTGCGTTGATCAGAAGTGAACATTCAATTGCAACTACGACGGGTCAAAAGGATTTTCACTTAACACTAAATCTACCGAGAGTTGGTCCATCCGTTAAAATATAGAATAGGGAAGCTGACCTAAGTAACGCCACTGATAGTCGGGCGCAAGCGCCGAAGCCACACAAATCATCGGAACAACCACGCCGCGGGGACGCGCCACACCTCGATAGACACAGTCCACATCGCCTCGTCCTAAGAACAGCCTGCTCCGGGCACGCAGTCCACATAACTCTGTTTAAATGAAGGGTTCTAACGGCAAGCCTCGCCGAACTCCCGGCCAAAATAATCGGGACTACTCAGGTGGCACTAAGAATCTGTTCGCGAGTCGCTATATCGGGTTGGGACTGTTCACATCCGCGACATGATCAAATACCTCCCATCCGACAGCAGCTCGCGGGTGTCGGAGGGCGAGCCGGGACTCAGACTCGGTGCTACTGAAGGCGTCGAGTACGTGTCGCGATTGAACTTCCCCAGTCTCCGCTCTGACTCTGAGGCCAGCGAGCATTCTTCTTCCACTATCTGCTCGAGCGGCGACTCTCGCAACGCTTCGCCGTTGATCGCCAGCGCGTTCACGAACCCGTGGGCGCGGTCGGGCGGCGGTTCGGTGTAGGTTTCCGTTATAGAGTCCGGCAAGGCTTCGGCGGCTCGCGCGCGTCGGGCGTGCTTTGTGTGCATGCCGCCTGTCTCTGCGTCACGCTCCAGCCGGTGTCCGGAGCGCGAGCGCGTCAGCTGCCGCTGTACGTAGTCTTCCAGCGCGTCCTCCTCGCTCTTACTCAGGACCTTGTGCAGGATGATGAGAAAAATACCGATGCCGAGCGCGAACAGCCCGGAGCACACGAGCTCGTTGAACCAGCTAACGGAGCCGACACTGCTCCAGGAGGTGACGTTGTCCGGCAGCCAGCCGGAGCCGATGAGGAAGAAGCCGAGGACGAGGAACACGACTCCGAGGTGGAGCATGCCAACGGAGGAGACGACCTCATTCTCGGAGGCGCGGGTGTTCTTGAAGCGGCGGCGCTCTAGGCTCCCGGTGGAGCAGTGCGGGGAGGTGACGCCGGATTCGGTGGACTGCAGGGAGTAGCGGCGCTCCTTGGCGCGCTGCTGCTCGGCGCGGCGCTTGCGCTCGCGCCGGATGGCGAGCGCGGAGTGGAGGCCGACGGCGTGCATCCTGCAAGCACGGGCACGGGTCAGTGAGGCCTGTGCGCGGCGGCCGGGCCCGCCGCTGCCCGTGCCCGTGCTGCCGCCACGCACAAGATACGCATCGATCATACCGAGTGGCAAGCACATATCGTTACTCTCCTCTTGCGGCTAGATCGGACTAGCTAGCATAAATAGCTGTGCGATATACATGGATGTATCGTAACAGAAACCAGTGGTCGCGTACACCACGATAGCTCACCTGAATTACCAGTACAGTCCGAACTAACCATTGCTAGAGTGCAGTCAAGACGGATACAACTATAAAATAGACATATCAGTCACAAATGCATTGTAATTAAAATTAAGTATGCTCTGAAATCAATTGTAGATCACAGACTCCTTGATTCAGAGCCATATCAGCCTTATAAGCTGTTCGTTTATGGACACGCAATAGTAGCGGTACCGGTACCGGTAGTAACAACAGTGGTAAGTAAGATTTCGTCTGCCACACCCTCAATAGAATAAATAAAAGAATGAGCGATCTTGGTCTAATATAAGATTAGAGCAGGAGAAGCCATTCTATTCGTAGTGACTCGTGGCATGATCAAAGCGTATCTTCTGCGTTAGGTAACTTAAAATCTAACTAAAAACTAAATCGTCAGAAATATCTACATATTCTTAAAGTAAACGGTAAAATTATGCATCGAATAAATCAAGAGCTTTGAACGTCAACCGCCGTCAATGCGTATACGCCATGGTAATGAGAAACCGCGACCGTATTCGGCAGATAACAATCAATGGGATCGTTAAGGGTTTTTAATACCTAAATCTTATAGATTCGGATCTTATGGTCGGAAGAGGCGTAAAGAAGAATTCGTTGACATAATGATAAAATTGTGTCTTTACATCAATACATTTGGAAAAAACAGTCGTATCACTTTTACCCAGAGAACTTTCTTGAGTAATCGAACTGAAATATAAAGACTGATATATAGTTTGAAATAAATGTATTCTATATAGCAACAGATTTTTTACAGTTTTGAGTTCAGTATTACGAAAAGGATAGTTATGAGTTATGATCATTTTATTCAGGAGAGTGATTTTCAATGCGCAACAGCGACGAGCTCGACGCTGATGCAGCACCCAGTCTTGCTCTAGCGAGACAGGGCGATGCGTCGACGTCGAGTTCGACACTGATTAGGGAATGCAAACCCGGTTTTTTTCTCTAAGAAATACCCAGTTTAAACCGGTTTTTCTTAGAGAATATAACCGTGTGTGCATTCCCTGACGCTGATGCGTTTAGAGATTATTGTACGGATAATGACAACGGCTAAGCGCATAGCGAGCGAGATAATTGGAAATAGAGTTTAATCTGATATTAAATTTGAGATTAATGCGGTTTTCCTCGGTGCCTTCTGCCGATAAAGTTTCAGAAAGTGTATGGACTACGATTTTAGTATTATTCTTAAGTACGTTTTCATTAATTTATTCCATTATTTCATTGTACTGTAAAGAGTTCCAGTCTTGTAAAATGAAAAGTATGTACCTACCCTATAAAAATGATTATGTAATATAAAACCAATAAGATGCTTCGTTAAAAAAATACGGAGCATAGAATAAAGATGTTATCTGAGATTTTCCTACTCGTGATTCCCGTTTCAAAGGAATACGTTACGTTTTCGAAAAAAGACCCTCATAATAACTCTCGGTGATCGGTAAACGGGAGTCGAGGGTTCGAACCCCTCTGGTATTTCTTATTTTTTCTTTGAGCTCCGAGATTTTTTATTATATCTTTATTAAATTAAAATATAATATGGTTTGTTTTTCTTACCAAATATAAAGGTTGCTGTATATGAAGCTGGTTTTTATTTTAAAAGTTATTTAAATTATTTGTTACATCCATAGAGCAGCAGTGTACAGTAGGCGTCAAATACATTAAGCGAGTAAAGTGCTCAAAAATACGTGAACTAGATATTATTTCCAGATACATTCGGGCGTGTTTAGATAGTATTGACCTCCTTGCCCGGTTCGGTATATTAAATGATGATTATTCTGTCATATATTAATGCTTAGAGCTACAGAATTATTATCATTTCAGTTGAAAGACGTCCACTGCTGGACATAACCCTTCCCCAAAGCAGGGGGTTCCACTCCGCTCTGTAGGTACGCTCGACCGCCTTGCCTACTGAGTAGGTTGTCGGCTTGCCGCGCACCTGCTCGCTCGCCCTCGCTGTGACAGTGTCAAACTAGTGTCATAAGAAAGGGACGCACATAGAGATAAACTCAGATAAACTTAATTTGGCCGGTCATCTTAAGTAGTCCACTGACTCTGTTACTCTTAACTATGAGTTTATTTAATCGCAATCATTTCTTTATCACCATGTCGTCTTGATTTAAAACGCGATAAACCCGAGACGGCGAAGCGCTGAACTTCTGTTTCGCATAATTCCCGCACGCCGGGGTAAAGTGGGTAACTTCCGGAAACTTTCCCCGTTTCGCATGGCCCGGGGAAATTAAGAATGTGCTCTTACCAGTACCTAACAGTATGTACGATGCTACGTAATGTTGACTGCCCACGGGGTATAACAGTGAGGCTAGCGTTGCCAGACGTCCGGATAAAACCGGATTTAGCTATAGTTAGGCTTTCTGAATGCGTGTCCGGGCAAATTAGACGGTGTCCGGCCAGTCTTTTAGGCTTTTTCCATTTGACCAGTCACGTGGTCGGTCGCGTTCCACCTGCCTCGCGTTGCATCGCTACTAATACAAAAATAATAAGTAGTTAAGCACGTCCGGCCTTTTTACTCAAGTGTCCGGCTAAAATGGATGGTCTGTCCGGCTGTTCGGGGTTAGGACCTGGCAACTCTAAAAGGCAGTTGAATGGGCAGCAAGTAAGTACTAATACATTTAAACGCGTACGCCGAGAGAGAACAGCGCCCCAAGAACGAATCTTCTCGACACGCGTTAACGCTGTAACTCAGTGCGTCTCTCTCCTACTGGGCTGGTTAGAAAGAAATGCAATGAGTTACGTAGCGTTAACGCGTGTCGACAAGGTTCATGCCAGGTGCACAGTCTAGGCGTAGGCGTTCCTGAGAAAAAGGTTCTTGACAGATAGACAGACTCCGTGATCCTATAGGGGTTGCTTTTTCATATTAAGGTACGGAACCTTAGAAGAACAAAAGACACCCCTAATTATTTAACGAATAAACTTCCATACACCGCCGCTGTTCGGCTGAATGGGCCTTCATAGATAAGCCATCGAGCGCCCTCCGCTGGAGCACCAATTAACAACCGTCACGCTTTCAGGTCGAGAACTCGTCGTCTTTCTCTTAATTAACGCATTTTTTAATAAACTAATTGTTTAGCTTTCTGAATGGATGATGACAAAAGCTGCATGGAGACAATTAGTTTGAAGTTGTCTAAAACAAAAGAAATTTGGGAAATTTCGGAAAGTGTGTAGTTAAGTTTAATTTGGCCCTATTTGTTAATATGGAGTTCCGTAAAGTAACGCCTGAATCTATTATGTAGTTAGATATCTTGTGATAATGAGAATTCCTAGATGAGTGACTCTACATATTGACGGCCGGATAGCCTAGTGGTTAGTGACCCTGACTATGAAGCTTGAGGTACCGGGTTCGATTCCCGGGAGGGGCAAATGTTTGTACTGGGGTACAAACATTCGTATTCATCATACATCTTGGATGTTATATGTATTTAAGCATGTATGTATTTATTTTATTTATATCAGGTATTGTGAGATAACGTATAAAATTCATAAGGAGCTGATACAGAAAATGTATTAAATTGTCATGTATTTCATAGAAATGTGGTATTCGGTGCCAGCGGGTCGATTTTTAACTTCCTAGCGCTCGAAATTCGCTAGCAGCTGGTCAATCAAATACGCGAGCGTATATTTTAGCCGGCACTGATTGGCGCGTGGCTGGCGAGTACCTATCGAACTCTCGAACGAAAGTCTAAAATCACCCGGCAGCTCTTATGAATCGATCTATAACTATACCTCACGTTTCTCTCCGGTCATCACTAAGATAGGTACATTGATAAACCCAGCGCTCTCCTTACAAACGGCGATAACGTTTTCCACCCTCTAAACCTTAACCATAGCCATAATTTTTCTGTATGTTGACAGTATGCCCTAGAACTAGGTTTGTATGTTTTAATTTTTTAAATATTCTTGATAGTTCCAAAAATACTGACGCTTTTTTGCAAATATTGTCAAATCCATCACGAATATAAAAAAAATCAAAACATACAAACCTATCAGGTGACCCACTTGCTTGTTTGCCTTCCTATGTTGTATAAAAAAAAATAAAAAAAAACCTAGTTCTAATGACAATACACCAAAACACCTGATGGGTTCACACTCCTCTTAATTGACGTGATATCCTACCAATATTATTAATGCGAAAGTAATTATGTTTGTCCCTTAATCACGGCTAAATAGCTGGTCGGTTTTCAATGGAATTTGGCAGATGTGATGATGTCCTGGATTAAATGAAATCAAAGTCACGCGAGCGATGCGCGTAAAAGCAAACACATAAATGCCAGTGACTGACTGCCAAACGGACAGACAGATACGTGCGTATAAGCATTACTTACCATTTTTTGGGGCCCTAAAAATACACAGAAGATTTGTGAACTTTTTTGTCGTTTAATAAGGCCCATTTTTTGCGATATATTCGAGTACTCTCGACCACAGCGGATCAGGGTTTAAGAAGTTTGACCGAAGAGATAAGCTCTCAGACGAGTGCCCTTCTCTCGATCAATTAGCCGCCTTTCCTGCTCGCACTTAAGAGCTGAACCACAAATGGGGAAGATTTGTCCGTGTGTACGCGATACACGAGATATTAAAAGGGGATGGATGTCATAAGTAGTAGCTAAGGACTTACGATTTCTGGTAGACCTCTTAAAAGGCTTGATTTGGATACTTAACTCTGATATATTTATGAACTTAGTATAAAGATTATCATACCCTCTCGAGACAAAAAGGGCGCTGGACGCAGATTTCGCTATGATTGATGCGTTCGCTTGTGGTTGTATGGGGCGTGAAGTTTGTAGTTATGAAATCGTTATAAAACTGTCGCGAAATTAATATTCGTTATTTTAGTTACAGTATAATATTTTTGATTGCTGCATTCATCTGCAGTCGTCTGGTATATAATAATTTAAATATTAAATATTAAATAATTTAAATTGTGTTAGAATATTTTTTATTTTGACTTTCGTTTTCGTTACTTTTGTTATGAAAATACTAAAGCTAAACTTATGTTACCTTTATGTTTATGTGGTTTTAATAATCTAAATTTATTAATTCCTATATTAAGTCATTTTTTCGGGGGATTAATTTAATGGTGGGTTTCCATCAGAGATGTGCAGAGGTCCTGTTATAACTGTTCGTTTGAGAATTTGATGCATGAATCTGAATGAATGAATGAATGAATGAATTTGAATTTTTGCTGAAAGAATAAAATTTAAGGAATTTTTAAAAGATCATTGTACAGAACCTAATTGGTTAATTCAGGTTTGTTTTCTAACATGCTTGGCAAATTTACCATTTTGACAAAGCATTTATATTGTAAAATGAAACTATTAAAACTATACATTGTTTGATGTTCTCTCGTCAAACATTACTAAAACATTTTACTTCTCCTTAAAACGAAGTTTAGCCAAAAATGCGGAGAATCCGAATTTCCCCCGCAACGGGGACGCAGTCGATTTGTAAAAAGGGCGCTTTCGGCACAAGACCCTGAAAGGATAATTACAGCCCTGTGCGGAAATGTGTTGCGAGCCACAAAAAGGTTTTGGACTGAGTGTGTTTTATTAAAAGGAAGCGATTTTTTTAAAAGTCAGTTCATTTGCTACAAAGGACTTGCGGTGGTTTTGTAAAAATTAAATGTTTCACTGTACAGTCAGTTGCAGAGAAAAGTAACCTCCTCCTATAAACGAAGGTACACTGTACAACGAAAAATCATTAAAAACCTGTTTCACCACTCTCTGATAAGTTCCAGGTTTTAAATCCAACAGATATTTGTGTTATCCTTTCTGTTTTAAAAAACAATGCTAATCACTGACTCAACTGACTGACTGCTAATCAAAAACGATATTTGTCGACTAGGGGCAAACTTTAACCCCCCGTTTTTTGTATCCCTACTATGATACTCCTTCCACACACTCAAAGATTAACTGGAAGAGATCTGTTAAAGGGATAGGTTCGCTTTTGTATCTCTTTTTGTAATTTATATTTTTTGTACAATAAAGAATTTATATACATCCATACTCTAAGTACCTAGTCTTACTTTCATGTACTCTGAACTGTCTTTGTCATGTGACATGCCTGTTTGGTGCAATAAGGCCAGGTCTAGTCTGTCAGCGAATATAGTTCAAATTCAATCACAGCTGATCCCGAACGTATATTGGGACTGCAGTAAATTTTGATAGCATTCATATCCGGCGGTAAATCCGCGTCCCATTAACTACTGCCCTACTCCGAGCTACGTTATAAAACGTTTAGGATATTTGTGGTTGGTACAGTCTAGTGCAAAGATACGGGTACATTCAACTCTTTAAAAGTATGTACCAAATATGTACCGGCATAATAAGGCCACCGCTACATATTTTTGAGGTATAAAACGTTTAGTATATTTATGATTAGTGCAGCCAAGTGCAAAGATACGGGTGTATTCAACACTTTAAAAGTATGTATCAAATATGTACCAGCATAATAAGGCCACCGCTACATATTTTTGAGTGGTTTGAATTTAACTCTGTAATGGAATTCAAGAGCAAAAGGAAGGGTCTACAGAATATTTTGAATATTATATGATTGCAATTTATAATAAGAAACAAAAAAATACGATAGCGGTCTCAGTATTTGACAGTGACCCAATAACTGACGAGAGAAAACAGAAACAAACGAGTAAAAACGAGAAACAATGATGTCAACTACTGGTACAACAACCTACGGATGTCAAGCACTGGGACGGTTATCTTACTTAACCTCATCTAATGTATTAGAGAAGTTAATAAAATGATTTTTTTATTGCAGTTCTTGGAAGAGTGAAGTTTAAATTTAGTTTATTTTTAATTGCCATTGGCTCTTAATTGGCAGTAAGCTGCAGGTGGCAACCAGGTGGGCAACATTTGCTGGTGGCGGCGTTGGGAAAGTCTGGCGCGCGGCCAGGGCTCCGCTGCACCCAGTAGGGCTGTCACTTATGCCCTAATTACAAGCTTTTTACTTTCATTACTAGCTAGCGACCCGCCCCGACTTCGCAGGGTAGCAATCGGGATAAAATGCATGTAAAAACCTTCCCTATAAAAATCTGTAAATGTCAGTGAAAACCGCATCAAAATCCGTTTGGTGGTTAAGAAGGAGAAGGCGGCCGAAGATACACTATAAAAATTACGGACAGACAGGAAAAAAGCGAGTTTACTTTATATTATGTATGTATGTAAAAAAACATAAATGACAAAAAGAGATAGTGATGTACAAAGGCGAACTTATCCCTTTAAGGGATCTCTTCCAGTTAATCTTTGAGTGGATGAAAGGAGTATCATAGCAGGGACCGACAAAGACCAAGAGTTTATCAAAAGTAGTGGAGAATTACCATACAATTTACCTATAAACACATTACATACTAATAATAAATATAATACCCAAATAATAGTAATAATAATTATAATACTTAAAATACATAAACTTACTTAGATATAATTAAATACTTAGAAGTTAAAGGAGTAGAAGGAAAATAACTTAAGGACATGGTGTTAGCCACATTTTCTTTAAGTTCTCTCTAAAGGAGACCACGGAAGGCGACTGCCTAATGGAGGTTGGTAACCGATTCCACATCCTAGCAGAGTGCACCGAAAAAGATTTGGAGTAAGATTTGGAAGAGTTGGAAGGACATGCTAAAAGGAGATTAGCACTCGACCGCAAGCGATGCTGGCTGCCGGCAGCCAGGTAGCTAAAACGATCAGAAAGGTATAGAGGAGCAATGTATAGATATATATTATGTATAGATAAAGATTTATATTCAATTTGCCATTGTTTGTTTGTACGTTCCGTTCGGTTGAAATCTTGAAACTCGATTTTCACTTAGTTTCAGCAGTTAGATTGGCTTAAAATTTGGTATTTGCATGTAGATTCGATGGCATAGCAAGTATTTTTGTGTTAGAGTGGTGGATCGATATTGTAATTTTTTTTTTGTTTTTTTGTTCTATTATGCTAAGTGCAGATAACAAATATAGTTGGCGTGTTCTCATTTCGGAGGCTAAGACTAGCTTCGGGTTTTCAAAGGCCATAGGACAAAGTAAGTAATTTAATGCCTACATAAAGAACTCTTTTATATCTTGTCTTTATTTGCAGAGCCAACCCATTGCGAAGTCTTGCGCATAAAGCCGCTTGAGTCCATGCTAGAATATATCAAGAGACCAATAAATCCATTAATGTTTAGTCTCTGCCATAAATAATAGGCAACCCTATTGGCAGTCAATGGCCGCTGACTCACGGAGTTGCCCCATATTTTCCGGAACTCGATTAATTCGAAACAAATTCGGTACAGTCGAGTGCTCTGTTTGTCTGTGGCTGTCCATCAAGTGTTTGCTTCGTACTTATGGGCTCCTGGTAGGTGTTACGGATAAATGAGGCTATTTTTTTACATTATTGCGGTTAATGGGCTAGCGGGTCATATGATGGTAAGGAACATCGCCGCTTATGGGCGATAGGAGGGGATTTTGGACCTCAGTTACCCTCGCTGACCGAGCGAAACGCAACAAGGCTTCGGCAACTTTACGTAGAGTTTTGTGGGAGTTTTTTTATGGAAAGAGAGGAAAACGTGATCACCGCTATCCTCGGGAACCACAGAAACCTATGAAATTGATGGCCCGGCGCCGTCGACGTGTTAAAAAAATTGCCGACTTGGAAAATCTTATTGGCCAGTCTCGATAGAAGCAACCATTGTTTTTTTCTTTCTCACATTCATCGTGTTCATGATCATATTTAGTTAATTTTTTTGCACATTTGGGTATACCAAAAGGCGGACTTAATGCTAAAAACATTTCCTACTATTACAATTTTACCGCCTTAACTCTTATTAGCTTGATAAACAGCATCTATTTACGGCTTCGATGCAGATACAGTAACATTACAAACCGCATTAAACCCTAGAGCCGCAATAGAAACGTCACACGTTATTCGCTTTGTGTGCCCGCGGTAAACAATGTATCTGGTCCAGTCGCATTATAGATCTATAAATATTCGGTGATGGTGGTGTTTAGACGCCTAATGCTGCGTCTGTAAATGCACGCCTAGAGCTCAGCTAAGTACGTCAAAATTTTCATTTCCTTATTAATTAAAAAAATGTATTGTTACCCCAAAAAAACCATTTTTGAAACTGACTTTGTAAATAAACTGTAAAATTTAATGAAACAGAGTCAAATACGGCATAATTGTGACTCATTATGTAACGTGTCGTATAAGATGTGTTCAGTTATTATCTTTTATTAAAATGCTATTTTATAACCTGGTTTTGAAAGGTTTTTAGTCAAAAATTACGGCTTAATCAAGTAGCATTACGTGTAGTATATTATGATTCTCTTTAGTTTGCTTTTTTTTTATTAAATAGGAAGGAAAACAAGCAAGCACCTGATGGTAAGTGATCACCCCCGCCAATAGACACCCGCAACACCAAGAAGATTGCAGATGCGTTGCCAGCCCAGAGGGCTAAGATGGACTAACTCTTGTGCCAGTAATTACACCGGCTGTCTTGCTCTCCACGCCGGAACACAACAGTGCACTGCGGCTTAGCGGCAGGATTGGCGAGCAATATGGTGGTAGCGATCCGGACGGACCTTGCACAAAGTCCTACCACCCGCATAATATTATTTAACCTTTTAACAACCGATAAGTATATCGGACATGCCCGCGTCGCCACCTACACAAAGACTACATCACGTTTAATAAAAATAATAACACTGCGGCAAAACGAACTTGATATTTTGTGTCTTAAAATGAGATAAATAGCGGTTAAAAGGTTAAACAAAAAGTCAACAGCTTGGAGTTTTCAAGATTTCTCGTTAAGATAAAGCCTACCTTTCTTCCTTGCATAAAGCGCAAACAGCTGTCGACGATTAAACTAGACATAAAGCCGCTTCCCATGCAGAATACACCATATTTTTTCTCGCTTTTCATTCAGTAAATACCGCGCTTTCAGATTAAGCCTGCTTTTCAGGAAGTAATGCCGGTTAGCACGTAACAAAGTACCAGGGTAGCATAACGACGCGGAGGCTGAATGCTGGGTCGCTCCACTGTCAACAACTGGAGCGTGGCTGAGATCTCACGGCTGAGTATGCGTAGGGTTGGCGCGACCGGCTCCGAACAAATTTGGTATTTTATAAGCAAACTAAGTTATAATCGAGGCTTTATGCGTTAAGTAAGGGTTAAAGATATCTTTTTTTTTGTACAACATAGGAAGGCAGTCGGTCACCTGATGGTAAGTGATCACTACCGCCCATAGCAATCGCAGCACAAAGGATACTGCAGGTGCGTTGCCAACCCAAAAGGGTTAAAACGGAATACCTCTTGTGCCAGTAATTTCACTGGCTGTCTTGCTCTCCACGCCGGAACACAACAGTGCAAGTACTGCTGCTTAGCGGCAGGATTAGAGAACAAGATGGTGATAGCGATCCGGACATACCTTGCACAAGATCTTCTTACCATTTGAATCCTCATTCGCATGAACAAAAATGCGCCAAATTGTGTCCGTTGCTATGATCACTGTGCGCATATTGACAGATAATTACTCAAGGTATCAACCCTAGGTATGCAGTTACTATACAGCATGTTCCATCTCCAGCAAGCGACTGAAGGACCGAGTTTCATAAGTTGATATCATCTGTTTAGAAGTTGAATTGCAAAATAACTTTCTATGCGGCATCTGCTTAAACAATCACTTTGGACTTTCATAGAGAAAATATACACTTAGCTGTTTTATTTAATTAAAATTTTAGTCCAGTTAAGAACAACATTTGTTTAACACTTAACAAAACATAACATCGTGTTACCTGATTTATATATAAATGGCAACGTCTCAAGCTTGATTTAGTGTGACGCTCTGGTTTTCAATATTTCCTACCAGCTTTTCGCTTCGTCGATAACAAATAGCAATTTGAAAATTAATAATCTGCATTATAAATACGGAACAAATTAGCTTGCTACTCCGCGAAACCAGTGCTGTGCAAAACCGTCCGCAAAGTCCGTCTGACATAGGTATATTCATTCAAAACCCATCCTCTTACGCTTCCACACGAAACAACATATATCGCACAGACTCGACTATCAACCACCACCATTTAGTTAAAGCAACACTGTTTACGCGCGTTTCGCCTCTATACGAGGCATTAATCAGATCAAGTAGTACGACCGTTCGCCACTTAAACGAATGGCATACACAAGTATCGAACAAGTACAAGAGCGAGCGAGAGAGAGAGAGAGAGAGAGAGAGAGCTAGTAGCGAAGTTCGTACTACTGGTACTACTAGTGTTTATTGGTGTTAGTTTATAATTGAGTCTGTCGTGTTATATATGTATGTAAATTCTTTATTGTACAAAAAAAAACATAAATGACAAAAAGAGATAGAGTGATGTACAAAGGCGAACTTATCCCTTTAACGGATCTCTTCCAGTTAACCTTTGAGTGGATGAAAGGAGTATCATAGCAGGGACCGACAAAGACCAAGAGTTTATCAAAAACAGGGAGAATTACCATACAATTTACCTATTTAATATACATAATATATATGTTTTTCATGTGGAAGTATACAAGAAAGGGGGTCTTTGCATGAAAAATAGAAATTTCACGCAGACTCAACTGTTTTGCACCTGCGTACACAGCACTGGTTTCGCGGAGTAGCAAGGTAATTTGTTTCAATTTTTTTATATGGACTTTCGCATATTGACGCCTGAATTTAGATTTGTTTAAATGCTTTTTTAGTTGCATATGTGAAATAATATACACGCATATATAAAAACTAGTAAAAAAACCCCCTTTGCATTAAATACACACTCACTTATCAGAAACTGTGTCCGGAAATTGGCCCTCAAACGTTTTATAAAAACACTAAACTTATTGCCATGAATTAGGCCAAAAACACCTCTATAGCAACGCGATAAGGACCTATACTTTCCCCTTTTTTCATATGACGTGCATTGGCGTCGATGGCGTAACAGCTTCCTTCCTGATGACACCTGATAGCTCGCTGTTTAAGTTAAAAGTTTGGCTTTTTAGAAAGAAATACTACTAAAAAAAACATCCTGACGAATTGAAAACCTCCTCCTTTTTTTGAAGTCGGTTAATACAATAGAGTTAATAGAAAATACGTAAACATGCGAGTAAGAACGAGAGACATGATTAAAATGTTATATAATGACAACACAAAGTTAACATTGTATAAAAATGAAGTTAATGGTTAAAACATTAGTATTCCGCAATAAATTTATCACAAATTTAATGATTGTTATTGCTAAAGCAATTTATGTTTCTGTTGTTATTATAATTATTACTTGTATTATTAATTTTGTTTGCTTAAAGTGAGAGTACTCACTTAAATGAGGTTGACGAAAAGATAAAAATATATTTTATGTATATATCACTTACTCAATTATTATTATTCTTCAATTGTGATATGTTATTTAGATGGAAAAAGTGACCGCCATTTGTATGACGAACGCTTTTTGAGGTTTGGTACAGAATCCCTTAAGGATGCTCATAGACTGGAGCATTCACTTGTAGTAGAACGTCGAACATCCGTCGTTTTTAAACGACTGCACGCTGCTCGCTGTTTTTTTTAATTAATTTTGTCAGCTTTGTTACATTCGTTAGGATACTTTTTAGTCTCATTACAAGGGAGTGCTCAAGTCTAACAGTACCTTTACATATGTATCTTTCTTATTGTAGAGTTACACATTACGCAGACTGACTCAACAAATAAAAACCGCGCGTTTAATGGAAGCAAAATTTCTAAATAGCGATGCTTCCAATGTGAATTCTCAGAAATTTCTAGACGTTCATCCTTCCCTTTCGAGAACATTCCATAACTTTCCCATCCCTTTCGTGGTAGCCCAGGGAGGTTATTCT
Source organism: Ditula angustiorana (assembly GCA_963691745.1). Taxonomy (NCBI): domain Eukaryota; kingdom Metazoa; phylum Arthropoda; class Insecta; order Lepidoptera; family Tortricidae; genus Ditula; species Ditula angustiorana. The sequence continues at coordinate 1,339,040 of OY829480.1, read as the reverse complement.
TTAAGCGTAACAGCAACACGTTCGACGCCGGAACGGCACCCTGTCTTGCTCTGTCCTCTAGCGCTAATACGAATGAGTGAGACAGCGATGGCTCGTAAGCCGAGCTCGACGCTGATGTGCTTAAAGAATAACGAAGCTGTTGGCAGCTTGCCTGCAAATATCATTCCGTATGTTTTTCATTTATCCAGACCACAATCATTCATATTTTAGTAGATAAAGTGTCCATGGGCCTAATTGGATAATCCAATAGCCTTCTATTGGATTAAGCCTTCTTGGAGAAACAATTTGGAAAGAAAGCAAAAGTTGGCAAACGTGTATGGTGTAACACAGAGTGTCCCTAAAACTAACTATAAAACAATGGGAAATGATAGGGCGACTCAAGACCTACATTCGGTGCTACGAACCCGCTACGGGTTCTCAGTACGAAGAGGATTTTTGCTACAAAGCGGGTAATTGCGGCTACGAGCTACGAGTGTAGCACGTAGCGCTACAAGGCAGTGAAGGTGTTAAGTAATTTCGAACTCACTAAAATATCATAGTTTTTGAGATAATGGCACTTTTATAAAACTCAAGGTTTTTGATTCCTTGAACCAGTATTTTGAATGCTACGACTGCAGATTTTGATTTTTTTTTAAATCGTTTTTTGCATATTTTTAACATAAGACTACCGTGAGACTCGGACATATTAATAAAACGGATCATTCACGTATTTTTAAGTCGAGAAATGCCCGACGGATGACGGACTGGTCCGAAACAGTTGGCCATTTCTCGACCTAAAAGTACGTATGTGATCCGTTGTATTTATATGTTTTTGCATAATGTTTTTAAAAATTGTGCTATCGAATGTAATTAAACATTTTTTATAGCATTAAAAATAGTTTCGTCATCCCTGACATTTAGACGAATTATCAAGGTTAGTGAGTCAGTAGACTGTTTATTCATCACGAATGAAAGAAAAAAAGTAAATCCAAATAGTACCAACTTGCGTAGCTAATCCCCAAACTTTTATGCATTCAAAGATTACTTTTTATTTCTGAACTCCAATGAGCAGATTGTTATTTTGCGGAACGCGTAATTTTGTTTACGGCCTCCAAACGTCAAAACACGTGAATTGATCAAATACGGAATTTCACTTTGCAAACGAAAGCAAAGCAGAAGTCAAAGTACTCGTAAATCAAAGTCGTGAAGAAATGAGGGAACATAACGAGAATAACTGTTTGTTTGCGTTTCCCATTAACCTGCGTCTACTGAAACAATGCTTGAGTCATTTCCGGTTCGTAGATTACCTATAAGAGAATAAGATATTACGAGTATGTGTGACTGAAACATTGCATTTTCTTTATATCTTTATTTTCTTCACATAGTATAAAATTAAGACGCTTTTCCTTCCTGTCTGTCTGGCTTGTCTGTGTACTCTCGGCCGCCTTCTCCTTCTAAGCCACGCAACGGATTTTTACACAGTTTTCACTGTAATTTAGGGACCTTTTTATTGAAAGTTTTAATGTACATTACATTTTAATCGTACCCCTACGAAGCCAGTTCTGAATAATAAATGATCAGAATCAATGACGAACATGTACTTCGAGAAGAGGTCTGTGATCAGATGATAGATCAGTGGTGTCAGATTTTATACATTTCAATAATTCAGTAATCAATTGGACTTCGGTCCCCAGGCATATCACCCGCCTGGAGAGAGATCTCTCTATTGCAATCTACCTCTACATTGGTGACCCACGACAATGAACAAGAACGCAACCTTCGACGACGCTCAAGACGAAGACGCAGCCTCACAGCAAGCCAGACTACCGCACTGTGCACCACTAGCATGCTGCTATGTCTCCATGCCTGGTGTCTACAGTGTGCAAACCTTTCTCCTACGTCTACTGCTACGCTCGCCAATGAGGATCCTGAGCAGCAGCAACTCAACTCCACAACGCTCTCCGACACGGATCTGAGCAACAATGCTCGCCAACGAGGCTCTGAGCAACCAAGCAACTGGCACTTGCAAGCGCCCACATGACACACAGAAAAAAAAAATACTACATAATTATAATGTGTCAAAAGTTAACCATTCCATGGCGAAGCAAATGAAGAGGCACTAAGTGAGTAATAACCCTCTTTCTGCCCTGTAAACCGTTCGAACAAAATAAACTATTATGCACTTACAGCCTAGACTTGCAATGTAGACCAAGCTTCATTTCCGCAAGTCAACTCGCTTATCTTCTTGTTTTGTTCAAGTTGATTTACTCAAACTTTGAGCTCAGCGTCGAGCTTTGCAGAATATCGAAGGAAAACTCTGGAAATTGGATGAAGGAGCGTCGATGTTGGTTTTGTAGAGCGTATCGCAATATTATAGTTATCGGAGAAAGATATTTAAAAAAAACTTTGTTTTGCACTTTCGATCACGATTTTCAAAGGTTCGTAGATGCATCATCGTATTATGGTTATGCAGCATTTTTCAATAAGCTCTGCATTTTAAGAGGAGTGTGAACTCAGCCGCAAAAAACGCTTCCCATACAAACGGCGATAACGTTTTCCACCCTCTAAACCTTAACCTATGAGAATGATTTTTTTGGTATGTTATCATTATGCCTTAGAACTAGGTTTTTATGTTGTGATTTTTTAAATATTCTGCATAGATTTGACAATATCTGCATTTTAGGAGTTTCATACAAAACAAAAAAGCGTCAATATTTACGAAACTATTAAGAAAATTAAAAAAATCAACACATACAAACCTAGTTTAAGGGCATACTGACAACATACAAAAAAATAATGTCTATAGGTTAATGTTTAGAGGGTGGAAAACGTTATCGCCGTTTGTATGGAGAGCGGTGGGTTCACACTCCTCTTAATACTTTTGTTACTATTGATTTTAGATCAAATGTTACAGCTCCAAGAGGCTGGCTTTTCACCAGAGCTGTGGAAGGTAGCTGAGCGGGAAAAAGAAAAAGGAAATGAGAAATGCATTCTGCAAGTAGGCCGCATAGGCTCTTTGACAGGTCTGTTTCTGGCAGCACTTCGGAAAATGAAAAAAACTGCCAAGAAATCTCGCATGAAACTCGCCCGGTTTTGGGCAAGTTTTAGAGAATCTGAACGCTCGAAAAAAAACGTTGGCTCACTTGAATATTGGGTTAAGTAAAAATTATAGAGCCATTTTTTTATAGGCGTAGAAGCTGGCCTTTTAATCCGGCTCTAGTAAATAAATAATAAATAAATATCTTGGTACAATTAACTCTAATTAATCTAGTTTCAAAGTAAAGCTTGTACTATGCCTAACATTTGCCCCTCGTGGAAACCGAATTCATAACCTCTAGCTTCGAAGTCAGAAGCATCATTTTATCATTTTGTTGCATTAGTTCTCCAAATTTTAATTATTCCATATATTATTCTGCGCTACAGCTGTAATTTCATTTGATAAAGAAATAAAACAGATCTAACCTAACGTATATTTTGTACACTAAATACGTAAAAGTTTTCCTTTATCAGAAAATGTGTTTCGGAAAAATTATGCATTCGGACAAACGGTATTCGGGATTTGGTGATCCGTCCTAGGGACATCGACCCCTGTCCCGGGATATGAAGTGATACATCATTCATGCGGCTCTGGTACATACAACTCACCCCTTTAAGTGGCGGTAGGGGGTTCAGAGAGCGAGCGAAGGGATGCTGTGTTTCGGCATGAAGTCAATAAAATTAAGGTTAGCTCTATATTGTTTGTCATACGTGTTCGTCTGAACTTTAAAGGGTTTAAAAATATATCTAGAATCGAATTCTAAAATAAAGAGTAAATATTTTTTTGCAAAGGCAATGAATATGAACTCCGGTCATAAAGCAATGACGCTTTTTGTTTGTTTGTGAGGGTTTTTCTGGATTTGTCCTGTTTGTTATTTATTTATTCATTTAATTAATGTAATTGCATAAAAATAATACATATATATACAGAAAACGCGGACTTAATGCCTTATGCCATATATACCAGAACCTCCTGTTTTTAAGTCGCCTGTTCGTTTAGGATAGCTAATGAAACGAATTTGTATCCGGAACCAGAGGTGATGTGATTCTCTAAGCACAACAGGGACAAGCAAGTTGTCTCACTCACTCGCGATAGCGATTATAATGCTTGAGCGCGATAGAATGCTACCTTGATGTCGAAGTCAGCGAATCACCCTCCTGACCAGCATTAAGAATGGGGGCGTAATCCGTGCAAGCGCACACTAATGACTCGGTTCGGCAAAGACTTGCGAAAATTTATCGTGTAATCTTCTACCTGCTATACACGTATTTTATAAGTAAATGTCAGGTTATTAATTAATAAAATCAAAATTATGAGATAAAACACAACTATATTTTAGTTACTGAAAATCGAGTGCGCGACCACTGAGCTCACAACAATAGGACAAACTGCTCGCCAATCAGACTGTTGCATTCACGTGCATCGAGACCAATAGGCAACAAAAGGCTTAACGCATCGCCCATCCCGCCAATGGCTGCGCTTGCCAGATGTCAGCAACATTTGGTAACAGAGTTAGCAAACTTGTTTTGTTCGCGATCAAACGTTCTACCACTGTGTTTGGTAAACAATAAAAAATCAAGTCATTTTGTCAACGTGTGCTTCTTTCTTATTTTGGCAAACAGAAGCTTCATCCGCTCTCTCCAGATGTGTCCCTCTTTCATGCATTCCCATCGATTTCAAATACTTTCAAATTGCTCCCTCCCCCGTTTTACCTCCCTCTCGACCTAATTCCCTTTATCTTCTCAAGACTGTTTCTTAAGCCCCCTTTTACACAAAGAACCCCTTTGATGATTATTCCTGATACGACCATTCACTTTGACAGTCTCCTACGTATTTACATCATTTCAAACTTAAAGTTTAAAACGAAAGCAACGGGGATCAATTAGGATTATAATACCCTTTAAAACGAACATGCGAGCATTTAGAGACTTATACTCAAGAACTGAGGCACAATTTACTCTGAATGTAACATAGAATCTTGATGCATGGAGCGGAGTCGAAGGCGACGGCGAAGTGCTCTAGGCCTGACACTTCACTCGAGGGAGGATCAAGTGGTGGTTGACAGCATTGTGCCGTGCGATCACACGGCTATGGCTAAAGTTTATCAGTTGGCTTTGCTGTCTTTAGCTCAATTGCATCACTTGGTTTTATTGTCTAGGGTTTTGCTGTATTGTAGCACACGTTTCTCTGTTCGCTTATTTAATAATTATAGCGTTTGCCGGCAACGTAGTACGCGTGGAATTTGAAAGTAGGTATCATCTCGGCTTCTAGGTAGCGTATCAGAATGAAGTATGTTAAGTTTAAATTTCTTTAGTTCTTCAAATCAGATTTAAAGTTAGACCTCTAGCAATACAATTGTCGAAATCGCATCCAATGTCGTGCGGCAATGTATGTGCGTACAAACATAAGGACTTCGTTAAAGGGCGATTGTTGTAAATTATCCTAAGATATTTATTTGTTTCTTTATTGTATTATGATATAATTTTAAGAGAATAATAAAAAGACAATGTTTCAATCATTAATACAGCCTGCTCCGAACTCAACCGTAACCGCTGTGAGATCCGACCGACATTCAAAACTCCGAAATCGCTCGTATTCTGGGTCGCCTCGTAAACAACGCGTTTTGTCTCACTTTATATCATTTTATCTCGCATTATGTTTTATTTATCTCACTTTATGTTTCATTGTCGGAAATACGGCGGAAAATTGAGAATTATGAGCGTTAACTTCACGTCGGGGAACATCATTCAAATGTAGACTTTAAGGCTACGAGTATCGTGTATATAGCCAAAGCTGATTTCACACAAGGGCAGAATAGTGAGGCAGAATAGTGAGGCAGAATAGTCGAACAGAACAGTTATGGTGGCCACACACGAACACTTTTAACTGTCAGTATTGGTTTTGACGGTCCGTTAAAACTGTTCAGTGAAAAGTGATCGTGTAGCCCGCATAAGGAAGACAGCGTTTGAATATAGATCAGTCAGCTAGCAGCTAGCACAAAACATGGCAATCAGAGAATCGAACCCGGAACTACCTTCGTAGTGAGGATATTGTATGTATATGTCACTGTTCTTTACGTTGTCGTGGTTTTAAAAATATTAAGACATCAAACCAAAACAATAAATGCGTTTCCCGGATCAAACTATACGCGAGTACCTACATCAAAGCAGTAGGTAGTACCTAGGTACAAAAAGCGGCCGTCCCCGGAATCCACTTCATTCGACCCCGCACAAAGCCTTTGTCCCGGACTATGTTAATTCGCCCGACCCGGCTGTCGGGGTATTTGTATAGGAAATGTTATGATTATCTCCTGTCACCTCTAACACTTGTATTCATGTTGAAAGTTTATCATTGGATTCCTCATTTTCGGACGAGTAGCTGTCCTTTTCTGACTAGTTTTGTGGAAGGGCAGAAGGAGGGAAAGATCTGATCTGAGTACTTTAAACAGGAGAGTAAATAACATTTTTCTATGTCAACATTTCAACAATCTCACGCGTTTCCGTAAGGCGAGAATGTGGACAAACGAAAACTCGTCATTTTATAGAAGCGGGCGATTTCTCACAAAGAAGATTTTTGAGTTATCAATTATAAAAGAAATAAGCTGCTGAGTTTCTTGCGGTGTTTCTTCTCAGCAGACTCTTACATTTTTCGACTAAGAAATTAAGAAATGTTTACCTATGCACTTTGTTAGCTTAATTCATTAAAATATATTATTTATTTAAATAAGTGTTTAATTTTTCTTTTTAGGTAAAAAATGGAATCCTTGTTCAAGCTTACTTGTATGACCAATTAAGTTATTTATGTAAAAAAAATCTCGATAACTGCGATTATAATTCTAGGCCTGTAAAATCTGAAAGGCTGAAGCGGTTCTTACAGTAGGTAGTTCATGAAATATCCATTGTCTTAACATGGCAGTAAATTTTGCATGGCACGTTATATCTGAAAGTAAATACAAAGGCAATATCAACAGTATGTTATGTCTTGTAAATATTGGCATAAGTCACGGACTGCAGTCGGACAGCCGGCGCCGGACGCCGGTTGTCCGGACCGGATGCCGGACCGGATAGCGACCGGAGCCGGGTATGGCTGCGGCGCGATAGCACCTCGACAAACGTTAGGAGTTCCGGGAGTATTTACCTTAACTTGTATTTCCGTGTAGCTCACCCGGTGCGTTTTCAATTTTAAAGAAAGAAAGTATCTTATTGCCACATTAAAGTAAGAAATAGAAAAAGAGCATGAACTTATTTAACTTATGACTTCAACTTTAATTTATGAAGGAGGAGCTTTTACCCGCGGCAAATTGCAGTAGGTTGACGACTCGCCGCACGCCCTCTCGTTCGCCCTCGCTGTATCAATTTAATTGAAAACGAATGCAGCGCAACCCTAACGTGTCGACGCGAGTAGCGGGGGGAAGGCGGACGCGGGCGGGCGCGCTCTTTTCGACGCGAGCCGCCTGGCGAATGTGTATTAAATAAAACGAACTTTTTGAGCGTGTTAATAAAGTTGGAATTCGTTTAATCGCGGTCGAAAAAGAGAAGTTTACGTTAGTACTATTATGTATTCTGTGATTCTTAGTGAACGATACGCCGTTAAGTTACAAGGATGTGGCTTTGTTATTAGTTAAATGAGTCTTTTAACTAAAATGTCTTACCAACAGGAGTTCAAAGTACCAGGGCAGCATATCTCCCAAGAGTTTATAAATATTACACGCGGACAGCGTCAGTCAGCGCACGAGATAAACCGGCGCATTGTGTCGAAACGGCCCCTTCTGCCGAAATGTAATCACATCAGGTCACGTTTGTATAACATAACCTGGTTCTTGGTTTAGGGATTTTTAGGATTCCGTACCGAACCTTACTACTAAACCTTCCCCAATTTAAGGAAAGTAAATTTTGTCGTTTCATTGAAGTAAAATATTTCTACGTGTAGCGCGTTTTCACTATAAGCAATTATTTTTACCATTCTAAGTGTAAATTTTGGTCTAGTTTTTTTTTGTATTAACTATTTCTCTATTAAATCGAAAAAAAAATGCATAGCATTAACATTACGAAATAAACAAACTTTTAATTTGGCAAATGAAAAATCCTATTCCATTATTTTACTATATTCTTATTTCTTAAGTACTCTGTGTCGGCATCGTGTTCATTATCCTAGCCCACGCACTATCCACAGTGTTAGGTGGTGTTATAAATGTTATAATTGGAAAACAATGTTTATGTTTACAAATCTTTATAACCTGTCACTCAACGTTCACGTAAATGTCGAGGCATTTAGCGATAACCGTTAAACTAACGGCACCATTTGAGATCAGCCCGAAACTACTTAACATTCGGAGCTCTAAATGTCAGAGTAAACTTTAAAACGTTTTCAAATGCGTTGCGAGCAATGTTTTATTGTGTTCAGAGTCTTTGTTTTCCTCTGATTGGCGTCCAAAGTTACTTTTGCTCGTAGCTGACGCGTTGGATGTAAATCATGCTTTATGGTTATCCGAAATACTTTGCTGGAGACCAAACAAACCTTGTATTTAAATTGAAACAAGCATTGAGACGTCGCAGCGATTGACTGCGCGTTCAAGTATCAGAATTTTCTGGTTTCACAAATTTTGAATATTACGAAGGTATTATTTTTAGTTTGTGTTTGTGTTCTGTGCCTTAACTACCACAAGTATTCATCACCACTGACGCAACCCGTAGTGGCGAGGGGTTTACCCGTGCGTCACACAATGCGCGGCGGGCGCACTATCAATTAGTTCCCCTCGGCTTTGATGCCGCAATGGACATGACTGGCTAGAATTTGACGTGTTGATGAATGCTAGGGGAAGCGGTCGGTTTATTTTAGAGCTAATCATGGGAGATGAACGTGTTTTGTTGATTATTTGGTGGTTTAAGTACCGGGGTTAATACAAATACAATATACACCCCATATTGTAGTTGCATTAACCCCGGAACTTAAACCACCAAATAATCAACAAATCTATGGTAGCTTTCGTATCATGTCTGGTTCATTAAGGGTACAGCTTTAATTTTAGGGTTATTTTAAAATGTCTATTTGCGCAACTTTGTTGGCCGCTATCACTACTGAATAAAGAATTTTTGTGGGAATCATTAGATTTTTCACCTTAAATGTTTTTTTCACTGACCGGTCTCGCGACCAGGTTATCCAGACTGACCCTAACTAGATGTGAACTCGTAGCCCCAACGAGATTCAAACTCGACGTAGCCTCTAAGTGGGCTTGCGGCCTTACACTACAATAAAATTCATAAAATTTTCAAGCAACATTATAAGTTACATAACGATAACTTGACTCACATAACCTTCCCCAACGAAGCCTTATTTATAGGCTTTATGGGTGATAAGATATGGATTAAGTAAAGTTAAAATAACGCTATTTTACAAGTGATATTTAGGACTGCGGGCAAAACGAAGGTATTTTATCAGAGCGGTGCTATAAATGAAGTATTTGGACTGTTAATCGACTTACAAACTGCTTTCCACAAACGAATGCCGAACCCGATCATTCGCTTCGATCCCGCCTAACCCAGCAGGGCAAAACTTTCAGTGCTTGAGAGGTTCTCTTATTACTTTATCGTACTTTTGGCAGATTGACGTTTGTGGCCATGTCGTGATTCTCGGTTATACCGTTCTACTGGGATTGTTTGGGGATGAATGTTGGGAATATTGTAATATTAAATGCAAGCAAATTGGGACTATAGCATAGCTATGACACTATAACCCAACATGATTCTAAGAATCATTCAGTATTTGAGTAACTGCGTTGGAATTATTGGAAGTAGTAGTTCGTACAGACCTATCAAAATTTAGGGAAAGAGTTTTGGCCTACGAATATTATGGATAGGGGCAATTGAAAGCGCCTAAATAGAGCATATACTTAGAACAAACATTTTTCCTTTTGTTTCGGATGAATTTATGAATAACTCGTTTCTTTTTCCCGAAACACGACTGATGTTCGGCCAACCTGAACTGAAGTAACAATACTGTACTACTGAAAATTAATACTAAATTGTATTCCACTGATATAAAGTTCATTTTAATAGTACACGGACAGTACATTGTCTCGAGTCTATTTCGGATCGCAGTATTTGTTTGTGTACGAGCGTCTGTAGTTTCCATCTCACGTCATGATTTGTTTTTCTCGTTGACTAGCTGCGTCCCTGTCGTACTAGTTTAGATAGAGAAAGACGCAATAATGCGGATCCCGGTTAGCTAGACATGCTGAGGTTGGTCAACAGTTTTCAGTTGATTTATCGTTATCGGTCGATAAACTTGTACTTTGATCGCGTATTTACGGCTTTGTCAGTTGGTTTAGGAACTGTTTATTTTCCATCCAACCTTTTGACATCTTCAAATTAGATTTGAAAATTCGATCTTAGATCACAGTTATTCTTGAAACCTTTTGTTTTTAAAATGCTTGATACAATTCAATTTTCGCAATGTGGGAGGTATCATACTGACATAGCGCAGGACAGCGCACTTTACCAATGAAGTAAGAAAAACTAAAAAAAAACTTTTTTTCATAATGGATCAGAACTTGAAAAAACGATACAGCGGTTGCATGAGTTGCATAGTTAGGTATCCAGGGTCAGTCATAACACTTAAAATGTGACTTCCTGAGTTACACAGGCCAAGTTTACGGGTGGTAGGACCTTGTGTAAGGTCCGTCCGGATCGCTACCACCATCTTGCTTGCTTATCCTGCTGCTAAGCAGCAATGCTTGCACAGATGTGTTCTGGCGTGGCGAACAAGACAGCCGGTGCAATTACTGGCACAAGAGGTATTCCATTTTAGCCTTCTGGGTTGGCCACGTACCGGCAATCTCCTTGATGTTGAGATCATCTATGGGCAGTGGTGATCACTTACCATCAGGTGATTCACTTGCTCGTTTGCCTTCCTATATTTTATAAAAAAAAAGTTTGTCCATAGTATGAATTTTGATATTTTTTAACCTTGCAGGACACTTTGGCAGGCTATAAATGGGTATACCCCAAGGAGGTTTTTGTTCGTTTATCCACGCTAGTAATTTCTTAAGTTTATGGGGCACTGACCGCTAGCCTATCCGGCTATCCACCCCGTAGCAGGTTTCTACCCCGCTGGGCCCTACAAGGTTGAACTCTGGAGTTACTACAGCCGTGACGCGGGCGGACGTTGTAAATCGGCGCGCGCGCAGTGGGCAGAGACAACTATAATTAGCGCGCCTGCTTCATGTCCGCGCTTTATCGGTTCCGGGGCTTTGTCGATGGACAGAGGTGGAGAAACTAATGATAATGACGTCATACAGTTTTAGGCAAAATTTTGTCGCTTCTAGCATCATGGGCCCGTAGATTAAGTGCAAATTATATATTGCGATGAAATTTACAATGTAGGGGTTAAAGAGGGCGAAAAATCGAACTAGCTAGTTCTCGTTTCTAAGAGAAATTGTTTTCTACGATTTTACAATTGCCCTGAGCACACAGAGTTGTAAAGTTTTTTTGTACAAAAAAATGTACAAATAAAATTACATTACATGTAAATTACATTCTAGAGAGAACCTAGAGCTCGTTGGATTAGTTACTGAAATAAAACAGCACCTCAGCCCCTTTTGATGACATTTGCATGTAAAAACTAGCGGTCAAAAGGTATCACGAATTAACCACTCCAACCAAATAGCTAATTAAAAAAAATCCACGAAGAATCCTTGTGACATGACACAAAAGCCACGATAGTCCAAAAAGCGATCCGCGGTTTCACTAAAACTGTGGAATAAAACATCAAATGAAACGTAACATAAAAAGCTTTATGCGTTGTTGTAAAACGTCGGGCGACGCGGCTGCGATGTGAGCGAACTTAAAGCTCACTGTGAGTTATATCGACTGCAAAAAAGGAGCTTTTGAATAGAACATTTACAATTATTACTATTACTATAATGAATACAGCTTCTAAAGACTTACCGCCTTTTCCTTAAAAATTTAAATTTTTTAAAAACTAAATGTTTTGTCCGTGTCATTAGAGGTTAAACGTCCCATTGGCAGATAAAGACATAACACATGTTTAATAGCATTGGTTTAGCAACGTTTATAGTATTTTATGCAACTGCTATATAATGAGAGGCCTTAAAACACAAGTGTGGTTTTATGAAACGAGCGTCAGCGAGTTTCATATTAGGATCACACGAGTGTTTTAAGGCCTAATTATATACAGTTGCATACATTACTTTATCTACACACATATCATAACTGCAAAAAACCGTAACAGCAAAAAACCAATAAACGAGTGACAACAAGTATGGCGGCAATTCTATCTATCCGTCAAGACGAACGTTTTTTTAAATCATAGACAAACGAATGAAGTCCCTATTGTCATGTCACTCGAGATCAAATGTCGTGGGTTTAAATTAAAAAATCATACTGAGTTGACGTTTCGTATCGATAACTGTTTTAATATCTATGGATACTAGAATTGAAACCAACTTGAATTTTGACAGCTGTCCCAAATTTAAATTCATAACGTCAGAGATATCGGTAATGTGATCACCAATAATCACAGACTACTAAGAGATACTACCCAATAAAGAACAGATTTACCTACTATCACAGACAAGAAAATTCTTATAATAACATTGGTTGTAATAATGCTGGTCATTTTCTATGGTTTTTGAACGCGTTATTGAGCATTTATGATATGTGTGTAGATAAAAAATATACTTAAACTTCTGCGTTCTTAAAAAATCAACTATCTATCACCGTTTAAAGATGGGTTTAAACGGCTCGAGACAAAACTCTCCGTCGAACTTTCGACATAGAGTATGGTACTGTCATATGGTACTAAATGTGTATGAAGAGTAACGTTTGTTCAATATTTTTGGCTAGGTACGGATAGAACATGTCCTGGATTAAAACATCAAATACTTTTTATCCCGTAAACTGCATACAGATAAATATAACGCGGGCGCAACCGCGGGTTAAAATTCGTGTTTTGATAAACAGCACAATTGTACCGTGTCGTTATCACTTTAACGTAAACAGCTGGTTAAATTTAACCTTCAATGAACTTTTCTATTTTCGTATGCTGTTCCGACATGTTTGCGAACTTAATATAGAACCTCGCGTGTTTGTGAACCACTATAGATGGAAACTAAACGTTTGTACAGTCAGCACAAATAGGTGAACATTCACTAGGTTCGAAACCTTCACGGTTCGCTGGCGTATCCCGTTTTCCATATATTGGCAACGTATTGTACAGTCAGCGTCAAATATATCAGAGCGGGCAAGGTGGTCAAAAATATCTGAACACGCCCGAGCGTATTTAACAATAGAGTCAAGTTCAGATATTTTTGACACCTTGCCCGCTCTGTTATATTTGACGCTGACTGTACTAAATAAACTTAGCAGACCATTAAAGAGAATTGAGATAAATTGTCTATGCTCCAAAGGGATAGGTATAATTTCAACTTCATAGTGCATAGCATAGAAATAGTATAGCATAGAAAGAGTATTAAAATGGAAAGCGATATTTTATTAGCTGATCTCTTTACTTTAAATGGCAATATAATGTGCCATAAAGAGATGACTGCATACTCTAAACTCCTCTTCAATTAACACCCTGTACACAATCAATAGACAAAATGGTTACCTTTGGTTATGGTAATGTTTACATTAAGGTAGTATAATCTACGTTTTTCTTATTAATTTGCAGGTTTTACTACCTTGACGCGCCCAAAGGTAACCATTTTGACAGTCTTGGCTATATCCATGCTTTAGTCCTTCATCCAAGGTGCGTAGTATATGCCTTCCTTTCGAAAAATGACACTTTCTCGCAGTTCCGTCTTTAATGTGTGTTCGATTACCTGTACTGTACAACAGATTGCACTGTTGAGTGCACACGTAGGCAGAACAGTCCGTTGTTACCTAAAGAGTGCCGCAGCTGAAAATCAGCATTGTGACTCGCGACAGCATATGCTGAGCTGCGGCCTTTTTGACGTTGGCCAACAACCATTTAAAAAAATATTTTACTTGTTTTGTATAGTTATTAAGTTTATTTGATGTTGTTGTCTTATGATTCAAATAAATGTATTTTATTTATTTCTTTCTTTATAAAGCAGTAGAGCACAGTACTAATACAATTTGAACGGTCTCAGCAATCTCAGCCTGCGTTCAAATTGTATTAGTACTGAGCTGTAAACTGCCTCATTGTTCTGTCTTTTTTTTATGAAATAGGAAAGCAAACAAGCAAGTGGGTCACCTGATGTTAAGTGATCACCAACGCCTATAGACATCCGCAACACCAAAGAGATTGCAGATCTATGAGTTGCCAACCTAGAGAGCATTTGTCTATGTGTAAAATCAGCATACCGTTAATAAAATAATGAATTTCAGTTTCATAACAGTTGCGTAACGATTTATATCAGTTAAGTAACGATTTCATTACTAAACTGATATGCATCGTTTCAAAACAGCGCAATTACTGGCACAAGAGGTATTCCATCTTAGCCCTCTGGGTTGGCAACGTCTTCAATCTCTTTGTTGTTGCAGGTGTCTATTAGGCAGTGGTGATCACTTACCATCAGGTGACCAACTTGCTTGTTTACCCTTGTATTTCAAAAAAAAACTGTTACGAAACTGCGCCATTTACACGTTTCTGTCTGACTAGTGTCATAGGAATGGGACGCAGATAGAGATAAACTCTTGGACAAGTCATGTTAGGGTCACTGATATTAATTATTTCAGTGATGTGTTTGATGTTTATTGGCACACAAGCTAGTTATAGTCCCGGGAACGTGTCCGAGTGCCGTGGGCTGAACAACGCCGTGACTCGGTCACATTCCACGTTTAACGACCGCGTCGCGTCACGTGGCGATCTGATTGCAATTGGCGATCAAGTGATCGTTTCTCGAATCAATCGAATAAGCATTGTTGTTAAAGCGGTTTCAAAGTCAAAGAAAGCATTTAATACGTGCTAGCGATTCACACCGGCTTTGCACGGGTACAATTGGAATGTAATGTAGGGGAGACCGGGGATGGTTGACCAAATTTCAGCTTAAGCGTTTATATTTTTGTTTCTGTAGGGTATATTATTATGAAAAGAAGTTCAAGTAATAGACAAACTATTAAGCTTTGGAAAAAAATGGCAAAAAGCTCGCAATCAACTACGACGTAATGTATAATCTCGATTTTATAGAATAGAAAAAACGAGTCAACCTACCCCATGCCTGGGGTAGGTTATTATTAGAGCAAAGTCTAAGGAGAAATAGGATAAAAGGTAGGTACACACAATAATGCATTACTCATTTTTTTTATTAAATAAAACAGGCGATTTTTCGACAATTTAGTTTAATATTATATTAATTATTATTCATCTTTGGGGTTTCTTCCTCTATTAGTCTTTATTTTGAATGTCTGCATGGTTCTGAAACAACACCAACTTTTGGATGAATTTTTAAAATCTTTCTTCATTTCATACTATGGGTATGGGGGATGGATTGACTAGGTGGTCAACCATCCTCGAGTCACCTTGTAATTTTTAACCGCGTGTCGTAACCTCAAAACTGCGACGTAATAAAAAGGAATGAGCAAGAATCAAACGTTCGTTATGAATGCTTTGACAATCAATAACAACGAACAAAAAGGGGTTATTACAAACAATATTACGACAAAAATAATTACTTGCATGTGTAGTATAGTTCTTCAATATTAGGCTCTTTTTCTTTAATGAAACGCGTACGCGACGCCGCACTCCTGGTGGCTGAGCGGGAGGAGATGACGGATTCTCACACCTAGTTGGCTGATGCAAGGCTTTCGTGTAGGTTGAGTTTTTGACAGTAAACCTGTCCCTATAGTCAACCATCCCCGGTCTCCCCTTCATTAAAACCTTTCTTTATAAATTCTTTAAATGACAGTGAAAAATGTATCAAAATCCGTTACGTGGTTTAGAAAGAGTAAGCGGCTGAAGATGTGAGGACAGACAAGGATGGAGAGAGACTTTGTTTAACACTATGTAAAGAAGACAACGCATCTGCAATCCTTTTGGTGTTGCGGGTGTCTATGGGCGGTGGTGACCACTTACCATCAGGTGACCCACTTGCTCCATTGCCTTCCTATGTTGCATAAAAAAAGGAAGACTTTCTACTAACTTTTAGTGCGAAATAAAAAATTATTTAGTTTTTTGCTCGGACCAAGTACAAAGATGCGTGAACGGCGTCGGCGCAGTATCGAGGTGACCTTTGAACCGTTTTAATTATTTACCTGAATAATCTGGTGTAATTGGGGAGTTATTTTAATAAAAGGTTAAGGCTGAGGCGAACGTTAAATGCCACGAACTACAAATTAACCATAAACACGTACCGTTATTAGGATTAGCTATAATTATTATAATCAGATTATTTAATAAACATGAAGAAAAAAAAATAGAATAGAAAAAAATAGACACACACACACACCACGGAGATTGCATCGCGTTGCTAACCTAGGGGGCTAAGATGGAATACCACTTGTGCCAGTAATTTCACGAGCTGCTGTACTCTCCACGCCGGAACACAACAGTGCAAGCACTGCTGCTTAGGCTGGATTAGAGAGCCAAATGGTGGAAGCGATCCGGACAGACTTTTTGCAAGGTACCAACCGCAGGATATGGCAGAGGCAGTGTCGCGAAACTGGCAACCGCAAGGCACGGAATGCTGATGTTGCAGGTTCAAGTCCTGCCATTGCCCTAATTTTTCTTTGTGTTGTCATTACAATTTTAATTTAATAATTTGAATGTAAAAACATTTAAAATAAAAATCGAAAGAAATTTCGGTTATAAAATGTTATATTTGAGTATATTTGAGCGAGCACCTCGCGGCGCCCCTTTTTACCTCTCAAGGCGCACCAGGGCGCCGCGGCGCACACTTTTTGAACCCCTGCCATAAACTACTACAGTTGCAAGCGGGCCCTCCCACCATCATAAGTAAATAATTCCGCTCCACTTGCCTCTAGACTTGAGGAGTGCGCCTGACATCACCCGCTATTAATGTTGCCCGCGCCATTTCAGATATAGGGCAGTCACTACCCCACTGCTGGGGGTGAATAATTGAAATAAGTATTGCCTACATATGAGATTATGGGGCAAGGAAATTCGGACCAAATTAAATAAATTCTGAATGTATGAAACACGCGCTACCGCCTTGGTATTGAGGCGAAACGCGTAAAGATCGTGTAAGTACTTAGTGATACTTGAGTCTGTATGTTTAGAGGGTGGAAAACTTAACCACTGTTGGTACAGTGACCGCTTTTGAGGCTTGGTATACAAATCTTCTTAATGTTTTAGGTCGATCGTTTTGAAGTCAAACAAAATTCACAAAATACATTTCAGAATCTAAAATGAAATGAAATGAAATGAAATTTGAAATTAATAGTATTTTATGCAACTGTTGCATAATGAGCGTTAGCGAGTTTCATAATAGGATCTCACGAGTGTTTTAAGACCTAATTATGTACAATTGCATAAATTACTTTATCTACACACATATCATAAGTACTCTATAATGGGTTCAAAAGCCATAGGGCAATGATCTGCATTGCTACTAGCTACTAGTGCTAGGTACCTATTAAATATTTATAGACGTCTGTACACATTAAAATAATGTAATAAAAAATGAAATTGAACAAATATAGAAACAAATTAGAAAAATTCTCATAATAATATTGGTTGTTATAACGCTGGTCATTGCCTACGGTTTCTGAACGCATTATAGAGCATTTATGATATATGTGTAGAAAAATGAAATTTAATGCGTCTGAATTAAGGTTTTTACAGTGCAGAGTTACAGATGCTTAGTTTGCTTAGTAAGGAATAATCGCATGACATACAACAAAATTTTAAGACTGCACTCAATCATTAATCATTATACAAGTCATCTGTGTTTCACAAACAAATAATTACTTAATTCCAA
The DNA here is from genome assembly GCA_963691745.1 of Ditula angustiorana. Classification (NCBI taxonomy): domain Eukaryota; kingdom Metazoa; phylum Arthropoda; class Insecta; order Lepidoptera; family Tortricidae; genus Ditula; species Ditula angustiorana. The sequence continues at coordinate 1,321,104 of OY829480.1, read as the reverse complement.
TTCTAATCATTACAAATATGTTTGCTACATATGGCCAGGATACTTTATTTCCTTTTACGTTTTTATATTTGGCAAACGTAGCATTTCAACCCGTAATTGGAATAGCAACCGCCATTTGTTAACACTTCAACCGCCCCATGTCAGGCGGACGACATCGAAGGGGTACTAACGTCCCGAGTGGCAGCAACGCCACGCCCGTGAGCATTAAGTGACGTTTGGCCCAACATGGCGGCCGCTCCAGCGCTAATTGTGGACAATTTATGTGGCATCAACGCGTTTGTTTGTAAGGGATGCAATTTACATTGACCACGAGGAGGGTTGAAATGAAGTTAGAAGGTTTCAGCTCCAAAGTTTTAGTCAATGAAATAAAAATAAACAAATGGGAACGAATTACTTTGCTACTCCGCGAAACCAGTGTTGTGCACGTACAAAACAGCTGCGTGTTCAGGACACATTAGTATTTCATGCTCGCCCTTCATTTCCACATAAAACTACACACATTACACAGACTCAACTATAAACCACAACCACTAAACACTTAATCTACACGATCTACGCCCGTTTCGCCTTTATATTAATCTAGAAAAGTATTATGATCCAGACGATGCCTCGTATAGAGGCGAAACGCGTGCGCGTGGATCGTGTAGTAGTAATGGGAGGGTGTAGGATGTAGGGTGTAGGGTGGGTTGTAGTATAATGAATAATGATGGTGGTTTATAGTTGAGTCTGTGAAATTCGTCCCGTCTGTTTTTGTTTTCGTTTATTGGAAACACCAATGACAAAATTATAAGATCGACAAATCTTATTTTCAATATAAGATAGCAATCAGGGGCACGGTAGTGTACTCGCCAAGTTGAACCACAACATGCTAGTTAATATAAAATTCGATATGATCAAAAAATCAAATAAACAAGTCTTATCATAGAGTAAATCTAGTAGTCAAACAAAAACAACTTGCTTTTGTTATCTGCGCGATCGATAGAAATGTCACTCAGACATCGTGTTGACATTTCGGTACTTATCGCCACGGTTTCAACAACTTTTTTTTCGAGGAAACATTTTGAAATTCTATGTAAAACTGACGTGTATTTTTAAATCCTACTATACTTTCATCGCGAGCTCGTCGGGAGCTAATCAATTATTTAGTTTCCGTTAAAATAATTATCTTCGGACAGGGTTTCTTCCTGACTGTAGTTTCGACTGAGAGACGACAAGATAATGACGATTATCGATTAATGATATATTAATATAATTTGAATGTTCTACATTAAATTTTGCGTGTGGTAGGACCTTGTGCAAGGGCCGGCCGGATGGCTACCACCATCTTGTGTTGCTCGCATCCACTGGTGTCCAACGAGCTTTACCTGATCGTCGGTCCACCATGTGGGGTCTGTGTGTTGTCTTGTATGTTTTTATTAAATAAAGATATTATTAATTGAAAAAAAAAATACTCAATCAAGCAGGATTTGAAGCAAACTTAATGAATGGCTTTTAATGTAAAAATTAATTTGTTAGTGACAACAACATGTGCCACGGTTCTTCCACGTGCCAGGGCGTGGCACGAAGTCCGTGCCACTCGTGAATAATGACGTCAGGGTTCTGCACTATCTCATGAATCATCCGGGACTACAAATACTAGATTCTAATAAATCTAACAGAGAAGGAAGATAGAATTCAAAAAGTTATGTTGTGTTCCGGCGTGGAGAGTAAGATAGCCGGTGATATTACTGGCTCAAGAGGTTTACCATCTTAGCCCTCTGGGTTGGCAACATATCTGTAAACTACATGGTGTTGTGGTTGTCTATGGGCGGTGGTAATCACTTACCAACACCATTTTAAGAATGTAAAGGAAAAACTTTGAATTTTCGTTACCAACTTTAGATGTCTTTTTTTTTATACAATATAGGAAGACAAACGAGCTCGTGGGTCACCTGATGCTAACTGATCACCAATGCCAATAAACACCCGCAACACCACGGAGATTGCAGTTGCGTTGCCAACCCAGAGGGCTAAGATGGAATACTCTTATGCCAGTAATTGCACCGGCTGTCTTGCTCTCCACGCCGGAAAACAACAGTGTAAGCACTGCTGCTTAACGGCAGGATTAGTCAGCAAGATGGTGGTAGCGATCCGGACATCCTTGCACAAGGTCCTACCACCCAAAATTTAATTTAGAACATTCAAATTATTAATCAATTTAACACACCTACACGAAATGTCTACTTCTCGTTCCTTCGATATTTAAACAGTTTGCATACCCCGTTCCGATGCGCACTGGTCCTGTTCATATCAGACGGCTATCTATACGTCTACCTGTATCCGAAAGCCCAATTTGCCAGCTATCGGACCGGGGTATCGGCGACGCTTGTCCGGGTATCCGGTGTATTTGTCGACCCTTGTTATGAATTAAACGCGAGCCCGATACATGTCCGGGACGGGATATGATGTGAACTTTCTGTAACAGCGACGGTGTTGAATTGAGAGAGCATAAACCGAGTTCAACTTAGATTAGAAAATCACATGTTCTTGTTTGTAAACAGAAATTAGCTTGCATACAATGAAAATGAAAAATTTACTTAGGCCATATAGGCTCTTTTACATGTCTGAATAAGGTCTGAATCTACTAGCGCTTCGGAAAATGGAAGAATCTGGCGAGAAGAACCGCCGCAAATAGCGCGCGCTATGAAGTTGCCGTTTTTAGGGTTCCGTACCTCAAAAGGAAAAACGAAATCCTTATAGGATCACTTTGTTGTCTGTATGTCTGTCTGTCAAGACCATTTTTCTCAAGAACGCGTGGTGGTATTGAGTTAAAATTAATATTAAACACTCAAGTCTGCAGTCCCTTAGAGCCGTGAAAAAATCAAACTTCTAAGTCAACGGAATCAAAAGATATGGCCGTTTATGCTGCATGTTTCATACATTCGCACTCAAAAACCTATGGGGTACTTCCCGTTGACCTAGAACTATGAAATTGGGCAAGAAGCAAGGTCTCACAGCTCACATAAAATAATAAATCCGAAAACCGTTTGTAGATAACACAAAAAAAAAAAATATTTTGGACTTACAAAGCAAAAATGCGATACTAGATGTTGTTGATGCCGTAACCCTCAGTGCACGAGTCCGACTCGCACTTGGCCGGAGATTGTGTATCTGTACTACAATAGTTGTGTAATCTGTGGATTACCCTACTTTTTGTGGAACATGAACTATCAAAACTACATTGTCACAACTCACAAAGAACTAGCGCTAACCTACACGAGTCCACAAAGTCAATTACGACTTTATTACGGTGGTGTACAGCCGTTTATTGCGAGGCGAAGGTCACTTTCATGAATTTAATTGCGTTGTACATACACACATACATACATTTATAGTAGCGTAGCGTTGCGGGAATATATGGATAGTATTGTTGGTAGTATTGTGTCCTTAAAAAATAGTCAGTATATCGACACTGAAGGAAGCCTTTACAAGTTGTAAGTTGTTGTGCTGTATTCGGTATATCTACATCTTCAATGTATGGAGACACGCTACACTCCTGTAATAGTAGTTTTTCAGACAGACATGTAGGTAGGGGGTACATAAAGTGGGTTTATAGATTGCATCCCAAACTACTCAGCATGGAAATGACGCCCGCGCACAGGGTTGTCGCTCGCTCATAAATTAAAAGTGAAACACAGCTATCGACAATTTTAACATTTGCTCTTGCTCTGCCTCATTCACGTGTAAGAATATTTGATGAAAATATGTCAATACTTAATAGATTCAGGCGTTACTTTGCGGAGGTCCATTTAGAATTTCCGTCGTGATTGTTAATTTGTTAAGGATAAATGTTATCTTATCTTTTAGCTATGTTTATATCCATATCATAGCCGGATTAAGAATTTGCTATGGAGTTAAATAATTTTAATACAACAACAATAGTTAAAAACCTTTACAAACAATGACAAACTCCTTAAATTTTTAAAATAAGCCGTTGGTCACATTTAAACAGAAATGGGAGCGGTTTTCTCCCAATAGAAATAACTTTATGACAAAAACTTTGTGTTAAAAATATACATATGATTAAGAAAACAAAATCCTACAATGAAAACCCTGACACAAAGCAAAGAAGGACAGGTAAAGCAACATATGGTAGAATAAAAAAGCATTGCGGACATCCCAATCAAACCAATATTTCAATCACTACTTTAAGTATCATAAACAACCAATTATTCCTTATAAATTATATCTAATATTGTATTTATGTTAATCGTCAGTGATGCTTAGTTAAAATTAGTCTTTCCTGTTTGTGACAACCCTACCAGCACTCAATAACTCTGGAGTGGTTAAACTTTATACTGAACTGTATCCGATGTCTGTCTCGTGCAAATGTTTGGCCAATGTTTGTGATCCAACTGTCATCGATATTACTTTAAAATGGGTATTGAAGCGAGTATGAATTTGCACAAGCTTTTCTTTGAAAATTGGTACTTTGTATTTTGAAATATTTTTTACTGTCGGTCTGGTACCAATGTTTTTTCAAAAGCTGTCGCTACTTAGTACCGATCAAAAAATCGGATTTTATCTTCATAGAAAATTGAATTTTCGACGTCATTGTTAATTTGACAGTGGTTTTAAGCTGTCACGATATCATAGTGGTTAGTGACGAGGATTTCGAAGCTAGAGATTTCGGGTTCGATTCCCGTAAAGAGTACCTTAATGGGGGGCTAGTTCGGTTGGTGTAAAATGTGCCCTAAGATATTTATTTTATTTACAAATCAATCATCATCATTTTCAGATTAGGTATCTAAAATCATGTTAAGTTAACTTGTCAAAGTACTAAAATAACAAATTGCATTTAAATTATCGAAAATGAAAACCATAATTCACATGATCGAAGTACCTACTCCAGGACACTTTTTATTATTCCAATCAAAATGTCGATAAACATTGATATACGGCTATGATACCCTCGGTCGTAAATGTACTATTAATTCCGTAATGGAGCGGCGTCCAGACGTCCAACCAATTAAAGTAACGGAATTGCTTTCTGGACATATTAATTAATACTTCATATCTTTTGTTGCTTGTGCAGTTTGTATAACATTTTTTTTATTGGTGCACTGCCAATCAAGATGGTTATAATTAAGTTGGCTTTTAAAAAGATGTTGTCACGCCATAATGAAATATAAGTACTTAATTTTAAAAGTAACTTGAATATTATAAAGTATTTCAAGCGGTATAGTCGACCAAGAAATTGCTTGACCACTTTTCGACCGTATTACAAAGGTGTAAAGTTCAAAAGTGGTCAAGCAATTACTTGGTCGACTATACAAACAAAGTAATTACTAAACATTTACCCATCTACGTTTGTTTGTTTGTTTGTATGTAGGGGGAAATCTTTGGAACTACTAAACCGATTTCAAAAATTATTTTTCAGATAGAAAGCTATGCCCTGACGGACATAGGCTACTAATTTTACGCGAACGAAGTCGCGGGCGTCCGCTAGATATTCATAAAAAGTATAAAAACTCTAAAATCTTAACTAACAAATGTTCTGTTCCTTTCACACGAGGGCAAACGTCACAAAGACAGATAAAGACATACCACATGTTAACTAACGTAGGTTTACGCAGCGTTTATGAATTAGAGAGTAAAAGACCAAACGACAAATATTTTTATTTTGTTTATAAGTTGAAACCTGCCTGGTTTAGATAGGTAGTTAGGGAAAATCCCACATAATTATAGTTCCTAGTAGTTTATGTATACAGGGCGGTGGTGGATACTTACCATCAGGTGACCCACTTGCTCGTTTGCCTTCCTAGTTTAGTTATTTTCGGTTTTGGTTCTAGTTTTGGTAAATTTTATGACGAATTGAAATTAAACCAAATCTCCAATTTAACGCCGAAATTGAAATCGAAAATTCGGACGGACACTACTGACAGTGTCGGCGGGATCTCACAAACTTACGAGCATTTGCTCATATGCACCGGCTATACAGATCACTACGTGAAAAAATCTTTCATTTACAAACGAGAAATATCAAACTAAGGCTGCGTTTCCACCAGAGATGTGCGACGATGCGTAACCGTAACCAATGAGTCGTTTCCACCAGCGGGGCTATTCTCAGTTTATGCGAGATGCAACTCACGTACGAGATTCGTCAAAAAGTGACAGATTTCAAAGGGAATTGACAGTTGTTTTCGTGTGAGATGCATCTCGCATAAACCGAGAATAGCCCCGCAGAGCTGACCGAGCCGAGGTAAATCAAGCGATTCTATTGGTTCTTACAAACACATCCCTCGCTACGCATCCTCGCACAGACCTGGTGGAAAACGCAGCCTATATGTCCGTAAAAAATCATAAAGTTTGAAGGTATCGAATATTACCGAACACGGCGCTCTACGTGTCGCGCCTGCACCACTCCATGACAGTCGACGACGTCGTGGAGTACGTCCGCCGGAAGTCCGGCTACAACCTGAGGGTGTTCCAGCTTCGTCCGCGCCACTACGTGCACTTCGCTTCGTTCGTGGTGCGCGTGCCGCGGCCGTTGCTGGAGAGCATCTCATGTGCGGACTTCTGGCCGAAGGGTGTCGTGTTCCGGCGGTTCAGGGGCAGCCTGCCACTGGAGAACTTGACACCAGAATCGACGATAAAACGGAACCACGCCGAATCGTCGCCGAAATAGTTTTATTTTTTATTGGTTATATAATTTTATGTATGTTAGTCTGTAAGGTATTTGTCTATGGGCCTTTGTAGCCTGAGAATAAATGATTTTATTATTATTATTTATTAATCGTTTTTGATTTGTTACGAGCGTTTGTTTACAGATTACTCAACTGAAATGCAATTATGACGTCATAACCGTCAGATGGCGGCCGGTGAACTGTTTGTGTTTAGTCTGCATTCGCTTATTGCTCTAAATTTGTAACCGTATTAAATAATTCAGAGGATGGGGTCGGAAAGTTCTCGAATGGCGGCCGCGTATTGGCAAGCGCAGCGTAGGACCAGCCACAAGATGGTCCGATGACCTCATACAGGTGGCAGGAAGGCGCTGGTTGCATGCCGCTTCCAACCGGCCACTTTGGAAATCCATGGAGGAGGCCTATGTCCAACAGTTGACTTCTTGTGGCTGAGATGATGATGATGATGATCATTAATTAATTTTCGTAACCGAAATTTCTTTCGAATTTAAGTGTTCCGTGCCTCAAAGGGCAAAAAAGGAACCCTGTGAACACTTCATTCTCTTTCTGTGTTACTTTTAATGTAGAATATTTTAATTATTTCCTAGTTTTTTTCGACATATCTCGAACGTGACTTCATATCTACTGGCGCGAGATTTGCTCCGCTGTTTTTTCGGTCGGTTTCTTTCAACACGCCGCAACACGCTACGTAGCTCAGTGCGTCTCGTTCTAACTAGCCAAGTGGGAGAGAGACGCACTGAGTTACGTAGCGAGTTAACGCGTATCGAGAAGGTTCGTGCTAGGTGCACTGGGTTAGAAAGAGACGCCACAGTTACCACATTCAGTGCTGCGAAACCGCTAGGTGGGTTCGTAGATGATTTTCGCTACAAGGTGGAAACCCTTGCTACGAGCTACGAGTGTAGCACGTAGCGCTGCGTGGCGTTTAATGTGTTAACTAATGTGACGTGTAACTAATGTGATGAGTGAGGGTTGCCAGGTGATAATTTGAAAAAGGAGAGCTAATGGGTCTAAAAAGGAGGATTCAGGTCTGTAACAATTAAACGCTCGCTAGTCCTGCCGTTAAGCAGCAGTACTTGCACTGTTGTGTTCCGGAGTGGAGAGCAAGACAGCCGGTGCAATTACTGGCACAAGAGGTATTCCATCTTAGCCCTCTGGGTTGGCAACGCATCTGCAATCTCTTTGGTGTTGCGGGTCTCTATAGGCGGCGGTGATCACTTACCATCAGGTGACCAACTTGCTTGTTGACCAGCTTCCTATGTTGTATAAAAAAAAAGGGAGGACGGGAGGACAAACAGTAGAAAAGAAGGACATGTCTTCCTTTAGGGTACCATCTGGCAAGTACCCTATGCGTGAGCTACGGCGCATCGAAAAGGTTCGTGCTTGGTGCCACAGCTACGCGGCGTAGCACGTAGCGGCGACGTAGTGACTACGGTCTGTTTGTAGCGCGTAGCACTCCCTCGCTACCTTGACCTTTAACCGAACTACGGACTAAGGGCGTGGAAAATACTAGACGAACTGCACTTAAATCTTAAACACAATTGTTGGCAGTTATGGGTCACAGTATATGAGGCATTTAATAGCCTCATGGTTCAAAACAATAGCCGATTTTAACCTCAAATTAAGTGCTAACATAGTTTTAAGATGTAATCTACACTTCTACACTAATATAAAGAGGTATACTTTAAGTTTTAACCGAAATTTCTTTCGAGTTTTATTTTAAATGTTTTTAACATTCCAATTATTAAATTAAAATTGTAATGACAACACAAAGAAAAATTAGGGCAATGGCAGGACTTGAACCTGCAACATCAGCATTCCGTGCCTTGCGTTTTCCAGTTTCGCCACACTGCCGCTGCCCTACCATGCGAATTTTTCAATGTGCTTCGTCTTACGGTCATTACATTATTGATTTTAAGGGTACAACTACCCTCGGTGTCATCTATATGAAGCTTTTAACAAGTTATCATATTCAACTGGGTACCTGGGTATTTTTTTCTTTGTGTTGTCATTACAATTTTAATTTGAGGTCTACTTTGTTTGTTTGGTTGTATGTATTACCTCAGTCAAGCCGGCCCATCTGTACTGCAACCAGCAGGCAGCTATAATGTGGCCATCACTATAAATCGTATAAACAGTCAGACGTAACTTTTATATTAGTGTAGATTTCAGCAAAAAATATTCGCTACTTTTCTCGACACCCTGTCAACACATAAAGCGTTGCCAAAGCAAACTGTCATTAAATACGACAGCTGCTAATGGCCGCATCAATATCCCATTACCGTGAGTCCGTCTGTATGTCCGTCCCGATCTCCTAACGCAATAAACCGGTAACGACGTCCAAAAATTTGCGACGCGACTAATTGTGAATAAATTATTCGGATCGTAAAGAAAATGTAATATCGGCCTTTCAAAGTGTTTTGACGTTAAAAAGAATCAGAACAGAATCTCGTTTTTTTAACCGACGTTGAAATTGTTGGTTGCTATTGCTAACGCAAAGAGAGTAGGGCCAAAGTCAAAGTCAAAATATATTTATTCAGATGAGGCTTACACTTATGAATCACTTATGAATCTCATAAAATGTACCACCGAGTTGAAATGAACGTTAACATAACACACACAACTATACAGTCCATACGAAACAAAACAGTAATTTGAAATTGGAACGAAACTCTCCCATACACACATGGCACGTTGCTGTGTGCGTGACCTCAACTCAGATGCCTTTACTAATGCATTTGTGTGTAGTTTAAATAATAATAAATATCTTAGAACAATTAACAAGAATTAACCTAGTCCCAAAGTAAGCAAATAAAGCTGCTTGTGTTATGGGTACTGGACAACGGATATACGTACTTATATAGATAAATATATACTTGAATACATATAACATCCACGACTCAGGTACAAACATTCGTATTCATCATGCAAACATTTGCCTCTCTCGGGAATCGAACCCGGAACCTCAAGCTTAGTAGTCAGGGCCACTAACCACTAGGCTATCCGGTTGTCAGTTTGTATCGGCGTTAAGTTTTGTAGTCTACACTATCCCTAAAAGACCCTGACTATGAAGCTAGAGATTCCGGGTTCGATTCCCGGGTGATGCAAATATTTGTATGACGAATATGAATGATGTACCAGAGTCTCGGATGTTATAATTATAAGGATGTATTTATGTATGTATGAATGTATGTATAACCATTGTTACCCATAGTACAAGCTTGCTTAGTTTGGGACCAGGTCAATTGGTGTGAATTGTCCCGAGATATTTATTATTTAGAGTATAATTTATCTATTGTATAGCCACTTATTTTTGGATGTAATTGTGAAGGTAGCCATATCGGTAGGTTCAGCCAGATTACCAAAACCCACAAACAGCGAAGATAAGAGATAAAAGCTTGGATTACTCACCGTTACGACATGTAATGTACACGAGTGTTTTCCACTCTAGGGCTGAAAAACTTATTTTCGACTCACACGCAAAACATAAAAATATCAAAAAGTGCATCTGATAATTTTGTGTATTTACTCCTCCTTAGCAGTTATTTCATCACTTTTTCCACTTCTTCCATAAAGTGGATGATGGGGCGCAGTGGTAGTGAATTGAATTCTCTCTCTACATATTTTACAATCCTCGTTGTCGTATAGTCCCATCTTAGCTAGTAGGTGTTTAGTTCTAACTTAATCACTTAAAATACTTGAGTTACAGAATAAATAATAGTACTAACGTACAGACCTTCTCTTTTTCGACCACTATTAAACGAATTCCAACTTTATGATCAGGCGCAAAAAGTTCGTATTACTTCATAAACATTCGCCAGGCGGCATGCGTCAAAAGGAAGGCGCCCGCCTTCCACCCGCAATGCCCTGGCGCACCGCTAGGGTTGGGCTGCTTACTATAATACTATCACAACGCGCGACACAGAGTGAGCGAACGCGCGCGCGGCAAGCCGGCAACCTACTGCGATTAACCTATGCCATAGGTAATGCGGCGAGCGCACCTACAGTGCGGAGTGGAACCCCCCTGCTTGAGTGTCAACCCTAACCAGCAACATGAAGTATTCGGGGAATCAAATTGCATGAAGCTGAAGTGAGTAATTGATAATACGAGTGATTCACACGGAGCTGATAAGCTTCTGATAAATTAACTGGCAGATTAATTTAACTGGCGATGAAACGGGTTACGCGTAAACTTTAGGGTGTTACCACACCAATCAGCGGCCTGTAACGCAACGAGAGGTGGTGAACGATTACCTTACGATTTCACGGCGTTATATAAAACAAGGTCACAGAAGGGGGACCAACGATCTGGTGAATATCGCTTGCAACCGGTGGATGTGAGCAGCACAAGACCGACCGTCGTTAAGATCTTCGGGGAAGGCCTATGCCCAACAGTGGGCGCCTTTCGGCTGATATGATGGTGATGATACAAAACAAAACAAAGATTAGAAAATTCGAACGAAACTCTCCGGTGCACACAAGACTTGCAGCAGTGTGCGTGATCTCATTACGTTACGTTGCCCTATACCTACTGTAGCCCTAACATGACCGGCCCAGGTCTAACTTGACGTCTCTGTCAAACCAGTGTCATAAGAAAGGGACGCAAATAGAGATAAACCAAACTTGGCCGGTCATGTTATGGCCATTGATGTGGTTGTGACATCAAACAACTGACGATCAACGTTGGCTGATCCTTTAATTGTACGGAATTGCTTTTACAGGGTTCCATAACCAAGAGGAAAAAAGGAACCCTTATATGATCACTTCGTTAGCCGTCTGTCTGTCTTTCAAGGCTCTTTTTCTCAGGACCGCGTGGAGGTATCGAGTTGAAATTAATATCAAATACTACAGTATTGGATTAGGCTGTGAAAATTCAAACTTCTAAGTCAACGCAATCAAAAGATACGGCCAGTTATGCAGCATGTTTCATACGCTTGCATGAGAATCAAAAGCCTATAGGGCACTTCCCGTTGACCTAGAACCTTGTGGCAAGAAACAAGGTCTCACAGCACAGAGAAGGTCCGTTTTTTTTCAATTTAATTATGAAATGCAAAATGCCGGAAAACACCAAGTGGCAGGCCGTGACCGGCGGCCGCTGAGAACCGTAAACTCGCTATCCGGCGATCTAATCGCTACTTCCTTTGCCTGATTGCTCGCTCAAAGCCTATTAGATTAAGAGATTAACTTATATTCAAACGTATTTAGTCACTTGTTAGCTAACGCTGCGTTCCTTAACTACTCTAAACGAAATAGAACCCACTTTTTTTTTCAGTGTTGTGAAATTATAAAAAATTAAATAAATAAATATCTTGGGACATTTTACACCAATTGACTCAGTCCCAAACTAAGCAAAGCTTGTATTATGGATACTAGACAACGGATAAACATACTTATATATAGATAAATACATACTTAAATACAAATAACATCGATAACTCAGGTACAATCAAGGTATTCGTCACACAAATATTTGCCCATACCAGGATTTGAACCCGGGACCTCTTGTACAGTAAGCAGACACATATGCCACTGTGCCATACAGGTCGTCACAAATAATTGTGTTTTTCTACACATGTATTTTTTTATACAACATACGAAGGTAAACCAGCAAGTGGGTCACCTGATGGTAAGTGATCACCACCGATAGACACCCACAACACCTTGAAATCTTATAAATCGTGTGACATAATTTATGGATAATCCCTTAGTAGACGTAAATCGAAAACCCAACCGCATAAAAACGATCCCCAACACGAGTTATGTATCAAGAATTTCAACGTAATTTTAATACAATGTATTAAAAAAAAAGTTACCGCTTTCAATTTTTTTTGCATTAAATATTCAAGTTATTAAACTTACATGCTATGTAAAGACAATACAACAAAAAATCGAGGGTCCTGCCATTCCTTATATTACAATATAAGGTGCTAACAAATTAGGTACCAATATTTTAAGAGGTGTTACATTACATCAAAACAATTAACTTGAAATAGAAATTAAGAAAACTTTCATATGATATTATATATATATTTTTATTTTAATTACCGGAACAAAATAAATAAATTATAATTTCGCCCAAACATAATCATCCTGTGCATTTAACTGACAAGATGTTTAACACTTTCTGTCAAGTGAACATCGTCGTTTGTGACAAACGTCAATGTTGGGCGGGAAAACTGTTAGTAATCAATTAGCCTTTGATAATTTTCAATAAGTAAAAAAAGCGAATTTAAAAAATTTTATTCAACACATTTCTATCATATTTTTTATTATTCATTCAGTAGACTGCTTACTGATTTTAATATCAAAACGAATACATTGGAGATGTTTTTTCAATTAACGTTCGATAAAAAAGCTATAATTGGATCAAATAACAGTAACCCGGTATCCGGCTAAAAGACGCTTCGATATTATTTTCACTGAAAACTCTCCAAGGCTTTATTTAAAGGGGTTTTATAATGTTCTATAGTGACTAATGGGGTGGTAATGATGTACTTTAGCACCCTTTTTCCGTTTCGTAAAGACCCTCCGATAATGGCTCCCAATCTTAACGAGTGATGCAATTTATAAATTCGCTCAAATTGCCCCCAATTTCGCGTTTATCACATTCCTATTATGAACTTTGTCTAAGTGGGTAATTTAACACCAAGGGTGAAAAATAACTTATTACTTATTAACGCAAAAATATGTATGTATGAATGTAAATTCTTTTGTACAAAAAAGACATAAATGACAAAAAGAGATAAAGTGATGTACAACGTCGAACTTATCCCTTTAAGGGATCTCTTCCAGTTATCCTTTGCTGGTGGTAGGAACTTGTGCAAGGTCCGTCCGGATCGCTACCACCATCTTGCTCGCTAATCCTGCCGCTAAGCAGCAGTGCTTGCACTGTTGTGTTCCGGCGTGGAGAGCAAGACAGCCGGTGTAATTACTGGCACAAGAGGTATTCTATCTTAGCCCTCTGGGTTGGCAACGCATCTGCATTATCTTTGTTGTTGTAGGTGTCTATAGGCGGTGATGTTCACTTACCATCAGGTGACCCACCTGCTTGTTTGCCTTCCTATGTTGTATAAAAAAAAACCTTTGAGTGGATGAAAGGAGTCTCATAGCAGGGACCGACAAAGACCAAGAGTTTATCAAAAATAGTGGATAATTACCATACAATTTACCTATAAATAAACACATTTCATACTAATAAGCCGTGTAAAATAAAAAAATAAACCGTGAACAAGAACACCCAACAAGTTTTTGAAGTATCAACTTTGAATTAATATTTTCTTTCATTAATATTGCCAGTATAAAAGGGACTTCGCGGGTCTGTTCGTTTGTATGGTTTTGCGGCTGAACTCCTAAACTGATTTCGAAGGTAATTGGTAAAAACGTAGCTTTGATATCCGAAAATTGCTTTCGTTAGGGAGTTTTCCTGTTTACTTTACTTCTTTAAACAAGCCGAAATACGTCTTAAATGATCGAAATGAAATTTATGTCTATTCTTACAGTAGATACACATTTCACTGGATACTGAGAACCCCCCACTCTTTTAGTGGGTGACCCCCTGGAAATGTGAATGTACGTTTCCGTCATACCACCGTGACGCTTAAACGAATTAAAAAAAAAAAGATAAAATTAGTGCATTCAAAAGGTTGGTTGATATTGGATTAATAAAATGGCACTTTTCATTTTGATTCAGTGCGCACCATCTATTTTTAAGCGACAGCAAAATTCGACACGTATGCATTTTTTACTTTACATACATATAAACATAAAGTCACGCTTGTTTCCCGGAGGGGTAGGCAGAGACCACGGATTTCCATTTGCTACGATCCTGACATACAACTTTCGCTTCACTTACTCTCATGACGTTCTTCATGCATGCTCGTCGGTTTAGGATACTCCTGACCTGGCCTTTCTCCAGAAAGTCTCCGATTTGGTCGGAGTACGTTCGCCGAGGTCTTCCCCTTCCCATTTTTCCATCCACTCTCCCTCCATACAACCTTTTTGTTAATCTTTTTTCATCCATCCTCTCTACATGCCCAAACCATCTCAACATACCCTTCTCAATTTTTGTTACTACATCTTCTTTCACTCCGCATTTCTCTCTTATTTTTTATTTTACTATTGAAATTAAAAATATAATCGTTTTAGTGCATATTCTACAAGAAAACACGAAACTCTTAAAATAACATTAATGCGGCTAGCCTCGTCTGTCACAAATGTTTAGTAACTTACTCTTCAGAACACAATGTACTATTACTGCATAGGTACGTATGGTATAAGTTTCCGCGTCACTACTTCGCAATAGTTTCCATGCAAAGTTGTGGTTGAGTTAGATATAAAAACGGACGTTATTGTGCAGTTTTATTTTACGCCAATTGACATAATAAACAAGTGCAATGAAATGGCAGTATTACTTGTAATTATTTATGCAGGGTCCAGATATGAGCACAAAATTATTAAGTACTACATAAGTGTATGGGTTCATTAATTTATTTTACCTTTTTATTTTATTCACTAAAAACCTTAAAGTCTTTTGGGAATAAAAAACAAACCCTAACCTAATGAGTTCTATCCGATAAAATAGAAAAACCTGAAACGTGTACGGTTTCGGCAGAAAGCACTTAAGGATAAACGATGATTTATGATAAACGATACCTAAATTACGATGATGTAGCTAACGTACCGTAATGTAAGTAAAAGTTTAAACTAAAAAGCGATTTATCGAGCAAAAATAATGTCTGTTTATTTCGTCGACTACAGGGCGGTTAGCACGAGGGACCGCGACTCCTTTTGTCGACACCCATGTCCTCTACTATGTATTTCAGAAGGGAAAAGATGCACAGAGCGAAAAGCATGATAATTAGCAACTAGCACGTCCAAAGGGATATGACGAGCTTTGTGACAGAAAACTGTCAGATGCCTTTGAAATCTGTCATAATTGACATTTCTCGAACGTTAGATGAATCTCGATGAACGCGATTAGGTCCCTGTTAATTTCGATTGTTGTTCCTATACGATTGAAACGCGGTCGATAATAGTTAATTATGATGCAAGTGCGAAAAGTTGGTAATTCCCAAACAACTGATAAGTTGGGATTGACCGTTTGTATTCGCATGTGCATCAGTCAAATAAAAAAAAAGTAAAAACACAACGTACTAGTTCGCATAAGTTTAACAGTGCGCGCGCTGAGCAGCACATAAAACCCCAATTTTTGAGTACATGTGTTGAAAAACATGTTTGTTGTGCATTTTAGTTCCGTAACCTATCAAAAGACACTACAGTATATATCTAATCTACTTAGTGTAGACACAAAACTGTGCGCAATCAAATACGAAGAGATTCTTCTAATAAAAACTTCAAGCCGAGATGTCAAATACTTTGCCAGATTTTTTTTGTTTAAAAAATCGCTGATAGTCTTTTAATATTTAATTGTGCAATTATTACCTTAAGTGACAATGAGTTCTGATTGTAACTTTTAAATTAAGCTTACTGCGCAGTAGATAATTTTCGATAACAAAAAGTATTTCAATCGTTTTTTGGACAGAAAACAGTTTAAATCCAGGTTTAAAGAGAATCTAACTCTGATATTGAATTCGGAGAATTGATCGTTCTAGTCTAGACGTTTCTTTAGCAATGGTATGCTTAATAAAAGTCGCGGTTATTAAAAAAAATTAAAACTTTTTATGGTTTTTTGAGTTTGTGTATGATACTAATAGAAGCTGAGTAATTTACAAAATTCAGTCATACGAAATACACTTTGTTGATATAATTTGTTGCGTCATTTTATTGTAACATCGTCCGGGATTAAGCAATATAATTAGATAAAATAGGACTCAATGCTTTAAGCAAACATATTAAATAAAAATTAAATACTTTCAAGAAAAAGTCGATATGTTTTAGTGCGTTTGCAAACAAAAGATATCTCCGCTGCGCGTCTGCCGGTACTACCCACAACTGGAGAAATTGATGAAATGTTTGTTTATGAATCGTCCGTTCCCGGCCAATTAGAGGCAAGGCAAGGACGAGGCCAAGGGTACCCATCCACACCAGCTAACACCATTTTAAACTTTTCCTTTGTTATGAGTAACCATTCTTTGTTGTCATACAGACGGCCTATTTAAGGTAAAAATATCCAAATGTTACTTTCAGCCCTAAGGAACAAACTAGTTTGTTTCTGACCACTTCGCTCGCACGCATAGATCTGGCGCCGACTGTACACGCGAAAAATCGATGCGAAAACAATACGCCGTTAAAACAAAACACTGGACGGTTTCAAAAATGGAAAAGGACGCGACTATTTATAATTGGAACACATATTCACCTGAGGTTGTGGGTTCAGTGCAGCGAGCCGCCAGGCGCCTGCATGTCGACACTGACGGGCGCGGGCGACGCCGAGCGCGGTTCGGACGGGACTGCCTCGCCCCGGTCGATACACTGCTCCCGCACAACAGGTTACTTACTGCGTGCGCCGAAACGTAAACACCTCCCGGCCGGCGCTGCCGCCCTGGTATGCACCTGCCCAGACCGGGGGAAAATTCGCTCGTTTCCAGGGAAACTTGGGGCAGAACCCGTCGTGGCCCGTCGTTCGCGAAGGCTCTGGGTTAACGGGCCAGGGTTTTCGACAATTTCTCCCCAATAAGTAGCTGACTGAAATAAGAAGGCCGCTGCGAGACAAAAAAAATACTGTAATTTATTTATAAAATCAAATTGTACAAACGAAACTTGAATCACAGGTGAACGACATGCATCCGATACGACATCATTGGAACAAAAATCTGCCAGTCGGAATGTTACGCCTAATGTTTTGGTACTTTTATTGGTGGATTCTTGTCGCATTTATGTCGTGTGGTAGCACGACATTTTAAAACGACAGGCCTTAGACCCGCTACTCAAATCACAATGAGCCTCGCTTCGCATTTTCAGGCGTTATTCCCCTGATGACACATTGTATGACATCACATCTTGTTCCTTTCCATTCATTCGAAATTTGATTTGAATTTGACAGAAAAAGAGAAAATTTATTTATTCAACTAAAATGAAACAAAAACACAGACATAAAAAATCCATTGCTGTCTGTTTTGGGCTAAGCTGTTACTCGGCTTGAGGTGTAAATAAAGTCGGATAGCAGACTTAGAAGTAGCCTGTTCCAGTATTATCCTGTGAGGCAGTAGCGTGGACAGTACAGAATTAATACAATTTGAACGGCCTCTGCGGCCTCGACGTGCGCGTTCAAATTGCATTAAGACTGTGCTGTCTACCCTACTGCTTCACTGCCCTGCTCCTGTGTCAAATCAGCATTAGGTATTATGCGAAAACTATGAGCATCATCAATATCATCATGCAAACTACATAGATCTAAGAAACGTCGTAAAACTACGAGCATCATCATGCAAACTAGACCTATGAAACGTTGAAATAAATGAAACATAAATTGTCCACTTAAGTCGTGTTTCATTATTTGATTACGAGTCTTTGTAGACTTTCGGTTTCCACAGAAATTCTGAGAAGGAAACTCCAAAATTGTCCGTCAGCATCTTTAAACTAAGTCCTCGGCAGCCAATCAAATCAAAACCGAACATTTCGTGGAAACTGAGCTTAATTGCGTGTTTCACAGCGGATTCCATTTTAAGAAAGACCACAAAAGAGCAATATAAAGTAACGAGAGGACGATATTTGAGCGGTACGAGTCAATTTCGGCACCAGTTTGGGCACAATGTCACTACTACGAAATCTATCGCGTCATTTTATACAATCTGTACTACTGTCTGTCTATAGGCCTATATGGGATGTCGCTAGTGTTGCCAGCCGTTTCGTTATACGCGGGATGTCCCGTTTCTGGGACCCAAGAAGTCACGTCCCGCTCAGGTAGGTGCGGGACGCTAACTTTCTCGTTATTAAGAGGAGTGTCAACCCACCTAGAACCTGGAACTAAGTTTGTATGTTTTGATTTTTTTAATATTCATTATAGTTTCAAAAATATTGTACTTTTTTGCTTTGTATGAAACTCCTAAAATGCAAATTGTCAAATCTATGAAGAACATTAAAAAAATCAAAACACACAAACCTAGTTCTAAGGCATAATGACAACATACCAAAAAATCATTGCCATAGATTAAGGTTTAGAGGATAGAAAACGTTATCGCCGTTTGTATGGGGAGCTCTTTTTGGAGCTGGGTTCACACTCCTCTTAAGACATGCATGCATGACGCTATACTACGCCGTCACGCCACACCGCCACCACATGCCAAGTATTTTATTTTACTTGTCTACTACATAATTTTCAAAAAAAAAACCTTAGGTACATTTTTGTATTCAGCACAAAATTAGTTGGGTCCCGCTTTGTAAACCATTGTCCCACATTATTACGATTTCCCGCAAATTCGTTATTAAAGTTGGTAACCCTACACGTCACCTTCCCTATTGACTATTATTGAACCACTAAACAGATTTTGATAGAATTTTGTACATGATAGCTTAATTTTTATACCGAAAAGGGAACTTTATTGCGAGCAAAATCATAGCCTAAGTATACTTTTTACTAAAATTAAGATTGTTTTTATAACAGGCGCCAGCGATATTTTAAATCAAAAAAAGCCTCGAAAATCAAAGCTTATAAACATCCTTTGCCGAAAATCATAAAACCACTCCGACACGTAACCCAATCAATTCAATTTCTAATTCAATACAAGATGGTTGACGCGGCAGACGCACCTCGTAAAATCAAGTTGCCTCCGTGAAGCAAAAATGTAGTATTGTTTCCCCACATATTGGGAGACGGTACCCGCTGTCTTTCGTCCCTTGGGATGGTACCGTTGTTCCAGAATCTAAATCCGTCCGTGGAGTAACCACAAACCAACTACCGTGTTTATGTTACTGTGAAGACCGGAACTGTGTGTGTATTCAAGACAAGGTAAAACTGTATGACACGAATCAACTTTCGTTATGTTGACATGATAATATTGTCGACGATGTCTCGATTAAAAACATTTCAATGTATACTATCTGTGTGATGTGGTGAACATAATATCCACATAGGCGAAACGGCTAGAAGTTTTAACGAAATTGTCTAAAAGTGAACTGAAATAATCTCTTCGTCACTCTCACTCCTTAAAATAATTGCGCACAAAAAGTTCAACTGTGTGCATAGTTTTGTTCAATGTGTTGTTCTTGTTTCGGAGAATTTTGAGCAATTTGTTTCATTGACGAATACTGTTTGGGAATTAATAAATTGAGCCACTCCACCGAATTTGGAAGAAAGAAAATATAGAGGTGCAACTTTTGAATCTCACTAGGTAACTAAAGCTCACCCAAATGGCCAAATCTGTATGAAAAACGGCCCATTTTGGTGAGCTTTAAAAATCGCGTTCCTGTTATTTCACCGACAAATTATTCGCAGAATGTATCGATTCGCAGATTATTCGTTTCACAGTATGCTATTTCCTTAAAAACCCCTTACTATTTCGGAATATAGTTATGTATAAAATAAACCTAACCTGAGGTACACGGTAGGTATCTTGAGCATATACGATCTACCAAAAACTTGCATTCTGCGAAATGATGAACGACAAAATGGTTTTAATTTTTAATAAAATTGACACGTTCCCTAAATTACACATTGAACAAATTTTGAAATTTTATTGTTCTGTAAGATTTCATTTTCAAATTTTATTTTTGAAGAGAAACCATATTAATCAGTTAACTTGATTTTATGCGAATTTTTACCAATAGATATGCATGGATTACAATGTAGACACGTTAATTGTCTGTATGTCATGCTCCAATTACTCGATGACGGCGGTAAACAGGCAGTCGCCGCTGTCAGTGACAAGTGCCACTTCTCGGGGCACTTAATTGGCGTTGCCAATGACCACATCGGCAACAATTAGGTATTCATCATTTCCATTCATGTCACATATGCTAATGGGATTGGCGATGGTACAGTCAAGGAACTTAATTCCCTACCCATTTCGTTAAAATGTCGTCTGACATTCGCAATGCATTAAGGTCGATATGTCAAACTAACGTCTTGCTCTATAGCTCTTATGACGACAGTTTGCTATATGCTATTGAACCTTAGGTGGGTTGGAAATTTAATTCCTTGACTGTACATTAACAGGTTTTTTCTTTCTTTTTATCTTTTACTTTACATGGTATACAAAAGTCACATACGGATACTGTCACACACAGAAGTGCATACATAAGTGTCATAATAGTTTTTTTTTTATGAAATCGGAAGGCAAACAAGCAAGTGCTCACCTGATGGTAAGTGTTTGCCACCGCCTATAGACACCCGCAACACCAAAGAGATTATAGATGCGTTGCCAACCCAGAGGCTAAGATGGAATACCTCTTGTGCCAGTCGTTACACCGGCTGTCTTGCTCTCCACGCCAGAACACAACAGTGCAAGCACTGCTGCTTAGCGGCGGGATAATCTAATTTAATGATAAATAATAAGTTTAGAAGTAGATTTTGAGCCACTATTACATTGCTATACCCTAACCCGAAGTCTTAGTATAGTCGACCAAGTAATTCCTTGACCACTTTTGAACCTTATCCCTTTGTAATACGGTCGAAAAGTGGTCAAGCAATTTCTTGGTCGACTATACATGGACCCTATATCTTAGTATTTAAGTTTTGTTCGATATTTTATATGTAGATGCGATAAATCTTTCCCTAGTATAAAAAAAAGACGCTATATATCCATTTCTGTCTGTCTTCATAATATCTTCCGCCGCTTACTACTCCTAAACGACGCAACGAATTTTGATAGGGGTTTCACTGTAGATTAGTTTTTTTTTTAAATGTTTTATACAGTACATTTTAATTCAGGGATAATTTAAGATCACAATATAAATTTAACTTGGAATGTCCAAAAGCAAATAACGCAGTTTATAACAAGAGTGCCTTTGTGACTGCAATACGTGTGTTTAACTGTCTTCCCCAACAAATAAAATTGCTGGAGGGAAATAGATTTAAAATAAGTTTAAAAAAACTGGTTAATTGAAAAAGCATTTTATAGTTTAAATGAATTTTTTACTTGTAATACCTAAATTTAAGCAAGTGCAGAGTAAAAAAAACTTCACTAGTCATAAGTAGAACTACGTAATATTGTATGTCCGGAATGGGCAACTGTTGATTCTTTTTATAATTGAACATCAAATTGTACACAGTTAACAATAAATACATTCTATTCTATTCTATTCAAGTTTTTGTTAGTGATTTGTACGCGTGAGACGCCGGGGCAGGCAGGTGACTAGTTTTAAATAAGAATTAAAAGAAACTTAAACATATAAGTACTTTTGTATTTCTTTAATCTTTTTCATCATTATCCAAAATAGTTTATTAAATTATACATATGTATACAGTTAAACAGTATTATAGGTAAATCTTTAATATAGGTATCCAATAGGTTAAAGGTTGAACAAAAAATATTAAAAAAATGATTATATATTTAAAAACTGCATAAAATATTCACTTATTATAATTATGTGTCTCATTTTTAACCGTTTACAATTCGCTTGTAAAAATAACAATTTAGAATTCCGAAGCCTAATAATACAAAGTTATAACTGCAAAAATGGTTTACAAAAAATGTCGACTCTATTACAATAGCACTAGCACTCTTAAAACTGTCAGAAAACATTTGACAGAACCTCATCCGTGGGTCACGGTTTACAAGTATTACTCTATTTTTTTTTCATATTTTTAGTATCAGCTGTCCTTTTTCCTCATGAAAAGTGCCGTGAACTTCCCCGCCTCGTAAGTAGGCATGAATGGAAGGTACGATGTCCAAGTCCATCTGAAATGAAAGGCCTTTTCAAACCTCTATTTAACTATTGCTTCGTTCCCATATAACTATTTTGGTCGTCATGTAGTAACTTTGTTGCTACACTAGTAACAAATCTAGTAAATAAGTGGGGAAGTTCTGAAATATAATAGTATTTTATCTACACATATATCATAAATGCTCTATAATGTGTTCAGAAACCGTAGGCAATGACCAGCATTATAACAACCAATATTATTATGAGATTTTTTCTAATTTGTTTCTATATTTGTTCAAATTCACTTTTTATTACATTATTTTAATGTGTACAGTCTATAGATATTTAATAGGTACCTAGCACTAGTAGCTAGTAGCAATGCAGGTCATTGCCCTATGGCTTCTGAACCCATCATAGAGTACTTATGATATGTGTGTAGATAAAGTAATGTATGCAACTGTACATAATTAGGTCTTAAAACACTCGTGTGATCCTATTATGAAACTCGCTGACGCTCGTTTCATAAAACCACACTCGTGTTTTAAGACCCCTCATTATGCAACAGTTGCATAAAATACTATTATGCAACTGTTGCATAATAAGGGGTCTTAAAACAGGAGTGTGGTTTTATAATATATCACACGAGTGTTTTAAGACCTAATTATGACAGTTGCATACATTACTTTATCTAGACACATATCATAAGTACTCTATGATGGGTTCAGAAGCCATAGGGCAATGACCTGCATTGCTACTAGCTACTAGTGCTAGGTACCTATTAAATATCTAAAGACTGTACACATTAAAATATTGAAATAAAAAATGAATTTGAACAAATATAAAAACAAATTAGAAAAATTCTTATAATAATATTGGTTGTTATAATGCTGGTCATTGCCTACGGTTTCTGAACGCATTATAGAGCATTTATGATATATGTGTAGATAAAAAATATTACATTTTAGTGATAAACCACACAGCCGTAAAGGGTTGTAACGATGACTGCTCTGTGACCTGAATTTAGGTGCAGAATATTTTATTACCGAAACAGGAAGGCAAACGAGCAAGTGGGTCACCTGATGGTAAGTGATTACCACCGCCCATAGACACCCGCAACATCAAGGATTATGGAGATGCATTGCCAACCCAAAGGACTAAAGATGGAATACCTCTTCTGTGTCAGTAATTTCACCGGCCGAAACAACAGCGCAAGCGCTGCTGCTTAACGGAAGGATTACCGAGCATGATGGTGGTAGATCCGGACGGACTCAAGTGATCCGCAAAATCAGCTTTGGTAAGATGGTATGGGAAGATACGCCTGTTGTTCTGCTTTTCCAGTTTTATTCTTCCAGGTCGGTTTTTAGGCCACATCTAGTGGCCTTATTATGAGAGCCTTATTAGTTTAACTCTATATGCGTCCCTTTCTTCTGGCACTAATTAGAGTGGCACATAGTAATAAATTAAATTTATGGCCCTAACACGACCGGGCCAGATTTCATTCATATCTCTCTGCGTCTCTGTCAAACTAGTGTCAGAAGAAAGGGACGAACATACAGATAAACTCGGCTGCAAAATAGTTTTAAAATTAAAGATGCCTCACCAAGCACAACCAACATGTACGTATAAAACAAATCAAAAAAAACAATGTATAGCAAAATTAAGTTTTCATTTGGAGGTGCTGGGATTTGAACCCAGGACTTTCAGCATGCGAAGCAGACACTCTACCACTGAGTTACACCCCCGTTACTACGATAGGCGAAAATACGTTTCACATAATACGGTGCAATGTCCTTGCTTGCCTTGAATGCTGATGTTGCAGTCCTGCCATTACCCTAATTTTTCTTTGTGTTGTCATTGCATAGCATTAAATTTTTTCTTTTAGTTAGTATCCCAAACGATAAAGGCATTTTGGTATACTCATCTCGTGTTTAATATTTTTTGCCGTTTGATTCCTTTTTCTTAAATTACATACTATTGACCGCCAAATAGCCGACTTAGCTACTTAGGGTTTTTTTTTATACAACATAGAAAGGCAATCAAGCAAGTGGGTCACCTGATGGTAAGTGATCACCACCGCCTATAGACACCTGCAACAACAAAGAGAGTGCAGATGCGTTGCTGGTTACGCTTAGGTTTAGTATATTGTGCAAATTTAATTGATGTAATTGATTTTAATAGCAAAGTAAGCGATTTAAAGACAAATACAAAGTTATTTATTGCCAGAACATAGTAATCGATACAGATCTTAACTTGACAGGATATGCTTACTGTCTATCTAGACTAGGCATTTAATACTTTGGTAGATACTAGGTAATTATTTTCTGTGTTGTTTAGCGTCCAAAACACAGCTTCAAAACATTAGAATGCAATAGTAAAAAAAGTGCTTTAAAGGATCGCATGTTAGACCTTTGACCATGTTAGAGGCAAGTATTTACTATGAAACTTGAACTGTATTTTGTACCACAGTAAAATAGGGTAGTAAAGCAAATCCATACAAGTAAGGGATGTATTTGATACCGATATCGATACATCGGCGAGATTAATTTCCCGAGACACCGATACATTTTGAATTCTGCACTGTAAATTAACTATGTGTAAACGCGCCATTCTCACGTTAAGTTCGTTCAAGTAAATCCGGCACAATTTGTCTATGCTATCACCGCATAATTATTTTTATTAATCTTAGCGTAATGTTTTGTTAATAAACAATTTTTCGTCTAATTCTAAACTAATCCACAATTTTTTGTAGTTACTGCGCGTATGTTTTGCGTCGTGGCCGTACTGTGACCATCTGATGGTACGATCACCACCACCCATAGACATCTAAAACGCCAAGGAGTTTGCAGATGCGTTGCCAACCCAGAGGGCTTCGATGGTTTACCTCTTGTACCAGTAATTTTACCGCGATCTTGCTCTCCACGTCGGAACACAATAGTGCAAGCGCTGCTACTTAGCCGCTGGATTAGCGAGCAAGATGGTGGTAGCGAACCGGACGGGCCTTGTACAAGATCCTACCACCTGTAAAGTCATGCCAATCGTCCGTACCTGCGTATGAGAGACATGCCAACGGGGAAGTCGTAGGTGTCCCCTCCCTGCGCGGCGCCCGCCGCCTCCAGCGACATCTCCTGCGCCCACGCAGCCAGCCCGCGCTCCTCGGCCGAGCCTGCCAGCATGATGTTGTATCATCAATCGAAAATACCACCAATTTATTTTACTTTCTTAAAGTGAGCATACTGAACTGCAGAAAGGTTTAAATCGAAAAGTATAAACAATAAAATTCAGGGCGTTGGCGTATTGGCGTATGCACTCGTTACAGTTCACGCACTCATACGCAGAATTTGACAGTTATTTTATCAAAGACTTGAGTCGTTGCTAAGACAGTTCAGATTATAGGAGAAGCTTGCGTTTATAGTATTTCTATTTACAACCCTATTAGGAAACATACAGAATATTAGGGCGCAAATAACCGAATTATAATTACAACGTTTACACAAAAACGCAAGCGTCAGATTAAAACTTCAGTTCAACTTGTAGAGTTTCAACTTTGCCATATTTCTCATTATTCATTTTTACAAAAACAGACAACTTGTTAAAACACTTTCCTCTCAAAATCTTACAGCCACGTGCGCATAATAAACCAATTTTCCAACAAGATAAACGACGGCGGTTTCCCAGTTACCGCTCACCAGGAATGAAGTTGTCCAGCAAACACCCCAGCATCCCGCCCACCAAAATGGAGGTGGACAGCAGGACTTGCAGCACGGCATCCAAGGCCTCCACCCCAGTCTGTATGACTCCGCTGTGAGCTGCCATCCAGCGGGTCAGCACCAATGGGAAGAACAGGCTGAAGCCGATGATGTACAGGTTCCTGGAGCTATTGAGGTCTACGTACTGAAGCGCGGATAAACCTGAAGAGATTGGCATTAAAACCTTATTTATGAAAGGATGGGCGAGAATCCTGCCGAAATATCGAGACATTTCCAGTAACAAATTTACCATCAGGCTGAGTAGGCTTGAGCCAAGGATGACTTTAGGAGTGTCTTTGGGGACCAATTTTTTTAGCAATCTTACAGGAATTAAAAAGATTTCTGTCACACATTTGTGGGGCGGCAAAAATCTAACAGCTAATACTTGGGAAATGTGTGATATGCAAAGAACCAGACGATGCATTCTCTCATCTACTATTTGCATAACTTCAAACATACGTGACGCACGCAAGAAGGAACGTGTCAAAAATATCGTCTTACCGAAGGCTGAGATCATTCCGAACATGACGCAGAAGAGGCCGCCGACGATGGGCTGCGGGATGATGATGAACACGGCGCCCAGCTTACCCACCACCCCCTGCAGCACCATCAGCCCCGCTGCCCACTGCACCACGCGTCTTGATCCCACCTGGGGATTCACTTAAGTTATGCAGCGATAATGATAAACTTGTTCAACATCGATAGATCTGTCTATTGGCCTTAACATGATCCACCAGATTTAGTTTATCTCTATGTGCGTGTTTTCCTCGTGAAAGTAGTTCGACAGAGACGGAAGGAGGTTAAACTTCGGCCATCATGTACGGGCCACTTGACCCAAGACTCTCGACAATATGCTACCGAAAGATCGTGAGCTCTTTTTTAAGACCAAGCAAGGCAATCAATATCGCCAATTTCGCTGGGCTGGGCCCGACCTTCTCTGGTCTCCCGGTTACAAACACCCTGAATATATTATAATGTTAGGGTTACCTTAGTGACCCCGATGGCGCCCACGTTCTCCCCGAAGGTGTTGGTGCCGTTGCCGGAGCCCCACAGCCCGGCCAGCACGGTGCCCAGGCCCTCGGTGCCCAGGCCGCGGTTGATCGCGTGCAGCGGGGGTGGAGGGGCCGCTGCAAATACGTGTACCAATATTATCTGCCAAAACCATGTGAGACGGCAAAAATAAGAACAAATTGTTCGGATATTCATGGCAAAGTAAAGATTATTTTGCCTAAACTGATGCGAGTAGCTCAGAACCGGGCGTTGAGACTATCTTTGGGAGAGACCTATGTCCAGCAGTGGACGTCTTTTGACTGATATGATGATGATGATGAAACCAGGTGTTTTTCTTTTTTCTTCCATCCCAGGAACGTCCACTGTTGAACACAGGTCTTCTTAACATTAACCAAATCTGCCGACCAAGTCGTCGGTTCATCTTGTAGGAGCGATGACGGGAGACGTGACGTAGTCTCCGGGTCCGTGCTCTTTACTTGAGAACCACCACATTCTATCAGTCATCGTTTCTTACGAGCTATGTGTTAGCACATTGAGACTTAAGTTTGCAGACTCTGAGTGCTCCGTCGGTGTTTGGTGACTAGGGGTAAAAATCGCTGCGCCTCTTGTGTCCTATACTGCCTGGTAAACTCCTGACTATTAACAGATATATCACTTCGAGTAAGTTTGACGAAATCGCATAACTATGTTAGAAAATCCAGCACATATTAGCCCCTATTGAATCTACAACTTCAAGCTTTACGAGTATGAGCAGCTCTATAAGTCATTTAAATGGAAGTTTCGTCACAAGATGGTATTGCTTGGTAACCAACCCTGAAACTGTTTGAGTGGGGGTTTAGCAGTAACTTTCTACTTTGAATGTTACACAGTTTTTTAATAATCAATTAAAAGCTAGGCTTCCTTATTGGGGTCCACGAACAGGGTTAATACTTAAAATACCCTAAGGCCTACCCAGCATTGGGACACACAGCAAGCTAACGGACTAAGACTAACGATCCCTACCAGGATCTCATAAACTCACCGCACATCCTCGCCGTGGTAGGATAGTAGCTAATGGACTCGACGGTGCATGCTAGCACGCCCGCCAGCATCCCTAGCACGCCTGCTACGCTCACTGTCGGCGCACCCCACTGGCCTGGCAGATTTTTTTTTATCATTTCAATCACATTTCAATGAATATCATAGGAAGTAATATAAGTTCAGATGAGTAGTATTGAAACTGTTAGACTGCTTAATTGCTGAATTAGGCATGACGTCAAAAGTCACAGATACCGGTTAAAATCATGTTCAACTGTTACGGTACAACTTTGCAATTACCACGCGATGTTCAGCCGGCCGCGGCGCGACATCAAAGTGCGGCTAAAAGTACTCCACACAGCGAAATTACAGAAAATTACGTTTGAGGACCCCTTTACACAATGACCTATTTTGAACCGCACGTGGAAGTTGAAGGTAATTGTAAATTTTTAGCTAGTTAGAAAGAATGGAAAAAATTTGATACCTCCATATGACAGTTCTAACGTACAGAAACTTCTCTTCGAAAGACCGCGATTTAACGAATTCTAACTTTATTAACACGCACAAAAATATCGTATTCCTTCATACACATTCGCCAGGCGGTTCGCCTCAAAGGAACGCGCCACCCGCATCAGCTTACCCCCCGCAACTCCCGGCGACGCGGGGTTGGGGCGCATTCGTTTTCAATTACACTGACACAGCGAGGGCGAAAGCGGTTGCGCGGCGAACCAACAACCTACAACAATTTGCCTACTCTGTAGGCAAGGCGGCCGAGTGTACCTACAGTGCGGAGTGGAACCCCCTATTCTAGGTATCCTAATCTAGGTTACCTGGGTAGGGCACGCGGAACCACGGCGCATCCTCGATGATGACCAGCTTCAGGTCGGTCCGCGCGGGGTGCCCGGGGGGCAGCGCGCCGGCAGCGGTCAGCGCCAGGCACACGCACCACATTATAGCTATGGTCAGCAGGACCTGGGGACATAGGGACTTCATGAGAACCAACCCATAATGTAATACCAACCAATATTGCAAGTAGGCCAAGCTCTTTTACATGTCTGAGTTTACCAGCGCCTCGGAAAATGGAAGATTCTTCTGAGAAGAAGTACCGCAAGAAACTCAGCAATATTTTAGAATTTTATTAAGTTAAGTCAGGTTACATCTATATGGGTACATTTCGGGACACATATACGATTGATTATCTATCATTACGTGTCGTTTATTTTCACTAGTTAAAAATAGAACGATGAAAAACTGTTTTTACAAAAAAATGCTTTTAGATATGTCTCATTTTTAGCTCAAGTCATGTCACTGCATTTGTACAACGAGCAACCGTCCAGTCATCCTGTGCGTCCGTCCTTCCGACCATTCTACTCAAACTTCATTTGTCACTGTCACCTGTCACCTGCCACCTGTCGCCTGTCGCGACGTTTAGCCTCTTACCGGGAACAGTTTGAAGAGAGGGAACCACTCGATGGCGCACCCTCTGTCCCTCTTCCAGGAGAGCGTGGGGATCTTCACGTCCCCCATGCATTGAGAGAACACCGTCAACAGGGTGAATGTGCTGTGGACATGCAGGTTATAACTAATTACCTTCGAAACAATACATTCATAGTCATAAGTTACAAATGTTGAATAAAGCAGTACCCTTACCATGGTTACAGTGCACCTAGCCCATTGACCTAGCCGTAACCGTACGCGCTAGCGACGGCGTAAACAATTTGTATGGGGAATTGTACAGCGCCTCTAGCGCTCACTTAGAGAACTAAAAATCGCTAGTATGAGTCCAACGGTAAATTACCTATCGTAATCAAAGAGCTAGTGACTAAAGTTTTGTAGCTGTTGCCGTAGAACATCTGTGCTATGACTCACAAAGACACATGTCATCGAAAAATACCGTATCGACTGTGGTTAACTCTTTCACTGACAAATTGGAGCGTATTTAACACCTATCGACTGTAGTAACGTAATATGAATTTTCAATAGAAACTCATGGCAACGAATTGCAACTTTATGATCAGGCACAAAAAGTTCGTATTACTTCATGAACATTCGCCAGGCGGCATGCGTCAAAAGGAAGCCGCCGCCCGCGCCCGCCTTCCACCCGCAATGCCCTGGCGAACCGCTAGGGTTGGGCTGCTTACTATAATACTATCACAACGCGCGACACATAGTGAGCGGGTGCGCGCGCGGCAAGCTGGCAATGACTGCGATTAACCTATGCCATAGGTAATGCGGCGAGCGCACCTACAGTGCGGAGTGGAACCCCCCACTGTTAAATGTAACGTAGTAGTTGGCGTTATTATCAGCAAAAGCTTACAGTACGTAAAAAACCGTAGAGGACAAAAAAAGGTGGGTGATTTATCAAAACTTTGTCCTTTTTCGACGTTCGTCAAACCAATGTTCGGTAATGAAATAAAACATTATGAGAAACGCTCTTTGCGGGAGGTTCGCATTTCAAAGCTGGTGTCCAATCAGGTTAGTGGGGCCTATGTCACGTTTATTTTTAACCCCTGTAACCAAGGGAGGGTGATATTCGAAGCTCTCGTGTGGCTGAGTATCGTTTGGTTATATAGGGTCTTTGTAAATGCGAAAGTTAAACGTACGTATTTACAGTTAAACTAATATAAGGTAACCGTCCCAGTGCTTGTCACGTGTAGGACATTGTTTGTACCAGTAGTTGACACCATTGTTTCTCGTTTTTACTCGTGTTTCTGTATCTTCTCGTCAGTTATTGGGTCAATGACAAAAACTGGGACGGTTGCCTTACTTACTTATTTTGGTAAAATTAGTCATACGGATACAGACGAAATAATCCAGACCACAATTTATTACATAAAGAAACTGTTTTCAAATTCAGAAAGGCAAGAAAATAACTGTGACGTCGGTTTTTTTTATCTTAAAATATACACCAATTCATAACACCTCGTGTATTTCTAGAGAAAAAAACATTATTTTTAGGATTTTTGGAGGATCATAGTCATTAAACTATGTAAAATGTCACCATTTTTTTTGTAATTTATAATGCTATATAATGACAACACAAAGAAAATCTAGGGTAGTGGCAGGACTCGAACCTGCAACATCAGCGTCCTTTATCACTGACATCACCCATTTTTTAAAATTTGAATGTATAAAAAATAAAAATACAAAAAATCGAAAGTAATAATTTCGACTACATTTTTTTTATTAACGAGATAAAACAACGTACTTTTCCATTCAGAAATTCTAGTTTGTTTTATCTTTGTCAGCCTCAGAAGTAGCTGAACAATTTTGTACCTTGTCGCTATCAGTAATGTGACAAATTCGAGCAACTGTCATTCGTTGGTTACTACGAGAAGGTTCTAAGTGTTAGGCTAGTTTTGAGGCTGACTGTACCTACAGACGTCTATTTACGCCTGCTAGTAACGACATTACGCAAAAATTCCGCTTATGACCGATCGGCCGAGCCATCTTAGTCCTGCTGTCACGAACCCCCGCCACATCAATCTTGTCTGCCCCTTAGACTGGATTCACACCCAGAAGTGACGAAGGGTAGAAACGCAAAAACGCAAAAAAATAGACCAATCAGTGCACCTTTTTTTATGAAATAGGAAGGCAAACAAGCAAGTGAGCCACCTAGTGGTAAGTGTACACTACCGCCTATCGCCGCAACATCGAAGAGATTGCAGATGCGTTGCCAACCCAGAGGGCTAAGATGGAATACCTCTTTCGCCGATATTGCACCGGCTGTCTTGGTCTCCACGCCGGAACACAACAGCGCAAGCACTGCTGCTTAGCGGCAGGATTAGTGAGCAAGGCGGTGGTAGCTACCCGGACGGACCTTGCACAAGGCCCTACCACCCCCAAAATCTAGCAATTAGTTTGTTAAACATAGATATAATGTAAGATATCGGCAGAATTCTATCAAAAGCGTAACTAGGTCGAGATGTTCAGCTGACGAGAAATAGTACATTATTGGTCGGGAACTCTAGACGCCCCAGCTGGTATCGCTTACAGGCTCGCAAATCTAACACTTGTGTTTACATCGCTGACAAAACATAATACAGTACATATTAATGAAGAACAAAAAAATAATATTTACCCTGATTGTATCTGGATTTGTGTTTTGTATAAGACATTTGCGTAATTGAACAATCAGGGAACTGGACATACGCGTAACTGAACGTTCATGGAATTAGGCATTCGCGTAATTTGACATTCAAGATATGTATACCTTGATTCAAGGAATTAGACATTCACGTAAATTAGGCATTCCCAGAAATTATTGCACACCATCAAACAGCGCAAGATAGAATATCTGGGGCACGTGTTGCGACACGACAGAAATCAGCTGCTTCAACTTATATTGATGGCCAAAATTGAGGGAAAGCGGCGTCCCGGAAGGTGGAAAAAATCCTGGCTGCGTAATATTATTGAGTGGACTGGTATCACCAGTGCAGAGGAACTGTTCCGGGTGGCACAAGACAGGGAAAATTTTGCAGAGCTAACGGCCGACATCCACTAATGGAAAGGCACTATAAGAAGAAGAAGAAGAAGAGACATTCGCGTAATTGGACATTCCGGGAATTAGACATCATGTACCAAACTCTATGCACCAGCCTTCTAGTGTAATGTTAGCACATCTTTAAATCTATGCCAAAGCTTGTCCAATCTGCAACCAAGGTTTAGATTAGACTCGCGAGCCGAGCTCTCGAAAATAATTAAACATGCCCAGATGCTCAGAGTTAAGGGACCTAAGCTGAAAGGCTCGGATGTAACGTTAAAATTGTATGTCACACGATGAACTCAAGCTTTAGATACGACCTAATAACATATTTACCGACCGGATAGCCCAGTGGTTAGTGACCCTGACTATGAAGCTTGAGGTACCGGGTTCGATTCCGAGGGGCAAATGTTTGTATGATAAATATGAATGTTTGTACCCGAGTCTTGATATTATATCTATATAAGTATGTATATCCGTTGTCTAGTACGCATAGTACAGTCAAGGAATTTAATTCCCTACCCATTTCGTTGAAATGTCGTCTGACATTCGCAATGCATTAAGGTCGATATGTCAAACTAACGTCTTGCTCTATAGCTCTTATGGTGACAGTTTGCTAAATGCT
Source organism: Ditula angustiorana (assembly GCA_963691745.1). Taxonomy (NCBI): domain Eukaryota; kingdom Metazoa; phylum Arthropoda; class Insecta; order Lepidoptera; family Tortricidae; genus Ditula; species Ditula angustiorana. The sequence goes on along the minus strand of OY829480.1, from coordinate 1,287,780 downwards.
ATTGAACCTTAGGTGGGTTGGAAATTTAATTCCTTGACTGTACAAGCTTTGCTTAGTTAGAGACTAGATCAATTGGTGTGAATTGTCCAGGAATATTTATTTATTAATTTAAATATATGTACATATAGTAAACTAGTGATAATGTTAGTGATAGTGTTTAGTGGTAATGTGGCGAAACTGGAAAAACGCACGGAACGCTGATGTTGCAAGTTCGAGTCCTGTCATTACCCTAATTTTTCTTTTTGTTGTAATTATAGCATTTAAACTAGCGACCCGCCCCGGCTTCCCACGGGTACAATTAAGATATATTGTACAAAAAAATCTTCCATAAAAACATATCTAAATGACAGTGATCACCATCTTGCTCGCTAATCCTGCTAAAACTTGCCACTTGCACTGTTGTGTTCCGGCGTGGAGAGCAAGACAGCCGGTGAAATTACTGGCACAAGAGGTATTGCATATTTGCCCTCTGGGTTGGCAACGAATTTATAATATCCCTGGTGTTACGGGTGTCTAAGAGCGGTGGTGATCACTTACCATCAGGTGACCACCTTGCTCAAATTAAATTTAAAATGCTATATAATGAATGACAACACAAAGAAAAATTAGGGTAATGGCAGGATTCGAACCTGCAACATCAGTATTCCGTGCCTTGCATATTCCAGTTTCCGCCACATTACCGCTGCCATACCCTGCGAATTTTTCAATTCATTTTAAATTTAATTTAAATGTAAAAAAAATACAAAAACAAAAATCGAAAAAATTTAGAAATAAATAATTTTGATTACAATAATTTACCACCTTGCTCGTTTTCTTTCTATTGAAAAAAACACATACGATAAACGAACTAAGAGTGGGTTTATGGTTCTGTACCCATAATGGCGCCAACAATTGAAGGGTGGAGCCTTCCCTTTAAGAAACGTATATATTTTTGTGGCGTATTTAGTAGTGTTAAATGAACGATGAATGAAACTTACGGAACCCTTCGTGTGCGAGTCTGACTTGCACTTGGCCGGTTTTTTATTTATTTATTAACGCATTACATCTACCATTACAGTTTAACCCAGTACGATAGTGTAGCACGTTACTATTCTAAAGTATTTTTAAAGTATTAAAAATCGAGTTTCCAAAACATAGCTTAACAGCTTAACACAAATAAAGGAACCTTTGTGAATTCATTAAAAAGAACAAAATTAAATCATACCGCGTTAAACTTCATGCGCCGACATTCCCATGAGAGGTTTTCGAATCGGTGAAAAATTTTCTAACATTCATAAGAGCTTCTTGTTTTGGTGTCAAGATATTTTTTAGTTATTTTTTTGGATATATGTTTGGGTTTTTAACGCATCCAACTTAACCGTAATCTTTGGGCTCGCCCACCGCACTCAGACTCGCACTCATTAATTAAACGCTCATAATTACTGCACCTCCCCCCCCCCCCCACACCCCTCCCCCAGGCCAAGAGCAGCACCGGAGATAGTTTGGAATTATTTTCAAACTTCTGACTTTCCATGCGTGTTAGGAGGTCGGAATTTCAAGGTTTATTTCATTTTTTTCTTGGGAGGGGCGAAACTCTTTATTTTTATTTGACGTTAGTCGTCAGTTTGGTAACGGTATTTTAAATAAAAACTCGGAATAAAGAAGTAACATAACCGCTAAGCTGGACTTATTCAACAGCTTTGAAAAAAACGGAATTCGTAGCTGAAACGTTTTACAAGGTTTCAAGCGTCGCCGGCGCAGTTCCGGCGCCGTAACGTAACGGACGTCCTGCGCCGGCTTCGATTGTTTCCTTTACGGCTTTTGCCGGCCGTCCGTCTGTTCGTGGCTGGGGTTTTACTTTCTATTAGGTATATGTTTGGAGAGGCTTTCCGTTTCACTTATAAGGTACTTATATAGTGTTAAAGGCGCGCTAGAGGTTTATACGGAATACAAATTAGTAAAGCGGCTGTGAGTTAGATACGTTTTCTCTCGTAAATTTCTGAAATGAACCGACAATACGAAATTCCACTCGCAAAACAAAATGGACGAAAAGTGATGGTAAAAAAGGAACAAATGTATGAACGAGAGAGGGAAATAAATGAAAAACGATATTTTTTGAAATTATAGCTCAGTCAGTGCATCTGCCGTCTCCTTGATGTTGCGAGTATCTAGGTGGTGGTGATCACTTACCATCAGGTGACTCACTTGCTCATTTGCCTTCTTATTTTATACTAGCTTTTGCCTGTGACTTCGTCCGCGTAGACTTGTTTAATTGAATCAAGCAAACGTGCACCCAATATGCAATCTGCAATATTTCCTGGACAAATTAATGAGAATTAGTTGCTTTGCTGCTCATGACGTCACGGCGGCGTATAACTTATCGCTATCCCGCAGGAACTATGCATTTTTACGGGATAAAAAGTATCCAGGTTATAAATAATGTGTGTGCCAAATTTCATCCAAATCCATTCGGTAGTTTTTACGTGAAAGAGTAACAAACATCCATCCAAACTTACAAACTTTCGCGTTTATAATATTAGTAGGATAAAAGAAATAAGATTACGACTTTATACCTTCTTTCTCTACATAGAATAAAACAGTAATTATACTCGGTTACTCCTTCTAAACCACGCAACGGATTTTTATTTATTCGTATTTTTTTTTTGTTAAATAGCACCAGTGTCCTCAGTCGCAAAGCAACAAGCGAACGGTGCGCATAATATGTCAACCTAAGCTGTGTGTTTGCGGTCAATTCCAAATTCCAAAACCCTGCAAGGCCGTGGTTGGTCTATTGGAAAAAAATATTCGCAACAGCTAAATACTAGCTGTCTTCTTTGTTTCTATGGTTTTAATCACGTTGTTCCTTTTACACAGTTCACTATGTGTGCGTAAAAGTAAATACGAAACATTTTGCATGCGTGTGTTCGCCACTGCATTCGGATAATTTTTCTTGGAGTTTTTTTTATGGGTATAACCTGTCTATTAATAACAAGTCAATGATTTTGATACGGTTTTCACTGTCATGTAGAGATTTTTTTATGTACATTACATTGTAACACTTATTTTTGGCCCGTGCATGAGACTGGGTCGTAAGGTAACTTCGGCTCGAGGGTCGGTCTCTAAGATGAGTTGGGCGCCGTGAGAAGAGAGACCGGCCACAAACAGGATCGCGGGTTATGCTAGCTCGGAGGTAACAACAAACAACTACCTTTTCGAGAGTTGTTTATTCATAATAAACCCACCTTACTACAGTATACAGTAAATTTTATCTAAATTAAATAAGATTATCAACTACTGGAGGCGTCCCTCCCTTAGTACAGTCATTAAACAAAATTTATTACAAAGTACCCACTAGGGTACCTTTCAATAAATATCAGAGGGGCTGTTACCCATGAGGTTACCTGTCGGTAAACCAAAAGAGACGCTGTTACATACAGGTTCAGCGTTGGGTAAACCAAAGAGGCGCTTGTTACCTACCCGGTCTAAGGATGGTAAGTATAGGTGGCAGTTACCCTATTTAGAAATACGGAAAACAGTTAATGAAAAGGACAACATCACGCGACATCCATCGACGCAGAATCCCTGGAACCTCGCAAGAGGTGTGCGCACCACCTCCGGAGACCACCTCCTTTGGGAGCTGCGTCGCAATTGCAACTGGATCTCGCCGAGCGACTTCAAGCGAGGGAGCGCCTTGGCGCCATGTAGAATGCAGTACGGTAGCAATCCCGCACTTCTCGGAGTAACCGGGAGCTCTTGGGGTAGCCCAAAGCTTACGGGGTAGCCTAGCGGCCCTGAAATGATCAACGAAACACTTCAGCAAAAGAAAATTAAAGATTACCCACCGCTTGACAACGTGAACATTATCCACGACATTATTCACCTTTACGGGCAGTAAGTCTACATATATTTGGCCTTTATACTCGGGGTCCGCAGAGTTATGGTTAAGCTTAGACAGCCACCAACATCCAGGCAACGTTAATTTGTAGTTTGGCCTTTATACTCGGGGTCCGCAGAGTTATGGTCGAGCTTAGACAGCTACTAACATCTGAAACAAAACCAATTTTACTTCCATGAAGGAACAAAATGGTTGCGTCATACTGACGACGTGTCCATTTTAACCATCAGAATTTACCTCGTGAACGGGGATTTGCATGGTATGGCCTTTAGACTCGGGGACCGCAGAGTTATATTAAAGCAGAGAAGCTATCATGATCTGAAACAAATGCAAATTCTCTTTACACGGGAGCCGGCCTAGCCGAGTCGGCGGGTCCTCAGTACGACATTTTGGTAGCAATACTTACAGTGAACTCCAGCGCAGGAATCAAAATAAACACTTTAACATGTTAATTATCTGTATATTTGACTCGACCCAAACCCCAATCACGATTTCGAACACGAAATCTTATTTAGCCAGTCACTGTTTCCACGACCGAGTAGCCATTAGTTCTTTTCCTTTAGAGACGCCCTAGGGATGTCCCTCTATGCGTCCGCGTCACCGGACATAAGCACCCTTCACACGTCACAATGTCAAGAAACCATCTATCAAGTCCGTCTTCTCCAATATGAGACAATCATTACCTATGCTGAAATAACGTGACAAACACTGACCAAAGATCCTGAAACAATTAAATAGATCCACAAACAGAGAACCGGCATCGAGACTTTACCGCGCGGACCAAGGTAGCCGCAGCACTATGCTCCTGACAAACGTCAAGAGTGACGTTTCGTACTTTGACAGCTCGATCGATATCGAATCAATATTGTTATAATTTAGATTACAAAATGGAAAGTAAATACTGGTTTAATACTGCTAAAGGAAGCCTAAAGTGTGATTAAAATAACTTAGGGGCGGGGCGCAAGAAGCCTATAGTGAAATGTTTAAGTGACTGTAAGTAACAACAAAGAAATTAGACCGCCGAAATGTTGGAAGTTGATCAGGAATGTTTGGCTGTAATTTATGGGTTATTGGTGGTGAAAGGCATGAAAAGAGGCACCGACAGAGGCCTAAAGGAAGGACCTAGCAAGCAGGTGAGGCCTTACTCTCCACTTGCATGAAAATATCAAAAAACAGTGACACCGAACTTTTGGGTGTTACAGTAGGGTTTCAGTTGGGAAAAATAATTTTATTTCAGAATTGAGCAAATTCTGAAATAAAATTATTGTACACATGTATGTGTAAGAACAAAAAGAGGAGCCGAGAACCAAAGTTCGACCAAGAAAGAACGACATGATTGTCGTATTAATTGACTGCGCCACGCAGGGGGAAGTCAGTGAAATCATGGGTTCGGAACCGGGCCACTAGCGGAGAACGTGGGTAACCAGTACCAAACCCACTACAGCTTATAACTAGATACGGATCCTTGCGGACCATGCAAAACAACCATTGCCTACACTCAAGAGAGTTCTTCGTAGAGACCTACGAGACTTAGCCATATTGGGGAAGTTAGTGAAATCATGGGTTCGGAACTGGGCCACTAGCGGAGAACGTGGGTAACCAGTACCAAACCCACTACAGCTTATAACTAGATACAGATCCTTGCGGACCATGCAAAACAAACTTTGCCTACACTCAAGAGAGTTCTTCGTAGAGACCTACGAGACTTCGCCATATTGGGGAAGTTAGTGAAATCATGGATTCGGAACTGGGCCACTAGCGGAGAACGTGGGTAACCAGTACCAAACCCACTACAGCTTATAACTAGATACGGATCCTTGCGGACCATGCAAAACAAACTATGCCTACACTCAAGAGAGTTCTTCGTAGAGACCTACGAGACTTCGCCATATTGGGGAAGTTAGTGAAATCATGGGTTCGGAACTGGGCCACTAGCGGAGAACGTGGGTAACCAGTACCAAACCCACTACAGCTTAATACCTACAAGCGTTCACGTTCGACAGGTGAGTTCTGACGCAACACTACCAGCAGACTAATCACTAGGGAGCGGAGACTAACTAAAACTTAAGACTACGGCATACATGTTCAATAGGGAAGATCTATTCGAACTCGAAACCTATTCACATATCAACCATTAAGTTAGCTATAACCTAGAGATAAAGAGTGGTTTTGTTAAGACCAAAACGCATTAGATGGGGCGTGAAACACAGTCAAAATAGAATACCACAGTTGTAAGAACATGCAAGAAAGTAGATTCGGCGTGACCCACAGCCGACTAGAATTATGATCAGTAAGGGGGCGTGACACACGACCTGAGACCCTCAAGACGACGACCGAGACATACTTCTAAGTACGCAACGGCTTACTAACAGAGACGAACACAAATAGTACTGTTATAACCCAAAATAAGACGTGCGCTGTTGACAGCGTGTCCATTTCGCAAATATTTAGATGAAAACGTTTAGGTTGTTTGCATCTTGTATTCAAACTACACCCCCGATGTAACTGAAAATCTTAACCAATAAACTTTACTCTACTCTTACTATAAATGTTACTTGCTAGAAACAGCACAGAACGAAACGATTAGCCTATTGGGATCCCGATTTAAACCTATGGAATGAACCTAAACTAAACCACACCCGACCAAACACGGGTTTCTATCTCTCTAACCAACTAGCAGTTATCATTCCTTCAAAGTTCCAACGGTCAGGGCAGCTGTTCTCCTTACAAAAATATCCTACGGCCCGGACGAAATATCGCTTTCATATCGATAACCATTCCTAATTTTAACCAACCGGCAGGACGAATCTTTTCCATACTAAAAATTCCTACAAGTCCGACCATTCATATTAAATCTACAGACACATATCTACTGGCTAAGAGCTTACATATAAAAAAAACGCGGCACGAACAGCATCACGAAAAAGAGGAACGACCTATCGTTCGCGTAGCACACTTCGCTAGGAACTAGATAAGTAACGCACCGTTAATTTAATAGGGGAGAGTCGGCATCTGGCCGATCTTCACCTCGGTCAAGTAAGTCCTTGATATGAAATTTACCCAGAGGTTTACCTTCCATAGACTTTAAGGAATAAACCAAAGGGCCATGTTTCGTGCTGATTACGCACTTTTCATACTTAGGTGAGAGTTTAGCACTGAAGTATTTATCTGCTTTAGACAAGGGAAAGCACCGCTTGTAGATGATTTGCCCTTCCTCATATTGGATAGGACGCTTCCGCAGATTGTAATACTTAACATTCCGAGTGTAGGCCTTTCGTAGATGGCCTTGTACGGTAGTGTAAACACTTCGCAGCTGAGACAAGTTTGAGGAAAATGGCTCGCGTTCCAGAACTACCGACACCGGGTCGACAGGAACATCGAGATTGAGCAAAGCCCCATCCAACACCATTTCCCTACCATGGTTCAGATAAAAAGGAGTAAACTTGGTACTTTCGTGAACTACCGTGTTAAGTGCGCATTGAATCTCGGGTATGTTCTGATCCCACTTACGATGATCAGAACGCACGTAAGACGCTATTGCACGCCCGATATCACGGTTCAAACGCTCCGTTTGATTAGTTTGGGGGTGGTAACGAGGATTGTAAAAGATGTTGGGTACGTTATATTTGGCCATCAGATCCCGGAAATCCCGGGAAATGAATTGGGGTCCGTTGTCAACGTATATATACTTACAAACCCCGTCACGCAAGAACACGCCCTTCTCCAAACACTTAACAATAGACTTGGCCGTGATGTTACGCAGCGGAAACAAGTGTGAGAATTTGCTGAAGTAGTCAACACAGACAAAGAGGTATTGGTTCCGGGCGTACGACGGAGGAAAAGGGCCAAGGATGTCGCAGGAGATCGCTTCCCACGGCCTAGTGACGACGCGAGGGTTGCCCATGAGACCCGCACGCGCAGTGTTCGCCGGCTTGTAGCACCTACATACTTCGCAGGCGGCGACGTACTTCTCCACATCGCGGTACAAGTTCGGCCAGAAGTAATCCGCACTTATGCGCTTGTGGGTCTTGGCAACGCCGAAATGACCCGAAGTCGGCTCATCGTGATACTGTCGCAAGATTTCCTCACGATGTTCCCTCGGCACTACGAGCTTCCACTCAAATCTAGAGGTGAGACTATATTTGTTTTTGGAGAGACGAAAAAGTTTACCATCAGTAACGGTGAAGTTGGGGTATAGCCTGGGATTGTCACTACAACCTTTGAGTAACTTAGAGTACCAAGGATCTAGTACCGTCACCGGGTCAAAAGATATAGAGTCTAGCATAATTCGCGAAAGGGTGTCGGGTATTACGTGTTCTTTCCCCTTGCGGTGAATTATTTCGAAGTCGAACTGACTCAAACGACAGGCCCACCTATTAAGTCTACCCATAGGATTCTTCAGTTTATAGAACCATTTAAGAGAGGCGTGGTCCGTGACAATATAGCATTTGGAACCCTCAACATATGGGCGATATTGCTCCAAAGCATAGATGACTGCCAAGAGTTCACGCTCGGTGGCCGTGTAGTTGACCTCCTGCGCATTTAAAGTGCGGCTGCAGTAGGCCACAGGGTGGTCCACGTCATCTATCCTTTGGGCCAGCATACCTCCAATGGCGAAAGAGCTGCCATCGGTATGAATGTAGAACGGCATGCTAAAGTCGGGGCATTTAAGAATGGGGGCAGTGATGAGAGCAGATTTCAAGGTATTGAACGCCTCGTTAGCCTCTGGTGTCCACTCAAACTTACACTTCTTACTTGTCAACCGAGTCAACGGACGGGCAACTTGGGAAAAGTTTTTAATAAACCGCCGGTACCACCCGGCCATGCCCAAGAAACGCTTCAGTTCTTTCACCTCACGAGGGATAGGAAAGTTCATTATCACCTCTACCTTGGAAGGATCGGTACGTAAACCAAAGCGGTCCACCATGTAACCCAAGTATTTAAGATCGCTACGACAGAATTGCGATTTTTGCATATTTATGGTCAAGTTAGCATCCTTCAACTTCCTATACACTCGTCGGAGAATGTCTACGTGCTCTTCGAAAGATGAGGTGCAAATAACTATGTCGTCTATGTAAGCAAATACCTTGTTGTCAAATTCAGCGGCGAACAAGCTGTCCATGAGCCGTTGCATCGTAGCACTCGCTCCTACCAAACCGAAACACATGCGATTGTAGTGAAATAGGCCCCGGCCCGGTACCGTGAACGCCGTTTTCTCCTTCGAATCGGGATGTAAAGGGATCTGATGGTACGCCGCGCTCAAGTCGAGCGAAGTCAGGTACTTAGCATCGCGTAAGTTGTCAATAATATAATTAATGTAGGGCAAAGGGTAAGCGTCGGTTTTTGATACCGCGTTGAGTCGACGGCTGTCCAAGCAGAGACGAACCTCGCCGTTAGCTTTAGGCACAAGAGTAAGAGGCGAGTTCCATTCACCGGACGACCGTTCCACTACATTATTTTTTAACATGCGGTCAAGTTCCGCATCCAAGTATTTGAGCCTTTCGGGGCTAAGCCTATAATATTTCTGTTTAATGGGTCTCGCATCCCCAGTGTTGATCACATGTTGGATTAAAGGCGTGCACCCTAGACCGACCTTATCGGTATTAATATTGTCAAATAATAGTTTGGCAGCGTCGAGTTCCTGTTTTTGCAGAGGCGTGAGTTCCTCGTAATTGCGCAAACCATCCTCCTCAACACTACTCACAATGCTTTGAACAGAAGAGACAGAGGCCGGAAGACAAGCAAGCACGTCCGGAGCCAGATTGAAGGCCTTCCAAAAATTAATACCGAAATGAATTGGCAGCTTAATCTCTGGTTGGACATGAAACATAATTAGTTGAACCTCCCCCTTATACTGGATCGGTAGGTTCATGTAGAACCGACAGACGTAGTCCACACCGTCAGCGACACGTAAGACACGCGGACAGTCAAAAGGTAACATTTCTATATTTAGGTTTAAGAACTTAACGTGTGCGTTCGCTCCAAGCACAGAGCACGCCGCGCCGCAATCAAGAAGGCCGCAAACATTCACATTGAGAACTTGCACAGTCAAATAGGGACGATAGTCGTCAGCAGAAGGTATGAAGCAAGCTTTGACAGGTCGCGCACGGAAGGTTTTAGGCGTGACCTGGCTACCTAGTTTTTTGGAGAAGAGAAACTCTCCCTACATCTCGGACACTCCGGTGTACGCACACCCGGATGACCGCACACGAAACACACCAACTCGCGAGAGCGTTGGCAGCGGTTAGTTTTGTGACCCGCTTGCTTACACCTGAAACAAAACGCGTCAGCAGGCTTATCTACGGAGCCAACATCCTGCCTTCGGAAAGCAGGTGTGTTGCGCGTTCGCACCTGCACGTCCGGGGCCACTGTATAACCAGACGAAGAGGGTTCGGCAAAATTACCCGAGCGCGAACCTGCAAGCTCGAGGCGCATGCACAGTGACTTCAGCTGTTGTATTGAGGGCACGTCAATCAATGCCAGCTCACGACTATATTCTGGCCTAATGTTACGCATAAGGATATCTAAGCGTTCGGCTTCCGTCAGCGGTTTAGTCAACCGCGAAAACAGCGCACCCATGATGGACAAGTACACGACTATAGATTCGTGTTTAGCTTGGGTGCGGGTCCTTATCTCGCCTAGTAACTTGAAATCGTAGTCAGGAATGTCGAAGTCTGTCTTAAGGGCAGTGAGAAGGTCTGTGTAGCAAGAAAAGTTGCCCTTACAGGAACGGAACCAAAAGAGAGCAGGTCCGTCAAGAATATCCGGAAACCCGTTAAAAACTACTCGTTCGGGTATTTCGCGGGCTAACCTAAGCTCCTCCAGGCGTGTAGTAAAAGCACGCACGCACGTATCCCCGCGATATTTTAAGTTTAAGCTGGCGAGGTTGTAGCGCGGCTCCGCTCGACACACCGTCGAATTCTGCGGCTTACTCGGAGAGCTGTAAATTTCCACTTCAGAATCAGACGAGTCCACTGCGGGGTTGAGGGTAGACAGGCAACCAACTAGTGTCCCCTTAAGGGATTGAACCTCGGCGCCCTGACCCGTGACTCCATCCAAACGACCTAGGTAGTATTCAGCACGGCCCGTTAACCGTTCTCTTCGAGCCTCCGACAAAGTTGCGCCTTCAGCCACTTCCTTCTGTAGGCTAGTTATAGCAGTTCGGCAAAGAGCCAGATCGTCCGCCATGGCCACAGGAGCACTGGTGACTGGCTTGAGGCTGCCTCGCCGGACGAGAGATAGAGTTTTCCGGAACAACTTACGTAGATCGTCGCATGTGTCAGATGTTGAAAACGGTATTTGACATTTGGTCAGTTCATGCGCAAGCTCCTCTTTAGTTAACCATTCTACTTTAATAAGCAGGTCCATTTTAACACAGTATATACCCCTAGATAGGGATCAGTTATATAGTAATCAATGACAAAGAGTCGTAAGTACTCGTCACAGGCGAAGGCAAAGCGGCCTTAAGAAGTAATTTATAGAATACACTTAGTATAGCAAATCATTTGCAGCCAAAGCTTAGAAAGGTAAGCAGTTCGTAGCTTAAGTCTAGAAAAGTAAGTAGCTTGTAGTGCAAGAACAGTCATTTATAGTATTCGCTTAGTAAGGTAAGCGATTACTAAATTTATATTATAGTAAAGAAAGAAGTTTCACGCAAAAGTCCAGAAGTAGTGACTTAAATTCACTAAAGCACACACTGTTAAGTATGATGTAGAGAAACCGAATGTACACCTATATACCAATCCTCAGACCTGCCTCATTATATACCTGAGAGCTAAAAACACACCAACGATCCTTCGAGCCCCACGTTGGGCGCCACTGTAACACTTATTTTTGGCCCGTGCATGAGACTGGGTCGTAAGGTAACTTCGGCTCGAGGGTCGGTCTCTAAGATGAGTTGGGCGCCGTGAGAAGAGAGACCGGCCACAAACAGGATCGCGGGTTATGCTAGCTCGGAGGTAACAACAAACAACTACCTTTTCGAGAGTTGTTTATTCATAATAAACCCACCTTACTACAGTATACAGTAAATTTTATCTAAATTAAATAAGATTATCAACTACTGGAGGCGTCCCTCCCTTAGTACAGTCATTAAACAAAATTTATTACAAAGTACCCACTAGGGTACCTTTCAATAAATATCAGAGGGGCTGTTACCCATGAGGTTACCTGTCGGTAAACCAAAAGAGACGCTGTTACATACAGGTTCAGCGTTGGGTAAACCAAAGAGGCGCTTGTTACCTACCCGGTCTAAGGATGGTAAGTATAGGTGGCAGTTACCCTATTTAGAAATACGGAAAACAGTTAATGAAAAGGACAACATCACGCGACATCCATCGACGCAGAATCCCTGGAACCTCGCAAGAGGTGTGCGCACCACCTCCGGAGACCACCTCCTTTGGGAGCTGCGTCGCAATTGCAACTGGATCTCGCCGAGCGACTTCAAGCGAGGGAGCGCCTTGGCGCCATGTAGAATGCAGTACGGTAGCAATCCCGCACTTCTCGGAGTAACCGGGAGCTCTTGGGGTAGCCCAAAGCTTACGGGGTAGCCTAGCGGCCCTGAAATGATCAACGAAACACTTCAGCAAAAGAAAATTAAAGATTACCCACCGCTTGACAACGTGAACATTATCCACGACATTATTCACCTTTACGGGCAGTAAGTCTACATATATTTGGCCTTTATACTCGGGGTCCGCAGAGTTATGGTTAAGCTTAGACAGCCACCAACATCCAGGCAACGTTAATTTGTAGTTTGGCCTTTATACTCGGGGTCCGCAGAGTTATGGTCGAGCTTAGACAGCTACTAACATCTGAAACAAAACCAATTTTACTTCCATGAAGGAACAAAATGGTTGCGTCATACTGACGACGTGTCCATTTTAACCATCAGAATTTACCTCGTGAACGGGGATTTGCATGGTATGGCCTTTAGACTCGGGGACCGCAGAGTTATATTAAAGCAGAGAAGCTATCATGATCTGAAACAAATGCAAATTCTCTTTACACGGGAGCCGGCCTAGCCGAGTCGGCGGGTCCTCAGTACGACATTTTGGTAGCAATACTTACAGTGAACTCCAGCGCAGGAATCAAAATAAACACTTTAACATGTTAATTATCTGTATATTTGACTCGACCCAAACCCCAATCACGATTTCGAACACGAAATCTTATTTAGCCAGTCACTGTTTCCACGACCGAGTAGCCATTAGTTCTTTTCCTTTAGAGACGCCCTAGGGATGTCCCTCTATGCGTCCGCGTCACCGGACATAAGCACCCTTCACACGTCACAATGTCAAGAAACCATCTATCAAGTCCGTCTTCTCCAATATGAGACAATCATTACCTATGCTGAAATAACGTGACAAACACTGACCAAAGATCCTGAAACAATTAAATAGATCCACAAACAGAGAACCGGCATCGAGACTTTACCGCGCGGACCAAGGTAGCCGCAGCACTATGCTCCTGACAAACGTCAAGAGTGACGTTTCGTACTTTGACAGCTCGATCGATATCGAATCAATATTGTTATAATTTAGATTACAAAATGGAAAGTAAATACTGGTTTAATACTGCTAAAGGAAGCCTAAAGTGTGATTAAAATAACTTAGGGGCGGGGCGCAAGAAGCCTATAGTGAAATGTTTAAGTGACTGTAAGTAACAACAAAGAAATTAGACCGCCGAAATGTTGGAAGTTGATCAGGAATGTTTGGCTGTAATTTATGGGTTATTGGTGGTGAAAGGCATGAAAAGAGGCACCGACAGAGGCCTAAAGGAAGGACCTAGCAAGCAGGTGAGGCCTTACTCTCCACTTGCATGAAAATATCAAAAAACAGTGACACCGAACTTTTGGGTGTTACAACATCCAGATTGTACCCGTACGAAGCAGGGCTGGGCCCAGGAGACAGGTGACAGTGACAATTCGCTGTACATTGCTGTGTCGACAAGTAACGCTACAGACTTACAGACTTAACATCATATTTGGCAAGCATTGTATAACGAATTGACAGTGTCACCTGTCGCCTGTCGCGTTTATGAAATTGGGCCCATAATTTATAATAATTAAATATTCCAAATGCGTAAAAAAAATGGAAAACACTTAGCTGGTTTCAATATTCGAAACAATCCGCGATAATATATGCCCAACTGACTGCAACTTCATTGAAATTTCCATAATAAATTCTCAATTTGCTCTGACAGACGATAGGTACAGCCTCCAACGAATGTTGCTCTCCGCGCAATGCAACACAGAAGCCCTAATTCTTAGCACAACGTTCCAAAATCGTATGGGTTGCTGGGTGGTTTGACGTAAACTTTGGTGGCAATACCTATGGCACACGTGGCAAAGGCAACCATACAAATTAAGTTGGGGAATAAGTGGAATACTCATGGCCCTAAGTAAAATCAAAAGTATTTAGTTCCGGTGTAATTCTTATAAGTTCTCATTCCCCTGAAGCAAGTTAAAACGCACTAAAAAAATTATGTGTAAAAATTTACAAAAACATGCCAGGGGAATCAATATTAATTAAAATATATAAATATTTTAAAACATGCGCCAGGGAAATGAGAATTTCCTAGAATTACCCTTAGCCGATGCGGGTAGCTTTGAACACTCGGGTAACATAAAACGGTATAAAAATGGGATTTACAAAATAATTTACCACTTGTAATGTATTTTTTGGTTGAATTTTCAATTATTGGGGAGTTTTTATAAATGGTAAATGAAAGGAAATATTTAAATAAAATAAAGGGGCAAATATCAGTCCCACTAAAGGGAAACTGAGGGGTAAATCGGACGCCAGGCTATTTTTATTAAGTGTCTGGAATAGCCAAACCGGAAGGAGATGGTGATGGACTTTTTTAATCTAGGGCGGGGACTCTGAAAAAAAGCTAAATTAAATTAATAACATGCTCACCGTAAAGAGGCGGTCGAAAGCGGGTTCGAAGCAAATAATTCGAGTCACATACTCTGTTCTTGGACTTAAAACTAAGGAACCCTATCTAAACATTTGTCTTTCTGACTTAAGGTTAAATTACAAACATGCTTATCGCTAAAGCAGCATAGACATTAGCTGATGAAAGCCTTATTTCTAAATTATAATTTTCTGTAATAACACTACTTTCACTAAAATGTCTGAAATTGTTGCATCCTGAAGCAAATAATTAAAGTTTACTGACCGCGTGCGAAGATGAAGGTTATAAGCTCTTAAAAAGTTACGTGCACATCACTTCACCACTTTCACAGCCAGGAAAGCGTCTCCAGCATCAAGATGGCAGCAAGATCATGGGTGCAAAATCGATATTGGAATCGATTGGAAGATTCCAGAAGAAAAATCCAAAAATAAAACCCCAAAAAAATCGCCCAGAGGCTAGAAAGAAAACCTCCAGTTAGCATACAAAATAAACAAAATAACAGCAAAGGAAATAAGAAGAAACAGCAAAGCACACTTACCGATTTGGTTAAGTAAAATTCAGTCACATTTTATGTGTTTAAAATAAGCAAAAAGTGTTGCAAAACTCTAAATTAAATATGTTCCCATAAGGGGATGCGTTTGGCGTTTTCAGCCCCGCATTTTAGAAGCGGTGTCGCTTCGGATTAAACCGAGAAAAAAAGATTTTATTTTCACGCCATATTTATAGGACGAAGAGTTAGAAGGAAGTGTCCAAGAAAAAGATGGCTGCAACTCCAAAACAAAACGCCGGAACCATAGAGTGCATAATACTCTATAAAAATATTAAAGTCAATAAATTTGTATATTTGTAAGTTGGCTAACCTGACTATAATAGGATAAATGTATCGATCCTAATCAATTCCCTCTATGCAAAAGAAAACATTAATTTTGTCTGTGGCATAGACCACAGAGTCTAATATCAACAAAAGTAATAAAAAACCTAAATATTTTTTAAAAAATTATTTTATCTGTAGTGTTGTTTTCACAACGCTACAGTTCACCCTTTCCCGAAAAAAATTAAAGCATTAAAGCTTCTGAAAAACTTTGGTTGAAAACAATTTTAAATTTAAAACTCTACATTCAAACAGAAATACAAAAGCTGTTTTAGTATGCTGCAAAAGGAAAACTTTAAAGCCAATAGAAAACTTTGAAAGTTAATAAATTTTAAGCCTTAACTCTTCATTCAAAACTTTTTCCTTAAAGTTAAAACTGTAAGGTTCCAAACATTAAATCCGCAAACAAACTTCGATGCTAATAAAACTGCTAAAGCACAAGTCTATCATCAGTAAACTAACTATCTTAAAACAAGAATTCCCGGTCAAAGAATCCAAGTTACTACAGGTACCTCGGCATCACTTGAATTCGCGTGACCGTCGCTGAAAACAAATGCGTCAAGGCCTACGGCACTGCAGCAGGAAAAAAGAGACAAAAACTCTATAATCTTCAAAAACTCTTCCAATTTTAAAGACTCTACCATGCAAAATAGGCATAATAGTAGCTCTATCTAAAGCTAACTAACTATAACAATGACAATGTCACTTGATTAACTTGTCACAAAAGGACTACGAGATCAGCTAGGCACCCTCGCCGCTGACTCAAAGTTAAACAAGTAATATTCTATACAAAGAACTAAGTTATATAAATAACACACTAAGTGTCAAGAAAAACTATTTGATCAGCTTGCCACAAAAGGACCAGAGCTCAGCTAGGCACCTTCGCCGCTGTCTCAAAGCTACCCAAACAATATTTCCAAAAACAACAGGCAAATTGTTTTCATAAAAATGTTACATGAAAAACATGTCTTAAAAAGACCAGAGATCAGCTAGGCACTCTCGCCGCTGACTCAAAGTTCAACAAGTACTATTTTTAAAAAATGAAAGGCACAAAAGCTTAAATAAAAATCTTACTCGATTAGCCCGTCTTAAAAAGACCAAGAGATCAGCTAGGCACCCTCGCCGCTGACTCAAGCTGAACTAGTAATATTTCTAACAAATGAAATAAAGTTCAGTTAGACAATAGCTACTGACTTAAAAGTTTTTAAAACGATAACTCCATGACTGGCCCAACACCACCAGACTTCCAAACATGGGTATCAAAACGAAACTTGGACGCTCTAGAATACGGAGACGTAACCAAGTAATAAATACACCGTACTGTGGTCGGCACAACCCCACTGACTTTCCGAACACAGACGTGTTCCAAAAGAAAACTTGAACGCTCTACAATATGGAGACGTATCAAGGGAAAAAATACACCGTATTGTGGTCGGCACAACCCCACTGACTTTCCGGACACAGACGTGTTTTAAAAGAAAAACATCATGACTGGCACAACACCACCAGACTTCCAGGCATGAGTATACAAAGGGAAAAAAAAACTTGAAAGCTCAACAATATGGAGACTTAACAAGTGACCAAAAAGGATCACACTTAACTGTGGTCGGCACAACTCCACGGACTTTCCGGACACAGAAGTGGATACAAAAACCAAAAGGAAATCTAAAAGTTTCCAAAAGTCAAATCCAAAGTCAAAGCAAAGTAAGCGAACGCGCTAATGTCAAATCCGTGTAAACCCCAAAGGGTAACTTAAATGACTAATGCATGCGAAATTCTAAAATATTTCAACTAAAATTATGAGATAGCGTATTACCATCAAACTCTATATGAATAAGATTAAGCTAAAAAGACTGAGGTCTAACAAGAAATACAGTAGACAAAAGCTACCAAAATTGTAACAAATGTACAAAATATACAAAGTTATAATAAGATTTTATGAGTTAGGAGAAAAAGTAGTATTTCCATACTGAATTACAAAGTTATAAGTTTAACAAAATGAAGGGTAAAGAGCCAAGTTGCGAATTTTGCTATCTAAGTGAAGTAAAAGGATATTAGTATTATCTTTCAAAATTCCTTTCAAGCGACTTTTACTCATACATCTCTAACATACATCCATACAGAGTCGCATTAACCAGATCCTGTTACAAAACCAGAATACAAAATTAGGAAATATTTTAAATAATTTATATCCAAACAAAACCCGGTTAAGACAAGAGACTGTCTATACATTATTTTCAAATTAACAAAATTAACAAAGAAATGGCGAAATATCAAAACGAGTCGAAAATATTTTCCAACATCAAACTAAGACGTCTAACTCATAAAAAATGACTTCCCCTAACGGACGAAATTTGCTATTTATACTCAGCAAACAAAAGTTTAAATTAAATTATAGGACAAATATACCTTCCTATAAAAGGTTTAAGAATGAAGTTAAATTTTTATGATATCTTTGACATGATAACGGCCAATAGAACCTTTATTTAAGTCTTTCAAAACGTAAACATTATTAGAAATTTTCTGTATAATCTCGGACTTTACAAACTTAGGAGCAAACTTAGCAGAAAAATAATTAAATGCATTGGACTGGACAAAATTGCGTCTCCAAACTATATTACCTACACCATACGAAACAGACTTCCTACCTTTATTATAGTTTGCGGCATTTTTCTTATAAGCCTTCAATAAGCTAGCAGTTACTTTTTCAAAAATAGAACTTAGTGTATTCAAAGTCGAAGCGTAAGATTGGCGATCTTTTATTTGAATTTGATCTAAATTATCAAAAGAATTACTAAAACGATGTAAAGCGGCATCTACAATGACTTCTCTACCAAACATAAGAAAATTCGGAGTAAATTCCGTAGCTAAATTTTCACTATTATTTAATGCTAATTGAATATGGGGTAGAAACTTTGACCACGTTCTATGATCGTCTTGAACATAGCAAGCAATACAAGTTTCAATTGTTTTGTGGTATCTTTCCACAGAATTGTTCTGCGGTGTATACAAACAGTTATAGAATATTTTAGTAATGTTAAATTTCTTTAGAAAGTCGACAAACTCTTTCGCCGTCAGCTGGGGCCCGTTGTCACAAATTATAATTTTAGGAGTGCCAAACTTTAAGAAAATATCCTTTTCAAGAAATTTGCAAATAAACTTAGTCGTGGAATTAATTAATGGAAACAACCAAACGTATTTAGTAAAAACATCAACAACTGTTAATATGAATCTATGACCTGTATAAGTTCGTGGTAAAATACCTACTAAATCTAAAGATAACATAACCATAGGTTGATCAACTATTTTAGGGTTAACCATAGTTCCGAATGGAGGTGAGTTAGAATGTTTATAAGCTTTACATGTTTCACACGAGTTTATGTACTTCTGAACGTCTTTAAACATACCTGACCAAAAATAGTGAACTTTTAATTTTTTCAATGTTTTGTGAATACCCAAATGACCTGAATTTAAATCATCGTGATTATTTCTAAGAGTATCGAAAATTTGTTCTTTAGGAATAACTATTTTCCAATTTAAACGTGAATTAGGATCGAATTTTGACTTGCAATATTTATACAAAGTTTCATTTTCTACTTTGAAACTTTTATGACGAGAAGGAAATTTTTGACAATTTACGAATATTTTTCTATACCAAGGGTCAATGATATCATCATCGGGAGAAACTATGGAACAAACATTTATGGTATTAATTTCGAGTCGAGACAATGTATCGGGAACTGTGTGGAGGCTACCTTTTTTATGAACCACATCAAAGGAAAATTGCGCTATCCTAGCGGCCCAACGAGCGAGTCTACCTGACGGGTTAGTTAGCCTAAGTAACCACTGGAGACTAGCATGATCCGTAACAATGGTGAAATTCATACCTTCTATGTAAGGTCTAAAATGTTCTATAGAATCTAAAATTGACAAAAGTTCTCTTTCGGTTGTACTATAATTTTGTTCACATCTTGACAAAGCACGAGAATAATAAGCTATTGGATGTTGTTCATGTTGTTCGTCTTCTTGACACAAAACACTGCCTATCCCAACGGAACTCGCATCGCAATGAAGAAAGAAAGGCTTTTCGAAATTTGGACAAACTAATACGGGAGAAGAAACCAAAACTTGTTTTAACTTTTTAAAAGCGATTTCAGCCGAATCATTCCACTCAAGTGGTTTTTTCGAATTTTTACTACCACCAGTCAATTTGGTAAGCGGAGACGCTATATGCGCAAAGTCAGAAATAAACCTACGATAATAGGAACACAAACCCAAAAAACTTCTCAAATCTTTAACAGTCTTAGGAACGGGAAAACTATTTATTACTTCTAATTTAGAAGGATCAGTGTGGAGACCTTGACCATCCACTATATAACCAAGATATTGTAATTGATCTTTACAGAATTTACATTTTTTAAGATTAACTGTCAAACCTGCCGATTTTAATTTTTCGTAAATAATATTTAATAATTTTAAATGAGACTCAAAATCTTTTGAAATAGCTACCAAATCATCCAGATAAGCCATTATTTGACCATCAAACTCAGGACCAAACAATTTATCTACCAATCTCTGAAGTTCAGCGGGGGCGTTTGTCAAACCAAAAGGCATTCGTACAAATTCAAAAAGTCCTTTACCAGGGATCACGAAAGCTGTCTTTTCACGAGACGATTTCTCAAGCGGTATTTGAAGAAAAGCTTTTGATAAGTCAATAGCAGAAATAAATTTTGCATCTCTCAAACTATCGAGAATACGTGAAGTGTAAGGAAGAGGATAAGCATCTTTTACAGTTAAAGAATTTAAACGCCGGGAATCTAAACATAAACGAGTAGTACCATCTTTTTTATCCACGCCTAAAACAGGGGAGGACCAAGGAGATTTCGAAGGTTGAATGATATGTTCTTTTAATAAATTATCTACTTCATCGTACAAAGCTTTTTGCTTTGCCGGACTAAGAGGCCAATATCTTTGTTTAACCGGTTCACCAATAGTAACAATCTTATGTTCTGTTAAATTAGTAAGACCTAAACCCATCTTTTCATATGAAATGTCTTCAAACAAACTAACAATTTTATCTAATTTATTTTTATTTTCAAAAGAAAGCTCTGAAACTGAAGTAACTGAACAAATTTGAACAGAGTCACGATGTTCATATTTAATATTTTTAAATAAACCGTTTGCCAAATCAAATTTAAGCCAGAAGTTAAATCCTAATATTATTGGTGGTTCCAATGAAGGGATTATCATAAAGGTGATAGTGTGAGTAATATTATCACAAGTGACAGGAATGTCCATTACACCAACAACATTTTGTGAAGTACCATCAGCAGTACGCGCTTGTTTAGAAACTGATCGAATTTTGAAACCCATATCTACAAATTTTAAATGACTATTTGAACCTAAAACGCAACCATTCGCGCCACTATCTAATAAACCCACGAAATTTCGATCACGAACCTCGAAGCTTATGAAGGGACGAACGTCGTCGTTTTTAACGAACAAAATAGGTGCGACTCTATAAACGTCAAAAAATGTTTTTATATAAGAAAGCAAATCAGAAAATTCCTTTTTCTGAACATCAGGTTTAGGTCGATAACTTAGTTTTTTGAACTAGAAGTACCAGGTTTATCATCACGATCAACAACGCAGACTGTTGGATTACAAGTTGAACAATTTTTAACAGTAGTGTTAACTTTCTTGCAACGGAAACAAATCATACCCGGGATTTTACTACACTCTTTAAATGAATGTCCCTTTTGGTCACATTTTAAACAAATCAACGCGGAAGGCGATGACGTCACAGCAGCAACATTGGATTGCCGGTGAAATTTCTTCCCATCTAACTGGGGTTTGCGGTCTACAAGTTGTGTCGAGTTATACTCTTCAATTACTTTACTAAACTGCACTAATTCGTCTATTGAGGTAATATTCCTGCCTAATAAATGCATGGAGTAAGTAGGTAACATATTATGACGAAGAATTTCCAACAATGCTAAGTCCTGTAAAGGAATAGTTAATCTATTTGACATGTCCACCAGATCAATGATGAAATCTGACAAAGTCTCACCAAGTCGTTGTTTCCTAGTACGCAACTCAAACTCAAGTTGATAGTCAAAGTTCAATTTATCAAAACGTTTAAGAAGTTCAATTCTCAACCGCTGCCAAGTTATAATGTGGGCACGCACCGAACGAAACCATTTCAAAGCCGAATCTGTGAGAACCTCAGCAAAGGAACTCACTATGTGATTTTCAGTGATATCACGAGCAACGCAATATTCTTCTAAGTTAGTTAAAAATTCGCGAACGCATGTTTTACCATTAAATTTGTGTTTAAATTTGGAAAGATCAGGTTTTTTCAAAAAGTTGTTCTTTTGTGTTGTATTTGGTTTGAAATTGTTTGTGGCATGAAAACCAGAAATATTTTGCAAATCGTCCAAAAAACGTCTAGAAATATCTATTTCAGGTGGTTGAGGAACATTTAAATCATCCGTACAAGTTGCTACAGAAACTACTAAAGGTCGGTCCAGCAAACTATCAGCTGACCTAGGCACTGACACGTCAATCAAGTCTTTTTCCATTTTTAATGAAATTAGTTAAAAGTACTAGAAAAGCTAGAAAAGCAAAAGTTAAAGTTAATGTAAAGAATGTTTTGAAATACAACTCAAATTGGAACTAACTTTGAAACAAAATGTTAACTTATTTGACCGAGGGTAAGTTTTTATAGAAGAGTACCCTTTATTTTTAAACAAATTGAATTTACTTAAAATATCCCGTTGCTAAACTTTACTAAAGGTGGTACTGAGAATATTTATATGCATATGCAAACACTCATTATAAGAAAGGTACAAAGGTACTATAATTGTTTAGTGATGTCGATAGAATAATAAAGTTACACCAACAATTTATACTAATAATGTCCAAGTCCAAAACTCAATAAATCTCTGCCAACGCTTGCTAAGAAATAAAGTCAAGTCCGATAATATTTTCCTGAAAACATTTCTAAAGAAAAATGCACAAAAAAAAGTTATAAAAATAACGATATAAGAAGATGCATCAATTTCAAATTCACATTGAAATATAAACAAATAAGTTCCAAGAACAATAATATGTTTCAGTCCCTGATCGCGAGCGACAATTGTAATGTGTTTTTTTTTGGTTTGAATTTTCAATTATTGGGGAGTTTTTATAAATGGTAAATGAAAGGAAATATTTAAATAAAATAAAGGGGCAAATATCAGTCCCACTAAAGGGAAACTGAGGGGTAAATCGGACGCCAGGCTATTTTTATTAAGTGTCTGGAATAGCCAAACCGGAAGGAGATGGTGATGGACTTTTTTAATCTAGGGCGGGGACTCTGAAAAAAAGCTAAATTAAATTAATAACATGCTCACCGTAAAGAGGCGGTCGAAAGCGGGTTCGAAGCAAATAATTCGAGTCACATACTCTGTTCTTGGACTTAAAACTAAGGAACCCTATCTAAACATTTGTCTTTCTGACTTAAGGTTAAATTACAAACATGCTTATCGCTAAAGCAGCATAGACATTAGCTGATGAAAGCCTTATTTCTAAATTATAATTTTCTGTAATAACACTACTTTCACTAAAATGTCTGAAATTGTTGCATCCTGAAGCAAATAATTAAAGTTTACTGACCGCGTGCGAAGATGAAGGTTATAAGCTCTTAAAAAGTTACGTGCACATCACTTCACCACTTTCACAGCCAGGAAAGCGTCTCCAGCATCAAGATGGCAGCAAGATCATGGGTGCAAAATCGATATTGGAATCGATTGGAAGATTCCAGAAGAAAAATCCAAAAATAAAACCCCAAAAAAATCGCCCAGAGGCTAGAAAGAAAACCTCCAGTTAGCATACAAAATAAACAAAATAACAGCAAAGGAAATAAGAAGAAACAGCAAAGCACACTTACCGATTTGGTTAAGTAAAATTCAGTCACATTTTATGTGTTTAAAATAAGCAAAAAGTGTTGCAAAACTCTAAATTAAATATGTTCCCATAAGGGGATGCGTTTGGCGTTTTCAGCCCCGCATTTTAGAAGCGGTGTCGCTTCGGATTAAACCGAGAAAAAAAGATTTTATTTTCACGCCATATTTATAGGACGAAGAGTTAGAAGGAAGTGTCCAAGAAAAAGATGGCTGCAACTCCAAAACAAAACGCCGGAACCATAGAGTGCATAATACTCTATAAAAATATTAAAGTCAATAAATTTGTATATTTGTAAGTTGGCTAACCTGACTATAATAGGATAAATGTATCGATCCTAATCAATTCCCTCTATGCAAAAGAAAACATTAATTTTGTCTGTGGCATAGACCACAGAGTCTAATATCAACAAAAGTAATAAAAAACCTAAATATTTTTTAAAAAATTATTTTATCTGTAGTGTTGTTTTCACAACGCTACACACTAAATAGTTCCATAAATTTATCATTTCATATCATCTCCCCTTTTACTTATGTATGTATGTATGTTAATTCTTTATTGTACAAAAAACATAAATGACAAAAAGAGATAAAGTGATGTACAAAGGTGAACTTATCCCTTTAAGGGATCTCTTCCAGTTAACCTTTGAGTGGATGAAAGGAGTCTCATAGCAGGGACCGACAAAGACCAAGAGTTTATCAAAAACAGTGGAGAATTACCATACAATTTACCTATAAACACATTACATACTAATAATAAATATAATACCCAAATAATAATAATAATAAATATAATACTTAAAATACATAAACTTACTTAGATATAAATAAATACTTAGAAGTTAAAGGAGTAGAAGGAAAATAACTTAAAATAACTTATCCGCCAATGACGAGTATTTAAACGTGAATGTTTAATATTATATTATTATTTCTGATATTATCTGCGAGATCCTGTAATTGGCACTCTGTGATTACTTAATTTACCTATTTTGTCTTAATGCTGTTGGTTCTCCTACATAATAAATAAATAAAAATAAATATAAATATTATTTTTAAGATCTCCAATCACTGGAGCAGATCGGGAGGGGTAGTCCCGCCTGCGGTTGTGGACACCAGGATCAGACTGTCGACCACATTGTGTTTAAATGCCCCCTGACTAAATAAACGGGTCCATCGGAAGATTCCGTAAACCTCACAAAAGAAGCGGCTACATACCTGAGAGGAGCGAAATTTGAATTTTAATTTTTAAATAAAAAATGACAACACAAAGAAAAATTAGGGTAATGGCAGGGTTCGAACCTGCAACATCAGCATTCCGTGCCTTGCGTATTCCAGTTTCCGCCACATTACCGCTGCCATACCCTGCGAATTTTTCAATGTGTTTCGTCTTTACGGTCATTACAAATACTTATTAATTATTATTATTATTTCATATTTTTTTAAAATCTTAGGTGAAGTTTTTACAATATTTCTATAAAAAGTAATAAAACAATATCAATACAAAATATAGAAACATTATAAAAACCTAACCTAGAGTGCCGCCGGCAGCGGGGCAGGGCTCAAGCTACCGGTTGTTAGGGCTGCAGAGTGAGGAATCTCCTGACTATTCGTGACGCGTCCAGGAGTACCGCCTTTTGTATCTGACCTTATTGTTATTATTGTTAGGTTATTTAATTTTTAAATACTTAGTTTTATAAATGTATACATTGTACTACATCCAGTGGCGACTAATTGCCATACGACAAATTAATAAATAAGGTCCAATGTTACCCCAGTGTTCAAAGTTACCTGATTTAGCTGCAATATTAATCTACTTTGATAGGAGCCGCTTCCACTTATCCCCAGACGCCCTAACATGGCTGACCTAGGTTTAATTTATCAGTCTGCGTCTCTGTCAAACTAGTGTCATAAGAAAGGGACGCATATAGAGATAAACTCAGATATACCAGAGCCAGCGCTGTATGCAGTTAATGCAATTGCCGATGCCGTTTTGGTTATGGGTAGGTCCTAACCCCATACACAGAAGGTGCCAATAGGATTGAATTAGTAAGTCTCCGCTGTCCGTCTGTCACAAGGCTGTATATTGAATTGTAACAGCAACTTGAAATTTTTACAAAGTGTGTAATGGCCGCTATAACGAATAAAAAGTTAAAAAAGTTAAAAATTACAGGGGCGGGGAAGCTGTAAGAACGGTCACGTTGAGCAAGGCATAAGTTTAAGCAGGGGGGTTCCACTCCGCACTGTAGGTGCGCTCGCCGCATTACCTATGGCATAGGTTAATCGCAGTAGGTTGCCGGCTTGCCGCGCGCGCGCCCGCTCACTCTGTGTCGCGCGTTGTGGGAGTATTATAGTAAGCAGCCCAACCCTAGCGGTGCGCCATGGCATTGCGGGTGGAAGGCGGGCGCGGGCGGCGCGTTCCTTTTAACGCATGCCGCCTGGCGAATGTTTATGAAGTAATACGAACTTTTTGTGCCTAATCATAAAGTTGGAATTCGTTTAATGGTAGTCGAAAAAGAGAAGTTTCTGTACGTTAGTACTTTTATTTATTCTGTGGTTTAACTTAGCATGTCATAAGGTGCTCCTGATGAGCCTAACTCTAACTTTGGACGCTGAGAGATGTTTAGTAAGCAATAGGAGTTTAATGCTACGGTTAAATTGGAAACAGTAGTTTAAGACTGACTGAGAAACTTTGTGTTTGTTAGTGCCCGCAGCGCGTGTTGTTGGAATGATTAGTCGCAAACCGGCTATGCGCCCCCATAAGCTGCAAGACCTATTCTAGATGCAGCTGAAATCAATAGAGCGGACTTGTTGCACGGGCGAGGTCGCTAACCGTTGCCACGGCGACGACCCGCCGCCTGCCTCCCTCTGATGCCCTGGTGTTTCGTGGTTCGATCCCCTTTGAAATTGGTGGAAATACGCAATGTTATTTAAAAAATATATATTAGTTTCATTGGCAGAGCCAATAACGATACCGAACGAATATCTCAGTATGGACATTTTCTCCGCATATTGTAAAAAAACATGGAGGCATGTAAAAAACATGGAGAAATCGAACTTTCCCGAAAATTCCCCCTTGCTACGAGTAAATCGGTTTTTTACTTCCGTAACCCGTATTCTGTCAATTTCTTTGAAATCTTATGAGTATTTTTTACAATCAAACGTTAATCAAATAAATAAATATTGCTCTCAAATAGTACAAATACTGTAATTTTGCAACTTAATTTAAATTTTAAAATGCAAATTAAATTTGAGTCGGACACAGAACTTACATTTTGAGTTAGGTAATCTTTTAAACTATTTATGCTACTAAAATGTTCGAATCCACTGTTTTCGTGTAGTCTTACGAGTATGTATATAAAACAGCTGTGCCCTATCAGAGTTTCATATGTCTACTAACCAATAACACCTACCTTCTGTAATGAACACTATGGCGTTAAATAAATAAATAATCAAACTGCCAAATAAAATGGACATTATCTGTCATACCACAAAAAATTAAACACGAACATGAGTTAGACACTTGATAAACCAGCGATTTGTATAGGATGACAGCTGCTGCTTAAAGAATGTCTAAAACTTAAACATGGTTGTGTGGTAAGACCGTGTAAATTTTAAAATCACAGTTGTTGGCGGTCGGGCTCGAAAATAATTCAGACTAGTGAACTAATTATAAAGTATATTGAGAAACGGTAAAGATAGTACAAAAGACGACGTACGACAGCAAGGAAAACCAAAAAAATATTCAAAAGCTATGACAGCTAAGGCATTCCATGGAGGTCGCATGAGCCTGTCGCTAACAACAGTTGAGTAACAAAATGTCGCAAGTCCGTACATGCCAATGTCAAATGCGGTAAAGTCCAATTCAGCCAATAGAAACGCTTTGTTTTTACAGTTCATGCTAAATCACACCTGGTTGGCTTTTCCATTTTAGTTTCTAGGCCCTCTGAAATAGAATGCATCATACTGTTATTAGATGACAGTGCTTAAAATAGATGGAATTAAGTGCTGTGGCCCTAACATGACTGGCCAAGTTTAGTTAATCTGAATTTATCTCTATGTGGGTCCCTTTCTTATGAAACTAGTGGCGGGTGATAGGACCTTGTGCAAAGTCCGTCCGGATCGCTACCACCATCTTGCTCGCTAATCCTGCCGCTAAGCAGCAGTGCTTGCACTGTTGTGTTCCGGCGTGGAGAACAAGACAGCCGGTGTAATTACTGGCACAAGAGGTATTCCATCTTAACCCTCGGGGTTGACAACGCATCTGCAATCTCTTCGATGTTGCGGGGTTTAGGCGGTGGTGTACACTGTAAACTTACCATCAGGTGACCCACTTGCTTGTTTGCCTTCCTAATTCATAAAAAAAACTAGTTTGACAGGAACGCAGGGATAAGGGGGATAAGTTAAACCTAGGCCGGTCATGATAAAGCCACAGGTATAGGGGTGCAGAATATTAACCCCACACCCGTCCCAAATAGGGATATTCCGATACTAGTAAATACGAGTAGGTACTCGATACTTTTGATTCGATACCAAGTATTTATAGTATCGAATCAATCTTGCGATACATACTCGGTATCGAAACAAAAGTACTTGGTATCAAATCGAATCAGTACCTATCTCCAAAAAAAACATTTCCTAACGCATCAGACAGAATGAGAGAGCGAGCAAAAGCCCTCTCGCTCGGTTACCGGTATGCTCGGTCCGTGTGTCGTCGTGACGCGTTCGTGTTGCGCCAGGCGAGCCGAACTTGTCCGACTTCACCCGAGCCCGAGCCGAAAGCGAGAGAGCCGCCCGCCCGCGGCCGCCATGATTGTCAAGTGTGGCTTATTTTTCAATTACATTTTTAAAAATTAAAAACGTGCTTAAAGTATCGATAATCAGTAAGTACTTACCTATCAATACTTTAGGGGTATTTATATAAGTAGTATCGAAAAAAGATTTGAGTACTATCGAAATGAGTAGGTATCGATACTTTGATGGTATCGGAACATCCCTAGTCCCATATCGATACAGTTTCAACCCGTAACTGACTGACTACACCTCTCCCCCTCCCTTATAATTAGCGTCACTTGACATAGATACCTCCTAGGTATTTGTTTCAACAGACTGGTATTTGTAATTGGATCTAGGCGAGCTGCGCCCGGGCTTCCTGTAACTCCCTGAACGTAGGAAATCAGGTCAAGACCTAGATAGGTTTACTTGTTTACCCTGTTTAGGGGGGTGAGTGGGAGTGAATTGCCTGGACGTGTCGCGACATAAAACAATTTTAAGGTAATAAGGTGGGAGTGTGTCCCTTAAACCAACTTTCAATAAAACGAAAGGAGCTGATGGGGCGCCTCAAGAGCTACTAGATTAAGTAGTTTCAAGCTTAATAAAAAGGCATCGTTTTGGCACTGAATAAATAATAGTACAGAAATCTGTCTTTTACGACCGCGATTAAACTAATTCTAACTTTATTAACACGCTTAAAAAGTTCGTTTTACTTTATACACCATGCGCCAGGTCGCGCGAGTCAAAAGGAACGCGCCGTCCCCCCGTTACTCCCGGGGACACGCTAGGGTTGCGCGGCATTAGTTTTCAATTACACTAACACGACGGGGGCGAGCGAGCGCGCGCGCCGCAAGCCGACAGCCCACTGCGATTTGCCTATGCCATAGGCAAGGTGGTCGAGCGTACTTACAGTGCGGAGTGGGACCCTCCTGGTTTTGGGGAGAATGTCATCTTTCGATTATTTTAAACTTTGGTTGGCGATTTTAACACATACTTATTAGGTTTGAGTCTGCTCGTGACCACGGCCGTTGCAATGCCGTTGTAAACGTATATTATCGCATTACAGTCCCGTCAAACGTAATAAGTAATGTCATCTTTATAAAACTAGTGAATTTAAATACTTTGAGTTAGTTTTATGATTGAGTTTTTTTATCGGTTAATTGATTGATTTCCCTTAATTTGTACGTTTCTCGGACGACGGTTGCCGCGTCACTGCTACACAAATCAAAACTACATCTTCACAAGCTCACGCACATAGCTCCGCGCGCTAGGATGAGTTGAAGTATCACTAACAGGCGGTGTGCTAAGACAGTCGGGAAAGTTTCTTTTAAGTATTTTATTCTTAATCATTTACCCTTTGGTTGATAAAATCAATTTTTCCTATGCACGTTGCAATGAACCCGGGTTCATTTCAAACACATTAGGTCGCTCTAAAAATATCGGAAAGGTATAAAAGAGAAAACCTCGATCGTTGACACAAAATACTCTTTTAATTTAAAACTGATGATTCGAAATAACATGACCCAATTTAAGATCTATTTTTGTTTTACAAATTTCAATTGTCCAGGTGACCTGCGCCTCCCCTGAACTAGAAATTGGGTCAGCTCTGGATACTTCACTTCCGGGAAACTGTTTAAATTTACTTGCAGCCCATAGCAACATGGAGGTAGGGAATAAACAAAGGAACCACCACCGCTACCACCGTCTTGCTCGCTAATCCTGTCGCTAAGCAGCAGTGCTTGCAGGTAAGGCAGTTTTTGATCGTTTATTTACGATTTTGCTAGTTTATAAAACCTAACCTTCACCTAAATCGTTGAATACGTTTTCTAAATGCCCTAAATTGGTTGATCCCAACGCAACAATAAACGACGTCCTTCTCATTTGCAGCGTGCCGGATAAAAACACAATTTATCACCCGGCGCGTGAACTGCCGCCGGATAAACGGCTAGTCCGGGTAAGCGCCGGTTAATGTGACCCGGTTATAAGTTTTGGGAGCAACAAGTTTGTCAAAGAAGACCGATTGGAGAACGTATAGTCGTTTAGGAAACATTAAAAATGCTTAAAAATGAAACTCGCCGTTTGCGCTGCTGCCATGCGGAAGGGATCCTAGAACATTGACTGCATTGCTCCGCTGCTGAATAGCCAGGATTATAACCTTTGGGTAAAGTAACAGCCAGGTCCCCAATTCTGGCGCTCATCGAGATTCATCTGACGTTCGAGATGTGTCAAAATATGACAGATTTTGAAGGGATTTGACAGCTCTTTTTGGCTTATCTCGAGTGTGACTTCATCTCTAATGAAGCGAGAATTGCCCCGCAGCTCTAATATCCACGGAAGCGACGACTAGTTTTGTGGACAGGTTGCACTGCACAGCGCCTTTGTGTGAGACGGGGTACGTATCTGAATATCGAAGATCAATATTTCGAAAGTTAAAATAGCGAAGTCCAAAATACCGAAAATTAAAACAGCGAACGGCTATAAGGCCGAAGTTCAAAATGTCGAATGAATTTGCTGTCAAAGTATTTGAATATCGAAGTTCAATACATCGATATTTTAAATAGCGAAGTCCAAAATACCGAAAATTAAAACAGCGAACGGCTATAAGGCCGAAGTTCAAAATGTCGAATGGATTTGTTGCCAAAGTATTTAAATATCGAAGATCAATACATCGATATTTTAAATAGCGAAGTCCAAAATATCGAAAACTAAAATAGCAATCGGTTAAAAGGTCGAACATTGAAATGTCGAAAGTACTTGTTGGTAACGTATCTAAATATCGAAATTCAATATAAAGTTAAAATAGTGAACAAAGTTAGTTATTTTGTTACAAGTCCACGTAAATGTCCTACAGGAAATATAGATTTTTTTTTAAGGAAAATAAAAGAATTTCGAGCAATCACATTGTTTAAATGTTATTTTCAACAATAGGGTACTAGAAATAAAAAATATAAATGTCAAAAATATAAACAGTAGCTTCTTTTCCATGATTAAAGCATTGAGGCAATCCCCCTTAACAATTTCACCAAAAGTGTACTTACTCAGCAATTTTAAATAATTTCTGACCATCAAAAAATTATATTTACTTAAAACAATAAAAACAAATGTGAACAAGTGCTTCTTCATGTTTAAAGATTTTAGAAGCTATATAAAAATAAAAATGCATAAAATCAAAAAGTTCTGGCACTCACCGGCTACGTTCGCTACGTTCGCTTGGCTCGTGCGTGTTTTGGTCACAGTTTTAACTTACAAGCTTCTCCTCGCTACCCTCGTCGTCGCACCTAAGTTTAAGGTTCAGATTACTCAGACTACAGACTATTCAAAATCTTGAATATTTTAAAATGTAGTCTGAGTAATCTGAACCTTAAACTTAGGTGCGACGACGAGCGTAGCGAGGAGAAGCGTGTTAGTTTTGACTGTGACCAAAACACGCATGAGCCGAGCGAGCGAAGCGAGCGTGCCGCGGCAGCGGCCGGCGAGTGCCAGAACTGGTTTTTATTTTGATAAAAGAAAAAGTACGTAGGTAAGTAACAAGTAAATGACAATCACTGTTATTGTTCGAATGCGAGTTAACAAATAATTTCCTATTTCGATATACTTAATAATTAATTCAATTTTGATAACAGACAAATTTTAGTCATCATCCCTATTGCCATGTGTATTAGCAGTAATGATTTTGTGGGAACATAAAAAAACCTAACATCGAAGTCTAAGGTGGGAGCTTCGCTACGCTACGCTCCCACCTTTGCCTTCTGAACCTAACCTAATAGATTCTGATTTCAATGGACAGACTTTTTCGCTCGCTACGCTCGCTCATTTTAATGTGACAGGCTTTGTCCACATAAATTATATTACACATATAGGTATTATACTTATTCGCTAAATGATAATATTTTTTTGCTTAAAAACACAAGAGTAAGACATTATACACAAAATGGGATGTTTGGCGGACCCCAGCGGATTGGATCGGTTGTCATTTAGATTTTCAATATTTTGAAAGTCGCTATTTAAACTGTCGATATTATATTTGACGACGTTTTAATACATATACCAATCGACATTTTGAACATTCGATTTTTTAATCGTGTGGTATTTTACTCGTAGGCATTTCAGACTTCGTTATAATGATTTTGGATATTTTAACCGTTCGCTATTTTAACTTTCGATATTTGGAACTTCGCTATTTAAACTGTCGATATTTTATTTGACGACATTTTAATACATATACCAAATAACTTTCGACATTTTGAACATTCGATTTTTCAATCGTGTGGTATTTTACTCATAGGCATTTCAGACTTCGATATAATGATTTTCGATATTTTGACCGTTCGCAGTTTTAACTTTCGATATTTTGAACTTCGTTATTCAAACTTTCGATGTATTGATTTTCGGTATTCAGATACGTACCCGTGAGACGGCCACGTCTAATGTGAATTGCATTTAACATAGTGTTTAAGAACGAAAACTACCAAAATGAACCAATGAAAATCAGCGTCTCGGCCTACCTAATACATTAAGAATATAAGATGGATGAAGAACTTGAACGAAGTACACCGACCGTTATGGAAACGATATTATGCAAAACTTGCAATGCAACTTACGTAACTTATGTGTGACTTGCTTAAAAATGAATTATCTAAAAAATTATTTACTTTTGCATAATGCATTATTGGGTTCAAAAAAGTTGCATTTCACCTCTTTATTCTATATTTATTGCATTCATAAATTGAACAAATGAACCTTAAAAACTAAAACTTGGACGCTGTCAGTATATAATTAAATAATAGTTTGGTAATTGAATAATCAATTAACTCTTCCGTAACTTCTTAACAGGAATACGTTGAATTACCGATAATCCTGTATATAGCAATCCAGAACCTCGTTTCTATGAACCCCACTCAAAGCCTCTTGCGTAGATTTTAAAAGAGCCCTGAATACTTACTTGGTGAGAAAGGCTTATTATTCTGTAAATGAATACTTAAATGACAAATAATAATTAATGATGTATTTTTGTTTTAACCAACCCTTTGCACGCCCTAGGACAGAACATAACGCACGTTGAGAATTAAAGCGACTCAATTCTGAATATGACATTTCCCAAAATTAAACCCTATGACTTTTAGTTAAGGTGATATTTTGGGACGTGTATAATTCAGAAATGGGTCGCTTTAATTCTAAACGTGCGATAACTGAACCACAAATATTGTCAACGACCAACACAATTATCTTATTAATAATTATGTGTAGGTACACCTATTGTTCATAAATAAAATACTTTGACTTTGACTTTGATAATTAACAACATTTTACCTGGCAACACTGATATCCAAATATTTACTCTATGGCCGTCGCTGTCACCTCATCGCAAGGTGTCGCGTCATAACTCAGTGTTAAATGGCGTCGTTTGCCGGTTCATAAATAACGGGTTGATTACGCCACGTCGGGTGTTGCTGGCAACATTAGGCAGTTACGGGCTTAGCAACGTCAAAGGGTGAAGGGTGAACAAAAGTCTCGTTCTAAACAACTGCACGAGCCCGATACTGGTTTCGCGGAGTAGCAAGGTAATTTGTTCCAGTTTGTTGCTAAACAACTGCGCCGTTTGCAATACCTGCCGGCATACACTTTGCCATGTAATAATAATGTCTATGGAAGAAGAACCCACCATTACTTAATCCCCATGATACTGAACACCCTTCCAAAGGAATTATTAAGTGAAGTGATAAGCGCTGCCTCCAACCCCAAAAATTTTAAAAACATAGTAAAAAAATATTATTTAGAGTGTAACAATAAAGTACCTACCTATAGTTTAAGTATTTACGTATTGATCTGCGACAACTCGCCAGCTATTACATAAACCCCTAGTGGGTTTTTAATAGTGGATCGTTGATGCCAACTTAATTTGTACCCTATTATTTAAAATAAAAATAAAAAAGTGAATAGGTTTACAAGCCTAATAATAATGATCTACTTACTATAAATATGCCATTGTTCGGATTCCGTAGGCAGCAAGGACTCCTTATAGTTTCGCCATGTCCCTACGTCTGTCCGCGGCCTAGCTCATGATCCCATGAAAACTCGCTCGCTAATCTTGCCGCTAAGCAGCAGTTCTTGTGCTGTTGTGTTCCGGCGTGGAGAGCAAGACAGCCGGTGTAATTACTGACCCAAGAAGTATTCCATCTTAGCCCTCTCGGTTGGCAACGCATCTGCAATCTCTTTGATGTTGCGGGTGTCTATACGCGTTGGTGATCACTTACTATCAGGTGACCCACTTACTTGTTTTCCGTCCTATTTCATAAAAAAAACTATTATTTTTCTGTGACTGTGTTGCCATACTAAATCCTTGAATATTAGTTAAACAAAGTAATAACAGTTTTTGAAACTAGAGTCTGAACTGAAATAAAGTTTTTAATTTCAATTCAATATATATCGGAATAATACGAATATCGATAAGAGTCGGCCAGTGCCCTTCGTCCTTCGGCTAGTTCGCCCTACATCCCGGCCGTCGGCCCAATGTCCCTACCCCACGTCGGCCGATTGACTGATCACCACTAGATATTGGAAACTCCTACACGGAAATAAAGGTTGTCCTGTGGAGCTGGATCATTGGACAAAGCGTAGATAAAATGAGGTTACATCGTTCCAGTGTAGTATAGTATATATATGTTTTTTTTTAATAAAGAAGAAGGGGCAAACGAGCAGACGGGTCACGTGATGGTTAGCAATCACCGCCGCCCGTAGACACCTGCAATATCAAGAGAATCGCAAGCGCGTTGCCGGCCTTTAAGAAAGGAATAGGGTCGTATTCATTTGGAAACACCGATGCCGAAAGCTGATTCCACAGAGCTAACGTACGTGGTAAAAAGGTACGTTTGAAACGCACAGTGGTTGAACGCCAACCATCCAGGTGGTGAGGATGAAACGAAAGCTTGTTTCGAGTTGTGCGGTGATGGAATTTAGCTGCTGGTATTAATCCAAACAATTACTCGGAACACTCCCCATGATATAGGCGATAAAATATGCAAAGGGATGTTGTTCGAGTAGCGAACCGTTGTATCTACTATTTGATCCCGATGATGCCTGGTGTGGAGGCGAAACGCGCGTAGATCGTGCGCATGTTGTTTTGTATGGAGGCATGAAAAATAAAATCGCACAGACGCACGCAGCTGTTCTGCACGTGCACACTGCACTGCACTGATTCCGCGGAGTAGCAAGGACTTTGTTCCAGTGTGTATTGTACTTAGACCTTCAAATTAAATAAAGACGTATGTTACGCTGGGGAAAAGATTATCGACCTCTCCTTACGTCTAATGGATCCCCCATTGTGTCGCTTCGAAGTTAAAATCGACCGCGCTCAAAAGTAAAAAATCAAGGGTATTAAAGGTACTTACCCGGCTGCGATGCCCCACTGGCCGGACGCGGCCTCCGCGGCATGGTCGAACAAGGTCAAGCCCACCAACGCCACTGTCGGGGCTATGGTCAGTGGGGTCACGAACTTCAACAGCGAGCCGATCACCCCGAAGTAACCTGTCAGATATGAGTCATATGGGTCAAAGTCAAAAACATTGTACAAAACACCCGGTAGGACCTTGGGCAAGGTCCGTCCGGATCGCTACCACCATCTTGCTCGCTAATTCTGCCGCTAAGCAGCAGTGCTTGCACTGTTGTGTCCCGGCGTGGAGAGCAAGACAGCTGGTGTAATTACTGGCACAAGAGGTATTCCATTTTAGCCCTCTAGGTTGGCAACGCATCTGCGATGTCTTTGGTGTAGGCGGTGCTTGCTTGTTAGCCTTCCTATTTCATAATAAAATACAAACATTCCATTTTCAAATTACAAATGACAAACCCCTGTAGATCCTCAGCTTCAGCACTGTTGTTCTCAAGCGCATGAGCGTCGAATTTGACGTCGAGATATCGCCCTGTCTCGCTCAATCACGCTAGCGCGCTAAAGCAAGACAGGGCGCTGCTCCAGCATCGAGCTCGTCGCTGTCGCGCTTAGAGAATCACTCTCCAGTTCTCCAGGCATCGTCCCAAAGAGTGGTCTTTCAAAAAAATATTTCTTTCTCTCATACCCAAGAACAGCTGGAACAGTGCAGACACAGCGATGGCTCCCGACAGCTCGCACATTCGACTGGTCCACACCAGCCGTCGCTCAGCATCCGTCATGGCGGCCAGCTGGTCGGCCGGAGGGCAGCGCCACGCCGGCAGGCCCAGGATGGCCAGCGTCGGCACCAGGAACGAGATGGTGCCGCCCTGGACGATCGGCAGCCGGCAGCCGAAGGTAGCTTGCAGCCATGTTATCAGACCTGGCGAACAATGTTAAAATAGTTTTATAAAGTTAAATATTTTCAAACAAAATGCAACATCATCATCATCATCATCATCTCAGCCACAAGAAGTCCACTGTTGGACATAGGCCTCCTCCATGGATTTCCAAAGTGACCGGTTGGAAGCAGCATGCAACCAGCGCCTTCCTGCCACCTGTATGAGGTCATCGGACCATCTTGTCGCTGGTCGTCCTACGCTGCGCTTGCCAATAAGCGGCCGCCATTCGAGAACTTTTCGACCCCATCGGCCATCAGTTCTCCGTGCTATGTGCCCTGCCCACAGCCACTTCAACTTGCTAATCCGCTGGGCTATGTCGGTTACTTTCGTTCGTCTGCGGATCTCCTCATTTCTGATTCGATCACGCAGACAGAAAATGCAACACTTTCATATTTTCCATTGGCTTAGCGCGGGTGCAATTAATTACGATGTAGTATACTTAAAAAGCTGCCGTATAAAATTATCTAAATGACAATGAAAACCGTATCAAAGCCGTTGCGTGGTTTAGAAGTAGTAAGCTGCTGACGATATGAGGCCAGGCAGGAATGGATAGCGAGTTTATTTTATATTAAGTACAGAAGATGATGAAAAAGGCCATTTACAATTTTATTATACGTAGGTATGTATAGATTTACGGTAGAACATACCTACATAGCGTTTAATGAAATGAAAATCTGTCAAATGACACAATCTGCGATATGAGTAGGTATTGGCGTTTAGATGTGGGTTGAAAGATCGCTAATGTTATTAGCTTCTGAATGCATCCTTGTTTGGCAGAGACTTGCGCGTTTTTTTAGTTTTACTTTTAGCATGAAAGACTAATTAAAAATATTGCTTGTTGTCTAAATACTTAATGTTTTATTTTGTAATAAATACCCATCATTACAATGTGCATATGAGTATACTTAATACGCAGTGCTGGCACTGTCCCGACGATGTGCCCAGCATTAAATGAAGTAGCCCCGAGCAATGAAAGTTGTCTCGCATGCCCTCGATCGCGGTCGCAATGCGAGCATGCAATTGAAGTTTATGTACTAATAACAAACCGGGGGTGTAACTCAGTGGTAGAGTGTCTGCTTCGCATGCTGAAAGTCCTGGGTTCAAATCCCAGCACCTCCAAATAAATATTCCTTTTGGCTAGTTTCTTAAGTTCCTTTTTTTCCGAATAACCAAGAATACGAAACATAAATAAGGTTTTAACAAAAATTTCACAACCTTTTTTATCGACGATTGGTTTTTGCTTAATCTAAATCTCCTATAAAAAGTGACGACAAAGCGGAAGATATGACGAAATAACCACAAAAAAAAACTTTTCAAAAGTGATGCTAATATAACTCTCCGAAAATACGAATACGAATGAAAGGCACTTTGTTACTGCATGTCATCGACGCTCCAAAAACAGCAATAAACAACCGAATAATAGGTACTAGTAAATCATGAAACATAAATGTTTTCTTTCGTCTTCTTTATCTTTACAAAGTATAAAAAAAGTCGCTATCCGCCTCTGTCTGTACTCATTGTATCTTCGGCCACCTACTCCTTCTAAACCGAACAACGAATTTTTAAACAGTTTTCACTGTCATTTAGATTATCTTACGAATTTTTTTTATGTGCATTACATTCTGTTCTAATTGTACCAGTTTCTTTATATTTCCCTTAGAACTAATGGACTCAAAGTCCGTCTGAGTCTGGGAGCTGTGAGTAAATAAATGTGTATAGCTCCTGCAGCCCTAACATGACAGCCTAGGTTTAGTTTAACCCCTCCCTGTGTCTCTGTCTAACTAGTGTCATAAGAAAGAGACGCAGATAGAAATAAACTAACCTTGGCCAGTCATGTTAGGGCCA
Source organism: Ditula angustiorana (assembly GCA_963691745.1). Taxonomy (NCBI): domain Eukaryota; kingdom Metazoa; phylum Arthropoda; class Insecta; order Lepidoptera; family Tortricidae; genus Ditula; species Ditula angustiorana. Next base: position 1,249,238 of record OY829480.1, on the reverse strand, counting down.
CTGAGGGATACTGCGCAATGTCAAAGCGTCCCGTGTTTTTATTTTGCCGCTGGGACCCTTCGTGAGGTTAGCAGTTTATGGTGTTATTTGCAGCACAAGGTAATACATGCCACGAAGCCTACGAATAAGTAACATGGTGTTCATGTATTTATTGTATAATAATGATATTACAATGCATGGATGTACAGTGTCATACTAATGACAGCAGAAAAACGGACCGACAAGAATACAGGTTGACGCCAATGTTACAAATGCAAATTATTAGTTTACCATTTATATAGTATTTTCTTATGTTTTCGCGACTTGTAGACATTGAAATAAAACAATTTATACGGTTTATATCGCGTGTATTGTAAAGAATCGAATTCCCGACGTTTCGAGCCCTTTACAGGTCCCATGTTCACGGGCAGACTGACAAAAAATTTTAGAATACAAACTACCCAATTTTGAAAAAATAATTGAAAAAATTAAAAAAGTAAATATGAAATCGTTCCAATTAACGCAATAAGACTACAGACTCTACCAGCACTTCGGAAGTGGCATCTGCTGAGAAGAATGCGCCGCAAGAAACTCAGCATTAAGCCTTTTTTCAACCAATTAATTTAAAAAAGCCATTACCATTTATAGTCATAGGATTTACAACTTACGTCTAACTGCATAAAATAATAATTTAGCAAGTTTCGTTGCAAATAGTTTTTACAAAATAATAGTATTAACAGCAGTGCCGTCGGTCCCATAGACTGACAGCCCAAGCGATTGTCGATTTGTTGTACTTTTGTTCGACTTTTGATGTGGCCATATTAAACGCTGACTAGAAGTCCATTACTTATAGGTCAATGCTGTATAAAGAGAAATACAAGCCAGCTTGAGACTTTTTGACTTGAATTTATTTATTTGCGAACAATAACTTAAGAAAATACTTACTTACATGGGGAATTTAATATAAATTAAAAAATATATAAAAATTCAAAGCTAGCTTTGATTTTTCTCAAAGGAATTTTATAAAAAACTTGATTCCATTGATTCTCGGTCGCGCACGATCATAGACAGCGGGCCGCGGTTTGTCCCTTGCTTTCAATATTCATGTTTCGCATAAAAACATCACAACACTAGCTACAAACAGAAAGGATAAAGCCAGCTTTATTCTATTTGTATTTTTCCAGTGGAAATATCGCATGCCGCGAGCCATCGTCTGCAGACCGCAGAACGCCTGACTAAAATAACGAGCAAAGTTACACTACTAGCTTTAGGTAAAACCTTAGTAAAGCCGCTTTTGCATGTAGTAGTGTATAGTCGACCAAGAAATTGCTTGGCCACTTTTCAACCTTATTACAAAGGGATAAAGTTCAAAAGTGGTCAAGCAATTATCAGTTGATATCGAACTTAATTCATTTTTCGAATATGGAACGTCAACTTGTCTATCAGACACGTACTACATGTTTGAGGGGCTTTCCTTAAGTTTTTTTACCTAAATCGCGTATTTCAAAAAATAATATTAGGCAGTTTTTGAAAACTTTGATCCATATTATTCAGATTCGTAATACGGAGTGACACATATTATGATACATTGTAACTTAACACCACGCCTTTCTGCATCTGTTTTGTCATACATACATACACCACTAACATACAGCCCAATTTATTTCTTATGGTCATTTCTATCTACATCTACATCTACACTAATGTAATAAAGATGTAAACTTTGTTTGTTTGTATGTAGGGGGTAATCTTCGAAACTACAAAACCGATTTCAAAAATTCTTTCTCAGATAGAAAGCTACACTATTCCTGACGGACATAGGCTACTTATTCCACGCGAACAAAGTCGCGCGCGTCCGCTACTTATTTATAAATAAAATGTCGATTTACCACAATTTGACATTTTATCACCATTTGGTTAAAGTGTCAGGTACCCAATTTTGGTGACGCCAGAGACATCTAAAGTAAATAAATAATAAAGTAATAAATACTTCATTGAAATACTAAGTTTATGATTATATGACAATAGAATATTTGCACGATATTTTAATGCAGACACACTGTCATAAACACTTCAGCGTTTTATATGACCAGTTAAGCCCTAATTACCTTGATATTTACAATAGATTACTCAGATTGTCGTAAATAAATAAATACCTCCTCATACACATCATTGCATTTAATCCTATAAAGTGCATAAAAGGTTTTGTCAGGTGCTTTTTGGGTTGTTTTTTTTAAATAACTCACAGTCGCCATCTTATACAGTGTAAGGGACAGCGTACCGAAAACTGAACCCTAATTCAGACCATAATCCTAAACTGAAAAAATGAAAAATTTTATTTTTAAAAATTATTGTTTTTTTTGTTTTTTCTGCGATATTTTTAATTTTAAACGTCTAGTCATCATAAAATTGTATACTTAATTACAAACAATGCATCTTTTTGCAATTTTATATCCAATTCGTTGATGTTGGTAAAACTGCCAAAAGTCGAAGTATAAATCAGACTGAATCACAAACGTTTCATCGATAAGCAACAGCAAATTCAACTCAATACTAGCTTGTATGAATGAATTCATTCTTAGTATGTTGTTCGGTCTTCAGTAGCATAGCACAGTGATCTCCATAGTGATTTTTGAAATTTGCTCTAATCTAAGCAAATTCAACGATATTTTCCTCTCTATTGGGTATGTACTCAAAGAATGATAGCCAGGGCCTAATTTAAAGTTCTGACATCTAGGGAAGCTAAAGCTAGGTGGCGCATGGTGTATGAAGTAATACGAATTTTTTGACCGTGTTAATAAAGTTAGAATTTGTTTAATCGCGGTCGTAAAAGAGAAGTTTCTGTACGTTAGTATTATTTATTCTGTACCCTAGCGCCCCCCCAGTCTTTGCGCCCTAGGCTCTAGCTATTGGCCTGTGGGTAAATCAGGTCTAATGTTAGCAAGTACTCCACACCTGTGACGAAGATCATCGTGGAGATGATGTTGGAGCGGTCAGGGTCCGTCTCCTGCATGCACAGCGCAGGGCACAGGATGAAGGGGATCGCCACGATAGCTCCGATCATTGTCAGGTAGTGCTGCAACATTCAACTATAGGTTACACTAGAATAGGGATACTATCCGTCCGGGTTTCCCCGGATTTCTCCTAGTTTAGAGGGCATCTAGAAAGCTGGCCGCGCGCTACTCAGTGCCGGCAAAAATATAAGCTCGTGTATTTGATTGGTCCGCGGCTGACGAAAGTCGGGCGCTCCAAAGTCAAAATTAACCCGTTCGCCTTTGTAGAAACAAAGCATATCTACCTACACACAAAGGGACCATTACTAGCGACCCAGATTTGAGTCAGTGACCTGAATAATTTTACCAAGCTTAATACAAATACCCAATCAATGGTACCGCGAACTCCCAGCGTTTGATACCTCCCCGCCATTGAATCCGTTTCATTAGTCCACCCCTAATTAATGATGTCATTCATTAGCGCAAGCTTCGGCAATCAAATCATTAAAGGGTCGTTTTCACTCAACTTGGAGCTTTTTGGATGGAAGGGCGACGACTAGTACTAACTTTTATTTCCTGTGCACCTCCAACTTTCTGGATACGCGTTTTAACTCTCAACTTAACTCAGTGTTGTATCTCTCTCCTACTGAGCTAGTTAGAACAAGACGCACTGAGTTAACGCGTGTCGAGATGGTTCGTGCTAAAGATTCTGGTTTCGTGTATTAAGAAACCAGTTTAATGTTTACAATGGCAGAGCGAATATTTCTGTCAGCAACTTGTTGGCAGAATTTTGAGGGCATGGTGGGTGTAGAATCCATTTGTAAAATCAAACTAAGTATTTTTCCCGACAAATTTTATAGCTTCGGAGTATGTCAATTGTGGAAGTTAATTGTCATCTTTCTCTTTCTTAAAAATTCTGGTGACAATCGTTGCCGGCGACGACGGTGGTTAAAACATTATGCTTTGATAGGTATTTACTGACCGGCATTAGGATGGGCTAAGCATGAGAGCAAGGTAAGTTGAAATACAGTGATTGATAAAACACAAACTGCGTAGCTCTACAGAAAAACTAATATGACACGCCATTAACGTTCATTACTTGCGTACTAAGCAAAATTGACATACAGATTAAGTATTCCTTAATTGGAACTTGAGCCGGTTATAATTTGTACACATAAGAAACAATTCTACTCATTCGTTAATAAGATTTAAATAAAATTCAAAGTACCAGGCGACAAAGGCGACAGTAAACTAAAGGAGACATCTGGCTAGTCTCGACGAGTACCTGTAGCGCCATGAAGATGCAGAGATACCACGCCGGCACATCGTCGATGCCGTATGTCACGTTGCCTGCGCGAGCTGCTTCGCCATTCTGCTTCCCTGGTACTTCCTCGGCTATTTCGGGTTCAGCTATCTGAGACATAAGCAAATAATTGTTGGTTTGTGAGGCAGTAGAGTGGACTGTACAGTGCTAATATTGAACGCACACGCCGAGACAACAGTGGCAAACGTTAGCAACTGAAGTGGAAATGAGTGGAACATTAGTAGGTAAGACAAGCCAACTGCCAGGCTGGTCAAAATCGGTTACATAGTGGTGGCCAAGAATTAGGTAGAAGATTGGTGTGTGCCATCAAACCCGCCATTGGGCCATGAATCCCATGATATCTGCCAGTATGCTGGAACGCTTAAGTAGAATGAGACTGATAAAATACCAGGCAGCCTTAGAACATAGAGGCTCTTTCCAGCTGTGAAAGATTTACAAGTATTTACGAATTCTTGGGGGTATTACATGTTTCGCGGTCACTATACTTATGTATACAAACTACAAAGGATATTTTGAAATGTATATAACTTCATTTTCATACTTTGGACTGCTTTTTTTATAATTGGTTTTAAAAAAGAGCTCCAAGATTTTTTGGAAAAAATATTTAAGCACTTCAATGGTAGTACGAGTACGACGAACAACGGAACTCTTTAAAATATTTACTGTGGGATACAATGTAAAAAACATATACAAGCGGATTTCAAATGTTTTGAAATGCTCCGACTTATAGGAAAAAACCCTTGTAAAGGACAAGATCATTCATGCCAGTCACCCGTGATTACGAGTGTTTAGGAGTTAGCAAGTGAGTGCTAAATTACACGACAAACATACACTCACGGTTAAAACGAGGTCGTACAATAAACTAGGTAAGAATTAAATCATCTTAAAGTGATAAATAAATAACACGATCTATTATTACTATTTATTACGCCCTACAATGAAACGGATAATTAGCTCAGAAAAAGATTTACACTCACGCACCGAGGGTTCCGTACTTTCTACGTAGAACTATCTATACGGCGATCGGACACAAAAGTTTGTACCTATCTAGAGCTAAGTATCCGACGAACTTTCGTCGGATTGAAAGACTTCGTAGTTTAAATTCCTACTTACCTAAACTCGGAAAAGAAATCCAAGAGCAAATATAAAATGTAAGGGTCTACAGAAGACATGATCTGCTTGAATGTTATGATCAGATCAGGACCAATATCGTGTGGTGTGGAGGCTTGTCACCTGCTATGGTAGCACGCTAGCGTTTATCGCGCACATAAACGCTTTGGTCCCTCTCGCACACGCAAATTGGTTAGAACGGGATAAATGCTGTATGTCATCGATAAAAGCTAGCGTGCTAGGCCCCCTGGTACATCTCTCGGATGAGACAGATCAAGTCCCGACCACATCCAGGCATCAGATAATGTCCATCTGTAGCCCTAACAAGACCGGCCAAGTTTTGTTGATCTGAGTTCATCTCTATGTACGAGTACGTCCCTTTCTTATGACACTAGTCTGACAGAGACGCAAGGAGGGATAACTTAAACCTGAACCGGTCATGTTAGGACCACTGTAAACCCCGACTTATGATCTCGGATTCGATATTTGAGTTTAGTCGTTCCATGACCGGCGAAGTTTCGTTTTGTCTATGTCCGTCGTTTTCCTATGACGCTAGCTAGACAGAGCCGCAGGAAGGGCCAAATTAAGTTTTGGCGGACATGTTAGTGCCATTGACGATAAAAAAATTATATGCACTAAATGAAAACTTACAACCACGTCCATAGCACTCCTGAGAACACAATAATTTGAATAATAACCTTATTTTGACACAATTATAAATAATTACGAGTATAACAGCTAATCTAGCCATCCACATAAAATAGCTATGAATGCTACTTGAACAAATAAATCAAATCAAATAACATAAGGCTCAGCTGTAATCTATACCTGTCTACTAAGACTGAGTGTCATATTTCTCATGCCTTTACTCGTACGTAAATATATTATCAAACCGCGATTAGAATATAATTGAAGAAACTTAAGCCCATTGTCAATTCATGCATCTTATAGGACTGAAGCTTGACGCAAGTCTATGAAATGACAGTGTGCTGACGTTACTCTCCAATTATATTCTAATCGCGGTTTGATAAAATACGAGTATCTCCTTATAGCCCAGGTTTGATTTATCCCTTCCTGCGTCTCTGTCAAACTAGTGTCATAAGAAAAGGACGCACGTAGAGATAAACTAAACCACAGAATAAATAATATTACTAAACTTCTCTTTTACGACCGCGATTAAACGAATTCCAACTTTATTAACACGCCCAAAAAGTTCGTACTACTTCATACACCATGCGCCAGGCGGCGCAAGTCAAAAGGAACGCGCCGCCTGCGCCCGCCTTCCCCCCGCTACTTCCGGCGACACGCTAGGGTTGCGCGGCATTCGTTTTCAATTACACTGACACGGCGGGGGCGAGCAAGCGAGCGTGCGGCAAGCCGACAGCCTACTGCGATTTGCCTATGCCATAGGCAAGGCGGTCGAGCGTACCTACAGTACGGAAATCCCCCTGGTAGGTTTAATTGTTTTATGGTTGATTTGTATCGTGTCACGGTTTGCCTCATACAGGGGTTACTAAGGTCATGGCAGTCGTTCAATAGTGCCTAGGAAAAAACAGGAAAAAGTGCTGAATTAATGATTAATAATTGGGCGTCAAAAATGGTTGTTGATGTGTTGTTGGGCGGTGAAAATTAGAACTCACCACTTCCCTCACGATGTTGTCCAGGCCGATGTGTACGTTGTGATGCGGCATAGTAGGACCTGGAAAGTTGACCTGCAATTCATGGTACAGTCAGCCTCACAAGTAGCAAAACACTTAAGAACCTTGTCTCAGTAACGTACGAAATGAAATGAGTATGAGTTGCTCGAATTTGTCATGTTACTGATAGCGACAAGGTACTCAAATGTCTAGTTACTTCTGAGGCAGATCGTAATTAAGCTGAACTGAAGGATAAGTCATCTTTGTGCCAATAATATTAAGACGGTAACTACAACTGTCTCCTTTAATATGCTGTTACCAAGTACCAACCTTTCAAGGATCCGATCTAAAAAATCTATCACTGCAAAAAGCACATAAACGCAAACCGAATTTCCATAGTCTTTGTAGGCGTGTATTTTATCAATGTCACCTTAAACATACCACCATTTCAAACATTTAAGATATGAATACTGCTTTGATACGTAGCTTCGTATTTTATTTTAATCAAAACTATTAAGACAACAGATGCCGGACGCGTCTCGCGACGCGCTGCTGAACGCTGTACTAAACATCGAACTAAAATTGAAGATGTACAGTATATACTTGTAGGTATAATTTGAGCAAATCCGCAACAAATTGAATGTTAATAGTCCGGCGTACCGCTTGACTTGCGATGCGACAAATTAGCGCATTATTTTCTTAAATACAAGCAATACATTCTTATTTATACATATAGGCTGTTAACAGGGGCGTATTTACCCTAGGGTTATCCAGGCCATGGCCCGGGGCGCCAGGCTGCGAGGGGCGGCAGCCGCCCCTAAAATGAAATACTTTATCGTCATTTAATGGGGCGCCAAAGCTAAATGGCCCGGGGCGCCAAATCTTTAAATAGGCCTCTGGCTGTTAAACAGACGTAATATGAGTCATATTAAGCTAAACTTTGTTTTAAAAACCAGCCAAGTGCGAGTCGTACTCGCGCACGAAGGGTTCCGTACCATTATCTATAAAAACGGCAAAAAAATCATGTCTGTTGTATGGGAGCCCCCTTAAATATTTATTTTATTCTGTTTTTTAGTATTCGTTGTTATAGCGGCAACAGAAATACATCATCTGTGAAAATTTCAACTGTCAATCTATCATGGTTCATGAGATACAGCCTAGTGACGGACGGACGGACGGACAGCGGAGTCTTTGTAATAAATAAATAAATAAATAAATATCTTGGGACAATTAACACCAATTGACCTAGTCCCAAAGTAAGCAACTGAAGCTGCTTGTGTTATGGGTACTAGACAACGGATATACATACTTATATAGATAAATATATACTTAAATACATATAACATCCACGACTCGGGCACAAACATTCGTATTCATCATACAAACATTTGCCCCTCCCGGGAATCGAACCCGGTACCTCAAGCTTCATAGTCAGGGTCACTAACCACTAGGCTATCCGGTCGTAATAGGGTCGCATTTTTTCCTTTGAGTGCGTAACCCTAAAAATTATATGACTTCTGTTTTCCTGGATGATTTTTAAGCAATTTAAAAAAAAACAGGTTCTCAATTTGTCGGGACCTTTTTTATGCGATTACTCGAAGACGGCTGGACGGAATTGGAAAATTCTTTTTTTGTTTGAAAGATTATAGTTACTTCTAATTTGGTACCATCGTCATCAGGTCCGGGTCTGATGATAGGATCCTGGAGAAATCGAAGGAACTCTTTAAATATTATAGGCAAACTTATAGCGATTTGGGTATTTTTTGTACTTATGCATTTGGTTTCGAAAATAGTAGAGGAGACACGGATCATCGACCTTCACCCATCAGATAACCAGATGAGATATATTTTTTATCAAATATATCCTATGATAACTTGCCTATCGAAAAGTGTTCATAGCTATTTTTAATAAATTAATTTTAATCCATTTTCTTTCATCACCTTCACTCTTTTCATAACCGAATGAATTTCATTTCAATTGATAGTTTTTAACACACAAAATGTGAAGACTATGTGACGTGAAGAAGAATTATTGGAATCTGAAGACTATGATTTAGCTTCCGATGATTCCGAAAGTGATTATTAAAAATTGAAATAAATAGTTTAATTAAAATTTTCTATGTACTTTATATGCTTTATAATAATAAATTCATTCGGTTCTGAAAAGAGTGAAGATGATGAAAGAAAATGGATTAAAGTTAATTTAATTAAAAATAGCTATGAACAATTTTCGATAGGCAAGTTATCATAGGCATGTTTGTTAATAAATTATATTTGATAAAAAATTATGTCTCGTCTAGTTATATCTGATGGGTGAAGGTCGATCTTCACCGGCTCTTAGACTAAAAGCACCATTTGGTGAAGAAGTACTGATGATGAAGAGCAAAGCTGGCCACCAGAACGACTCTTTAATAAGTATTTCACGGGTTACTATAAGACTAATTTAAAAAAAAAGTTTGTTGAGTACTGTTGACAGACAGACAAACAATGTGATTGTATAAGATTTCAGTTTTTTCAGATCCAACCCAACTAATGGGTGCAAAGATATGATGATAAATAAGAAAACGATATGTGTTAAAAATTCTTTATTCATTTTGCTCAACAAACCAATCAACATAGGTAGACATTAAACAATCCATCATTGGCACCTAGTTTCAGGATTGTCGGCACTATTGCTTTGAGACATGAAGCACGTATACAATTGAGTAAAAATCTCACTTGTTCTAATTGAAACAAATTCCGAAAAACCACAGTGGCGATCGCAGCGCCGCTACAGGCCGACCTAAGGCCAAACAAGGCACTTAGAGTTGAACAAGCAACTATTACTTACTATCTATGGTCAATAATAATTGGTATCTCTCATGGCGTAGTGAATACTATTCACTTGTTTTAGCTTTCGCCAGTGCCGGATCTATATTTTTTATGAGTATAGGCCACTTTATTTCCGTCGCCCCATGTCCAATTTACCCTCTGAAATCGAGTGAGTGTCCTCTGAAATCTGCCGCCCCTGGGCCCCGGCCTATGCGGCCTATTTACAAATCCAGGACTGGCTTTCGCCACCGGTGACCCGAGACAATAGGTTATTCTATTGTAATAACAGCTTTAGCCGTTTACCGTCGGCAAAAGCGTTAACAAGAAATTGTCTAGCTAAAATAGTTGTACGCCAATATATGGAGATTTACATTTGGGTGCCAATACCAATTAATCTGAGTAGTTCTAAAAAATGCCACCTGAGACGCCACTGTGAATGAAGAATGGAGGCTTGCTGTCGAGTTTTTTTTGATCATTAGGAAAGTTAGAGTTTTGTATCTTGCATAATAATGACGATGCGTTCATACCACTTGATGCGTCGATTATTTTCATACAGTTAGGTAAACCCTTCTATTTGCACAAAGTACCAGTCATTGCCACCAAATTTTTGCAGCATTGTCGCCTATACCCTCGAACAATAGGAGAGTTTACCCTGCAGAAAAACGTTTCCCCAAGTGATGAAACCTTTTTGACAATTCTTCATTCAGACTGGCGCCACCTAGCGGTCCATTTAACTGCTAACTAAAAATGAATCAACACGTTTGTTTTAAAAAGAAATCGCATAATTAAATTATGAATAAATATTTAAAGAATGACACGAAACTAGGAGATCCAGTGCTCTCTTTCTGATTTTTTCAAAATCGTATGAGAGCACTTTGAAGAGCATAACTTTGAAACCGAAAAATTTCCGAATTCGGTTCATACAGTTAAAATTATCGTTAAACTATAAGGGTTCGTTTTTTCCTTTTGAGGTACAGAACCCTAAAAACGAACGAAATGAGCACCCCCTAACTATTTAGTCAGTTAAAATTCCTTAAGACGAAATGCACTGTAAAGTGCATTGTGTTTAAAAAGAAATATCATCAAAAAATCAGTTTTTATTTTTATTTTAGCTTAACACTTTCGTTTTGAAAATACAGTTTTAAAATTAATCTTGAGAGAGCCTAACTAACTAGAGTAAAAATCAATATAAAAATAATCAACAACCAGTCTTTAAACGTCCCACTGCTAGGCACAAGTCTTTTTCTAATTTAATGTACCTAAGGCGGCCAACGTTCCGGATTCTTCAGGACAGTCCCATAATCGAAGTTTTAATCCCGAATTGAAATAATGAACAAGATAGTCTCGCAAAACCTCACATCGGGGTCAAGAAGCGTTAAATGTAGTCAAAGAATATTACTTTCATTTTTATCCTACGTTAGACGCACTTTATGGCCACCGTCCACTCCAATTGAATAAAAGTTGGTCGCCTCAAATACACACAACAATAAATACCTTCGCACATACATATGCAGCTCTAACCACAATGTTTTCCTTCACCAAAAAGCTCATAGCTTCCAACATCACTTCCGCAAACGAGAAACAAAAATAATTATTTAAAATAAAACTGGACAGCCTCTAATCGAACACAGTTATTCTGAGAATCAAACGCATGGGCGTACCCGGAGGTGGGGGGGCAGGGAGGGGCAGCTGCCCCCCCCCCCCCCGCTGGAAATCTCGCAGAACATGTATGAACTCGCCTAATTACTAATCAAAGTGTAAACGGGGCCTTATGCTCTAACTTTTAAATAAACTGCGCAGTAAGACACTGGCAAAATGCACGGTGCAATTGCCAAAAAACCGCGCGCGACGATGGCGGACGAAGATTACCGAATCTAGCATCTGACTTGTCCCCCCCCCAGGCCAGAAGCTTGGTACGCCCGTGCATAAACGTGAACAAAGTTAACACTTACTTTACTGAAAAGAAATAAACACTAAACTAAGTAATTATCACACTTAATTATTATCACTTGGCATGTTAGTATAGCTTTTTTTATGAATCAGATGTAGTGTCTAACATTTCGGCGCTGCTAGTGCACGAGTTGTCAAACTGAATTTTATTTAGTTCTGTTGGTTCTAAGTCCGACAAGTTCTCAACAAGACTCGACCTGACCAGACAGAATAACTGTTCCTCCTCATTGTCATCGGCCTCTTCAATGCCCTCGGGTACTTCATGAGCTTCATCTTCGAGTTCAGGAAGTTTCGTTTCACCCTCGTTCTTGGTGTCTTTTGAAAGCACTTTACAGACGATGCAGTCGGCAGTCAGCAGATGGCGATGCTGTGATAGCAGTACTGATGCTATTCCTGGAATTAAATAATTATTCTCTTTATCTTTACTTAGTATCAAAGTTAAAGTATTTTGTTCAGATTAGACTTACAGGTAGCACTTATGAATGTCATAAAATTTACCACCGGTTCAGAAAAACCTCTGATGAGAAGATACCGGCAAGAAACTGCACAAGGTGTAATTTTTTAAATATTATATAGCATATATTTTGCGGGTGGTAGGACCTTGTGCAAGGTCCATCTTGCTCGCTAATCCTGCCGCTAAGCAGTGCTTGCACTGTTGTGTTCCGGCGTGGAAAGCCAGACGGCCGGTGTAATTACAGGCACAAGAGTTATTCCATCTTAGCCCTCTGGGTTGGCAACGTATCTGCAATCTCTGTGGTGTTGCGGGTGTCTATAGGCGGTGGTGATCACTTACCACCAGGTAACCCACTTGCTTGTTTGCCTTCCTATTTCATAAAATAAAAATAAAATACGGATACGATGCGTCTCCGTATTTTAAGCAGCGGTTTGGTCGCACCTTTAAACAGTCGTGCTTTTTACTCGTCTTTGTGTAAGATTACATCCATCGTCCATCATGTTTGACAGTCTACCTAAGGCATCATAGGGACCACATAACTAGATTAATTTCAGCAAGTTCTTTTAACACCAGCATTTCTAATTTCTGGTAGAGTTACATCTAATAAAACTCGGTGAAATTGCTGGCACGGCAAGGTGACCCACTTGCTTGTTTGCTTTTTAATTAATAAAAAAAAACATACCTTTCGAGTCGCTAGCGGGCTTTTCGCATTTTTCAGATTTGTCATCATCATCACCATCATCACCATCACGATTTTCCATGTCGTGTTTGAGTGCTTCTTCCTCTGCCGCCGCAATCTCGGCAGCCAAAGCGGCGTCCGCTTCCTCTTGCTTCCTGCAAAGTATAATTCGCCGTTAAAACACTTTATTTAGCAATTCTTAATTCAGTGACTAAAAAATGACCGAAACTGTTTCGCCGAATAAAAAAAATACAAGCGCATAATGTGCACAAAATAAATGTGTTCCTGAAGCATAGCTTGAAACCAAAGGATGTTTCACAATCACCTTTGTTCCTCGGCTTTCCGTGTGTCAATTTCCTTCATTATTTTCTCAGCCTTAACCCAAACATTCTCCTGCACCATATCGCGTATATGAGTGCGGTCGATACACTTGTCGTAGTACTCCTTCGCCCAACTGGACGGTACAAACTGTTGTCCAACATTCTGCGGTGACTTCACACTCGCATCTGAAAGCACCGGTGACTTCACAGATTCTGTTTTATGTTTATCTGTGACTTCGTTCACTGATTTCACTGATGTTTTCTTCTTGAACATGGAACTCATGTCCTGGGACTGCAGCCAGCTGTTAACTTTGATTACGGAATCCTTGCGTCTGTTAAACGCATTAATTTCTTCTTTGTCAATCTTGTCAGTTATAGCGTTGGCCGTTTTGATGAAATCTTCTGGTTTTGACAGTTTTATGGGAGCTTCTTTAACATCCTCTGGTATCTCGATGGCGTTAGCAATAATGGATGCTATTGCGACATTGCGTTGGCGAAAAGGTTTTTTCTTTTTCTCTGTTTTTTCTTTGATTGGTTTTACTTCAATTTTTTCACTTATTGGTTGCGCTACTTGCGCTCCATTCTTTTTGAACCTTGGCACGAATGCTCTAGCAACAGGGTTCAACTTTTTGATCTCCACTGGCCCAGGCTGGGTGTACTCCATTTCAGGTTCACCACTATGCACCTGGAAAACAGAGATCAGTTTTTTAATAGACATTTTGTAAGGTTGTAAGAAGCGAGGCAATTCCCGCATCCATAGAGATATAGTCAAATTCGTGATTTGTTACTGGCGAACCGGTGGTAGTTTTTCTGCCATTAATGACATTCATAACTGTTTCTTGTGAGCCTAAGCTGAACAAAGATATTTTGACTTTGACATACCATTTCTAGCATTTTGGTGATTAAAGATAAGTCGGCTCCGGCACTGAAGTCGCCATCTGTGGTCCAACGCTGGAAATATTCCTCCTCAGTCTCTGGAACATGAAATATGGTACATCAATAACAGCTGTTATCTCATTTTAAGAAATTTCAAAATCATTTAAGAATCTTAGGGCAAATAAATAAATGTCTTCAGACAATTCACACCAATTACTTAAGCAATTCTTGTATAGTCGACCAAGTAATTGCTTGACCACTTTTGAACCTTATCCCTTTGCAATACGGTTGAAAAGTGGTCAAGCAATTTCTTGGTCGACTATACCATGGGTACTAGACAATGAATATACACTTATACAGACAAATACATACTTAAATACATGTAACATCCAAGACTCAGGTACAAACATTCATAGTCATCATACAAACATTTGCCCCTCCCAGGAATCGAACCCGGAACCTCTAGCTTCATAGTCAGGGTCACTAACCACTAGACTATAATGGTCCTAAAAACCTGAAAACGCTTCTATCCTGAGCCAGAACTCCTGGCCATTAGAGTGTGTCTAATGAATCTGTAAACATGTACTGCATCATACCTATTACACCCATCAACTACAAGGTTTTTTTTATGGCTGTGGGTAGTGGTTCTTTCGAGCCAGTCTTATTAAGATTTACTTAATATATCTTTATGACTGGCATTATGCTAATGCAGACCAAATAGTTTGCTGAGTGAGAGAAAGAAAATCAAACAACATTTTCCAAATTCGTCCAATGAGCCATTAAATTAAATAGAAAATAAGCTGATAATCTTCACAAAGTAACAATAAGATACACTTACATAGCTTCATATGAAACTATACGTACAGTCAAGGAACTAAATTCCCTACCCATTTCGTTAAAATGTCGTCTGACATTCGCAATGCATTAAGGTCGATATGTCAAACTAACGTCTTGCTCTATAGCTCTTATGGTGACAGTTTGCTATATGCTATTGAGCCTTAGGTGGGTTGGAAATTAAATTCCTTGACTGTACATCCCTATATGTAACCATGTATTATGTGAAATGTAATGCCCTATTTCAATATAAATGTTTTTCCCGTTCTTTGTTAATAAAAGAGTTCCATAGTTGAATGAAATTTGTACCTTAAAATCTCAGTCATAACTCTAAGATACTCATCTTCAGTAATAGGTTCTACTTTTCAAGCTGGGGCGTTCACTCCTGAACATATGTCTCCCCAAATACATGCATAACAAACAGTCACACACCTTCTTCCACTGGTGTCCAGTGACGTTAACCAAGTATTAAGTCCGGAGGCGTTTCTTGCCCATGTAGTGCCCGTGTGCAAACCTTACCCTAGCGCCCCCTCATAAGCGCGCGGTCAAGATGGAATGGGTTCAAAGTAACAGTAGCAGCGCCCCCTAGAACCGCTGCGCCCGTGTGTAACGCACACCCTGCACCATAGGTAAAGATGCTTCTACCAGGGGGGGTTCCACTCCGCAATGTAGGTGCGCTCGCCGCATGACCTATGGCATAGGTAAATCGCAGTACGTTGCCGGCTTGCCGCGCGCGCGCCCGCTCACTCTGTGTCGCGCGTTGATAGTATTACAGTAAGCAGCCCAACCCTAGCAGTGCGCCAGGGCATTGCGGGTGGAAGGCGGGCGCGGGCGGCGCCTTCCTTTTGACACATGCCGCCTGTCGAATGTTTTTGAAGTTATACGAATTTTTTGTGCCTGGCTATAAAGTTGGAATTCGTTTAATGGTGGTCGAGAAACAGAAGTTTCTGTACGTTAGTACTATTATTTATTCTGTGCTTCTACTTAAGTCCGTCTTGGAAGGGTCCAAAATATGCCGCGTCTTCCTGTCCGTGGTCTCTATTCACCAAATATTTTCTCACCTTCAGTTATGTTGTGAGTCGGCGGCTTGCCACCGGCGATTGCGACGGCGGACTCGATGCCTCCAGGCACCCAACGCCCTTGCGCGAATGACAAATCACGCATTATTGCGGACTTGTCTGTCCACTGCGTCTGAGACCCCATTGCTGCACAATCTTACTGAACAAAAAGAAAAACAATACTAGTTTGGACTTCATAAACAACCGCTTCAAAAGTAACACAAAATTTAACAGTGTTAACCTGATTGCAAAGGAAGCAAACTTTTCTTTTCGGTTAGGTTGAATTCGGTTTTACTTACATTACTAAAAAGGGTAGGTAAACAGAAAAGTTTACAACACAAATTATAATAAACAAAACAAGTCGCATCAAATCACATCACATCACGTCAATTTTTTTTTTTTTTTTTTTTTTTTCTTCTTCTCTGGCACCGCACGACTTATGCATTGCCATTCGTCAAGTTTTTCGTTAAATTTGTTTTTTTTTTTTTTTAATAAAAAATTAGGGAAACATATTCACGGGAAAATCAGGTTTAGGAGCGAGGTAATGAAAACAAAGATCAGTAGGATAAGTGACAGGATAGAAATATAAATAATTGTTAAAATAAATGGAACATAAAGTAAAAGGAGAATGTATATATGTATCTTAGACTTTAATATCGTTACTATTGATAAAAGATGCTAAAGAGTGATAGATGGAGGGGTCAAGCGAGGAGAGGAGGACATTTATACTGGTAGGGAGAGGGACTTTATGGGAGATCAGATCATCGAACAAAGGAAGATGGTCATACCTGCTGCAAGAAAAGAAAATATGATTCAAATCACAAAACTCATCTCCACAATCGCATACAGGACTATTCATAATTTTTATTCTCGCCAGGTGAGCAGGAGTACAAGTATGACCTAGTCGCATTCTAATCAAAACAGTTGTTGCTCTTTTGCTTAACTTCATTTTATGAAACCAGGGCTTTGTTGGAAGAGTATTTTGGATATTTTTATAGTGTTTGCCCTTAAAAGTACTGGAGAGTTCCCAAGATTTATCCCAGGCATCTTTGAGATATACCTTGGGAAGAGAAACTAGATCATGACAGAAATTTTTATAGTAAAAGATGTCACCACACTCCACAGCCTCATTTGCTAATTTATCAGCACGCTCATTTCCAACTATGTTGCAATGGCCAGGTACCCATAAGAAATTCACTATGAGCCCCTCAGACTTACATTGAAGAAGCTTTACTTTTGCATCAATAATTAAAGGGTAATGCGTCTTGGAGCTAAATGGAAACTTACTGAGGCTTTCCAGTGAGCTTTTGGAATCGCTTACAATAATGGTTTTTTTAAGTTTCATCAATAAAGTGTACTCCAGAGCCGTAACTATTCCAAAACATTCTCCAGTGAAAACCGATGTTTCTGGTGGGAGTTTTAATTTTTGAACGATATCATACTGTTTATGAAACACTCCTACACCAACATTGCCACTTGTAGAGTGTTTAGAAGCATCTGTATATATTTGATGCCAGCCAAGCCACCGATCGTCAATAATTGAGTTCAGACGAACATTTGCATGAGGATCATCGCGATCAATATTTAAATTAAGATATATATGAGGGTTTACTAATAGAGCACCAAAGTGGCAGTTAAAAAGTGGTAAAAGACGAGTTTGATTGGTTGGAGCAAGAAAAGTTAAAGATTTGTTATAGCTGTTTATTAAACGAGGAGGCGGTTTAAACTTCCAATACGAAGATAAAGGTAGAAGGCTAGAGAGTTTTTTAATTTTAGGAAGAAGTTGATGAGTGCTTAACTGCATAGATCGGAATAAAAACCGATTGGACAAATACTGCCGTCTGAAATTTAGAGGTGGATCACCACTCTCTACTTGAAGAGCATTAATTGGGCTGGATTTCATCGCCCCCAAAATTATCCGCATGGCTTTTGATTGAATTCCATCTAGCCTCTTCAGAGCTGATACACTACATGGTTCTAAAAGGAAGGTGCCGTAATCTAAAATACTTCTGATCATGGCGTTATATATTAATTTTAGCGAAAATGGATGTGCGCCCCACCATACACCAGAAAGACATCTCAGAAGATTTATATTCTTCTCACATTTTGCTACTATATAATCACAATGCGGGTAACCTGTAAGCTTCGAATCCAAGATGACACCTAGGAATTTTGCATGGCTTTTTTCAGGTATAATTTCGTTATCATAACAAATATTTGCAGGCGGTGAGTAGCGTTTACGAGTAAAAGTAACTATAGTGCTTTTTGAGGTTGAAAGGTCTAAACCGTGTTTAAGTAACCATGATTTCAACAAGACTAAAGAGGAAGAAAGTTGAAGAGACGCTATTTTAGGAGAATTATTTACAGTATAAATCAATAAGTCATCAGCATACTGCAAAATGTGAGCAGAATTATCTAGAGATGATTCTAAATCATACGTGTAAATGTTATAAAGAAGAGGACTCAGAACTGAGCCCTGTGGCAAACCTTTCCATGCAGTTCTCGTAAGATCAGTAGAGTCCAATACAATTTCACGGCCAGATAACATGTTTTGGACGAAGTTTAATAAAAAAGAGGGAACTTTCAAATACTTAAGTTTTTTAATTAACACTTCTATTAGAACGTTATCATATGCTGCTTTTATATCTAAAAAGGCTGCAATCACTGAATCATTTTGAGAAAAGGCAATACGGATGTCTGTGGTAAATACACTTATGCTGTCCATCGAACTCCGACCCTTTCTAAAGCCATATTGCGAATTGGCTAACAGATTCTGATTTTCCATGTACCATTCGAGCCTATTTTTAACTAAATGCTCTATAATTTTGAGTATAACTGGAGATAAAGCTATTGGACGGTAAGACATTGAATCTTTTGGATTTTTACCCGGTTTTAGGATTGGCAACACAATCTGAGACTTCCAAGGTAAAGGAATGTCTGCTGTCATCATGACAGAATTGATAATGTTTAAAAACAGTTCAAGAGCGTTATCGCCGAGGTGCGAATAAAATGAATAAGGAATTCCATCTTTACCTGGGGCGGAATCCCCAGTGCGAGATAAAACACCTTTAAGCTCATAAAGAGAGAATGGAGAATCAAGACCATATGGACATGACAAACGTGAACTGACATGGATAGAGATGCCACTTAAATCTCTTTGTGGAGCCGTTGGCGGGGCCAAACTATCAAGGAAACTATTACGCAAAGAAGGAGGCATAACCATATGATTTGACGTACTTACTCCAGCTTTAAATCTTCGTATACTACGCCAAACTTCAGAAGATTTTGTATTAGGGGATATGGATAGACAAAATCTCCTCCATCCTTCAATTTTTTTTTCTTTCAATATTTTTTTAGTTTTAGCAATGACATCAATTAACTTATTAAAATTTTCTTGTGACATATTGGCATTATATGATTTTTCTACTTCCTTTCTGTCAGTAACAGCTTTAGTACACTCTTTATCCCACCATGGTGGTGATGGGAGTTTCCCAGTAGGATTCTTTTTAACAGGGAAAGTTACATCAGCTGCCTCTTTCAAAATGTTGGTAAAAAGGTCTGCAGAAATGGACACATGCTGTGACATATTGGGTGAGAGAGCTTGGACCTTATTCTCTACATATTGTTTATAGTCACTCCATTTGTCATCAATTAATTTATATTTCATGCGTGGTGGAGGTCTGGGAATATTGTTCACTTTAAATACTGTAAAACTCAGAATGATTGGAAAATGATCACTACCATGTGTGGAAGGAAGAGTTTCCCAATAAATGGAGGAAGCTAAACTAGGAGATGAAATTGTTAAATCTATAGCACTATCATTTTCAGTTGGAAGGGTGCGACGAGTAGGGGAACCATCATTTAATATGCAAAGGTTAAGTCTGTCAATAAGGTCCAAGAGGTCCTCACCATAACAGTTTGACAAGGAACTACCCCATGCTCTATGTTGACAGTTAAAATCTCCCATAATAACAATAGGCTTTGGAAGACTAGTAATTAAATTATTAAGATCACTGAAGGTTTGAATAGAAGGTTTAGGAATATAAATAGAAAGGAAGCAGACTCTATTTATAATGCAAGCTACAGCAGAAAAATTATCATTACTAGGTATGCGTATTTGTGAAACACATAATGAGTTTTTAATAAGCAGAGCAGCTCCACCATATCCATCAGATCTATCATCTCTGAGGCAGGAATAACCACTCAACTTGAACAGAGAGACTGGTTTAAGCCAGGTCTCTGCTAAGGCAATAACAAATGGATCATATTTATTTACTAAATAAATAATTTCACTCTTTTTATTTATTACGCTCCTGCAGTTCCACTGAACTGCTTTGGATCTGTTGTGATCCATTTTGATTATTGAGAACATTAATAGCTTTAATTACTTTGGCAACGTTGGACGGTTCAATTACTTTGGACTGAATAAGGGTGTGTAAAAGGGCAATTACATCAGAAATACTGAATTCACTACTATTGTTAGTTGCTCTTAAAGCACAGCCATTTGGCATAGAAGAGGGTGGATGTCTAATCAAATTTTCGTGTTCTTTCTGATTATATCCCTTAACCAATTTTGGAGGAGCTCGAGGTTTTGTAAAAACTGTTTTTCTGTAGGACCAATTCGAAGGGGCTGAAATATTATTACTAAATGATTGACCTTTAGTTGTAGTTACAATGTCTGCATATGATTTAGATATTGGTGGATGAATTTGAGAAGCCTCAGCATATGAAATGGATTTGTCAGCCATAGAAAATTTAATTTTTTGCTGTCGGGTGAATTCAGGGCAGGATTTATTGGTGGCGAAATGAAGACCTCCACATAGACAACATGAAGTGTCTTCTTCATCAATTGCACAGGACTCTCCGGAGTGCTCTCTACCACATTTAAAACAGCGCGGTTTAGACCTGCACTGTAGTTTTGTGTGCCCAAAGTGGCAACAGTTGTAACACTGTATGGTCGGATAGGTATAGAGCTGAACATCTAAAGCTGTATAGCATATAAAAATACGGTTTGGGAGCATCTGACCATCAAATGTTACCACAACTGTCTGAGTAGGCTTCCATACAGGAGCTCCATCAATTATTTGTTTAAAATTCATGCGTCTAATTTTCAGAATTTTTCCACATCCTGTTGGTACAGTAGAGTTTTCTATAATGTCTTCCGGAGTGAGGTCCGTCGGAACACCACGGACTACACCTATCCGGGACACATTATAAGATGGAATATACGCTTTCAGTTTACTTTCAGTAAGGAAACTATGTCCCATAAATGCATTGGCATCAGAATAATTGGAGAAAGAAATAGAACATCTATTTCTTCCTATCCTCTTAACACTACCATCAATGATGTTGCGAAAAGCATGTCGTCTTAAATGTTTACCCAACGAGATGGGGTGGAGTGTGGTACCATCATTAGCAGATTCTGACTCTCTTTGCACATGTATAATATATGGAGCAATGTCTGCAGAGTCATATAAAGTTCTGGCAACAGGAGGTGCCTTTTGAGGTACCAAATTTTTCATAGAAGTGGTAGCAAGAGGGGGTGCCTCTGTGACTGGACCTGGGGATGAGTTTTGTGAAGTAGGAGAAGAGGTTATTACAGGAGCTACATCATTCTTTTCCTGACCCGAGCAATGACAACCTGTGGGTTCAGTATTCAAGGTAGAACCTTGCTTCCTTTTTCTTTTATTACAATGCTTGCACATTTTATGCGAGCGAGTACGTTTCTGAGCTCTATTAACAGACGAGTCAGTTTGATCCGTCTCCATACCAGACTCGTTTGAGACAATTGTTACATAAGTACTAGGCAAAGGAACTTGCCCGCCGCCAGGGTCTGGCGGTTCCTCCTCGAACTCCATTTTAAAATATATACATGAAAAACTTACCAGATAATGACTGTACACAACACTAAACTACTAGAAAACAAAATTAATATAATAAATACCACAAATATACCCTACTGATCAAATATTTACAAGATAACTATTAATTGAAAATTCTGACGAGAAAAACGCGACCGCCTTCTTCGAAGTTTCCCGCCTTTTTTTCCACGTCAATTTAAAAAGGTTAAAATAAACCGTAGATAAAATAAAACAAGTCCAGACCACAGAGCTATTAAATCAATAGAGTCAACTGAAAGGTTCCCGCGGCGTACACTTTTTGAAAATTGCTAGTGATGTAGATTAGTCCATCAAAACTGACGATGAATTTTTGATTTGAAGTAAGGCATTTTCGGGATATTTTACAATCTTGTACTGTAACAAACTAAAAAAGTCTTATAAAACCTTTAATAATTGCTAGCGATCACCATACAACCATAGCTCAACCATCTTGCAATTTCGATTTACTAATTTAATAAATAATTTCTTCCTGCAGAGACAAAAGATTACCCGTTTTAATTATTTTCTCGGATATGTGAATCAAATGTGAATGTGGACAACTGCGTTATTAAAGACCGCGAATTATTTAACTTGCATTAAAATGATGAAAATATTACACTCAAGACTGACTCGTTCAGGTTTTAAAAAAGACCCCTGGCCCGAGGGAACACATGTTCCGAACTTCATGCTTCTGTCTTCAGCGTAACTTGCGAGTCCGAATGGTGAGCGGCGGTGTAAGCAAGTATGCTCCTACCTCTGCTCCCCCAGCGAGCACGAAGGGCTAGCTTTGCGCGCGGGCGCCTAAGCGTCCCTTTGATGGAAGTTGCAACTTCCATCTTCTTGAGCAACTTGCAACCCCGAAGGGCGAGTGGTGGTGTGAAGTCTAAAAGTCAAAAACAGAAGGTCAAAAATTTTTTATTCAGATTAGGCATACAGAAACCACTTATGAATGTCAGAAAATTTACAATCAGTTCGGAAAAAATCTTCTCCTGAAAAAATACTCATTAGAAACTCAACGAGGTATAATTTCTTAAATAAATCAACTAGTTCTTGTGGTCGTCCCAATATTTTAATGCATTTCTCTTTCATTTCTTCTTTTTTGGGAATACTAAAATAAAATAATAGTATTAATAAAATTATAACAAGAAAAATAGCTATGTACAAGGTTGTGCTGTCAAAATGGTCGCCTTTGGTCATCATTATGATACCAAATCAAAAAGCTCCAAAAAGTCATCTATGGTGACTTTGAGTTTTATTGAGTTTTTGTTGTCTTTGTTTAGTCGTGTATGTTGTCGTTCACTAGCGGTACGCCGTCACCGCTATTTTGGTGTTTTTTTTTAGTTTTAAACAACATAGTTTCAGTGCTGCTTTACAGGAATATGATCTCCGACATCTAAAGATATGGCGTGTGTTGTAATCATGTGCAAATCGCATTCTTTTCGCAAGGAACATGAAGTCGAAATTATTTGCTTTCACCGGTAAGATGCAATTTTCAATGTGTAACAGATTGTAGCTGTCAGGTTGCATTTTTACGGCGTAAAAATGCAGAATAACATTAACTGAAGTGAATATTATGTGTGTTTAAATATCCCAAAAGCAATGTTTTTGCAGAGTATTCTTAGTTTCTTATTATTTTGTTATAAGTTACAATAGTGCTGAGATATATGTTATCGACAAATTAGTAACGGAGTGTTTACCTATTTTTTTTTTTGTTCTCATATTAGTTTATTATTAGAACTAAATAAAATTAAATTTTGTTAAATAAATCTTTACCTGGGCCACATAGTCAAAAACATTATATATATTTGTCGGAGACCGGATGGTCATTAGTACGGGAGTTGAACAAAACAAGCGCGCCATTGGAAGGCGCTACCAGCTCCCTCCACATCCTTTAGCGCGGTTGGCAGCCTCGGCGGTGACTGGAGGATTGCATCGCGGAAATGCGAAGCATTCTGCTAGCGGCAGCCAGCCAACCCGTAAACAAACGGCTGCTTTGGAACTGACCTACGTTTCGTCTGGCGTTTTTAATTGAGTAAATTAGAGTCAGTGTAATAAAGTTTAGGTGAATCATAATTTGTAGCTTAATAAAGAAGTTAATTGCAACCTCGCCTACGTTGTCTTCTCTTTACGTCGACCATCAACTGCTTAGCCCACGAAATGCCCGACGATACCGTGAATATATTCCTATTTCTTAATTAAATTCAGGTTTACTACTAATCGAATTTATCTGAATCTCTAATTCTGCGCAATATCTTAGTAGCCCTTTCGAAGACGAACACAATGAAATCTCAATTACGCGCACGCAAAAAAATATCTTTCCCTTTAGCGATAAAAACTAGTGTGAATTTGAATCCATTCATTCTTGTTCTATTTCTTAGAAAAAACTCTAGATACGTATTTAATATAGGTAAAGATTTTTCAAATAATGCACTCATCATGTTTTTCAATACATTCTTGTGAAACTTGAAAATATATCGATAATATCGATATCAATGTAATTGTGTGCGCAACCATGTTTTAAATTTATGTACTCTATGGTCTATACAACATATCTATACATTAACGAAGTTTCTATATGCAACAGTGTACAACCATGTTATTTTATCACCTATAATCATCTCTTTTTGGCACACTGAATCCCCAATAATACTTTAGAGTTCAGCTATACAAATGAAACTTTTTATTTTAGTTATCCTTCTATGTCTGTCCTTGTTCTGAGGTGTACTGTCGTGTCCTGTCACTTCACTAAACTGTCAGTTTGACGTATAGAAGTGTGTCGACGAGACGTGTGCTTTGTGCACGTTGATGCAAGTTTATTTAGTGAGTGGAGAAATTGTAATTAGTTGCTGTTAAAGTTTAATTTATAAGAACTGTGCGTGTATTACTGTCGTTAATTTACCTGATTTTTCATTTGTTTTAGGGCTAAGCTTTTGTTTAGGGGCTTGAAACTGAGGGTCGTTTTATTCCAACATTTGCAACGGTGCGACCTAATCAACTGGTCGTGACAAGCTCAAAGGAAAGAAGAAACGAAGGTAGTTAGAAGTAAACGTCGTTGTGCCTAAGATATCATGAGTGCCCATGTTTGGTCTACTAGAGCGGATGTTCTGAAGGATCTGAAAGCGGTGACAGGGGGAGGGGGGAGCCCTGGTGTTACCATCTTGGATGGGTTCGTCGTTGTCGGGGAAAGACCTCCCCCCACTCCTCGGGAATCTATAAGTGGTGAGTATTAGAAATTCCCCTTTTTTTTGTGGCCATAAGTACGAAGCCTTTCAGTCATAGAAATGTGGGATGTAGTATTTGAAAAGAAACTACTTCTTAATAATTTAAAACGTCTTTTAATACAAAAAAATCATTACAAACTAATATGTCTTCTCGCCATCTTAAACCAAATTTGAACCCCTTCTATGCTTAAAACATTAAAATCCTTTTCATTCTCATCTACTGACTCTTTCACTGATAACTCTCTTACACCTTCGTTCGTCATCTTATGTTCCTTTACACTCAGTCCCACAGAGATTCCCTTTACTAATATACTCGTGTTCTACAGTAAAATATCTTGAGTACCAAGACTGTTTACCACTTTATTTCTATGGCTTTCACATCTCCGTTGGGGTTGGGACGTATTTTGCTACCAACGTTTACCACTTTTCACATCTTAAAAAACAAGGCACAAACAATGCTGCCAGATTAGGCGATTTATGACATCAAAATACCCATTTGGCAATGTGGCATTGTTAATTTTTTTTTAAATCCATGACTTTAGCCTTTAAACTGAATAAAACTCCCTCATTGCTTGTTTTTTGTGACATCTTACTTTCCCATTTAAAAATAGTTTTCCACTTGCTTCCAGTCGTTGAATGGACTTAAAGTTTGGTGTACTTTCTAGAGCTGTAGCGAACCTTATGTATTCGGTACTGAGTAACGGGTGCGCCATCTACTAACGAGTAACGAAACGTTACACCTGAATGCATTTCGTTACTCGCATTTCGTCGTATGGTATGGATACCGGAACGTGGGTCGTGTGGTTCAAATCACGCAAGGACGGGTAGCGTTTATGCGTGTATTGAAACGTTGGTTGACAGTTATTGTCATATAACTTGCATATAACATAAACTTAACTCAAAGTTAAAAAAGTAAATACCTCCTAAGAGGTATCAGAAGTAACGAGTAAAGTAACGATACGAAAGTAACGGGTACTAATTGTTATAGTAACGAATACATAGGGGTACACATTTTTTCGTTACTTTT
Organism: Ditula angustiorana; assembly: GCA_963691745.1. Taxonomy (NCBI): domain Eukaryota; kingdom Metazoa; phylum Arthropoda; class Insecta; order Lepidoptera; family Tortricidae; genus Ditula; species Ditula angustiorana. Next base: position 1,223,086 of record OY829480.1, on the reverse strand, counting down.
ACACCTCTAGTACTTTCTATGAAGTAAGTACTACTGTCAAGATGTCAATTGTAGGAATAACAAATTATGTTGGGGGATGCAGATGTCAATATGAAAGTCAATTAACACACCTTAGGTATTAGCAATTGTCTTTTATGCACTGATTGTATAAACTACCTCTAATTAGGTTACACATGGCAGCATGTGTAAGCCTTAGGCCTAGGTCTTCTATTAAAAGCTGACGTCGACGTCAGCGTAAATCACTATAGTGGACTCTTGCAGCCAATATAGCGTGTGAAAAAGACCACTATAGTGATTTACGCTGACGTCGACGTCAGCTTTTAATAGAAGACCTAGGCCTTAATGTTAATGTCACAGTAAATGCAATGCGGTATACATTTGGTATGTTTATAGAGAATTAGCTGTTGCCTGTGATTTTACATAGATTTTGGATTACATAGGTGGGCCAAAATTCTTTTTGATGCCTATAAAAACGTCCCATGTACATTTTAATGCATATTTTTTAATTATTCTGGTATTCTTAAAAGAACATTTTATCTTTAAATTCAGAATGACATACGCATACCTGAATGATGAGTGTTATAGAAATATTTGGGGTCAGAATAAAAAAAAACTATTGTTTGGTAACGCAGTGGACACTATTTTTGAGGAGTCATGGGGACAGGTAACGCAGTGGTAATTTGGGTACCAAATGAGAATTTTCTGTGATAAAAAACCCAGGATGGTGGGAAAATTTATGATAAAAATTGGGGCCCGGTTGAGAACTAAACTAACTTACTAGGAAAATATTTCGAGATATCTAGAATTTTGTAAAACTGTTTACACATTTTCATCTTTATTTTAGGCACTAAAAAGAATTTTGGCCCACGTACTTACTTACCCCCCTTATTGGAAATACTATTTATTTCTTACCAAAAGCATTAGTATTAATTTTGATATCCCTTACTTGAGCATTGATGAGTTCTACATACAAATTTCATCTCCTAATAATAATAAATAATAATAAATAAACCATTTATTCAGACATTTTTCATTTGTACATATTTTCGTATTTTATTACAATAATAATTTAAACTATTCTCTTTGTTCTATCAATTACTTTTATATATGTACTTAAAATTAATTTTATCGTTTTTATTTTATATGTTATTATTTGACAGCATTGTCTCATTTCTTGTCTGTGTGCCGTCTGGCAAAGTCCTCCTCTAAACTTCTCCAGCCCTCTCTGTCTCCTGCAAGCCTTGACCATTGTCTACCAGCTATTTTTATTATTTCATCGTCCCATCTTATACCATCTCCCATATTTCATCCCCTATTTTACCTCAAATTTGACTTTTGCGACAAGTTTTAGCTTATGTCCTTCCCCAAGGTCCAATCTGTATAGTCCATTTTGTACAATAAAATGTCCATTCTGCATTTTGGTATAGACCATAATTTATCAGAATTAGTTCAGTGGTTTAAGCATGGTAACATAACAATTTTTTTTTAATAGCCTGTTAATGTGTCCCACTGCTGGGTAAAGGCCCCTCCTTTTGACCTGCTTAACTCCCTGTCTGGTGCAGTATCTGGCCAAGTCATCGCGCCACGCCAACGTAACAATATCAGTAAAAAACTTGATTCATAAGATTTATTGTTTTCAGAAGAGGAGATCCAATGCCACTTTGGTGTGTCAGGCTCCACTGGAGACAGCGTCACTGCACCAGATCTGAATGGCATATCACATATGCTACAATTGGTAAGCCTGATTACATACAGTTCCCTACATGACTAATATTGTTCTGGGGTCAATATTGAAAGAATTCGTTAAGAAAAGAATATCTGTGTATTAATTTATGCACAAACACTATTAATGAAATATGTCGGCATTCCATACCTAGAACCATCTCCATGCTGAGGTTGCAAGTTTAAGTCCTGACAGACACCGAAATTTTTTCTTTGTGCTGTCATTAAATATCATTTACCTTTATTTATTTATTTAAATAAATATAGCCTTTAGTACTATTATTTATAACATGAACGGGACTTTAACGCGGTAAAATTATGGTTAATTGACCTCAATCTTTCAACTGTGTTTTTTGCCTTTATTATTGACTGAAGGATACATACAAAATTCAATTAAAAAGTTGTTATTTATCAATATTGCTATTATGCCCCAGATAAAACAAAATACAGTGGTTCCCACAGGCATATCTATATTGCGATAGTTTACATCCTGTTTGGAATACTAAATATTATGTATTTACACTTGTTTCTATCTTTAAAATATATAGTAGTAAATAGTCAAGTAGCAGCTTGCGTACAGCGTTTCGTACAGTGATTGAGAGTTCCGTAGACCAAAAGGGGGCACCTAGGAAGGTCAGGCCCCGGCTACAATTGGCTATGGATGAACTCCAGCAAAGTGCTTAGATATTTTTTTATTACAAAGCAATAAGCTTCCCTAGTTACCCCAAATAATATTAGATTTTTTGGTTGCCTCATTTAATTATAAAAAATAAAAACATTTTCTGAAAGCTGGGATGGTGTAAATATTGACTACCCTTAGTCCAACACATATTAAAAAAAAAACTATGACATTTGCCCTAGAAATTTAAATGTCTGGAGATTGCACGCTGAACTTTATATTGAAGACCGACCGGCGACCTAATGGAAAAACGCCCATTCATTGTAGTATTTGAGAGACTAAAAAATGTAGTGGTGCATTAAACGCTTTACAGTTATTTTTTTAGTTTAAGTGAGAAGAAGCGTTTAAAATACTTAAGCAAAATTCAACGAATTTGTCAAGTTTGATGGCATTTTTTTGTGACTTGCTATTTTTTTCTTACTATTTTAGAATTAGTGTGAAGTTCAATACCTACACTTAACATAAATATAATACTGTGGCTTTAATAAAAACTTTGAATTTTCATGACTATCGTGGGCGAAAAAAGGCTGATCTTTACCCACTTCCTTTCGATTCAAATTTCAGTTTTTTTTTATTCAGTTGTATGTTATTAAACTCAATACGAAACGCCCAAACACACCTTGCACTGCAGTTATTTTAGAGACCTTTATTTTTTTATGTAAGAAAATCTACTATTAGCCGTCTAGACTCTAGACTATGATCATTTAGGTTAAATGGGGCAGCTAGTTATAGCAAATTAGGACATAGATCGTTCCAGTCAGGCAGAAAATCGCCTTCGTACCTATTTCTTTTTACTTTCATTTCTAGCTCTCTGGAACTAAAAACATACAAAAGCTCAGGAATGTCGATCTTGTATTATTCCAAATAAACTCTTTTGTATTGTATTTTTCATCTCCATCGACAGCTGCGCCACTTAAAAACAATTTAACAATATCTCAACCACTCGATCCACTTATTGTGACTCATGTTTACGAGTTTGTGCTTTTTGTAACTCTCAGACTGGCACGTTTAAGTATGTTTAAGCATTCAGTTTTGCCACATAGAAAGATTAATTGATTAAAATTTACATTTCTTGGGTGTTTAAATTGTTGCAGGTTCGCGAAGTAGATGACGATGATAACGAACCAAAGACAATTTTTAGGAATACATTGACGGATGAAATTAGTATAAGTAAGCTTAATCCCAATGTGACGGAATTTGTGCCATCTGGCTGTAAACAGTCAAAACCACAAACCAAACACAGGACTCCAGAAAAACCAAATGTGAAACATCTAAACAAAAACCGGAACAACCAGCTGCATAACAAAACAAACAATGAAAATGCAATTTTAAATAAAAACGCGGCTGGTGATACCAAACAAGTTGAAGACAAAGAAATCACTGATACTCCAGCTCGTGTGTTAAATGGATCAAAAAACAATACGAGCATTAATGGGCTAGCTGAAAACAAGAGTGAAATAGTTAATTCACTCTCTAATTCAACGAATACTTTAAGCAAAGCGACTGTTAGCTCTAGTGATTTGGGTTTAGATAAGAAACTAGATGTATCTAAAATGAAAAATCAGGAGATCGAAGAAATGAAAAAGCAGGTTAGATCCAAAATCATAGATTCCTCCCAAGGCGATTCTATGCAACACAAGAAACAGAAGAATGTGGCGATAGCGACTCTGCTGAGACTCTGCACGGCGTCGCCGGTTCCCAATCCTCCAGTTGAGAATGCTGTCAAGTTAATAACACCAGATTTTTTTGAAATATCACCTGCAACCGCGAAAGTTGATGTTAAAAAGGAGTCTCCTGTCAAAGAGGTCACTGAACTGACTAAAGATGAACTCGAAAAGACACCTGCAACATCCAAAACCGCAACCAGCAACCCAGAAGTAAATTATGTTGATCCATTCATAGAAGAATCCATTACGAAAGTTAACAATTGGTTTGACAATGCCGGCACGAGTAGCCCAAAGCCAAAGCAGTTGCCGGTGTTGCCAACAGCGGCCCCAGCTTCGATCCAATTTAAAGAGACTGTATCATTTAAGAAGAAAAATACTTCAAATTTAACTGTAAGTATATTCATTTATTGCATTTCTAATTCTAAAGATAATAAAGATGTGATGTGACCGTTTAATTTAATAAACACTGCCATTTTAGATAACAGACGTAATCCCTGCTAAGAACATGGAAATAACTTAGTACAGCATAGAAGGAGTTTTAAAGTTGAAAGCGAAATTATAATAGCTGATCTTTTCACTCAGCACAATGTGCCGAAAAGAGACTATTACATACTCTAAACCTCCTCTTCAATGGACACCCTGTACAAACATCAATTGTCAAAATGGTCTCCTTTTACATTTCATGTAGTATAATCTACGTTTTCCACAAACCAAGTGTAGCCATTTTGACAGTTTCTGATGTGTACGCTTGACATGTTCTGAAACTTCATCCATATTTAGTTTTAGTTTATATATATAATTTCCACAAATGTCAAGTTACATGGATTTATAGTGAAATCGACAATATTGAATTAAATATCTAAATAAAATTAAAATAGCATGATTTCGTTATTCATCCCAGACTACAAACAAATCTGTTTGACAGGTCAATTCACCAAAGAGCGAGACGAGCAGTGAAAAGAAAAAACAATGCGCCTCTTTCGTGCCATCTGAATATGCAAATAATTTGCTCAAAAAATATGAACAAAATGCCAAGTCGAAGGTGGGACCCAAAGAAGACTGGAGGGTGACGCTTGAACGCCAGTTGCAGGAGAAAGACGAAGCATATAGAAAAAAAATGCTCGAGCAAAAGAATACTACGTCCGCCAGTTCAGGGAGTGCCGATTAAATAGCGAGTAATTTAAGGTTAGTACAGATGTTTTGTTACAATGACTTTATGACCGTTTGCTTATGTTTGACCTACAAATAGAATAAGATAAGCTAAAATGACATTCATACAAGTAACATTGCAGAAATCACTTTTGTATCATTAAAAGATGTACAATTAAAATAAATGTTTGCCACACATTATTCAGTTGAAAAGCTAATAGAATGCTTCATTTCGACCAATGTGTCATAATGTCAAATTATGCTAGAAGTAACGTAGCGTACAATCAAAGCTTAACCTGCAGGTTGATTTTTTACTTTTGAGCGCTTGACAGTCACCAGGCCCCCAATTCTGACGCTCATCGAGATGCATCTGACGTTCGAGATGTGTCAAAATATGACAGATTTTGAAGGGGTTTGATAGCTCTTTTTGACTTATCCCGGGTGTGACTTCATCTCTACTGACGCGAGAATTTCCCCGCAGCCGCGGGCCAATGAAATATTTTAGTTGGCACTGATTGGCGCGCCGCTAGCAAGTGTCGAGCGCTGGAAAGTGAAAAATCACTCCACTGCGGTTAGTTACAAGTGAGCACAAGTAATAATAAATTATCAATTAGAGTTACAGAATTTCAATTTTCACATTACATAACGCATTGCGAATTGTGTGCCAGACCATTAGAAATTATCTTAGTTTCTATGATAGTTCTTTCTTCAATGCATATTAATGTTGCCTGCATATGTTTTATTATAAATTATGATTAATCAATTACTTACGTAATTTTATGTACTCGTTTTTTTAGAATAATATTAATATTGTATTGTAATGACCACAACTGTGTTCGGAAATGGATCGGATATTTATAGTTTTTATTTTAATAATGAATTTTACGTATTCTTATTGATACAATTTAGTATGTCGATATTTTTAAATTGTATTTTATTTTGCTATCTTCGCACGACTCGCTCGCTCTTGCTTCTGGCAGTATATTTGCCACGAAGATCGATTGCCGATTAGCTATAAGCGATAAGCTATTAAGACACTTAAAGTACTGTTCCTATATTCAGTGCAAATATTGTCTGTCTGTCAATTTTAGGTTTGTCTTTCGTTTATTTGTCCAAATTAACTATTTTATTTTCGACGTTTCGCTTTTTTTCATCAACTTTTGTGAAAAAAGTGATTTTTTTTCTAAATACCGAAATTTAAAAAATTCTGTTGGTGTATCAGTGATTGTAATTAAATAATTTTGACGTTTTTGTTATAAAAATAACAAAGAGCGCTTTATTATAGGTTTAATTTTTTTTTATGTCTGTGTGATGAAATATATAGTAGCAAAACTGATAATTTATTTAAATGAAGTGCTAGATCATACCGGAATCCAATTCACGCAATTGGCTTGCGGAGAATTATAGCTTTTTTTAAAAATTATTTGTACATCTAATACACATCTTATTTTTGTAAAATAAGTTATCGATTTTGTTAGGTACGGTCAGCCTCATAAGTAGCTGAACATTTTAGTACCTTGTCGCTGTCAGTGATGTGACAAATTCAAGCAAGTCTCATCTCATACAATAATACGACAAGGTTCTTAAGTGTTTAGCTACTTCTGACGCTCACTGTATTATGTAAATTTTTTAATATTCACTTTTTAATGAATTATTTATTATGTTATGTGTTGCAAATTGTTATATACAAAAATGTATAGGTACTTTTGCCATGATTATCTTAAAAAGTTAAAACATCGTTTTTTACCTGACAATTAGGGTCAAAATCAGTCACGTAGTCTAAGTTCAGTCAGGACAGGGTCATGTGAAACTTATATTATTGTTTAAGATCTGTTATGTAACCATATTTATCTGCAATTAAAATTCATTCATTCATTGATGAGATTAGAACACCGAGAGGTCATGACCCCCCCTGATCCACCCTTGGGCTCACTTCGCGAAGCTACAAGAATATCGACGCACCACCGTGCTGGGGCTGGCACAATGGCGTTGCCGCCCGTGGGATTGAATAAGTGTGATACGATAAACAGAGAGGCTTATAATAGGACGCTTCTTTTTACCCGATTACGGCAAAGCCAAAAAGAAGGGTTATGTTTTACCTAAAGTAGTTTTGTTCGAAGTAAGTAAAACTTCTGCACTTGTGGTATTATTTATTCTGCGCCCAATTCGTTAACTTTTGACCACTGGAAAGCCAATTTTTTTTATTGTGAATTTGACCCATTGTTTTTTATGTTGATCGTGTTTTAGCATGATATAATTAGACGATAAGAGGTAGTGTTAGGCATATAATCATTTATAGAATAATGTTATTTTTAATCTCGAATAAGTCTTAATTGTAAGATTTTTTTTTTAATGGTGCAAATGGTGATAAAATGTTAGTTCTGATATTTATAAGTGTTTTATCTTAGTAAGCCTATCATAAATAAGGATATTTTTAGTTTGACTAGACTTTCAGCTCGAAGATTCCATTTTCCGAAGCGCTAGTAAAATCAGACATTTTAAAGAGCCTATATGGCCCACTACTTGTAAAAGAAATTCTTCTTTTTTCATAGATATACCCATCTAATTCGAAAACATTCATAATTTTCATGTCAATTTTGGAGGACAAAAAATGGGGGTAATTTTATGACGTTTATAAGTATGTTAATGTTATAGTAAATATGATATTATATGTACCTATGTGTAATTTTAACTAAGTCACTGCCGGCATTGTTTATCGATCTTTAGCCAAGTGCCGCGGTCAAACATATGCGTTGAAAGGACTGACCGGGGGTAAATCTGACGTTCATAAGTGTTTCTTGGTAAGCCTAATCTGGAGAAAGATAATTTGACTTAGACTGCAATATTGAGACAACGGCACTCAGTGCAGAAACTTTACCGTTTGAGGCCTGTGGCCAATTCATCGGATGGGTATCTCCTTTAAGAGGAGTGTGAACCCAAGGCTCTCCATACAAAGGCGATAACGTTTTCCATCATCTAAACCTTAACTTAACTAAACATACTAAAATAGCCATGGTTTTTTTTGTATGTTGTCATTATGCCCTAGAACTAGGTTTGTTTGTTTTGATTTTTTCAATATTCTTAATAATTTCAAAAATGTTGACGCTTTTGTGTTTTGTATGAAACTCTTAAAATGCAAAAAATCTCAAATCTATGAAGAATATGAAAAAAATCAAAACTTACAAACCTGGTTCTATGGCATAATGACAACATACCGAAAAATCATTGCCATAGGTTAAGATTTAGAGTGTGGAAAACGTTATCGCCGTTTGTATGGGAAGCGCTTTTTGGGGCTGGGTTCACACTCCTCTTAATAAATGTTGGTGTCCGGGTACATTTCCACTGACTGGGGGCTGGGCGGAGCGGAGCCGAGTAGTGAAAAGTAATTCACTTCACTTCACTCTTTATTTATGGCTACTGGCCTGGTATTACCAGCACAATTCTGCCAAAGTCAAGTATTGAGCTTTACACGTGCATAGAGAACAATGCCGGCTCGAATTGAAAAGGGAAATGACTGTTGGATTTCATATTTCGTTATTTATTAATTTTGAAAATTAAGGTAGATTATGCGCTCTTGCAACGACGTCATACCTTTCACATCTTCCCTCCCTATCAAACATGTGCACTAATGCTGCGGCCATCCTTGTCATCGGCCGTCGCATACGAACTTTGTATTGCCAAATCACTCTTCGCTAAACCGCCATCTTTAACGCATCTAATTGTGATCGTGTACAACCTAATTAATTATAAGCAAAGGACCGAAAGTACAGTGCGTGCAGTGAACGCGTATGTGCGTCCCCGGCTGTTGCGACGGTATAGGAGTTCGATTCCGGCCACAGCAGCGAGATCCAGGTGAGTGCGCATGTTCCTATCACATTTCTCCTTTCATCGGCCTTTGTCTACTTTCCTTACGCACTGAAGTCGATGCAAGAGCTTTGTTTCGTTTCTAATGATTAAACCTACTATTTGTCTTTAACCCACCCACAGAAATACAGTCCACTCTTAGCCTTGTGCCTTAGGTTTTCATAGTATCGAAGGTTTTCTTTATTTTCGCCATAGTCCTTGTGGAGTAAAAGGCACCTCCATAATTTTTGGTCCTTCGAACCGGATAGAATAACTATTTGTTATCCTGTACCTAACTATTTATGTCTCCTACAAAATTGTTCACCGCTAGGTATAACTTATACGGTCATTGTGCTACGTAATAAAAATAGATTGTCATTATTTTTATATTCCCGCATCGGCAGCTATTTTTCTTTATTTCCGCACCGCATACGTAGTATAAAAATCGTGAGTTATCCCTAAATTATCAACTTATTCCATTTAAGCGATCGATAATTTAAGATTCGTTTATTCGCATTTTATTAATTGCTGTACCACGTTCTAGAATGTACAATTCTACATAGGTAACGGTACGCCATATTTAAACATATCGGATTGGTTCGGTTCTCGTTCGGATGCTTTCGGCTACCTCCGTCGTCCCGTCCCACTCCGTCTCACGCACGCTCGAGCTAGCTGCTCCGCTCGCTCTCGGCGCAATAAGCAGCGGCGCATAATTTTAACCCGCTCGAAATTTGAGGGTACGTCTAAATTACTACCTTAAAAATAATATAACCGACACGTTAGATAGGTGCATAGCGAAGGGTCAAATATAAATTCCCGCACTTACCTAAACCTATATTTATACTTATATTATCTATATCCGCTATTCTTACTAATAATATTGACACACTATATTTATTTACATAACTTACCGCTAAACCTACTTATTTACAATGGGTAAACCTAAACGTAAAGGTAGCGAGGGCTTCGGTGGAGATGACGATTATGATACAAATAAAAGTCAATTAACTATTTACTCGGTCAGACGCGATGTCATCTTTAAACGTGTAGAAAATATCTTGGAACTCGCGCATAAAGCTGAGACAGATCCTAACCAGTATAGGGCATTTCGTACCAGCGCATTAAATATTGATACGATACGAAATGATTTTCAGAACGTGTTAGATTCGTATAACTTGCTATACTTACAAATGCATCCCGGTTCTAATGCCGATTATGACTCATGGACATCGTTTGAAGAAATGTACTGTTATATCAAACAAATCTTGTTGGAATATGATAGTATTCGCTCTCCCGAACCGCAACCTGGTCTCTCTAGATCGAAACCTCGCCTTCCCCCCATTGACTTAATGTCATTTAATGGTGATGTGAAAAACTGGCCGTTGTTTTACCAACAATTCAAAAGTATTATTCACGATAACGCATCGCTCACTGATAGTGAAAAGGTGTTTTACTTAGTTGGTAAATTAACTGGTCAGGCGTCATGCGTCTGCGCAGGGCTGCCACCCACCGCACAGAACTACCCAATTATTTGGGCCGCGCTCGTGCAGAAGTATGACGACCCGCGCTCGCTCGCATGCGCATATCTTAATCAATTGTTACGATTTAAACCGCTGTCAAACACGAGTTCCACCGGACTCGATTCGTTTATAAACAATTTTAATTCTTCTGTAGAAGCACTTAAGCAACTGAATCTTAGTGACTTAACCGATTTTATTTTTATGCAGTTAGCGCTCCAAAAATTAGACTCTGATACGATTAAATTATTTGAAATGACGTATCGCAAGGAGAAGATACCTACTTATAAAAATTTAATAGAGTTCATCAAAGAACAGAGCAAAGTGTTGTCTCACTCCCCAGCCGGGAACACTTATAAGCCGGTTGATAATTTGCATTATAAATCGCACAACCCTGCGCGGCCGTCGCCGGCGACCAAGTCTTTTGTAAACACGGACGCGGGCTGTGGCCCGAGTGCGAGCGATAATTGCGCGCTGTGTAAAAATAAACAACACGAGCATTTATATTCATGTTCATCTTTTATGAAATTAACTCCGCATGAGCGTTACAATTTTATTAAAACTAACGGCTTTTGCAATAACTGTCTAAGTGTTAAACATAAAACATTATCTTGCACTTCTAAACATAATTGTTCTCATTGTTCTTTAAGACACCATTCACTGCTTCATTTCAATACTAACGCGAAATCACACTGTCATATTGGGGCAGTGGTGTCCGAAAACAATCCCGCTACCGCTTTATCTACTAGTTTACCCGCTTCCGCTCGTGACTATGCCCGCGCCTCGTCGAGCGGCCGCACTGAGTCGAGAGTGACTCATTCTCCCGCCAATACAGACCCTACTACTACTGCAGTTAAGGTCGACATTAGTTCACCGCATCGTTGTCCCGATAAGAAGAATGCATCGGTTTGCACAGTTTCGTGCGATCGTGTCAATCGTTTTCAAACGACTACTTTATTAGGGACCGCGAAAATCAAAGTTGTTGATTCTTTGAACCGCACTCACTACTTGAGATGCTTAGTGGATCCCGGCTCTCAGAGTGATTATATATCCGCCACTTGTTGCAAGCGTCTTTCGCTTCCTATTTGTAAACAAACCCGCTATTCGGAAGTCCAAGGTATAGGAGGGGCTTCGCAAAAAATACTCGGAATTACCGCACTTAAGTTTACATCTCGGTTTAGTGATCAGTGTGAATACACCGCCAAGCCTTTGGTAGTCGAGCAGATTACGTCACAGCTGCCCGACTCGCGCGTCGACGCCGCGGCTATTGGTTTTATTCGGAACTTACCGCTCGCGGATGACGATTATTCGCAACCTGGCCCCATAGACATGCTATTAGGTGTAAATATTTATTGTGAAATTTTATTATTCGACAAAATTAAGAGCCCAAGTGCTAATATGCCCTCCGCCTTTGAGACGACCTTAGGTTACCTAATTATGGGTGACGCTCCTATTATTTCTCCGCAACCCGCTGCGCACACGCTGTGTGCTTTTACTTCTGACCCGCTACATCGACTTGTCGAAAACTTTTGGGCTGCCGAGGAATTGCCCTCGCGCACGTTTTTAAGTCCAGATGATCAACAGTGCGAAAATATTTACGCGAAAACGACTGTCCGTAACACCGACGGCAGTTATTCGGTTGATCTTCCATTTAAGGACGATCCCAATAAGTTAGGCAATTCATATATTACCGCAAAAAAGCGCTTCTTACTTTTAGAAAAGAAATTCGCTAAGGACCGCGAACTTAAGTCTAATTATGACGAAATTATTCGTGACTACCTACAGAAGGGCATTTTGTCTCGCACCGCACCTGAGGAGAGCATCTCCCCAGGCTTCTTTTTACCGCACCACCCCGTGGTTCGTAATGATAAAGCGACCACGAAGGTTCGCCCCGACTTAGACGGCAGCGCCAAGACCCACACTGGGTTATCGTTGAATGATATCTTGCACACTGGGTGCAACCTACAAGCAAATATTTTTCACATTCTTCTGAATGTTCGGATTTTTAGTGTCGCATATTTTGCTGATGTGAAGCAAATGTACTTGTGCATTTATACAAATGCCACTCACCGCAAATATCAACGAATATTATACCGCTTTTCGGAAACTGATCCGATTGATGTATTTGAGTTCACGCGAGTAACGTTTGGGCTTCGATCTTCTCCGTTTCTGGCACTCCGCACGCTACGTCAGCTGGCCGCTGACGAACGCCATAACTGGCCAAATGCCGCCGCCGTATTAGAGAGAGACGTCTATATGGACGATCTCGCTTCTTCTGCTTCTTCCCTCGAGGAAGCAGTTAAGACAGCAGACGAATTGATCGATCTCTTCAAAGCTGGTGGGTTTGACCTACTCAAGTGGTCGTCAAATTCACTCGAATTACTCGAGCACATACCTGAGTCGCACCGACAGTCTGGGTCTATTTCCTTTGACGAGGGAAATACATTTAAGATTTTAGGTTTGCTCTGGTTGCCCGGACAAGACACCTTTGTTTTTGATATCTCGACCGCTCCGCCTACATGTACTAAACGCGCCATTCTTTCCGCGACCGCTCGTCTATACGATGTCTTAGGACTCGTAGGGCCAATTATTTTATACGCAAAATTAATAATAAAGGAGCTTTGGCTTCTCAATCTTGACTGGGACGAAGTGCCCCCTTTTCGTATTGTAAATATATGGCAACGATACTTATCTGAATTTCCTCAGATATCTCGTCTCAAATTTTCCCGTCACATGGGTATAGAAGTCGGTTCTAAAGTTTCATTAGTCGCTTATTCGGATGCTAGCGAATCCGCGTATGGGTGTGTCATTTATTCACACGTCGTTAATGGTAATCAGCCACCGATTGTTACACTCCTGTGTTCTAAATCGCGAGTCGCGTCCGCTAAGCCTAAGGTTACTCTCGCTCGTTTAGAGCTTAAGGGAATTTTGTTGCTCTCACGGCTTCTTAAAGAAGTCCACGACACGGTGTCGAGGAGACACACAATTGATAATTTGTTCGCCTTCTCCGACTCCGAGGTCGCGCTGTGTTGGTCGGTTGCTTCTCCGCACAGGTTCGACACTTATGTTGCCAACCGCATCTCGCAAATTCAGGCGAATATTTCACCTGACCAATTGTATCACATAGCTGGGTCTCAAAACCCGGCCGACTGTGTGTCCCGCGGGCTCACTCCCTCTCAGCTCATACAGCATGAGCTGTGGTTTAAAGGTCCAGCCTGGCTATCTTTACCCGTAACCGACTGGCCTATACAAAAGTTCGTTCCGAACCGATTGTCGTTGCCAGAAGAGAAGACTGTGGCTCACGTAACTACTGCAGTTACTAAAATGGAAAACCCTATCCTGGTTCTCGCTTCACGGTGTTCCACTTGGAACAAGCTTCTTCGAGCTACTGTTTATGTGCTTCGATTTTTTAAAAAGCTCCCACAAAAGGGTGAAATAACCGCTGAAGATTTAAACAGTGCAGAAATTAGAATTATTCGTGTTATACAGAGTGTATATTTTTCAGACGACATTGACAAAAAGAGCGCCAAGTCGCTATTGTTTAGAGTAATAGGAAACCAAATTCTCACGTTTGAGGAGATGTCGACCGTTCTTACTCAAGTTGAGGCAATACTTAACAGCCGTCCTCTTTATGTTTTAAGCTCTGATCCATCGGAGCCTCTCGCGCTTACACCCTCGCATTTTTTGTCTACTTCTCCGCTAGAATTCCTTCCCGCTACGGACTTATCCAACGACCGAACCAATCTGTTGTCTTGTTTCTCATTAATGGATTCGCTTGTACAGTCGTACTGGAAACGATTCAAAACTGAGTACTTACATAATTTGCAATTACGCGAAAAATGGAATACGTCGTCAAATCCACTATCAGTTGGTACCGTAGTGTTGTTAAATGTAGAGAACGCTCCGCCCTTACAGTGGCCCTTAGGAATTATTACATGTTTATACCCCGGTAAGGATGGAATTACTCGTGTTGCGGAAGTAAAGACAAAGATTGGCTCGTACAAACGTCCAGTTGTACGGCTCTGCCCGCTACCGACTCAGTAGAGTCATTTGTTATTTTTCTTTTAATAGTATTAATAAAGTACGTTAGTCTAAATTCGTGTCTCTTTTAGGCAATAGAGTAGGACACGTGTTAGTTAAGTTACATTCTGTTTGCAATTATTGAAGTGCTCTACTTCTTAGAGCTAAGCTAGAACATACGTTTAGTCTTTCTTGTATTATTTTGTCCGCTATTTAGCACAATGCTTGTGCCCGCTCCTATAATTGCTATAGGTAGAGCAGCTTTGCTTTTAATTTACACTTGTTTCGAAGGGTTCCTTCAAGGCCGGGGGGATGTTGGATTTCATATTTCGTTATTTATTAATTTTGAAAATTAAGGTAGATTATGCGCTCTTGCAACGACGTCATACCTTTCACATCTTCCCTCCCTATCAAACATGTGCACTAATGCTGCGGCCATCCTTGTCATCGGCCGTCGCATACGAACTTTGTATTGCCAAATCACTCTTCGCTAAACCGCCATCTTTAACGCATCTAATTGTGATCGTGTACAACCTAATTAATTATAAGCAAAGGACCGAAAGTACAGTGCGTGCAGTGAACGCGTATGTGCGTCCCCGGCTGTTGCGACGGTATAGGAGTTCGATTCCGGCCACAGCAGCGAGATCCAGGTGAGTGCGCATGTTCCTATCACATTTCTCCTTTCATCGGCCTTTGTCTACTTTCCTTACGCACTGAAGTCGATGCAAGAGCTTTGTTTCGTTTCTAATGATTAAACCTACTATTTGTCTTTAACCCACCCGCAGAAATACAGTCCACTCTTAGCCTTGTGCCTTAGGTTTTCATAGTATCGAAGGTTTTCTTTATTTTCGCCATAGTCCTTGTGGAGTAAAAGGCACCTCCAATGACGTTATTCTCTGAAAGCAAAGACAAACACATGTTAAGGGTTAGCAAGTTTTAGTTTTCGCGGGCTTACTGATTAAGTAGAAGCCTAGAAAGGTTAGAGTTTTATGTTATTTCTTTCTATAAATTTGCTAAGCGTCCGTAAAAGTTTAGAAAAGCAATTTCACTAATGCGGTAGGGAGAAGAGCAGTGTTAAACTGTTAGTCCACTGACGCGGAGTGAACATTTCGGGCAATGTGATTGGTCAATTCTCTGTCAGCTCTTCTCCACTCCGCCCATTTCAGTGAAAACGCACTCTTTTTAAAAGTCCGCTCCGCTCCCCTAACATTGTGTCCACTGACGCGGAGTAGAGATTTCGAGCACAGTGATTGATCAATTTACTCCTCTCCATTCCGCCTAGCTCTTGTACTCACGAGCATCTCGGGCCCGGAGCCCGTAGCGTTTTGCCCGTCCAGCGGCCCTAACATGACAGCCCAGGTTTAGTTTAACCCCTCCTTGTGTGCCTGTCTAACTGGCGTCATAAGAAAGGGACGCAAATCATGTTAGGGCCACAGTAGTGCTGTTTTTACGCCACTGGCGGCGCTAGATCAGCCGTATTCAACTTTCTTTTATAGGGATCACAAACACATTTCAGTCATGGTGTCTAGGGCCGCAAGCAAAAATTATTTTTGGGTGCGAAATTTAGAATGGTGCAAAATTTAAAATGGTTTACAATGTTGTAACTACAGGTGGGCCAATAACAAAGGCCTGGAGGGCCGCAGGTTGGAATAGATGCGCTAGATGAAAGTGCTGAAAGCTTATAACTATTTGCGTTGTCGGCAGTGAATGCGTAAACATATTATAAATAAGAAACAATGTGAAAAATGTCCAAGCTTGTCAATATAGTATGCGGTTATGTATAACTTTTTATTATTATAATATTTGTATGCAAATTCAAAGGCTATGAATTTATGTCGCAGTCCGCTGTTCCAATTAACTCGCCTGTCAAAACAAAGTCTTAAAATATTAAACTTATTTTTTTTGTTACTTATCAAATTGTCCTATTAAAATCATGATTTATGTCTAAAATGTATTTACAATTCAACCCTCATAAAGTTCAGCCATAAATTAGTAAATACGTGTCACTATTATAAACAAGTATAAACAAGTACACGGAGAAAACGTAACAGCTAAAAATAAACAAATTATTGCTATTTACAACCAAGCAACTTGGTTCGGAGGGAGCCTGCAAAGTTCGCAGCTAAAACTAAACACGTCAGCATTGTTAAGGGATTTTGGTAAAATTAAACCAATTAGTTTTGTAAAAAACTGGTAACCTACACTAGGTAACTTATAACCTATACACTTAATAAACTTGTCAAACCAGATTGCTAGAGGGAAGCGAGTGACTTGGTAAAATTTAACCAAGCTTCCTGGTATATTTATTAATTGGTCTAAAATTAAACGACATACTTGTCAGTAAGTAGCAAAGAACTTTTGTTTATTTTTAACTGAATTTGTTGAAGGTTTCATTTACGAATTCACTCTTTTGGAAATACACAAGTACTTTGTTAATTTTACCAAGAGATTATAGCAATAATTGCTTGTTTACCATTCCCAAAGCTGTTTTACACGTTTTACATAAGTCTTGTTATATTTTATCCGAGAAATTTTTAACGAAGCCTAATTGGTACTTTGCTAAAGCAAAATTTTCTCCGTGTAATCTGTTTGTTTACATTAATATTCTGAGTATCTAAAGGTTCATTTTACAATTTATGTCTAAATCCGCTGACTAAATGAATTACGAATTTGATTTGTTTTACTTTTAATTACGATATGATAAAATGTATACATAGTCTTAAGTTAGTCCTAAGATATTGCAGTGCCCTGACAGGGTGCCATGTGCTCCCTTACCCGTGTAACTAAAACCTTATGTAACCATGGTCGCAGTAAATATATGGACATGAATATGTGTATACATGTAATGTGAGTCAGGGTTTCCCAACCTGGGTTCCGGAGCCCCTTGGGGGTCCGCGGTCAAAAGAATTATGAAGCATAAAGACACGGTCAATCTTTAGAACGCGCTTTTTGGCTAATAACTACAATGGGCCCACGTTTATGTTACGGCTTTAGGGGGTTCGCCCTCGAAAAAAGTTGGGAAACCCTGGGGGTTGTAGTTTTGAGTGCTCGACATTTGACAGCCGTGGGCCAATCAAATACACGAGCGTATATTTTACCCGACACTGATTGGCGCGCGGACAGTGAGCGTCGAGGGCTCGTAAGTCATGAATCAGCGCTGATGTACAGGACTTACCTAATTTTAGTGATTAGTAAAGTGATTGTATTAAAAATAGAGAGACCGTTTAATTGCGTGCCTTGAGCCTGAACACGGCCGGTAGCGCTTTGCTACGCGACCTTTCGTATTACCTGGCTCCATTCTCCTCTAAATAAGGACGGATCAAGCCTTCGAGCCAGGGGGGGGGGAGTCAGTGATGACCCCACCTGGATCGGCCCTAGCCCTTACGGGACAAAATCGATTAGCTTGTCGTCCAGCTAACGTACTGTCTCGCTCACTCGTGCTAGTGCGCTTGAGTAAGACCGCGCTACCCCGGCGCACGGGCACCTAGTACCAATCTGTTGCGCGGGATTTACCCAAGGGGATAACTCCGACTAAGACGAGAGAACTAAGGATTGCGCGGGCGCACGCTATAACGGTCGATCTATATTTATCTAGATCTATATTAATTAGGTTTAAGTTAAGTATGATCGGCTGAGTACGATGATGGCTCTTCTCAGCGGTGTGGTAGATCTTACGACCTTCATAAGTGCTTGTCACAGACCTAAATTAAATAAAGATCCTTTGTCTTGGATGTGCATTTGTTTTTTTATACAATGATAGCCCCTCGTACTTATAAGCTCTCTACAAGGGCGGATTCAGCCTTCAAGTCAAGGGACAGGCTCGTCAATGGAATAGATAATTTATCATTGGTCGACCTAGCTTGACCCAGCCCAGGGGGGAGAGTCATAGCCCCTCCCATGACCCCCCTGAATCCGCGCATGGCTCTGTAAACCTCGATTTGGCAACACGTGTTTAGTACTCGTTTAATTTTTATCTGAAGAAATAATAACTTGTTCCTCAGTGCAGCTTTATCTACCTAGTATTTTAGAGGAAAGGGTTAACCTGAGGTGAAACTGAGGGTTAACCTAAATGTGGTCAACCTAGAGTGACTTGCCAGAATTTTTTAAATTAATTTTCTTTGTTTTCTAATGTTACTTGTTGGAAGTAATCTTAGATGTCAAGCTATTTTAAACGACAATAAACCAATCTTACGACATTTAATTAACTAAATTTTTTTTGTCAGATAGTTCAGGGGTCACAAACCAAATTTCTATGTACTACGATATGAAAATTATGAACTTGCTGCCAAAATTTCCTAAAACTTTGGTCTCGTTATTTGAACATAATAATCAGTCAAGCAAAACCAGGACTACTGTACAGTCAGCGTCAAATTTACCAGAGCGGGCAAGGTGTCAAAAATATCTGAACTCGACTCTATTGTCAAATACGCTCGGGCGTGTTCAGATATTTTTGACCACCTTGCCCGCTCTGGTATATTTCACGCTGACCTGTACCCTGTACCTTACCTTCTTTTAAAGACTTAAAAATTGACAATAACAAGAAAACAAATTTCGGTCTTTGAAAACTATTGTTTGAAATAAAATGCTGTGATTTACAAACTTAACAGCTAAGCATAACAGATATGTACGAGTAGGTGTGAGCCAACATAAGAATCATACTGGAATCCGACAGAGGAGTTCTTCGTAATATCGACAGTGGAAATCTCAAATGTCGTAAGGGACATGTCCCGTATGATTTTTCGAAGAAGTTTTCAGTTCAGATTTCTAGTGCCGACACGAATAAGGTCGTTCAGCGAAAAATGCTCGGCTTTCAACAAATGGGGACATCTGACACTGCTCATTTTACGTGACTAACGTATGTAGGTACACGTGCGCGGGCGCAGGCAGAGGCAAAACAAACCGACAGCAAGACCAGAAGTTACACAATCCTGCGTCAGTGTTTCTGTCATTTTAATTTGAATAAAATAAATGTTACAATTGCATAGCGGAGTTCTATTAACCTTAGTTAAGCTTTTCGATCTATGCTTTTCCGTCTGTTATCTTGTAAATGGATCGATGAAATTGCGTTAGTATCGCAAAACGATACAATACAAAAATTCACTGCACCATCGGAATGCCGCATTCAAAAGTTAATATAACCAACTCTAAGGATTTGCTTCATAGAGTTTACGAGTATAATCATAAAAAGCTGAAGTCACCTTCTAAATATATAAGGTTGGTGATTATGTGAGAAAAGCAAGTAAAGGTTGGATTCAAAACCTACTAAGGAAAATCCTCACGTTAAATGATTACATATGTAAATAAAAATACAATTTCATGTAGGTATGTAACATAATTTTTTTATTGAAAATTACACACAAATTACAAACTATAAAATACAAAGTCGCGAAGCGGGAGGGTGATTATTGTGATAATAAAATGGGATCTAAGATGGTGGATGACATTTTGAAATGAAAAATCGACATAGGTGTCAAACTCATGTAATTTACTAGCAGTGATCAATCATGGATCAATCGAAATCTAATATTATTTTTTGGATGGCGGATGACAATCTGGCAAAAAAACGTCGTGAATGTCAAATTCACGAAAGGAAAATGGGCAAATTGTCCCAAGTGCTGTATACAGTTGTGCTATATCTTATTTGAAAGCTCTTTTTAAGAGCTTAATTTTTTTATATGACAGCAAAACCGAGATGTTTGCAGGGAAAAAGCTACAGCCCATTTTATACCTCACTTTGTACTAGCAGTTGTATGAAAAGTATCTGTAAAATCATGTTCGAGATATAGTCGAAAGATTTTAACCACGCATTACTTACCACGTTGATGACTTAAATGACAAAGGCTTATTTGAGTTTGACGTGGCACATTTCGTTATGACTTTTTAGTCAACAGAATGGCAACGTCGCATACATTAGGGGGTGTTACACTTAAGTTTTATTGAAAAAATATTTCTTTTATTTTTGCGTCCCACGTCACCCCTGCAGACACCCGGTCTTCGAAACATGGCCTATGATGATCCTTACACCGAGTACTACACATCCATACTACTCACTATTGTATACAAGGGTTGGGACAGCGCCCATACAAAAATGCCCATTCTCCTTTAGCAATCATAAACCTGAATCTGATATTATTATTTGGATTCAAGATTGCGGATTTAATTTCAACATAAAAATATCATAAGTGTTAAATCCATGAATTTAAGTCACAATGAATAAGAATTTGACATTATTTTTGAATCCAATAACGTTGCTTTTGTATGTCATAAAATAATGTCAAATATTAAAAGACTTTTTTTTATTATCCACATTTTCTGCTTTCCTCGTGGTCGAAATGAAAAGCAGTCAGCAGAGTGTTTAACTTGGGTGAAACACCAATTCCACTCTCGAACTATTGGCGCAATCGCTCCGCTCATGTGCCAAAACATCTCGTGTGTAATAGGAGTCTTTCATCCCTCGTTGAACAATCTACTATTAAATAAGGCTATGCTGGCTCTTTACAATACCATCATTGACAACAATCAATAATAATAAAATAAACTTTTCGCATTGACCCCTCCATCTATCACTCCCTAGCATCTTTTATTAATAGTAATGATATTAAAGTCAATAAACATATATATTGTACATCCTCCTTTTCCTTCATTTATCATTTATATTAAAAATTATTAAGATCTATATCACAGTATATAAATACTGTGTCTATATCCTACTGATCCTTGTTTTCATTACCTCGCTCCTAAAACCTGATTTTTCCGTGAATATGTTTCCCTAATTTTTTACTTAAAAAAAAAAGAAAAACTTGACACAAGTCGTGCGGAGCAAGAAAAAAAAAACTTTTCGCACATGTCATTATTACACTCTATAAATTGAAAACAATCGCCATAAAAGAAAAAAGAAAAAGAAGAAAACAATCTATTGAAAGGTCTCAAAACATGAAACAATAGTAAATTTCGATACTAGTGCGGAAGGTATGTCATTACTTTACGAGTTCCGAGATATCTTGCCACGAGCCGCAGGCAAGTGGCAAGACTCGGGACGAGTGAAGAATGACATTTCCGCGCGTGTATCGAACGACGTTTTTCAATACAGTTGCGAAAAAAATACAATAAATTTGCGACTTTTACTGAAGCTCTTAATTAAAGTAAAGTAAGTACAAACTTTAGCAGTTAACATTTTTGACAAATTAAAAGCTTTTTTGTTAGCTGTCGTATGTCATAAGGCAATGGCTTTTGCTATTCAGCCAAATCAATGAAAGATTTTTTTTCAAATGATTAATATGAGCGTTAGGACAATTATTAAAGGAAAACGAAATATTCTTGCCGGGAACATTAATATTTTCACTCTCCCGTCTATTTTTACTTTTTTTTTAACGATTCCGTTCTTAGTGGCCAGTCATTCAAAGGCGTTTTATTTTTTAATTTAGCGAAGCGCTTCGAAGTGCTTAAAAACACCCAGAATCGCATATTGTTTGAATATCTTTGCCATTTATTTCTGAAGAAGTGGAACTAAAAAGAACCTTATTTTTTTAATGTAAATAAATATGGGGTACCAGAAAAGACCCAGTGTTCTGATTGGTCGATTTTATGTCGTATGCAGCACAAGTCGTGTTCTGATTGGTCGAATCAGTGATCAGCGTGCTGATGTGATTGGTCGATTTGCTCTTTAAACAGGCCAACAATGTTTTTGTCTCAGAGAATTCCGCTCCATTCAGCCACCTTAATAAGAACTGTTTTTAGGACTGTTATTATTTAAAAAATCATATTTTTTTGATGAACAGGCTAGTAATAAGATATAAAATCTCAATATTTTGATATTCTTACATTAATAATAGGTTTTTAGTTTTATTACGTCTTGGTACAAACTAAAACTATAAAAACTCTTTGGTAAGTAGTTGTGAATTGGAACAAGTACAAATTAAAAAAAAACTGGAAAAGTAAATCGCACTAGTTCGCAAAAACGAACTTTGCGCACGCAAAACAGCCAAAAAAAGTGCACTTTTTGAGCAACTGTATTGAAAAAGAATTATAATGAACATTTAACTCCCCCCGCTGTTTCCTCTAAGCGTGATGAAATGTTTTCCCACATGCACTGAAGTGTATAGTATAATCTTGATAATATGCGTTATTTAAAAATAGCATTGTAAAATATTTTTTTTTTTCTAATATTTTATTGAGGCTTTAGTGCACTAGTGTGACTATGCCAGCTTCATGAGACTCAGAAAAAATACTTCACACTATTTGCCGCCCCGAGCCAGAACTCCAGGCCGCAAGAGCGTGCCTGACGAAATTGTGCAGCTGAACCGCGTCTTCAGATGGGCTACTCAGGATCGTATTCACCCGCCCGTTATTGTAAAATAATAGTTAAGTTTTAAGTACAAGGTGGACCGATGACCAATGACTAGGGGGCCTAGCACGCTAGCTTTTATCGATGACATAAAGCATTTATCCCGTTCTAACCAGTATGCGTGTGCGACAGGGACGAATGCTTTATGTAAGCGATAAACGTTAGTGTGCTAGAGGGGCTGGTGATCGTTGTGTTGCGGGTGTCTACATATAGGCGGTGGTGATTACTTACCATCAGGTGACTCCCTTGCCTGTTTGACTTTCTATTTCATAAAAAAAACCTACCATTATAATAGAATATAACCATTTATTTCAGACTAGATCCATAGAAAATAACACCTTAAAGATCAATAAACATACACAATGTTATGGGTTGAAATGGTAATTAATGATACCACAAGATAAAATTAAATTATAAACTAGATTACAATAAACTTATAAACTAATGTTGAGTGCCAGGAGAGTTTTGCGGAAAGAAGAAACAAAATAAACAAGGAAAGAGAACAACTTAGTCTCTGGAATCGAACTGGGTTCCCGTGTTTTCATTAGCGGCTGTTCCCGTAATGAGCTGCAACACTCCTTGAATACGCGATGGAAATTTCGATATCTATTCGACATACATCCTTATTTCGTCACAAATGATTAGCAGATCATAACAACACACACATTCATTTTGTGAGGCTAATCATCCCATTCATCTTCCTCAGCAACAACGGATCGGTGGGGTGATGTAACCCGCGGGCCGCTCTATCATGTACAACACCATCTCTATTTATTTGTGT
Organism: Ditula angustiorana; assembly: GCA_963691745.1. NCBI lineage: Eukaryota > Metazoa > Arthropoda > Insecta > Lepidoptera > Tortricidae > Ditula > Ditula angustiorana. The sequence goes on along the minus strand of OY829480.1, from coordinate 1,199,364 downwards.
TAGATACTGTTAAAATGTTACAAAAATAATTTGGAATAATATGATTGATTTTATTGAATTAAGTTTCACTAGAAGTCATGGCTGTTTCTGAACGTTTGGCAGACGTCAAACTAGATAATTTAAAAAAAAATAGAGATGTCAGATGGTTGTTGTTTGGAAAACGATTATGGCGCAATTCTTTTTTATAAAGTCATTTTTCGGAAGAATACAAGGATATAACAGTGTTGGGACGTTTTATTTGTAGTTAGTTATTATTTGCTAGTTCACGTTGGCTGATTGGCTAACGGATAAAACATGGAGGGTGATACATTTATCCCATCTTCTGACTGGGGGCGTGGGCTGTGGCGCCTGTGGCTGCGAGTGGTTTCCCAACGACGATGTCAACGTCAATAGAGCTAACAGTCGCTTTGCTTAAAGTATTAGTGGAATTAGAGAGTGAATTAACTATTTCACTCTTGTTTTCAGCTAACCCATTAATGCTCGTATTGTTTTTTGATCCATTTAACACACGAGCTGGAGTATCAGTGATTTCTTTGTCTTCAACTTGTTTGGTATCACCAGCCGCGTTTTTATTTAAAATTGCATTTTCATTGTTTGTTTTGTTATGCAGCTGGTTGTTTCGGTTTTTGTTTAGATGTTTCACATTTGGGTTTTCTGGAGTCCTGTGTTTGGTTTGTGGTTTTGACTGTTTACAGCCAGAAGGCACAAAACAAACAAACAAAAGGCCGCTAAGCCCTAAAACAAATGAGACATCACGTAAATTAACGATAGGAATACGCGCACAGTTAGTACAAACCAAATTTTAACGACAAGTCGGCAACTAATAACAATTTTTCTACTCACCAAACAAACTTGCATCAACTTGCACAAAGCGCAGCGCACTTCTTTTTTTTATGCGTGTAGCGGTCTAGGCTTGGGCCATGACGGCGTGTGCCCCACAGGACGTTACGGTACCGTAGTTTTGTGAGTGTGATTCGGTCCGAAATCGTGAGCGATGTGAGCGATGGAGACTGATTCGGAACACGGCCAAGTGTCAGTGTCAAAGTCAAAGATTATTCTGATTATTTTATTTATTAATTCTTCGCTCCGCTCGTTACAATCATAAACTAGGATATTTAAATTTTATGATTATTATAAAGTTCTAGTGAAAATAATGGGTGATGAAAAATCAGAAGATAACACGGCTAGTCTATCAAGTGCAGCAGAAAACTTGAAAATCGACGACAAAGACAACGGCGACGCTGTTAAAGCGGACAAAGTTAAAAGTAAACATTCTTCTGTAACTCTTTAAGTTCTCTCATAGTTCTTTAATTTTTCATATTGGTCACTTATAGGATACTTAAGTTACTAAACATTGAGTGCAATTTGGTTACAATATAACAAGGATATTGAAAGTACTGAGTGCTGCGATTCTCTCTTGAACCGTCAAAATTTGCTCTTTGAATATTCTTCCGATGTCTCATGGCAGTCTTCATTTGCGAAATCCTTTTAGTTAAAATTGTAATGACAACACAAAGAAAAATTAGGGCAATGGCAGGACTTGAACCTGCAACATCAGCATTCCGTGCCTTGCGTTTTCCAGTTTCGCCACACTGCCGCTGCCCTACCCTGCGAATTTTTCAATGTGCTCCTTTTAGTTAGTTTAGTTTATTCAGTCAATATCTACACTAATATAATAAAGGGGTAAACTTGTTTGTCTGTAAGAAGTAGTCTCTGGAATTACTGAACCGATTCCAAAAAAATCTTTTACCAATAAAAAGCTACACTATCCCTGACGGACATGGGGTACAAATTCTACGCGAAGTCGCGGGTGTCCACTAGTACTATTTATTTTGATCAATAGATGGGATTCGAAAAAATAAATTTAAAATTTAGTGTTGTGTTGTCATTCAGTCTTCAAAAATATGCCAAATATTGCTACATTTCATGCTAATCAGCGAATAAGAAGTAGTAAAATTTGACATCCTCATTTTTTGGTTTTTAAATATGTAGTAAATCATAAATCATATTGGGTTACGAGGGGGCAACAAATATATTATTAACACAATAATTTATGCAGCCATTTTAACTAACTTCCATTTGATAGATTCAGGCACCACTTTACATAATTCCATATTGATATAATTAGGAAAAACTACTTTGCTTCACTGCAAATTCAGTGCTAGCAAATTGTTCAAAATAGCAGCGCTTGTGTTGAATACTATCATTCCTGATGATGCCTCGTAGAGAGGTGAAACATGTGATATGTGGTATATTTGGTGGTGGTGGTTGTGGTATAGTTATTATGGTGTTTTTTTTTTAATTTTATGTGAAGGCAAAATTAAAGTTGCATGAATATAAGTATTGTATGTGAAACTCTTTATTGTACATAATAATTAAAATAACATTTTACAAAAAAATCACCAAAAGTATCATCATCATCATCATCATCATCATTATCTCAGCCACAAGAAGTCCACTGTTGGACATAGGCCTCCTCCATGGATTTCCAAAGTGACTGGTTTAAAGCAGCATGCAACCAGCGCCTTCCTGCCACCTGTATGAGGTCATTAGACCATCTTGTGGCTGGTCGTCCTACGCTGCGCTTGCCAATACGCGGCCGCCATTCGAGAACATTTCAACCCCATCGGCCATCAGTTCTCCATGCTATGTGCCCTGCCCACTGCCACTTCAACTTGCTAATCCACTGGGTTTAAGTCGGTTACTTTCGTTCGTCTGCGGATCTCCTCATTTCTGATTCGATCACGCAGAGAAACTCCAAGCATAGCCCTCTCCATAGCTTGTATGCAACCAAACATTCTTCCTACATGTCCATTATACAAGTTGTTGGTGCCAAAAATTGGTGATTTGAAAAATTGGAGGTGTGAAAGCCATTTAAGGAAAAAAAATTAACAAAATAAATTAATAGTATTCAATGTGAGTGCTAGCACTGTGTTCGCAGGGTAGTAAAGCAATCTAGATTAGCTAAGATTAGATAAGTCTTCCTATTGTTGACCTTATTAATTGTTTTTTTAAATGGTACACCATAGTAAATACTTTGTTTCTGTTGTAATTTATTCTTATTATATTTTCCAGTTGACATACTATTGAAGGCTACGGGCAATGCTCCTATAATGAAGAAAAAGAAATGGGCTGTGGATGCCGAGAAGCCTATCGGCTGGATAATGGAGTTTGTTAAGAAATATCTCAAACTGGAGCCTGAAGAGAAACTAGTAAGTTCATAAAATTCATAATGTATAAAACGTTTCATTTTATGTATTTTTAGGGTTATGTACCTCCAAAGGAAAATAAAACCGTTGTACTATGTGGCAACATGAAAAACGCCAATTAAGAAAATGGAAGTATCTAAAACAATTTCCCAGGCAACACCCAGTACTTATATGTCAAACTTTGCTTCCAGTTTCTCTACGTGAACCAAACGTTTGCACCGTCGCCAGACCAGATAGTCAAGAACCTGTATGAATGCTTCGGCACTGACGGAAAGCTGGTGCTGCATTACTGCAAGAGCCAGGCCTGGGGCTGAACGTACATTATAACCTCAATAACAGCTTTGGGTACTTTTTTGGACGTCATTCCCAAGTGCCATGTTAGATATCATTTTAGTATCATACCATATACTTAGTAACGGGTCGTTCATAAATTATGTCACACGATTATTAACATTTCAAACCCCCCCTCTTCGTCACGCTTCGTCGGTAAAATCCTATCTCTTTGACATGAGCTGTCACGTTTGGTTAACCCTCCCTTTGCATAAGCGTGACGTCATTATGAATGACCCCTAAGGGTATAAAGGTATACCATAACCTGGTAATAAGTACCTATAAATATTAATGACCGAATTCATAAAAATGCAAAGATTTACTGAAATTAATCTTTGATTAATCTTTTCAATCCCACATCACATACACAAGTCACATGCCAAGGCTGTTTTGTAAACAGCAAAGTTCAAACTTATGCAAATGTACATACTTAGGGATTTTTGTATAGCACGCGTTGATGGATATATCCGTCATTGTAATTAAACCTATAGTGACGGATATATCCGTCTTTGATTTTAAACCCATAGTGATGGATATATTATCCGTCTTTGACGTTGAACCCATAGTGATGGATATATCAGTCTATGATTTTAAATCCATAGTGATGGATATATCCGTCATTGGCATTGAACCCATAGTGATGGATATATCCATCATTGTAGTTGAACTTATAGTGATGGATATATTCGTCATTGTAATTGAACCTATAGTGACGGATATATCCGTCATTGGCATTGAACCCATGGTGACGGATATATCCGTTTTTGATGTTGAAAAGGTAACTGTTTAATCTTAGATTAATTGTTTAAGTGGTGTTTGTGAATTCGGCTATAAGTCTGTTATTAATACCATAATTACCGTAACCCTTAAATTTGTGAATTTAGGAGTTTAAGAACAATGGTTTTAATGACGTCCATAAATTATCTTATTTATATATTGTAAATAAATCATGTAGCACGATCCAAAGTTTAAAGGCGTCTGTCCGTCTAGCATCACAGCTGCCCTAACCTGATCGCCTTCGGCTTTGTCTAACCTTAGAAAAGAATGTGCAGAGTGATAAATTCAATTCGGGTAGTCGTGTTAGGGCCATTGAACTGTCCACCTCATGGAGTTTCAGGCTGACCTGTCATTCAAGACAGGTTACAATGCCATTGTGTTTATTTTCCCTTCCTTAGTTATGCAACAGCCATATTACTTTCTCACCTGCATATGCAGGACGTCTAGTATATTATTCTCGTAAGTTTATGGTACAGTCAGACGCAGATGTATCTACACACTTGAGAAGAAAAAGGTCTTCAAAGAACTATTGTTAGGAGCGTCCGCTATGTCGCGCAGGCGCACCGAGCAGGTGCAAGATAGAAAAATAGTATGACAGCGTCCGCTAACTGGCCCGGGTGCGGGCTCATTAAAATTGCATCCGCGCGACTAAGCGGAGGCCCTAAGAGAGTAAGTGCTTTTGTAGATCTTTTAATAAAAAACCGCCCAAGTGCGAGTCGGACTCGCGCACGGAGGGTTCCGTACCATTAAATTGTTTTAAACTTTCGCGACTTTCACACATATTTATAACATTACCGGGACTTTAGCGCGATAAAAATATATTGTTGATTTACCTCGACGTTTCGGACATGTTTCAATGGCCTTGGTCACGAGTAGATTATTCCGTACCATTATCTATAAAAACGGCGAAAAATAATGTCTGTTGTATGAGAGCCCCCTTAAAGATTTATTTAATTCTATTTTTTTAGTATTTGTTGTTATAGCGGCAACAGAAATACATCATCTGTGAAAATTTCAACAGTCTATCACGGTCCATGAGATACAGCCTGGTTCATGAGATACAAACAGACAGCGGCGGAGTCTTAGTAATAGGGGCCATTGGCCATCCAAAAGTGGCCATTTACACGCCAAGCCTTTTTGTAAGTAACGATGCTGAGCCTTAAGTGAATGCATGTAGCCGTAGGTCACTTGTTAATTAAATGCGTTGACGATATATCCGCTTTGGCGTTGCAACTATAGTGTCCGATATATCCTTTGGCATTGAACCAATAGTGACGGTTATATCCCTCATTAGGCGTTGAACCTATAGTGACGGATATATCCGTCTTTGGTACCTATAGTGTTTGATATATCCTTTTTTTGGCGTTGAACCTATAGTGACTGATATCTCTGTCTTTGGGCGTTGAACCTATAGTGACGGATATATCCGTCTTTGGTGTTGTACCTATAGTGTACGATATATCCTTTTTTTGGCGTTGAGCCTATGGCGACGGATATATTAATTTTTGGCGTTTAACTTTAGTGTCGGATATATCCATCTTTGGCGTTGAACCTATAGCGACAGATATATACATCTTTGGCGTTCAACTTATAGTGTCGGATATATCCGTCATTAGGCGTTGAACCTATGGTGACAGATGTATCAGTCTTTAGCTTTGAATCTAAAATAACGGATATATCCGTCTTTGACGTTGAGCCTATAGTGACGGATATATCTGTCTTATATCTGTCTTTGTTGTTTAAGCTATAGTGTCGGTTATATCCATCTTTGACGCCTAAAAGATTAAGCTCTTCGATTGTTCGGATCCTTCAGCGGGTGACTGAACAGATATTTATATTTACTTTATAAGTTTTTTATGTGATATTTAAAGGTGAATGGGCATTTTTGTATGGGCGCTGTCCCAACCCTTGTATACACTAGTGAGTAGTATGGACGTGTAGTACTCGGTGTAAGGATCATCATAGGCTATGTTTCGCAGACCAGGTGTCTGCAGCATTAATAATTTTTTTGTATGAAAAAAAAAAAACAGCTAATTAGACCTATGCTCCCATTACGTTTTTTACTTCTAGTGGCCTCAGTAATGCGTGGTTAAAATCTTTCGGCTATATCTCGAACATGATTTTACAGATACTTTTCATACAACTGCTAGTACAAAGTGAGGTATAAAATGGGCTGTAGCTTTTTCCCTGCAAACATCTCGGCTTCGCTGTCATATAAAAAAATTAAGCTCTTATTGAGAGCTTTCAAATAAGATATAGCACAACTGTATACAGCACTTGGGACAATTTGCCCATTCTCCTTTGTAATTATTGTAAGAATAAAATTTACTTAAATAATATGAGTAGTCTTTTTTTGTTTTTTGCATATTTTCAATTCTCACAAGTTGGTAGGTGTTTTTTTATTCAAGCTTTTCGTAGAAGTAGAATGACAGTATAGCCAGTTCCTGCTGTCAGTACGAATGGGCCGGATGGACCGGTGCAATACCACCGACCACGACACCTTCACAGAACACCGGCGTGAATAAGTAGTAGTTTGCTACTGCTTCGTATTGTAAATGACAATATCAGGAGGCCTAAGGGTAGGTGGCTCTTAAGGATGCCAATGTAGTAGCGAGTCTTAAGTTAATTGTTCATTTTGTGGAATAAAGATTTAACAAAACGTAAGTAACGAAGTTGAACCTTATGCGAATGTACGCAGGTCACTTTTATATTGTACGCTTCCAGAGGCGTATTTAAAGATTTGGCGCCCCGGGCCATTAAGCTTTGGCGTCCCATTAAATGACGATAAAGTATTTCATTTTAGGGGCGGCTGCCGCCCCTCGCAGCCTGACGCCCCGGGCCATGGCCTGGATGGCCCTAAGGTAAATACGCCCCTGTACGCTTTGACAGATATATCCTTAATATCCTTAGTCCTGTCAATAGCGTTCTAACCTAAAGGGACGGATATATCCGTCTTTGGCGTTGAGAACGTTAAATATCCGACAATGGCGGTTATAAGCTGAAATACCAGTTTGTAGCCAGCCAGTTACAAATTTGGGCAACGCCAAAGACGCCCAAGTGCAGATAAAATACTTATTTGGCCCACCAATCAAGATCTGGAAATAAAACAAAGCCCTTAAAAACATAGGTATATATTAAGAAAGTTATCAAACACGGTCTGCAGTGAACACTTTGGTGACAGTTGTCGTTTCGATGGCCATCACTTCCGGTCTCCGCCGCCGCTGTTCACGAAGTCTTTGCTTGTCGTCCGCGTTGGCAGATTGTCTGATAAAAGCACAATAAGAAACATCCCATTTTTATTACGTTACCAGGACTTTAACGCGATAAAAATATCGCGTCACGTTTCAATGGCCATGGTCACGAGTAGACTGGTGTAGACGAGTAGACTCGTGACCACGGCCGTCGAAACATGTCCGAAAGGTCGAGGTAAATTAACATGTTATATCGCGTTAAAGTCCCGATAACGTTATAAATGTGTGAAAATCGCGAAAGTTTAAAACAATTTAAGAAACATCCCATTTATTGCCACCCAAATTACACTATGCGACACTATGTCGAATGCTCGACGTTATGTTATTAGGGCCAAAATTCTTTTTGATGCCTATAAAAATGTCCCTTGTACATTTTAACGCATATTTTTTATTTATCCTGATATTCTTAAAATAATATGTTATCTTTAAATTCGGAATGACATACGCATACCCGAATGACGACTGTTATAAAAATATTTGGGGTCAGAATAAGAAAAAAAACTATTGTTTGGTAACGCAGTGGACACTATTCTTGAGGAGTCATGGGGACTGGTAACGCAGTGGTAATTTGGGTACCAAATGAGAATTTTCTGTAATAAAAAACCCAGGATGGTGGGAAAATTGATAATAAAAATTGGGGCCTGGTTGAAAACTAACGTAATATAACTAGGAAAATATTTCGAGACATCTACAATTTTGTAAAAGTGCTTATACATTTTCAATTTTTTTTAGGCACTAAAATGAATTTTGGCCCATTAGTCAAGCTGCTCATGTTATCAACACAAGGAATACGAATTCCAAATTACATGTTTCTACCTTCAGCAGTTAAAACAAGCTGCTGTTGTCTGTTTTGACTACTTTGTTTGTTTGTATGTAGGGGGTAATCTCTGGAGCTACTGAACCGATTTCAAAGATTCTTTCACAGATAGACATTTACACTATTCCTGACGGACATAGGCTACTAATTTTACGTGAACGAAGTCGCGCGCGTCCGCTAGTATGCAGTAAATAAACTCTAACAAAACACACGCCGTAGTACCACAAAACTATTAAAGCAAAGCATGGCGCCTTAGCATTTGATAGACCGGCGATTTGAATGGGATGAGAGCTGTTTGAATTGTCTAAAGCTTTAGTATTAGTGGTGAGACCGGCAGAGTTTATGTAGCGGTCACCTGGCGGCTTGCAGCACTTGGCCTTTTCCTTGGGCGTGGACTTCTGGCTGCCGGCGCCTGCGCCGCTCTTGTCCGAGCGCTGCGTGTCGCACGGACAGCACGCGTGCACACTGCTGCGGCTAGTGTCCATCGCAGATATCTTCTCGTCCTGGCAATACAACGAGTTAGGTCATGGGTAGTGTGGTCACAGAATAAATAACGTACAGAAACTTATCTTTACGACCGCGATTAAACGAATTCCAACTTTATTCATACGCTCAAAAGTTTGTATTACTTTATACACCATGCGCCAGGCGGTGCGAGTCAAAAGGGACGCGCCGCCCGCGCCTGCCTTCCCCCGCTCCTCCCGCGACACGCTAGGGTTGCGCGGCATTCGTTTTCAATTACACTGACACGGCGGGGGCGAGCGAGCGAGCGCGCGGCAAGCCGACAGCCTACTGCGATTTGCCTATGCCATTGGCAAGCCGGTCGAGCGTACCTACAGTGCGGAGTGGAACCCCCCTGGTGTGGTGCAAGAGCTTCCTACTCAGTAAATGAATATACAAACAATAGAATTAAGTTATAAAAATACACTCTAATAGTTACGGAACATAATTAGCGTTTTGTTCATATTGTTTAAAAAACTCACTCACACATTCACACACACAAGCGCATACATAACTTTTATAATATTTGTAATTCGCTATGAATGAACTCCAGCAAAGTGCTTGGATATTTTTTCATTATACAAAGCAATGAATTTCCTAAGTGACCCCAAGTAATATCAGATTTTTTGGTTGCCTCATTTAATTATAAAGAATAAAAACATTTTATGACAGCTGGGATGGTGTAAATACTGACTACTCTTAGTCCAACACATACGACATTTACGGTAAAGAGATCAGCCAATGAAATATCGCTTTCAATTTTAAAACTAACTAACTTAACCTTTTTTTTTTACTTTTTTTTAAGTTCGCCTTTGTACATCACTTTATCTTTTTTTGTCATTTATGTTTTTTTTGTACAATAAAGAATTTGTACAAAGAAGAACATACATACATACATAAAACTCTATCTATGCATGCTTAACGTGACCATACGTCCCGGTTTGGGCGGGACAAACCCGGTTACAGGCAGTCTGTCCCCGTGTCCCCAGCGAAGCCAACATAGTCCCGGTTTTGCAAGCAGGCCCGACACGCCACTACTGGGGGCTTAGTTAGTAAGTCATGTCAACTTAAATATTTTGTGTTTAGAGCGTTGATTATTTTGTGTTATTCCATCTTCAATAATGAAATGCTTGTAAAACACTAAAAACTTTTTTTTTATTATATATTTCCGCAGATGTGTACCTACCATTTGCCTGGTCCGAACTAACCTTGGAGGGCGCGGCGGGCAGGCGCCGCGGGCGGTCCCCTGAGCCTTTCTTCTCCTCCGTCTCGGCTAGCGGCAGCCGCAGCTCCTCCTGCAACGTCTTCGGAGACGCCGCTTCTTGCTTGGGCGTCGCCGGCTTCTGCTCTAGATACGCCTGAACGGAAAAGTCCGGTCGGAATGGGCTTTGAATGTCGCGCGATGGTTATTTCACGTGTTTTCTATATAATTGCGGGTGGTAGAACTTTTTGCTACCACCACCATCTTGCTCGTTAATCCTGCCGCCAAGCAGCAATGCTTGCATTGTTGTGTGCCGGTGCAATTACTGGCACAAGAGGTATTGCATCTTAGCCCTCTTGGTTGGCAACACATCTGCAATCTCCTGGGCGTTGCGGGTTTTTATGGGCAGTGGTAATCACTTAACATCAGGTGACCCGCTTGCTCGTTTTACTTCCTATGTTCTTAAAAAATAAAATCATAACTATTGTTTGATAAAATAGTTTTTTTTTTGTTGTCTTGTGGATCTTTGATGTGTTTTTGAATATAATTTGTAGGTATTGTTTTCTAACGGGGCTGATATGTTCAATTCTGATCAAAGCCCCTAAATGAATAAAGAATTAAAAAATATATATTAAGTGTCTGGCTCATGCCAGTGATCTGCAATACCCTTGTTAGCAGTTATTATACATTTTGAAATGACGCTTTTGTGAAAAAAATCTTTATTGTCAATACGGGTAACTTTGAACACTCGGGTAACATTGAACGGTCTTAAAAATAATATAAACGTACAAATACTTGTAATTTGTGTATCAAATTGCGCTAAAACATATTAGAGTAGTTGTTCGCCGCCGGAGCCCGCGCCGCCTGCGCCGAGCAGCCGAGCTGTCAGGGCTTCGGTACGCAGTGGCTCGCTAACGCTCGTTTCATAAAACCACACTCGTGTTTTAAGGCCTCTCATAATATAGTAGTTGCATAAACTACTATTATTGTACAAAGCCGCGGCCATACCTGCGGCGTGCGCCACACGATGATGCTGCCGGCTGCGCACGCGCTGACGATGTGGCGGCGGTCGGGCGAGAACTTGCAGCACGTGACCGCGCCCGCGTGCCCCAGCCCCATGTGCGTGTATATGCCCTCCTGGTACCGCCACAGCTGGAAACACCACACCATTAATAACATAACCGTGCGGGTGTCAGGACCTGGTGCAAGGTCCGTCCACCGACCCCAAGCTACCATCATCTTTCTCGCTAATCCCGCCGCTAAGCAGCTTGCGCTGTTGTGTTCCGGCGTGGAGAGCACGACAGCCGGTGTAATTACTGGCACAAGATATATTCCATCTTAGCTCTACGTTGGCAACGCATCTGCAATCTCCTTGGTGTTGCGGGTGTGTATAGGCGGTGGTGATCTGCACTTACCATCAGGTGACCTAAGTACTTGCTTGTTTTCCTTCCTATTTTATAAAAAAAACCTAGTCAGCATCAAATATACCAGAGCGGGCAAGGTAGCCAAAAATATCTGAACACGCTCGAGCGTATTTGACAATGGATTCTGCCATTGCCCTAATTTTTCTTTGTGTTGTCATTACAATTTTAATGGATTCGAGTTCATTTATTTTGACCACCTTGCCCGCGCCGATATATTTGATGCTGACTGTACCTAGCCATAAAAAACCTTTTAAACGCTAGTGTCTGAATTCTATGACACAAAATATCTAGCTCATTTCACCGCCGTCTTACAATTGAGAGAAAGGTTATTTAGTTTAGGTGTAGGTGGCGACACAGACATGTCTAATAGAAATGTATTCGGTGGGTAAAGGTTTAACTAACCACAGACATATTAAAAAAAATTAAATGTTACAAGAACTGTTTACCAATTATCGATAGGCAAGGAACGCCAAGGTTGCAGTTTCGTGTTCCGCGCTGGATGATCAAGATTTCTCTTTTTGTAGTCATCGCGTTTATTGTTTTAATTAAAAAGCACCGAAAGGCGTCCCAACGTTTTCTTAATTAAGTATCTTGGGCTCGTTAATCATAAATCATTACGGGACACAAGTCTGGGCGTTGAGACTCTCTAACGAGGGCCGCTATTGCCTATTCTACCACAGAATAAATAATAGTACTAACGTACAGAAACTTCTCTTTTTCGACCACCATTAAACGAATTCCAACTTATTAATAAAGCGGATCACTCACGTATTTTTGCGTCGGGAAATGCCCGACATGTTTCGGACCAGTCCGTGGTCCTTAATCATGAGCCCCCGCGGCGGTGGCGCGACGACGACGTCGTTGAGTCGTTGTCGCGCCACCGCCGCGGGGGCTCATGATTAAGGACCACGGACTGGTCCGAAACATGTCGGGCATTTCCCGACGCAAAAATACGTGAGTGATCCGCTTTATTAATATGTCTGAGTCTCACGGTAGTTTCATGTTAAAAAAGAATTCCAACTTTATGATCAGGCACAAAAAGTTCGTATTACTTCATAAACATTCGCCAGACGGCATGCGTCGAAAAGAAGGCGCCGCCCGCGGCCGCCCTCCACCCGCAATGCCCTGGCGCACCGCTAGGGTTGGGCACAGAGTGAGCGGGAGCGCGTGCAGCAAGCCGGCAAACTACTGCGATTAACCTATGCCATAGGTAATGCGGCGAGCGCACCTACAGTGTGGAGTGGAACTCCCCTGATTCTACTAGTAAGGTCTCATTCGTAAGGGCGTGGCACCATATTGACATACCTTGACGAGCTGATCGTTGCCGCCTGTGACGAAGAGCTCGCCGTCGCTCGAGACGTCTATACCGTTGATGGCTCCCACTTTACTCGCCTCCAGCTGGAATCAAGCAGGCAGGCTTTGTGAAAGAGGAACAAGGATTTGCTCCCTTGTCGTCAGGTGATACATAGTTGATGATTCCAGTTGATTAAACGTTGCATTGCACTTAATTCTGCAGTGATTTGTACGAAACCCGTTGTCGCCGATGCAACGACTCGAAATAATATCACTCACAAGCGACAGCGGGACAATATGAACCTTTGTCCATAATTGCTAGGCGTGCCGCCATTGTCAGCAGTTGGCAGCCGAGAGGCTCGAAGCACACGTGTGTGCGTGCTGTTCATGTGACCAGCGGCCCTAACATGACAGCCCAGGTTTAGTTTAACCCCTCCCTGCGTCTCTGTCTAACTAGTGCCATAAGAAAGGGACGCAGATAGAGATAAACTAACCTTGGCCAGTCATGTTAGGGCCACAGCGTGTTTTGTGACGTACCTCCCTGGCTAGGTTGCCACTGCCGGCCTCCCAGTAGGCGACGCGGCGGTCGGTGCCGCCCGTCAGCAGCTGACAGCCCAGCGGCTCGAAGCACACGCACATGAACAGCGTGTTCGCGTACATCACTTGCCGCCGGGTAAGCGACCTGCAACCATATTGACTTGGACTCTGGAGATGATACGATAAACGATAGCCTGTGCCGGAGTCGCGCTGACAGTTTCTTGCGTCGCAGCTACTCAGCTGCGGCTCTAGACGACAAATGAAATGTGAGCGATCCATTTTCTTCAATATGTTACTACTCATACCTGTACAGTCAAGGAAATTGAAACACGTACCACCATAGAACCTAATCGAAGAGACATACGCATGACATTTGTATAACATAGCCTGGCGTTTAACGCGTCGCGTCATTGCGATAGGGTTCTAAGGTGGTACGTGAATATATTTCTCCTACTGTACGTAGGTTGGATCGATCTGGATTTGTACTCACACGAGGTCCCAAATAATGGCGGAGCCGTCGGTGCCCGCGCTGACCGCCTCGCAGTCGTTCGGCGACACCTGGATCGCCGACACGGGGGACTTGTGCTCCTTCAGGACCTTCTTTAAAGACTGCTTTTGCGGCTTTATGTCCCATACGCGGACCTGACGAACACAGGTGACATTATACAGTTTATTTAGTTATTGATAGTTAGAGTTGCAAAATGGTCCCACTGATAACTGGCGTGTCGGTTTACCGAGGGAGTATGCTGAGTGGGTCGTTTTTGGTTCTATTCAAGACGATATGTTTGTGTTTGAGATCTTAGTATTCTACCCATGATGTTTACAGCCAATGTAACCAATAGGTGCAGTTAATATTATCAACGGTCAAGTGGTCAATGTAATGGTCAAAGTGCTCAATGCAATGGAGAAGTGCTCAATGCATCGGTCAAAGTGTTTAATGTAATGGTTAAGTGCTCAGTGCAACAGCCAAGGTGGTGAATGTGACGGCCAATACTCCCGTAAGATGGACCCCTCACCTGTCCCTCACAGCCTCCGGATATGAGCGTGGTGCCGTCTGACGTCATGTCCAGCGCCGAGGTGCCCTTGTTGTGAGTGTTGTATATGCAGTATATCAGCCGGCCGGTCAGCGGGGTGAAGGCGCGGATCGTGCCGTCGTTCCAAGCTAAAATCAACTCTTGAGTTCAGTTCTAGGTACGCCCAGGGGCCCTAACATGACCGGTCAAGTTAAGTTTATGTCTATCTGCGTCCCTTTCTTATGAAACTAGTTAGACAGAGACACCGGGAGGGGTTAAACTAAATCTGGGCTGTCATGTTAGGGCCGCAGGTTCTCGTCGTGCCTGTTCAGTCAGAGTAGCCCCGGAGTAGCGAGCGTACCGGACACGATGGACTTGCCGTCGCCGCTGAACAGCACGGCGGAGCAGGTGAAGTTGGGCACGGCGACGCGCAGCAGCTCGCGCGCCGTCGCCGCGCACCACACGCGCACGTCGCCCGCGCCCGCCGTCGCGAACACGCCCGACATGCCCCTACGCAGGCCGCGCCGACTTATTTATACCGCACTAGCGCCAACCGACTACTCCGACGAATCGACTACGAAATGAAGCTTATTGAAAAATTCGCAGAGTATGGCAGTAATGTGGCGAAACTGGCAAACGCAAGGCACGGAATGCTGACGTTGCAGTTTCAAGTCCTGCCATTACCCTAATTTTTCTTTGTGTTGTCATTCGCATTTAAATTTAATAATTTGAATGTTAAAAACATTTAAAATAAAAATCGAAAAAAAAATTACAAATATTTATTTATTTTTATTCATCTCAACTACCGTTACGTTACACCTAATGCTCCATGGGTACGCCACTGTCACCGACCTGGGGAAGGCGATGTCGTTGATGGCGCAGCGGTGGCAGGTGACGCAGAGCACGGGCAGGAAGCTGTGCAGGTCCACGGCGTACACCTCGCTGTGGCGCGTGCCCGCCAGCAGCACGCGCCGCGCGCCGCGCAGCGCCGGCGCCTCCAGCAGCTCCAGCGACGTGATGCTGCCGAGCAGCTTCGTCGACTTCAGCTGGACAACACACGGACAAGCTGGAACTGCTGGCACAGATCACCTCGCCGCTCCGCGAGACTGATAGAATAGGTCTATTCCAGCTAGAGTCCATGGTAGCCATCCGGCCGAGTCTGTCCGGATGGCTACCACCATCTTGCTCGCTAATCCTGCATAAGCAGCAGTGTTTATGTTGTTGTGTTCCGGCGTGGAGAGCAAGACAGCCGGTGCAATTACTGGCACAAGAGGTATTCCATCTTAGTCCTCTGGGTTGGCAACGCATACAGCAATCTTCTTGGTGTTGCGGGGGTCTATAGACGGTGGTGATCACTTACCATCAGATGATCCATTTGCTTGTTTGCCTTCTTATTTCATAAAAAAAGTTGGAGTTTTTTTCCCCAGTAGTTACATCTAACGAAGATGGTTTCTGTAATCGAACTACCTGGATTTTATCAATGGAACTGATAATGTAACTAGTCAGAATAGACCATACAATATATTCTACTAGCGGACGCCCGCGACTTCGTTCGCGTGGAATTAGTAGCAAATGTCCGTTTGGGATAGTGTAGTTTTCTATCTGTAAAAGATTTTTTGAAATCGGTTCAGTAGTTCCAGAGATTACCCCCTACGTACAAACAAAGAAAATTTACCTCTTCATTATATTAGTGTAGATTTTTAATATAAAACTACAGTGAGATTCGGACATATTAATAAAACGGATCACTCACGTATTTTTAAGTCGAGAAATGCCCGACATGTTTCAGACTAGTCCGTGGTCTTAATCGTGAGCCCCCGCGGCGGTCGATGTCCGGCGGATGTCGGGCATTTCTTGACTTAAAAATATGTGAGTGATCCGTTTTATTAATATTAGTGTAGATTATTAAAGAGATTATTATAATTTACGACCACGGACACGATTGGTGCAACCATCAACTGTTAAGTAGACTTATTTCCACTGACATGACTATGGGAACTTACAGCTTTAAAGTACGGCATGTTCGGGTCAAGCAGCTTGCCCTTGGGGAACTCCCCCTTCCAGTTGATCTCGTCCAAAATGTCGATGGTGCCGTCGCCCGCCCCCACCAACAGGCAGCCGTCCGACATGATCAAGATCGATTCTATGCCTGTAATAAACGCGTATACGACGAGTTGTTAGTATAAAGATCCAAAATAAACTTATAAATAACTAGTGGAGGCCCGAGACATCTTTTGCATGGAATAGCTTATGTTCGTCAGGCAGGAATGTTGTAGTTGTCTTGTAGGAATAGAATAGTAAAAGAATTTTTGGAATAGGTTCGGTAGTTCCAGCTAAATTACCCCATAAATACAAACAAACAAAAACATTAGTGTAGATATAGATTGCTATAAAGCTAAAATGAATAAATAGAGTGATATATTTCATAATAAACCAAAGACACTTTTACAAATGTGTTTATGGTTAATTATTTTCTTACTATAACATTTTGCGAAATCCCTACAACTTTCCCAACCAAACTATTGTGAGATTCTCTTTCTTGTATGCACTAAAGTCTGGTTTAATAGAAATTGCCAATGTTGTAAACAAATATGGCTAGCATTTGACACGTAACCTTCAATTTTCAACCAAAGTGTTTATTGAAACAAACAACAAATAATAAATAGCACGTTGATTTTAAAGGAATAAAAATACAAGGATAAGGTGTATAAATCTGTAAATGGGATCATACTCGTAGTTCAAAAGTGCGTGATTATGGAGAGATAATGGTAAATTCGTTTGTACTAAATTCTATAAATTTGTACTTTACGTACTGTGAAATGTAGGTTAATAGAGAGATCTCTCAAGGCAGGTGTTATAAAAAAAAATACATTTATTTCAGACAACAAAGATCCATACATGATTAGTAACAAGAAAAAACTTTTATAACTATATTAGTACATACACTGAGATGAAGACCGGACCAGTGCTTAACAAAGCGACTGTCCAGTCTATTAGCCACTATACCCAGGAGGGTGTTGGAGCTGATGTGAGCCGAAGTCCGAAGGATGAAAGTTGGAAGTTGTATCATACGCGTACCTACGTGTTACGAAACTTCGTTGGCGCGATGCAGCACATGTCAGTTAGTTTCCTGAATTCTAAACTAGATGGCGCTAAAGTCGCCACAGTACCTTGGCTGTAGCAGTGCGACTCGGGCCGCCTGCCCTTCTTCCAGGGCCCGCACTTGGCGAGGCAGCCGATCAGCGCGGGCTTGCAGTGCGCGACCGACGCGAGCGGGTCCGACGGGTAGTTGATCGAGAACTTGATCATGTCACCGGTGCTGGATAAAACGTAACTATAATTATTATAAACGTTACTTTTTCCGGGCGGTAATAGCTTAAGTAGCACACAATAGAGCTATAAAAGGTATATAGTGGCTGTATAATGGCGATCGCTTCTATTTACAGCTCCATTATGCTCGCTAATCCAAGCGCTCAGCAGCAGTGCTTGCAGTGTCGTGTTACGGCGTGGAGAGCAAGACAGCCGGTGACATCTTGGCTACGCATCTGCAAACTCCCTAGTGTTGCGGGTGTCTATAAGCGGTGGTAATGACTTAACATCAGATGACCCATTTGCTCGTTTGACTTCCTTTCTATAAAAAAAGCTGTCATCACCAGGTTCGCGCCGACTCCCCACAGCGCCTGTGTGCGAAACCTCTTTTTTTCACGAATCTTAATGTTTCAACTTATTTTCATTTCTTATTTGTTAATTTGTAAATTTTGATAGCGGCGCTCCTATTGTCTTGGCGCCTATGTGCGCCGCACACTTCGCACATGGGGGCGGCGCGGCCCTGGTCATCACTCACGTGGTCCCGGCGACGCCGTACGTGTCATCGCTGCTGATGGCGATGCAGCGCACGCTCCTGCGCAGCTTGCCCAGCGAGACGTCCACCACGTCCAGCGCCTTGCTCTCCGCGCGCACGTTCCACACGCGTAGGTTCGCTGGACACATTCAAATTGCAGCAGTAAGTTATTGACGACCGGATAGCCTAATGGTTAGTGGGGTTTTGGGTACGAATCCCGATAGGGGCGAATATTTGTATGATGAGTATGAATATTTGTACGGTCAGCCACAGAAGTACCTGAACATTTTAGTAGGTATCTTATCGCTGACAGTAATGTGACAAATTCGAGCAACTTTCATTTCATCACGTTACTACGACAAAGTACTTAAGTGTTTAGCTACTACTGAGCCGGACTGTACTCGCGTCATGGTTGTTATATATATATATAATACGTATCCAAGTATATATTTACTTATCTGTATTTAAAAGTATGTAAGTATATCCGTTGTCCAATAGATACTCATAACACAAGCAGTTTCAGTTGCTTAAAAAACTAAACATGAAATCGTTTAACCAATTAACGCAATAAGACTACAGACACTCTACCAGCGCTTCGGAAATGGCATCTGCTGAGAAGAAAGCGCCGCAAGAAATTCAGCATTAATCATTTTTTCAGCCAAATAATTTCAATTAATAAATAATTAATAACTGAATGATTTTAATTAGATTCGTTACAATACACGCGATTTTTTTTTCTAAAATTTTATTGAGGCTTTAGTGCAATAGTGTGACTATGCCAGCCTCATGAGGAGACTCAGAAAAAATACTTCACACTAATTGCCGCCCCGAGCCAGAACTCCGGGCCGCAAGAGCGTGTCCGACGAATTTGTACAGCTGCACCGCGTCTTCAGATAATGGGCTACTCAGGATCGTATTCACCCCCCCGTTACCAAGGCTCAGGTGATCTAGATACACTCTACGAATATCTTTTATCTGGTCACATTCCAGTAAAAAATGTATGAGGTCCTCCGTTTTGTTGCAGCCGACACATAAAGGTGATTGACGGACTCTCATCATACTTATTCAAAAATTTAATACATGCGATAAATTGTTTTATTTCAATATCGACAAGTCGCGAAAACATAAGAAAATACTGAGGAATATATATTATGCTTTATGTCAGCGATAAAAGCTAGCGTGCCAGGACCCCAGGTACTTACAATCGCCGCCGGTGACGAACGAGTTGACCCGCACGGAGAGCGCGGCCAGCGTGACCGCGTCCCCGGTGGTAAGCCGCGCGGCGGCGGCCGTGCCCGTGGCGGCGCCCGCGCGGCAGTCCCACAGCACCACGCAGCCGTCGTCGCGCCCGCCCAGAGACACCATGTAGCGCTCGTCCGCGCTGAACGCTAGCGCTTCCACGCGGACCTGCCCGACTCATACGCGTACAGTCAGGACCCCAATTCTCGGTTCATGCGCGATGCATCTCACGTGCGAGATCCGTCAAAAAGTGACGGATTTCCATAGGATTTGACAGTTGTTCTCGTGCGAGATGCATCTCGCATAAACCGAGAATAGCCCCGCAGGGGCGTAGCGACGTAAGATGGCGCCGTAGGGTACTTTCGCGTTTATAATATTAGTGATAACACCAAAAGAGAAAAT
The DNA here is from genome assembly GCA_963691745.1 of Ditula angustiorana. NCBI lineage: Eukaryota > Metazoa > Arthropoda > Insecta > Lepidoptera > Tortricidae > Ditula > Ditula angustiorana. The sequence continues at coordinate 1,179,529 of OY829480.1, read as the reverse complement.
AAAACAAAATACAATATTTAAAAGCTTAAGTTAGTTGTAAAACACCATCGTAAAGAGAAAACTATACATATGTGTGTGGATTATTCAATAAATATAAATATAAACAGAGAGGGGACGCGGCGGAGGCGCAGTTACGCTAGGGTTGCCTAGATTCTTCTGGACCTTTAAAAAAACCACCCACCTTATGCAGCTCATGACTTCCAATCAGCACTTTCTTCTTGAAGTCCCACACCTTCGCCGACGCTTTGAACCCGATATGGTTAATCTGCCCTGACCCTACGTAAGTCCCAAGTGGGGACACGGCAACGCTCGACACGCTGTTGGTGTGGCCGCTGAGGAATGCCATCTGTTTAGTCTTCCAATGCTGGATGCAGACCTTATTGCCCATGGGGTAGACGATATGCTCCCCGTTTGGGTGAACCTTGAGTCCACGAATAGCTGAACCTGATGCGGAAAAATGGAATGAATGAAATGAATTGTAAATCTCACCAGTTGACTAAAGCTCACCGAAATGGCCGAATCTCCATGAAAAACGGCCATTTTGGTGAGCTGTAGTCACCTGGTGAGATTCAAAAATTGCACCCCAGGTAATGTCAATCGCTGTTCATTATTAGCAACTAGTGACTGACCAAAGGCCGGGCCACACCGACTGCGTATGCAGCACGGCTCCAGCTCTTCGTAGAGCTGCGTTACGTCAGGCGGGTTCCACTTCGCACTATAGGTACGCTCGACCGCCTTGCCTATGGCATAGGCAAATCGCAGTAGGTTGTCGCCGTGTCACTGTAATTGAAAACGAATGCCGCGCAACCCTAGCGGGGGAAAGGCGGGCGCGGGCGGCGCGTTCCTTTTAACTCACGCCCCCTGGCGCATGGTGTATGAAGTAATACGAACTTTTTAAACGTGTGAATAAAGTCGGAATTCGTTTAATCGCCGTCGTAATAGAGAAGTTTCTGTACGTTAGTACTATTATTTATTCTGTGGTTACGTGTACGCAACGCAAGCGATGTGACATTTCAACATTTCATTTCGATACCGGTATTTATAGTAATAAATACCGGGATCCCGGGATGGGTCATACTAGAAATACCGGTATTGGAAGCCCTGCTCCGGAGCCGTGCAGCTTACGCATACGGTATGGCTTGGCCTTAAGAGGAGTGTGAACGCAGCCCGAAAAAGCGCTCCCCATACAAACGGCGATAACGTTTTCCACCCTATAAATATCAACTTTTGGCAATGATTTCTTGGTATGTTGTCGTTATGTCTAGGAACTAGGTTTGTATGTTTGGACTTTTTTAATATTCTTCATAGATTTGACAATATTTGCATTTTAGGAGTTTCACACAAAACAGAAAAAACGTCAATATTTTTGAAACAATGAAGAATATTTAAAAAATCAAAACATACAAACCTAGTTCTAGGGCATAATGACAACATACCAAAAAATCATGGCAATAGGTTAAGGTTTAGGGGGTGGAAAAAGTTATCGCCGTTTGTATGGAGAGCGCTGGCTTCACGCTCATCTCAAGGATCATGGAGACTACTACTGCTAGGATCACGGATAAAAAATATTGCCCTTCGTACAACCAGTAGAACTACGCGGTATTACCATAAGCAACAGAGGGGCAGGTATTGTACAGTTGCTTTTAATCGCCATGTATACGGAAAACATTAGAAGCAGACTGACTTACCATCAAATCCGATGATGGCGTAAGGCTCTAAATTCTTAACATCCATTATAACCGCAACTTTGATTCAGTCTTTTATAATGTAAAACAAAAATCTAAGTACTAAAAGTTTTAGTCACAAAAATAATGTTTATTCCTGTGACACTTGTTTATTTTGTATGACCGTTGCTAGGTTACCGATGACGGAAATAAAGATGTAACAAGTAGGTTGCAATGCAACAGATTGTTTCTTTTTCTTTCTATTTAGTAGTCGTTTCTTTGTCACACAAAGGAAGTTTACTTATTACGTGTCGGGACTTTAACGCAATATACCTACTGTTTATTTATTTACCTCGACGTTTCGGCCGCATTACAACGGCCGTGGTCACGAGCAGACATGACACGACGCCGTGGACATGAGCGCGGGTCGTTTATCCGACAAACATAATAAGCATAATAATTCAATGGCAGCTTACCACCTACTATGTAACCGCATCGTCGGGGATTGGAACGGGTTGCCTGATACTGTAGTTACTGCTCCTTCGTTAAATGCTTTTAAAAATAGACCTGACTCCTGGCTGTTGTCGCAAAAAACGTAAACTGTAACCGTTTTGAGAAGTGTCTGACATTTTGTGTGTGAACTTTAAATATTTAAACAAGACTTTGAAATAACTTGTGGAACTTTGAGATAGGCATACCTATCAGCAATGATGCTGCTCGCCTATAATATTATAATAATATGTATGTGTGGAAATCGCGAAAGTTTAAAGCAATCGAAAGGAAGTTTAGTTATTTTAGTTCTTTTTGTCATTTATGTTTTTTTTTGTACAATAAACAATTTACATACATACATACAATCGAAAGGAAGTTTAGTTATTTCCGAATAATAAATAATAGGAAATATTAATGGTTCAATACTTTGTTTATTGTATTTTGGTTATAATATGTAAGCGGTTTATCTATAGCATAGCTCTATAGCTATCGCAAGCTTCTCATTCCCGCCGGTATTTCGCTATAGCGTAGTGCTACCCTGGTTGAGCCTTCCTATTTGTATTGCAACAAAAAACTGACTACAGTGTAGCCCTTCTACTGAGTACCTAGTTTTTTAATTAAACTAAGAGAAACTGTTTAATCTTTATTGTTATAAAATTACAATTTACTAATAATCAGATAATTATCATCTATTTAATACATTATTTCATATTTTAATCTACCTAGTCCATATTAATCACTAATTTATGTTTTTACACCAGTGAACATAAAATACAGACATAAAACCGGCCAAGTGCGAATCGGACTCAAGCATGAAGGGTTCCGTACCCTTATCTATAAAAACGAGCAAAAAAATCACGTTTGTTGTATGGGAGCCCCATTAAATATTTATTTTATTCTGTTTTTTAGTATTTGTTGTTACAGCGTGAAAATTTCAACTGTCTATCACTGTCATCTGTGTTCATGAGATACAGCCTAGTGACAGACAGACGCATGGATAGCGGAGTCTTAGTAATAGGGTCCAGATTTACCTTTTGGGTATGGAACGTATGGAACAGTTAAAACAGTTATTTGTAGCAGCCAAAACTATGCCATACCATTTGAGGACAAGAGTTAGTAAAAATTGTCACCAGCGCAAATTTAAAATATCCCTGATACCTTTTTTTTTATGAAATAGGAAGGCAAACAAGCAAGTGGGACACCTGATAGTAAGTGACACCTATAGACATCCGCAACACCAAAGGATAGCAGATGCGTTGCCAACCCAGAGGGCTAAGATGGAATAACTCTTGGGCCAGTAATTACGCCGGCTGTCTTGCTTTCCACGCCGGAACACAACATTGCAAGCACTGCTGCTTATCGGCAGGATTAGCGAGCAAGATGGTGGTAGCGATCCGGATCCGGTGGTGGCTATTTCAATGAGACATTGACAACAAAATATAGTTAGTTTCAGTGTTTTTTATGTTCACTGCTTTACACTGAGCAATCACCAATCAGTCATGATTTATGACTAAAATGTAAAATGAGCGATCACAAAATATAATGTTTCACTGCTCCAGTAGTACCCAGTAATCACCATCACAATCACAACATTGACGAGAGAAAATCCGAGTAACATCATTTTCAGAAAAAGCATTAAAATTTACAAGTACTCAAATTTAAAATTGAATAATTAATTGTGCATTATGTCACTTTTTAACTGATAAAAAAACTGAGGTTCTCAAGTCGGCCTGTAATTTTTTACTAATCTTTATAAAGCAATAAAGATATTTTCTCTGATAATACATACTTATGTATACATTTCAATAACCATGAGATTTAAACATTGATTTAAGGTCTAACACACAACTACACGTAAGATCGCGGCTCGAACTAGCTTCGTAGAGCTGCGTTACTCCTATGTTACTTTGTACGAAGCTAGTTGAAGTTGCGACCATTAAACACAACGCATTCCTTATGTATTTAATGAGAACTATGCTCAACATGTTCCGGAACAGTTTAGAACAAGTGATTATCAAGCCACAGTTCACTTGAAGTACTTGCAGGTGGTAGGATCTTGTGCAAGGTGCGTCTGGATTGCTACCACCAACTTGCTCACTAATCTTGCCGCTAAGCAGCAGTGCTTGTACTGTTGTTCCGGTGTGGAGAGCAAGACAGCTGTGCACTGGCACAAGAGGTATTCCATTTTAGCCTTCTGGGTTGGCAATCTGCTATCTACTTGGTATTACAGCTGTTGATGGGTGGTAATTATCTACCGTGACGCACTTGCTTGCCTTCCTAATTCATAAAAAAAAGTATCACAAGCTGGACAGAAACATGTTTAGCAGTTCTCAATATAAATATGAGTAGTTTTTTCTTGTATTTCAACTAGGATTAAGAACACCAAATTCTCAAACACTTCCACAGAGACAGAACTACTGGCCATAAGTGTTTGATGAATGACAGTGTAAACGTAGCATCTCTTAGTAGTCTGGTGTAAACCCAAGTGCATCATCTAATAATAAGCTACTCAGTATATTTTCTGTGCTTAAATTTATGTGTAAATGCTGTAGTTGTGTGATTTTTGTCTTTTTCCCTGGATTCTCAGTTCTCTCAGAGTTTTAAGCAGCTCCGTCTGACAGCCTTGGCTTTCGGTTCAATCTGGTCTTTGAAGGCAACTGCGTATTGCTTCAATTCATTTATCATGTACTGCTTCACAACAGATAGGTACTCTGAGAACTGAAATAACAAACAAAGGGAGTATTAAATTATTGTTTCTACAAGGTCCTTAAATAAAAGTCCTTAAATAAATAAAGATTTAAACAAACTTATTTTACCACTAATGAGATTAAAAAGTCATAAGCTTCAAGCTTGTTCACAATACTATATAGTCACCAATGCAATTCTCTGTATTTTTCTGTATTTAATTTATTTATTTAAACTTTATGCCTATGTGATGTATGTGTTTATTTTTTCATGTGATGAACAATAATGTTGTTGTTGACAACTCTGTTTACTTCAGCTAATAAACATTAAACTATTTTAGGGCAACATTACAACATTCTGATTATGAACCACTTTAGTAAATAATTGCCGCAAAAAAAACAAGCACATCGAAAAGGCATAATTATGTTCTGTAGAGGTTAAATGTGTGCTAAGTAATAATTAGGTTACCAAAAGGTCATCCTCTTTCTTCCCCAGTTGCACAAAAGCACACTTAGGCGCGTGACTCTTGTGTTCTGCCCAGGGATCGTCGCTAGCCTCCCAGCCGTCCAACTCTTTGCCGCATAGGAAACACTTGGCGGCATCAGCGTCTTCGTCGCCAGTCGCTACCGAATAGAATCCAGCCTCAGCCATGTTTCGCACGTTACACTTATTCTTATCGTCAAACGGCCAGTTCTTGAAGGTTTTAAGCCGTTCGTCAACTGAGTATAGTGGTCTACTTTCCACGTGCATTTCAATTGATTTCATTTTAAATTATTTGTTTATACTTTACGACAACTTCGACCGTTGAGCTTCGATTTCGAATTACAAACAATTGTCACAAATGTCAATGTCACTGTCAAAGCTATCAAATTAAAAAAAAGCATGACTTGTCTATGTCCCAAGATAGGTGTATTTTTGCGCTGAGAGATTAAACTGAGTATTTAAATTAATATTTATATGATTTATAAATAGCTGAATTAAAATCTCAATCTCAAATTATTATGTTACAAGTAAAATTGCTGGGTTGAATACGTTAAAAAGATAATTAACCATTTAAAAGACAATTGTTTTTGAAATAACAAAGAGAAATACAGCTGCTTTCTGTCACTTTTTTTTCATCATAGAGCACAAAGTTTTTTTTCAGGATTTGGTTCTACATTGTTATGGTCTATTATAAAAACGCTGCAACAGTTTTGAAACGCGTCGATTTTCAACTCTAAAAATCATGACCATGCATGGCAACACTTTTAACCAGCCTTGTTGACCAATCACGGCAGGCCTTGGTTTTAGTTCGTTCATGACGCTATCCAATCAGATGGAAGAGTTTCATACCCGATTCGAACCGAGCTCGCCCGAGTCATCTAACATCCCGACACGAACCCAAGAACAATCGAGCAATATTCACAGTTTAGCAGATTTAGCATTGACGAAGTCCACAGGCTTTTGTTTGCGATTTTTTTGCTATAAAATCATCAGCTCGTAGTTTAACGCAAACTGATAGTAAACGATTAATTTGCTGTGTATCTAGTTAGTATTTTCGAGCTCTTCCCGTTAGAAAACGAACCAAAGAAGTGCCTAACGTTTAATCGTCTTTTGTTATTTTTTAAGTAATTAGCGCTTTCTTCTGTTTTCGTGATCGTTTTGTGATTATACGCGGGCCTTGCGATGGTCGGAGCTGTTTTCTAGCACAGTCCGGTTCTATAAAGTATTTTGGTAAGTACACTTATGTTATTTAATCTTTACGTTTGTCGGTCAGTCATCTTCAACGAAAGTAAAAGGTGAAGTGTTGGATTAACATAAATTTGCATTGACTTTTTTTCCCGTAAAAGGAGCGATGTAGTATTTTACGGTTAAGTACCGTATTTTTTTAATTTTCCACGTGTTCTCATTGCGTTGACTTTCCTTTTGCAGTTTAATAATTCTATAATAATTTGACCTTCTCGGCTTCCCAGATGTTTTAAATAAACTGTACCAGGAACTGATGTAATAATCTTGCAAATATCTTTGTAAAAACCTTGGCGAAGACTTCAGACAGACAATTTTTTTTTATCATAATGGCTTAAAAGCAAACCATTGAGGTTAAATTTTTATTTACAAATAATACCATGCTCTTGGTCACACATACCATGAAATAGTGTCTTTTATTTTAAAATTAATAATACTGTATCATTGGTAATTACTTTCTGCTCTGCTATTAAAAAAATAGAATAGTCATTTTCAAATACATTTTTTAAAATAGGGAGGCAAACAAGCAGGTCATCTGATGGTAAGTGATTACCACTGTCCACAGACATCCACAAAATTTTGGAGACTAGATGCATTGCCAACCCAGAGGGCTTAGATAGAATACCTCTTGTGCCAGTTTTTACCCTGGCTATCTTGCTCTTCATAATGGAACACAATAGTGCAAGCTCTGGTGCTTAGCGGCTGGATTAGCGAGCAAGATGGTGGTAGTGATCCGGATGGACCTTGCACAAGGTACTACCTACAACCTGCAATTGCACCATTGTCAGCATTGGGGAGAATTAAGTGGTACAAGCCATACAACATTCTTACACCCTAGACAAATAGTCTTTTACAGTATAGGTTTTCACAATTTTTTAAGATCTCTGTCCACTTCAATATATTTCACAAACTATACATTTTCAAATGACAATGAAAAAGGATAGAATAAGCTTGGTCACCTGTAGCTCAATTAGTAAGGGCAAGGCTCAGACAGCTGATCTTGCAGGTTCAATTCCTAGCCGTTGACTAAGATTTTCCTGTGTTCTCATTGTGTCTTTCATTTCAAAGGTAAAAAAACATGAAATTATTTATGTATGAACAATAACTTAAGAAAATATTTACTTACATGGGGAATTTAATATAAATTAGCTTTGGCTTTTCTCAAAGGAATTTTATAATGTATATTTTAACTTCGTCATTCATTAGTATTTTATTAATCTGTTCATATTAACTCACTATATTTCTAATCAATTAATAATTCAATACAAATCTGCATAATTTTTTTATTCCCGTTTAATCATCGTTAAATATTTTATCACAAGAGATAAGATACTTTATGCTAGATGAATTACTATGAGAAAAAATTAAACCTACTAGTCAATCCATCAAATTAATCCTTTCTATAAAATTATCTGATTTCCAGTTTTATAGTTTCATTTATTGAAATAAAATCCCCATTTTGTTTTCAACTGTTATCTGTCCAAAGCTTAGAACTTTTTAAGGGTACAATTTTTTTTATCAATGAATGAATCAATCAATCAGTCCTTTATTTGTCAAAAGAACCTTCCAACTACCTAACTACCTAGGAAAGAAAATACCTAGATTCACTGAGAGATGACAAAAAATATAATAAATTTCTCCAGTTTAAGATTCATAATAAGTACCAAAATTGTAAAAATCCAATCCTTATGGTGACCTTGTCCGTCTGTTTGTCTATTACAACGAAATATTTCAGCAACTAATTCTGCTACAAACTGGAACAAATTACTTTGCTACTCCGCGAAAACAGTGCCAGGCTCGTGCAAAATAGCTGCGTCTGTGCGACATTTAAATGTTCATGCAGAAACCCACCCTCCTCCGCTTCCACACGAAACAATATATATCACACAGACTCAACTACACACCACCACCACTAAACACTAAAACTACACGATCGACGCGCGTTTCGCCTCTACACAGACGCAGCTATTTTGCACGAACCCGGCACTGGTTTCGCGGAGTAGCAAGGTAATTTGTTCCAGTTTGTTGATATGGACCTCCGCAAAGTAACGCCTGAATCTATGAGTTTTTTAATTCTGCTACCTCCTTCAAATTTGGAATAGTTTGAAATATTGCTAACCAAACTTTAAATTATTACTAATTAAACACTTATCAATAACAGTGTTTCTGACAATATCTTTGTTAATAAACTTAAGGAAATACTACTGGACAAAGCTTACTACAGTGTTGACGAGTTTCTGGTCGATGATCTTGTTTAATTTTAATTTTAATTCCAACTTAATCTGCATTCTATTATTATTATCTTTGTTACTGAATTTTTTATTTATTTTAATGTCATATTTACTATTATGACATATAACATGAAAGTTATGAATAAATATGATTATGATTATTATAAAAGGAAAAACATAGCTATTTAAAAAAATTGTAATAAATAGTTTTTGCTTTGTAACTGACAGTTTTTGAGAGAAAGTGACTGACATCTATACAGACGGACATGAAACTATAAAATGTTCTTAAAATAACAATTTAAACGATTTATATCGCGTTTATTGAGAATCTACTTCCTAACAATAATAATTGTATATAAATCCAGAAAAGTGTGATAACACAGAATTTTGTTTAAGGGTAGTTTCCCAAATAGCACACAAGAGCGCTATAATTGCTGTATAGCTGTGCACTTAGCACGAGCCTTCTCGCCACTCGTTAACTCTACGTAACTCAGTGCATTTCTCTCCTGCGGGGCCAGTTAGAACGAGACGCACTGATTTACAAAGCGAGTTAACGCCCGCGGTTCGTGTTAGGTGTCCTGTATACTAATCTCTATCCTCGTAAGGCCCCAAGTCCTAAATATAGGACAAATGTCAAACTGACGTTAAACTCACTGTCTCAAACGATATGGTTCAAAATTCATAGAACGAAATTTGACGTGGGCTTTACGAGGCTATACGGCTACTATATAGCGCTTACTGTGCAACTTGGGGTCACTACAGAACCCTAAGAAGACATAAATTCCAAATCTTAATCCCCTCTGCAACTACGATAGCTGAAACTTGTTATTCCATTTCTGAAACGAATACGAATCCACAATAAATTCGACGGGTGATTTATTTTATGGCCCAGCGATAAAGTTCCACTTACAAAGAGCAGAAAGGGAAAATGTATCGCGAATAAAGCTACGCGTCCACCGGCTAGGCAGCGTTAGTTTGAGGACTAATTTAAAAAAACCGGCCAAGTGCGAGTCGGACTCGCGCACCGAGGGTTTCGTCATCAACAACATCCAGTATAGCATTTTTGCTGTGTATGACCAAAACATTTTTTTTTTGTGTTTTAACTACATACTTACGGTTTTCGGATTTATTCTTTCATTTGTGCTGTGACCTCTTGCTTCTTGCCAAATTTCATAGTTCTAGGTCAACGGGAAGTGACCCATAGGTTTTTGAGTGCCTTGCAAATGTATGAAACATGCGGCATAAATGGCCGTATCTTTTGATTCCTTTGACTTAAAAGTTTGATTTTCACGGCTCCAAGGGATTGCAAACTTGAGTATTTGATATTAATTTCAACTCAATACCTCCACGCGTTCTTGAGAAAAACGGTCTTGACAGACAGACAGACGCTACTGAACGCAGTTATTTAATCAACGACATTTATTATAAATTTAATTTTCACAATAAACCTACTAGATTTGTGAACCCAGCCGAAATAATGTAGACCGTTTTAATAATCCGTCTCTATCCTTCAAAGAACATTCTCAAAGCCTAATAATATAAAGTTCACATTGCATGTTCAAAGTAATTGAACGCTAAAATCAGCCTAAAACGCCTTTATTTATTTTATGTTATTTATTTATTTATTTATTTATTTTTAACCAATCGGTCTGTTAATTTTCAACGGGCAAAAGAGCGTTTTCACTTTATCCGATAAGACATCGTAATCGGACGGTGATACGTGATACGATATCGAGGCAAGTAAAATATATGAAACATCTGACTTTCAGTGTCCGATCCGATATCAGATATCGCGTCCGATATATTTCACACATTCTACTTGCCCCGATATCGTTTCGGATTATCTGAAAACGCTCTAACACTGCACCGATAATGCTCACGACATCTGAAGATTTATATATATACATAAAGTCACGCCTTTTCCCCGGTAGGGTTGGGAGAGACCAAGGATTTCCGCTTGCTAATATCCTGACATATAACCTTTGCTTCCCTTATTCTCATAACATTCTTCCCTATGGCATAGGCAAATCGCAGTAGGCTGTTGGCTTGCCGCGCGCTCGCTCGCTCGTCCCCGCCGTGTTAGTGTCATTGAAAACGAATGCCGCGCAACCCTAACGTGTCGCCGGGAGTAGCGGGGGGAACGCGGGCGCGGGCGGCGCGTTCCTTTTGACTCGCGCCGCCTGGCGCATGGTGTATGATTAAATACGAACTTTTTAAGCGTGTTATTAAAGTTGGAATTCGTTTAATCGCGGTCTTAAAAGAGAAGTTTCTGTACTATTATTAATTCTGTGCCTTTCTCTAGAATGCCTCCGATTTGATCGGAGTACGTTCGCCGAGGTCTTGAAGATTTATTTGAAAATAATTAAATCCCGACGCTTTCAGGACAATATACAATGTTATTGTCACCCTGAAAGTCCCGACATACATCCTAATTATGTGTCAGAGTCGCGAAAGTTTAAAAAACTAAGGGCTTATTTCACCAATTCCTGATAATGGGTATTATTATCCAACAGATATCTATAATGCCATCTCTGTTTATTATATGGACGAAAACAGAGACTGTATCACAGATATCTGTTAGTTAAACTTATCAGAGACAGAGCCTTAATAGCTTTTTCCAAACGTTCATGTCTCAACTTCTTCAGTTACGTCCTTGAATGGTAAAGGGAAGATTTATATTGTTTTCAAAGTTGGTAATCGGGTAATTTAACTTGAAGCGAGTATCCATTAAAAATGCTCTAAAGTATATAACGCTAAGTTGAAATAAAACTTAGTGTTAATGTGTTATGGGTTAATAACTTAGTAAAAACAGGATGTAGGTAGATTTTGTATAACACGGAACTTTTTGCAATTTTTATAGAGTCCAACTAATATGCTTAATTCATATAGCTTACAAACCTTTAATAATAGTCCAGGGTCTGTATTATGTATTATATGAATGTTGTACTTGCGTTTTCTTTTTATTTTCATTTAAAATTACAAAGATAATTAATCAAATCTTTAAAAAAATATCATCAAGGCAAGACAGCCGGTGTAATTACTGGCACAAGAGGTATTCCATCTTAGCCCTCTGGGTTGGCAACGCATCTGCACTCTCTTTGTTGTTGCAGGTGTCTACAGGCGGTGGTGATCACTTACCATCAGGTGACCCACTTGCTTGTTTGCCTTCCTGTTGTATAAAAAAAATCATAAATACGAAATTCCTACCAAAAGCGAATATAGTGGACAATTGTTCATATATTTCTGAACGAATCGGTTTTTATTATGATTATGTTTGTCTAGCATGACCGGCCAAGTTTAGTATATCTCAGTTTATCTCTATGTGTCCCTTTCTTATGACACTAGTTAGATAGATACACAGAGAGGGGTTAATAAAACCTGGACCTGTCATGTGAGGGCCAAAGGTAATTACTATTTCAAATTTTTATTTTTTAGTTCTTTAAATTTTGATAATTTATTAATACCTGTCTAAGTATATTTATTGTATAGTCGACCAAGTAATTGCTTGACCACTTTTGAACCCTATATCCCTTTGTAATACCGTCGAAAAGTGGTCAAGCAATTTCTTGGTCGACTATACCTATTTAGTATATGGATAAAGTTTTTATTAGCATATTTTATAGTAACTTTCTATTGCTGTTTGCTATATTTTTAATCATTCGTTATCTCTCCATAATGGTAACAGTGATAGTCCTCTCATCCACCCAAGGGTTAATTTTAAAGACAAGTTTGCCTTTGTACATCCTTATACCTCTGTATATAAATTATATTTTCTCAGGATACAGAATTTACATTCCAACATATTCTGGCAATTCAAAATTTTTAAAACGAAGCTTCCAAGCTATGTCTATTCACGTGTAACAAAGAAGTTCTTTGATAACAAAGTGCAGATAATGTATTGTTTGTAAACACAATTCTTATTGGTCTTTGTTTCGTTTTACTGTGCGCCGGAGTTGGAGTTCGGACGAAAGTGATAGAATAAGCCGCATAGTTACTATAGTCACGTTTTCCGATATGCTAATAGAGTTGACAATAAACGTTAACGGTTGACGGATCCTTACGAAAGTCACGTTTCGTTTATTTTTGTTACTATGAAGATTAGATAGGGATTTCCCTAAATCCATCGTGAGATTCTGATTATTTTGTTTTTACAAGGCCAAGGCCTTGAAATAATGAAGTCGTCTACGTACATTGCTTTCTTAAGGGCTTGAGGACGTGCTTGGTGAACTTAACTAATTAGTTAATACTTAACGATGTATACATAACGGATCTTTTAAGTTTAAGTCGAGAGATTATCATATTGGTGTAAGATCCAGCCATACATACAATTGTATTTAGAAAACGTTATCTACTGTAGGTCGCTGTGGTTGCTATGCTGCGAACGTAATCTACTTGATCTCGGTCTGATTCCAGCGAAGATCGTTACGTTGACACAATAGATGATAGTAGTAGAAGCGGTCCCACTCGTTGACAGTCACCTAGTAATTGACGGGACGATACGGAAATGTAAGCAGAAGATATGAGAACTTTTTTAAATTCTAAAGTGGACAAACGAACAAGTCAGTTCACCTGATTTTAAGTGATCATGGGTGCTCATGGACGCTTACAGCAACGTTGCGGCTGTTGTTACCTAGCCGGCTTTGCAAAACGGTTCAGTCGTATTCGCCTTTTATTTGATTGCTAACCTTAAAATGTAGGAAAATGTTGCTAGCCAGCAAATTAGCAATTCCCTAAATAAGCGTTTGATAGCTATGTTGGGAGAAATAGCCATCTTGCTCGTTAATCCTGCCGCGAAGCAGCAGTGCTTGCACTGTTGTGTTCCGGCGTGGAGAGCATGACAGCCGGTGTAATTACTGGCACTAGAGATATTCCATCTTAGCCCTCTGGGTTGGCAACGCATCTGCAATCTCTATGGTGTTGCGGGTGTCTATAGGCGGTGGTGATCACTTACCATCAGGTGACCTACTTGCTTGTTTGCCTTCCTATTTCATAAAAAAATAGTGCTAAAAACAAATTCCGACGAATTGAACGCCTTATTTTTTTTAAGTCTGTAAAAAATAGTCAATTAAAATTAAGAGGGACAATTTACTATTGTTATTAATGACTTTACTTCCCTCACAGTTCTCACAATGTAGCGCCAATGATCAAGTACTGGCAGACAACGTATTAGTAGTAATTCGTTATTTCCTGATTATGTTACTCTGAAACAATCGGCACTTACTCAGAAGACGGTACAAGTGTAAACAAATTAGAACAAATTGCCTTGCTAAATACTTCGAGAAAACAGTGTCATGTCTAACATTGCCATGCCGTGTCTGTGCGACATATACGTATACATTTTTGTGTTAAGTCCTCCCTCTATTTTCACATGAAACAAAATATAACCCCCTACAAAAACGAGGTATGTAGGGCCGCAGGGTGTCCACGAAGAAACCTTATTGTAACTTGCGGTTATTAACATTGCTTATTCATTATTGCTATGGAAATCTGATCGCCTTTGCTCTTGCTATGTCCATATATTTCAGCATAGCTGGCTGTATAAACCTTTCATAAGCTTGAAATGCATGCAAGAGCGTCCCCTGAATCCCTTTAGAAGTAGACTAAATAGACTACTGTTATAATATTAATAAATCGGATCACTCACGTATTTTTAAGTCGAGAAATGCCCGACATATTTCGGACCAGTCCGTGGTCCTTAATCATGAACCCCCACGGCGGTGGCGCGACGACGACGCGGGGGCTCATGATTAAGGACAACGGACTGGTCCGAAACATGTCGGGCATTTCTCGACTTAAAAATACGTGAGTGATCCGTTTTATTAATATGTCTGAGTCTCACGGTAGTTTTATGTTAAAGACTACTGTTAAATAAAAAATATTACAATGTTAAATAATTTCTCTTAGATGATATAACTAATCTATAAGAAACATTTGCATGCTAGTATGAAGATACAAATAGCGGAATAAGCTGCCTTGTCTCTGTATCACCTATTGTGACATGGTGTTATGTTAAAATTGCTTGTTCTATGCAAATAAAGTATTCTATTCTATTCTTCTAAGCTTTGTATAATGACTAGAGTCATCAGTTGGTAACAAATGAGCATTTTTATGAATATGAAGTACCAAATTTCAAAGTCGTTATTTTTGCTTAACATTTTACAAATAACTATATCATTTAATTTAGCTGCAAGGCATTTGACGACTTTGTCGTGGCTGTGACCCTAACATGACCGGGCCAGGTTTAAATTATCCCTCCCTACGTCTCTGTCAAACTAGTGTGACAAGAAAGGGACGCACATAGAGATAAAGAAAAACTAAACTTGGCCGGTCATGTTAGGGCTTCCACGTCTTGCCAACCTTTTTTACACTGAATCTTATATTTTTCTTTTAAAAAATACGTTTTGTTGAATATAAACTCCAGTTTTAGTTAAAAGTGAAAATGTGCTGCCAACCTTCAAAAACTAAAAGGGTCAAGGTAGCGATGCGTCAACGCTACTTAGTAAGTTGAGTTATCTCTAGTTGCATTCTCTCAAACTCGAGTTATCCTACCTACTAAGTTTAGTTATGATAAATGTCCCAAAATAAGATTTCGATAGAGAAATAAATACATAGGTGAAAATCATTTACTTGGATTCGTCCTGCTACCTTGAGCTGTACGTGAACTTCAACTCCAGTCAATTTGAGTCGTGTTTTTTCCGACTCGGAACATCTCTAGATTGTGTTTACTGGCTTGTCTAAAATGTAACTTGGCGAAATAAAAGAAATCTGACGCAATTAACAGTTAAACTACAATTATTTCCAGTAGCAACCCTGCCCTGTAAATAGCATGGCTTCCGGGATAATATGGGATAGCGCGATCGATGCGCCCGCCGCACTGCGGTTGCCACCAGCTGATTACCTTTTGTAGAAAAAAAGAAACAGTCACTGACCTTGTGGCTGAATGGTCACCGATCTTTGTCTCGTACCGAGTTTAAAAGTGCACTAGCTGGCTAGACGTAGCGTAACGTCTAGAAACAACTGCCATTGTTAACTTTTCGCGCGTAATTGAGTAGAATAGATATAAATGCATGTTGTAGTCTGTATATATAAGTTCTTTAACACCCGAAAATGATCCCCCGGCGTCTATATGAAACAACAGACGTTAGAAACTACGAAGTTCATGAGACAGAAATGAAATAAGTTTAGGAAATGAAAATGCAATCCCTTGGGTATGTTGCCATTTTATAGAGCGTTCAGAAAGAGAAGTAAAAGTAATTTTGATAGTTTTGATACTTTGGCGGGACAGATGTCAACCTTGGTCCTTTTTGAGTCTGTAATAATAACTTAATAAGTTATGTGAGACTAGAGTGCTTGAGTCGCAAGGGATTTCAAAACAACAAAGATATCTTCGAACTGTATATTACCGATATACTATTGAAATTTAGTACGGAAAGTCATTCACATAGTGAGATAACATTTTAAGGAATGTAGCATCAAAACATTGCTATAATTTTGTTCCGATACTTATTTCCGAAAATGTACTTTTATACTTCAGTTTCCCAAAATCTTTCATTGAAGAGGTATTCCAACTTAGCCCTCTGGCTTGGCAACGCATCTGCAATCTTTTAGTGTTGCGGCTGTCTATAGGCGGTGGTGATTACTTTCCATCAGGTGACCTAATTGCTTGTTTGTCTTCCTCTTTCATAATAAAAAAATCGAAGTTTAAACTTCGAAAGATTGAAATGCGGTGTGGCGGAAATGCTCTTAAAACGATCTGTAAAGAACTATTAAATGGATAGGTATGACGTGATTAAAGTAGTATTCCATCATATGTCCGATGACCAATCAATTGACTGTAATAGGTGGCAATTGCCCCTTGAGGCCCTACCAATGCTGCCAGCATATCGGACAAAATTAGAACAATTATCAGCATGTATCGTGGACACTGGGAAAAACTTATTCCATAGTAGGTAGGCATTGTTGGGTGCAAAAAAGCTTTTTTTCTAAATTTCCGATTTTGTTTAAAAAAATCATTATTATCCTAGCTCTGTCCCGTTTTTTTATTTGGAGTACGCTTTAACCATGATCAACATCTGCCATCCAACCATTTTAAAACCCAACCGGCAAGATCACGGTTACGTTCCTTTTCATAAAAAAACATTCATATTCATACGATGAAATAAAAAATTACGTCGTGCGTTGTATCTGTGGTTATAAAATTTATAGTGTTTAAATGTAAAGCCAATAATTAGTACATTACACCCCTAGTCCGATAAAATAAAGAGTGTCTCAAATCGTAGGTATTTGATTCATGACACACACAACATGCGATCTGAGGCTCCTTTATTTCCTTCCTGGGTGTTTACATACTTTTACGCCTTCCCCCGACTAGATAGTGGTATTTTCTACCCACCTAGCGGGTGGTAAATGCTCATAACGGCCGGGGTAACGTAAACAACATTTTTGCGCCACAGTACTCGTGCCTAATAATTTTAAGAACATTGTCTATGAAAAAGGCAAAGGCAGTCAAGGCCATTTAGGCAAAGCGGACGAGTTTCGACAAAGTGACTATGACTGTAAGCGTAATTTAGATGTTTCGGACTGTTTGAAAACTAATGTGACAGCAAAGTTTTGTTTGTGTGGCGTGACACAGGGAATGATAAATTAAACCTGGACGGGTCATGTTAAGGCCACAGGGACGGCGAGAGTGTCTTCCAAGTTTTTAAATAATTACCTTGAACAATAATAATACACGATAAAAATATATTATACTCGTAGAAACGATCTTTCGATATAAAAATGTGCTTTTACATTTGATTACGGTATAATGGCATTTCTGTGTCGGCTTGTCTGTTTCCAGCCGATAGGGCTATTAATGGTGCCAATGACAAATATCCTGCTGCGCGGAAATATAGATTTCATATAAAAACAGGCTCGACTGACTTGTCAATTATCAGAAAGACATCCTGGAAATTGTTGCGAAGCTAGTTCGTCGAGAAAAAGATCTGAAATTCTCTCCGCTTCGCCTCAGTTTGGTGGCATGTGCGACGCTGTGAGATATTCTAATGATGATAATAGATAAGGGAGATGTTTGTTGTGATGAAATCGTGGTTGTACTCAGCACTTGTTATTGAATCATTAAGTATATTAGCATAAATAACCCTCCCTTCTGGCAGCAGTAGGGTAAAATTAAAACGATCAAGAATCTAAAGATCAAGGTCAAAAACGATCAATTACTACTGTTAAACATAGATTGTCAAATAAAATAAGTAAAAGTCGCAAAAGATAGACACATGTAAGATATATAGTATGGTTTATCCTTTAAACGGATGAGTTCGCCGTTGCTGATCTTTTGTTCATTAAACTATTTGTTTTCCCTTGTTTTGTGCTGCGCAATTTTAAACACATATTTATTTTCCCAATATAATGTGGACTTCCGCGAAGTACCGTCTGATCTGAATCTATTAATTAGAAGTACTCGAGTACTAACCTAATCTAAACAATCTGAAGTTTCGCCCGCAAGCCAACTCGAGAGATTCTTCATTCATTAAAAATCGACAAGCCTCTCGAACTCTCGAAGCCTCTCTTAAACAGATCTACATTAAACAAGTATCCAGGTCGTTTTCGAACCAGGTCAACCGAGCTATTCCTATCAGGCTGTATTTGATTAGGCTTTTGATTTGTTTCACGCTATTGTCCAGGTATAACAAATAGGTCATCCCCCGGGCAGGGGACCGATTTTGACTTCTCATTCGCTTTTTTAAACAACCTCCCTTTGTGACGGAATTAGCTTTGTGTTTTGTTAGCCACTAGGGAATATGTAGGGTCAAGAACAAACTGAGCAATTGTATGCTACGTTCTGGAGTTTCTATCGTTATTAATCGTTGAATTAATAGTATTATTTATTGAAGTGTTAGTGAGATTCGCGTCTAAAGATCCAACTGCGTTGCTACTCGTGGTTGCCAGCGTTGATTTGTCTGTTGCATCGTATGATCTACTCCAACGGGTAGATAGATTTTATCCGGTTTTCTTTTTTTACAAATCACGTTTCCTTGCGGTAGTTGAGATAGATGTGTCAGGCATTTACTTAATTTTTTTGTTTCATTAGATGTAATAAAGTGAGTACATACTTAATAAATAAGCGACTTGACGACTTGCTGTCGCACATCTCGTCGTGATCTCGAGTAGGTATTTGTTCTAAACAGTTTCATTCCAAGAATGAAATATCTTTAGGGCTCACGCAGTTGAGTGCGAGGAGGCACAAATCTAATATAATATTAACCTTGACGTATTACGTCCGTAGCTGTAGAAATAGCGCCAGTTATTTTTTCTAAACAAATGGCGTTAGTGACTTGAAAAGTTTTAATGGTGATTGTGACGTCGACATAATTCTTTCGACTTATTGTTCGGAGAATCAATAAATACTTGGATCCTTTGATATATAAGAAATGTGGATGAATAAACAAAGACTCTTGTTGGCGTTCTATGGTTCATTTACAAGTGCATTGTTTATGTTATCGTCGTGGATTATAGTCGTGTATAAGATATAACGGCCGTCTGTCTACTATACAAGTTTACAAGTGTAGATATGAGAGTAAATTGGCTTAAAGGAATCTTATGGCGTAAGAGTTGCGCTAAAATGGATTACGGCAAAGCTTGAAGCAAAGTCAACATATTAGGTCTTCCAGTCTAGTACAGACGACATTCAGACATGATTCATACACATCCAGAACACCAAGGAGACTGCAGATGCATTGCCAATCCAAGGGCTAAGGTGGGATACCTCTTGTGCCAGTAATTGCTCTTCACGCCTAAACAACAGTGCCAGCACTGCTGCTTAGCGAGCTAGATAGTGGTAGGCACGGTAGACGCTCGATATGACCAAGAGACACCGTGAAATTATACATTTAAGTTTAGGCAAATAAATGTATAAATAACAATTACCCTTTAACACTCGGCAACACAAAGGACATTAAAAACTATAGCTAAATGTAACTCTGTATTTATGGCCCTATGCAACGAGTAGGTTGCAGCAAATGCATTGCAAAGTTTCAGTGCAGACCGTGTTATTGGCACTGGCATATTGAAACTAGTTCGTAACTAAAGTTTAACGTGTGCTGTGGCTCGAATGGCAATTATTTTAACAGCCACGTACTAAAGTGTGGCAATGATGTACGATGAAACGTCATGAAACTGGTGGAGTAGTCAGCAAGCTACATTGTATTTGAATATTTCAATGCGTGTAGGCAGAGTAATGAATAAGTAGAATAATGGAAAGAAAATTTTGGCCCAGGTGTCGTTATAACGTTCCTGGATTACTTACTTTTAACAAATCTGAATATATAACCTTGCTACTCCGTGAAACCAATTTTGTGTACTCACGTGCAAAACAGCTGGGTCTGTGCGACATATATGTTAATGCAATAACCCATCTTGTCTCCTATTACATGATACAAGATACATGACACAGATTCAACTATAAACCACCACCACTAAATACTTTTTACGTTTCGCGTCTATACGAGGCATCCGCAGGACCGCTGTTAAATTATACCACCGTTCCCTACTTGAATGAATGACATACACTAAGGCCTGAATCTATTAATTAGTTACTTTTAATTACGGCGTATTTCACGTTTATTATAATTATAAGCTCACGCCTGTTTCCCTTTGGAGTAGGCAGATACCACAAACGTCTTAAGACAGGACAAATTAGAAATACCCGAAACCGCCGAGCATGTATCAAGACAGGATACGTGTGTGTGGAGGAAGCGAAGGAAGTATGCCAGGTTTGTTTTCTGCCGTAAAACTGCTTATATCTTAGACTTTACCACTAACGCTTGCCTAATCCTGTATGCTTGAAAGCCATTCCCAATTAGTGCGACATAGCGAGTTACGAGAACTTCCTTTCCTTATTGAGGTCATGGAGCTATTTCGACGTTCCGTATCCACCGTCTAGTTCACTGTCAGGTCTGCTTTTACGGGTTTTAAGAATAGAATCCCCGAGACGCTTGGATTCAGGTCACATGCATAAGAGCTTTAAACAGAATGCTATGCAAAACTGTCTTTTCATGCGACCTAATAGAATTGAGTTATGCTTATGAAAATTACATTCTCTGATTCGTAAATTTTTACTACTGAAACCCTAATTCAATTTCACTAGTACATGGAGTACCCCCGACGAAAGAGTGGTGTTACTTACTTCTCTTTCCTGATGCCCGTCTGTTCTTATAAACGAGTCGTCAACCTAAGCACCCACAGGGTTGTCTAAAAGCCGATGCCCCTTACCAGTGGCCCTAACATGACCGGCCAAGTTGAGTTTATCTTAGTGTGCGTCCCTTTCTTATGACACTAGTTTGACAGAGACGCAGGGAGGGATAAATTAAACCTATGCCGGTCATGTAAGCCCCAGATCTGTACTCATACCTTAAGTCGAAGTCTAGAGTTCATTTCACACGACCTCTGATGTGACGTGACACGATGTCTTGCGATCGGACGGCTAATTACAGCGCCGCGTAATCTCATTGATAACGTTCTCTGTTCCAGTATGTTCTGAGAATCGGAAGTGTGTGGCAATTAGTGCTACTTAGCAGCTGGGGCAATGACGTTCTTTAGTTGATAAATTTCGCCACAGTTAATGGGGCTCATCTGATAGCTACATTCTTGGGTAGTGTTACGTCCAAACGGAAGCCAGGTATCGTATCTCATGGCACTAAAGCATTTGTTTTCTTTTTATTGTGTTGACTGCATTCTTAAAATGCCTTCTGTCGACAGAAATGACTCATAATTTTTACTTCCGAAAGAAACGTCGGCAATCAAACATTTTGAAGGAAACAGATCGTTAAGGTATTTAAAGTTGAGTTAATGCCCGACATGTTTTTGACCAATCCTCGGTTCTTATTCATCAGCTCTCAAAACCATAGCCCGTCGATAACTTAAAAGGATTTAACTCTAGAATCAATTCCAAAGAATTTTGTTTTGTTAAGTCATGTCACCTGCAACAAGGTTTCAAAGACTGATTTTGGTATATTTAAATGAAATCCGAGACTAAAAGTTAGAGTCTAGAGATGACACTTTCTGATGAATGTTGCGATCAGATCAGGAGCAATGTCATAGTAGGGGGAGGCATATCAGCTGATAAATCTTTTGGACAAGACAAGACAGAGCAAAGTCCGACCACTTCAGGGATCAGATGTCATCTGTAAACCCTAAAGTTTTGATCTCAAATTTCACTTCTGAGTACTTATAGCAACAGTTCGAAGAAAGATGTGAAATGTGACAACAGCTTCATCCAAACGTTGGAAGAGTTGAGCAGTTTGTGCATGGTGTTCAACAGCAGGCGATCGAAGGACGCTTGTGGCAGTAGGATATCGTATCGTTAGATTATGACAAGTTTCTTGCGGTTAGTTACGCAATGGATCATAATAAAGGCTATAGTAGCTTTATTCTATAGTCGCGTGATTCACGCTTGTTTGTAGAGCTCGGGGATGATTTATATATTGGTACCTTGACCGCAAATTGCTCCAAGTAATAAAGCACTCTGAATGTGCCAAATTTGCTCTCTTGTAAACATGGCATTGTGTTTTTTGTTGGAAAAAGATGCAAATCTAGTGATGAAAATGTAATATCGGTTTTTTTTTGAAAAAAAAATGATACCTCGTTGATTATCTTGCCGGTATCATCTCATCCGAGGTTTTTACGAATCGGTGGTAAATTTTCTGACATTCATAAGTGCTTCCTGTAAGCCTAATCTGATAAAGCTATTCTGACATTTGACTTTTTTTTGATACTGTTGGTTTTGTAAACCTTGTATAAATCATAATCAAACCTATCATTTTATCCGTACGGTCTATATTCTAGATATGTTTTTACAGCTTTAGAAAACTACATGTGGCTAAAAAGAAAATTGTAAAATTTAAGTAAACGTATTAAATAATTCACAAAAAAGTGAATACAAACCCCTTCTTACCTTTTTTATAAATCAGTTTCCCAAACGTTCCATTAAAACATCTTGTTTCCTTGGAATTATTCTGCTGTACCAAGATTAAAGCGAAACTCATAATCTTATCGTAAAACGAATTTTATTAAAATCTCAGCACAGAACTCGCAGCAAAATTTAAATTCGAATACGCCCTCAACCATGAACATTCGCTTAGTAAAATCGCTGGACTAGCGAAATGGAAAGAAACTACGATTTACATGCAGATGCCAAGCGAAGTTAACGGATTTTGTTCGGCTAAATACTTGCATTTTCATTTTGTTGGTCGTCTTTTTCTAGTTCTACGGTCATAACATGATCGGCCCAGGGCTCAATTTCATAAACGCGACAGGCGACGGGTAACAGCAATTTGCCGTACAGTCAAGGATATGTATATATTCACGTACCACTGTAGAACCTAGTCGAAGAATATACGCATGACATGTAATTAATAGATTCAGGCGTTACTTTGCGAAGGTCCATATCAACAAACTGGAACAAATTACCTTGCTACTCCGCGAAACCAGTGCCGGGCTCGTGCAAAATAGCTGCGTCTGTGCGACACATATATGTTCATGCAAAAACCCACCCTCCTCCGCTTCCACACGAAACAACATATATCACACAGACTCAACTACACCCCACCACCACTAAACACTAAAACTACACGATCGACGCGCGTTTCGCCTCTATACGAGGCATCATCAAGATCGAACAGTACGACCGTTCGCTACTTGAACGAATGGCGTACTAGCGAATGAGTGGCATGACATGTATGACATAGCGTGGCGTTTAACGCATCGCGTCATTCCGAAAGGGTTCTAAGGTGGTACGTGAATGTATTTCCTATACTGTACATTACTGCGTCGACAAGTAACGACTTTAGTTTACTTGTAAGACTTACAGACTTTACATCATATTGGGCAAGCAATGTATATCGAATGGTCACTGTCACGTCGCCTGTCGCGTTTAAATCGGGCCCAGGTTCAATTTATCCCTCCCTGCGTCGCTGTTAAACTAATGTCATAAGAAAGGGACGTCCATAGTGAGTGATAAACTCATAAGACCCTTTGGCCGGTCTTATTAGGGCCTCTGCACTGGTAATATATCCAAAAATTACGAACAAGACATTAAAAAAATAAAACAAATAAATAATTAGAATGCAACTGTCATACAAACTAATACCCAGCCTAAGATTCAACAGACTGTAGTACTGGATATTACATTTCATTATTTATCCGAATCCGAAGTTTTGCGTTATAAATTAATTGAGTTATTAAAATTCGGTCTCACATTTCGTCTTATGGACTTACCTATTGGTCTTAGATCTCTGAATAGTATAGTCGACCAAGAAATTCCTTTACCACTTTTCGACCGTATTACAAAGGTATAAGGTTCAAAAGTGGTCAAGCAACTTACTTGGTCGACTATACCTATTGGTTTTAGTACTAACATTTTCATAATGCTCTCTCGAGACCGAAGAGAGACGTCCTTCAAAGCGCCTTGGTCGCGGTTCAGTGACCAGCCGATCATATGGCGGCGCCCACGCCGTGTCGTCGCCCTCAATTTCGTTATTGCATATTATTCCGCTAAACAACTATTAAATTAAATCAAATTATTAGTCTTTGCCTTTGTTGTACATTGGGGGTTCACTTACGGAAGTCACAGAGACAGTTTCATCGAAAACAAAACAGTTCAGTAACAAAATAACATACCGTCAGACTCGGACATATTAATTTTAATTAATTAATTAAATTCATTTATTCAAGTAACAGGACTCATTTGGTTAGTTAAAAAAACAATTGGATCTTAAACTATGTTAGTAAAATATACGAGTACATTATGAAATTAAATTAAAATTACATTATTTAGCCATCCTACTGGAGATGGCGCAACAGTGCTTTATATAGGGGCAATTCCACCTGCTCGCGATCATGGTCAGGATGCTGTTGGTGCTGCCCCGGACTCTGCGCACCAGGGACGCACACCTCTTGCGCATGGTCGCGTAAAAACAGTCCTTGCGCGCTTCGGCGAACATCCCCGATGCGCTGCAGAAACGAGAAACGAAGTTAATAAAACGGATCACTCTCTTTCTCGACGTAAAAATACGTGAGTGATCCGTTTTATTAATATGACCAAATTTGGTGTTGCACCTTTTTAATAATTAATTCGGGTGTTATTTTGCGGAGGTTCATATCAATAAATTGGAACAAGGAGTAGGAAGGAGGAGGTTGCTTTTTGTGAGTGATATATACATATATGTGTCACACAGACACATCTGTTTTGCACGTGCGCAGCACTGGTTTCGCAAAGTAATGCCTAAATCTATTAATTAAAAAAAGATTTATTTCAAGTCAATTGACTCATTTACATTATTTATTTATTTAAACTTTATTGCACAATACAGAAAATAATGTACAAATGGCGGACTTAATGCCATAAGGCATTCTCAACCAGTCAACCATCAGGCTAAACAGAAAAAAACATTGCATTATGAAATTGAGTTTATGATAAATGATTTAATCATTATCGATGCAAGTGCTGATACTGTGACATTTCGTTTATGTTTCAACCGTACGGGTGTGGAAGACAATTCCGCTCATATTCGTACATGTGTGTGTCTTTAACACGAATATATGTTTTATTCAACATTTGATTACCTATATTCATCCATTCATGTTATTAAAAAAACAATATTTTTATTTGGACCAACTTGGATCACAGGGTTAGTTCGTACATACTTAGCCTATTATTAGTTTATTTATGCAATAACATTAAGTTTTTAAATTAAATTCTAATACAACAACATCGAGGAGCGTGAAGTAGAGTTTCAATATTTTCACGAAGCAGTTCAACAAAAATAACATACAACTTCTTTGTCCCCGGGTCGTAACAAATTCATTTAATGCGAGCCTTTACTACGCTTAAATTGATATTTCAGCTTTCCACGCAATTTTCACTTCAAGCAGACATTTTTGTAGTAAAGTACACTGTTGTAACTCTAAATATATTAGTGTAACCTTTGCTTTGATAATAGTTTCAGCCATTTTTTACGCGTTCTCACGCGTAACACTTCCACATTAAGAGGAGTGTGAACTCAGCCCGAAAAACCGCTCCCCATACAAACGGCGATAACGTTTTCCACCCTCTAAACCTTAACCTATGGCAATGATTATTTGGTATGTTGTCATTATGCCTTACAACTAGGTTTATATGTTTTGATTTTTTTAATATTCTAGATTCATAGATTTGTCAATATTTGCATTTTAGGAGTTTCATACAAAACACAAAAGCGTCAATATTTTTGAAACTATTATAATAGAAAATATTATAAACTATATGGCGAGCGTTCGCTTCACACTCCTCTTAAGTTTTATCCGCAGCGGGCTACGGCAGTAATATTCCCTTTAACTTTTATATCTCAAAAAAGTATTAACGTTACGTGCTGATAGATCATTAAACCGTCTCCTGGGCAACCTTTCTATCAAATCAATACTCAATTCAAGCAGTTTCAATATAGGGAAGGGCCGAACCTAATAACCTGATGTGTTTGTCCCATGGGTGATTAGGGAAAAGGGGCTAAAAACAAGGCATCAACTAAATACAAAGGGAAAGTACGTCAGACATGTTTAGTCGACCAAGTAATAGCTGGACCACTTTTGAACTCTGTCCCTTTGTAATACGGTCGCAAAGTAGTCAAGTAATTTCTTGGTCGACTATACAGACTGGAAGTTGGCAGAAGCTTTAGAAGAGCGAGGAGCGGATATTGATTAAAATCTTGTCAAGAAGACATTAATTTCTCGGGCATATTATAAAATCAATGACTATATCTTGGACAAGGATGTCTGGAAATTTGCTCTCTCGAGACAGAAGAGAGACGTCCTTCAAAGCGCAATTCCCGACCTGCATTGGCGACCCCTGGCTCTAAATAGTTTACAGCTACTGTTTTATAATATTTAAGATGTAAAAATAACATTGTAATTTTTATTTATTCAAATAAAATACGCCTCGTTGAGTTTCATTTCAACCTCTGATGAGAAGATACCGGAAAGCTTCCTTTAAGCCTAATCTGAATAAAGATATTTTGACATTAAAAATACAAGTTGCAGAAGCTTTTGAAAAGGCTGTTGAAAACCATCATAATTATAATTTCAATTATGAGCACTGCCTAAAAACGCCCATTACCGGATGGACACTAATGAACAGTCTCTAGGACTATTTAGTACCTACAACATTCTTCAGATCGTCAGAAATTTTACGTAGTTTTGAATAATTGAGTTTGGGTTTATTAAATTATACATTTTCTAAAATAAATTAGAGTATTACAACACAACCTCTCATTTTGGTTATGGTGAATTGTAGACCTATCAAATTACCACATCCCAAAATGACAAATGAGAACTTCTGCCTCAGCCATATGCAAAACCATTAAATGTTGACTACATCCATCAAATTCAACATAACTTAATTTTGCTGAACAGCGTGGAGTTTTGTCTTGTATAAAGCTGCCGTAAAGTTTATAGGTCCGCCGTTCCGCCCTTACACAATATATGTAGTAAGTCGTTTTTACAGCTATCCCAGCTGAGCCCAACCTTGACCTTGTGGCCCGGACGGGCTCGGGGCATGGCGTTTTATTTCATTACCTACACATAACTGTATCGAGCGTGCTAGTTACATCATCAAAACGGAGCCGAGACCGTCGCAATTTTCATTTGAGCCACCGAAAAACAACAAACTTTATGAGTAAGCCCTGGTTTAGATGCCATTAAAAACTTTTTAATGAGTCAATACTCCGTGAGGTGAACTTTGAATTCTAATGCTCCAAAATTAATATAAAGTGGTGAAGATGTCAAATTGTTTCTATCAAGCTAACTGGAGCGAGAAGTGATTAGACTATTCGTTTGAGAATAAATTTCGATTACTGAAGTTTAAACACTGCTCCCAACTAGAATTCCGGATAATTTATATTGACAACTAGAAAATCAAACTCTCGAAGTCTAGAGACTTTTATTTCATCGGATCTCTTTGGGTTATACTACATCCGACGATATCATCCCCTCTCGTCCTTCAAGAGTTGTTTGAGCGTAATTTGTCAGTCCTTCCTTTTCCTAAATCGTTTTCCGGCAGCTTTTGCTAAGTCAGACGCCGCGTCGCGCCAACCTTCCGGGCGAAACGTGCCGTGCCTCGCAAGGGATTCTTAATGCCTTTTAAGAAGCCTTTCGTATTTCTATTCGATAAGTGCTACTTTCTAGCTCGCTCGTGTCACTTATGAAAGGGATGAAATACTATCAACAGTCAGATTTGTCTCGGATAAGGCACGTACTTAAGTCGGCGGTCGGTTTATTTCTGTGGAAAGATTTCTAACACCATTGCTTTATTTCTTTGGTACTATTCAGTATTTATCCACTTGAATCTTTCAGGTTTTTCAGTTCGTTGAAATACCTTCTTATCAATCAGTGTTGTATATTTAGACATGTTCCCAATTGTGATTACCGGTGCTTTAGTGTTGTTATCGCGGTTGACGACATTTATCTTCGAATGTGTGTCGGTTATGGACCTCTATAGACGCACTCGCGCCACGTCCGCATAGTGAGTAAGGAATACTATATCATTAATTTGATGACGTCATGTTCATTGCTGATAACTTCAGTTGCTTAGATAAATCCAGAAATATTTAACTTTGCTGTACCTAAATAGCTTATGTTATGTATGTCATTATGATGAAAAGAATAATTACAGTTTTCTAACATTATTTAAGAAATCATTTCTTCAAATTAATACCACAAAAGTTAAATTGATTTTGTACCTAAGCTTGGCTTTGATTGCCAGTATTGTATGCTTTATTCTGGTTCGGTGCGTACATACGTATTCATGTAGGTATTGTCATATTCAATGCGAAAAGTTTAAATATATTCCCTAAGTTACTCTATTGTAAGTTGTGCGCCAATTTCTTAATCACATGACCAATTTCCTCACTCTCGATCTCCATTCAGCGATAGATACGTAATTTAGTGTCATATTGACCGAGGACGTCTCAATAGATAATCTTTTATCAGACTATTAAATAATCAGTGGTCACAAACGCCCGTCACGCCGGTCAGTCCGCGCGCGTCGTTACACCCGCACGCGCCAAATGTATCGCCAGTAAAAACTTCGTGGATATCTTCTGACATATTGTCTTCATCGACTTTTTCGAAAACTTTATTTTTATTGGTGTTTCTGATTTAACTGTTAGAAGTGTTACGAGAAAAGCTGTTTTTATCAGCGTTTGTGTTTACTTGGAGTGAATGTCTTAGTGACGTTTGTGAGAAATGCTGGTTTTAAGAATATCGGATCTTGGCAAGCTGATGACCAACGGGGACGTTGCCAAAATGTCACACGAGGTGCGTCTTGTTTATATTTACAAATGTTTCTGTGCATCACGCGTGTCTGAAAATAAATATAGGTGTAAAAATATGAATTGAGATTAATTTATATTATCTAAGATGAAGCGAAATGTTCTAGAAAAGACTTTAAAATATTCCAGGCTTCGGATTTTGTTGGTGCCTTTCATGTGGACATGTTTCTTTTATTTGAATTTTACCACTTTATACAATAATGTTCTTTTGTTTGTCATTGCTTTGAACCGTTCTTGTGGCCTAAACTTTTTAGCAATAGTTCATGTTTTAATTTTTTAAGAATTGTTTCTAAGTAGTTACCTATTATGTTCTTTTAAGTGTGTTATGTTAACGTTGATGTTGTACAGCACAGGGAGGAGTGCAAAAGAACGGGAAGCCTCCTTCTAATATTGGGGCTCAAAAGATGGATAGCAAAAATCATAAAAGGGTCAGTGGTTTATAATTTGGTGATCTACATAAAAGCAGTATGTGAAAGGATGATCACTTCAATAATTTAAAATATTGACAGCATTTAATATAATATTAACAACAACTTTACTGTCTAATTACTCGTGAAGAAATAATTGTCAAACTCTCTAAATTTAACAGTTTTGCAATGGTATGTCAGGTCAGGTCAAATGACATATGTTGCACTGTATTAAAATACTCCTTATGTTTAACCATCATCGACGTTTTTTAAATAACTTCTTATTTTTCTTTCTAGCATATTTCTTTCCACTGTTGGATTGCTACAGTCAATCCTTTGTTTAATAGTAAATAATTATCATTTTAAGATTAAGATATTAATTATGCGATCATAGCTATAAATATAATTGCCTCTTAACGAATATCACTGATGAATACGTCACTAAAACACGCAGTTGTACTGTGGATACAGTTGTTTCTCGTGCGATAATAGCACTTTCCTTAATTTTATTACGTACATGTTCTTCAGAAAGCGTGTCATTACCCTTTGTAATGTTAATAACTTCTCAGATGTCACTCGTTATAAGTTTATTTATTTCATTAACACGAATAGCCTTTGTTTAATTAGATGCTTCATTGTTTTCGGATTTGCCTTTTGTTTCTATGCTATTTTGTTAAGAAAAAGCACGGAAACATATCGTGTCGTGGTCATCGCAGAGAGACTTGCGTCTTGCCTCGTGGTCCGATAACCACTGCCTTATCGGACGACCCCGGCACCAAGCGAGATTATATTTGTGTATTTAACACTATTTTAATAATGCGGATAGGTTCATTTTTATTATTAAAATGATAGCACGTAGAAGTAAACGAACTTGCGAGCTCTGGTTCGACGATAAGATTATTATTATCTATGTTCATTGTAAGTGAAGGAATCGTTAAACAAATATGTAGTTCTATCTATGCTCTGAATTCAGTGACTTAATCATAATTTATGAGCGTAGAACTGAAAACGCGATTAAACTCTAGACGTCGTCTTTCAGTCAACTCAAAAAACTAACTAATTTAGAATTTTCTAGACACTTTTTATGACCATCTGGAGAAATAAATTCGATTAAAATAGTTATGGCTGCTATAAATCATTAACGTCTACCAATCTTTTCTTACCGCATCAATCACATTTATATAGTTTTTTTTAATTAATTTTACGATTGATTGATTAGTGATTATATTATAGTGGATTTTTCGAAAATTATTTATATAAAGAGTATTTATCTTGTCTTATCTTGCTTTGATCGATTGATGGTTCACCAATTCCTTAAAGAGGTCTGTTTATTATCTATTGCAATTAAATTTACTGTCACCGTCTTTGTCAATACAATTTTTATTCTTCCTTAAAGCTAATAGGATTTCATCGTAATACCACTTAGGTTGATCCATTAGCAAATGAATAGGTCGTTGTAGCACTAATCATAAGGTCGACAATTGAGTGACAAGCGACTTCCCGCCCTCAACTAGATAATTCGACGTTACGAACAAGGCACGAGCTAGCGCCGGCGTTTCATGTAATGGTCTTTGTATTGTTTTATGCGCCCTGAAGTCATTTAGCTGTTTCCTTGTATGGATTGCCGTTGTTGTTTTATATTTCCTTAAATTTAACACAATACATTTAATCATCATCATTATCATCGAAATCAGCTGCATCATCAGTTTAAGGTGTCCTGTCACCATCGGTTTGTTTGTCAGAAGAAGTTTCTCTATGGTTCTCACGTCGTCTCTTTGTACGATTTAGGGACGAATTCCTTCACCAAAGTGAAAGATGCAAAAAGTAATGTTTCGATACAGAAATGTAACATCGTTGGTGTAACCACTCAGAGACATTTAATTGATGCCTCAGTTGTTCTATTTTCCAAATTTTTGTATGAATTATCGTCAATAATGATTTAAGTGTAAGTTAGCGTCTCTAAGGCGAGTGTACAGTAGGGGAAATATATTCACGTACCACCTTAAAACCCTATCGCAATGACGCGACGCGTTAAACGCCAGGCTATGTCATACAAATGTCATGCGTATGTCTCTTCGACTAGGTTCTACGTTGGTACGTGTTTCAATTTCCTTGACTGTACATAAAACAAAATATCAAAACAAAATATTAACAATTATCGGTTTATTCCTCACGTAAAAGATTACTCGAGACAATATCGTAAACTAATTACTACTAACTAACTAACTAATAACTAATAACTAGTAACTAATTACTGACTAATTAGAATTCAAACAACTGAACAGGACATTGACCTTCTATAACAAGTTGTTCTGGCAAAAAAAACATCTTAACTTTGAACTTATGACATAACACGACCTATATTTTAATGATAATAACGTGTTACAGTAAATTGCATCATTTACTATTAGAAATCATATGACTCTCGTTAGCAGATAACTTCAGATAGCTATGAGGAATGACGTTTACAACCTGTGTTGAAGGAGTTAACACTTCTAATATTTCATTATTACTACTAGTATGATCTACCTAACTGATTCTGACTACCTAACGGGAGTTCAGCATATTTAGCTGTCGCATTTTGTATGCACATGGTGCCTCTGATGAGTGTACGAGTACTGAAGGAAAATAAATTAAGATTAACATTTCGAAAAACGATAAAATTTATGTGTTCATACCGTTTATTTATTCCCAAAGCGATGCGTCTGCTTCCAATTCAATCGTTCCAGTAGAATCACTCCTTAAAGTTCTCATGAATCTAAGTCTGCACACATTTTATTACCTTTCTCCGCTTTTCTTTTGCTTTGAAAGCACTTGAAGCTGCTTATCCACGAGGTTTATTCAAATACGTATAAACTTGTCGTTTTGCAAAACCTAAAGATTTAAATAAATTTAAGTTGATGAATGTTACTGATTTAATCTGGCATCTAACGGATATGTATAAAATTCAATCGGAGGATAAAAAGGTAGCCCTTTGTAATGTTAGTAAACTTGTTCCTAAATACGAGAGAACCTTAGTTAATTAAGATAAATAGAGAGAAGGGGGGAAACAGGCTGGTTAGTTGAGGGTTGGGTCTGAGGTGAAACTTAGTTGCAGGCCCCATTAGTACCTAACTTAGCTGTGATTTCAATTAAGGTTTAAAGCTTGTGTTAGTTAAAACTAGAATCTAGAGTAACATTCGAACTTTGTTAAGTTACAAACCTACATCAGCATCAGGTGCCGTGAGTAAAAAACACCTTGCCAATGCTTGGCACGCAAAGCGCATTGTTTAAACTTGTGGCTGCCGTTTATTGGGTCACTGTTAATGACTGGGACCGTCACCTTACGCCATTTCGTTATCTTGACAGCTATAGCTTCTAGCACATTTATTCCTATTTTACAGGCACTGGTTCTCGGTTCCGATGGCTTTTAAATTTGTGATTTTTTAGTAATCTTAATTATCTATTTCGTCCATTTTCATTTTATTTAGTATCATGACACTTTTCCATTTCCTTGCAGTTTGTTTTTGTGTTGTGGCTATATATTCTTAATTTTAGTAAAATTAGTTCACTGATAGTACTGAAACTTAGACATGCTTATTCATCTAGTTTGCATTTAGGTATAGCCAGCAACTATCCTCACTCTGCTTTATTAAACCACACTTCATCAAAATAACGTTTCAATTCTGAAAGGCGAAACCACAATAGTAAATTGTGTAGATTGTCTTCAAAGTGTTGGAATTGGGATTGTGGTACTTAACAGCCGTCTCGCGAAGTGATGGATTAGGTGTTGTTCAATTTCAGACGGGATATTAGGTACTCGGGGAAGTATACGAGTTAAACAGTTTGAGTATTCTGGTTGAAACGGGTTGCGAAGTCAATTTATTTGTCTTAAACTCTTTTGGGCGTTACTTTTAAGGGTTCACACAAATTCATTAAACATATATCAGAAGAAACAGAAAGGACAGTATAAAATATATAAAATCATGAGACTTTTGCGAATCGGCACAACTTCCTTCTTCACAATACCAGCCTTGAGCAGCCTTTTAATCATTAATTTAATTAAAGGTTTTAAAGATGCTGAATATTCAAAAATCAGTACACTGTAATATCCTCTTTGATTAATTCTTCATAAACTGCTTGATGTTTTGCTATGGCATCAAAGTAATTACTTGTAGCTTCGTGAACTTTACGACACTAGGGATAGGAATGTCACCCGTCATGCGAAGTCACAAAACAGTGACCTTTCGCCCTTCATAGCTCAAGGGCTCGGAAAACTTACTTACGAGCCTCTATTTCTATTTCACACGATAGCCGTCCGAATTTATTTACATGCCTTAGTGACGTATGTTTTCTACTATATTCTGCGTACTAAATGTTTGAATTTAAACAAACTGGAACAAATTACCTTGCTACTCCGGGAAATCAGTGCTTCGATTTGTCAGTTTATGGTACTAGACATAGTATGAATTCTGAGTATGAGTTTGACATTGACGGATATCTTTACTACTTGACGTTTCGACTCTTTGTATTTCTAGGTATCCAGTACCGCTACCGTGAGTTGCAAATGAAAACATATTACGTTACTATAAGCGATAGCGAGTAAACATGCTCCAATTTGCTAGTGTAAGAGTTAACTACAGTCGATATGGTATTTTTCGATGACATTTGCCAAATTCGTGACGCATGGTGCTACGGCAACAGCTTAAACGTTAAAATGGTGATCACTAGAGCTGATTTACTGTTGGAGTCACACTAACGATGTTTGGTTCAATAAGTGACTGCTAGAAGCGTATAGTTCTCCATACAAATCCTTTACGCAGTCGCTAGCGAACTAGGTACTGCCACTGTCAACTCCTGCTATAGTAGCACGCTAGCGTTTATCGCGCACATAAACGCTTTGGTCCCTCTCGCACACGCGTACTGGTTAGAACGGGATAAATGCTTTGTCATCGATAAAAGCTAGCGTGCTAGGCCCCCTGCTAAGGGTACAAATTCACGTAACAACACGCAAGGAGTTGCTGTTAAAAACACCTTTTATAGAGCGTTACTTTCCCAATAACAATGTATTGGCTTTCTAATCAGCTACTTGACGAATTATTAAAAAGTAAATTTACGATGTTTTCGAAATTTATACAAATACACTGTTTTAGTATTAACATGTAATAGCTAACTACAACTAAAACGTTCCAACACTGTTATATCTTTGTATACTTCCGAAAAATCACTTTATAAAACAGAATTGCGCCAAAATCGTTTTCCAAACAACAATCATCTGACATCTCTATTTTTTTTAATTATTTAGTTTGACGTGTGTCAACCGTCCAGAAACAGACATGACTTCTAGCGAAACTAAATTATATAAGATCAATTATATTATTTCAAATTATTCTTGTAACATTTTTATAGTATCTAACACATGAAACAATAAAAATTAACATTTTTTTTTCTCTTTACTAAATTGTACGACCGTGTAGGATTATTCACTAGTTTTACTGGGGTTTAGCCAAACGATCACATATATTCTCAAGTCGACATAGCTTCTCGAGCATTCCTGTTGCCATGTTTATCCGCCGCTTTTGGCTTGTCGTCCATGTCGCCAAATATTTCGATTATTTATAATCTTTGACGCAAAACGTCGGCTGGATCGTCGCCAGTCTGCGTCCGATACATCTAGTTATTTTCTTAAATTGCGTACGTTGATAACACGGTACGTTGTTGCGTCTACTTTTTTAGCGTCTGCATTCATTTGTTTTTATTATGTTTCGCCCGTTTTCTTTCTGAGCTTTACGTAATCTGTGTACATAATAACTGAAGCGTCAATGAAGATAACGTTAAAAACTTTTCCTTGAATTATCACTTTATTAAAATTTATTTATGATAACTTATTAGAAGTTGTTTTGTACCATTGTTCTCGCAAATAGGATCGTGTGATATCGCGATTATCAAATCGCGAGATCAAATCAGATGCGTAAACCTTACTGTTTTAAGTGTCTGTGTGGCAACTACAGAGGCCGTAACATGACCGGTCAAGTTAGTTTATCTGAGTTTATCTCTGTGTTCCTTTCTTATGACACTAGTTTGACAGAGACGTAGGGATTGATAAGTTAAACCTTGGCCAGGGCTACTGCTACAAAATCAAGAGTCCCTCCTGTTGACTTTTATAATTACAATTTGTTGCTTTTCAAGGCTCAAATAAGAAATCTCATTTAAAATTCACTCTACTTATATTATTTATATACTTAGTATGAACAAAGTAGCTCTCCACCTCTGTCTGTCATGGACTTCGGTCGCTAACTTCTAAACTACTCAACGGATTTTAATACGGTCTGCACTGTCATTTGCGGGTGGTAGGACCTTGTGCAAGGTCCGTCCGGATCGCTACCACCATCTTGCTCGCTAATCCTGCCGCTAAGCAGCAATGCTTGCACTGTTGTGTTCCGGCGTGGAGAGCAAGACAGTCGGTGTAATTACTGGCACAAGAGGTATTCCATCTTAGCCCTCTGGGTTAGCAACGCATCTGCACTCTCTTTGTTGTTGCAGGTGTCTATAGGCGGTGGTGATCACTTACCATCAGGTGACCCACTTGCTTGTTTGCCTTCCTATGTTGTATAAAAAAAAATTAGCGTTTTTTAACGAAGGGTTTTTTATAGTTAAGAAAATAATAGCGATATTAGGCTGGCTTAAGCGGTAATTGATCCTGGGCATTAAATGTAAGCTTTACATTAATAGGCTTTAAGAATTTCCTTTGAAGGATAGAGGATTAAAACGGTCTACAGTAGCCTCTAAATTACCGCGGCTAGTTACAATATTATCGCAGTTTTTAACAAGGAAGTACTTACTGGTTTTTTTAATAAATTAGCAACTCGAAGTTGCCGGGCCGGAGCCTCGACTAAGGTCAAATTAAAACATACTGTCTGTGCGAATATTATTGCGTGAACTATGCAAATTACAT
Source organism: Ditula angustiorana (assembly GCA_963691745.1). NCBI lineage: Eukaryota > Metazoa > Arthropoda > Insecta > Lepidoptera > Tortricidae > Ditula > Ditula angustiorana. The sequence continues at coordinate 1,143,037 of OY829480.1, read as the reverse complement.
CATTGGCGAAAATGTTTGCTTGTCATCGTTACTGAACTGCCTTCCTACGGTTTTTGATTCCTCGTCTTCATTTACCATCCGAGTCCTTAGTGCAAGTTTTCTCTTCAAAAAAACGTTCCGAACGCGTTAGCGTTAACTTCTAAATTGTATGAAAACATTTTGTTGCAAATACGCGCCGCTAGAGGCGCTGTCTTTGCTTCCATAGTAATTGAGAAGTTAACTCCAACGCGTTTGTTGCGTTTAATGGGACAGAAACTTACACTAGACGCTCGGCTGAGATTTGGGCCTAAGGCAAACCCAGTTCCAATAATAATTAAAAAAGCGTTTTTCCTTCATTGACTACCGTGCCTTCGGCGCACTTCGCGAAGCTTCGAGTCGTTTGACGCACCTCTGCACTGGGGCCGCCGCAATAGAGTTGTCGCGCGTGCGCACGAATACGATTTACGGCATACGCTTCTTATACCTTCATGCCGTTTTTATTCGAAGATTTCAGAAGCAAAAGTAAGACCGAAATAACTGAAAGTTTTTTTTATACAACATAGGAACAGAAACGAGCAAGTGGGCCACCTGATGGTAAGTGATCACCACCGCCCTTTCCATAGACACCTGCAACACCAAAGGGATCAGGAAGTTTTTTTTGTTCTAAACACAAAATGGGACTCTCACCATTCATAAGTAAAAGCTTTGGGGTCGGATAACCAGCAAGTACGCTGCACTCAGCAAATGTGGCTTGCGTCAAAAGGACAACATAAAAATTCCATTTACGAAAATACTTCAAAGTTAGAAAAAATGTAACCGCCGCTGTCAGAATTTTAAGTACCGGGCTTTATAAACATGAGTGTTTCTGACTGTTGGAAGGAACAGGGCTAAACATTGTATGTTTCATTTAATGAATAAAGTCGAAACGTTTAATTTTGTTTACTTTGCTATTTTTTGACAGCCGCCACAAGAGCTTAAATTGATGGTTTTCAAAAAGTGGCTTAGATAGAGTAAAAATAAGGATAATTTATTTCATAAAAACGTCTTTTACAAAAACACTTTAACTAGGTAAAAACCTGTGAGGACCAAGCTTAGAATGACTCGAGTTCTGTTTGTTTTAATTAAGTTTAACTCTTAACGGTCTATGGCACAGAGGTCTCTCTTCGAACAAAAATGGCATCTCTGTTTATCGCCTAACTCGTATTGCGACGGCCCCAGTGCAGAGGTCCCGAACGATTTGTTTCGCGAAGTGCGCCACGCCAGACCTCGTAGGCGTGTGTGCGGTCCTACATACTCCTGGCGTTAACACAGGCGACCTGGAAACATTTAAATACCAGCCCATTTCAACGACAACAGTTTCGCAAAACTGCCTCCTATCCCATTTGCTTTTCATGCGTCGTTATCTCCCTCGTGTACATAAAACATTAATGTATGCGAGTATTTTGTGCCGGGAGTTGGGGTCAAACTGCATTGCAGCAACTCCCGGAACGTAAAGGGAATTTTAAAATGGTTTCATACGAGCCAGGAATATGTTTAAGCATTTGCTTATGAACTGTGTAAGAGAAGCTGAGCTTAGAGGCCGTGAATAAAAGTTAAAGTTATAGACAATGTTTTAACAGTTTTTTGATTAGATAAAAACCCGATTGTGTTAAAAATAAGCGAAAAGTTAAAAACTAAGCTCATACCAAAGAAAGTTTGAGCAATGTAGACAGAAACAACTTCAAAGCCTATAAGTATAAATAATTTAAATGTAATGTTATTAGGTATTACAAATAAACAATAATGGCAAGATGATAACTACTCGTATGGTTATGAAAATATTACAAGACATGTTTAGAATAGAATAGAATGGAACAGAACCATTTATTTCAGGCTACATAGGCCCATGGCGCATGGTTTAGCCACCACCAACATACTTTAGCTATTGGTTTCCGTCATTACAAATAATAATCCCGGAAATCGAAATGAAATTGAAAGTTGAGTGCGAACTATTCTACGCATATATTTTAAGGTGACATAATAATGCTTATCGTCAAACAGATCTGAAGATAACCTTCAACTGCATCAAGTCAGGAAAGCGATAGTGCGCTCCATAAATTTGTAGTAAAATTTATCAACGGATCGATAATACTTATAGATTTTCAAGTGATTGAGATAAGTAACTTCAAATGTCATTGTACTCTACGCCTATCAAAACCGAATCGCAATTTGAGTGTCATTTCCTGCAAGCAGATTTAAGATAAATAAATCAGGAAGCGTTTCGAAAATTGGGTTACAGGAAGCACTTATGAATGTCATAAAAGTTTCATACACTACTTCTATATGAAGACTTTTTGATGAATGCTATAGAGCTTCAAAAAACAGCAGTTGATACTAAATTGACATCTTACGATGGACGCTTAGAGCCGTCTATTAATACGCTTCGGTCACCACGGCCTCTCATTGTGTCCCAATCAACGATGCAGAAGATCGGACGATTTAGCACTTTGGGCATCCGCTGCAAACCTCGCCATTATGCTGGCTTCCTCTCACGCCGGATCAACTAGCTTCTTTCGTAACCAATATCGTGTAAAGACCCTGGATCTATTCTAAATTAAGAGTCAAAATACTGTCCAGGTTTTAGAGAACCAACAAGCCACTGATAAAAGGGTTATTTGGCAATTTTGTAGAAGTCTTCCTACAGAATTGCGGCTATTAATTGCAAAAACTAGCTCTTCTCTACTGGAGTCAAATCCACCGAGGCAGTAAACAAAAGATCGGAGCGTGTCGTTCCCCATATATTCAGTCATTAAGTAACAAAGTCCTCTACGCCCCGTCTCGGAAATTCTCGCACGGCCACTTTTCTAATGTGTGTTTTCGTTTGTATTCCAGCATGAGATCACGGCGGGTGTGCGGTGTCCGCATGGAAGCCCGGCGGACTGGTGACCCCGCGCAGTTTCGCCGCGCCCTGTCGGTATGGACGCGCCCGTGTCGCCGCCCGCGGACCGCACGGACAGTGGGCCGCTCCAAGGATCAGCCCGCGAAACCGTCAACCCGAGCCCGCCCGCGGAGGCCTTAGATCCAGAGACTCTGCGGCCCGCGCCGCGCGCGCTCCCCTCTATCCCCGAAAGCGAACCGCTGCTCCGCGAACCGCTCAGTGTCAGTGAAAATGTCGCGCGGAAAGCTAACGGGCGGTCGCTGCACGTGCAGTTCGACGCGCAGTCGCCGCCGGCGCCCGTGTCGCTCAGCGGCTCCAGCTCGGGCTCCAGCTCGTCGGACGACGAGGAGCTGTCGCTGGCCGAGGCGCGGCCGCCCGACGGCGGCTGGGGCTGGGTCGTCGTGTTCGCCTCCTTCATGGTCAACCTCATCGCCGACGGCATCACCTTCAGCTTCGGAGTGTTCTACCCCCACTTCCTGGAGTACTTCGGCGAGGGCAAGGGCAAGACCGCCTGGATCGCCGGCATCTTCATGGCGATGCCTCTGCTGTCCGGTCCGATTGCCAGCTTTTTGACGGATCGCTACGGCTGTCGGCGGATGACGATTTTCGGCTCGATACTAGCAGCTATCGGATTCGTGATTTCCGCTTTTGTTGACAATATGGAGACGTTATTCCTGACTTTCGGCATCATGGCCGGGTTCGGACTGAGCTTGTGCTATGTGGCGGCGGTTGTGATTGTCGCCTACTACTTCGAGAAGAAGCGATCGCTGGCGACCGGCATTTCGGTGTGCGGAAGCGGCATCGGCACCTTTATATTCGCGCCGCTGACCTACGTATTGCTAGACGAGTACGGTTGGCGAGGGACGACATTAATATTAGCCGGATTTTTCCTAAACATGGCCGTTTGCGGCCTGCTCTTCAGAGATCTTCCATGGACGACGACGATGAATGAAGAAAAAGCGAAAGAGAGAAAACGGAGACGCGAGCGGAAGCGGAATAAGCGCTACGGATCGTCCGCCGATAGTTTCTCGGATAGCAAAAGCAGCGCCGCGGGATCTGCGAAGATTCCACAAACTACAGACGTCGAAGCTGTGGCTTCACCGATCGTACCCCAGTTTAGCTCTCTGGTGGACTTACCAACATTTATGACAGGAGGCGAGAGCGTGTCTCTAGAAGTATTTGAAATGATGTCTAACAAGGGTCGCGCTTATGCTATTTTAGCGCACAACTACCCTGGAGTTATGCTTCCTTCTAGAAGCTTTAGCGACAGTGGGAGACTGCACGAACAATCTACTCCTCGGGCAGTGATGTCGCCGGATACTACCTCACCCGGTCCCTTATCGCCGACGGTGCCTCCAGAAAACCGTGCACCTTTAGGGGACAAGACCGCTTTATCCTTGTGGTTGAAAAGACAAGCTGCTTCAGGGAACGCCGCTGGGGTGAAGAAGCCTCCAGCTTTCCTGAAAGACTTGCGGGTGCATCGACACTCGCTCACTTACAGAGGAGCCATGTTAAACATCAACAGATACCGCCTGCGAGCATCCTCGTGTCCTAACATCTTCAGAAATTCCATGACCACCATTGCCAAAGAAAAGGTGAGTGTTTATTTTTAATTTTTCGACGATTGAAACAGGAATATAATTAAATTCTTTAAACCTTCGATTGCTCTAGTGATCTTTTTTCACAACAGTTAAGCTTTGCCAGCTTGACGAAAGATCTTTGTGAAATATTTGCTTTAAGATTGGATTCACGAAGAACTTTTACGGCAAATCGAAAAGTATAAGCCAAACGTCGTGATCAATAAACTGGAACAAATTACCTTGCTACTCCGCGAAACCAGTGCCGGGCTCGTGCAAAATAGCTGCGTCTGTGCGACACATATATGTTCATGCAAAAACCCACCCTCCTCCGCTTCCACACGAAACAACATATATCACACAGACTCAACTACACACCACCACCACTAAACACTAAAACTACACGATCGACGCGCGTTTCGCCTCTACACAGACGCGGCTATTTTGCACGAGCCCGGCACTGGTTTCGCGGAGTAGCAAGGTAATTTGTTCCAGTTTGTTGATATGGACCTCCGCAAAGTAACGCCTGAATCTATTAATTATTTAAACGTCGTGATAGTTGGCGGAACATGATGACTGCTGCTGACAGCTGTCAGAGGCAGATATTGACACCCTCAGTGGCAGTGGACTAAATCTTGACTAAATAAGGAATTATTTCGCGTACTCGATCCCGCGAAGGATAACTTTAGCAAAAAGTTTCGCAGGGATCTTTTGTCTGTAGTTCTAGTTGCACAAAACTTGTAAAAATAATCCTATTTTCTGGCGGTGGTCGGGTAAGTTCAACTGCTTATAGCAGAAAAGGATAAAAATCTATCAAAAACTTAATTATACCTATTTTAAATTATGGAATTTATTTGAGTTAAGGAGGTGCTACGTAATTATTTCACACATTTTCATTGAAAACTTGTCAAATATCAAATATTGGAACGTCTAATTTTCTACATTAGTGCATATGCACTTGCGATAGATGCGTGCCAGTGTTATTATCTATAAGTTAAATCTTTACATAATTACATAATGTATTATTTGAATACTACGTCAAAATAAAACGAGCATAGAGCTCGGTTGATCATAACCAATTACTGTCGCTTATAACAGTTATAACACTGTGGACCGTGTCTGAAATTAATTATACTTGTATTTTGAATTTAAATTTGAATAAACTTTTGCGACACCAGAACTGTGACAAGCTTATCTCCGACCCAGCAAAAATCTTTCAACGCCCATTTTAGCGACAATATCGCGTACATAATCACTTCTTTCGCTTCCAGCTGCAGTGGTACGCCGGCCTCTGGGACTTCTGGGACCTCGCTGTCGACATGCTGGACTTTTCTCACTTCCGGAACCCGGCTTTCCTGCTCTTTGCCATATCCAACTTCCTGCTATACATGTGGTACGATGTGCCGTATGTGTACATAGCGGATAGCGGCATGAACATGGGATTTAACGAGTCGCAGTCGTCCATGCTGATCTCTATTATCGGAATTTTGAACATGTTTGGAGAGGTAAGTTATTTGCTTTTATTTTATGTACCGAATTCAGGGGGTTCCACTCCGTACGGACTGTGCGCTCGGCCACCTTGCCTACAGCGTAGGCACATCGCAGTAGGTTGTCGGCTTGCCCGCGCCCGCTCGTTCTTCCTCGCTGTGTCAGTATAATTGAAAACGAACGCAGCGCAACCCTAACGTGTCGCGGGGGTTGCGGGGGGAAGGCGGAGGCGGCGCGTTTTTTTTGACGCGAGCCGCGTAGCGAATGTGTATGAAGTAATACGGACGTTTTGTGCGTGTCGATAAAATTGGAATTCGTTTAATCGCTGTCGAAAAAGAGAAGTTTCTGTGCGTTAAATAAGTGCTTGGTTAATATATCCAATAGATTTCTCTGATGCCGCCGGTGTTTACCAACTCTACGTATACAAACAGATATGGTATTATAGATATCTGTTAGATATATTATGATATCGGGTACTTATTAGGGAGTTAAACAGGTAAACAGGGTGAAACAGTGCGTAAGTATTTTAATGCGTTATGTATGAATTTGAGTCATAAATTGTTTGATTAATTACGTGAATAAATTAAAAAGCAAATTGATTTGAACTTGCCGATTTTCACGCGTATTTATGACGTCTCTCAGGACTTTAATGAGGTGATAACATTTGTTTGTTTACGGTCGAAAAATTGAGGTAAATAAACTGTGTTATCGCGTTAAAGTCCCGATAGACGTCATAAATAAAAAGCAAATGTCAAAATTTTAGAATTTTTTATTGTAACGTCAAACGGGACTTTAATACGATAAAATCATTGCCTAAACCTCGTATAGGCCGTAGTCTACTGCGCTGCAACACAGTCGAAACGTCGAGGAAAATTAACAATGTTTTTCACGTTAAAGTCCCGTTCGACGATACAAATGTGTGTCAAAATCGCAAAATGTCAACATTTTCATAGTTTTGTATTAATTAAATGTTATGCAAAAGTAACATTAAGTTAAACTCTTAAGGTTTCACATCCACGACTAGACGACATGACAGCTATTACCGGCGATAAGTATAGCCATCATACTTTATCTAAAGTCACTAAACAAAGCAATTATCTCGAGTGGTAAATTGTTAACTTGACCCATTTCAATCTGTCGCGACGCGATATGCCGTGATAAGGAGCAGTGATAAAGTTTCGACAGTTGTTATGTGGCTGCACAGAATAAATAATAGTACTAACGTACAGAAACTTCTCTTTTACGACCGCGATTAAACGAATTCCAACTTGTGAATAAACGCTCAAAAGGTTCGGATTACTTCATACACCATGCGCCAGGCGGCGCGAGTCAAAAGCTCCCGGCGACACGCTAGGGTTGCGCGGCATTCGTTTTCAATTACACTTGACACGACGGGGGAGAGCGAGCGAGCGCGCGGCACGCGACAGGTGACAGTGATAATGCGTTATACATTCCCTGCCCACTAGGATGTTAAATCTGTAAGTCTGTAGCGTTACCTGACGGCACAGTAATGTACGGCGAATTGTCACTGTCACCTGTCGCCTGGCGCGTTTATGAAATTGGGCCCTGGATGTCCAGCTCTGTAGCAGCAGCGCCCCCGCCGGCTGGAATTACGTTAGTTATTTTTTTATTCGAGTCAAATCGTTTTTTTTCCGACTTGGCATATCTGTAAGTGAATCCCAAACTGGTCTCTATCGACCCCAAATGGATCTAGCATGACCGGCCCATGTTCAACTTAATTTAAGTCTCAAAGTAGTGTCGTAAGAAAGAGCATGTAGGGATAAACTCCGATAGACTGAATTTGGGCGGCCATAGTAAGGCCACTGGGGTCGATTTTAACTTCAAAAGTCAGCAAAAAATTGGGGATCCATAAGATGTAAGGGGTCTTTATACTTTTTTCCGGCGACACATACGTCAATGACTCGTGATACTCTCATATCGAACTTCTTGGAAAAAATTAAAAGTATTTTTTCCTTGTTTCCGTCATTCACAAGGTTATGTTTAAATATGTATTTTAGTTAAATTGCTATTATATTTATCTTTACATAATGTAAAGTCGCGATCCGTTCCTGTCTGTTTTAAACTCTTATAGTGTATGTTCGTCCGCCTTCTCCTTCTAAACCACGCAACGGATTTTGATACGATTTTCACTGTCATTTAGATTTTTTTATGGAAGGTTTTTATGTACGTCACATTCTAATTGTACGCGAGCGAAGCCAGGACATGTCGCTAGTAGTATTAGAAATGCTAATCACTCAAAATACTGAAATTTGCATACACAGTCACCCAATCTTTTATGATCGTGAGAATTAATTGCACCGAATTGATGATAAGTCTAAATGCGTATAAACATGTTTATATAACTATTTCGTCCCATACTAAATCGCACTGTTTAACGACGTCTACCAGACAAGTTGCATCACATAAACGCGTGCGCATGTGCCGGCTTATCTGATAACGATTTCCTACTCGTTATGTGCTCAGTATTACGTGCCTAAAGCCCTTTGGTTGTTCTTGATAGCCTTAAGACGATGATTTATACACTTGCCAGAATTTGCTTTTTGTTCTGCAGGAAAAGATTCTACCAGCAAAACCTAACCTATGCCGACAGAGTTATTTTTCTGCTGGGGTTAAAAAATCGTCCCTTTTGACCAAAAAGTATGATATGTATGTATGTACCTATGTAAATTCTTTATTGTACAAAAAACATAAATTAAAAAAAGAGATACAGTGATGTACAAAGGCGAACTTATCCCTTTGATATTTTATCGAATTTTCTGTCCCAGGATGAAACCATACCCATATGTAATGCAAATTATACCTAAGTACATGTTGCCAACTATTTTACTTCAGTTAAGGCATTGGACCGCGTTATATAAAAACAGTCTTGATACGAGTATTCTTCATATGACATGGTTGGTTTCAACATACCGCGGTCGATTTTTTTGTTCATTTTTGATCAAACTATAAATTGCTCTCCCAATACTAAATTTTGCCAGGAGTTGACTCATTAACTCACAGCAAACAAAGCTATTTTCTATAACGAACGCGTATCTTTAATCTAAATCTGTTGTCGTTTGATTTTCTTTATTATAATGAATAATTGAAGGCACGTTGCCACAGTGGGAACGTGTTCAGAGCACTCAGACGATACCGTCCGATTCGTGTTGAAGTCCTATTGGTCCGAGCAATACGAATAGGCATCCTAATATGTTTGGTCCGAGTGGGTTCATGTTGGACTACCATGCTTTAATTTCAAACATGCAGGTTGATCTCACCAAAACCTTATCGTTTTCAGATCCTGCTAGGCTGGGTGGGTGATTGGGAGTCCGTCAATCCCAGCATCGTGTACGCAGCTTGCATGGTGCTCTGCGGATTCGTCACTTTCCTAATGCCGTTGCTCAAGACTTACCTCGGACTGGGTAAGTGCAAACAGACCATTGGTCTCCATCTGATGAATCTGTCACGGGCCTCTGACGGTATAGTTACGCTACTGGAAGTATTGAAACATACTCGTTGAATGTTGCTAATCCAGCCGCTAAGCAGCAGTGCTTGCACTGTTGTGTTCCGGCGTGGAGAGCAAGATAGCCGGCATAATTACTGGCACAAGAGGTATTTCATCTTAGCCCTCTTGGTTGGCAACGCATCTGCAATCTCTTTGGTGTTGCGTGTGTCTATAGGCGGTGGTGATCACTTACCATCAGGTGACCCACTTGTTTGTTTTCCTTCCTGTTTCATAAAAAAATGCCTTTTGTATTGGAACTCTTGGAATTATTGATGGATCGCATTCGATATGTGGAAATCAAAAAGAATGGTTTAGATGAGGCTACTTGTTATAATGAGGTATTTATAAGGAACAGTTGCCGCAAGGTTCAGTGCTAGGATCTTTACTGTTCCTTGTAAATGTAACGTGTTACGAGATACAATTATAAAATTATGTTAGACGTGTTACGATGCGCCTGCGCGCCGCCAGCCTGGCTCGGCGCTTATGCGGTAGCCCTAACACCATCCTGACCATGGTCGTGAGCTAGGACGACCGTCCGCACATTCAGCATCGTCGAGCAGTCCATAACTCCGCCAACAGATGCTAAATGTTGCAGTATTTATAATAAGTGTAGTCAATTCACGTTTTTTGTTTACTAACATAGCGTGTAAGATCATCGTTACTCACCCAATATGGATCCAGGTCCGAATTTAAAGATTTTTGTTTTATTTATTTATCTGTAATGGTGATCGAGTGCTCAAAGTGTTCGTTGCGCCGGCAGCGTCGGCGGCGGGACTGTTCGGCGCGTTCATCGCGGCCAACTACTCGCTGACGTCCATCATCCTGGTGGAGCAGATCACGCTGGAGAAGTTCACCAACGCCTACGGCCTGCTGCTGCTCATGCAGGGCGTCGCCAACCTCATCGGGCCGCCGCTCGCAGGTGCGCCCTACATAGCACGCGCGGGGCTCCCGGGGGTCTAGGTCGACTGCTGATCCTTTTTCTGACCAGTCCTGACTGGACTTCGACTATGTGATCCCCCTTCCTGACTCAAAGGCTGGGCCCGTTCTTGTTTACACCACATACGCTCTTATTTGGTTCTCTGCCTGGATAGCTTTTTGTTTTCCGTACGAAACGCAGTTGCCTAAACGAAGCATTGCTCTGCGTTAAAAAAGAAATACTTAAAACCAGCCATGCACTGTTCTTGTACCTTGGACTTATACGCAAAGTGTACGTTACATATACAGTGTGTTATACATTTGATAGTTCGTTAAAACCTTCTTATTGAAGAGTTAATGCTTTAACACTTTTTTTGTTGTTTAAGATCACCTTACAACTCTTTGACTTTAGTTGGTGTGTGTAATGTTAACTATTCATTTTAATTTGTGTTTATAAAAAACTATAGGTCTGTTTATGTAATTCCTAGCATTGTCTTAAATACCGTAGTACTCGTAATTTGTAAAATTGTTTGCCTCCAATTAAACTCACCAGCTCTTTCCACCTTCCAGGTTGGGTGTACGACATCACAGACTCCTACGACCTATCCTTCTACATGGCGGGAGTCTTCATCGGTATCTCAGGGATAGTTCTCCTGATCCTACCTATCTACAGCCGTGCCAGAAAATACAACCAGATGCGAAAGAAGCCGGAACCGCCGCAAGAAAACGGCGCTGTGAAACAAAACGGGAAGCTCGTTGTGTAAAGGTGTGAGGAAAGAGTTAAATGAGAAAATGTGTTAGATACTAAAGAAACAATGATTATCAATCTATGAAGATGACAAGTACGAGTATACCTCTAGTTTGCAGGAACCGCTGAGGTAGAAGACGCATGTGTGATTTAGATATTAAGATTTGATGTGAACGAGAATATAGTAAGCAAGTGAGATACCCTGTATAAACAACGAGATAGAATAAAAAAATATGTTATAATTATAGAAGAAACAGCGAAAATACAATTTCTGGAAGCTTAATGCAGTTTTATGCGAGAGATATTCTGAATATACTCCAGCAATGAGGCGGAAAAGAGAGAGAAAATTAGAACATCAAACCAGAATAGCAAGCTTACAACAAAATGGTGCCTGAACCAGGATCTTAAAGCAATAATAGACACGAGAAATAAATTTAAGAGTCATTTACGTGAGAACTTTACCGACTTCGAAATAGTGCTAATTAATGTGTTTTGAGTGTTATAATCGAACAGTATCTACCTCGTCGGTGTCTTGAAGTTGATGTGAAATTATATTAAAAAGTGATAGTTAATAAAGTGTTGACGGACAAAGTGCAGAAATCCGAAGAAATTGTAATATTGGCAGGTATGGCACATTGATAATTATGACTTTTTAATCGTTTAACCACATTCAAGTTTATGTTTATAAGCCTTGAGCCAAAATAAACTTGCCAAAGGGTTAAAAGGTGAAAAAATATCTTTAGTCTGTGTTTATTTGACGACGCTTTTGCTCAAAGCAAGTGGCTAAAATCATAATGAGAGAGGCTAATGAAATGCGAATTATGCTCACAACTGTATTCCTGGACAGAAGATAAACGTGGCTAGTTTATATTTGTGGTGAAAGCACCAAGTATTTCAAAGAAAACCAAGATTTTTCATCTATGCCAATATGGCGCTTGCAAATGAACGCAAAATTGTACTTGAAAGTTTTGCAAAGACCAGTTTTAACACAAAAGTTGTGAGTATATGCTGTACCTAGAATACCAATCGTGAAACGTTGGAACATACACAGTATAACAAATTTTTCACTATACTTTTGTCTTGTATCTGCGCATTTGCTGTTTATTATACTTTAGTGACTATTTGTCATAGAAAATCGTGACTAAGAAATTAAGCTAATTTCCCCGAGACTTTGGCTACGTTCTGTTTTTGCTGTAATATTTACTGCGTTTTTAATTTAACTGTCTAGCAATGCAGTTGTGGTCATATTTCTCATTAAATTTTGATTGATGAATTCGTATATTCAAGTAAAAAGTAGAAACGGGAAGAGTTATGTGTGAGGATAATGTTTATTATAATGGAAATAAAGTATAAGGTTGTCTATCACAAGTTCAAAACTACATTTGCCCAATGCGATTTATTTTGCTAAAAATTTTTTTTTAGCAATGTTGTAAATCCTAATCTACAAATTGGGATAAATTATCTTGCTTCTCCGCGAAACCACAACCGCAACCGTAGTTTCGCAGAGAAGCAAGGTAATTTGTTCCAATTTGTTGATATGGATCTCTGCAAAGTAATCCCTTAATCTGTTAATTATTTGAACCTAACTTATTGGGTTCTGTATGTATGAAAATCTTTTAAAAAATCGAAAAGGGTTTATGGTTTCGTCATAAATGGGTTTTTGGCAAAATGGGTTTTATGAAAATCAGGTTTACGTTGTAATTTTGCAGTATTTATGCTAGATGCCGCTATTACTTGCAAATGTTTTTTTGCCACCATTTGTCTGTCGGTCGTCCTTAACTGGATAAGAAATACCAACTTACTGTTACTATCAAAGTAACCTAATAAATGTTTTAATGCTTAGCAATAAATTGAAGACAATTATAATAGCTATCCCGTTTTGTAATCTGTTGACGAGTAGCTAGAAACCGAAATGGTTGTTTATACATCCTTGCTTAGTTGACCCTCAGAGTTGACCAATTAAATGTTAATGACGTGCATATAAATTGTGACACTGTTTACCAATCGTTATGACATTTTGGTTATAATTGTGAGTGTTGGATAAATTATAGAAGATAATGTCGTAAGAACATGTTCGTGGAGTCGGATCGGAGCAAAGTTGCTGTCAATTAATACAACTGTTAATTTAAAACAAAACCTAAATGTATGTGAAAAAGATGAATTATATTATCTTTTAACTTGCATTGGCTTGACTTTTTTTTATTCTTCTCTCTATTCTCGTTGAAAATTGAATTTTCTAGAGCTACTCTGCTCCTTTCAAGAACTTTACAAGTTAACGAATAGGAACAAATAACCTTGCTACTCCGCGAAACCAGACGTAGCGGGTTTACACGTGCACGGCACTGGTTTCGCGGAGTAGCAAGGTAATTTGTTCCATTTAGTTGATATGGACCTCCGCAAAGTAACGTCTGAATCTATTAATTACTCGATGAGTCGTCAATAAACATTTATTTCATTACAGCATATTCAAGGCAAGAATCGTACATTTACAGATGTTCTCAATAACAGATCTTAAAGTTGACTTGAGCAATAAGAGATTCCAAATTAGATTATAAAAGTAGACTTTGCGTTTGGTGATGATATGTAGACGACCCATTTGACTATTTTGGCTAAAAAAAACTAGAATATTATTTGGTTAAGACAAATTCCATAGAAAAGGAAAACTAGGATAACTGTAACTGAAGCATAAATTGCTAAAATGTATCTAATGTTATATTGTATTATAAATATAGGAGTGCCTACTGCGTGACATTTAAAATTAAAGGTAGGGTAGTTAAAAATTACAGGATTTTTGGATTTCCGGAAAGTAAATTATGTACCTAGGATAGTAGTTTAAAAGTTTATAAATGCCATGCAGTGGACATAAATTTGACTATGATAATCGAACATTTTCGATATTTAAGACTATAATATCGTGATATTCATGATATTTATTAGATAGTCGCATACAATAATTTATTATTCAAATCGTAATCTTATTAACTTGGGATCTTAGAGGCCGGTGGTGATCTTAGTTAAAAAATATATAAAATGCACTGCCACGGACGTAAAATATCAAGACAATCTTAATAAAATGCAATAAATAACCTTTTCAGATCATTCGATTTTAACACTATAGTGTACCTTTAAAGCTTTCAACAGCATGCAATAGTTTTCTACCACCAGTTGAATTGTCAGGTAACTGCAGTACATTAAGTATATTTAGAGATCTGATATTTCATTGGTCTGGTTTTCCACCCAGCAAGCAGAATCATAAGACAAAGAATAAAGACAAAATTGTAACTTAGAATTTTATTATTACGGTTACCGGATTTTTCACTAGATAATATACTGTTTCTTTATTTACCTCGACGTGATCACGAGCAGAAGCAGCCGAAATGTCGAGGTAATTAAATATATAGTGTAATATCGCGTTAAAGTCCCTTTAAACGTAATAATTATGTGTGAAAATCGCGAAAGTTTAAAACAATTTAGAATTTTCTTGTACTATTCCTTCCTGATAAAAGAATACTTCGATTAACAACCAGTTCATATTCTTCAGCCAACGTCCAAACTATTAAAAATTACTAAGAATCTTGACCCTAAGAAACTTCTAATATAAATAAAGCAGCCTTTCGAATGCTATTTTAACTCACATTAAAAAAATATTTTAAATTGGGATTGGAATTTCCAAATAGATTTATACATGTAATTCTCTTAGGATTTAAACTTAGCGAACTACAATCACCAAAGACTGCCTCACTTTTTGAAATCAGTGAATAAAGATCTTCCCATACATATAGTGTTAGATTATTGGGTGAGAAATATCACAGATTACAATTCTACACGGTAAGTCTGGACTAAATCTAAGTTTATAAACTTCTTTTGACTAACTCACGATTTGAACCCTTCATTTTAAAGTGAACGTCTCAGTGACATGAACGCGACGCAATCTGTTGAGTAAAGTAGGTTTAGTGAGGGTCTATGAGAGGTTTTGTTTCTAAAAGTTTGTTAGAAAGAGACCCAATAATAGATGCAGAGAATTCTGTAATTCCACCACTTTAGCCTTGCTGAATTGTAATTTGTTGATCGGGGAATGGTATTAAAGAAATTTTGCCATTCCATTTTGGCGAAAGAATCCTAAAAGCGTTTCGATTTTGGAGTAGAGTATTTAGAATTGAGAATTGTGGTGCGTTCGGGTGTAAAACTTAGGCATTTCTAGAAAAGGTTTCACTTTAACCCACATACTTCTGTATTAACTAATAATTGACGGTAGATTCTAAAGAAATACCGTACGTTTTTGATATAATTTGGTAAGGTTTTTTAAGCAGGCCTCGATAATTACCAATAAAGTCAACCGAACGCATCTTAGACGATTAATCGAAATATAATCAATAAGAATAATTCTTGAAAAATCAATTACCAAAAAATTATGCTTTGTTTAATTCTTCCGTAGAATTAGCTATTTTATGATATAATAGAATTACTTTTTGCGAATAATAAGTAATATAAATCACTTTGTTTAAAAGGAATCATTGTATCCGAGAATAGATACCAGATATTGCACATTTTCTTATCATGACGTATAAAAAATGTTATTTGTGATATTTGTAGAGGTTAGTTTCTTAGTAATAAATCAATAAGAGAATGCTATTCATATATTCTTACATGAAATCGCGAGATGAATGCTGTTCATTGCGTCATGCTAGGATTTTTTCGACAATTTCCTATAATTTGTTTAATTACATTACATTAAGTGGTAATGAGAATAAAAAAATCATAACTGAGACTGATTCTTGTATTCAATTATGCATTCTTAAAGAAGTCTGAATATTCAAAATGATTAGAAAAGAACCTGATGACAGGATTGATTTTTTTTCTAAGCAGAAGAATTAATAATTATAGAAGATGCAATTGTTCCTTCAATATTAATGATGAATTCTCAGTTAGTCCCTTTAGAGTCTGTATTCTGATAATTAATTGAAGATACTGTGTTAAAACTTGTATCGGCGCAGTATTTTGAGTTCGTTAGCCAATTTCCATCTTCATTTGTTTCTTTTACAATTTTGGTAACACGTCTATTTGAATTCTACACTAATGCAAGTCGTAAATCCAGCATGACGAACGGTGAACTAAAAACTTCAAATAGAAACTTAGCCGATACGAACATATGGTTAACAGTCATACATTGTCACTTCATCGAAGGAATTGTAGATCATGTGAATCTGATATTAGGTTAAGCGCACACAGACAATTTTGCGTCTGACGAGAGACTTACTAGAGATGTTTGAAATCTTTCTCCACTCATTTTATTTCATTGGAAGTGTTTGGCATGGAAAGGTCCGATTATAGTTTCTTATTCCTTGTGATGTATGATAAAAGTGGGATTCCCTCTTTTGCCCTTTTACGGCGCTAAAACCTTTTGCCCTAGGCTAGAGCCTAATTAGCCTGAGGGTAAATCAGGCCCTGGATCTCTTAGGGTGGGCCGAAGGCTTAAAGCTACCCAAAAAGCTATGCTCAGAGATTCACTGCAAGGTCTAATCAGGAATGAGGAGATCCACAGAAGAATCAATTCTAATTGCGAACCTTAAGTGGCAGTGAACTGATGGCCGTTGGGGCGAAAAGTTTCTGGAGAAAAGGTATGGAGACGGCAGACCGGAAGACGAAGTGTGGGCTTCCACAAGGTGGACCGGCGGTCTGGTGAAGTTTATGGGAGCTGAATGCAGGAAGAGGATAATTGATCCCTCCTTGTGTCAGCCTCAGCGCTGGATCTATGTTCGTGAATCTTAGGGGAGGTCTAAAGGTCCAGTGGACACCTTTGGGGCTAATATTAAGATGGAAAGCCTTGGTGGGTTTCTGCCTTAGTTCAAAAACTCATGTTACTAACAAGATCCTATAGTCGCGCCTTTCGAAGACATGCTTCCTGAGTTATGTTTTTGTAAAAAGCTTGTTCTGATCGTTTGTGATTCCGCTATTAAACGATGGTTTTGTAAGACACTGCAATTGAATTGAAACCTAATAACAACTACATAGTGCATATTATATCTCTGTGGAAAAATGACAACTCTGTTCCGACTTTAATGCTCACTTGTGTGTCTTTGACTGTACAGCCAGCCTCGGAAGTAGCTAAAGACTTAAGAACCTTGCCGTAGTAACGTATAAAATGAGAGTTGTCCAAATTTGTCACATTACTGACAGCGACAAGGTACTAAGATGGTCAGCTACTTCCAAAGCTGGCTACAACGATCCGCGCGTTGTTTATAGAAACGCGGTATTACAATGGTCACTTACGAGCCTTAGAAGGTAAGAGAAATAAAATAATAAGCAAACCTACTGTAACTTGTAGTGATAGTCATTCCTCAGCTTCAGAGGCTAAAACTGTTTACGGAGAAAGCTAACTTATGATGCCCGTAGCACGCAAGCAAGAAGATTAAACGGGAACAAATTACCTTGCTACTCCGCGAAACCAGATCCTAAACGAAAAAGCGCGGCGCAAGGTACGAGTAATTTGTTCCAGTTTGTTGGTATGGACCTCCGCAAAGTACCGCCCGAATCAAGAAAGTGATTGTTAAAAACGGGCTAACAAATGTATTAGCAATGCGTTGCACTCTGTTAATGTGTGTTCCTTAGTAAAATTATTTTTTGCATTTACTTGTGTTGTTTTATTTGAACAGATATTGTAACCCGTTCCCATTGATATTTATAGGTGCCCGTTTCCAACGTTCCAAAACATTGAGAATGTTAGCAAAGTAAACTACCTATGTCCTATTGACTGACAACGCACAACCAAACCGCTGAAGATAGAACCATATAAATTGGAGTATGACAGCTGGGGTAGAGAAGCGTAGAGGAGTGTGAACCCACCGCTCTCCATACAAACGGCGATAACGTTTTCCACCATCTAAACCTAACCTATAGCCATGATTTTTTTGTATGTTGTCATTATGCTCTAGAACTAGGTTTGTATGTTTTGATTTTTATAATATTCTTAATAGTTTCAAAAATATTTACGCTTTTTTGTTTTGTATGAAACTCTTAAAATGCAAATATTTGCAAATCTATGAAGAATATTTAAAAAAACAAAACATACAAACCTAATTCTAAGGCATAATGACAACATACCAAAAAAAAAAACATTGCCATAGGTTAAGGTTTAGAGGGTGGAAAACGTTATCGCAGTTTGTATGGGGAGCGCTTTTTGGGGCTGGGTTCACACTCCTCTTAAGAAAAGTATGAGAACCACAGTAATGCGTAGGAAGTCGTGAGGGAAACCTTTAGTATTAACTGGAGCTCCCTTTGGCATGCTAAGCAATATTTCCCTTGCTGAGCTCTTCTGGTTGATCGGCTTCTCTCTGGTTGTAAAAAACTGTAAACGCTGTAAAAGATGTCTGAGGCTACCAGCGCAAGTTCATTCGACAAAAATCTATTGTCAACTACGAGTAGTGCTGTGACTTAATTTCGAACTTAAAAGTAGGTACTATTTTGTAAATTAACTTAGTAAACTATTTTTTTCAAGTCTCTTAAAAGTAACCAAAACGGCTAGCACGCGTGCTCTTTTTTCGCTTAGTCGCTCAATGTGTTTCTCTTCTGCTGGGCTAGATATAAAGAGATACACGGAGCGTCAAAGTTAGTCATGGTGGGTCCTGCTAGCCATCCGGGGTAAGATCATTTCACTGCAAAGCATTGGAAGAACAAAAACTTCGGCGTCGTTGAAGACACTCATCACTATTAGATATACCTGTCCGTTCATACTTCATACGTACTTCAATCAATCAATCAGTTTTTGTATCATAGCGCTATCGGTTATCTCGATGCACACGCAGTTGTCTTATCATGTAGGTATCTAAGCAAAATTGTAACCTATAGTACCTACCTATTTTATATAATATTGTATAACCTACTTTTAAAATATTTTGATGGAAAAAACTGAAGTTTTAGGTTATAGGTAATGTTATTTAATAGGCAAGACAAGACAAGCATGGGTGAAAGTGGTTTAGGTATGAAATAATGTTAATTAAGCGACTGCTGTAAATTGTGTTGTGTAATTTTACTTTTTTTTGCTAACCTTTGTCCGCAGTCAACTTTTAGGGTTATCAGGTTATAACGGTTGTAAGAGGCCATAAGTCAAACTTTGCATCTTCGCGCGTCATAACTTATTCATCAAACTCAAAGGAAAATAATCTCATTAAAGATTCATGTATAATTCAAACGTGTTTATTAAACAGTCCTTATTGCTATACTTTTTCAAGCTTAAAATTTCAATTAAGAGACGAGAATATTCAAATCGCGGGCTTAGAACGTTGTAAATTGGAGAAGCTCTATAGACAGCCATCTTTGTTTTTGTACCATCGACCCCCGGCGGTCGTGGCGCTCGTTACGCTTAACGGTTCTCCCGAAACGTTGTATTTTGCAGCACTTACGTTTATTACACCTCGTAGCTGATTGTACGCGAGGTACAAAATTAAACAAATAGCGATCTAAACAGCTGAAAGGCGCGCGAGAGACGAAATAATTTATTTTAATTGCAATTTGCCTTTATATATATTTGCTTTGGTGGGTATCTCGAGCAATTAGATTTAATCGAATTTTAAATGAGGTCGTATGTAAGCATACATAGGTGTAATTAAGACATAATCTGCGTTAAGGTAAAGTCAACTTAAAGGATATTGCAGACCTATTAGGTAAAGTAGCAATGAAAGTTGTTTACCCTCACTTTTATAAGATGTTTACCAAGGGACCTACCCACGACGGTTCGTTCCAATTTAATGCTATGACTTCACTTCACCCCTTGTTTATGGCTACTGGCCTAATCTCACCAGGTATCTCACCTGCAATGGTGTCTGTTTAGTAAAGGTTTAGTTGCGGGACCAAGCTTATATCAACAGGCGCAGCTTACTTCGTGGAGCCAGGGGGGTTCCACTCCGCACCGTAGGCGCGCCCGCCGCACCACCCATGGCATAGGTTAATCGTAGTAGGCTGCCGGCTTGCCCGCGCGCGCCCGTTCTCTCTGTGTCGCGTGAGATAGTATTAAAGTAAGCTGCCCAGCCCTAGCGGTACGCCAGGGCATTGCGGGTGGAAGGCGGGCGCGGGCGGCGCCTTCCTTTTGACATATGAAGTACCTAATACGAACTTTTTGTTCCTGATCATAAAGTTGGAATTCGTTTAATGGTGGTCGAAAAAGAGAAGTTTCTGTACGTTAGTACTATTATTTATTCTGTGGTGGAGCTACAAGAATATCGGTGTACCACTGCACTGGGGCCGGTGCCATTGAGTTGCCACGCGTGCGAATGAATACGAGTTATACGATAGACAGAGAAGCGTACAGTTGGACTTTTTATAACTAAACTAAACTAAACTTCCGTTTTTGTTCGAAGTAAATCATCTGTACTAGTAAGTACTATTATTTATTCTGTGACAACAATGAACGAGTATGAGTAGGTATAAGTAATTTCCATTACAGCACTTTATTAACTTTCGAATTGAATTTTGCTTATGAGTCATGACCCAGTTCTGTAGGGCAATGACTAGGCTTGTCAAAAAATTATCGATACCTTTGATATATCGATATTGTTTAGTTCGATGTATCGTTTTTTTAAAGCATTGGAAGATAAACGAGCACATGGGTCACCCAATGGCAAGTGATCCCCACCGCCCAAAGACGACCGTAAAATCAAGGAGATTGCAAATGCATTGCCAACCCAGAGGGCTTAGATGGATTTTTAAAATTTTATTTTATTTATTACTTACCTGTCGTGCCAGTATTTTACCGGCTATCTGACTCTCCACACCGGATATAACAGTGCAAACATTGCTGCTTAGTGGCTAGATTAGCGAGCTAGATGATGGTAGCGATCCGGAAGGACCTTGCACAAGGTCTTACTACCCGCAATACAAGTTTTAAGCGAAATTTAATATATTCGATATATCGATGTTCCTTTACGGAATTAAAGCTAACAACAAACTAATATGGACATTGTCTGAATTACTTAAATTATTTTTTTTATTATTATGTACCTGAGCACTGTAGTAACCAACGCTCTTACGGCGAGGGAAACATAATTTGTAAGTACCTACCTTTATGATTGAGCTATATTTAGGCTAAATATTCTAGGTTTTTGGAATGCCCATATCCTCCTCTTAATCGTACCGATATATCGATATTTTTATTTAAAATATAATATCGATATCGTGTTTTGCAAAAAATATCGACTCGATGTATATCGATACTTTTTCGCTACTACATCCTTACGGTAAACTTTGAACGTCCGCCAGTTGAAAGGAAGAAAGGACAACATACTACTCTTTCACACTTATACTTTTTAAATATAAAAGCTCTCTATTCAAAAGCTCGCTCATTCAAATGTTTATCTACAAAGTTATTTTATACAACATTTATGTTTATTATCGTCTAGAATTTTACAGTGTTTTCACTCGCATTGCATATATCACAACTGTTTGCCAAGCGTATCAAAAGTAGAAAAAAACCACATAAACTTTTTTACAGACGCTTAGTACCTACTCACATTTGATGATATCACTTATTTTTGTATGAAAAACGTTGCGGGTGGGTAGGAGCTTGTGCAAGGTCCGTCCGGATCTCTACGATCTTCTTACTCGCTAATCTAGCCACTAAGCAGCAGTGCTTGCACTGTTGTGTCCGGCGTGGAGAGCAAGACAGCCGGTGTAATTACTGGCACAAGTGTTCCATCTTAGTCCTCTGGGTTGGCAACGGATTTGCAATCTCCTTGGTGTCTATGGGTGGTGGTGATCACTTACCATCTACGAGTAGTGTCCCATTTGCTCATTTGCCTTCCTATGTTGTATACAATTTTTTTTTGCCTTATTCCAATAAACCACAGAAAACATTTTTGTCTATGATTAAAAAACTATAGGCTTATGACGCGTTTCGCAAGTACGAGTACAGTGAGATCGAACTAGTGAAGTGAGGTTATGAAAACTATACCATGATTTTTTTTAAATACTCTGGTTTTTTTTGCTACAAAATCTAAATAAAATCATTGTTCATTTAACTCGATGTTCGGCCATGTTTTAACGACAGTGGTCACGAGAAGACCACGTCTCCACCACGACTACCACCACTACCTCATGGTGACCACGTGGTGTGGTCTTCTCGTGACCACTGCCGTTGAAACATGGCCGAAACATCGAGGTAGATTAACAATGATTTTATCGCGTTAAAGTTAACGATAACGTTATAAATATGAGTAAAAATCGCGAAAGTTTAAAACAATTTACAAAATCTTGTTCTGTAGGTCCAATCTAACGTGATTGACGAGGCAGAAGTTAGCCCTCTGTGCATCCTTTATGACACTAGTAAGCGCTGTACTGAGGAATAAGTTATCCATGTGTCAGTCATGTTTAGGACCGTTGATTTGCTCGCTTCGCTCTCATATCGACCAATCGTCTTTCTCCGAACCAATATATCATGTCGATTGACTAACGTACATACATAAGTATATTGTATTACGAAACAAAACAACAGAATAAAACTATGCAGAGTAGGTTACACAGAGAGTGACGTATCGTAAATCGTTATATTGTACCTCCTCTGTTATAAATCCTCTGATGTGTTAAATACTTTTAGATCTAGAAATAGTATTGTAATTTTGTTTTATAAAATGATACCTCCGGCAATTTCTTATTAAAGGTTATTGTTGCACTAACGGTAATTTTTCTGATATGCATTAAGCGCTTGTACAAATTGCTACATGTCATGATTTTATAGTATTCAATGGACTATGATTTTTATTGTGTCAATAACACGTTAATACTTTAAAAACAATGTTCTTGAAGAACGAGAAGTTCTTTGTATCCAAAGGGTAAGACGGAACCCGATTACTAAAACTCCGCTGTTCGTCCGTCCGTTCGTCTGTCACCAGGCTGTATCTCATGAACCGTGATAGATAGACAGTTGAAATTTTCACAGATGATGTATTTCTGTTGCCGCTATAACAACAAATACTAAAAACAGAATAAAATAAATATTTAAGGAGGATCCTATACAACAGACATGATTTTTTGTCGTTTTTATAGACAATTGTACGGAACCCTTCGTGCGCGAGTCCGGGCCGGTTTTTTTTCTGACATGCACGAAACTGTCGATATATGAAATAATCTAAAAACATTGAATTTGCCCCGACTTAAACTACTTACTACTTTCGGGGAAGTACCGTGCCACGCTCTGAAAACACCGGCGTGAAGTAGTAGCTTGATGCTGCGTTTCGTACGGTGAGTGAGAGACCCAAAAACTCACTGAACTCCGTTCAACCGGTACCCTAACTCGCTGTGTTCTCAGTGCGTCTTGTTCTAATTAGCCCAGTATGAGAGAGACGCACTGAGTTACATAACAAGTTTACGCTTTTTTTCTCTCTCGTCAGCTAGCGGTCACTGAAAAAAGTTACCTAGTTGAATGAGATAACTTGATAAAGTTTCACATAGATGACACCGAGGTAGTTATACCCTAAAAATTTATAAAATAAATACCGTATAAACAAAGCACATTGAAAAATTCGCAGGGCAATGTGGCGAAATTGGCAAACACGGAACACTGACGTCGCAGGTTCCAGTCCTGCCATTACCCTCGATTTTACTTTGTGTCATTACAAAGCAATTGAAATTAATAAGTTAACACTTGCGAGAAGGTTGGTGCTAGGTGCACAGTGCTGCTCGTAGGCAAAAACTCTTCCTCTGTACCCTTTGGGGACTTTTTATTTATTCTTTGGACAGTATTGTGCTCACGTCCCCAAGTCAATCAGGAGCGGGGATCGCATCGGTTCCGGTTCGCTTCCCGGCGAGCATCACAGCATACAGCGGGAAATTACTTGGAAACTATATTAATAATCTGATAGATTAGGGCAGAGGTCCCCAAACTTTTTTGTTATTTTCTAAGGAAAACTAGCAAGTGGGTCACTTGATGGTAAGTGATCACCACCGCAAATAGACACCGTAATACCAAGGAGAATACAGATGCGTTGTCAACCCAGAGACTAGACTATGGAAGAGATCTCTTACAGGAGTATGATCGCCTTTGTACTATTTTATTTTAATTCTATTTACAATAAAGTGTTTAATTACTAGCTATGATGTCGTAGACGTTTTGTCGTTTTGTTTGTGTTCTGTAGGCCTTGTTGACTTCTGTTACAAGTATATATTGTTTCGTCATTAAAAACATTAAAACATGCACTTGATTTGTATCTGATATTAAGAACATATTTTCCAGACCAATATTGCTCTTTGGTTTTTTTTATCCAACATAGGAAGGCAAACGAGCAAGTGGGTCACCTGATGGTAGTGATTACCACCGTCCATAGACACCAGCAACACCGAGGATATTGCAGATGCGTTGCCAACTCAGAGGGCTAAGATGGAATACCTCTTGTGCAAGTAATTTCACCGGCAGTCTGAAAATTATTGAGACTTTCAACTTTTGAATAAATCGAAACTATAGGTAGTTATAGAAAATATTTAAAAAATGCTTTTAAGAAGTTAAACAATATGATGGTATCACGAGACATTTGACGTATGTTTAGTTGAAAACAAAACTAAATAGACCCCTTACGTTTAATGGACCCCCTATTTTTTTTCTCTGACATAGACTCCTAGGGGGTTGAATTCGAACCCTGGGGATCGATACAGGCCACTTTGAGAATCAGTGGATTAGACCAGCGGATATACCTACTGATGAAATCATCAAAAAGATTTATAACCGAATTACTTTAGCCCTGCGTTTGTATGTGTGTGTAAGCATACAATACAATCAAAAAAAGGAATACTTCCTTACCCACCATGTCAAAGTTAAGTTTTAAGTCAAATCGTAACATGTCTGTTTTTATTTCACTTGTTATGTCAATTTGACATGGTTCTGCGGTGGGTCAGGGTTCCATTATGCTGATAGTACAAACTACTACCTAAAGATCAACGGATTAGCGATTCTCTTGGGTATGCCGGTCTCCATGGGGATGACTTCTCATCAGATAGCCCCAATGCTGTTTGCCAAATAATTTCATAAAAAATAAACATAAGAAGTAATTAATAGATTCAGGCGTTACTTTGCGGAGGTCCATATCAACAAACTGGAACAAATTACCTTGCTACTCCGCCAAACCAGTGCCGGGCTCGTGCAAAATAGCTGCGTCTGTGCGACACACATATGTTCATGCAAAAACCCACCCTCCTCCGCTTCCACACGAAACAACATATATCACACAGACTCAACTACACACCACCACCACTAAACACTAAAACTACACGATCGACGCGCGTTTCGCCTCTATACGAGGCATTATCAAGATCGACCCGTACGACCGTTCGCTACTTGAACGAATGGCGTACATGCGAATGGGGTACGCCATTCGTTCAAGTAGCGAACGGTCGTACGGGTCGATCTTGATAATGCCTCGTATAGAGGCGAAACGCGCGTCGATCGTGTAGTTTTAGTGTTTAGTGGTGGTGGTGTGTAGTTGAGTCTGTGTGATATATGTTGTTTCGTGTGGAAGCGGAGGAGGGTGGGTTTTTGCATGAACATATGTGTGTCGCACAGACGCAGCTATTTTGCACGAGCCCGGCACTGGTTTCGCGGAGTAGCAAGGTAATTTGTTCCAGTTTGTTAAACATAAGAAGCTTCAGAAAAAACTAACTTTTATCTAATTTATTTGTATTACTCTTCGTCACGTAAAGGCATTCGATATAGCGTAGCACTTCGTAGCAGATTGGCTCGTAGCCGCGTAGCACATTGTAGAGCGGCTACGAGCTTTAAGGGGAATAAAAATCGAGTTATTTGAAGGAGACTAATGAAATTGATGGTATGATCAAGAAGTAGCTGAACATTTTAGTACCTTGTCGCTGTCAGTAATGTGACAAAACGGAGCAACTCTCGTTTCATACGCTACTACGATAAGGTTCTTAAGTGTGATACTTGAGGCTGACTGTACTGTTAGTGCTCTGTGCAGCTAACAAACCTTATCGACACGCGTCAACTCGCTACGTAACTCAGTGCGTCTCTCTCTCTCCTACTACCCCTACCATGAGTACAGTGCACCTAGCCGTAACCGTACCTACTCGCTAGCGACAGCGTAAACGATTTGTATGGGGAATTGTGCAGCGCCTCTAGCGCCCACTTGGAGAACTAAAGATCGCTAGTATGAGTCCAACGGTAAATTACCTATAGAAATCTAAGCGCTAGTGACCAACGTTTTGTAGCTGTTGCCGCAGAACATCGGTACCATGAGGCACAAATGTGACACATGTCATCGAAAAGTACTGAATCGACTGTAGGTAACTCTCTCACTGACAAATGGGAGCGTATTTAACCGCTATCGACTGTAGTAACGTAATATGAATTTTCGATAGAAACTCATGGTAGTGGTACTGGGCTGGTTAGAACGAGACGCACTGAGTTACGTAGCGAGTTAACGCGAGTCGAGAAGTGTCGTGCTAGCTGCACAGTTAACTTTCTTAGTGTAATTGAGAGAAGTCCTGAAGCACAGCCAAGGTCATAAATATTCATCCTTTTTATACAAAAACTTATTTTGCAAAATAATTTAACATAACATTATTTGTCTTGGGAATTAAACTGTGTATATCTCTCGTAATTTTTTTTTATAAAATAGGAAGGCAACATAAGCAAGTGGGTCTCATGATGGTAAGTGATCACCACCGCCTATAGACACCTGCAACTCCAAGGAAATTGCAGATGCGTTGCCAACCTAGAGGGCTAAGATGGAATACCTCTCGTGCCAGTAATTGTACCGGCGGTCTTGCTCTTCACGCCGGAACACAACAGTGCAAGCACTGCTGCTTAGCGGCAGGATTAACGAGCAAAATGGTGGGTTTTAAGGAGTTCCGTTATTGACTCACTGAATGACTGACAGACACATCAACAGACAGCGCCCAGCTTTATAGATATAGCTTTAGTTGTTAATCCAAGTGCAGCTTAAACCGCTGGAATTAAAATGTAGCGACTCAAGCGCCATCTAGTGTAGAATAGTGGAAACCAACTGATATGCGCTACATCACGCTAACGAAGTTTCGTAGCACGGACGCATGCCTTCCATAACTTCCAACTTTCATCCTTTAAGAAGAGGGTGAACCCAGCGCTCCCCATACAAACGGCGATAACGTTTTCCACCCTCTAAACCTTAACATATAGCCATGATTTTTGTGTATGTTGTCATTATGCCCCAGAACTAGGTTTGCGTGTTTTGATGTTTTAAATATTCTTAATAGTTTCAAAAATATTGACGCTTTTTTGTTGTTTATGAAACTGCTAAAATGCAAATATTGTCAAATTTATGAAGAATATTAAAAAAATCAAAACATACAAACCTAGTTCTAGAGCATCATGACAACATACCAAAAAATCATTCCATAGATTAAGGTTTAGAGGATGGAAAACGTTATCGCCGTTTGTATGGGGAGCGCTTTTTGGAGCTCTTAAGTATGTAATCCAAAATCTATGCAGACAATGTGGAAGGCGCAAGTTAACTTAACCAGCACAGCGTTTTCCTAAATTCGGCACACAACCCGTAACATTATATACTCGTATTATATCATAAAATGCTCGCATTTTTGTTTCGTACAAGTGTTCAGTCGAAAAATTTCGTTTGTTCCATTGTCCCGGGGTAATTTGGCGCTGTCACCGCCATGCCCCGTCCGGGTCAGCGCTGCACCCGGTGCCCGGGCGCCCGGGCGCCGGGTGCCGGGATGCCCGGGTAATTGCTGGGATACATAGTGGACGTACTTCAGATGTTTATCTGAAATGTTGTTTTGAGAAATGATACGTTGGCGATTTCTTGGTTCAAGTACCTAAGTTTATTTCCGAGCTGTTGTTCGCAGACTTAGGTAAGGTAACTGTACCAGTGCTTGACACGTATAGGGCATTGTTTTTACGAGTGGTTGATATTACTTTGTGGGTGATAGGGTCTATCCGGATTGCTCTACCACCACCGCTTGCTACTCTAGCCGCTAGCTCTGATCAAAGCATCCTGTCAAATTACTGGCACAAGAGGTATTCCATCTTAACTTAAGTTTATGGATTTTAATAATTTACCTCATGTTGCATACTTGCAATATGCGGTCGTTATAAACGGTTTACTTAGTAACCGGTGTTTTTTTTTATTTTTATTTGACATGAATATTTTTATTTTTATTTTATTTTTGACATGCAGAGACTATACATCTCCCAAGTAATATTGTACAATTTGACCGTGGAGGCGTTTTACACCTCTGCTAAGCATACATTAAGGTAATTAATTTGTTTTTGACCCTTAGAGACTTTACATCTCTAAGTTATTTAGGCTAAGTAAGAATTTTATTATTATTATTTCAGGGACCATATACATTCCTATCTAATTTCTTTGATCTGGGGACCCTATACATCTCCATGATCATTCTTAACTAGTGCCAGTACGTTCAATATGCTTAAAGCTTGCTGTGCTATTTATTGTTATCTTTTTTTTTATGCAACCTGCGTATGCCATGTACTAATGTGATAATTATGTATATTGCACTGTAATCTGTTTTGAAAAGAGAAAAAAAAAATTAAACTTCTGAGTTTCTTGCGGCGTTTCTTCTCAGTAGTATCTTCTATTTTCCGAAGCGCTAGTAGATTCAGACATGTAAAAGAGCCTATATGGCCTACTTGCAAAATAAATTTTTCATTTTCATTTTCATTTTCATAACCCTCTGGGTTGGCAACGCATCTGCAATATTCTTGGTGTTGCGAGTGTCTATGGGCGGTGATGATCACTTACCATCACGTGACCCACTTGCTCGTTTGTCAGAGGGCTAAGATGGAATGCCTCTTTGTTGTTGGATAAGTCAGAAATTTAAAACATTGTCATCCCGTACATCCAACATTGATCACTGCTGCAGTCGATATACTTACTTATTCTTAAGATATTCATCTGAAATGTTGTTTTGAGAAATGAATTAACTTACATACATATATTCTTGAAAATATTGATTCCTGGCATGTTTTTGTTAATTTGTACACATTATTGTTTAGTACGTATTTAGGTAAAACTTGCGCCAGGAGAATGAGAATCCAAAACTTACCCTTTAATGGTACGGCATAAAAAATCGGTTTTAAGCTTATGTTTATTTCATATCTGAACTTTCCGCTTCAAATGACGACAACACGATTTAGTTCAACTTAGGAACATAAAATTTGTTATCTCCGATAAGTCTGCAGTCCAATCTTCCCTATTTTCCCTATTGGTGCAATAAAAATGTTAATAGATAATATTTCTAAGGAAAATCTTCACAAATTGGATGTAAAAGTTACTTGAGAAAGTTAGGAGGTAACTTTATTTTCGCTTGTAAAGTCGGTTTCGATAGAAATGGCCGATGTTGTAAACAAACATGGCTACCTTTTGACACAAAACCTTCAATTTTCGACGAAAGTGTTTATTGACATAACATATAATTAATAGTTACGTAGCCTTAAAATAAATATACAATAAATAAAAATATTGATTGCCGAAGATCAGGCATCGTCATGTTTGCTGACGACACTTCTTTACTCTTCAAGGTTAATAGGAAAGATACTGAATTCATTGAACCCAACGACACCCTGTCCAAGGTATCTGAATGGTTTGCTGCCAACAACTTGGTATTAAATCCTAATAAAACTAAATGTATTAAATTTTCATTGTTAAATTCAACTAATATAGTTTCAGTCTCAAATATCAAATTAGATGGTCAAACGATTGAATTCATAAAATCAACTGTGTTTTTAGGAATAACACTCGATTCTAAACTGCAGTGGGGTTCCCACGTCACAGCGATAGCAAGTAGGTTGAGTTCAGCTGCTTTTGCAGTAAGAAAAATTCGGCAGCTAACCAATGTAGCGACGGCACGGTTGGTCTATTTTGCCTATTTTAATAGCATTATTTCGTACGGCCTTATTTTATGGGGATCTGCTGCAGATATTGAGTCAGTTTTCATTTTGCAAAAAAGGGCAGTTAGAGCAATTTATAATATGGATACTCGTGAGTCATTAAGGGAATTTTTCAAGGAAATAGACATCTTAACCCTACCGTCGCTATATATTTTTGAAATAATCATGTACGTTAGGAAAAATATATGCAATTTCCCTACCAACGTCGATAAGCCAAAGGCTACTAGAAACACAGGAAAGCTTAAAGTTCCAACTTACAGACTGGCTAAAACCAATAAGTCGTTCATGGGAAATTGTGTAAGATTTTACAACAAAATTCCAAAAAACATAACTGAACTAAATGATACAAAATTTAAATCTATTGTCAAGAAGACATTAATTTCTCAGGCGTATTATAAAATCAATGACTATATCTTGGACAAGGATGTTTGGAAATGATCCCGATCTGTATTGGCGATCCCTGGCCCCAAAGATTGTACACCTGCTGTGTTAAATTGTAAAAATTTTGAATATTTGAGATGTAAAATAACATTGTAATTTTGATTTATTTAAAAAAATTACACCTCGTTGAGTTTCTTGCCGGTATCTTCTCATCAGAGGTTTTTCCGAACCGGTGGTAAATTTTTTGACATTCATAAGTGCTACCTGTAAGCCTAATCTGAATAAAATATTTTGACTTTGACTTTGAATACAAGGATAAAGTGTATAAATCTGTAAAGAGACCATACTCGTTGTTCAAAAGTGCGTGATTACGAAGTGATAATGGTAAATTGGTATGTTTGTTTGTTGTTTTTTTGGGTAACGCATTGGCATTGTCATCCAACGTGGAAATGCAGCCAGCCTTATGGGCACTTTACCGCAGGGGACAGACTTGGGAGATATTTGTACATATAATTAAGTTTTGTATTTTCTATTAATAATCATATTGTGGATTGAAAAAAAAAAGGTTGACTAAATGATGTTCCACAAATAATCTTTTTTACTATACAATTATTCAACAACGTTGGTAGCTTAGCAGCATATTGGGTGGACTTTGTGATTGTGAGGTACCGAGTTCTATCCCCAGCAGTCACCATGTACCAAAACCAATGAGTTTTTCTAACTTTTGTACATAACCTACTAACCTTAGTAACACACTCTCTTACGTTGAGGGAAACATCGTAAGGTAACCGCGATCCTATCTGTCAGGTTTCCCTGTAACAGGGTAACGAAGGTCAGATGGCAGTCGTTCCAAAGTAATAACCCGACCTGCCAAATCTGGGATCATGGTCAAAGCGTACCCCAAATTAAGAAGCGGGAAAAGGGCTAGAAGAATAATGATACATCGAGGAACTTAACAGCCTTTTGGGCACCATGTGTTAAACAAGTTGAAAAACACGCTCCATCATTTAACAACTGTATGTACAAATCTGCTGAGCAGCTTAACCCTCCCACTGCTCGCCGGACAGCAAGCCACACGCGCGAGGCAAATCCAACCCGCGCGTGCATCCGCAGCGTATTTTACAAGCCGGCCGGCACTTCCGAAAATTAATTTAATAATACGAACGCCGTTTAATATTAACGCGGCAGGTGGTGCCCTAAGACAGGGAAGGTGGCGAGACATTGTAAAGTCAAAGTCAAAGTCATGTCATTTAATACAAAATAGTGCATGCCAAAAAAGGACAAAATAATGTAAAAAAAAGTAAGTGAGAAGATGTAGAACATAAGATTATGGTTAAAAGAACTGGCAATTTATGGAGCCAGTTATGGAAGAACCATAAAACATATTTAAGCAATATTTATAACCTGCAGATATGATTGTTGAATAGTATTCCCCTAAAAGTTAAATATAAATACAAAAACAAATACGAATATTTATTCTATTACTGTACTGTTGGACATAAACAATTTATATTTTATTTAATTTTTGCATACAAACGTGTATCTTCATAAACTGTTACAAGGCTACATTTTTTTTTAAGGAAAAAGTGAGGCAATTTGATTAATGGATTTCTTAGGCCTGCAGTTTTAGATACTTCTCAAGTACGACTTCGTACTCAAAGTAGCATTTGAAGTTTTATTCCTGTAGAAACGGAACGTCAAATGCATTCTCGAGCAAGTGGTCGTGCTTGAGAACGCTATAGTATAAATACTACCCTTAAAAGCTCCTTCAGAGTCAACATTCGAGGCTTCGTCGGCTTTTAAATAAAAATTCTAAAGTTAATAACTTGAGCCGTATTTAGGTTTGATATCATCGCAGCGCGGCTCCAGGATTACCATTGTGCGGCGAAAGAGCAGTTTTTCGGCCATTTAATAAGTGCTGAAAAACCGAGTGGGCTTTAATTTGCCGCTGTCACAGGCAGGCGGCAGTGGAACGGTTATATTTCGCGTTTGAGACGGCGGTATCAAGTTAATTGAGTTACCTACCGGATTCCGTGCAATTTCAATTTTATTGTTAACTATTTCTGTGATGAAAAAAATTGGAATTAACATCTGGTGCATTTCACGGCATTGTCATAGTGAATCTTTGTTTGGTACGACGTACGATCTTGAGAGCGCGGTCCAACTTGAGAACGATCGAAGTCTGAGTCTAAGTCTTAGGACACGTGACGGTATTTTAAAATTTCTTACACAATACTGATGTCTCAAAACACGAATGATCCGCCCGTTAACATCGAAGATGATAAAGTACGCGATATTTCCGCCTTGAGCGATAAATTTTATATAGTCGTAATGAAAAATTACGGCGGAGTATCTTTGGGGGCCTATTCTGAGCAGTGCAATGTACTAGTGAACTTTTAGGGGATACGGATGGAAGAATTAACATGGCGTCGTATGCTTACCTACACCTAATACATAATATCGTAGTAAAAAACCGACTAAACACGAGTCGGACTAGCGTACAGTCAAGGTCATAAATATGTATACACTTCTTCATCTTACTCCATTGCATTAGGCCCTAATGATAAGGGTGATAAACTGTATACATATTGTTGCCCTTGACTGTACCACAGAATAAAACAATAGTACAGAAACTTTTCTTTTACGACCGTGATTAAACGAATTCCAACTTTATTAACACGTTAAAAAAGTTCGTATTACTTCATACACCATGCGCCAGGCGGCGTGTGTCAAAAGGAATGCGCCGCCCGCGCCCGCCTTCCCCCCGCTACTCCCGGCGACACGCTAGGGTTGCGCGGCATTCGTTTTTAATTACACTGACACGGCGGGGGCGAGCGAGCGGGCGCGCGGCAAGCCGACAGCCTACTGCGATTTGCCTATGCCATAGGCGAGGCGGTCGAGCGTACCTACAGTGCGGAGTGGAACCCCCCTGACTGTACTTAGGGGTAACTGCTCTATCTGTGGACACTCTAAATCTTAGAGCTATACTCTCTTATCGTCCGAGCACTTCCCATGTTTCTCTATTCCCTGCCTTCAGGTGGTCAAAGAGAAGGCAGGCAATACAGAAGCATATCGATTGCTTCAACGATGAGAGAGCATAGCTTTAAGATTGTCCTCAGGTAAAGCAGATGCCCCTAAGATTCCGTAGTGCCATAAAATAATGATGATACTGATGGCCGATGGGGTCGAAAAGTTCTCGAATGGTGGCCGCGTATTGGCAAGCGCAGCGTAGGACGACCAGCCACAAGATGGTCTGATGACCTCATACAGGTGGCAGAAAGACGCTGGTTGCATGCTGCTTCCAACCGGTCGCTTTGGAAATCCACGGAGGAGGCCTATGTTCAACAGTGGACTTCTTGTGGCTGAGATGATGATGATGATGATAAAATTATATTTACAAAAACATATCTGCCGTCCGTCAGTTTGTTTGCACCGTGCGTAACGTGCGCCGCAGTGAGGTTCACCTTAAAGCTTCTATTGAGTCTGGCTTCTAATGACTTAAATTTAGCTTTTTTAAACTTCCGGGTGGTAGTCATCAACTGGGAACGAAACTGAGAAAGAAAGAACTGAATTAAAATGCTATGTATTGACAGCACAAAGAAAAATTAGGGTAATGGCAGGACTTGAACCTGCAACATCAGCGTTCGCCAGTTTGGCCACATTACCGCTAACATAACCTGCGAATTTTTCAATGTGCTTCGTCTTAAATTATTGATTTTTAGGGTACAACTACCCTCAGTGTCATCTCAATGAAACTTTTTAACAAGTTATCATATTCAACTGTGTACCTTTACAGCTACCTTCAGCTGACGAGAGATGGCGCCGTTTTGTTATTAAATTAAACTGGCAAACGCAAGGCACTGCTGATGTTGCAGGTTCAAGTCCTGCCATTACAATAATTTCTTGGTGTTGTCATTGACACAGCATTTTGATTTAATAAATTGAATGCTAAACATTTAAAAATAAAATCGAAAGAAATTATTTAGGTTACAAAAATTTAAAGAACTGAATGTTTCTAAGGGTATAAGTAAAGAGAATATTGTTGCAGGTTGTCAGAGAATACTCTGTCACCTGTGTGCGGCTGTTAACTGGTTTAATTAGGTTTCGTATCATTTCCCTGCGCGGTACAAAGTTGACGGGGGTACCAGGGCTGTCAGCTCTGACATAATTATGTATTGCTCTGTAATTTTGTTTTTGAAAAGATAAGAAAAAAAAACGATGCAGCGCAAGCTTTACGAAAACGCACCTTACGAAACAAATCGATATTATGACGTTACTAATATAATAAGTGTATTGTAGAGCGTGAATTTAAAATCGTGTTTCTTAAATATTGTTAATAGTATCAAAAATATAGACGTTTTTTTGTTTTGTATGTAACTCCTAAAATGCAAATATTGACAAATCTATGAAGAATATTAAAAAAATCAAAACATACAAACCTAGTTCCAAGTCATAATGACAACATGCCAAAAAATCATTGTCATAAGTTAAGGTTTAGAGGGTGGAAAACGTTATCGCCGTTTGTAGGGGGAGCGCTTTTTCTGGCTGGATTCACACTCCTCTTAAGGTGTTTGAACCCAATTGATTTAAAGTAAAAATATATATGATCGTTTTAATAAAAGTAGGCAACCCTAGGTCGAACAGTTAACTCCCACCGTTAACTCGAAGTTAAGTCGAAATTTAACGATAGCCCGCAGTTAAATAATTATGCATAGCGTTACGAGCGCAGGCGCCTTAAATAACGTTTAGCGTTAACGGATACCTTTCTAGCTAATTGATACATTCTATATTCTTATTAGTTAATGATTAAATTAAAAAAACTACATGTCAAAAAAACTTTATTTAAAATTGTGTACCAAGCCTTAAAAACTGCTCTCCACACAACCGACGGTAACGTTTTCTTTCTCTAAACCTGAGCCTATTGGCCTGTTTTTTTGGATTATATGTTCTTAAATAATTATACATTCAGGCGTTGCGGAGGTCCATTTCAACAAACTGGAACAAATTACCTTCGCCAATCGCCAGTACGCCATTCCTTCAAGTAGCGAACGGTCGTACTGTTAGATCCCGATGATGCCTCGTACAGAGGCGAAACGCGTGTCGATCGTGTTGTTTAGTGGTGGGGGTGTATAGTTGAGTCTGTGTGATATATGTTGTTTCGTGTGGAACCGGAGGAGGGTGGGGTTTTGCATGAACATAATAATATATATGTCATACAGCCGCAGCTAACTTACACGAGCACGGCACTGGTTTCGCGGAGTAGCAAGGTAATTTGTTCCAGTTTGTACTATGTTTTTTTTTTTATACTCTTTATATTTTTGCATTTTGCAAACAAAAAATTACAATAATTAACAAAACTATGCAGAATTTCCTTACATTGATATTTGTTTTGCTTTTGTATTAGCATGCTGTTTGTGGATAGCTGAATCAGGAGGAAACTTTTTTTTTATTTGTGTCATCAATATTTGTAACCATATTCATGCAAATAAAGAATTTATGAACAATATGAATTAAAAAAAAGTGCAGTCAACCGATTTGATCCATAGGCCACTGTAGGACGTTGTCGCACTGTGCCATCGCCGGGATATTATGATGTTTATTCAGAAGTGCGGGCGGTAGCAACTTGTGCAAGGTCCGTCCGGTTCGCTACCACCACCTTGGTCGCTAATTCTGCCGCAAAACAGCAGTGCTTGCATTGTTGTGTTCTGGCGTGGAGAGCAAGACAGCCGGTGTAATTACTGGCACAAGAGGTATTCCATCTTAGCCCTCTGGGTTGGCAACGCATCTTCAATCTTCTTGGTGTTGCGGGTGTCTATAGGCGGTGGTGATCACTTACCATCAGGTGACCCACTTGCTTGTTTGCCTTCCTATTTCATTAAAAAAAAGTTATTATGGCGTTTAATGTGAAAAGGTCATACAGTAGCCTATGAATCGAATTGGTTGACACACAAACATAGTTGTAGTATATTTAAAAGTCATTGCTATACCTTAAGAGGATGGAAAACGTTCCCGCTGTTCGTATGGAGAGCGCACTTAATAATAATCTTAGAAACGAAACATATACAAAACTTATTTATTCAAATACTTGATCAAAATACTTCTCAATACTTGTACGCAATAGGTCTAAGTACCTGTTCCGAATTACCTATTCCTCGTCACGTGTAATCACCCTGTAATTATCTTGTGCGAGTTAGCTGCGCCGGCGCGTACAAGTCGAAGTTCGAGTAATGCCGGCAAAGCCTGCCGCAGCACACAACAGCGCGGCCGGTCGGAGAGAAACCGCTGCAATGAATAATACTAATTTCTACTATTATTATAAACGCGAGAAGGATAGTTAGATGTTTGTTACGCTTTCATGTAAAAACTTCTCAACGGATTTTGATGAAATTTGGTAGACAGATTAATAATGATTAGGATTAAAACACAGGGTACTTCTTTACTCCAGAAAAGTGCATAATTCCCGCGAGATAACGACAAACGAATTATACACAGAGCAAATTACGGGCATAGCTAGTAGAAGTTAAAGAATATGAGACCGTTTGTGTCTTACGACATTTAAAACTATCGAAGTTAAAAGTTACCCAAAAGTTTAATAGCATAAAATTGAACAGAGTGACTCTATTTTAACCCGACTGGCACCAAAAGAGAGGGTTATGATCTTCAAAACTTCTACGCAACGCCGTGAGGCGTAAACACTCAAATATTTTTAGGAACACAAAACTGCGGTGACCGTTAAACAAAAGTCCAATCTACTAGCATCTGGTATACCTATGAAAACATAAAAACATGGCGAAAAATAAACAATGCAGTAGTAGGATTTGAACGCGCATTTTAAGACTGCCAAGAGGACACAGACATACTTATTACGTTTTTCGGGACTTTAACGCGATAATACTGTTTGTTTATTTACCTCGACGTTTCGGCCGCATTGCAACGGCCGTGGTCATGACCAGACTGAAGTGACCACGAAGTGAGTGAAGGACACAGACGTGTCGGTAAACGTTCATTTAAATATAAGACTAGCTTCTTCGTACCGTGCTTTGTCGCGGATTACCCCACGTCTAATCTAGCGTTGACAAGCCGTGTGTCAAGTATATCGCGCGCCACCAACACGGCAACATTCCTAACGATAATATAGCAACGAACAGACAGTAAGGCCTCGGTTTACATACTGTGAAAGATGATTGGAGGTATATGTTAAAATAATGGCTAAATCATCATCATATCAGCCGGAAGGTGCCCCCTGGCGGGCATAGGCCTTCCCCAAGGATCTCTACGACGGTCAGCCTTGTGCTGCTCGCATTCACCCGTTTCCAGCGATCCTCACCAGATCGTCGGTCCACCTTGTGGGAGGCCTACCAACACTTCGTCTTCCGGTACGTGGCCTCCACTCGAGAACCTTTCCGCCCCAACGGCCATCGGTTCTACGAGCAATGTGTCCCACCCACTGCCACTTAAGGTTTGCAATGGCTAAATAATAAGAATAATAATTGTCGAATATCTTTCGACAATTCGGACTATCTCCACCAATTGATATAAACAACAACGATAGATATTTTTTATGGAAAGAAAAGGTAAACGGCTTGTGAACTTTTTCTGTCGAAAAGTTGTCTGGCAGTGATAGCTATCAAGTGGAAAGACCGTCTTAAGACCATTATATACCCAGCACTCTCCAGAAAAACGGCGATAATGTTTTCGAACCCTTAACCTTAAGCTGTAGCACAAGCTGTAGCTATGATTTTTAACTAACAACGACAAAGCAAAAGAGTTATCACTTTGAATACTGTTGTTATGCATATACGAACCAAGTTTATAAGGGCTAAGATGAAATACCTCTCGTGCCAGTACTTTCACCGGCTGTCTTGCTCTCCACGACGGAACACAACAGTGCAAGCACTGCTGCTTAGCGGATGGACCTTGCAAAACATCGTACAACCCGTAAAAACATTCGGCAAAAAATAACACATTCGATCTGAGGTAAATAGTTTCAACGAGATATATCAACTAACAAACATAATCAAGCTTATTCATTCATCTATGAGTTCGTAGAGGAACCTAAATTGATTTGTTCCGGATCTCACCAAATGAATAGATTGCTTTCAGAGAAAACGTAAACTATTTGCTTTAGCTTTACGAATACCAGGAAGGGAAATACATTTATTTGATGACGAAACACGTTCAATAATAATAATATAACCGTTTATTTTCAGGCAACGAAAGGCACAGATAAATATACCTTGCAGACTGACATAAAAATAATAAATATAAAAATAACACCCCATGTTATTTTGGCAACGACTCAGCGGAGTTCCGCGGCATCATCGATTCTGATTTCAAGTTTCTCAAGCAACAGACTTCCCCTGAACCCATAAAATTGTATAGCATAGAAACAGTAATAAAATTGAAAGCGATATTTTATAAGCTGATCTCTTTACTTTCAATGGCAATACAATGTGCAAAAAGAGACGACCACGTACTCTAAACTTCCTCTTCAATTGACACGATGTATAGTCGACCAAGAAATTGCTTGATCACTTTTCGATCGTATTACAAAGGGATAAGGTTCAAAAGTGGTCAAGCAAATACTTTAACGACTATACACACATGAATAGACAAAATTATTACTTTTGGTGTACATTAAGGTAGTATAATCTACGTTTCTCTTATTCATTTACTGGTTTGACTACCTTCACATCAAAGGTAACCATTTTGACAGTTTTGGGTGAGTACGCTTGACATGTACTGAGGCTATATCCATGCTTCAGTTCTTCATCCAAGCCTAAACCGCCGGAACACGACACTCTTCGGCCAGAAGTCCTTGCACGAGATGCTGTAACTAACATAAGATTTGGGCAAAGTATGTACGTAATCTAAAAACGTAAAAATATACAGAATAGAGATTCATGGGAATAAAACTATAACTCGTTTTTTGGTGTATTCCATTGCAATAAGAAAAAGTATAGTGCATATAGGTATTTATACTTTTAGCATAGACTAAGTTCTGCTCAAGACTTAGGCTGCTTTTCCA
The DNA here is from genome assembly GCA_963691745.1 of Ditula angustiorana. Lineage (NCBI taxonomy): Eukaryota > Metazoa > Arthropoda > Insecta > Lepidoptera > Tortricidae > Ditula > Ditula angustiorana. The sequence continues at coordinate 1,103,601 of OY829480.1, read as the reverse complement.
CCAGAGATGTGCGAGGATAGGTAGCGAGGGATGTGTTTGTAAGAACCAATAGAATCGCTTCATTTACCTCGCCTCGGTCAGCACAGCTCTGGTGGACACGGCTCGTTGGTTCTTTACAAACACATCCCTTGCTACGCATCCTCGCACATCTCTGGTGGAAACGTAGCCTTTTCAAAAAATACGCAGAAAACGCATTTCCCCAGAAATAAGACCGATATTTCGCTTCCGCGAACATAATAGATAATTGTTAATCGTTAAAGCCGTTTCCGAGAATGCAAATACAGACAAACATTATACATACATATGTATAAACATTTATATAAATTAGCAACCCGCCCCGGCTTCACCTGAGTATAACAAGGTTGTAATGTACATAAAAACTTTCCGCAAAAAATCTCTAAATGTCAGTAAAAACTGTATCAAAATCTGTTGCATAGTTTAGAAGGAGTAGGCGGCCGAAGATATGGAGACAATCAGGAACGGATAGCGACTTGTTTATGAAATAGGAAGGGAAACAAGCAAGTGGGTCACCTGGTAAGTGATCACCACCGCCTATAGACACCCGCAACACCAAGAAGATTGCAGATGCGTTGCCAACCCTGAGAGCAAAGATGGAATACCTCTTGTGTCAGTAATTAAACTGGCTGTCTTGCTCTCCACACCGAAACACAACAGTGCAAGCACTGCTGCGGCAGGATTAGCCAGTAAGGTGGTGAAAGCGATCCGGACGGACCTTGCACAAGTTCCTACCTTGCAGAACCCCCGCCCGCGTCCTAACCACCCGCGTGTTTTATACTATTTACCTACAAAGATAAAGACATTGCTTGTTAATTTATATTTGTTAATTTGTTAATTTATAATTACTAGTGTATTAAAGGGTACAGTTCAAGGTCATAAATATATATACACTTTTTTTCATCTTACTCCATTGCATTAGGCTGATAAACTGTACCTATACATATTTTTGCCATTCACTGTACCCATTATTTCACAGACAAACTATTCGCAGAATGTATCGATTCGCAGATTATTCTATTCCCAGACAGCTATTTTTTTAATAACCATTACTATTTCGGAATGTTTATCTAATAAACCTTACCTAAGGTACATTAGGTATCTCTATCATGTCTCAAAATATTTACGGTTCACAAGAATATTGTATTCTTTGACGATGAAATGATTCCTTAAAACGTCGGGTCCCCGTTAATAAGTAATGATCCATTTCCCCGCCAAAACTTACGTTGCCCGTCTCAGCGAAAAAGCAGTCGCAGAATTTCGGCGTACAGTCAACCTCAGATGTAGCTGTACATTTAAGAACCTTGTCGGAGTAGCGTATGAAAGGAGAGTTGCTCGAATTTGTCACATAACGGACAGCGACAAGGTACTAAAATGTTCAGCAACTTCTGAGGCCGACCGTACCTTCCCCAAATTTATATTGTGACGCTAAGAGAGTTCACGCCATTCAGCTTGACCCGCGGACTTAGCACAAACCATCTCGACACGCGATAACTCTACGTAACTCAGTGAGTCTCGTTCTAACCAGCTCAGTTGGAGAGAGACGCACTGAGTTACGTAGCGAGTTAACGCGTATCGGGAAGCTTCGTGCTAGGTGCACCATACATTAAATTGAGAGGAAAAGCGAGTCCGTATTATTCACTCGTTTGTTCCTCAGATTGAGAGCCCTTCGCTAGAGAGAGCAATAATTTGCTCTATTTCTGCACAGTACAAATTGTTATGCGGAGAAATGATTCGAGATAAGCTAAAGGGTAGATATCAGCTTTTTTGGATTCCGTAGTCTCGACAAGGAACCCTTAGCCAGCTTAGCTCAAAAACCCTTAATAGTAGAAAGCTGAAATTTGTTGTGGATATTATTCACGCTAACAAAGTGGTAGAATAAAATTTTGAAAGGCACGCAAAGTGGGTATGTTATTTTGTTAGTGAAACATTAACCTTCAAAGTGAACATTTTGTTAGAGTCAAGTGTAATCTTATCACCATCAATCACTATCAATCGCTACCACCATCTTGCTCGCTAATCCTGCCGCTAGGCAGCAGTGCTTGCACTGTTGTGTTCCAGCGTGGAGAGGAGGATAACCGGTGACATTACTGACACAAGTGGTTTTCCATCTTAGCCCTCTGAGTTGGCAACGCATCTGCAGTCTCCTTGGTGTTGTGGCGAGAAGACGCTTAGAGCTGGACGTAAGCTGTCCCTAAAGAACTCAATGACAGTCCATCTGGTGTATTAATAAAACGGATCACTCGCGTATTTTTAAGTCGAGAAATGCCCGACATGTTTCGGACCAGTCCGTGGTCCGAAACATGTCGGGCATTTCTCGGCTTAAAAATTTGTGAGTGATCCGTTTTATTAATATGTCCGAGTCTCACGGTAGTTTTATGTTAAAAAGTCGATCTGGTGCTGCTCGCATCCATCGGTTTCCCGCGATCCTCACCAGATCGTCTGACGTCTGTATGCATGCAACTGGATTTGCCTCTATCAATTTATTATTTACGCTGTGAAGGAACAACACATGGAACTAGGTACTAGTTGCCAGACGCCATTCGCGCTCTGACTATTTTGATTACGTAGTCACTTTGTGCAGTGCAGTATGAAGATTTACTGGCACGTGCCTTAAATGACGTTAATAACTAAGAAACTGGAAACATACTCGTACAACATTATACTTATACATATACTTATAATCGGACGTACAGTCAAGGAATTTAATTCCCTACCCATTTCGTTGAAATGTCGTCTGACATTCGCAATGCATTAAGGTCGATATGTCAAACTAACGTCTTGCTCTATAGCTCTTATGGTGACAGTTTGCTATATGCTATTGAACGTTAGGTGGGTTGGAAATTTAATTCCTTGACTGTACGTTAAAATCAATGACTATAACTTGGACAGGAATGTTTGGAAATGATCCCGACTTGCATTGCCGATCCGTGGCTTTAAATAGTGTACTGTGTTAAATACTTATAAATAACATTGAAATTTGAATCTATAAAAAATACACTTTGTTGAGTTTCTTGCCGGTATCTTCTCATTAGAGGTATTAAACGGTGGTAAATCTGACGTTCTTAAGTGCTTCTTATAAGCCTAAACTGAATAAAGATATTTTGACTCAAGTTTTCTAAACTTTTTATCTGAATTTGAATGAGTATATTCCGAAACAATTAAAACAACTTTTTTTAGTTCCTAATTTTTGTAACTCGGTGTCGCTAATATAACTTCTAAAATATCGGATTTACAACCGTCTGCTTTACTCTGTACCTACTAAGTTCATGGTATCTACTAAAAATATTCACCACCGCTTGCAAGTCAAACTGTTTTACACAGCAAATTATTATTTACGTAATTCTTACCTAAATTATTCAAACTAATTAGAGACGCCTGAATTCTGAGTAAACAACCGCGATTCAACCAATGCATATTTAATGACGCACTCAGTAAATTCTGGCGGTTGAATGAAAAACGGGATAGGTCGAAAAAAACAAATTCGAGTTATAGATAAGTCAAATTAGTTAGACTCAGAAGAATATTGCACACAACAGTCCCTTCATTATCGCAAAATGCTAGCACAAAACGATTCACACATTAAATTTTTGTAATAGAAATTTGATTCGATGTTTATTTTTTTAATGTTTAACATTCAAATTATTAAATTAAAATGCTATGTAATGACAATACAAAGAAAAATTAGGTAGCTGTAAAGGTACCCAGTAGAAAATGATAACTTGTTAAAAAGTTTCATATAGATGACACCGAGGGTAGTTGTACCCTTAAAATCAATAATGTAATGACCGGAAGACGAAGCACATTGAAAAATTCGCAGGGTATGGTAGCGGTAAAGTGGCGAAACTGGCAAACGCAAGGCACGGAATGCTGATGTTGCAGGTTCAAGTCCTGCCATTACCCAAATTTTTCTTTGTGTTGTCATTACATAGCATTTTTATTCACATATTATTTTAAGAACCGAAAGTAAAAATATTCATTATTACAAAAGCCATATTATATTATCTAGTGAACGAATACTTACTTAGGTATAGATGGTGTAGTTTAAATGTTAAGTTTTTTTATATCAACAACAAAAAAATACCCAAAATTGCAATTCTGAAAAATGATGCATTCGGAAAAATGAAACTTTTTGCGCCAAAACGGATCTGTATTTTTCCTTTCTATGGATTTCACTGCGAAAACTGCTAAGTGCGAACCAATTGCGTCTGTGAGACATATTACAAATATGTTAATTAATAGATTTGCGGAGGTCCATTTCAACAAACTGGAACAAATGTGTTCTTTAAAAAATCGGCCTTCTCCGTTTGCATATAAAACGACTCATTATACTCGTACATTCTCGCAAAACAACCACTATCATTTTAAAAATTACTCGTGATTCTGCACATTATTTCTTCCATTTTCAATAATAATAATAAAAGACGTCTTATTCGACTTACCCCCTTTTTCGCTGGAGCCCCAGAATTTTCTTCAGCGATTGAGACAGAACTCTTTATCTGGTGCCGTCTCGTTGGCTTTCTGGTCACGCGGCAATGCCGCGCGGCAATCGCGGCAATAAGCGCTAATTAAACGTGGTCACGACGCGGCGCGGCATGGGACAATGTTCGCTGTAAGTTAGTGCGCGTTCTAAATATTAAGCCGACCAAAAGGGCAAGGAGGTGCCTATGGATGGCGACCAATCCGAGTCTAAGAACCTCCGATCCGAGGTGGAACAAAGCGGTGTTAATCGAATCGGAAGCAGTGCGTAAGAACTTGCTCGGATGGGGTGCAAAGCGTGTCCACGCACCTGTACTGTTGCAAGTGAAATTGCTTGGTATAAAAGTGGTGTCACACCTGACAGTTTTTTAAAAGTAAATAGCCAGATAATCAGATTTGTTTTGTTGTAAAGTAAATTGTAAGATAATAAGTTAAAAATAAGATACTAAGTAATTGTTCGGTCTTAAAGTAGACAATCAGATGGCCACATTTATTCTGTTTTAAAGTCAATAGCCAAATGATCAGATTTGTTGTGTCTTAAAGTAAACAGTCACACGGCCAGAGTTGTTCTGTTTTAAAGTACGCAGCCAGATTCAGATTTCTGTTGCAAAGGTGACAAGTATCAACCCAAAGCAAAGAAGGGAATATTATCAGACCGCGATCAGATTATAATTGGAGAGTAACGTCACGTCAGCCCACTGTCATTTCACACACATAGGAAACAAGCTTGACGCAAGTCTATGAAATAAGAGTGTCCTGACGTTACTTATCCATTTATATTCTATTTCATCGCGGTTTGTTAATATTTTCAACACCATAAATAACACCGTATTTAAATTGCATCTCCTACAACATTATCCCAAGGGGCCTGGACCACAAAAATTACAAGTGCTAAAATTGAACCAATTTGTCACATTTTTGTATGCAAAACTTTATAATTATATTTGTCAAATCGTGGTTTTTTTAATTTTTGGTGGTACAGGGGCAGGTTGCACTGTCGCCTTCACTGCCTCGATTATAATTCGAGTTTTTTTTATGATCTGAATGTTTCAAATCGTAGTTCCGCGAGTGGTTAGGGCGACTACGACTACTTAGTAATTAAAATAAAAAATTACCTCTACATCATACGGGTTAAAATGAAGATCGAAAGGTCCATCGGCTCGGGCGACGCCTTCGGTCGGCAGTTCGAACTACCACCAAAAGTCATCTAGAATAATTCGAGTAGAATAGAATTATATAACCGGTTTGAATTTTCATTAAAATATCCAAATCGTTGGTGAATAAATCCTTTCAGCGCGAAACAACTGGACTGTTAAGCGTATACGCCGTCCCGGACGGAAAATCCAATGGTTAATAATTTCACGGTTCACACACGAATGAACTGGAAAGATATTAATAACTGTTGTTTTAATTGAGCCGTTTGTCCATTCTAAATATTGGCAAAAGGACGTCCCTTTTATGTGCGCCCAAAACACCTGACATTATCACCTAGTGTCTACCGTTTTTTTTTAATTAAATAGGAAGGCAAACAAGCAAAAAGATCACTTGATGGTAAGCGCTGACCACAACCCAAAGACACCTGCGACATCAAGAAGCAGACCCAGATGCGTTGCCAACGCAAAGGGCTAAGGGAATATCTTTGGTGCCAGTAATTTCACCAGCTGTTCACTCTCCACGCCGGAACACAACAGGGCAAGCACCGCTGCCTAGTGGCTGGATTAGCGAGCAAGATGGTGGTAGCGATCCGGACGGACCTTAGATAAGGTCCAACCACCCGCAAATCGAATCGAATTGTCACAACTATTGAAAGATGACATGAGGAATTTCAACAATGGCAGTTACCCTAAATTATTGGAAAAACATGTGATTCCCGGAAAATTACAATGATATTCTTTAAAAACAAACTGGAACAAATTACCATGTACGCCATTCGTTCAAGTAGCGAACGGTCGTACTGTTTCTTTGATCTTGATGATGCCTCGTATAGAGGCGAAACGCGCGTCGATCGTGTAGTTTTAGTGTTTAGTGGTGGTGGTGTGTAGTTGAGTCTGTGTGATATATGTTGTTTCGTGTGGAAGCGGAGGAGGGTGGGTTTTTGCATGAACATATATGTGTCGCACAGACGCAGCTATTTTGCACGAGCCCGGCACTGGTTTCGCGGAGTAGCAAGGTAATTTGTTCCAGTTTGTTGATATGGACCTCCGCAAAGTAACGCCTGAATCTATTAATTATGATATTCTTTATTTATTATGTCAATACATAAATATTGTTTCATCTCTTCTACGAGACGTTAACAGGGCTGTTATTTTTAGATTTGAAAATACTTAAAGAGAGGTTTTGAAATATTCATAGGCATGCCTTCATCAATGATTTCCGCGACGGTCGGTATGGCGCTGTTCGCATCCAACGGTTTCCCACAACCCACACCAGATCATCGGTCCATATTGTGGGAGACCATCAAATACCTCCTAAGGTACCTATCCCTTGAGGCCAGGTCTTTGTAGCGTTGCTGAACTATCGATAGTTTGACTATCAAACTAGGCCTATCGATAGTATCGATTGTATCGATATTGTGACTATTTTTCGAGGTTCAATAGTTCGATATATTGCCGCAACGCTAGGTCTGTGACTAGGCTATAGATGTTTATCACTACTATGCTTGATTATCTTTCATTTGTTATAACACTAGCTTTTACCCTTATGTATATTTATCTACACACATATCATAAGTGCTCAATAACGCGTTCAAAAACCATAGAAAATGACCAGCATTATTACAACCAATGTGATTATGAGTTTTTTTTTGTCTGTGGTAGTAGGTAAATCAGTTCTTTATTGGGTAGTATCTCTTAGTAGTCTGTGTTTATTGGTGATCACATAAGCGATATCTCGTGACGTTATGAATTTAAATTTGGAACAGCTGTCAAAATTCAAGTTGGTCTCTATTCTAGTATCCACAGATATTAAAACAGTTATCGATACCAAACGTCAACTCAGTATGTTTTTTTAATTTAAACGCACGACATTTGATCTCGAGTGACATGACAATAGGGACTTCATTCGTTTGTCTATGGTTTAAAAAGAACGTTCGTCTTGGCAGATAGATCGAATGGCCGCCATTACTAGTGGTCAGTCGTTTGTTGGTTTTTTGCTGTTACGGTTTTTTGCAGTTATGATATGTGTGTAGATAAAGTAATGTATGCAACTGTATATAATTAGGCCTTAAAACGCTGACGCTCGTTTCATAAAACCACACTCGTGTTTTAAGGCCTCTCATTATATAGCAATTGCATAAAATACTATTCTACCAGGGGTTATAAAATGCGCTAGTTTTAGTCACACGGGTTGTAATGGCCCAATGTTCATATTTATCCGCCGGCCTTACCCGCGCTGCTAATTATTCTTAGCAGACAGACAGACCGACACGAAGCAAGCAGTTTGGATGCGGTAAAGTAACGAAGAGAAGTAAATTTTAAATGCTAATGACAGCACAAAGAAAAATTAGGGTAATGGCAGGACTCGAACCTGCTACATCAGCATTCCGTGCCTTGCGTTTGTCAGTTTCGCCACATTACCGCTACCATACCTTGCGAATCTTTTAATGTGTTTCGTCTTTACGGTAATTATATTTGTTTAGGAAAACTACCCTCGGTGTCATCTATGAGAAACTTAATGAAGTTATCTCATTCAACTTGGTCATTTATGATTGCCCGTTAGCTGACGAGAGATGATGCCATTTTTTGCAAAATTTTTGTAATCGAAACTTTTTACTTAACGATTTTTTTATTTCTATACATTCAAATTAAATTTAAAATGCTAATGACAACACAAAGAAAAATTAGGGTAATGGCAGGACTTGAACCTGTAACATCAGCATTCCGTGCCTTGCGTTTGCCAGTTTCAAAAACAAAATATAAATAAATCAAAAGTGAAAAATTTCGATTACAATCACGAAGAAAAGGTTTATAAAAAACACTTCTTACTTATTTGTACTGTTATAAAACACTGAATCCTGGTACAGTCAAGGAATTAAATTTCCAACCCACCTAAGGTTCAATAGCATAAAGCAAACTGTCACCATAAGAGCTATAGGGCAAGACGTTAGTTTAACATATCGACCTTAATGCATTGCGAATGTCAGACGACATTTCAACGAAATGGGTAGGAAATTAACTTCCTTGACTGTACATAGGGTATCATTTGCAGTGTTTTTGTTGTTACCACAAATTTGCATTAAGTACGTCAATACTGTAGACTTTATTGAGCTGAAACCACTCTAATGAACTTCTACCAAAGATGACAGATAAAACACTACATCGATTGTTTTAAACTTTCCCGATTTTCACACATTCTTATTATTTTTACCAGGACTTTAACGCGATAATAAACTGTTTATGTGTGGTGTTTGTTTGTGGTGTCAGCTTGTGACCACGGCCGCATTAAGTTATACGATTTAAGTTCAACTCAATCATTTGAGCTCTTTGTATATCGACAGTGGAAATCTCAAATGTCGTAAGGGGCATGTCCTTTAATGTCCCTTACGACATTTGAGTCCCTGTCGATATGTATATGGGTAGTAAATATTATTGGCTGTCCCGGCGTCGAGCTCGTCACTGTTCTGCTTTTTTTATATAAAATAGGAAGGGAAAAAAAACAAGTGGGTCACCTGATAGTAAGTGATTTCCACCGCCTATAGATACCTCTTGTACCAGTAATGGTACCATATTAAATAAATAAATTAGTTAATTGCTAACAGAATAACCCCCTCATTACAAATGCACTGCCGCATCCACCTTCCGTAGCCCGCAGTTCTGAAGAACGGACGGCGCACGCTCGCACCCGGCAAATACAAAGTTCCCACTTCGCTGCTACAACTTTAACCTCGTCCACAGTTTGTCTTTCACCTCAACCAGATTAAGACGTTCATTTGTTTATAAAATGCCAACTTTGATTAGAATTATCTTCTATTATAATATTAAGTGACACAGTTGTGATGCTTGCTGAGAATGACCCAATTAATCTTAGAACAGACAAGCAAATGCCTCGTTTATTCAAAGCATTTGTAAACGCCAATTTGTCGGCGATCTTAGCGCAAAACCGACGGGAGTAGCTGTCGCCGACAAAAAGCTGAGGATTGTGTTTTTAGGGATCCGTAATGTTTGTCGCTGTTGGCAGAAAATTAATGCGAAATGTGGGTATGACGCAGAATGCCCGAATTCCCTGAACCGTCCACCGAATGAAAGCATCCATCATGGCGGAGCTTAAGCTCTGAAAGAACCACAGGTGGGCGAATATACTGACGTTACAACCGCCGTCATTATCCTCTGGGATATTGGCGACAAGAATGATGATCAACATTTGTTTATGTATGACAATGACAGCTGTGCTTTTAGAAATAACTGTTTTAAACAAAACTTGTGTTGTAGTTTTTTATATCAATGTCAATTTTAAATTTGTTTTTGTATTTAGAATGAACAGCTGATTGACTGACATATTTTCTTCAATAAAATATCTCATAACGTAAACACACAAAAGCTTATTATTTATTATTTACGATAGGACTAAACATTGATACCAAATTTCACTTTATAAGAGAAAAGATTTCAGATGGTGTTATCAATGTTAAATATTTACAGTCCGAAGATATGTCAGCTGATGTTTTAACTAAGCCCTTAAGGCGTACAGCACATCTAAAATGTATTATTGGTATGGGTTTAACCAATACTTAGTTTTTTTTGTTACATTTAGATGTTTTATGTTTTTATGCTGTATGTACTTGTTATTTCCATTGAGGGGAGGGTGTGTTGTTTTTTATATCAATGTCAATTTTAAATTTGTATTTGTATTTAGAACGAACAGCTGATTGACTGACATATTAACTTCAATAAAATATCTCATAACGTAAACACACAAAAGCTTATTATTTATTATTTTACAACAACTTGATTATATCGGTCCTCTCTGTTGTCAATATTGAGAACAACAAAGGTGATTGAACGATTAAAATATTCACCTAGGCTCTTAGCAGCGTTCCATCGGCAAGTACTACAACATTTTGCTGGTTTTAAAATCTGTTGCACACCAGTTACTTCAGCTGTTCGCAAACGTATTTCACATTTAAGCGAAGTTTGTTATTTTTAATATTGTGCCGATTATACCGAACCCTGGTCCCACTTTACTCCTGGATTCCGTTTTTTGCGGCGTCCCTCGTTAGGGTGGGTTTTGCCGCGGATTTATAATTTATGTTGCTTAAATGATTTTTACCTTTTTCATCGGTACCGCAACCTGCGTCGTTAAGTACAGTTCCGAATAAAAACATAGTATGATTAACTGCTAATCATTTTGTTCACAAAAAATATAGCCTATGTCACCCAGACTACAATTACGAACCGATTGACACCGCATTCCTCAAAATCGGCTCAGTCATTTAGGCACTACAGTGGAACATACGTAAATACAAACATACATAGGCTCCTAAAAAGATAACCCTTCCTTTTGGCTTTACCGTAGTCGGGTAAAAATTAGAATTTACCATTCAATTTCTTGGTGAAAAAGTTCTAAAACCTATTTAACATTACCATTTCGTATCCAATAATTAATTCTTATTAAGTAATTGATAAATTCTTAGACCTAAATGCAAGTGGAAGCGGTCCATAGCTCGTAGAACTGATGGCTGATGAAGCCAAAGAGTTCTCCAATGATGCAGCGTGGGCAGATCTGCTACAAGGTGGACCGACAATCTGGTGATGGTTGTGAGAACTAAATTGGATGCAGGCCGTGTAGGACTTGTCGTTGCGGCTTACTTTGAGGCAGACTTATGTCCTTAAGTGGATATCTTTCGGCTAAAATAATGATGCTGATGATGATGCGATGATCGCATACCAATCATCATACGCGTTGGTGCCACGAAGCACAATACAGGATGCTAAAATGAAAGGAGTGGACGGATTTATAGACTTCAGATTGATAATATCCGTGAATGTACGGGTGCATATTAACATTGCAGTGGTTATTGTGAAAATGCGAGTGTTAAAAGGTATTAACCCATATTTTAACTTTTTGCAGTCGGATAAAAGCCAAAGCTTTAAGCTCACAGACAGTCAGTCTCCTCCATGGAGATAAAAAACCCAATCTTGATATAATTCGGGGCTAAGTACGCTGCTCTCGTAAAAGCTTGATAAGTACAGTTTTTACGATGGCCCCGAGCTGTGACGGATCTAGCCGAGAGGGGAATATGGTATATACTTGTGTACATATATAACTAATAACCTTGTCGTGTAGTGTATTAAATTCTATAGAATCTAATTAGGTCACCAAAACTCAACTTTATTTGTCAACTTCTTTACTACTCCCACAATAAAAAATCTATTACCGAGTTAAAGTGTACACGGCGTAAGTTTAAAGTGCACGCATTGTGCTATTAATTGTGAAAAGGTTCTACACTGCCTCTAAAACGAATTTGGTCAACGTATCACGCATTTTCTTTGTTTATGTTAGAAAATTGACATGGCACGATGATTGCTTGTAACCTGACATTATAAGAAATTGGCAATGTTGATACATAAGGGTTCCATAGTGGTTTAACAAATACTAATCTTACTCGTTAGATATAATGGGATGAAATAAGGTAAAAATATATCAATATTGATACAATATTTGCCATCATTAAAATATCGTCACTTGGATGGCAAAACTGCTGAAGCGACACTTTGGACCAAATTGAGTTATATATACCATCGGAATCAGCGGATTTTTCTGCGTCGATCTGTCCAGGTTTCAAGATGATCTAAGCACTTTTTGTCGCTTTAGCCCACGAAAAAAAGCTCGAAATTTGGGAGACCCATTACTAATCCGACGCTTAAATTAAATGTTTACTGTTTAGTAATTTTACCTTTTTATACTTTTGTCATAAGAACGTTGTCAGTCATTCGTGCTTTTGCGAATTGAAATAAGATTGGCGCTTTAGTACTTTGTGCATACCAAGAATTGTAATGCTATGTCGCTTAAGTAAATTGATCCACTTCATATTAAAAGGTTGGGTACACTTAGTCTTTTTCCTTTACTGATAAGAATATGTTAAAGTCGTTTCAGTATTTTTTACAAATACATTTAATATAATGTGTAGTGCAATTAGCTTTATGAAAACAAGATAAAATGGAAAAAAAACGATACGGATAGTATATAAAACGTGGCATTTGCTTTACAGCTTCTTAAAGAAAAGCTCTTATACATATAGCGGTCATGTCTTACTACGACGGACTTAATGATGCGTAAGCACGTCTATACAGTCATATCGTAAGTCATAAGATGATTTCAGATGACATCCGTGTACCCTTAAAACTGGCCCCCAGATGTACTGGTCTTCTGAAGTCTGAAGTAAATAAATAAATTGTGTACTATACGAGCAATGTTTATATATTGGAGGTCTAACGATTTCGATTAAGGGTTTCGCCGATGATGACCCAAATACAAAAGGTTATTGTGGCTATAGTCGTTTACCGTTGGCAAACGTGTTAAATTTACAATGTATACAATATTACTGAGTAAAAAGTCGATCTAGTCAGGTCTCATTTCTGGAATATTGTTTCCTGCGCATTTTTACTAACATCTGGTCTGAGCCGAACTAGGTCGTTCGGGACTTAGTATTAATAATGTGATTAGTCGCACAACATGCCAGCACCGCTTGAGTTAATATTTCATGAGCATTTATTCTAAAACGCTCAGCCCCATTTGCTGAAGTATATCAGTGCTAGGGGCACGACTGGCAGACCTAAAATCCTTCATAAAAGGTGTCGAGGTGTTTTATATCAACCTAAAGGCACAGGTTTTTCGAACCATATAAACCCAAATGGCCAACATACTTATAATTGTAATTACCGTTTACACAGAGATCTTTCTGTTGTTTTTGTGTGTTTTGTGTTTTGTTGAATGGTGTCTGTCTGCGATCTGTCATTAGGATGGTCTTAGGGCTGCTGAATGCTCCAGACGGTGATGCACAGGCGCATTGTATTCAGTTTTTAAACAGTTTTTAAGTTTTGCAAACCATATAAAAGTTGTGGTGTAGAAGCAATCTTGTCTAACGAACTGCATTAGGGCGACTGCTCCTTTAGCACCTGATCGCGTTACGGCACGGCAATTTCAAAAAAGCTGATAATTTACTTTTGTAGACTGTTAATATTATTACGCTTTACGCCGATGTGTATATATCTATAACAGAAATCTTGTTGGTGCATTGCGCATAGCCTGCGCATAGCCTGCGCTAGATTTTTAGACTCCATTGGTGGATTTTACAAAGCGCACAATCTGTTCCAATCTGCTCACTCCAGTTATATTAAAAATATTCCATCACAGCAGCAAATAAGGTAGATGCTATAACACTTTCCTGTTGCGAGCGACTTGGCGTATGCGAGTTGCATTAAAACAAGGCCTTACTTCTCGCGCATAACACTGTCGGTTTTCGAGGAGGTTTCAGTGCGCCATCAACAGTTTGGAACGACCTCCCACCACCATTACGAAATAATATCATCCCGTAGTGGAAATCTCGTATGAGTTCTCATGTGAACTTCTTAGGACAATTTAGAGTGTAGTGCCAGTGCAAGAGCCGCAACAATATCTGTTCCTCGTAGGTACAGCTTGAATTTAAAGCCTGGAATAGGTACACATGCTTGTAACTTGCACACTTTTCTGCGTGCATGTCATATTTCACACAAATGTGGCTCAAAAATGCAAGTACTTGCATGAAAGTGCAGAAGCTGTAGTCACGTGTATTTCAAGCTTGATAGTTACAATTTTAGTTGTTTGAATGCATAATAATTGTGACTAGCCTTACCCGCAGCGTTACACATGCAAAAAAGTATATATCCTAGGTTTTTATTTAGGACATGATGTATCTGTTTGTCAAATATTTTTTTGAATCTGTCTAGCCGTTAATGCGTGATTGAAGACCTAAGACCCAAAGGGTCAAATACCCAAACATTTATTATGTTATTAAGTAGAATAACAGCAGAGAACAACAAGAAAGCTAGATAGAAACTGCCGTCTACATAGAAAACAGAGTAATCGATAAATCATTACGTCGGCTTATGTTCTTGGGTCATGTTTTGAAAATAATGTGAGAATAGTTTAGTAGTTATGGGAGCTACCTTCAATGAGACCTACACTTTCTGTTTTCGGTATACGGTCTCCACCAGCGAACCTTTCCACCCCAATGGCTATCAGTTCTATAAGCAATGTGCCTGCCTACTATCACTTAATTTGTAAGACGGAAAGGTTCGCAATTCGTAGAGCCATGTTGGTAACTTTGGTTCTTCTGCGGACCTCCACATTTCTATCATGATGTCGCATAGAAATTCCGAGCATAACCTGTTGGGTGAATCTCATACGGCTTACTGTAAGAGACAGGGATATTATATTTGGTAACACACAATGGTTGAAGACTTATGGCTTCGCGCACCGCGGTATTTGAGATGAAAAGAAGTTTCGTATCTTATCAAACGCTACCAAATCATTAATCATCAACAACTGCGAGATTGCGAATATGTAAATAAGATTAGTATATCATGCTTTGTCAATTCGTTCTGTACCAAACTTAGCATAAAGAGGAAACTGCAGTTCATGCGTTAGTGTTGCAAATACCAGCCTATTCACCTTGTGATTAACTCTACACGAAGCTTAAAGTAAAAGCTGGCGTTTCGAGCTCGTGAAACGATTGTCTGTCCAGCCCCGTGCGCCTGGAGGGCTTACGAAGGCTATACGTGGGGTTTTATGTTTATCTGGAATCCCGATGAAGATTCTTCCATTTGAGTCGTTTCTGCCAATTCCATGACAGCCAAGTACGTCTTCCCAGATGCTAGATTCTGATATAAGTAGTAGATACTGATCTGATTGAGTATTACTTACATACTTTATCAGAGCTTTGTAATATGGCTCACAGGACAGTTCAAAAATTGTCATAGAATTGAAACTTACTTACTATTTTTTGGATGTAATGTTGCTAAGATTGTTCAAAAGGTTTTTATATTCCATGTCAGCTATGTTTTGTTCTTGTTATGTTATTTTGATCGTGATTAAATCAGTGATAATAGCAATTTTTCATCACGATTAATGCAGGGAAAGCAGAGCGATCCTGAATAGGGCAGCTTTGTCGTCAAATATGTTGCCTAGTCCATCATCTTGTCCAAGTCGGTTTCAAGAGCGCCTGCCGTCAAACGGCCACAGTGAAAACTAAGAATCGGATATCCTGTAATTTGCATTACCACCAACATTTCGCTACCGATTGCCACAGGTCATAAAGCTTGGAATTCCTATTTATAGCAGAGATCATCTATTTGGGTGTTGATCTCAGAAGATTAACAGTATTTTATTATAAAACAGTAAAGAAAACGAGTACGCGGGTCACCTGACGGGAAATGAACGCCGCCGCTTAGCGATGCTAAGAGAATCGATGATCCGTTACCCACCTTACGTTGCGTTGAGTTGTGCGGGTGCAAAGCCACTCCTATTAGCATCTATTGGGCTGGTATTCCACTACGACCGGCGATGGTGGGAATGCAGTAACTAGGGGCAAACTATTAGATCTTAGGCAACCTGCAAGCGGTAAGAGGTGGTAGTTCCAGTTACTGTCTCGGCCAAATCCTGTCTATTGCCTCTGACTCTTGCTAAGCCAACAAGTCCCAGTACCGCAGCGCCGCCTAGATTATGGACAGAGTCATCGCATGCGTAAATTTGGTGAAAGTCTTACCCATAGTAGATACTTTCGATAAAAGGGTGAATAGTGAAGTGTATCTATACTCTCTAAGTAAAAACTTGTCAATATCAAATGCTATACATAAACTTCAAGCATTTTTACTATTGACTAACTTTTCTTTTGAGTAAAAATTATAAAAAGTAGTCTGCCAACTTCTTATCTTTTAATTTTGATTAAGTTACATGAATCAGTATGTACAATAGCATATTTAATGTCCGAAACGTATTACTTGTAAGTCTATTCAACAGATAACAGTCAATAATGCATAAGTTATTCCTCGGATAAATCTTTTCCCATTACTGAAAAATCAGCCTTTAGTATTTTGTTACGTTTATGATTACCATTTAATAAATGATAAGCCTTATGCCCTTATAAAATCGTTTTACATTTGGTAATGAAGTATTAAACTCAGATTGATAACAAGTGACTTAAGGTCGTTAAGTAAAAATCAATATAAAATGCCAGAATTAAAGTCGCGTTAGTCTTCTGAAAATATGATATCAAACACAAAACTGTCTGTTTAGTCTTTTTACCTGACTGCATTTTCTCAAAAAGTTGAAGACAAATGACTAAAGCGACACTTATCTTCTAAACCAGTAGTCTCAGCTTGATGGGATTGATTCCAGTCTATAGTATGCAGAATTAGCTTTAATTCCTTTCTAGAAATTCTAAAATGCGTTCAGTAGGAGACGAGTTATGAATTTTTTTCGTAAAAAAAAAACTTTAAATCGCTCTCCTGTAAAGTTGACCAAGTGTCGCTTCAGAAGTTTTGCCATCCAAGTGACGATATCCTTCAGATGACCACCATCATCCCACTCCCACATGCCACCAAAGCAAGGCTTATGGAATGGAATTTTCAGTGCTATTCATGGCTTTAATGCGATTTCTACATTTCGTCAAGTTTTAAAGTTATTAGAATGTATTAAGTGACTTAGTTTAAGTTAGCGGACTCAACAATCGAGTTTCCGTAAACCAACTATCCATGAGAGTATCTGGCATTCATCTATAAGTACAGTCGACGCATTTTAAAGTGAAACCTTTTCATATTAAAGGTCTAACAACTTCCTTGTAAGACATTATGGCAGCAAAAAAAAATTAATTTTTGAATATTTTTTAACTGTGGGAAAACAGTTGTGTAGAACATAGTGATGGCTTAGAACACTAAATCTAGTGAGTACTTAAATAGTTTTAATGATTTATTGGTATGTATGTGTGTTTTTATTTAATAAACAATTAATTTAAATATGTCTAGTACACTAGAGTATATTCAGTAGCTACATAGTGCGTAATTCGGAGGCTTAATTAGCAATAATAACTATTACCAGTAATGGCCCCTACCAGCTGACCATCAATTACACTGGACACTAATACATTACCACTAAGTTCCAAACTAAACTTCATAATCAAATTAGCAGCTATTAGCTCATCAATATCTAAAGGATGCCCTAAATAAACATTAATTACATTCGCGGAGTATAACAATTCCAACTGATTGAACCTGAGGTTAGCCGAAATTGTATATGTTTCAAAAATATCTAAAACGGCAATAAAATGTATGGTGAATTGGTGATTCAAGTGGATCTCTGTATCAGGCTACAAAAGGCCTATACAGAAATACCTTATAGACAAACATACATAAAGTTATAAAAAACTAGCGGACGCCCACGACTTCGTTCGCGGAATTAGTAGCTTATGTCCGTCAGGGACAGTGTAGTAGTCAATTAGTGAAATAATTTTGGTAATCGGTTCAGTAGTTCCAGAGATTGCCCAATACAAACAAACAAAGTTAACCTCTTTATTATATTAGTGTAGATATAGATAGATGTAGATAGTGTAGATGTAGATGTACATACTTAGATAACTAAATTGTTTAAGCGACGATTCAGCGTGACTCCGTAGCTATAGCGTGAACTGCTTGTTGGATCTGATAAGGTACCTTAGGAAGTCTTCACCTCCTTATCATAGCTCTGTGTATACATCATCAGACCACACTCAAAGCATTCCCGGGCAAGAAACCAAGGTGTCAAAATAACTTTGTTTGTATGAAAAACGCACTTCAGGCCGATTTTTTGGTCCGTGAATGAACAATAATCGTCTAAATGTATTTCGGGATTGTCACCAGAAGTTCAGAAATGTTAAGCCAAAATGTATCTCGACTGTAATAAGCATAATGGTAAATTGGCTGATATTTATAAGTGCTTTATGTAAGCCTAATCTGAATTAAGATCTTGACTTTTCAAAAATAAATTGAATATATCAAAATCACGTTTTCTGAAAGAGCAGAGACCTTATTTGTGAGACAAAGTTTTATAAAGTTACAAAGTTAGGAACTTTACGATGTCATAATTTATGAGACAACAAGCTTTTATATTCACAAGATTAATTGAATTCATTAATCAAAAGTTCTGCTAACTTAATAAGTTAATAACACCCACGTATCTTTAGGGTATCATCTTGATATTACCCTGTACTCCCACGTAAGCGACTGGCTTCTGAAGGTTGACATTTCACGGATACTACAGTCGACTAAGTTCATGCTTCATTACTTTTGATAGTTTCAAGTTAACATGACATTTAAGACGGTATCTTTTATAAAATAGGAAATAACGAGCAAGTGGCACCTGATGGTAAGCGATAACCATTGTCTATAGACACCTGCAACAACAAAGAGAGTGCAGATGCGTTGCTAACCCAGAGGGCTAAGTTGGAATATCTCTTGTGCCAGTAATTGCACCGGTTGTCCTGCTCTCCACGCGGGAACACCACAATGCAAGCACTGCTGCTTAGCGGCTGGATTATCGAGCAAGTGCTCTTCCATCACAGTGTGAGGTGTTGTCAACTGTTAGGTATTTTAAACACTAACAAAGGATGAGGTAAATAAACTCATTTATATGCAGGTAGTTTTAGTAGGTAAGTATTCAAAACTTTTTTTTTATAAAGAAGCAACAACAGACAGACCGCCTGGTCCACTCGATGGAAGGTGGATACCGCCTATGGAATATTTACAATACCACAAGTATAGCAAACGCGCTGCTGCTCTTTACACGTTTTATTTAAAAACTTCCATGTAGGGAATGCAAATCTGGTTATTTTTTCTAAGAAATAACCGGTTAAAACTGGTTTTTCAAAGAGAAAATAACCAGGTTTGCTTTCCTTAGTTATAAGTATTACGCAATGGAATTACCGAGGTAAGAAGCCTTTTCCACAACCCCATAGTATGCAGCAAAACAATGACGGACGAGCTTTAAATTTATGACAAATATTCGGAAAAAATTCCGTTGAACACAACCGTTATGTTACTAAAATACTGATTAAAATCTTCAATTAGCCTTTAAAAAGCAAGAAACAGCATACGCAGCCTAAATCCCAGCCATTCATTTCCGCATAAAAGTTAAAGATAAACCGGTTTCAGGTTAAACCTCCTTTTTTACGTCGGTTAATAACAGACGCGTCGGCCATAAACTGTGATCATTAAGACCGCCACAACCGGTACGGAGCCAGTATTAAATAATTATAACAGATATTGCCAGCTGTTAATCCGGTTCTTTCCGGTTATTACCCAGATATTACTGGCGCGAACTGGTTAAAGGGAATTATGGCGTGCGAGTATCGGACGGGGATAAATACTTGCGTTGCGAGGCGGGGAAGTTCGGTGATCGATCTCGAGACGTAATTAGGTTTAAAAGTTTATTCGGAATCAATAAAGAACTTTGGGCATGATATGTGAACCTAATAACAAGTTTTAGTGTTCATACTTTAAAGTTAAGCAGTTGTAGGGTTCAACTGCCTCTCAAGTAGAGTTGGATGAAAGGGTCGTCAAATTTTGTTTTAAAGTCATGTGGAAGTCGTTAGGAATTAGTTACCAACTAATTCGAAGAAGTGTGACAGATCTTAATTCCCACACAAACCGATATGATATATCTTTCTTTGTTTTATCAGTTTTATTATCTACATGTTTATATAATGGTATAAAGCCACCAAAAAGGGGTAGACAATAGTATTGAAAATTGGCAACACTCTATAGTGCTGGCAACTTGTTTTTTAATATACTTATTATTATTCTTTGGTCTAAGCAGTAGACAATAAAAAAGGAATCGCTTACGAACAGCAGATGAAGTGAGCTTGCGTCAGCAGAAATAAACTAGCAGTCGAGATATGTCCAGATCCCCATGAAATCTGTAATTTTTGGACATATCACAAATGTGAAATAAATGTCGATGAACACGAAAATCGGGAGGCTGCGCACCTATCACGAACCTTCTCAACTAGGGTATAAAAAACCGGTTTTGCTTTGTATGAAAAACCCGGTTACAACCGGTTATACATAAAATAACCGGGTATGCATTCCGTTTTCACGAGATGCGTTAACTCGTTACGTAAATTCGCGCGTCTTTCTCATACTGTGCTAATTAGAACAAGACGCACTGAGTTACGTTGCAAGCAAACGCGTATCAAGGAAATTTGCTAGGTGGTAGGTAGGCTACGTTTAGCTACCAAGCCAGACGGGTTTTGCTACAGTGCATTAAATATAGATATTTATTTTAACATTTTAAAAGACCAATAAATAAAACGTGGTATCTTTAGTGACTTATCGTTTCTAAAGAAGCTTTAAAATCTAAGGCCACAAACAAATTGGAAAAGAAACGAATAGGTAAATAACAAGTAAAAATACTTTAAAGTACTAAGTACAAAAACCGGATAAACCCCGACCGGTTCCATCGGTATTAACACACCCAGTTTTAATGAAAGAAGGATTTTTGTCTCCGCAGCGTTGCTAGAATTAATCTTTTGAATAAAAAACCCGCGCGGGGTGACTTTTTAAATCCGTTATTTACAAAGAGTTTAATAACCGCGATAATGCTGATTTAAATTCAATTTCGAACCGTTCAAGTTCAAGTTGTACTTTACTTTCAAAGTCAAAGTCAACTCCCTTATTGGTTAAGGTGTTAGTGTAGAATGGTATGAGATTGATTTTCCTCGCTATCCCACAGAAAATAGAAGTCATAAGGATAATATTGTTTACAAAATTCACCAAACAATGTGTCCTCGACGTTTTGGAATCCATTTGTCAACATCACTCGCAAACTCTCCAATATGAAGATATCTTATCACCGCCATTCACTGCTTCTGAATGATCCACAGCTTACACACCACAGAAGAGCCACTTTTAATAAATTTTCATACATCTGGTACTATTATTTCAAGAATTGAGTTAGGCATAGTAAATAAAATTAAGCAAAGTGCATTGCTGTTTTTAGATAGAAGGTCAGAAATCGTATAATAAACAAAAGGACAATGAAAATCAAAAACGATCTTAGTCGTGCCGAGTGGCAAATTTCAAGTAAGCGGACTGAAAGAAACTTTAAAAACATAGTGTGATAAAATCGAGTAGGTACTCTTCTTCTATCAAAAAATCATAACTTCGTGTACTACAAGGAATGTATAAGTCACCAAAACTGAATCGATTGTTCCATAAAAATGGAATGAGACTCGAAATCGAACCTCGAGCAAATAAACTAGTTGGTCATCAACTTACCCGATAAATGCAAGCAGCGCAGAACCAGTCGTTGTCTTGTGGTGATTTCTGAGGGAGGACTATGCCCGCCCAGGGTGGTCCTCTGGGTTGGTGATGCATCTGCAAACTCTGTGCAACTAGCACGAATCTTATCGATACGCATTAACTCGCTACGTACCTAACTCAGTGCGTCTCTTTCTAGCTAGCCCAGTAAAGGAGAGATGAAGTGAGTTACTTAGCTAATGAACGCGTATGGAGAAGATTCGTGCTAGCTGCACTGGTAACATATTGAACGATTGTCGTGCGACAACGGACACTTGCGTTTCCGCGACAATGCGCGCTGATGACTCCGTGTGTCGTGCGTACGCGCGAAGTCTTATTATGTAAATGGTGATAATAATTTATTGATACATCATTCAGAGCTAAATATTGCCAGATCATTATGAGTCAGTGGGTCAAAATAAAAAAAACACTTAATTGTACTGTTGCTGAAATAATTAATATCAGTTAAGTAACGGTTTTCTAACGATTTACATCAGTTTAATGATTTTACTAAACTGATACTTGTATAATTTGCTAGGAAACCATTAGGAAGATGATATTAATTAATTTAGTAACAGGACAATGTTTTTGATGTTGACTGAGGAATGCCAACTTGGTTTTTTTTTTCTAAGAAATAACCGGTTTTAACCGGTTTGTTATACAAAGTAAAACCGGTTTTGCATACCCTAATTTTGAGCCAGTAGACAGTCTGTCAAATATGTTGTGTTAGCCCGGATCTACTCGCGTGAGGGAGCCAATAATGTAATCAATCGAGTGAGCCCCGAGCGGCTGCGACGGGCAATCACGCGGCGAGCTGTTACTTGGGCCCAGGGCGCGACCCGCCACGACATGACACGACGCGGCATCGTGACGTGACAGCGGTGACGTTTAAAAGAAAACCGGTTTTTTAAATATTTTTAAATATCTGTCGTTTATTGAAATAAAACAATTTAAACGGTTTATATCGTGTGTATTGTAACGAATCTGATTCCCGACGTTTTGAGCCCTTTACAGGTCTCATGTTCACGGGCAGACACCAATGATATCAATGTCTACAAGTCGCGAAAAAATACTATCTGCCGTTTAATTTCCAAGTTTTATTCATCGTGACGTGACATCGGTGACGTTTAAAAGAAAACCTGATAAAATCGGTATTTTAAATATTTAAATATCTGTCATTTAATTTCCAAGTTTTATTCAACAAACGGCTGTCTATACATTTATTTGAATCATCATCATCATCATCATCTCAGACACAAGAAGTCCACTGTTGAACGTAGGCATTAATAAGTATGAATAGAAAGAAAGCAAAGCACTTAAATAAAACTAAACTAAAACTACGACTATCCTAAAATTGAAATCAAACAAATACCTAAACCAACTAATTAAAAATTAAAACATTGAAAAATGTTTTTTTAGCAAGGAAATTTCAAATGTGAAATTACATATTTCTTAAAAAAATAACAGAAAAATCCAATTCAGGGAAAAAAAGGAAAAAGTTTTAACTGTAATTTTGAGTTTTTTTACATAAGGCTTTTATGTAGATAAGATGCACATCCTGAATTGTACACGCGAAGCCGGGGCCAGTTGTATTGTTATAATGTAAAATGTATATGTTCGTGCAAACTTCCAACAGCTGCAAAGGACAGGCAATGAGTCGCATGTCTAGAAAATATTGTAACTAAACCTACGTCTAAGAAAAACTATCAGAGAAAAGATAATTAAATTTTTTAAACGAATAGAATTGATATGACAGTCAAATATTGAAACAGACTTTAAAGGGCCAAAATTCATTTTAGTGCCTAAAATAAAGATGAAAATGTATTAACAATTTTACAAAATTGTAGATGTCTCGAAATATTTTCCTAGTAATATTACGTTAGTTCTCAACCTGACCTCAATTTTTATTATGAATTTTCCCACCGTCCTGGGTTTTTTATTACAGAAAAGTCTCATTTGGTACCCAAATTACCACTGCGTTACCAGTCGCCATGACTCTTCAAACATAGTGTCCACTGCGTTACCACACAATTTTTTTATTATTATTCTGAACCCAAATATTTCTATAACAGTCGTCATTCGAGTATGCATCATTCTAAATTTAAAGATAAAATGTTCTTTTAAGAATATCAGAATAAGTAAAAAATATGCGTTAAAATGTACAAGAGACGTTTAAATAGGCATCAAAAAGTATTTTGGCCTTAAAAGTAAACGTTACCAATTACAGCCAATTCTGTATACCTACTTATAAAACATACTATATGACTTAGTATTAAGTAAGTTAATATTATTATTTCATTATTTCACCCAAGTTATAAAAACAGTCAGCCAGTTGCAGGACCTTCAACAAGGTCCGTCCGGATCGCTACCACCATCATCGCTAATCAAGCCGCTAACCACCGTTGTGTTCCGGCGTGGAGAGCAAGACAGCCGGTGAAAAAAAAACTGGCACAAGATATAAACCATCTTAGTCCTCTGGGTTGGTGATGCATCTGCAAACTCTTTGGTGTTGTGGGTGTCTATGGGCGGTCATGATCACTTACCATCAGGTGAACTGTGCAGCTAGCACGAATCTTCTCGATACGCATTAACTCGCTACGTAACTCAGTGCGTCTCTTTTTAACTAGCCCAGTATCCTTACCATGAGTACAGTGCACCTAGCCGTAACCATACTCGCTAGCGACGGCGTAAACTATTTGTATGGGGAATTGTACAGCGCCCCTAGCGCTCACTTAGAGAACTAAAGATCGCTAGTATGAGTCCAACGGTAAATTACCTATCGAAATCTAAGCGCTAGTGTCAATAGTTTTGTAGCTGTTGCCGTAGAATATTGGTACCATGAGTCACAAATTTGACACATGTCATCGAAAAATACCGTATCGACTATGGTTAACTCTTTCACTGACAAATGGGAGCGTATTAAACCGCTATCGACTGCAGTAACGTAATATGAATTTTCGATAGAAACTCATGGTGATGGTACTGGTAATATACTGAACGATTGTCGTGCGACAACGGACACTTGCGTTTCCGCGACAATGCGCGCTGATGACTCCGTGTGTCGTGCGTACGCGCGGAGTCTTATTATGTAATAACACACCCCTCCCTGGTCCCTGAGGTATATTAAACCACTGACTTGTTCAAACCTGAGCTCCCAACTATGTCACGAGTAACAAAGTGGAACAATTTACCTTGTTACTCCGCGAAACCAGTGCTGTGCACGTGCAACACAACAAGAGGCGAAACGCGTTGAGATCGTGTAGTTTTAGTGTGTAGTGGTGGTGGTTGATAGTTGAGTTTGTGTGATATAATATGTTGTTTCGTGTGGAAACGGAGGAGGGTGGATTATTGGATTTTTTTCTGAAAACAAATATGTCGCACAGACGCAGCTGTTTTGCACGTGTACGGCACTTGTTTCGCGGAGTAGCAAGGTAACTTGTTCCAGTTTGTTGGTATGGACCTCCGCAAAGTAACTCCTGAATGTATTAATTATTTTCACGAATACACATTAATAAGTAAGTTTAAAAAGAGAAATACAGATTTTAATTAAAAATATCAAGAAGTACTTTTTCATGACGAAACTTACGGTGAAGTGATAAAAAGTTTACAAAATAAAATTCTTTTACTTTCAATTCTACTAAAAAAGGACCTAAACGTTTTCAGCCAAAACTTCCCTAGTATTCTCTCGAGGCGGCCATAAAGGCTCTCTTAGCCATTCAGGGCCAAAGCAGGCACAGTAAAACCGTCCAAGTTCGCAATATCGCCGCGGTCACGCGCGCCAATATCCGCCCGACTCACCTTCACGCGGGACGGGACTTAATAGACTTGGCTTGGTTTTTAAAGTTGACCTTACAGGATACGGTTGGCGTAAATCGTTTGAAGCTAAATCTCTTTTTAAGGTTTCGTAGTAAAATGTAAAAAATGAACCCATAGCTTAGCATACCTTTTCTTGGTGTCTACTCTAGATCTTGGGTCCCGTCAATCGCTCAAACGTTAACGGGAAGAGATCCCTTAAAGGGATAAGTTCGTTTTTGTACATATGTTTTGTCCTGTATTCTGTTATTTTTTTGTGCTATGTATAGTCGACCAAGAAATTGCTTGACCACTTTTCGACCGTATTACAAAGAAATAGGGTTGAAAAGTGGTCAAGCAGTTACTTGGTCGACTATACAATAAAGAGTCATAGATACATACTCTCCTTTGGTAACCCCCGCAATGGTGGAATTTAAAAAAATTCGTTTTCAGTCTGCCTCTACTTTAAGGCGCACATGCTCCCATGTTTCTATTTTCAGCAGTTTAAGTTATGCGTTGTCAGTCAGTCAGTCAGGTTGTAAGTGAACTTATTCCTATACCTATAGTATAGTATAGATTTGCAGGTGGTAGGACCTCGTGCAAGGTCCGTCCGGATCGCCACCACCATCTTGCTCGCTAATACTGCCGCTAAGCAGCAGTGCTTGCCCTGTTGTGTTCCGGCGTGAAGAGCAAGTCAGCCGATGTAATTAATGGCACAAGAGGTAGTCCATCTTAGCCCTCTGGGTTGGCAACGCATCTGCAATCTCTTTAGTGTTGCGGTTGTCTATAGGCGGTGGTGATCACTTACCTTCAGGTGAACCACTGTGTTTGCCTTCCTATTTAAAAATTAAATAAATAGATGACTCACAAGGCCACATCCTCAATATATGCAAAAATTGCCACCTGACTATTCTAAAGTCACATCCCATTTTTACTTTAATCAAAACCTACCCCCACACCTTTCACTTAAGGCTGAAATTTCGACAAGCTCCTAACATGACATAGAGGCGGAATGTCGCCAGTCCCTAAATTAACTGGCGAGGCAATTTACGATCTTAATTTCCTAAAAGATCAGCCGTTTCAAATTAAGTCGCCCTAAAAAGTCCCTTATTAAGCCCTTCCCGTAAAATCTGGCTGTGTCTGCCCAGGCGCCGCCGTTTGGGTAAAAATGAGCATACATAATAAATGCGTCGCCTACAAACAACGAGTAATGTTTAAAAATGTGTTACAAAGCTGTGCTAGCGATGTCACATTTTTTTGATGAAATAGGAAGGAAAACAAGCAAGTGGGTTACCTGATGGTAAGTGATCACCACCTAAAGACACCCGCAACATCAAAGAGATTGCAGATGCGTTGCCAACCCAGAGGGCTAAGATAGAACACCTCTTGTGCCAGTAATTACACCGGCTGTCTTGCTCTCCACGCCGGAATACAACAGTGCAAGCGCTACTGCTTAGTGGAAGGATTAGCGAGCGAAATGGTGGTAGCGATCCAGACGGACCTTGTGGGCTAAAATTCTTTTTGATGCCTATAAAAACGTCCCTTGTACATTTTAACGCATATTTCTTACTTATTCTGATATTCTTAAAAGAACATTTTATCTTTAAATTCAGAATGACGTACGCATACCCCAATGATGACTGTTATAGAAATATTTGGGCTCAGAATAAGAAAAAAACTATTATTTGGTAACGCAGTGGACACTATTTTTGAGGGGTCGTGGGGACTGGTAACGCAGTGGTAATTTGAGTACCAAATGAAACTTTTCTGTAATAAAAAACCCAGGATGGTGGGAAAATTCATAATAGAAATTGGGGCCCGGTTGAGAACTAACGTAATATTATTAGGAAAATATTTCGAGACATCTACAATTTTGTAAAAGTGTTTATATACATTTTCATCTTTATTTTAGGCACTATAAAGAATTTTGGCCCTTGTACAAGGTCCTACCATCCGCAACTGTAATCGTAATTTTTTTATGATATAACCTTTGTTTTTTATCTATACTATGAAACAAAGTCTCTATCTGTTTCGGTCTGAACTCATATCTTCGGTCGGCTTAGTCTTTTTAACCCACGCAACGGATTTTGACACTGTTTTCACTAATTAATAGATTCAGGCGTTACTTTGCGGAGGTCCATATCAACAAACTGGAACAAATTACCTTGCGTAATGTACGCCATTCGTTCAAGTAGCGAACGGTCGTACTGTTCGATCATGATGATGCCTCGTATAGAGGCGAAACGCGCGTCGATCGTGTAGTTTTAGTGTTTAGTGGTGGTGGTGTGTAGTTGAGTCTGTGTGATTTATGTTGTTTCGTGTGGAAGCGGAGGAGGGTGGGTTTTTGCATGAACATATATGTGTCGCAAGAACGCAGCTAATTTGCACGAGCCCGGCACTGGTTTCGCGGAGTAGCAAGGTAATTTGTTCCAGTTTACTGTTTTCACTGTCATTTAGACACTGGTTTTTATTACATTACATTGTAATTGTACCCGTCAAAAGTAGTGTTGGTAGGTTATATAATTATAATTGAATTTAAAATGATAATGTTAATAATTTTCGTCTATTTTTTTAAAATTTCATTTCAATTACATACTAAATTTTTGAACTACTGTTTTTGTTCTACTATACCAACAAAAAACTCTAAGATCACTGTTGCTTTTTTACCATCATGAGGAAACGACGTGCGTCTCTCCTCAATCGCAGTCGTGGCAGCTCGAATAGTATCCTGAGCATGCTAGCCCACCGCTGGGACTCGCCGCTTCTGTTGCGTTATGTGCAACTGCACGCCCCTGTAATGCTGGTGCCCAGGTGCCTTTAATTTAATTTAAGTTTAGCATGATTAAAAATACTAACCATAGCTTTAAGTTTGTAACTTCTAACACTATAGATTCAAAGTCAGAAATAAATGATTTGAATTTGAATTTGACTAACACATTTCATTTCAATTCTATTTGAATTGAAACTAATTTACAGAAATAAACGTACCTATATGAATAAAACAATTCTCCCACCTCAAAACAACACAATCAAGCAGCTTGTATTTACTAAGAATAACAGAGAACTCCCTTCCAATTTCAATGCTCGCCACAACATGAGAAATCTTTCAGAGAATAAAGGGAATTAATCGGTCAGCGTAGTGATGTCAAGTCCAGTTACGAACTCGATTTAAATACTTACTAACTACTACCTGTTCGAGTTATGTTATACATACTAAATTTATATTATATTATATTCCAATTAGCTATTATTAGATAGTAGGTAGTTTTTTTAATGATTGATTGATTTATTTGGATTATCCTTTTTTGACATGTACAGTCAAGGAATTTAATTCCCTACCCATTTCGTTGAAATGTCGTCTGACATTCGCAATGCATTAAGGTCGATATTTCAAACTAACGTCTTGCTCTATAGCTCTTATGGTGACAGTTTGCTATTTGCTATTGAACCTTAGGTGGGTTGGAAATTTCATTCCTTGACTGTACTATATTTTTAACAGAAAACTACCGTGAGACTTCAAATCCGTGAGTGATCCGTTTGTACGGCCCAAGGGGCCCGCGGAGGGTGTCTTTCCCTCAGGTCTGGGGGCCCAACTTCACATTCAGTCGTAAAGAAGGCATCGAGACGAATCGAATGAGTACCACTAGGGGTACTCATTCCCTTTCAAGCCTTCAGGCCCTTTCCTTTCAGGGCCTTTTTGGCTTTCAAGATAGAGCCTAGAGAAACTCGGGCTGCCTTGGGAGGGGGAGGAAAGGGGGGATGAGTTCCAATTTCACACTGCAGCTCGCCCTTTGGCTTGCAAGTTATATGGGAGTACTACCTCCAAAGCGATACACTTCGGCGAACGCGACTACACGGAGCTCGTCTTTCGGGCTTGCAGGTAATAAATAGACTGAAATGAAATTCGGTGATATGATGATTCATTTGTCGATTTTTTAAAGGGTAAACTCTTTGTAGCTGCACCGCCTTCCCCCCGTTTCTCATTTACTCATCATCCTGCAAACTCGAGTCTCGAGTCGTGTTTTTCCCGACTTTGCACATCACTAGGTCAGCGTACACTGCAGTGAAACTTGACGGGTAAATAATGCTTCGGATGTCCGAGGTTGTGGTCTGGAGTGCTGAGTTTGATAAAATAATAACTCAGAGCGAAGGGGGGAGTAATGCTGTTTGTGGTAGTTGCTAACAATTTAGTTGTGAGTTTAGAATTGAGATAAGTTTGCTCATGGTGCTGTGTAGTTACATCGATATAGAGGTTCAGATACGTACACAAGTAGCACACGCTGTATAGAAGCTGTATAAAGAAAGAAAGAAAAAATTAATTCAGCTCACAGTTTTCCGTGTGCAACAAGAAGCTGACAAGACAAGTCAAGACGCTCTGACGCTGGCTCTGGGTGCTGAAAGGAGCCCTAAACAGCATATATGCTGCTGCAAGCCCTGCAACAGCATATGCTACAGCAGCATGTGCAGCCCTGAACTTAAAACTAAAAACCTTCAACAAAAATCTGTCGGGTGGCACCAAGCTCCTGTTCGGCGAAAAGTAAACTCTGATCTGGCCTAGATAAGTGGCCACATGTCCACGGCCTTTTACTACTTTCTGGTGCGGTGGAGCTCCAACGGAGTGCTGCACCACTATTGCCACTATGCCGTTCCTATCGTCTACCCAGTTGTCCCTAGCGAAAATTGAGTAAGGCTCTGCTACAACCGCGACTTGGATCAACCACTCTGCTCTGAACCAGGAGGTCCTCAGCGTTGTCGCAATGGTTAATGTTGGTTTGCAGATATCGGGTGGCCATTACTCGTCCGACATTGGTTCCACCTCGTGCCCTGTTTGACGATCCGGTGTGCGACAAGCTCACCATGAGCATATTATGACGTGTAGACAAGATGACCATGATGTATAGAGGTGTTTGCCTCTATATACCTACTATAAAGCTCTTATACCGCGTGTGTGGAACTTGGGGTAGTACAGTCGAGGTGTTTTCTTTTCATCAAAATGGAAGACATATGAGCAAGTGGGCCGCCTAATGGTTAGTGATCACCACCGGCCCTAAGAACTCGTAACACCAAGCCGACTGCAGATGCGTAGCCAACCCAGAAAGCTAAGATGGAATGTCTCTCGTGCGGTCGCGGGGGCTTACATTCCACGGATTGGTTTGAAACATGTCGAGCAATAGCTCTGTTTAGCGTACAGAAAAAAACTTTTATGCGTGTTTTACTTCTATACGAAGCATCATTAAGACAAGATGGAAGTAGTACGATCGTAATTCGTCGGGGAAACGTTTTTCCTTCTAACAATACATAAATAAACAGTTTTCTGTCGAGTTATTTGCGAGAAGAGTTCACTTTTTACTAAACCTTAACTGATTTCCCATTTTATCGCGTCCTTGTCGCTATGATTGCCTCCATCTTCTTTTGTGTTCGCGATTAACCCGCCGCGCGACAATTGCTCGTGCGACGTGACAGCGCGATTGTGTCGGAAGTGTTTCTAATGGCGGCCATTTTTATGTTGCTTGGTAACTCGCGCGGACTTGCGAGCAACGCAAGTTGCTACAAGCGTTATAAGAGCTGTAAAGTAGCTGTATGTACAGCTGCTACACAGCTTATGTCATAAAACTTAGGATGTCATATCATAGACATTCTGCGCGTGCAAGTTGATGACGAAGTTTTTGTTAACGAACTATAATATCGGTTCTGATTTCCGCAATACAGCCCTAGAGTTTATTGTGGTTACTGCTAAACAACTAATGTCTCTCATTATCTACTTGAACAAGCTGGAACAAATTACCTTGTTACTCCGCGAAACCAGTGCCATGCACGTGTTGATATGGACCTCCCGCCTGAATCTATTAATTATTATCTACTTCATTGGAAATTTTGTTAATTGTAATTTTTAGGTGATCACATTACAGTAACTACCTCCTTGTTTAAATATATTTATCTACACTGATATCATAAATGCTCTATAATGCGTTCAGAAACCGTAGGCAATGACCAGCATTATAACAATCAATATTATTATGAGAATTTTTCTAATTTGTTTCTATATTTGTTCAAATTAATTTTGTATTACATTATTTTAAAGTGTACAGTCTATAGATATTTAATAGGTACCTAGCACTAGTAGCTAGTAGCAATGCAAGTTATTGCCCTATGGCTTCTGAACCCATCATAGAGTACTTATGATATGTGTGTAGATAAAGTAATGTATGCAACTGTACATAATTAGGTCTTAAAACACTCGTGTGGTCCTATTATGAAACTCGCTGGCGCTCGTTTCATAAAACCACACTCGTGTTTTAAGACCCCTCATTATTGTTATTTATTATTAAGTTAGAAACTAATGCATTACGGTCTCACCACAAGTACAGAGATAACGAACAAAACCACAATGTAACCACGGGGTCTGTTTTATTTTGTCCAACACAATGTTTCTGTTATTGTACTTTATCCATATTGTGTGTATGTGTGTGTTGAATAGTTTCTAATAAACGTGTTTTCTTTCTTTCTTCTTTTCTTTTTTTAGAAACTGTTTCTTTTTATTAGTAAAAAATAACTCCACCTTGAATTCAAACATTTAACACTTAGGCTTAAACTTGACAGGTCGTTTGCGGCTCGCCTTGCGTCTGCAAACACTTTAATTTCAAGGCAACCACAATTCAACCTTACCTCGACCCTGCAGGATTCAATCTTAAACACTACAGGTTGAACATAGGACCCTGGAATATAGAGAAACTGTCAACTGTTAATTCGTTTGTCTTAAACACAATGGCGAGATAACGTCGTGGTCGAGGAGGCCGGAGCAACTCGAACCTTTACCTACTATGAAGATTAAAGAAGCCTTTTTAGGGTTCCGTACCTTAAAAAAAACGGCCAAGTGCGAGTCGGATTGGCGCACCGAGGGTTCAGTCATCAACAACATCTAGTGTCGCATTTTTGCTTCCATACGACTTTTTGTTTGAAGTCAGAGTTCTACACAGTACTTCTAGTATCTAATAGCTATCGACCAAAAAAAAACTTATTTTTAATTGCCTCCAATCCTCAAATTATGCTGAGACTAAAGCTATTCTTGAAAAACTGGAATAAGCGTTAATAGTTAATCTTGTATAATCTTGTAGAATTTATGCTTATTCAACTGTAAATGTAGAATTCTGTTTACCTGATAAGTGTACCTATGTTACTCAACCACTTTATATGAATAACCAATATGTATACAATTGTAACTGGTTCTCCGTTATACAGGCATTGCCTAGTGTGGGGACCCCTGACAAAATTTGTTACATCTTTATGGAAAATAAACATTTTTTTTTTATTTTTAATCTTCGTGATCCTAAGAAAACACGAGTGACAAATATACTGTCAGACATAGCGAGTGAGACGTACAGTCAAGGAATTTAATTTCCAACCCACCTAAGGTTCAATAGCATATAGCAAACTGTCACCATAAGAGCTATAGAGCAAGACGTTAGTTTGACATATCGACCTTAATGCATTGCGAATGTCAGACGACATTTCAACGAAATGGGTAGGGAATTAAATTCCTTGACTGTACAACTGCCAAAAGCCATTAAGAAACTGGAAGTTTTATAAATGTGCTATTATTTATTCTGTGCCTATAATAAGCACTAGTAATAAAATTAATACAAAGGGAATAAAACATCGGCGAATTCAACCGCAGATTCATCTCACGTAAAATAAAACTTCCTGAAACGTTTTGTTATCCGATAAACCCCCAAATCAGGTTAAAAGGTATAACAGATTACACCTCGCATAACGTATGACCCTCGAACCGGGGTAACATTCGGAGGTTAAAGCATGGCCGACAACTGCTCCTGTCCCTTTTAGACTAAAGTCGTTAGAGAGGGACAGGGGAAATGGTTGTGTTCGTGTGGGTTATTGTTGTGATTTATAGCCCAAAAGTTAGTTAGAAATATTACTTCAGTTCGTTTGTGGTGCGCGTCCCGCGGCCGCTCCTGGAATCCGTCACGTCTGCAGTCTTCTGGCCGAAGGATGTCGTGTTTCGACGATTTCGGGGAACCTTACCAGTGGCGAGCACGACATCGGAAGTGACGACGCAACGGGGCCACGCCGTTTGGTCGCCTAAAGGAAAATTCTTTTGTCTATTGGCCCTTGTATTTAACTATGGCCCCTTCTTAATTGAAAATAAATGTTTTTTTTTAATGTATAAATGTGAAAAGTCTAACTCGCGATTTGCTTCAGAGTTATTTACTTTAGTAGCTTAATTACTTCGCGGAGGTACAAGAATATCGGTGCACCGCTGCACTGGGGCCCGTGCCATTGTGTTGTTGCTAGTGAATGCGAACTCG
Organism: Ditula angustiorana; assembly: GCA_963691745.1. NCBI lineage: Eukaryota > Metazoa > Arthropoda > Insecta > Lepidoptera > Tortricidae > Ditula > Ditula angustiorana. The sequence goes on along the minus strand of OY829480.1, from coordinate 1,069,688 downwards.
GGTTATTTTTTATAAGAAATAACCGGTTTAAACCGGGTTTTACATGCAAAGTGAAACCGGTTTTGCACACCCTAGTTGCTGCTGATAGACAGCGAGGCATAGAAAGGGGGCTCCTTATACCTAAACCCCGGTTTTGTTCAAAGTAAAACTTCTGTAGGTACGTGAACTATTATTTATTCTGTGATAGTAAGTTTGATTGCGTTCGATTTGGCTTTTATCCCGGAGACTTTTTCAGCTATTAGGTTACGTGCAATGCTCATCAGTAAAGAAGTGTTTCCGAGTTACTTTGCAACCATAAGAAAAGCGAGCGTACCGCGGCAGCGGCCAGCGAAGCGACAGATTAAAATACAAATGTTAAGCGTCAACTTTTTTTTTAAATACCACGTCGGTGGAAACAAGCATGCGGCTCCTCTGATGTTAAGCAATTACTGCCACCTATGAAAGCTTGCAACTCCAGGGGAATTACGCGCGCGTTGCCGACCCTGCAAGAACCTTATAATACCCCTCTTGAAGCACTCATGCTGTACCTCGCTGGGAAAACCTCAGCAGAGAGCTCATTCCACAACCGAAGCGTCCTCGAAAGGAAACATCTTTTGAACCGGACTGTGCGTGACCATTGTGGTTCCAGAGTGTGAGGATGAACTCCCTGTCGACGGCGAGCAGTGCGATGGTAAAGAGTGGCTGTGGGCATCATGTCAAATAGTTCTACAGAGCACAACCCGTTATACAAACGGTAGAACACACAAAAGGAGGCAAAATGAGTAATGCATCAGTAAAGAGGAGTTTCCGAGTTATCTTGCGACCGACCGTAAGAAAAGCTAGCGTACCTCGGCAGCGGCCTGTCATGTGCTCATTGCGAAACGTCAAAGTCAAACACCAACACAATTTGTTGATAAAACAAATAAAATTCACGCAATTCCGCAGATAAATCAGTTTACAGTGAGACTACTGTGAGCTATTGGTTCAGCGAGCACACACCGCAGTCTCACAGCAAACAGTGTCCTGATGAAACCTCAGATCTCAGAAAATAAAGGATGTTAGGAGGGACGTGTTAGACGTCTAACCTCCTTATTCATAAACGCTTCGTAAACGATTGTTAGTTAACATGTTTTATGTTTTTATCTGTCATTGTGCCGTTTGCCCTCAAATGAAGGGGACAAAACATTTGTTAGCTTAAAAAGTTTGTTAAGTTTTTATGAATAAGGGGTTTAGTGATAGCTTGCTTGCTAATCCTGCCGCTAAGTAGCAGTCCTTGCACTGCAGAGCAAGACAGCCTGTGCAATTACTGGCTCAAGAGGTAATCTTAGCCCTCTAGGTTGGTAACGCATCTGCAATCTACTTTCTAGTCTATAGGCGGTGTTGATTCACCATCAGGTGACCCACTTGCTTGTTTGCCTTCCTTCTTTTATATAAAAAAGGCTCCCGTTAGCACCCTTTCGACACGGAACCCTCAAAACAGCGACGAATGAATTTGCTGATGAGATGACACATCTCTTTGCTTTTATATCTTGGATTAAGATGGCGTCGCGAGTAAATATACTCAGACAGGTCTGTCTTTCTTTACCGAATAACAGGATTTTCCGTATTTCCTTTGTTTACACTTTTCCGTTCATAATTGGATCGACTTTGATCCAATAGTAAAAGGCTTTAAAAAAAAGCATTTTCCGACCAATTTCAAAACGACCGACATTACAGAACGACTTATCTCCATGTCAACTGAAGCTCTGTTTTGGACGTTAACTTAAGTCTGTTTTGGTTGAATTTTAAATGGTTACCGAAGTAGGAAGAGGTGAAAATAAGTAATTCACAAAAGCCATTTAAATGAGGCATCAAATAGTCTGTCAAGATTAATGCAAAATCGTTGGAAAGAATTCTTTCGTCAAGTTGCTCATCCTTTATTCGATTTGTTGAGAATGACAGCACTGGGTTCCTTGTTGCTTACTTATACGGTATTCCAATCATAACCAAAACAAATGGCATAAAAGCGAAAAATTGTTATAGATATTTTTTTTATGTTTAGGTCAAAAGAAGGAATAAAAAAATTAAAACCTGTACAAGTGGGAGTTTAACTCGCGCGACCCCGTACTATAATGTTAATAAAATTAACACCTCTAAGCGTCCCCGAGAAAAAAGCCGCAACAGACAAACGGACAAAAATTTATTGTATAAGGGTTCCATTTAAGATACGAAACCCTGAAAAAGAAATTTCAGAAATTATAGCGATACAAAGAAACTAAAAAAGGTGATTAAGCGGTTACTAGCTGTTTCCCGCGGTTTCGTCCGTGTAGAGTTCGTTTATCGCTATTCCGTATGAGTTTCGTATCTTCCTTATCCTTACATAGTATAAAACAAAGTTGCTATTCGTGTCTGTCTGACTTCAAATTTTGCGGCCGCCTACATCTTCCAAACGCTACGAATTTTGATACGGTTTCCACTGTCATTTAGAGATTTTTTAAGAAAAAAAAAACCAGTAGTTTAGCATTCCTCATACAATGGGGTACCACCGTTTCATCTTCTAAGCTTTAGATTCTTGGAAAACAGACTATTATCCGGGGGGTTCCGCACTGTAGGTACGTTCGGTGGACTTGCCTAGAGAGTAGACGAATCGCAGTAGGTTGTTGGCTCGCCACGCACCCGTTTCGTTTCGCGGTGTCAGTGTAATTGAAAACAAATGCAGCGCAACCCTAACGTGTCGCCGGGAGTTGCGGGGGGAAGGCAGATGCGGGCAGCGCGTTCTTTTTGACGCGAGCCGCCTGCGAATGTGGATGAAATAATAAGAACTTGTTGCGCAGGTTAATAAAGTTGGAATTCGTTTAATCGCGGTCGAAAAAGAGAAGTTGCTGTACGTTAGTACATCAGGTAGTATGTATTCTGTGCTATTATAGCCTATGTCCGTCTCCGGGTGTCAATTTATCCCTAGGGTGGGTTTTTGCATGAAGATATATATGTCGCACAGGCGCAGCTATTTTGCACGAGCACGGCACTGGTTTCGCGGTGTAGCAAGTTAATTGGTTCCAGTTTGTTAATCTATCTCTGTACCAAATTTCAACCAAATCGTTTTAACTGTATAAGCGTGGCAACCGGACAGACAGTAGATTTTCAAATCTATAATACTAGTTTGGACTAGTTTAAAACTAGCTTGTTCAGGATAAACGGGCTGTTCATTCCATTTCTGGTTGATTGAAGTATTTTTTTGCGCTGTGATATCAAAACTTTTATTTCGTGTTTGCAATTTTCCATTGTGTAGTTTGTTTTTATTACTTTAATTAATCGTGAATGAGATATTCTAGCTAATGGTAAAAGGTTCTAAGTTACATTTCAGATATTTATTACTATATTCGTTTGTATTTCTTGTGGAAAAAGGTTCAGTTTTCCATGCATGAAACATGTAACAAAGAGTTGATTCTGAACGCCAGTTATTCTATGATATGATAGTACAAAATGTGAAATTTTATTTGAAAACAAAATAATATTATTATAAGTATTGTGTAATAAAGACCTTAAATGTGCGGTAGGATATTTTACTCTCGCATATATATGTCTGTCAGTATGTCTTTCTATCTGTTTGATTCTTAACGCCTAAACTAATGGATTTGAATTTAATTTTGAAAAAGCAATAAAAAATTGAGTGTTGATTCCTGAAAAAAGACAGCCTTCTGTTTAAGTAAAAAAATAGAGTCGCAGATCCGTTGCTAGCCTTGAGGGACCCTCTAGCCCTAGAGTTCCATAACTCGTCACTCACCTATAGAAAGAAACCTTATAGAAACACAGTACAGAAGAAATGATAAAGCTAAAAATGTTGTATCAGATTTTTATGAAAAAAAAAAGATTTCGACGAATTGAGACTCTCCTCCTTTTATAAAGTCGGTTAAGAAACAAATGTGTCAGCGAAATTGAGAACCTCCTCCATTTTTTTTCATCGGAGAGTGAGTTTCTGTCAGTCTTCCCGTGAACATGAAACCTGAAAAGTGCTCGAAACATCAATTATTAGATTCGTTACAATAAATCTAAATCGTTTAATTGTATTATGTATTTCAATAAATAAAAAGAAGCTTTCATTTTTAACGAAATATTTTCAATGAATCAAATAAGAAGATTACTTTTGTCAAAAGTATTAATAAAGTACACTTCAATAGATTTTCATCAAGGCATCTAGTACCATTTTTATCTTACAATAAAATAAACCTTGAGTTGTGGAGCACTGTGCTTAACTTTGATAACTCAATCAAACTTACTTACTTTACGGGTGGCAGGACCCTGTGCAAGGTCCATCCAGATCGCTACCACCATCTTGCTCGCTAATCCTGCCGCTAAGCAGCACTGCTTGCACTGTTGTGTTCCGGCGTGGAGAGCAAGACAGCCGGTATAATTACTGGCACAAGAGGTATTCCATCTTAGCCTTCTGGGTTGGCAACGCATCTGCAATCTCCTTGCGGGTGTCTATAGGCGGTAGTGATCACTTACCATCAGGTGACCCATTTGTTTGTTTGCCTTCCTATTTCATAAAAAACACATTTAAATAGGTTTAATATAGACTAGAATTGATTTGGAGATATGAAAGGAAGGCCTTGACTCTACCTTGGGGCTGGCTAGAGTATTTATAGTAATGAACTTCCTTTGATGGAATAAATTAAGTAGGCATAACAGGAAGGCACAATACGTGTCAGCTATGTTAATATGGATAAGGTTCATAAAGAATAATAATGATTTTTGGAGCTTTTTGCCAATTATAATACGCTACACAACAATTTAAGTAAAATTAAGGTAAGGGATTTCTTCCGGCTAAGTCAGAAAACATTTACACGCATTTAACAAGGACAGAAAAATAACAAGCGTCATACAACTAACTAATCATATTCATATAACTTAATAAATATAATAACTCGACTTGGCGGGGGCACTACCGTGCCCCCAGATATCTTTTTTGTACCTAATTTATGTTTCTTTGTACAATAAAGGATTTACAAAAAAAATAAAACACACGCAGAATTCAATCAACGTCCTAAATAAACCACAGATGTTGAAAAATAACCGGTTTTTTCAGTTTTTTTTTCAACGCTGTTTGGAAGATACATCCCTGGTCCAGACATTGTTTTTTTTTTAATGAGAAATAGGGTAAACTAAGGTGCAGGCAAAACAATTGGTGGGGCTCCATTTTTCACTTTTTTCAGACCACTCTGACCGGTTTTTACTTCGTCAATTTTTGATCAAATGTAACGAAATATAAAAACAATAACATAAACTTAAATTATAGCAAGCTAGATTTAATAAGATTAAGTAAACAACGCAAAAACCTTTCGCAACAAATAAAAAATTACACTCACACACTGAGATATTTGAGTGAAGTTTGTTAAATTTTGATATTTAATTTTTAGCACGGCATCACAGTATAGATAAAACCAGTAAGGAATCTACGTACAAACGCTCGGAACCGACGCACGCACACAGACGCACGCTCAACACGGCCGCTAAGGCTGCTAACGCGACTGACGGCCGCCTTAGCAGCCTTAGCGGGCGTGTTGAGCGTGCGTCTGTGTGCGTGCGTCGGTTCCGAGCGTTTGTACGTAGATTCCTTACTGGTTATATCTATACTGTGACGGCATGACAACAGTACTTATATTTATTCTGTGGCACAGCGCTACCACAGAGCACAAAAGTTCCGTTTTACGTTAAAATCTCTGCTTTTCAAGGTCTTTTATGGTGCACATTATGGAAAACAATTATTCGATTTCATACTTAAAATATTAATAAGGATTGGACATTAAGTTAAAGTTATAAAATGTAACGTTTTATTTTATTTTATTACTGTGGTTGCAGGTAAATTATTTTATAACGAAAACCTAACGTTATTTTTTATACAAAGCATCTTTTTTGCTTTCACACTAGACGTGCCTATTAAATAACCTTCAAAATTATTTTGTAAAGTTGTTTCTCAAGCTAAAAAAATGTGGTAGGTATAGCTAGACAAAATAAAGTTGGACACGCTTTGTCCGGGACTGGAGGGCATTTCCGCGCCGGGACAGTTTTTGATCAAAGGACCTTTGTATGGGGCTGTCATATATACAACACGAGGGAGCGCTTTTAGAAATCAAATTTATACAAACAATCTACACAAGTTGAAAAAAAAATTACAACAAACGGATTTCTGCGGGTGGTAGGGCCTTGTGTAAGGTCCGTCCGGATCGCTACCACCATCTTGCTCGCTAATCCTGCCGCTAAGCGGCAGTGCTTGCACTGTTGTAGTCCAGCGTGTAGAGCAAGACAGCCAGTACAATTACTGGCACAAGAGGTATTCCATCTTAGTCCTCTAGGTTGGCAACGCATCTGCAATCACCTTGCTGTTGCAGGTGTCTATAGGCGGTGGTGTACACTTACCATCAGGTGACCCACTTGCTTGTTTTCCTTCCTATTTTATAAAAAATTCCTAATGATATGTGTGTGTGAATTCTTCTGCCAATTACTGGGTACGTAACATCAGGCGTTAAAACGGAAATATCACATCACATCACAATATACCTCCGTACAAAGGCTTGTTCCCTGAGGGCCTCAGGCCTCGCCTCCCATTTAAGAGTGGAACTTTATGGATACCTTCACGACTTTGCTCCCAAGGGGGTAGTCAGCGTCGTTGTTCGTATGCGTATACTTTGCTTAGGGCGTTTTGTATAATGTCAGTGGGGTGTGGAAAATTGTTCATGGACATTTAAATATGTATATTGGATGCGGGAATTATGTACCGGAAGAGTTTAGACGCTTGTTCTAACAAAGTTTGATTCCAAAATTGTGGAACAAACGAACAACTGGCGGGTTTGTCTTCTGCTTTTATCGGCCATACTCTTTGAATCGAGATGGTAAATAGTATTTAAATTGAAATTGTAATGACAACACAAAGAAAAAAAAAATTAAAATTAAAATTGAAAATTTCAATTTAATAATTTGAATGTAAAAACATTTAAAAATAAACTCGAAAGAAATTTCGGTTACAAAAATTTTATAAATAGTATTTGTAATGAAGATTGTTAAGTCTAAACTTATTAGTCAAGGAAGTCGACGGAGCTCCTAGTTTTTGTTTTAAGGTACAAAAAGTAACTAACCAACCCAACCTAACTTCCTTTGCGAGATGTGTTTATTATGGGAAATAATGTTTAAAGCAAACTTGCCACGTTCAAAATTTTTCGTTTGACATCAATGATATTACAATGCATGGATGTACAGTGTCACACTAAATGACAGCAGAAAAACGGCCCGACATGAGAATACAAGTTGACGCCAATGTTACAAATGCAAATTATTAGTTCACCATTTATATTGGATTTACAATTTCACGTCTAACTGCATAAAATATAATTTATTAAGTTTCGTTGCAAAAAAGGTTTTTTTTACAAAATAATAGTATTGACAGCAGCGCGAGCGATTGTCGATTTATTGTATTTTTTATTCGACTTTTGAGGCCATTTTTTAAACACTGACTCTAATCCCATTATTTATAGGTCAATGTTTGACATGGATAGATTATAAACTAGCGAAAATTGATAAGTCTTATTATAAGCAGTATTGTACAGTTTACAATTTCACGATATAGATTATGAACTAACGATGTTCACAATCATACGGTGACATATATAATACAAACAACCCTAAAATGATAATAACGCTTCGTGACAACAAACCGCCTCCACCCAATACGTTATCATTTACAAACATAATACACTCCCTTACATTTTGCTTTAGTACAACCTCTTTGTTTTCACCCCCATTGTCCAGGAACCTTTGAAATGTTCCGAGTTCAAAAAATATAATAAGGACGGTAAATGTTTTTGGGGTGACTACGCGTTTTTGTTATCAATAGCCATTTTTAAAGATATCTGCCTTTGAAAGTGAATTCTAATTAAGCTCGCTTTTGTGAATATGCAGGTTTGCAAGTCCATTACTGGCTTTGATCAGTGGTTTTTGCTTTTAAATGTTTACTTTCTTTATCTATACATATAAAATTCAAAGTCCTGACTGACTGACTGACTGACATATCAGCGCACAGACCAAACCGCTGGACTTAGAAACTTGAAATTTTGTACGCGGGAATAAGCTAATACAACATAGAAGGCAAACAAGCAAGTAGGTCACCTGATGGTACGTGATCACCACCGCCCATATACACCTGCAACACCAAGGCGATGCAGTGGCAACCCAGAGGGCTAAGATGGAATACCTCTTGTGCCAGTAATTGCGCCGGCTGTCTTGCTCTCCACGCCGGAACACAACAGTGCAAGCACTGCTTAGCGGCACAATAAAAGTGTACATAATAACTTCCCATAAAAAAATCATCTAAATGATATTGAAAACCGTATCAAAATCCTTTGCGTGGTTTGAAAATGAAAAATTTATTTATACCTACCAATAAACAGCATTTAGAAGGAGTAGGCGGCCGAGGACGATTGTGATGACAGAGAGGTACAGATAGCGACTTAACTTTACTTTGTTTGTAGTGATAGTTAATAAAGATAGCACGTACTATAAAAGCAACTAGAATTAAATTAAAACGATGCCGGTACAAGATATTTATTTGTCGATCGCGTGGCAATATCGGAACTCAATAGAATGTGCGTGTGATGCGTTGCGTGGCCGCCGGGCAGTGTTGCCAGGTCCATTTTTGAAAAATCAGAAGATGCAACTAGAAAAAATCAGTAGATGTATGGGGAACATTTTCAAAAAATCAGTAGATGCATTTTTGATTAAAAAAAAAACAGTTTGTATATATTATATACAAATACACATAAGTGAAATAGAAAAGGTGTCGCTTTCTCCATGAATCCTATTAAGTGATATTTAATTTAGTCATGTAATCATTGTGGCGTAGTGTGTCAAACCGGTTTATTTCGCTGACTGTGGAGCAAGATTAACTATGCGTCCACCCCGTTAAGTCTATTTTACGATGACAATTGTATAGTGCCAACCAAACCATGATAATTTTGTGTGTCATTTCACTCAGGTTTTTATATTACATATCATCTTTTAAAGAAAAGATAGTATTTAAAAAAATCAGTAGAGTTTTAGTCAAAATCAGTAGATCAGTAGAATTCTGGAAAAATCAGTAAATCCCCCGAAAAATCAGGAGATCTGGCAACACTGCCGCCGGGCAAGTGGACGAGTCTTCTCCGAGCCAGCTCCCACCACGCCGCTGGGCGTTGCCTGTGGGCGTGCAGCGACGTCGGTGTGCGTCTCATCTTACACTACATTAATATTTATATGACATATAATTAAATGTTAAAATGTATTAGCATTATAAGAATGACTTGTACAATTCTCTGGTTTTACCAATTAAACCCGAATCTGGGGTGCAATTTTTGAATCTCACCAGGTAATTAAAGCTCATCCAAATGGCCGAATCTCTAGAGAAAACGACCATTTTGGTAAGCTTTAGTCAACCGGTGAGATTCAAAAATCACACTCCTGAATCTGGGACAATATCCAACCAAAATGCATATATATGCTTGAATGAGTTACCTACTTACCTTATTGTTTTATAAGGTTTACCTATTTGTCTTGGAGAAGGTAGTGCTTAAAATAGACTCCTTTGGTTATATTTGCAATTCAAAGCTCCGAACGTCTGAAGCTTGAATAGTATTTACCCTAAACGCTGATAATGAATGAACGCCCAGTTCGCACGTATTCAATAACATGGTTCTAGGGAAGCAAGAGGGTACCTATTTCTGTTCACGATGTAATAACTCGCGAATATTGTGTTAGTACAGTCAACCAATTTGAGGTATAAGCCACTGTAGAACTTTGTCGCAATCGAAAGTCACGGTTCATTCAACAACTGCAAATGTATGTTTGTACATTTGCAGTTGTATATTTTTGTTTATATGATAAAATTACAAATTAAAACGGCTGCAAGACCTCACTTTTTGCATGTTTTATGATGATAGGTCAATAGGAAGTAACCTATAGGTTTTTGGACAGACAGGCAGAGAACAAAGTGATCATATAAGGGTTAAATTTTTACCAATTAATGAAATGAAATAAATTTTTTATTGATAACCAATTGTTACAAGTCATTTTTTGCATTACATTAAATAAAATCTGTGCCCAACATTGATTACAGAAAAAGATATTAATTTACAGAACCAAGCAAATTGAGAACGCCAACCCACCTCGGAGCCGCTCTGGAACTTGCCGTCGAGACCGCTCGGGCCCTTGCTCCACACGACGTTCTTCATCTTATGCTTGAAGCACAGCAGGTGGATGGCGAGCGCGGCGTGAAGGCCGCGAGCTTCACCAGCGGCAGCGTCGTGTACAGCTTGAGGTACGAGCGGATAGTTGGCAGCATCTTCTGTTGACGGACCTGCGGGCTAGAGGATGGCGACACGAATTATTTCTCGTTCCTGAGCTAATGAAAGCCCAGCGCGAAAGAAATTTGTCCAGAAGTCATTAAGTCATTACGAGTCGTTCAGAGTGCTGTTGCGGCTGCCGCGATGCTGCAGCGCGTCCGGCATGTTCGCGGACGCGAGCGTTGTTGGATTCCACGTCGCGTCGTTACGGAGGGTTCGCGACAGCCGCCACAGTCTCCTGGCGGCCACACTGGCAGTAGCCATGAATCAAAGTGGTTGACTGTACCTCGCAAACGGATTAATAATTCGTTGGGAACTTTTGTTCTGCTTCCATGCAAGATTCAATTAAATTAATATTGGTAAGAGTCATGGTGGCCTAGTGGCAGAGCTGGGCAAGATAAAAATATAAATAACAAAATACTATCTCGCATGTATTTAAAATATCAAATACAAAATATTTTTTAAGTCATGTATTTGAAATATAAAAAAAAAATACAGACGGTGTTAGGTAATGTAAACAGAATAGAACTTTTTCAAACCAGCCTACTCGTATTAACCACACGAGTTTTCTTTCATGAACAGTAGATTTCACTATTTTGCTACCTTGAATGAGAAATTCATTGCACAGACGTAATTGTTGCGCACGTGCACAGCACTGGTTTCGCGGAGTAGCAAAGTAACTTTTGCGGGTGGTAGGACCTTGTGCAAGGTCCGTCCGGATCGCTAACACTATCTTGTTCGCTAATCCTGCCGCTAAGCAGCAGTGCTTGCCCTGTTGTGTTCCGGCGTGGAAAGCAAGACAGCCGGTGTAATTACTGGCACAAGAGGTATTCCATCTTAGCCCTCTGGTTGGCAACGCCTCTGCACTCTCTTTGTTGTTGCAGGTGTCTATAGGCGGTGGTGATTACTTACCATCAGGTGACCCACTTGCTTGTTTGCCTTCCTATTTCTTAAAAAAAAAACTTGTTCCAGTTTGTTTACACAAGTCATTGGCAAAAGCTAGTAGGTACACTCATGGAACTTAATTCCCTACCCATTTCGTTGAAATGTCGTCTGACATTCGCAATGCATTAAGGTCGATATGTCAAACTAACGTCTTGCTCTATAGCTCTTATGGTGACAGTTTGCTATATGCTATTGAACCTTAGGTGGGTTGCAAATTAAATTCCTTGACTGTACATGCATAATTTAAAAACAGTAAGTAAACATAAGTTTGAGTTACCAGTTGAGGGAACAGTTTTTTGAAAAAGCTCAGTTAACAAAAGCTATTTTATGAGCTAAAAAACATCGGAAAGCTCCCGTTATCCGGCGCTGCAGGTATAAAAAGTGAAAAGCCTCCTGACAGAAAGGGTTGACGGCGGTGATCAAAAGCTCGCAAGCTTTCAGGCGGTGTTAAGTAGAGACATTGTTGAAAGTTTGTATTCAGGAGTTAAGTGCATGCCCGACAATTTATATTTATTTGTTATTTTTTGGGAGGCGTTAATTTGGGGGCGGAGGGAGGTGAAGTGGCTGTTTTTTTTGTACAACGTAGGAAGGAAAACGAGTAAATGGGTCACCTGATGGTAAGTGACCATCGCCTAAAGACCCGTAAGACCAGATGCGTTACCAACCCAGAGGGCTAAGATGGAATACCTCTTGTGCCAGTAATTACACCGGCTGTCTTGCTCTCCACGCCGGAACACAACAGTGCCAGCACCAGCAAGCACTGCTGCTGAGCGGCAGGATTAGCGAGCAAGATGGTGGTAGCTATCCGGATGGACCTTGCACAAGGTCATACTACCCGCACATATAGGCGTGCACCCACTCCGTACACCCGCGCGATTTAGCGGACTCCCTAAGAGAGACTACGGAATAATAATTGAGAAGTTATCACTAACGCGTTCGAGATGTTTTTTGTGACTAGAAATTTATACTAAAGGGTTTTAAACGCTAGTAGTAGCGTAGTTAAATTGGATAGTTATTATTAAATTATTATTATTATAAGCTAACGCCTGTTTCCCTTTGGGGTAGGAAGAGATCCCAGAACGCCATTTGCCGCGTACTTCCATCGCTTCCTCCACACACATTCCTCTCTTCATACATGCTCGGCGGTTCCGGATACTTCTAATTTGACCTGTCTTTAGGACATCACAAATAGTAAGGGTAGTTATTAGGTAAGTATACAAGTAACTAGGTTACTTACTTCAAGTTTCCCTTTAAATTATCGGAGTCCTTTCCGTCGCCTTAACGTGTTCATCCTGCGGATTATAAAGTGTCTGAATCCAGGACAAGCGTTTATCGGATGGTTCGAAGTTTCGAGTAAAGTTATATTGTTTGGAAGCGCCGAAATTTACTGGCTTCCTCACGCCGAGCGCTTAAATCAATGTCTTATACGATAGCAGAGTGTGGGTTGGATAACTTTTAACTCTCAAGTGCATACTAACCTATAAGTACCTACCTATAATGTTCTTAGAGGCTACCGAAAACTTTTACCAACGGCTTCTATGTCAGATGTAGAGTTAAAAACGTGGCACTAGGCATAGGTCAATTCGGCTTAATATCTTTGGTCGATTCGGCTGATTCTTAGATATTCCAGTTTTTATAAAAAAATAAGTTTTTTTAATTCTTAAACGAAACAGACCTAAAAGACGTTGCCACTCCATTAACGAGTAAAGTGATACATTAAAAAAAGACTTAGGAAGGCCTACAAGCAAGTGGGTCACCTGATGGTAAGTGATCGCTACCGCCTATAGACACCCGCAACACCAAGGAGATTGCAAATGTGTTGCCAACCCAGAGGTGCCCTCTGGAGATGGAATACCTCTTGTGCCAGTATATATATACCCTTTATATTTAGATTGTTTGATTGAGTCAAAACGGCGTTCATTGTTTTTTCTTGTCACTGGAAGACTTGGTTGAAGGATTTCAGAATTCTCAGGAACACCCTGTATAAGAGAGTTCCATTACAAACTGACAGATAAAGTACAGCCTAAACCTTAACAAGTAGTTTTTACGGTTGGATCTTTTGCTAGGTCCGTCCAGATCGCTACCACCTTGCTCGCTAATCCTGCCGTTAAGCAGCAGTGCTTGCTCTGTTGTGTTCCGGCGTGGAGAGCAAGACAGCTGGTGCAATTATACTGGCACTAGAGGTATTCCATCTTAGCCCTCTGGGTTGGCAACGCATCTGCGGGTGTCTATAGGCAGTGGTGATCACTTACCATGAGTAGACCCATATGCTTGTTTGCCTTCCTATATCATAAAAAAAAAACTTTACTTACAATTTATCTTATATTTACTTGTATAAAGGTACTTTTAAAACAGAAACTAATACATCTTCCTCGGAACTCCCATATACTGCCCGTTAAAAATGTATTGGACAAGTTTCGTTAAGCGATCCATCATATTATATTAATGCCTTGGGAAGGAAACGCAGAGGTTGTATGAAAATCCTCACGATGTAGGGCGGCCGTGTGTAACTGAAGGCTTTGTTCTAAAAAGAAATGACCATAACTACCCCCCCGGGAGATCTTGGGAGCATAAGCGTGGGGATACACAGCGCCTGCCACCATTTTTATTTTAAATAAGTTTTTGACACAAATTTTTCGTTTTTTTTTTGTGTCGTTAACAAAATGCTGATAAGCATTTTATTGTTTGTCTCTGGATCTCTCCTTTTCCCTTCTCTCTCTCTCTATCTGTGTGTGTGTATGTGTGTGGGTGTCTACCTGTGTTTCTGTGTTCATAAAAAGATATGACACTCAATTAAGAAAAAGATTGCGTTGTAGAGTCATGCGTGTTTGAAAATAATTTAAAAAGCGATGGACGTAACTTTATTTGTTATTGAAATTACGTTCAATTTAAAATGTTTAAAGTTTGAAGTGCTGCATTAACGAGAACTAAAATGCCCCCCCCTTTTAATTTGCAGACAAGATATTCAAATATATTATTAATAAAGCGGATCACTCACGTATTTTTGCGTCGGGAAATGCCCGACATGTTTCGGACCAGTCCGTGGTCCTTAATCATGAGCCCCCGCGGCGGTGGCGCGACGACGACTGCGTACCGAAGCCCTGACAGCTCGGCTACTCGGCACAGGTGGCTCGGGCGGCGGCGAACAACTACCCTCGTTTGCTTCATTATTTTTAATGTCAAATATAGGGTTGCACACTACACTAACCACATCACTCTCTAAAGGCTCGGACACACCCGTCTCCGACGTAGTACTCAACACCGTTTTCCAGCTGGATGGCACCGACCATCCACCATCACGATTAAAATTCGGATGACGTCCAATTTCAATAGCCTCCCGTACTTTCCGCGGCACAAAAAACTTTTCCCTCGCCAGTACGGACACCTTATCGAAACGGATAAAATGCGTCGAATCCGAATTTAATGAATGTTCTGTCACTGCCGAAGCCTGGCTGTCCTGTTTCTTCATACTACTTATGTGCTCCGATAACCTTGTGGATATGTTCCGGCCAGTCTCACCTATATAGTTTTTGCCACAGGAGCAGGGAATCATGTATACCCCGGGGACATTCAGAGCCTCCTTATCCTTTGGTGAGCGCACCAACTGCCTAAGCTGCATGTGAGGTCGAAAAATCGTCTTGATGCTATATCCGCGGCGCAACAAGTGCCCGATTCTATCCGTTACGCCTTTGATATACGGAAGGTATACCGGCAGCCTCTCCACTACAGCCGGTCTCAGACGCGGGGATGCGCTCACAACCCGATTACACTGCCTCCAGTTATATCCGTTGTCTTCCAGCACATGCTTTACATGACAGAGTTCACGGCTCACGTATTGTGGATCACACAGACTCAGAGCTCGATTGATCAACGTCCTAGGCACAGAAAACAAATGACATGGATGATGGTGTGAATCTGCCCTAAGATACCGGTCAGTATGCGTAGGCTTACGATATACCGTAGTCAGTAATCCACCAGAGGGTTTACGCATGACCAAAACATACAACAGACAGTCTGTTGGATTTCACGGAGTACCTTAACACTTTGCATGGTAGAGTCAAGTTCACGGTGGAGAGGGAAAATGAAGGAACTCTGCCATTTTTAATCGTGATGGTGGATGGTCGGTGCCATCCAGCTGGAAAACGGTGTTGAGTACTACGTCGGAGACGGGTGTGTCCGAGCCTTTAGAGAGTGATGTGGTTAGTGTAGTGTGCAACCCTATATTTGACATTAAAAATAATGAAGCAAACGAGGGTAGTTGTTCGCCGCCGCCCGAGCCGCCTGTGCCGAGTAGCCGAGCTGTCAGGGCTTCGGTACGCAGTCGTCGTCGCGCCACCGCCGCGGGGGCTCATGATTAAGGACCACGGACTGGTCCGAAACATGTCGGGCATTTCCCGACGCAAAAATACGTGAGTGATCCGCTTTATTAATATGTCTGAGTCTCACGGTAGTTTCATGTTAAAAAAGATATTCAAATGTTACATAACCTATGTCACTTCATCAATCAAGACTAATCTAACATTTCATATGCTGGAATCCATCAAGCCGTTCAGGCCGTAGACCGTGCCAAAGAAATAGACATAATTTCATACATACACTCGAAAAACATAACCCTTCCTTGTGGCGGCAGTTCGATACAAAAAGTATTAATGATTTGCTGTAAATTGTAGCCGTTGACCTCAAAGACAATCAGACACTAGTCACAGTTTCAAAAACATTGTAGCAATGTTTTTGAAACGTTTTGGTAACTTTTGCCCCAAGGGCAAAAAGTGCCCTAGAAAACACACGTTCCCCAAAACCGGCGTGCCCCATGCCAGTGTGTCCTAACCCTTAGCAGTAATGCATAAAGTGCTCTGTTCTCAAGATGACCGCTTCGCATACATGGTGTTTGATGAATAAGTAATATTGCAGAATACAGAGCCTTTTGAGAGGCTTTCGTGGTCACCTGAGTGCGGTGGGGTAAGTAGTTTTTATGTAACTGGGGCGATCCAATTTTCAAGTACCCACTTATATTTTTGGCCGACGTTATATAAAATATTTAATAGCGTCAACAGTACAATGTCTAGATCGCAACATGTCTACATAATAAACCTACATTTATACATTTAAATAAATTTAAATGATAATGACAACACAAAGAAAAATTAGGGTAATGGCAGGACTCGAACCTGCAACATCAGCATTCCGTGCCTTGCGTTTGCCAGTTTCGCTATACTCTGTGCGAATTTTTTAATGTGTTTGGTTTTTACGGTCATTACATTGTTTTTTTTTTAAACTGGCAAACGCAAGGCAAGGAATGCTGATGTTGCCGGTTCCATTCCTGCCATTACCCTAACTTTGCTTACAAAAATTCTACATTTATTTTATACATAAATATGTACAGTCAACCAATTTTATTCGTAGTCTACACTGTAGAACGTTGTCGTAATGTATCATCGCTGGGACATTAAGACATTAATTGTGAAAAGGTTCTACAGTGGCCTTAGGATCAAATTCATTGACTGTACTTTCGTTTATACTCAACATCCATGACTCCGACAACCATGAGTAAGGCGGCGGTAAGATAATGAAGACAGACAGGAATGAATAGCAACTTAACTATATTATAGTTGCTACTAGAGTTCGAAAACTGATTTTATCTACACATATATCATAAATGCTCTATAATGCGTTCAGAAACCGTAGGCAATGACCAGCATTATAACAACCAATATAATTATAAGAATTTTTCTAATTTGTTTCTATATTTGTTCGAATTCATTTTTTATTACATTAATTTTAATGTGTACAGTCTATAGATATTTAATAGGTACCTAGCACAAGTAGCTAGTAGCAATGCAGGTCATTGCCCTATGGCTTCCGAACCCATCATAGAGTACTTATGATATGTGTGTAGATAAAGTAATGTATGCAACTGTACATAATAAGGTCTTAAAACACTCGTGTGATCCTATTATGAAACTCGCTAACGCTCGTTTCATAAAACCACACTCGTGTTTTAAGACCCCTCATTATGCAACAGTTGCATAAAATACTATTTATTTTTAAGAAATTACGTAACGTTGCTAACAAGAAATTGCTTAATGATGTTTACACAGCGTTGTGTCAATCTTTATTGTCCTATTGCATCACAGCATGGGGTGGTGCCGCCAAAACAACTATCATTGTACTCGAACGAGCTCAAAGAGCTATTTTAAAGGTCTCTACTTTTCGCCCTTTCTTTTTTTCCTACCAAAGAACTGTTCCAGTCCTGCAGAGTACTCACGGTTCGCCAGCTATTCATCAGGAGTATAGTCTTAAAACAGCACAAATCTGCTCCCTACGACTTTAGTGTATATAGCAAAAGGCGCTCTGACATAGTTTTTAAGCTTGTACGGGCCAATCATGCTTTTTTGCGCAAATTCTTTTCTTTTTTGGGTCCCTTCCTTTACAATAAAATAAATAGACTCCTTAATATTTACGACTCAATCCATGACAATTGTAAAAACGAACTGACAGATTGGTTGCAAAGTTTGTCTTACGAGGAAACCGAAAACCTGCTGAAGTCAGTTGTTTAACTTAATTTAATATATATATATATATATATTGTGATTAATTAGCATAATGTTTTGGATATAATTAATTCCGTATAAAACTTTTTGCACTAATTTGTAAGAGTTAAATTTGAAGTCTAAGTACTTACCTGTATTTCATAGTCTTCGTCATTTGCCTAAGATACAGGCTACTTTTGTATCCTAGTTTAGGCATTCCTAATTATAAACGTGTACTAAGTATTATTTTATTTGTAGTGAGCGCTTAGGCGTTATATTATTATGTCGAGTCAATAGTTTAGTATTTTTTTTTTGATCTGTACAAATTAACACATAGATATTATGTAGTGCTTACTAACAAATTCATCGTTTATATTATGTACTATGATTATTTTAATAAATAATAATAATAATAATAACTATAAGTTAACTATACTATGTAAAGAGATAAGATAAAAGATAGTTAATAGATTCAGGCGTTACTTTGCGGAGGTTCATTTTAACAAACTGGAACACATTACCTTGCTACTCCGCGAAACCAGTGCCGTGCTCATGCAAGTCAGCTGCTGTGTAGTTGGGTCTGTGTGATGCATGTTGTTTCGTGTGGAAGCGGAGGAGGGTGGGTTTTTGCATGAAGATATATATGTCACACAGACGCAGCTACCTTGCACGAGCAGAGCACAGGTTTCACGGAGTAGCAAACTAATTTGTTCCCAATTAAGAGGAGTGTGAACCCAGCCCCAAAAAGCGCTCCCCATACAAACGGCGATAGCGTTTTCCACCCTCTAAATCTTAACCTGGGGCAATGATTTTTTGGTATGTTCTCATTATGCCTTAGAACTAGGTTTTTTTTTTTCATTTTTTAAATATTCTTCATAGATTTGACAATATTTGCATTTTAGGAGTTTCATACAAAACAAAAAAGCGTCAATATTTTTGAAACTATTAAGAATATTTAAAAAATCAAAACACACAAACTTTGTTCTAAGGTATAATGACCACTTACAAAAAAATCATGGCTATTGGGTAAAGTTTAGAGGGTGGAAAACGTTATCGCCGTTTGTATGGAGAGCGCTCGGTTGACACTCCTCTACCTAGTAAAAACTAAATATGAAACTGAGGTCAAGTAAGACTTATACAGTACTATAGTATAACTTAGCTATCCTCCAGCGAGCTGGGTCTGGTAAATAATTACTGAAGTAATCTCAGACTAGTTAGATAGTCTAGTCCGCTATGAATTCCTAGTCGCTTAATTCTGTCTGAATTTACATATATATACATAGCTGTATGCATATTGTGAAAGGTCGGGGACTGGGCGAATTTAATGTGATTACGGAATCCTGAAAACAGAAAGGACAATTTAAAAATGCCCTAAAAATGTAGTACCTGTTATTTTATATACGGTACATTTTTTAATTATCAGCATTTATACTCTCACTAGTTCATACTAGCGAGTTCGTCCGCATAGAATTCTCTTATATTTATAACGTTATCGGGACCTTAACGCGATTTTATTTATTTATTTCAACATTTTTTACACGGCATTACAGTTGGTGAACTAATGCACCGTGAAAACTAGACTAACAACAAAAAACAGATATAACTATATATTACCTTACACTAAAAACACTCGACTCCCTAGCATCCATCCTCTCACAATATCTCAGGCATTCACAACACACAGCCGCCCATCGCCACGCAAGCAAGTCGCACTCCGGTGCTGATGCCAGAAGCTCGTTGAGCATCGCGAGGCCGCGGAGCAGCGGCGAGTTCTTGCGCGCTACGGTGCGCGCAGCGGGTACCGCCAGCTCGCGTCGTCGCGGTCTGAGTGTTATTCTTGGGACATCGGGAACGAACAACCTCACGAGTTGGCCCACCAAATCAGCGCAATCCGACATGCCACGTAAAACCTGGCAAACGTAAAGCAATAGGCTGTAGTTCCGCCTTACTTCCAGAGAGTTAAATCCCAGGGTACCCAGTAGATATTTAGTTGGGTATAGAAAAGGGTAATATCCATACATTCTTTTATATAAAAACCTGAGAAAAGCTTTTTGAACTTTTTCCAAAAGCAACACATACGTTATTTCGTACGGGTGCCATACAAGTGATGAGGCCTCCAACTACCAGGCGATAAAAGTATATTGATAATTGATCTCGACATTTCGGCCATGTTTCAACGGCCGTGGTCACGAGTAGATATAAACTACAATATACTTTTATCGCGTTAAAATCCCGATAACGTTATAAATATGTGTGAAAAACGCGAACGTTTAAAACAATTTAAAATTCTCTTATCGCTATTCTGCGAGAATTTTGTATATTGTCGTTTTAAAAGAAATCTATGGGTACTCTCTAAATACAAAAATTTGCTCCTTCATCCAGATTCTTTGTTGCGTGTAACTTTTTCCGTCTCGAATATTTAGCAGTTCAACATTTGCCAAACAAAGTCTCATCCCTCATTTCACCTCTAAAAAGGTAGATTTTTCGGATTGATCTTGTGCAATGTCCGTCTGGGTAGCTACCGCCATTTTTCTTGCCAATCAAGCTGTTAATCAGCAGTGCTTGCATTTTTAACATAAAACTACCGTGAGCCTCGGACATATTAATAAAATGGGTCACTCACGTATTTTTACGTCGAGAAATGCCCGACATGTTTCGGACCAGTCCGTGGTCCTTAATCATGAGCCCCCGCGGCGGTGGTGGTGGGATTTTTCGACGTAAAAATACGTGAGTGATCCGTTTTATTAATATAGTGCTTGCATTGTTGTGTTCCGGCGTGGATAGCAAGACAGCCAGTGAAATTACTGACACAAGAGGTATTCCATCTCAGCCCTCTGGGTTGACAATGCATCTGCAGACTTCTTGGAGTTGCGGGTATCTACGAGCGGTGATAATCACCTAACATCTGGTGACTCAGTTATTCCTTTGCCTTCCTATTTCATAAAAAAAGTGTCACAATTGGAACATGCCGTAGAAGAGAGACCAACGTCAATTGGAGAACAAACACCCCATGATTGCCATTCACGCAGTTCCTCACAAAAAATATCGAGCACTTCGTGAATGGCCCCCGCAGCTTCCGTGCGATATGAAAGGGATCACGTGCTATCGCCGACGCCACAGGTAAATAGGGTTGTCAAATTACCCCGCGAAACAACCCGGCCGGCCGCCGGAAAATGTGACACAAAATCCACCCCTGGGCAAATTGCGAGCGAGAAATATAAAATGATATTTTTGTCGCGTGCGCGTTTTTGTATTGTTATGCTTTTAGGTTGCTGTGTAAAATGTAACAGTGTTGGCCTTTATACGCCATTTTGCGGTCGCATTACTAACAAAAACAAATGTGGTTTCAATTTAAATTTTGGGTAATTGGATGAGCGAAAATAAGCTGTGCCCGGGAGTTGCGATGGACGTATAAAACATGTAGGATAGTGAGACTCGTGACATGGTGAACAGTCACAAGCGCCAACATCTATACAGTCAATCTTCCATAAATATGTATACACAGACCTTATGCCTCTAACAATAAGGTTGATGTTTACATAATTTTGACAGGTTGGGAAGGATTGGCTGTATACATGTTGCTTGCCAACCGCAGTTGGTAAGGGATGCAAGTAGCGAGCCAGCCTGTCACTAGGTGAAGTTGGCACCCAGACGAGATCGTCATTTCGATATGCCAAAGACGAGGTAAAGCGATTAATTTGATCGCATTGTCTACAGCATGGTGCCTCGTTCTAATATCGTCTTACTGCTTTTCGAAAGCTTTTATTTAAGTTCACATTTGGTTCATGTTTGGGTCAAATTTTAAAAGCCAAATTTGAACAACTTCCGGTTGTCGCATTGTCTTTAATTTTGATATGTGTGTGTTTTGATATGGGTGTCTATAGGCGGTGGTGATCACTTACCATCAGTTGACCCACTTGCTTGTTTGCCTTCCTATTTTATAAAATATATATAATAATAATGCAATAACATACTAACGTAAAAAAAGCTTGTGTTAAAAACGTTATGTTTAACAATATACCAGGCTAAGAGAAAGATTAGTTAAATGGAGGTTGTTCACATTACTTGTGCGTATAAGAAACTTGATAATCAAAGTTTCATCTCATAATTCAAACCTATTCTGCGCAAATGATGGTAACATAATAAACTTGAGTTTAAATATCGTTAACTAGCAATAACAATAAACACGTCATTAAACCTTGTGTTAGTTAATATTTTATATTCAACAATAACAAGCAAAGTCACCGGGAAAGGTCGAGCTAAATGTCGCCATCAACCATATCACCGGTCAACCAGATACTTAAATTTAATGTTACGAGAGGCAACCCTAGCGGATAGAGCGATACGCGTGTCGTTTAATTTTAACTGTCGCGATTGTCGTGCGGCCCAGAATGGTTCGCCGGCCCATTCTAATGTCTATGTAAAAATTAATAGGTAGGTAAAACATATTACTAATAGAATTGAGAATTGCGAGCCAGACCAACAAAAAGCGCTCTCCACACAAACGGAAGTGACGTTTTAACTGGAACAAATTACCTTGATATTCCGCGAAACCAGTGCCGTGCTCGTGCAAGTTAGCTGCGTCTGTGCGACATATATGTTCATGCAAGAACCGACCCTCCTCCGCTTCCACACGATACAACATATTTCACACAGACTCAACTACACACTACCACCACTAAACACTAAACTGGTTTCGCGGAGCAGCAAGGTAATTTGTTCCAGTTTGTTGATATGGACCTCCGCAAAGTAACGCCTGAATCTATCAATTTTATTGTTTTCCACCGTCTAAATTAACCTTAGAACTAGGTCTGTACGTCTTGATTTTTATACTAGTCATAGATTACATAATATTTAAATTTTAGTAGTTTTACACAAAACAAAAAGTGACCATGTTTACAAATTTAGAATATTTAAAAATCAAAGAAATCTTGTGTAAAAGGGAAAAAAAAACAAAATTACATACACACACTTAACGCTTTAGCAATTTGAACGCAGAAAGCAAGGATTCGATAACTGACATTGCCAGCGTTCCATTGCATTCAAATTTGGAATCCGTTGCGATTCGATCGTTAATTGGCTCGCCCGTAGAAACAAACACGCAATCAGGCGCTTCGGTTTGCTCATTCTTGCCTGTGATTGGCTGGCATTATACGGTATGATACTCACAAACCAACTGGCATAAAAACGTAAAAATGTTATAGAGCAACATTAAAAGCATTTGTGAAAAGAAAAAATAAAAAGATTCTTAGAAATTACCAATTATATCTTAGAAGTTTCTAAAACGGTTTCGTTAGAATCCAGAAAAATTATGTCGAACCTTTTTTTATAAGAGTAATTATTAAAAAGCTAACAGTATTAAAATAAACAAAATTTAGTGTTGCCTCTACAAATTTTGAATTAATTACGATAGTGACGTCACTATGGAGTTTATGAAGTGAGGTAGAGCGTTTCTGCGAAACTTGCCCACCATTATTTTACTAGAAAACTGTGGTGTTAAAAAAAAAATATCATAAAAAAAAACAACAAAGACGTGCTAAGATATCTTTCAATAAAAAAAAAATCAGTCAATCACTTTCTGGGAAGAAAAAAAAAACATTTTTAATTTAGTTGCAGGCAATCAACTTGAGCATTAATCTAGTGGAGGGGTATGTTTGCGTAATTCTATGGTTTGCGTATACACAATGGCACTAGAAACGGCTACTGCGCAGTCAAGGTCAATGCTCAAGTTGTTTGCCGGGAACTGTACCTTTACTCAAATTGGTATAGGACCTTTTCGATCGCTAGAAATCCTTCAATATTTTTTTTTAATTCACATATTTTTGTGTTTCTCCAATATGATAATAATTCTGTTGACGATTCTATGTCCGTCCGAATCAACAACATAGCAAAAGTTTGTTTATTGGAAATGCTAATTTCATGTTCAATGAATATGCAAGGAAGAACTTTGTCAAAGGGCTGGTCGAAATACTAAGTTTCTAGCCAAGGACTAATTACAGTCTATACTTTGAAAATCATCGCAAACAGTTAAAAAAAACTTTTTTTTAATTGGAAGGCAAACAAGCAAGTGGGTGACCTGATGGTAAATGATCACCAACGCCTATAGACACCCGCATCACCAAAAAGATTGCAGATGCGTTGCCAACCCAGAGGACTAAGATGGAATACCTCTTGTGTCAGTAATTACACCGGCTGTCTTACTCTCCACGCCGGAACACAACAGTGCAAGCACAGCAGTGCAGGATTAGCGAGCAAGATGGTGGTAGCGATCCGGATGGACCTTGCACAAGGTCCTACCCTTGACTCTTTTATGACTTTTTGCCTTTGTTAGGCACGTATTTCTTCTTCACTCTTACTCGTACGCAGTTTAAAACTAATTCGCTATCCATTTCTATCTGTCCGCGTATCTTCGGTCGCTTACCCTTTCTAAACTATGCAGCGAAATTTAATACGGTGTTTATATTAATAAAACGGATCACTCACGTATTTTTGCGTCGGGAAATGCCCGACATGTTTCGGACCAGTCCGTGGTCCTTAATCATGAGCCCCCGCGGCGGTGGCGCGACGACGACTGCGTACCGAAGCCCTGACAGCTCGGCTACTCGGCACAGGCGGCTCGGGCGGCGGCGAACAACTACCCTCGTTTGCTTCGTTATTTTTAATGTCAAATATAGGGTTGCACACTACACTAACCATATCACTCTCTAAAGGCTCGGAGGCTCGGGCTCGGGCTCGAGTTGTCAGGGCTTCGGTACGCAGTCGTCGTCGCGCCACCGCCGCGGGGGCTCATGATTAAGGACCACGGACTGGTCCGAAACATGTCGGGCATTTCCCGACGCAAAAATACGTGAGTGATCCGTTTTATAAATATGTCTGAGTCTCACGGTAGTTTCATGTTAATACAGTGTTTACTGTTATTAAAGTGAATCAAAACGTTTTTAGTAAAAATGAAGTTGTATTTAGATTGCTAAGCACAATCCTATATTATTTCGCGGTCGGCTGGCCACAAAGCTAGATGTAATGGGTTTACATTTCGTCGGCCAGTCTGGAAATACCGGTTTTGGTACCGGCATTAATACCGGTATTAAGAGGAAACACAAGGGCCGTTTTTCCATACAAACGTCGTCCCCTGTTTCCTCTCTGGATAATGCCAGTAGAGCAATTTTTTTTTTTCCAAAAAATCGATGGCCACTATTATGCATGTCCCTATGTTTTCCTTTTTTTCATAAATTAATTATTAAAAGAGATATGAACATTCAAAAACCTAAAAAATTGGCCAGATTTTCGGCTGCGTTCATACATTCAGAAAACAAATTTTACTAGATTATATAAAAAAAAGAAAAACATAGGAACACTGCCAAAGCCTTTCTTTAATTTTTAATGAAAAAAGTAGTTAAATCGGTTAAGTTTTGGAGAAGGAATCAGGGGTCTACGAATCGTTGATTTTGTGTACTTTTAATAGGTATTTTCAGTCCAAGCTGCGGCTGTCTCTATTGCGCTCTGCGGGGGGAGGCTTGATAGATGGAGGCAGCAATAGATTTTACAAATACCTATTTTTCAATTCTTTAGACCTTGGTGTTTCCTCTTAACGCTCATTTATCCGCATATTCTTTCAGTGTCAAAGAGCTCTAAGTGTCAAAGTCAAAGTCGAAATATTTTTATTCAGATTAGGCTTACAGGAAGCACTTATGAATGCCATAAAATTTACCACCGGTTCGGAAAAACCTCTGGTGAGAAGATACCGGCAAGAAACTCAATGAGGTGTAATTTTTTAAATGAATTAAAATTGCAATGTTATTTTACATCTTAATTAAGTAAAAAACTTAACAGTTTAACACAGTAGGTGTACAATCTTTGCAGCCAGGGATCGCCAATACAAGTCGGGATCATTTCCAAACATTCCTGTCCAAGATGTAGTCTTACCCCTTCATAAAAAGTTCTTCTTCTTCTCTATTATGGCGGCCGTGGGTCATAAAAAGTTAACAATCTTTTTAAGCTAACAAATCTTTTGTCACTTTCATTTGAGGTTAAACGTCACAATGACAGATAAAGACATAAAACTTGTTAACTAACAAACGCTTTCGAAGCGTTTATGAATAAGGGGGTTAGATTTTATAATACGCCCGCTGTAAGCGACAGGCTCACGCGACCTCCATGGAATGCCTTAGCTGTCATAGTTTTTGAATATTGTTTTGTTTTCCTTTCTGTCGTACGTCGTCTTTTGTACTATCTTTACCGTTTCTCAATATACTTTATAATTAGTTCACTAGTCTGAATTATTTTCGAGCCTGACCGCCAACACCCACTTTAAAAAGGGTTTATACTTAAAACATGCCTTTCGTCTGTTCATGGGTAATAAACCGGTAAAAAAGAAAAATTGGGATGAAAAAGACACGGCAGACAACCAAAACCGGTATTAAAATACTAGTTTTAGAACCTTTTAACGGAAACCTAAGCTTAAACCTTTTTGCGGGTGGTAGGACCCTGTGCAAGGTCCGTCCGGATCGCTACAACCATCTTGCTCGCTAATCGGCAGGATTAGCCACATAGCACGGAGAACTGATGGCCAATGGGGTCGAAAAGTTCTCGAATGGCGGCCGCGTATTGGCAAGCGCAGCGTAGGACGACCAGCCACAAGATGGTCCGATGACCTCATACAGGTGGCAGGAAGGCGCTGGTTGCATGCTGCTTCCAACCGGTCACTTTGGAAATCCATGGAGGAGGCCTATGTTCAACAGTGGACTTCTTGTGGCTGAGATGATGATGATGATGATGATGATGAAAATATCAACGACTGTTTTAGTCTCGTTAACATTCATTCTTATTAGATTCAACTGGAAATCCATGGAGGAGGCCTATGTTCAACAGTGGACTTCTTGTGGCTGAGATGATGATGATGATGATGATGATGAAAATATCAACGACTGTTTTAGTCTCGTTAACATTCATTCTTATTAGATTCAACTCTTCTCCTACGCTTTTTTCGATTCGCAATTCAGCGAACGCAACAAAGATCCCAAATTTGCAGGTTATATTGGAGTAACAGCCATCTGACCTCCACAGCCCCTTAAGAGGAGTGTGAAGCCAGCGCTCTTCATACAAACGGCGATAACGTTTTCCATCCTCTAAACCTTAACCCATAGCCATGATTTTTTTGTATGTTGTCAGTATGCCTTAAAACTAGATTTGAGTGTTTTGATTTTTTAAATATTCTTAATAGTTTCGTAAATATTGACGCTTTTTTGATTTGTATGAAACTCCAAAAATGCAGATAGATATTGTTAAATCTATGCAGAATATTGAAAAAATCAAAACATACAAACCTAGTTCTAAGGCATTATGACAACATACCAAAAAATCATTGCCATAGGTTAAGGTTTAGAGGGTGGAAAACGTTATCGCCGTTTGTATGGGGAGCGTTTTTTGGGGCTGGGTTCACGCTCCTCTTAAGGTTACACATTTATTTACACGAATGTGCAGGTTTCTTGACGATGTTTTCCTTTACCGTAAAAGCGTTGGCTACAGTACTCACGTAAACTCATTGGTAGGTACATGACAACCACTAGGTATCGCACTCGGTACGGTAAGCCTCAGAAGTAAGATGAACATTTTAGTACCTTGTCGCTGTCAGTAATATGACAAATTCAAGCAACTCTTATTTCATACGTTACTACGACAAGGTTCTTAAGTTAAGCTATTTCTTTAGATTTAATATAACACCTTATTGCTATGGAAACAACAGTTATACTTAAAAACTTCTTAATTAAGCACAGACAAAATAAATCACTTAACGTGAATCAAAAATTCATGGCCTGCACTAGTTTGATCAGTCGATCGCAGACAGACAGACATAGCTATAGATATTCGATATCATTGCAGATTAAATTCTCGCGCAATCCAATCAAACTGGATCATAAGGACGATAAGGCTGTTGACCAGCGACAGCGAACGTAAAGATTTTATAGCTCTGGGGAATCGTCCATACATTTCCATCACTACACACATTTCCATCCATTCGTCCGGATCACTACCACATCTTGCTCGCTAATCCTGCCGCTAAGCAGCAGTGCTTGCATTGTTGGTGTTCCAGCGTGGAGAGCAAGACAGCCGGTGCAATTACTGGCACAAGAGGTATTCCATCTTAGCCCTCTGGATTGGCAATGCATTTGCAATCTCCTTGGTGTTGCGGGTGTCTATCGGCGGTGGTGATCACTTACCATCAGGTGACCAACTTGCTTATTTTCCTTCCTATATCATAAAAAAGCTGACGCTTGTTTCCCTTTGAGGTAGGCAGAGAGCACAGAACGTCATTTGCCTCGGTCCTGGCATATTTCCATCGCTTCCTCCACACGCATTCCTCTCTTCATACATGCTCGGCGGTTTTAGGTACTATTAATTTGGCCTGTCTTTAGGATGTCACCAATTTGGTCGATGAATGTACGCCGAGGCCGCTCTCAACCTTCTCGGTTCAACACATCACATTTATAAAGCTTACATAATCTCCTATCATCCATCCGTTCGACATGCCCAAACCAACGCAACATTCTTTCTCTATCGTAGTCACTAAATTCTTTTAAACCACATTTCTCCCCTATAACACTATTTCTTACTTTATCAGTCAGCTTGATTCCGCTCATTCTACCGCATTTATTCTACTCTCATGCATCATCATGTAATTTTGATTTATTTAAAAATTTACACCTCGTTTTAATATTTTGCCGGTATCTTTTCATCAGACGTTTTTCCGAACTGGTGATAAATCTGACATTCATAATTGCTACCTATAAGCCTTATCTGAATAAAGATGTTTTCTCTTTGAATACATTTTTCCTTTTTATTTCTAGCCTGTCTTGAAAATGTCCTTTTTTGAAATATACTGTTAGATGGAGAAGCATACCGACGTCGCTGCACGCACACAGGCAGCGCCCAGCGGCGTGGTGGGAGCTGGCTCGGAGAAGACTCGTCCACTTGCCCGGCGGCCGCGCAACGCGTCACACGCACATTCTGTTGAGTTCGGATACTGTCACGTGATCGAGAAATAAATATCTTGTAGCGGCATCGTTTTAATTTAATTCTATTTGCTTTTATAATACTTTTATAGCTTGTACTGTTGCACCAGCCTAAACCAATGCAATGTGCTGACGTGCCCATAGCGTTATCCCTGACGCATCCACGGTGGTTTAAGCGGTAGTGATACTATGATGCATAGCTGACAGTGAATTCATCGGGGCTTAATCAAACCTGCTAATTAAATTTTCGTAACAAACAGACAAAAATAATATAAACAAAAAACCATTTGAGCAAAAAATAAATAACTTAAAAGGAAAAGCAGGCCATATGAAAGAAGTTTGGGTTATTTAGATAGAAGCACCTTCAAAGCCTTTTAAACACCTATGTCCTATATTTGTTACAAGGTATTGGCTGTCGGAGACTCTTCTGGCGATGGTCGGGTAAAAAGTCATTTAACCAACTTCCATGAGCTCTTTTTTGGGACTGACCATAATCTGGTGTCTCAGCCGTTGAGGGGTAGGTTGTTCTGTCGCTATAGCAGTTTACCGTTGTCGGTGAAAGTGTTAAGAGGAAACACAAGGGCCGTTTTTCCATACAAACGTCATCCCCTGTTTCCTCTCTGGATAATGCCAGTAGAGCAATAATTTTTTTTCCTAAAAATCCATGGCCACTTTTATGCATGTCCCTATATTTTCCTTTTTTTCATAAATTAATTATCAAAAGAGATATGAACATTCAAAAACTTAAAAAATTGGCCAGATTTTCGGCTGCGTTCATACATTCAGAAAACAAATTTTAGTAGATCATTTAAAAAAAGAAAAAATAGGAACACTGCCAAAGCCTTTCTTTAATTTTTAATGAAAAAAGTAGTTAAATCGGTTAAGTTTTGGAGAAGGAATCAGGGGTCTACGAATCGTTGATTTTGTGTACTTTAAATAGGTATTTTCAGTCCCAGCTGCGGCTGTCTCTCTTGCGCTCTACGGGGTTGTTCGGGCATTGCGCGACAGCAATAGATTTTACAAATACCTATTTTTCAATTCTCTAGGCCTTGGTGTTTCGTTTTAAGCATCCGATGTCTGTCTGTCCGACCTCCTGTGACAGGGTTGTATCTTTGAACCAAAATGGAGCTCATGTAACCATGACAGTTACATGAGCTTTTTCTAATGCAATTACTTCAGCATCATAATATGATTTATCTTTCACATTAGTATAACTTTAGCTAAACAGACCGCCATACGTTGACATCGTTATCTACATAAAGTTGATATTACCGTCTTTATTATTTTAGAAAGGAAAACTGTCCCAAAATTTTCTCTTATTTTTCGTCTCTTATATAATACTCCATAAACTCCATTCACGCACTCAAATGTTAACTGGAAGAGATCCCTTGAAGGTATAAGTTCATCTTGTTACAAAATTCAAATCTATTGTCAGGAAGACATAAATTTCTCGGGCTATTATAAAATCAATGACTATATCTTGGACAGGGATGTTTGGAAATGATCCCGATTTGTATTGGCGATCCCTGGCTTCAATCATTGTACACCTACTGTGTTAAATTGTTAAATTTTTAGATATTTAAGATGTAAAATAACATTGTAATTTAGATTTATTTAAAAAATTACACCTCGTTGAGTTTCTTGGCGGTATCTTCTCATGAGAGGTTTCCTGAACCTGTGGTAAACTTTATGACATTCATAAATGCTACCTGTAAGCCTGAATAACAATATTTTGACTTTGACTTTGACTTTGAATTTGAAATTATTACACTGTAAACGTATGTGCAGTGGTTGTAACACCTCTATTCTATATGATTTATTGTTGACTTTTTCGGAACTTAGCAAAACGGATCGCCGTGTCGTCGTAACGTAACCCGATCCGTCGCCGGCGGCCCATCCGTCACCCGTGAGCGGCAGATGAGCGCTGGTGGATTGTTTGCTTGATGTGTTTATAGAAACGTGCTTAAATATTGGGATATTACCGTTCAATCCGCTCGACACCACCAGTGGTGTCGTTTGGAACCACTCCGTTTGATACCATCTACTATTAGTGATGCCTCTGTGATAGTAAAGGTAGGTATTCAATACCTACAAGCTGTTGTCTATCACTTCCCCGTCTGTCGTCTATCAATTTTTGCCAGAAACTAGACTGAGCATGAATCTTCTCGATACGCGTTAACTCGCTACGAAAGTCTGCGCGTTTCTCTCCTACTAAAACACTGGCTGCATGAACAGAAAAACTTAAAGTAAAAAAAAGAAACTAAATAGAGCCTCCGTGGCATGGTGCCCAAAAGGCTTGCGTTCCTTCGTTAAACTGCAATAGTTATTCTTTGTGATAGGCAGCTCCCAACCATCTGGTAATCAGGTCATCAGTCACATCGACCAGTCGCTGCAATTCTTGCAAGAGTTTGTGTTTGCAACAAAATTGAAAACTAGACTTTTGAATTTTGTTACAATCATAAACCTTGATAAATACTAACAATATCAATAGGCCTATTGGTATCGATTTCGATAAAAAGTCCATCCCTTAACAGTTTATTTTAAAGTATCGATACTTTACCATTAATTTAGCGGGTGGTAGGACCTTGTGCAAGGTCCGTCCGGATCGCTAACACTATCTTACTCGCTAATCCTGCCGCTAAGCAGGAGTGCTTGCAATGTTGTGTTCCGGCGTGGAGAGCAAGACAGCCGGTGTAATTACTGGCACAAGAGGTATTCTTCCTAGCCCTCTGGGTTGGCAACGCATCTGCAATCTCTTTGGTGTTGCGGGTGTCTATAGGCGGTGGTGATTACTTACCATCAGGTGGCCCACTTGCTTGTTCGCCTTCCTATTTCATAAAAAAAATTATCGAAAAGAGACATTGAGGAAAAAGAAGTATGAACTGTATAGCACTCGTATAACCCACTTAAGCAGGCGTCATCATCAAATCAACGGTTCACCGGCCGCAGAACAACACAAACTAGCAATTAATGCCGCATTAAAATTGCGAGCGCTCCTCAACGGTGCTAATTAGCGCCGGGGCGACCCGCGCTCGCGCAGTCCTCTGTCACACCACAAAACATTATAAGTAAGCATAATGTTATACAGAGCGTAACCCAAATAGCATACAAGGTGCTATATATGCTGTAGATAAGGTGTATATATGCTGTGTAGTAGCTATATATTCGATGTGTACAAACTGTATATAAGCTGTATATACGCGGTAAATAAAATGTATATACGCTGCGTATAAGCTGTATATACGCGGTATATAAAATGCATATACGATGTATATAAGCGGTATACACGCGGTATATAAACTGGTGATACGCTGTATATAAGCTGTATATGCGCGGTATATAAGCTGTATATACGCGGTATATAAGCTGTATATACGCGGTATATAAGCTGTATATACGGGGTACATAAGCTAAATATACGCTGTATATATGTGGGAATGGTAGTAACACTGAGCGAACAATTGATGTAAACGAGCGAATGACTGGAAGAGATTTCGTGAACGAATGTGTATGTCCGAAAGACCGGGAGTGCGTTCGGCGATTGGTTAGCTTCAAGTTGTGTTTATAGTATTTTTCCTTGATTTTATTTTAATTAAATTCTTTTAACTTCGTTTTAAAAGTGTTTCCTTCAAACGATCCCACATATATGCTGTATGATAGCTGCAAAGAGGTGATTGCTTTTACACAGCTACTATAAATCAAAGGTTTTATAGTGCTTGTATGTTACTAACGAAGAGACAACATACCGAAAACTAAAACTATGGTTTCAGACAATTATCTTGAACTGAAATTAGTGGTTTTTTCCCCACACTAAATATTCCCTATTAAAACATTCTGTCCATCTGTCTGTCTGTCACGACCACAGGTCACGACCCTTTTCTCAGAA
The DNA here is from genome assembly GCA_963691745.1 of Ditula angustiorana. Taxonomy (NCBI): domain Eukaryota; kingdom Metazoa; phylum Arthropoda; class Insecta; order Lepidoptera; family Tortricidae; genus Ditula; species Ditula angustiorana. The sequence goes on along the minus strand of OY829480.1, from coordinate 1,036,993 downwards.
ACGCATAGAAGTATCAAGTTGAAATTAGTAGTATTATTAGTGCGCCCTCCCTCCACTTCAGTCTGCTCGTGACCACGGCCGCTGCAATGCGGCCGAAACGTCGAGGTGAAAAAATAAACAGTATATTATCGCGTTTAAGTCTTGATAAACGTAATAAGTACAGTCAAATAATTAAATTTCCAACCCACCTAAGGTTCAATATCATATAACATACTGTCACCATAAGAGCTAACTAGAGCAAGGCGTTGGTTTGACAAATGGACCTTAATGCATTGCGAATGTCAGACGACATTTCAACGAAATGGGTAGGGAATTAAATTCTTTGACTGTACGTTGAAATTAATGTCAAATACTCAGGGTTAGTTACTGTTTCAGCATCAAACTAAAATTTCAGTTCGATCTGTAACTGCCACCTAGTCATTCTGTTACGCCACGGTGTACAATCGTCCACTTTCCCGGTGCGCGTCGCGCATTCATTAGGTTACTCTGCGACGTCGGGCGCGCCAACTGGCTGCGGCTGTATACGCTGTGAGCTCATTGTACCATTGTACTGGGAAAATGAAAATAGAGACCGGTTTTTTAATCTGTTTAGAATTACCAAAAGTAGATATTTTAAGTACGCAGAGTAGGTTGCGCCTGCGTCCAACAGTAGACGTCTTTCTCCTGATATATCGACATTGGAAATCTCAAATGTCGTAAAGGATATCTCTTAATGTCCCTTACGACTTTTGAAAATTTCTACTGTCAATATGATGATGATGATGATAGTGGGATAGCTCATTTTACATCATTCATATATTTTACTATTGGAAAATCTAAAAAAAAAAAATACTACGAGGTCTTGCGTATACACTGCGTATAGTAATAACATACAAGTAATAAAAAATAATAATATAATAACTCTACAGTCAGGGGAGGGAAGAGTGAGGGGGTTAATGAGAGAGAAAGATAACAAAAATGTATCAGGAAAAAAGAATAAACTCTTTCCGCTTTTACTTCGGTTTTGCTTGTTTCCAGGAAAAAGTCGTATACCGGGTCAACTTAAACGAAATTTTATAAAAATTTGCTTAGCCATGAAGACGTAACCAAACCTTAGACAATTTAACCAAGGGACCTGGTAAGCGCACACATTACCCTCTGCCAAAGCACATGACCAAAACCGTGAGTTTTGATGATAACGGTTTATAAAAACCAGTTCGCCGCGATATCGTATGTCATTTTGCTTTAGTCCGTATCGCAAAAGCGATCTCTGCAACAATAGTTAATTATGCCGTATTTTTAACGGCTATCAGAAACTTCAAACACTAAATAGTATTTTTTTTCTCAATTTATTTATTATTTTCAACACCAAAAACATTTTAAATGAACAAGCTTTATGACATACATAACGTAAATATTTAAAAATTTGACATCATGGCATTCGTGGCAGTGTTGCCGACAGCATTTTGTGATTTATTCGGATATCTCATCTGAAAAATTCCGATACCGTTTACGGTTTTCGAATTTTTCCTTTTGAGGTAAGGAACTTTGAAAAATATAGTAATACTGGAAGTTCGGGTCTATAAAGTGTAATTTCTGGATACGGGACAAGACGCGTAATTCCAGGACAATCCCGGATTTCCCGGTCATCTGGCGACACTAGACCCGTCTCCCCAGCTAAAATTGGCAAAAAAATTGTTAGGTGATAATACGGCTTGGCATCTTCCTTGGTTAAATACTCAAAGAACCAAACAGACATTCAGACGTGACAGATTGTTTGTTTCGAAAATTTATTAAAATACACGTATAATTTTGGTGCCGTTGAGCCCTCGCGTACCACAGGTAACCATATATTGCAGGTGAACAGTAATTATGGACCCCAGCCAATTATTCTGCAACTGCAGGCCGCGCTCTTGGTGAAATTAATCGCTATCACCCCTTATTTCATTGCTGTATCTAACAAAATTCTTCTCTCGAATGGCGGCCGCGTATTGGCAAGCGCAGCGTAGGTCAACCAGCCACAAGATGGTCCGATGACCTCATACAGGTGGCAGGAAGGCGCTGGTTGCATGCCGCTTCCAACCGGTCGCTTTGGAAATCCATGGAGGAGGCCTATGTTCAACTGTGGACTTCTAGTGGCCGAGGTGATGATGATGATGATGACTAACAAAATTACTGCATGCATTATTTTTAACTTGTGACATAAGTTCTCTTTGGAACTCAGATGCAGTTTGCGTCCTTGCAAGAAATATTGTTATATTGGAGTAATTAAATGTAAACATTTAATTACTCCAATATAACATTATTATTATTACAAATAATAAAAAAAAATTGGCGTGTGAATGACGTCTTTGATATTTGCCATGGCTTTGAAAAGACTAAGCTATTTCTAGTCTAAATAAAGTACAAAACTACAAGCCCATTCCTCACATAACTTCATCACATATAATTAGACGAACTCGCCTCCATCCTGCCCTAAATGCCACGTCTTAAGCTCAAGAACACCGTCCTAATTCATCCTGTACCCTTAAATAAAACATTAGGCAAATAGCACCGTGAGCTCCCCATACATTATCACAGCACTACGTGTCGGGAGATCCCACCTGGAGGAAAAATGATGCGTTAAGCTGGATACATCTGTCCATGAATAATTTAACAGCCGTCCAAATGGCACGTGCACCCTACTGATTTTCGGCGCGCGTACATTGCTGGCGCATATACCCGGATTACTTCGTCCCATGTTGATAAGTAAGACGTGGTGTGGAATTTTAAGACGCAAAGTTAATTGTGGGAACATTTTTTTAAAGGATATTTTAACCGCTGCCAGAGGGTTATGTTTTTGAGTGTTTGTTTATCATATTACTCAGTACTCAATACTTCATTGCTTTTCCACAATGTATGTTACAGATGTTCTCTAAAGAGGAAACACAAGGGCCGTTTTTCCATACAAACGTCGTCCCCTGTTTCCTCTCTGGATAATGCCAATAGAGCAATATTTTTTTTCCAACAAATCCATGGCCACTATTATGCATGTCCCTATGTTTTCCTTTTTTCAATAAATTAATTATTAAAAGAGATATGAACATTAAAAACTTAAAAAATTGGCCAGATTTTCGGCTGCGTTCATACATTCAGAAAACAAATTTTACTAGATTATTTAAAAAAGGAAAAAAATAGGAACACTGCCAAAGCCTTTCTTTAATTTTTAATGAAAAAAGTAGTTAAATCGGTTAAGTTTTGGAGAAGGAATCAGGGGTCTACGAATCGTTGATTTTGTGTACTTTAAATAGGTATTTTCAGTCCAAGCTGCAGCTGTCTCTATTGCGCTCTGCGGGGGGAGGCTTGATAGATGGAGGCAGCAATAGATTTTACAAATACCTATTTTTCAATTCTCTAGGCCTTGAGGTTTCCTCTTAAGCTATGTGTTTATCGTGGACCCTGTCGGACACAGCCACTTATTACTTAATTATTGCACATGACTATAAAAATAATATTTATACATTTATAAATTGCACAAACTATTACTAAATTCTAGGGTTACCATTTTCCTTTTAAATAATACAGAAAACAAGGTAACAGTTGTAATGAAATATATAACATGTTATAAGTAGTTTAACATTACAATTTATAATCTAGGTATTCATTTATCGACTAGTAGCATTTCTCTATCATTAGTTAAATTTTTGTAACCGATATTTCTTTCGATGTTTATTTTAAATGTTTTTAACATTCAAATTATTAAATTAAAATTGTAATGACAACACAAAGAAAAATTAGGGCAAAGGCAGGACTTGAACCTGCAACATCAGCATTCCGTGCCTTGCGTTTGCCAGTTTCGCCACACTGCCGCTGCCCTATCTTGCGAATTTTTCAATGTGCTTCATCTTACGGTTTTTTCTTTGTGTTGTCATTACAATTTTAATCTATAATTAGTTGTTTAAGTTTATTTATAAATATTTTTTCATTAGTTTCATATTATGTGCATGTGTATGTATGTAAAAAGTATACTAAGCGCGCTCATTTTCTTTTCTTTATACATATAGTACTAGCGGACGCCTGCGACTTCGTTCGCGTGAAATTAGTAGCCTATGTCCGTCAGGGATAGTGTAGCTTTCTATCTGTGAAAGAATTTTTGAAATCGGTTGCGTAGTTCCAGAGATTACCCCCTACATACAAACAAACAAACAAACAAACAAAGTCGCTATCCGATCCTGTCTGTCCGTATATCTTCGGTTGCTTACTCTAAACACGCAACGGATTTTGATACCTTTATATGTATAGTCCACCAAGTAATTGCTTGGCCACTTTTGAACCTTATCCCTTTGTAATACGGTCGAAAAGTGGTCAAGCAATTTCTTGGTCGACTATACGCGTAATTTAGTGTTTTTCTTATAGAAGGTTTTTTTATATACAACACATTCTGATTAAGTACAGTCAAAGAATTTAATTCTTTATCCATTTCGTTGAAATGTCGTATGACATTCGCAATGCATTAAGGTCGATATGTCGAACGAACGTCTTGCTCTAGTTAGCTCTTATGGCGACAGTTTGCTACACGATATTGAACCTTAGGTGGGTGGGAAATTAAATTCCTTGACTGTACCTAAGTTAAAATTAAAATACAATTTACGTTATATGCCTATGTATTAAAGAACGACAAAAGCTTTCGACAACATAAAGTACCATCTCGTACCATTTGCTTTGTGACGCATATTCCATATTAAAGAGCCTTTTTTTGTTAAAACAGCAATGTACAGCCAACAGAACAACTGTGAATTTCCAGGTACCGTCAGCAGTGCGGTCGCGTGGAAGCTTCGCGCTCCGCCTCGCGTGCCGACGGTACCCACGTCATCCCGAGTGCGTAAACGTTATATGCACAGTACATAAATACAGCAGTACCAAAACTGGGCCTATTTCGCACGCTTAGTATTAAAGTGACCCATTTTTGAATAATACACGTCCCAAAATATCACCTTAATTAAAAGACATAGGGTTTAATTTTGGGAAATATCAAATTCAGAATTGAGTCACTTTAATACTAAGCGTGCGATTTGTTGAGATAGATACCTACCACAGTATAGAAATACAGCAGTACCGAAACTGGGCCTGTTTGTTGAGATAGATACCTACGCTGGAGCGTTAGAGTTGTCCTCTTATTTTTTTCTAAAATTCATAAGTTAAATTACTAGTACTTATAACAACGTTCACTTGGGTTCCATAACGATCAAATAATGAAATAAATTATCGAGTTTACAAATAAAATTGGGTAATTAAAAAAGTTTTACATTTTAAGAAGTAAGAAAAAATTAAAGATCCGGTTTTGAAGAACTCGAGTTCAAGCAGCCATATTACGACGCAATACTTTTGTGGCATCTTTAAAAAGATCGCGCACTGTCTCGGGCGCACGCAATAACGAAAAACGCAAAGCACGTCCACGCGACTGACGCGGACGGGACCGCGAAAAAAACCTTAGCGGCTGTGTTGAGCGTGCGTCTGTGTGAGTGCGCCGGTTTCGAGCGTTTGTCTGTAGATTCATTACTGCTTATTTGTATACTGTGTTATATGTGAATGAAATGATAAAACTATCTTTACTCGTAATATATTCATTGAATAGACTGTCAGTTCTTTTAATAAATAATACTACGGTTACGAAATTATTTGTAAGTGAAATTTCTTTTGATTTTAGTTATAATTTTGTAAACATTCAAATTATTAAATTTAATTGCTATGTAATGACAACACAAAGAAAAATTAGGGTAAAAGCAGGACTCGCCTGCAACCCTATCATGCCGTGGCTTGCGTTTGCCAATGCCATAATATGTATAGTAGTTGCTAATGTGGCGGAATTGACAAACGTAATGCACGGAATGTTAGGGTTGCAGGTTGGAGTCCTGCCATTACCCTAATTTTATGTGTTGTCATTACGTAGCATTTAAATTTAAGAAACTTTTGTTTACTTTGTAACAAGACGACGAAAAGGTGACGGTCCTTGACAGTGACAGTTGACAAGAAGATACGGAAACATCTGGCCAGGCAAAGCATCGGCAACCTCCTTGATGTTGCAGATTTCAATGGGCCGTGGTGATCACTTACCATGAGATGACCCAATTGCTTGTTTCCCTTCCTATTTTATACAAAAAAAGCACACTAGTTCTGGTTCCTAGTATGACTGTGGAACCCCTAAAAACACCCAATGCTATTACCCTATCACCACAAAAACCTATGCTTATCACCACATCACCCTTCAGGGTAATATCGGGTAAAGAGGTTTCAAATATTAAAGGGATAGACTTTCACAAAGTAAAAAGGGAGTGTCCTAAATCTGAAAGCCCTTTCACATCGCTACCCTACACCCACTTGTAGGGAGCAATGCCGATTGATTCGATAACAAAAGAAGGGACTGTTCATTGTCACCCTATACCATGATTTGGAATTCACTATCAAAAGTGCGTTGGGATTATGTAGCTAGTGACGGAAAAGAGTTTTGAAAGGCAATTGCTGATTTTTCGCCTTCTCGAATGGTCGTTTAGGATCTATAACGATTTAAAGTTGGTTAGCAACCATTCTCACTTAATACGAACTAAAAAGTGTAAAATAATAATAATTAAAGAATCAAAAAACCCAACTGCGTAAAAAGTAAATCAAAACTGAAAAGACTAAAACAAGACCAGTAGTCTGCAGTTCTGTTAAGTAATGTCGAATACCTACACCATTGCAATAGTTTCAAGAACTTCAACAGTCGGGACCCATTACTGGGAAGATTTGAGCCGGTCTACATTTTTAATGGGGCCAGACTGTTGAAGTTAATGAAACTGTTGCAATGGTGTAGGTATTCAACAGAACTGCAGACTACTGGTCTTGTTTTAGACTTTTCAGTTTTGAATTACTTTTTATGCTGTTGTGTTTTTTGATTTTTAATTTACCTTTTGCAAGGTCAAATCAGGTTGGAAAACAGGAGGGGTAGAATGATAGGGCACCTTGCAGGACACGATCATCTCATTGCAAATATTATAGAAGGAAGGATAGAAAGAAAGAGAGGAAGGGGCAGACCTAGAAGAAGTTATACAGATCAAGTGAAGGAGAAGGTTTGTGTCGTGTCGTACAGAGTAGTCAAAGAGCTGGCGGTCGATAGGGAAACTTGGAAAGCACGACTCCGACAAGACTAAAAGTCTTTTTGCAAGAACAACAAGGTCAGATACCACTACCACGGCTACCACAGTTAGAACCCAACCGCTAAGCAGCAGTGCTTGCACTGTTGCGTTCCGGCGTGGAGAGCAAGACAGCCGGTGTTACTGGCATCGTAACTTAGGTTAGAAACGTATCTGAAGTCTCCTTGATGTTGGGGATATCTATGGGCGGTGGTGGTTACTTACCATCAGGCGACCCTCTTGCTCGTTTGCCTATTTGTTCCGTCTTAATAATAATACGAGTCAATAATAAATTTGTTATCATCCATAGATTAGGCTAATAAACTGGCTCATCGGAAATGTTTACTATAAAATATAGAATGTAACTTTACATCTACTGAATAAATAAACGAAACTGTGAGTTTTTTTTATTCAAAAAATTTTTTTTTTACAATATTACATCTATAGTCTAAACATACAAAAAGAGAAGAAACCCTTATGCCTGAACTAGGATGTTCCTGTGTTCCAGGCGAAAAAGGACTTACATAACTATCATAAATGAAATTATCACTTGCAAAAAACAATCGATCTTAATAACTTAGCTTAATTACAAAACACTATAAATAAATAGAATATATGTAAGTAACAAAATATGCCTCTATAAAAACAATGTTCATTTTGAAATAGTTAATAGTTAGTAGTTAAAATATAAATAAATATAAATATATCTTGGGACAGTCAACACTAATTGACCTAGTCCCAAAGTAAGCAACTAAAGCTGCTTGTGTTATGGGTACTAGACAACGGATATAAATACTTAATCAGTTAAATAGTTATCATGTAACATCCAAAAATAGACAAAAACATTAGTTAAATCCAAGTGTATGGCGTGGCCGCCCCATTCAGCCAAACCAGACTGTTAAGAAATGCCCGGTCTGAACTCAGCCCGCTTTGCCGGGCTCTCCTTACAAAGGGCGATTCTCTTCTGATTACTGACCGACGACGGTAATTCCCGATACCCGCTAACCGCGGGGGCGCACTTAAATTTCGTCACGGGCGTAAAAGCAGGAATTTTGTTGCGAATAAAACATTTTATTGGGGAAATTTATGGCCCTACTGGGTCACAGCGCGCCTATAAATTTACCATCTGCATATTAGCATGGAAATATTTGATGTTCAATAGGGCTGGCTCCTCTTAGAAATACCACCTGAATAAACAATGGGTGACGGAGAAATTAGGGTTTAAGAGGAGTGTGAACCCACCGCTCTCCATACAAAAGGCGATAACGTTTTCCATCCTCTAAACCTTGACCTATAGCCATGATTTTTTTTGTATTTGTATTTTTTAAATATTCTTTATAGTTTCAAAAATATTGACGCTTTTTTGTTTTGTATGAAACTCCTAAAATGCAAATATTATCAAATCTATGAACAATATAAAAAAAATCAAAACATACAAACCTAGTTCCAAGGCATAATGACAGCATACCAAAACATCATTGCCATAGGTTAAGGTTTAGAGGGTGGAAAACGTTATCGCCGTTTGTATGGAGAGCGCTGGGTTCACACTCCTCTTAGGGTCTCTGCTAAGTCGCGCGGGCGCACGGAGCGGGTGCAAGGAGCGGGTGCACGCCTATAGAAAAACAGTATGAGAGCGTCATTGCTACTACTAGAACTACTCGCTCCTTGTCTTGTTTATTTTCAACCGGCACCGTTCACTGCACCGACCAACAATGCTTACAATATCTGAGGATTTATCCGAAGATATGTCCCGATGCTTACACCTGCTAATAACAGAAGTTATATGTGTGAAAATCGCGAAAGTTTAAAAACAATTTAACAATAGGTATTTGTTTCTTTCAGAGTCGATGGTAAGCGATCCTGAAAGATTTTAAAGTAGTTTGTGTTAAAGGCGGGCCTCTCATTGGGTTTCCCCACTAAACCACTTGGACTCATTTCCCGTCAGTATCACGCATATCCATGTGTCAATAGTTTTAAATCGTTTATCATACCTTTCCTTTTATTGGTTTTTCAAATGTCTGTGCGTGTCCCCTCGTTTTTCGATAGTTTCCGGAGACACTACAAGCTTTTCCCTTCCCAACAAATGCTACTCGTTCTATTCTATTTAATGGCACCCACTTAACAGCCTTGGGGCAAATTCAATGTTAGTTCTGTTGTATCATTTGTGTTCTGAAAATCACTTACCTCACAATCGTTCGTTCTTTTTGTGTTTACAATCACATGGCCTCTTTTCATAGACGTTCATTATTACCAAAGTCATTTGTAAGGTTCATGTTTTTTATTTATATAAAATAGAAAGTCAAACAAGCAAGTGGGTCGCCCCACCACCGATAGACACCAGCAACACTAAGGAAATTGCAGACGGGTTGACAACCCAGGCGGCTAAGAGTGCCAGTAATTTCACCGGCTGTTTCACCTCCACGCTGGAACACAAAATAGGATTAGCGAGTCAGATGGTGTTAGTGATCCAGACGGACGTTGCATAAGGGCCTACCACCCACAAAAAAATAATTTATTTATCTCTGCGTCGCTGTCTAACTCGCGTATTAAGGAAGGGACATATTAAAAAAAAAACATACAAACCTAGTTCCAAGGCATAATGAGAACATACCAAAAAATCATTGCCATAGGTTAAGGTTTAGAGGGTGGAAAACGTTATCGCCGTTTGTACGGGGAGCGCTTTTTCGGACTGGGTTCACACTTTTTCGAAATGGTTTTTAGACGTACTGGCTGGAAAGCACTCAAGACAGGGATGCGTGGAAGAATTGGAGATCAACTTCTGACCAGTAGTAAAAGAGCATAGGCTAATAATAAATAGTATATTTAAGCACAAGGGATGTAAACTAGTAGTTACTTGCTCTGTGTAAGTCATGTAACAGCCCTGCAGAGACCCCTGGTTATCGTAACATAATAGCACTGTGTGGGGATTGGTAATACATTTTACGGCAAATATACGTCTCGGAGCACATCATATTTCACTGCATATTTATTGAAATTTAAAAACATTTACATGTCGATACATGGCGTACGACTGATCAGGAATGAGGTCGTGCTTTATTTGTTGCTGAGGATTTGTACAGTCAGCGTCAAATATACCAGAGAGGCCAAGGTGGTCAAAAATATCAGAACACGCCCGAGCGTATTTGACAATAGAGACTGTACGTATCATAGAAATAGGTGTTTGTGATACGTGGTTGGCAAGTTGGTTTTTACAAGGTTGCCGTATTCGCGAGTTTGTAATAACCACTGACCCCGTTACTTTTTTATTTTAAATTAAAAAATAAAATAAAGTTAACTTTTTTATTTTCATTATAAAACTTTTTCTTAGTATACTTCAAATTAGACTTCAATTAATTAAAAAAATGCAATAAATCGCACTATTGTGGCAAAATTTGATAACCTGATTTGTAACTTTTGTATAAAAGCTGTTGGTTCTCCATATTAAACAAATAAATAAATAAAATTAACGCACGAGCTAAAACTACCGTTATAAGTATTTGATTTTTTCCAGCAACTGTATAAAAATACTGTAATTGTGACATATTTTGAAACAATCGGAAAATATCCGAAAATTTGCGGGTGGTAGGACCTTGTGCAAGGTCCGTCCGGATCGCTGCCACCATCTTGCTCGCTAATCCTGCCGCTAAGCAGCAGTGCTTTTTGGAGCCAGGGATCGCCAATACAGCTCGGGATCATTTCCAAACATCCTTGTCCAAGATATAGTCATTGACTATATAATACGCCCGAGAAATTAATGTCTTCTTGACATTGATAGTCTTAAGGTTCACTTATCAACACAGTATTTTTTAGATTAAACCCATTGTATAGAACGAGAGAAATATCGTGCAATTGAAACACTGACACTTTTGCCTAACGGCAGACTTGTCCTACATGATATCGATACTAGAAATTTGAAATGTCGTAAGGGACATGTCCCTTAATGTCCTTTACGACATTTGAGATTTCTTCTGTCAATATTTTAAAATTTAATTTTGTTAACTCCACTGCAGTCTTGTGCTGAATTGCACTACACTTATGTTAAATTCTGACAAAATAGTAGTCCAAGCAAAAAATAAAGCAATCGGGCCTTTACTCAATATAAGTGATACATGCCACAGTGAGACTGGTCTGCGCAAGTAACTTATTTTAGTACATTAAGTTCAAATTTTTAGTACTTCTTAAATTAATATAGTATTTGGACAATTTACACCAATTGACCTAGTCCTTAATTAATCTTGTAAATAAAGCTGCGTATGATATGGGTACTGGCAACCGGCTTGAGTACAAACATTCATATTCGTCAAACAAATGTTTGCTCCTATCGGGATTCGACCCCGAAACCTCTACCTTCACAGTCAAGTCAAGGTCATTAACCATTAAGCTATTAAATTTGTAACCGAAATTTCTTTCGATTTTTATTTTAAATGTTTAAAACATTCATTTAATTTTTTGTCACGTAAAGTACATTTTTTCACGTAAGTATAAACTATATTTTTTTTGTAATCGAAATTTACTTCCGTTTTTTTAAATTTCTATTTAGATTTTATATGCGGGTAGTTATACCCTAAAAAAATCGATAATATAATGACCGTAAGACAAAACACATTGAAAAATACGCAGGGTATGGCAGCGGTAATGTGGCGAAAACTGGAATACGCAAGGCACGGAAAGCTGATGTTGCAGGGTCGAATCCTGGCATTACCCTAATTTTTCTTTGTGTTGTCATTCATTTCAAATTTTATATCAAATCTCCGCATTTGCTCCACATTTTCATATTAATAAAGATTGAATAGAAGAGACACTTCATCCTCTCCACGCGCCTTGTGAGGCAAAGCTTCATATCTTCCGGCAAAACTTCAGCGTATGTCAAATTTCAAAGCCAATTGCTATCCCTTTCTTTGAAATTCTGGTAGTAATTGTTGATGATAATGACGGCGGTTAAAACGCCTGAATATTCACTCTGTATAGAGATTCAGGCGTTTTAAGCGCCGTCATTATCGGTCAACAATTACCACCAGAATTTCAAAGAAACGGATGGCAATCGGATTTGAAATTTGACATACGCTAAAGTTTTGCCGGAAGATATGAAGCTTTGCCTCACACGGCGCGTGGAGAGAATGAAGTGTCGCTTTTATGGAGCCTTGCAATCGAGCTGAGTTTTGATGGCAATAAGAATTGGGCCTCAGGACGCCGTGCACCTTTAATACCTATTCAGTAGTTTATAAAACTGATCTTAAAAAATCAGGACTCATCTGAAGTCCGACCGCAATTCTGACAGGCGCAACGCATCCGCAATCTCCTTGTTATCGCAAGTGATTACTTACCAAGAGGTGACCCACTTGCTTGTTTAGTCAGAAACAATGTAGACTAGAAACGTCATTGCGCCGGCAAGTCTTAGCGAACCATGACTTTTAACGTGCCAAAGCGGTACATCACGCAGCCAGATGACAATAAATGACGTTTATGACAACGGATGACAACGCGCTTCTGCCGGATGACAGCGTGTGACGACGTTTGTCAAGATTAACTCGAACACGTCACAGAACGTTTTTACACGTTTCATAAATAAAAACTGGTCAAGTGTGAGTTGGATTTACAAACCCACGGTTTCATCCTTTTTTTATAAAATTGGAAAGAAAACGAGCAAGTGTGTCACCTGATAGTAAGTAATCACCATCGCCCATAGACACCTGCAACATCAAGGAGACTACAGACGTGTTGCCAATCCAGAGGAATAAGTTGGTAATGAGTAGGCGACTTGTGGCCCGTTTCACGAAGCTACAAGTTACAATTTTACAAGTCTAAACCGGCAACATTGGTCAATAATGACCAATGGCAATTGGCATAATGACCAATGTTGCCGGTTTCGACTTGTAAAATTATAACTTGTAGTTTCGTGAAACGGGCCATTGGTGTCCACAAAATTAAAACGGTAGTCGCAATTTTTTAAAGTTTAGCGAGGTTCTAAATCATACAAATAATGCTGCGTTTGGAGATTTGTGTTCTGTCTGTATTTTGTGTATATGTGTGCACGAGTTTAATAGTTTTAAATAAATTTTGTTTTCTTTCTTTTCTTCTGATTGAGCGCCGTGCCGCGAAGGCTTAGAGGAGACGGACTTACCTCGTCCGCCGCCGAACCTCCTGAATAAGCCACACGCGAGGAAACACGGCACACGCGGGTAAACGGGCACCAGCTGGGCAATAGCTTGGTACATACACGATACACACACGTTGCGGAGCGGAATTTAAAGATAACTTCTTTTACGGTGACACGTTATTTTTCAACTTAATGTTTGTCGCTATGCGACCACTCACGCATGCGCCGCGCCCATGTGGCATCCATGGTTAGCGGCCAGCTCGCAAGGAGTCAGCCAGCCTCATGGCCCACAACAGCACGGCGCAACCATCTTCTTTTCAATCATGTCCTGGGTATTAACTACCCTAAGAAAAATAACTTTGACAGACAGACAAACTGATAACAAATTTAGGTATTAAGGGTATCATCATTCACTCTCCTAGCGATTTTCCCCGTTTTTTAACCCTAGAGTACTCGCGCTATGAGCATTTTGCCGCCCGCGGCACCATATTCGTGTTATTTTGTAAACGATGCATTTGTCAAGGTCAAGCGTCCTAGTAGCTGCCCCCCTGTACTTCACCTCCGTGTTTTAGAAATTATAATAAGTTCAGTGCGCGGGTGACCGCAGGAAATAAAGATTGTCACAGGTGTGTCGCGGTGGACGGCAAATTGCTCACCGCGCGACTACTCACGTAAGTAAAGTTTGTGGGGTCTGGTTTTTTATTATAGTTCAAATATTATTAGTTTTCATTGCGTTCAGTATTGTTTTGATAAAAATATAGTATAAGATTGATTTTTAATTTGTTTTGATTAATTATTGGGCGTCGTTTTTGTTTTGTTTTGCTCAGTTTATTTTATATCTTTTTAGATAAGCATCGCGTGAAATGAATAAACTGGACGAACAAATACTTGCGTGGTTGGAAGAGGAGACAGATGACGAAGAAGATGATGCACTTAATAAAAAGCAAAAAAAAGTGGTTCTACTATTGTCAACTTTACACCATGACAACAAGATCGACGAAACTACCGGTGCTGCTCAAAAACCAGAAATCATAACATATTACAATGGGACCAAAGGAGGAGTTGACGTCGTAGATTAAATGAAAGAAGAATATTCCGTCAGTAGAATGACTCGCAGATGGCAAATGAAATTATTTTTCTCAATTCTGAATATTGTTGGCATAAATAGTCAGATAATATACAAAGAAAACACCGACCAGATATTATTACAACGAACATTTCTGAAAGAAATTGCCCTCGCGATGACTAGACCATATATCATTAGAAGATCCGACGCAAACATATTGCAGAAACGGCTGAGAAACCAAATCGCTCGATTTGTACCATCGGATCATCAAAATATACCCTCAGGTAGAGAAGGTATATGCACAGTATGTCCGTCCAAGAAAAATAGAAGGACGAAAAAAAGGTGCAACATATGTGCAAAGTTACTGTGCAACGAAAATTGCATGTACATGTGTCAGGATTGTTTTGTTGAAATACATGTTGTAGATGATGAAAACGTATAATTTAGCTATTAAGTTAAATTTTTCTTTTTTTTATATAACTAATTGTGAAGAGGTTGCAAAAAACCGAGAAATTTTACCTAAGATTTCCCAAAGCATTGTTTTCTAAATTCTAAGTATAAAACTTTAATAAATGCTTCTTATTCTGATAGTTTATGTTATATTCTATCCTTTAAATATAATAATAAATTCATGTCACGGCTATTTGCTAGAAAAAATCGTATTTAGTATGGGCGGCAAAATGCTCCCCACGCGATCACTCGCGTTTCACAGGAAGGCGCGAGTACTCTAGGGTTAATTCGGGATCTTATCTTATCTTTTTACCATGATCCTAGATTTGGCAGGTTAGGCACATTAGAGCGACTGCCATCTGACCTCCGTAACCCCTTTTAAAAAAAATAGGGTATAAGAGTAAAAAAAAAGAATTTTCTTAGGGGACCCCAAAAACCAATAACTCAGCATGAAATTCACTTTATAATACACTTTGCCGACGCGTCAAAATTCAATATTGAAGGTGTTTTCTATTTTAACTCCGTTATGTGAAAATGAGCGTCGTTTATTTTTTGTATTTTTCGTTCTCAATTCAAAGGTTCTTTAGCTAGGAGTACTTTTATAATGGAAAGCTTTTAATAATAGATAGACGTAGATTTTTAACGAAAAAATAAAAACTGTACAAGTCAATCATCAGAAAGACCAACGGTAGAGCCAATTTTCTAACAAGTTACCAATAAAAAATGCATATAAAATATAAAAAACCACCATCTTACTTTGAATTCAATAGACAAACAGGCAAAGGCAAAAAAAAAAGTTATTTCTTTGCAATTAGAACTAGAGATCTTTGTATCTAAGACATTTATTTTTAAAATGCTATATAATGAAATGCTATGAAATTCTACACAAACAAAAATTAGGGTAATGGCAGGACTCGAACCTGCAACATCTGCATTCCGTGCTGGTTTGGCCGATTAGTTAGTTTTATATTATAATTAGGCAAAGGATAGGTCTGGTCTCGCTGATGTTTTCCATGTCCAGACCAGTGCTAAACAAAAATACAGTCCACTTATACGCAGCACGTGCCTTGCATTTTGCCAATTACGCCACATTACCGCTAATAAAAAAATACAAAAAAACGGAAATTAAAAATTTCGATTACAAACATTTTTTTTTCCAAGTTGTCGCCATTCTTCCATTACCTTCTTCTTAATACGCAATAAAAATATCAGAGATAATTAAATTTTTAAGAAGCAATGATAAAATCGGAAACTCTTTATTACGTTTTTAATTAGGTAAAATCGACAACGTAATTGCTTGACCACTTTTGAACCTTACCCCTCTGTAATACGGTCGAAATGTGGTCAAGCTATTTCTTTGTCGACTATACCTACCTGCTTGAAGCACGAACAACCGACGCAGTCAGTTCAAATTTCAAAATGGCCGATCTCGCAAAATGGCCGCTCACAGAATATTAGCCGGACGCTCGGTTGTAAGATTATGTGCCGGTTAAAATTTAGCTGACAGGATATTGGGTTACTTTGTAATCTGTCAGACGGTTATGGGTGCAGTTTAATTTAGTTTAGTGTAGCGAACTGGTTATCTTCGTAAAGCGGTTAATAAGGATTTGGCCATACTCTGATCTAGGTTTAATAATGATATTATACTGGGGCACTTTCTGATCTAAATCCAGGATTGACCAAATATATTCTGTTCTCGTAGCCCCTTCAATCTATTGTCTAACGCGTGTTTGTTTTTTCCTTGTCTGTTAAACCGACTTCAAAAAAAGGAGGAGGTTCTCAATTTGTCGGGATCTTTCTTTTGCATCGCCTACTTTTATGAAGATCCTTATCAACTTCTCAAATTGGTAAAGCCTCACTGTAGTCAGATATAGATAATTTTAACATTCTCAATTTATATTATTTTTAATTTATTTAGTGACCTGCCCCGGTCTTAAAATTAGTATGGATTGTACATAAACACCTTTCTTATAAAAAAATATTTAAATGAAAGTAAAAACTGTATCAAATTCCGTTGCGTGGTTTGTAAGGAGTAACGTATTGGCTCATTATTAACATGGTAATTAAATTGGAGTGACAAATAATTAAACGGTAAATTCAGGCATTACTTGGCGCGGAGTCGCAAGGTATAATTTTGTTCTAATTTGTTGAAGTGACACAGACTAGACTCAATTTTCCCGATGCTCTAGTTAACCGCCAATCTAATATTAAAGTGTCCTCGTAAACCGTTAACTCTTCAAGTATCTTATTAAAGGTACTTTAAGTGATCATTTCGTAGCACTTTAAGTTTGGCTTGGTCGTTACAAAGCGTCTAAAAGCACTTGTAAAAGCTTTTAGTGAAAGCGGAAAGTTTTCTAAAAACATGGGTACAAATATTGACTTAGCGGAAACTAGGATCTGAGGTTTTTTGGGCAGACAAACTACTTACTGACCTTATTTTAAGAGTTCGGTGGTCAAACGACAAACAGTTTCTCTATGTCCGTTTGTCTGCATGACATGTATTTTTCTCAAAAAATATTAAATACTCCAAAATTCACAGGATTTAGGGACGATTAGATAATTCAAACATCATCTCGTGGAATAATTTCGAAGCCTAAACCGATACCAGATAGCGGAACTAACAATATGTCTATTTTAAGGTCTTTTATCACTGTGCAGCTTAAGAAAGATGTTTCAATTTTGCAGGCAGTGACTAGCACGAACGGAATTTCAACAACAACCCTACAAATTTATGAATTTTTCTAAGATATTTATTTACTAACTAGCGCAGTCAATAAAATACATACCTACATTTGTCGGCACAATTACCAGTAATAAAAATACTATGCAAAAATGTTTACAAAGAACGCGAGTGCATAATTACTTAAGTGCACGCAGGTAGAATATCGTCAACATACATGTACGCCGTTCAGAAGCGCTTTGAAGCGTCGTAGTCGCATTGTTTATTCTCCCATAGCTTGTCCACCACTCTTCGATTAACCTGATGGCCGCGTTAAATAGAAATCTAGGGAGCCTGTACAAAACATAGATATTAGTTTAATTATGTTTGTTTTACCACGTAAGCAACAGTGCTTGCACTGTTGTGTTCCGACGTGAAGAACAAGATAGCCGGTGCAATTACTGGCACAAGAGGTATTACATCTTAGCCCTCTAAGTTGGCAACGCATCTGCAATCTACTAGGTGTTGCGGTTGTCTATAGGCGATGGTGATCACTTACCATCACTTGACCCACTTGCTGCTTGTTTGCCTTTCTATTTTATTTAAAAAAAATGTAATAAAAAGTTGGTGGAAAAAAGTTTTAAAACTCACTTGTTACCATTAGCACGAAACTACCGTGAGACTCGGACATATTACTACAAACGGATCACTCACGTATTTTAAAGTCGAGAATTGCCCGACATGTTTCGGACCAGTCGGACATGTCGAGCAATTATCGACTTTAAAATATGTGAGTGATCCGTTTCTATTAATAGTTTTACCATTAGGTTTAGAGTAAGTTTGTGTAAAGGGTTCTGTGTAGGTAACAAATGCCATTGTGATATGATTTCTAAATAAGTATTTAAATGATCACTGCGACTTATACGAGTAATATTTGATTTGCCTATCATAAGAGTAACCATGGTTTTAAGGAAATACGTTTCATTATAAGACTGAAAAAGAAGAAGAAGATTATTCCATACAAATAATGTTTCGACCAGGTTTCCAATTGATGTTTTCCTCCCAAGATCACACAATCCACTTGAAGTAACAAACAAATATTGAAACGTAGCAGAAGCTTGTTTTTTTTTTGTGAAAAAACTTGTATTTTTAGCGACAATGGAACGGCAAGAACTGGAAGAAGAAAGCTGATAAGGGCGAGTCGAGCCTCGCGTTATGAGGGTTCCGTTGTTAACAAAAAAAATACGTTGACGAACGAAATATGACTTTATTGATGACTGCCATGCACTTAATTAAGGCAGGGTGGTTCGAGATTGACCCACCGGATTAAAACAAATATTGTATAATATGTGTTTAAGAACAGTCGGTTCATGAAATATTTTGAGCACTAAGGAAGCGGTTAAGTGTACATATTGAAGCGAGAAGTGAATAATCACCTCTCGCTCTAATCCCCAATCGTGGCTCAACCGAACCAAAAAAACGACAAAAAAAATATCCCGACGAATTGAGAAACGCCTTTTTTTTTGAAGTCGGTTAAAAATGAATGATACTAGCCGCTGCGGTTAACTTACTGTCCCGTGAAAGAAATAGCCTCATTTATGTTTGCTAAGAAATGTACGATTTTACAATCGCAGCATATTACTACTGTAAGTTTAGAAATCTAAAAGAAAAACCCCAAAATTTTATGAGAAGGTGGGTTTAATTTTTAACAATGGTTTAAACTTACCTTTGCTAGTTTTTAAGAGAGCTTATTTTGAACTCTTATAAGACATTTTTGTAACCCAATTTTTTCGATTTTATGTAACGACAACGCAAAAAAATTAGGGTTATGGCAGGTTTCGAGCCAACCAGTTGATAATGTGGTGAAATTGGCAAACTCAAGGCTCGAGTAATTCCATTACCCTAATTTTTCTTTGTGTTGTCATTACATAGCATTTAAATCCTGTCAGACAGACGAACAAAAAGTGATCCTATATGAGGGTTCCGACTTTTTGTAACACGGATCCCTAAAAGCGGGGCATCCGCGCGGGGCGGTTATCCCGGCCGGATATAATTCTCCGGTTATATAAATATTTCGTTCGGACTTATTGTTCCCGCTTGTGTCATATTTTATGATTCCAACCGTTTCCTTAACTTGACCGGGGCACCATGTTTCTGGCGAGACTGTATCACGTTTTTTTTATTTTTAAATATAGGAAGGCAAACAAGTAAGCGGATCACCTGTTGGTAAGTAATTACCACCGTCCATAGACACCCGCAACGCCAAAGGGATTGCAGATGCGTTGCCAACCCAGAGGGCTAAGATGGAATACCTCTTGTGCCAGTAATGGCACCGGCTGTCTTGCTCTCCACGCCGGAACACAACAGTGCAAGCATTGCTGCTTAGCGGCAGGATTAGCGAGCAAGATGGTGGTAGCGATGCGGACGGAACTTGCACAAGGTCCTACCACCCGTACGTAGCCTAGTGCTGTTATAAGATCAGATTCAGATTTTGGGTTACCCAATCAGCTGTAAATTACTGCCTCAATACCATCGAAACTACACCATAAAACTCTATTCTAACCAATACGACAGTAACGCGCTTGCATTCGGTTACGAATAGCTGCTAGTGAAACTATTAGCGTAGTTGTTTTCAAATTCTTTATTTTATAAATGTGTGGGATGTAGTATTTCAATTATAAAGTATTTGAGAATTTGTAGTCGTCGTCGCGCCACGGCCGTGGGGGCTCATGATTAAGGACCACGGACTGTTTGTTTGAGTCTCACGTTAGTTTTATGTTAAAAATAACACGAAATTCATCAACTATCAAATTCCAACTTTAAAAAAAATCAAATACTTATATTCTTATCTATTCAGTCTCTCACACTTGTTCAGATAACCCTAACTCTCTTACTCCTTGGTACAGTAGGTTAAATATATTCACGTACCACCTTAGAACCCTATCGCAATGACGCGACGCGTTAAACGCCAGGCTATGTCATACAAATGTCATACGTATGTCTCTTCGACTAGGTTCTACGGTGGTACGCGTTTCAATTTCTTTGACTTTACGTCATCTTACTCTCTTTTACAGTCAGTCCTACATATGTTAGCCTGCAATTAAGGCCATTGTTTTGCAAAGGTCTCTTCATTAAATAATAGGCCTTCAAATTTCCTCAACAATGTCTTCAACAATCTCTGCACTGGCATTATTGTCATTTGGAACAAAACTCGTTTTTTAAAAAAAAGAATGTAAAGCATGCATGTCACCTAATGTAAAGTGATAGGAACCAGCCACCCTTAGAGAATCGCTGATCCGTTGCCGCCGTATAGCTTACCGCCTCCTGTAGGGACCCACTTCTCTGAGTCTTTTGGCGAAGATGTCAAATAGATTTACACTAGCTTTTACTCTCTTGACAGAAGAGTGGTGTTTTGACCTCTTCAGTTGCAGATCTAGTCGGCGATAACGTTTTCCACCCTCTAAACCTTAACCTATGGCAATGATTTTTTGGTATGTTGTCATTATGCATTAGAACTAGGTTTGTATGTTTTGATTTTTTTTATATTCTTCATAGATTTAACAATATTTGCTTTTTAGGAGTTTCATACATAACACAAAAGCGTCAATATTTTTGAAACTTTTAAGAATTTTTACAAAATCAAAACATGCAAACCTAGTTCTAAGGCATACAGAAAACATACGAAAAAGTCATGGCTATAGGCCTTTTATATAAACAGCGCTGGGTTCACACTACTCTTAAATCGTGTCAAGAAGGTTCGTCGAGGCACACTGCTGTTGATTTTATCGTGATTAAATTGTAAAAAACTTGCTTTTGATTAAAAGCGAGCTACCTTATTGATATTTAACGATTAAATAAATGCCTTTAGCCTTTCCTTTAAACAATGCTTCGAGCGTCTCGCAGACTCAGACGTATTGGTCTAAACAGGGCTTCAGGCTCGATTTATGCAGCAGCCTAATGGCCGCGGATATAATAAAAGATAATTAGCTTCAGCTACAACAAAGCACGGCTGATTTATTTGCTCGCTGTACTAAGTGTATCTTTGTGGGCAGTCGTTAAGGCAAAGTATCATTTATACAACCAGCTGTACCCTGCGACTTCTCGCGTGTCGATTACATACTAACTTCAACCCCTTCTAACCCCCCATAATAGAGGGATTTCCAAAATCGCGTCGCTACCACCATCTTGTTCGCTACAGCCGCTAAGCAGCAGTGCTTGCTCTGTTAGGGTCTCCCCACACCAATCGACACGCATTCGGCTTTAGCCGCAACGTCGTCGGCCGAGCCGATTGACATCTACTTCGTTCTTATTGCGTAGACTTAAAGCGTTTTTTAATGGGCTAAAGCCGAATCCGCTGTGTTTGGGGAGAACCCTTTTATTCCGGTGTGGAGAGTAAGACAGCCGATGTAATTACTGGCACAAGAGGTATACCATCTTAGCCTAAGGGCTGGCAACACATCAGCTGTCTCCTTTGGTATTGCGGGTGTCTATGAGCCGTGATCACAGGTGATCTAATCTTTCGTTTTGACTTCCATATTATTAAAATTGTAATGACAACACAGAGAAAAATTAGGGCAATGGCAGGACTTGAACCTGCAACATCAGCATTCCGTGCCTTGCGTTTTCCAGTTTCGCCACACTGCCGCTGCCCTACCCTGCGAATTTTTCAATGTGCTTCGTCTTACGGTCATTACATTATTGATTTTAAGGGTACAACTACCCTAGGTGTCATCTATATGAAACTTTTTAACAAGTTATCATATTCAACTGGGTACCTTTACAGCTACCGTCAGCTGACGAGAGATGGCGCCGTTTATGTTATTAAATTTTGTAACCGAAATTTCTTTCGATTTTTATTTTAAATGTTTTTAACATTCCAATTATTAAATTAAAATTGTAATGACAACACAAAGAAAAATGTATCCATTTTATTTTAAAAAGCCTTTCTTAGTCCCCTTTAACACTATCCTGTCCCAAACCGGTACTAAAAGTTGGTGTTACGAATAACTCCCAGTAATCTCTGGTTCTGCAGCTTCAGTCCTGAACCAAGTATTTTATTATTGACTGTAATAAAGTCTCAGTGAATGGTTGCTTTCTATAGTGCTCAAATAGTCGAGCATTGGCCAACGAGCATTGAAGCAAAGTCAATGCAACGTACAAGATACTCGTCAGCATAAAACTTACATAGAATAATCTAGCGATTCGCCCCGGCTTTGCAAGGATACAATCAGGTTTTAATACATACATTAAGTCACGCCTGTTTCCCGGAGGGGTAGGCAGAGACTACAGATTTCCATTTGCTACGATCCTGACATGATGGAATGTGATGTAAAGACCTTTTGTATTTTTTTAAAATTACAGTAAAAATCATGTTAAAATCTATTGCGTGATTTAAAAGAAGTACTCGTAAGCGGCCGAAGCGACGCGGACAATCATAGCCTGATAGCGACTTTTTTTTATACTACGTAAAGATAAAATCTTGTATTTTTTACAGGAAAATATTTAAGGAAGTGATATTGATACTTGGACCCTGACCCTTTCTAGATCCAATTGTAAAATAAGTGTCTAAAGGAAAGATCAAAGTTTAAAACTTCGTGTTTAATGTATGATCTGAAACCATCTGCAGCTTTCTTTAAAGACATAGATAGATAGATAAAACGTTTATTTGTTACTGCAAGCACACACAATCAAAGTTACATACAATTTAGAAGAAAAAAAACGAGGTAACAAATTAGATGAGTACTTATTGTCTGTGTGCGCTGCAGCAGTACAAAATGGCCATGGCTCAGTGGGCAACATTGCTCTTATAAGAGCAAAACACTGGTATTCTGCCACAGCCAACATACAAGTTCCATACAACATACAAGTCCGAATTGACTTGGAAAAGTTGGTAAAGTAAAAATACCCGGCACGTGTCAGCCTAAGCCATACAGTGAAGAAAAGGAATGGGGGAAAGTTCAAAAAGTTGGCACGAGTTTTCAAAGACAACGTTTATTTTTTTTAACTTCGTGCCGCCATTATGATTCAACGCCCACAAATTAAGAAGTCCAAAACTTTCTATTGTTTGTTTGAAAGCTGTATTATAAAAAAAACATAAAATACTCTTTAGAGCAGAAAAGATGTTTCAAAAAAATCTTTACATAGTCTCGCTCGCTGTGTCAGTGTAATTGAAAACGAATGCAGCGCAACCCTACTGTGTCGCCGGGAGCCGCAGGGGAAGCAGACGCGGGCGGCGCGTTCCTTCTGACGCGAGGCGCCTGGCAAATGTGTATAAAGTTATGCGAACTTTTTGAACGTGTCAATAAAGTCGGAATTCGTTTAATCGCGGTCGTAAAAGAGAAATTTTTGTAAGTTAGTACTATTATTCATTCTGTGGCCACGTGTTCACGAGTCACCTGGGTCTACGCCGTCCTCCCATGGACAATCACTACCACTATGTAATATACTAGCGGACGCGCGCGACTTCGTTCGCGTGAAATTAATAGCCTATGTCCGTTAGGGATAGTGTAGCTTTCTATTAGTGAAAGAATTTTTGAAATCGGTTTAGTAGTTCCAGAGATTACCCCCTACATACAAACAAAGTGTTGAATGGTTGCTACGCTACCTATCTATTATGAAAAATTTGTTCAATCAACCGTCAACCATCTGAATACAATATTACTTGAAACCACTACGACTCTGATTTATTCCATCAGGTTATGGCCCAGAACGCTAAATTTTCTGTTGCCAAATTGACCGGACTTGAAGATTACTCGTCATGGAAATTCGCAATAAAAATGTTACTTCTTCGAGACAAAAATGTTTCAAATTTACGTCAACGCTACCTAAGAAAGAAGATTCTGTAGAAATTGAGAAGGATCAAGAGGCTTTTTCCATAATATGTCTTCATTTAGAGCCTCAACTTTATCCCTACGTACAGAATTTGACATATGCTAAAGAAGTGTGGGACGCGCTAGCAGAAATTTTCGAGGATAAAGGTATCAATAGGCGTATAAGTCTTATGAATTCCCTTTTGGATGAACATTTGGAAAAGCATAGCTCTATGCATGAGTATGTAGCTGCTGTTATGAGTCACGCTCAGAAACTAAAGGAGATTAATCAAAGTTTCGATGATGATTTGATCGCTGTGGTACTTTTACGCGGTTTGCCTGATGTCTATAGACCGTTGCGTATGGCTTTGGAGCACTCAGGAATGAAACTTACCTCGGAAAAAGTTCGGCAAAAGCTTCTACAAGAGGACTCAGAGCTGGTCAGAGCTCTTCCAATGATTCCTCGACTGTTAATTCTGCGTTACTAGCAAAGAAACAATCTCAGCATTCAGTACCAAAGTTCAAATGTTTTAAATGTGGTAAGAAAGGTCACAAGAAATCAGACTGCCCGAAGCTGATAAAGGAATTAGACAGAGAAGGCGTATCAACGGTTTCTACGAAGTCGAAGAAAGTTGCATTATGCTGTTCACTGTCGGTACACGAGTCCTTCAGCCCCTCTACGTGGTATCTGGATAGCGGCGCTTCGAATCACATGAGTTTTCAAAAACATTGGTTTAGAGACTTTAAGGTTACTGATAAGAATGTTGTGACTTGTGCGAATGATGACAAAATGTCAAGCATAGGTAAGGGTGACATTATGGTAAGTTTGAAAGGAGTTCTGTTACCTATAAAAGATTGTTCTTTTGTACCTGATTTGAAAGTTAATCTTTTGTCTATATCTAAGTTGGTACAGAATGGATGGAAAGTGGTATTCGATTCTCATGGTTGTAAGATGTTTCACCAATCGATAGGCCAAATAACAAGTAAGCTTGTGGTTACTGCTAGTGAAGTCTCAGGTATCTATATGTTGGATGACTGTTTTTCTGTTATAGAAGGGGCTTTGGCTACAGTTCAAGCGGAGAACTTGTTATCGCTTTGGCATCGACGGCTTGGGCATGTAAATCTGAATGATTTACGCAAGCTACCTAACATCGATTTTGGAGGAAAAAGTGTAATGGATCCTTGTGTCGCTTGTATAAAGGGTAAGGCACATAGATTACCTTTTCCAAGAGGTGAAGCAAGTAGAGCTGTTGACAAACTCGGCTTAGTACACGCAGATCTTTGCGGTCCAATGTCGGAACGTTCGTATGGGGGTGCTCATTACATGTTTATCATAGAAGATGATTTCACGAGGAAATTGTTTGTTTATTTTCTAAAGGAAAAATCGCAAACATTAACCTTTTTCAAAGATTTCGTGACGCATGTAGAGAATGAGACAAGTTTAACAGTCAAGTGTTTACGAACAGACAACGGGACAGAGTTTGTTAATAAAGATTTTAGCCAATTTCTTTGTAGTAAAGGAATAAAGCATCAGTTGACAGTTCCCTACACAGCGGAACAAAATGGCGTGGCAGAGAGATCGCTCAGATCAGTAACGGAGATGGCACGAACCATGTTATTGGAGAAAGGTCTAAATATTAAGTTTTGGGCGGAAGCATGTAATACAGCGGTGTACGTCAAAAACAGGCTACCTCATAGCGCAAATGATGGGAAGATTCCGGAAGAAATGTGGACAGGGAAAGTACAAAACTTGAATCATTTAAGAGTTTTTGGTTCGACGGCTTATGTACATATTCCAAAAGAAAAAAGAAGGAAATGGGATGCAAAGGCAAAGGAATATCTTTTCATTGGCTATTGTGAAGATACTAAAGGTTATCGCTTTGCAGATCTCAGCAATCCTCGAAGAATTATAACAGGACGAGATGTTATATTTACTGAAGATTCTGACTTGAAAGGTTCGGAATCTGGATCATTGGTAAAAGATACTTCTCTTCTGAAGACTGTTAATAGGGAAAAGGACACTATTGTATGGGAAATAGATCACTCTTTAAAGAACGTTCCATCGACGTCAGTGACAGAAGATTCTTATGAAGATGCTGTAGATGGTTTGGACACAGCTGACGCAGTAGCTCGTGCGGAAACTGCGCCTCCAGCTGAACCTGTCGAGCTGAATCGAGCTTCTAGAATAGAATCTGACGTTGAAGTTCGTAATGAGGAAGCCAGTACTATATCTAATGTGCATAACGAAGTAGAGCCTAGATATCCATTGAGGAATAGGTTACGTAACGCACATAGTGGGCTATATTGTTATAACAGTACATTCAATGAAGATGATGAACCACAATCATACAAGGAAATACTGTGTAGAGCTGACATTCATGATTGGCAAGCAGCGATGAAACAGGAGTTAGATTCCATGAAAGAACATGACGTTTGGAAGGTAGTTGAAAAACCACCTGGAGCCAAAGTAGTGGGGAACAAATGGATCTACAAATTCAAGTATGATGCTGACGGAAACAGGAAATACAAAGCTAGACTCGTCGCAAAAGGATTTACCCAATCATACGGTGTGGATTATTTTGAAACGTTCTCGCCCGTCGTGAGAAGATCGACACTAAGGTTATTGCTGGCGTTGGCTGCTGAAAGTAATTTAAACGTGCACCATTTTGATGTGAATACGGCATTTTTAAATGGGGATTTACATGAAAAAGTTTATATGCAACAGCCGGAAGGATTTATCGAAAAAGGTCAGGAACATAAAGTTTGTTTGTTACAGAAGGCGATATATGGCCTTAAACAATCAAGTCGATCATGGAATGAAAAAGTTAATGACGTACTTCTGTCAATGTCATTTCAACGCTCAGAAATTGATAATTGTTTATATTTTAAAGAATATATTTTTATTTGTCTTTACGTCGACGATTTTATAATATTCTTTAAGGATATTAATTCTAAAACAGAATTATTGAACGGCTTAAGAAAATACTTTAAAGTGAAGGATTTAGGGGAAGCTCGACAATGTTTAGGCATGCATTTAGAACGGAGTAAAGAAGGTACGTTTTTCTTACATCAGAGGAAGTTTATTGAAATTCTTCTGACCGAGCATGGAATGGATCAGTGTAAACCGGTGAAAACCCCGTTGGAACTGGATCTACATAAAGTTTTGGCAGAAGGGGGTGGTGGTGAGCTGAACCGCCAAGAACAATTGCGATACCAGTCCTTGGTAGGTGCATTGAACTATTTAGCTTGCAACACGAGGCCCGACATTTCAGCTGCGGTGAGCTTCTTAGCTCAATATAATTCATGTTGCCAGTCAGTACACATGAAGGCGGCTAAACGTGTTCTTCGATATTTGAAAGGAACTTGCGAATTAGGACTTACATTTCTAAAGTCGAAACGAGAATGTAATAATGATTTTATTACAGGTTACGTAGACGCTGATTGGGGCGGAGATATTAAAGATCGAAAATCTTATTCAGGATTTATGTTTAAAGTAGGACCGAATATGATATCCTGGGAGTGCAGAAAGCAAAACTGTGTGGCGCTGTCTTCAACTGAAGCAGAATATGTCGCTTTATCGGAAGCATCTAAGGAAGCTGTATACCTTCAGAGGTTGGTCAGTTATATTGCTAATAATGCGGACTCTAAGAGCGTGAAGTTGTTCGTGGACAACCAGAGCGCCATCACGTTGGCAAACAATCCTGTTGCTCACCGACGGACAAAGCATATCGACATACGATATAACTTCGTTCGTCACTGCGTCGCTGACAAGTTAATTCAGCTAGAGTACGTCTCGACTGAGGATAACCTAGCCGATATCTTGACTAAGCCATTGCCCCGCATTAAGCATGAGAGATGTGTGAGTGGTTTAGGTTTAGGTTTTAGTCGTTAATACTGCGTAGTTCTAAGATGTTGAATGGTTGCTTGAGAGGAAGTGTTGAATGGTTGCTACGCTACCTATCTATTATGAAAAATTTGTTCAATCAACCGTCAACCATCTGAATACAATATTACTTGAAACCACTACGACTCTGATTTATTCCATCACAAAGTAACAAACAAACAAAGTTTACCTCTTTATTATATTAGTGTAGATGTAGACTTAGTATAAAGTAAAGTCGCTACCCGTTCCTGACTATCTTAATCCCTTATAGAGTGTGTTGGGACGCGTTTTCCTTCTGAACCACGTAACGGATTTTGATACGGTTTTCATTGTCGTCATTTAGAGACATTTTTACGCAATTTATGTACAGTAGGGAAAATATATTCACGTTACACCTTAGAACCCTATCGCAATAACGCGACGCGTTAAACGCCAGGCTATGTCATACAAATGTCATGCCATGTCTCTTCGACTAGGTTCTACGGTGGTACGTTTTTCAATTTCCTTGACTGTACATAACATTTCGATTGTACCCTTGTGAAGCCGGGACAGATCGTTGGTCAATCAATCAATCAATCAATCATTTTATTGTGTGTCACAGGTAAATAATACAGGTGTTATATAACTTATATCTACGCGTCTCTGTAACATGCCATTACGACATACAATGTATCTTATAACTAGGGCTTATAAAAATAGAATCAATAGCAAAAATGTCAAAAGGATACAAAATATTACAGAGCAAAAAATAAAATAAAATTAATATAAAAAATTAAATTAAAGAGGTTCTTAGCTACTACTTCTATCATATTTACTAAACTCTACAGCAATTTTTAGCTCATTGATTTCTATCCCCAAGATAATCGCCTAGAGTGTAGTATGCTTTGTCAATCAAAAACTTTCTTAAAGATTTCTTTAATTCGATATAATTTTCACTATTTCTAATTTCTAAGATGTTTTTTGATAAAAGAACTGTCCTTGATGGGGTCGCAAACAGTTTATCCTTGTGTCGTTTATTAGAGAAACACTGAAATCTGTTGAAATTTTGCTTTACAAATGTGGTGTAACTTAGTCGTCGGTACGATATCTCGGTTTAATTTCAACACGTGTTATTTTCTCTAGCACTCCCGGTAACCGCAACGTTGTGCCGGGAAGAATAAATAATAGATGCATTTAGTACATGTCAATATAAGCGGGGATAAATCTGGGAGATTGCGCTGTGCTCTGCGGCTGCTCGGGTGGCCAGGCTGTTGGTTGATCGAATTAAGTTTGGGAAAATTCATTTTACTGTGTATTTCGTACAATTAGTAGCCTATGCCCGTCAGGGATAGTGTAGCTTTCTATTAGTGAAAGAATTTTTGGAATCGGTTTAGTAGTTTCAGAGATTACCCCCTACATACAAACAAACAAAGTTTACCTCTTTATTATATTAGTGTAGATAGGAAGGAAAAAGAGCAAGTGGGACTCCTGCTGGTAAGTGACCACGAAGGTCCTAGGACACCCGCAACATCAAGAATTTTGAACATGCGTTGCGATTTCAGAAAGCTATGATGGTATACCTCTTGAGCCAGTAATTTTACCAGCTGTTTTGCTATCCACGCCGGAACGTAACAGTCTAAGCACTGCTGCTTAGCGGCTGGATTAGCATTTATTATAACGTTTGAGTATTTTCCACTGACATCCAACTGACACCCAACCCTACATACAATTTTGACTGTTATATCCTGTCAATTGCTCAAAGGTTAGGAAGGGATTCCTTAAAGAAATAAGTTTGTTTTTGTATTTATTGTTTTGTAGTGGTCATTTTGATTCGTATTAACAATAAAGAGTTTTATATACAAACTGGCTTCAAAGATCCATAGCGGCTGTTACAAAGCAATATCAAGGCAACCAGGAAATGTCCGTAATTCTCCAAACGCGTGGTCCTTATAGTTCCCATGTGTTCCTTCTAATTACGGGCCTATCCCGTCTTCACGCTGCTTTGTGGGCACCGCTCGCAACTCGATAGGGCAGACCGGGACTTGTGTCCGAAGTTTTGGCCGAAAACGAAAGCTCGGTGAAAGTTTCGCCGAAGTTCACAACATCAAAGATGTAGTTGATGAAGTGTTAGTTGTTCGAACATCATCAACTTGGGAATGTTGAACTTGGTGAGCGGTTCTTTTGGTTTATATTACAACTAGTTTTGACAGAAAGTTAGTGTGTTAAGTAAATAAATAGTTAAAATGAAGATGTAATTGTAAAAATTGAGGAGGGTATGTTAAGATGGGATGGGCTTGTAAAGAGGATGGTTGAAAGAAGATTAACAAAAGGGGTATATCAAGGGAGAGTGGATAGAAAAATGGAAAGGGGAAAACATCGGTGAACGTACTCCGATCAAATCGGAGACTTTATGCAGAAAGGCTAGGTCAGGAGTACCCTAAGCCGATGAGCATGCATAAAGAATGTTATAAGAGTAAGTAAAGCAAAGGTTGTATGTTAAGATCATGCATTAACGACTGGATAGATTTCGATGAAGTTTGGCAGATACATTTATAAAAGTGTGTAGTTTTAGTGTGGCCGAAACTGAAATGTTACTCCGCCGCTATTACACGTGTTTACCGGTATAACATACCGGTACGGTAAACCGGATCACGATAGTTGCCCCGCCTGTTACCGGACCGTGATAAAACGTTTTGTGCTACATAGGGCCAGTTATACCGTACCGTTAAGAGGGTATTTCCGGTACCGGGTTTAAATGAGGTGGGTTTAGTTCGTCGTACAATATATTCTACATAAATATAAGACTGACTGGTAAGTTGAGTATTATTATTAAAACGATGACAAGGACAGTTTTTACATAATATAAAGTAAAGTTGTCATTTTTTCCTGTCGGTCCTAAATCCTTATAGTGTATGTTCGGCCGTCTTCTCCTTCTAAACCACGCAACGGATTTGAATACGGTTTTCACTGTCATTTAGATATTTATTTAAGGAAGGTTTTTATGTACAGTCAAGGAATTTAATTTCCAACCCACCTAAGGTTCAACAAACTGTCACCATAAGAGCTAACTAGAGCAAGGTGTTGGTGACACATCGGCCTTAATGAATTGCGAATGTCAGACGACATTTCAACGAAATGGGTAGGGAATTAAATTCTTTGACTGGACATTACATTCCGATTGTACCTGTGTGAAGCCGGGGCGGGTCGCCAGTATATTACAAGTTACTGAAAAATATTTTCATCAACGGGACACTTTGTGTCACGC
Source organism: Ditula angustiorana (assembly GCA_963691745.1). NCBI lineage: Eukaryota > Metazoa > Arthropoda > Insecta > Lepidoptera > Tortricidae > Ditula > Ditula angustiorana. Next base: position 1,005,658 of record OY829480.1, on the reverse strand, counting down.
GCCTACACGTAGCTTACTGTTTGGGTTTGGGGAGGGGGGAAATACAGAGAGATACTTGCTAACGTCACACCACTGCTCGCCCTCTAAGCTCGCATTATACTCGAGCGTATATACCTATTTATTACCATCAACGGGACACTTCGGCGCACGCAATGGCATTAAAGGAACGCGGACGAAATGGCGGGAAAACGCTATATCAAATAAACTCGCTATACTTCCCAGTCAGCGTTTTCCCTATCATTTAGAAAAATTTTGAAGGAAGGTTTTTATGCACATTACATCCTAACCAACTGGAAAAAATTACCTTGCTACTCCGCGAAACCAGTGCCGGGCTCGTGCAAAATAGCTGCGTCTGTGTAACACATATATGTTCATGCAAAAACCCACCCTTCTCCGCTTCCACACAAAACAACATATATCACACAGACTCAATTACACACCACCACCACTAAACACTAAAACTACACGATCGACGCGCGTTTCGCCTCTATACGAGGCATCATCAAGATCGACCCGTACGACCGTTGAGATAAATTATGTGGGTAGTTTGTGATAATAAAAGGGGGTACTTTTGCTTTATTTTTAAATTTTGAGGATAGGCTTTGAGAAAAATAATAAGGGTAGTAGTGCAAAAATGTTGGCGGTAGGCGGGATTAAAGAAAAATATTTTCGTTTGTTAGTACGCCATTCGTTCAAGTAGCGAACGGTCGTACGGATCGATCTTGATGATGCCTCGTATAGAGGCGAAACGCGCGTCGATCGTGTAGTGTTAGTGTGTAGTGGTGGTGGTGTGTAGTTGAGTCTGTATAATATATGTTGTTTCGTGTGGAAGCGGAGGAGGGTGGGTTTTTGCATGAACATATATGTGTCGCAGAGACGCAGCTATTTTGCACGAGCCCGGCACTGGTTTCGCGGAGTAGCAAGGTAATTTGTTCCGGTTGGTTGATATGGACCTCCGCAAAGTAACGCCTGAATCTATTAATTACATTACATCCTATTTGTGAACGTGCGAAGCTTGGGCGGGTCGCTTGTATATCATAAAGAGATAATAAAATATAGACATCCTGCGAGTGCAAGCGAGAAAGTAATCTACGAGGGTTATGGTAGTTTCGCTAATTACCAATGTCATACTGGTATCGTAACCTGATTTGGATGCCAGGTGGGCCCTTACACACACTTACAGTCGAGAGGTCAATAGCTCCTGATGATGCCTCGTGGAGAGGTGAAACACGTGTCGAGTGATATTTTTGGCGTTGGTGGTTGGGTTATGGTCGCGTTTTGTGTTGTTTGTTTTATTTCTTTTATAAAGTATTCAGCACAGGCGTTGTCTTTTTCACGTTTGCTGACACTGGGTTCGCGGATTAGCAAAGAAATTTATTCCATTAGTACCAAAAAAGCCCGCTTTGCTATGAACTTTCGCATTACTTGGAGCCGTGTATCTATAGAGATGAAGTGTTTACATGTTACCGATATTTGTATACGTCTATTACGCATACAAAGAACGAGACGCACTGAGTTACATAGCGAGTTAACGCGTATCTAGAAGATACTTGCTAGGTGTACAGTTTTTTTTTTTGTTATTTTTTTTATACAACATAGGAAGGCAAACAAGCAAGTGGGTCACCTGATGGTAAGTGATCACCACCGCCTATAGACACCTGCAACAACAAAGAGAGTGCGGATGCGTTGCCAACCCAGAGGGCTAAGATGGAATACCTCTTGTGCCAGTAATTACACCGGCTGTCTTGCTCTCCACGCCGGAACACAACAAAGGAAGGCAAAAGAGCAAGTCGGTCCCCTGATGGTAAGTGATCATCACTGCCCTTAGATATCCGCCACACCGAGGAGATTGCAGATCTGTTGCCAATCTAGAGGGCTTAGATGTAATAACTCTTGTGCCAGTAATTGCACCGTGTGTCTTGCTCTCCACACCGGACCACAACAGTGCAAGCATTCCTGCTTAGCGGCAGGACTAGAGAGCAAGATGGTGGTAGCGATCCGGACAGACCTTGCACAAGGTCCTACCACCCACATCCACCATATTGCTGCAAATCTAACTTAAAAAAAATTTAAAAAAATTGGGGCATTTCATCTTAACACGCTGCATAGAAGCCGAGTTAGCTACTTCAAAATTAAACGCGTACGAAGTCGCAGGCAAAAGTCCAGTTTATGAATAAAACAGCAAATATAAAGCTAGCATAAAGCTTTCAGATACATGTAACGTTGTTTACGAGGCCATTTAAATAGTGAAGGTCGCCGGCCTACAAGAGGGTGATGAGGGCGTAAAGAGAGACGTAAACCTTTGATTGGAGGATTGAGGGGCTCTCAAACGATATACGGACATTTGGACTGAATACTGAAGAGGTGAAGGTTTTTATACGGTTTCAACACACCCGTCTCATTAGGCTCTTTTGTTGGTAATAGAATTAGAAGTAAAAATGAAAGTTAATTTCTTATAGAGAAATTTTTCGTCGAATCATGAGGTTTGTAGCCCTAAACCTTTGATCCTTGATAACATTGGTACTTAATAACATAGAAAGGACTAATGGTGATGAAACACGATATGTTCGCAACTATCTACCATTTTTTTAACTGTCTGATTTTCTTTATTTTTGTCTTTATTAGCAAACGCGTACGACTTCGTTCGCATGAAATGAGTAGCCTATGTCCTTCAGAGATGTAGCTTTCTGTTAGTGAAAGAATTTTTGGAGTCGGTTCAGTAGTTCCAGAGATTACTCCCTACATACAAACAAACAAATAATATTAGTGTAGATAAAGTTTAAAGTTAAAAAGGTAAAGTAAAGTAAAGAGTAGGGTAAAGTTTAAGTTTAAAGTTTTTTTTTATTTATTTAAAGTTAAGTTGCTATTTTTTCCGTCTGATCTTCGTCTTCGTCTGAGTTTCCGCTATTTGTTTATAAGTACATCTATTTACGAGTATCAACCCCTTATTATTTAAAACACATCTCAAAACTGAAAGCAATACCTCGCTGGTAAAATAGCTGCTAATTTGATTTATTTTATAATAAGGGTTTTGATCTAATTTTACATTGTTATTATTATTAGGTATTATTTTATCGTCGCCGTGGGCGGGTTGTATGACGGGCAGTGTAGACAGAAATGAGCTCAGCATACTGACAGCGTTGTGGAATGACACATGATACTGGGTAAAGGAAACATTGCGAATAAAATTATACTTTGCGGCGTTTGCTGTCGAAACTTCAGGACCGTGGAAACCTGAAACCCATGAACTTTTTGGCTCATTATAAAATTGAAATAAAACAATTTAAACGGTTTATATCGCGTGTATTGTAACGAATCTAATTCCCGACGTTTCGAGCCCTTACCAGGTCTCATGTTCACGGGCGGACTGACAAAAAACTTAGAATACAAACTACCCAATTTTGAAAAAATAATTAAAAAGAAACGCGATATGTTAACTTAAACTTAAAACTATGTACGCTGGCTTTGTATAGTTTAGAGTTTCGTGAATTCTTATCTGTTTTCGTCAGTCTAAGTATCCAAACAATTGGCAGGAAGAGATCGCTTACACGCGATAAGGCCTCCTATCGTCTACCTTAATTATTAATATTATTTATTTTCTTTGTCTGTATATTGTTGTTACTGTAATAATTAACTCACAAATGCATTTCCCTTCATACAAGCTTTCACTATTCATTACACCTCAGTTTATGTGTTTTCAAGGCTCTTGGCCTATGTGATAAAGTCAGATATCGACGGATAATATGTTTTATCACCTCACCTAGTCCGAGAGCGCACGTCCGTGTTCTAATTCTCCGTGAGGGAATAAAATGACATAGACAAGTGCTCTGTTTTTACGAGCTGTAAAACAAGTGCTTTACGATATACAGTGTCATTAAAAAAACAGTAGGTTAGTTAAGGAAGGCATTTGACGGCGCTGTTTACTAGACTGTCAGTTGAGAGGTCAATAGCTCCTGATGATGCCTCATGGAGAGGTTAAACACGTGTCGAGTGGTATTTTTGGTGTTGGTGGTTGGGTTACGGTCGCGTTTTGTGTTGTTTGTTTTATTCTTTTGTAAAGGATTCAGCACAGGCTTTAAAAAAACACCACTCCATCACACCATCTTGTCTTTTTCACGATTGCTGACACTGGGTCCGCGGATTAGCATAGAATATTTATCCCACTTGATGGCGCCACTGTCAATGGAGACCTATTAAAATGATTCTAATTCGGTTTTTTTTACATTAAAATTGATGATAAAATGATGCTAACTATATATTTTGTTCTCTTGTAGACATAGGCCTCGTCTCCATTCCGTCACGCCTGATGTTCCATTGCCATCTGCAAGTGTAAAAAGATTATGCTACTGTTTTTCATACCTTTACTGCGCTACAACTAGACGCCATAATATTGTGAAATATTGTCGACATTCTGCTCGGGACACTTGTTTTCGACGTGGGTGAAAAATACACTAACATTCTCTTATATTGCTATGATTTTAAATAAATAAATACATACATACATATAAACATAAAGTCACGCCTGTTTTCCGGAGGGGTAGGCAGAGACCACGGATTTTCATTTGCTACGATCCTGACATACAACTTTCGCTTCACTTACTCTCATGACATTCTTCATGCATGCTCGTCGGTTTAGGGTACTCCTGACCTGGCCTTTCTCCAGAATGTCTAAATAAATAAATATATTTAAAATAAAATGTACTAAAGAAAACTGGACGATTTAAACCAGTGATTCCCAAAGTGGTCCAGGCGGACCCCTAGGGGTCCACGGGAGACTTGCTGGGGGTAGAAATGTAGCAGCAGGGGGTCCACCGAAACCAGTAAAATTTTGAATTTTTTGGGCTGGTTAGACACTTAGAATTCTGACAGTGTGCATTACTGAAATGAAATGAAATGAAATTTTATTACGTGTATGAATATTTGGGTTACATTAGAAGGTAGGTATTATGTTTAATAATCGTCAGTTGTTTCACCAAAATTCTACCTTTGCAGGTGTACACGCATGACAATTGACATTACTTTGGCCGCTATAACAACACACAATAAAGACATTAAACAGGTCCTCCAATCGACGTGTTTTTTTTTATCATAACGCCATCTGTTCTAGAGTACTATTAATTTTGGCGTGTTTGGTAGTTGTAGCATCACGGTACGGAACCAATCGTGTACGAGTACGGCTCGCACTTGGCCGGTTTTCATAAAATGCACCTTGCCCAAGTTTCAATGCACTTCCTGGACTCCCGGTAGATAGCAAGCCCCGAGTGCATCATAAATGATCTCGCCTTTTCACTCGCCCGCGTTCCTGCTCTCCTGGTACTTTTCTGTAATCTTAACGGTTTCAGGCAATTTTTCAGTTGAGATAAAAGCAAGGATTTTAAGATGAGTGTGAACCCAGCCACAAAAAGCTCTCCCCGTACAAACGGCGATAACTTTCCACCCTCTAAACCTCTTAACCTATTTCAACCCATGTAAAATATTGACTGGACAAACTAAACTAAACTATAATAATAGTCTAAAAATACACATTAAAGGGGGGCTGGAAAACACACATTTCTTGTTCGGGACAAGAAATGTGTGTTTTCCAGGGTTTTTTCCATTTCCACCTCCATTTTTAAACCTTCACCTCGCAGAGCCTTTTCCAGGTTTTCTTGAACTAGCTACGATTCAAACGATAAACACCTAAAAAAACCTCTCCACGATGCTGTAGTTCAATATTTTCAGTCTAAAAATGAAGTGGAAGTAAATAAACACGTTCCCCGTTTTATGAATAAGCAAGGGGATGGCCGAGTCTTCCATTTTGCCCCACTCGAGTTATTGCTTCTTCAGCACAGACTATGAAGTATACAGCAGTTCGGAAAGGCAACCTTTGACGAGAATGACAGGAAAGTTCATAATGCCTCTAGAAGCCAGATAGCGTTTGTCTTCATAAATTGTCTCCTTAATATTCACATAACTATGCAATAAAGATATTTATTTATGAATTTTAATAAGTAGAATTCCGTTCATTTTCGTTGTATTGCAGTAAAGTCCAAAATTGAATATTAGAAGCATTGTCGACGAAGTGCTTGGGCGTTTTTTGACCGTGTTACAAACGGATAAGATTCAAAAATGGTCGAGCAATTACTAGGTCGACTATCCCTATTTCAGAATATATGAATATTATTTACATATGTCAGTTTTTGATGCTATACTTTTTCATTGCGACGGTTGATGTAAGTTGCGAAACGTTGCCTTGCGTTGCCTAGTTTCAGAATTAAAAAACACTCAAGATGTTTAAAAATAACGGTGTACGTAATTTTGTTTAGCCTCTATCTTATCATCAGAGGTTTTTCCGAAATTGGTATTTTTAGGGTTCCGTACCTCAAAAGGAAAAACGCAACCCTTATAGGATCACTTCGTTGTCCGTCTGTCTGTTTGTCTGTCAAGACCATTTTCTTAAGAACGCGTGAAGGTATTGAGTTGAAATTAATGTCAAATACTCAAGTCTGCAGTCCCTTAGAGCCGTGAAAAAATCAAACTTCTAAGTCAACGCAATCAAAAGATACGGCCGTTTATGCTGCATGTTTCATACATTCGCAAAACACTCAAAAACCTATGGGGTACTTCCCGTTGACCTAGAACTATGAAACTTGGCAAGAAGCAAGGTCTCAGAGCACAAATAAAAGAATAAATCCGAAAACCGTAAATATTAACTACAAATAAACACAAAGAAAAATTTTTTAGTCTTACAAAGCAAAATGCGATACTAGATGTTGTTGATGACGGAACCCTCGGTGCGCGAGTCCGACTCGCACTTGGCCGGTTTTTTTACATTTATACGTATTTACTGTAAGCATCTGAATACAGATATTTTGACTATGAAACAACCAGTATTACCCTCATTACGCTCTCGCTACATAAAACTTAAAATTCCAACTGAGTGATGGGTTATTTCTTAGCTGGCCCACCACTCCGCCCGCCAAGGAGCTGGCATTGAAAAGTATACATTTTTAATGTAATAAGCTGTGATCGCTCAGCGGGGAGTGATGTGGCCTCGTCCACCGGGGTTCGATTCTTGCCCTCGATTCTCTAAAAGGTTCCGTAGAGTATAACGTAGAGTATATATTTTTTTATTCAACATAGGAAGGCAAACGAGCAAGTGGGTCACCTGTTGGTTAGTGATCACCACCGCCCATAGACACCCGCAACACCAAGGAGATTACAGAGGCGTTGCCAACCCAGAGGGCTAATATAGACTACCTCTTGTGCCAGTAATTGCTCCGGCTATCTTGCTCTCCACGCCGGAACACAACAGAGCAAGCACTGCTGCTTAGCGGCGGGATTAGCGAGCAAGATGGTGGTAGCGATCCGGACGGACCTTGCACAAGGTCCTACCATCCTGAAATGGCCCGAATATGACCGGTCTAGGTTTATCTTATCCCTCCTTGTGTCTCTGTCAAACTAGTGTCACAAGAAATGGTCGCACATAAAAAAATTAAACTTGGTCGGTCATGTTAGGGCAACAGAAAATTGCACTTAACCTCTAAGTATTCTATTTAAGTCGATTAAGGCCCATAAGGCCGTGATGTGTGTGTATTGTCAGGGGATCCACTCGGCACTGTAGGTACGCTCGGCCGCCTTGCCTACGGAGTAGGTAAATCGCAGTAGGTTGTCGGCTTGCCGCGCGCCTGTCACGGCTCTCGCTGTGTCAATGTAATTGAAAACGAATGCTGCGCAAACGCAAATATTTATTTATTTATTTAATCTTATTGCACAAATAATATATTAAAATGTACAAAAGGCGGACTTAATGCTTTGAGGCATTCTCTACCAGTTAACCTTTAGGAAAAACAGAAATAGTTGTAGACAGTGTAAATATCTGTCGTAACCGTAATTCGTTTAAAAGCTATTGCTAAAAGCATCGATAAAATAAATTTAAAGATTCCGCGTTTCCAACCAGGTTGCTGTGAAAATAACTGAAATATACGGCTGAGTTAATGCTTACAACGCGGCAGAGCATTTAGTTGAAGTTAACGTCGTTGAGATAAAAGCTTTGGCCAGGTGGTTAATGTTACCGGTTAAAATGACAGTTTGGTCGCGGAACTACAAACAATGGTAGGTCTAATTTTTGTTAAAGTCAAGTATGAAGCTAGCTAGGTGGCTGTTTTTGGATGTGTGAAAAAAATCACATTAGTAGTCTATATGGTATATAACAAAATTAAAAAGAAAACTATCACGGCTAAGTAGGCTTTACAACCATACACTGCGCGACTCCGACTCGCACTTGGTCATTTTTTTGATTAGTTTGGTGACCCTGCGTCTCTGTCTAAATAGTTTTATAACAACGGGACGTAGATAGAGATAAACTAAACTCGACCGGTCAAAAAAGGGCTACAAATAGTCTAGTGGTGGTGACCCTGACTACTAAACTAGAGCAGGGAGGCTCCACACCGCACTGTTGGTACGCTCGGCTGCCTTGCCTACCGAGTAGGCAAATCGCAGTAGGTTGTCGGCAGGCGCGCGCTCGATCGCTTGCCCCGCTGTGTCAATGTAATTGAAAACGAATGCAGCGCAACCCTAACATGTCGCCGGGAGTTGCGAGGGGAAGGCGGGCGCGGGCGGTGCGTTCCTTTTGATGCGAGCCGCCTAGCGAATGTGTATAAAGTAATACGAACTTTTTGTAGGTTAATATAGGTATAATCATACTTGGAATACGTTAGCTACTGTTATTTATTCTGTTACTAGAGGTTGTAGGTTTGATTCCCACAACGAGCAAATGTTTGTATGATTTTTACTTTCAATCGCTTTGAACGTTTTCTAGACATAATATCGAAACAACAATTAAAAGGTTATTGTTAATTTAAACTCGTTACGGTCCAGCCGAAATGTGAACTCTTGTGTCGTTATTTATTCAGATGTTTACGCCAAATATTATTCTAAGTATGTTTTAGTGTTTAACTTACACAAAAACGTACTTCGCTGGCTTTTACGAGTATTAGCGGTAACGCCGGTGGTTCATACAACTTTTAAAACTTTATATGAGAATTTTTTTTATATGGCAAGCAGTGGACGCCAAGGAACTCCATTTTGTTCTTAACCCCAGAGGCAACACAAAAAAAAATCGCGCCGAAATTTCGTCAACTTTGTACATATTTGAACTAATAAACGTAAAACGCATAGAAGTCTTAATTTCAATAAATCCGTCAATAACTAATGCACTTAAATAAATAAAGAGTCCACGGAAACAATATAGTCTAGTTTTTTTTGTTTTGAAAATGAATTTTCAATATAAAAATCATTGCGTGCTCTACATTTTGAGGTTAAAGTCTTTTAAAAAAACGACTAGACGTGTTCTTTATATAATATACTTAAGTACACAAAATAATGGAGAATATTAGAAATGGTAGCTGACCACCATTACTAATATAAAAAGTGGGATTCATTTTTGATTGCGTAAATACTTCTGTTTTTTAATGTAACTGTTTCGAACACCTTTAAAAAGTTCTTTCTAAATAAAGCTCGTAACATGACCATAGTAATTTTCTTCTTTTTATAAATATTAAACAGTTCTAGTGCTGTCTGGCTAAATACACGACGCGGAGCCTTAACCGAAGAAGATAGACGAAACTTGAAATAGATTTATTTTTTGTTTGATTTTTATTATTTAATAGCTGACCCGGCGAACTTCGTACCGCCTACGGACTACGACAAACATTTTAAAACCAAAATCAGCTCAATCGGCCCAGCCGTTCTCGAGTTTTAATCAGACTAACGAACAACAATTCATTTTTATTTATATAGATAGATAATTCAAATCATTAAATTTAAATGCTTATTACATAGCATCATCAGAGTTAGTTGGTAATGTGGCTGAATTGGCGCAAGGCACGGAATGCTGCAACAGCAGATTCGAGCCCTGCCATTACCCTATTTTTTTTGTGTTGTCATTACACATAGCATTAAAATTTAATAAATGCATTGATTTCAGTATTGTGTTTCTTAGAAGGTGTGTAGGTGCACTTATGAAGGATTTTTGGAAATTCCACCATTCAGGAGGTTAAAAGAGCGATGAAAGATGCCGTATGTACCCCAAATTAACTGCAAAGGTCACATGCAAAAGCTAGTAAACCTTATATTAATTCAGCCAATTCTTGACAACTTTTGTGCTACAGCCTGCGCAAGGGCACCTCTCAGCCACGTTTTATCTCAATAAAGCTGTTATAACTGGTGTATTCCCGACACAACTCCTGCATTTGCTCCGTTTATGGCCGCTGTGTGAAGTTTATAATGCGGTGTCTAATGCCCTTCGCGTAGCGGGAGTGCCAAATTAGTTCCGTCCGCAGGGATGCCGGTTAATGTGTGAAAACTATGAAATATAGTAGAACCCTTTGGAAGTTTTACAAGAACATTTTTAGTATGTTAAAACACAGAATGAAAACTGACAGACTTTACAAATAACCTCAAATAACCTCTTGCGCGACCATTAAATTTCTTGTGCACTAGTTTGACAGAGACGCAAGGAGGGATAAGATAAACCTAGATAAGATAAACCTAGGTTATATTCGGGCCATTTCAGGATGGTAGGACCTTGTGCAAGGTCCGTCCGGATCGCTATCGCCATCTTGCTCGCTAATCCTGCCGCTAAGCGGCGGTGTTTGCACCGATGTGTTCCGGCGTGGAGAGCAGGACAGCCGGCGTAATTACTGGCACAAGAGGTTTGCCATCTTAGCCCCTCTGGGTTGGTAACGCATCTGCAATCTTCTTGGTGTTGCGGGTGTCTATAGGCGGTGGTGCACCGGCTGTCTTGCTCTCCACGCCGCAGCACAACAGTGCAAGGACTGCTGCTCAGCGGCAGGATTAGCGAGCAAGATGGTGGTAGCGATCTGGACGGACCTTGCACAAGGTCCTACCACCCAAAAAATTTAGTTAAAAGTTAAGTGAATAAAATGGAATGCAGTTTAGTTTTAACGTGAAACAGCCACGTGTTAGTGCCATAAATAACGAGTTATGTCGTTTGCAGACGTTTACTGCCGGAACGACGGGGTTATGTGTAATACTTACCTAACTTAACCTAACCAATCCTAGTACTAACCTTACAAACTTCCAAAGTAATATAATAAATGCGAAAGTCTGACTGCCTGGCTTTGAAAAACGACTGAACCTATTTTGATGGTACAGGAATAGTTCGACATAGGCTAGTTTGTTGTAAAGCCTACCATTATTTGGTATGCGAAATGCTGAACAAATAATTTTCCGAAGTAATTTAAAAAAAAACGCGAGTCTGTCTGACTTTCCGGCTCTCACGTTTACACGGCTAAACCCATTTGGATGAAGTTTGTTACAGGAATAGTCTACGCCTATTAGAGTGAAATGGAAGTAGGTACTTAAGTATAAACTTTATATAGGAAATGCGGGCAGAAATGGGGCGGATTACTAGCTTGTTGTATAAGAAAGTTGGTGAACCTTGTCCACTTTTAATTTAAGTACAGAAAGAAAGAAAAACATTTATTTAAACCACCACAGAGAATACAAATACCTTTAAACAAACGCGTTTTTGTGTGTGTGAGTGATGAACATGCCACCCACACGGAGATGCATGGCCAGTGTGTTGTACCGGACGTGTTTTAAATACAAAACCGAGCTACTTGAATACAATATTAAATCTACGCAGGTACGTCGCCAAATTCATAATCGCCTTACACTCGGCAGGTTTATATAAAAGAGCTAACAAAACCCTCCGAACCAAAGCTTGCATTATTGAAAAATGAAAATCAACATTTACAACCTCAACATCAACACCTACATTTACATGTAGGAAACCGGCGGTCAACCGGCGCTTCGGAAAATATAAGATTCTGCTGAGAAGAAACGCTGCAAGCTAATTCGAAAAAAGGATTAGCTTCACAGCTAATCCTTTTTTCTTCTCTTTTCGAAACAAGGGCGCATTGTGGCGCGCAATGCATACACATGCCTACTCCAATCTTTGAAGGCCTCTTCAAACTTTGTTGTTTTGGTGAAAAAACAACGATAATAATAAAAGAAACAATACCATAAAAGTAATTCCATTATCTATTATTGGAGAGTCCACAACGCACCCTATCAATTCTAGCAAAGCCGTACAACGAGGTCTCGATATATTGCCCAGCCCGGCCATCGATTGTCGCAAGTCTCTATTGGCTGACAAATGCTCGATTTCAGTAAACGGACCAATGAAATTGAAGAGGTTATCGGTAGATTTGGAAGTGACATTGAAGTGAAATTGGGTCTGAGAATGTCACTTTTAACTAAGTTATACTTACATCTCGATGTCGCGCTACGGAGCGTAGTTTTAAACTGAACTCTTAAATTTCATACCAACTTAGTATGTAACTTGAACTTGTGCTCGGTCTATAACTACCACTTTATAATTAAGCCGTTACGTGTATAATTATTAAGTAACATAATCCAGAGAATGAAATATTAATAATACTGTAACGAAAAAATGGTGTTAGTCAGGTTTGTAGTAAATTTTTGGGTCATCATCATCATCATAATTTCAGCCGAAAGACGTCCACTGCTGGACATAGGCTTCTCCCAAGGATCGCCACAACGACCGGTCTTGTGCTGCTTGCATCCAGCGGGTTCCCGCAACGATCACCAGGTCATCGGTCCACCTTGTGGCGGAATTTTTGAGTAATTCTTGAAAATATTAATTCCTCTGACATGTTGTGTTTGTAAATTTTTAAACATAGTGCTCAGTATGTAGTTAGCTAAATATTATTATGCTAAAACTTGCGCCAAGGGAATGAGAACTTTCAACTACCCTTTTAATTTGGACTTTGAATTATCTTAACATTTAAACATAACAAACCAACAGTCTTCATACAATGAAACAGAATTTTAACTGTAACTTTGCTAACGCAACGGCACTTCTTGGTAATTCGGGTAGTAGCGAGGTAATTTTGTCATTTGATCACGATTTACAAAAAAGTGATATTCCTCAAAATTATGATTACAATGATACCGATACATATTTCTAAACAGTTCTGCTAAAAAGTTTTAGATTTTATTTTAAGGCCTCATTTTTGCACTGTAAAACGCAAATTAATGTAAATATCGGATTGAATCTGGCCTCACTTGGCAGGCTATTCCAAACCTGGGGCCAAATTTCCAGAAAAATATTAGGTAGAAATTGGCAAGTCAAGAGTATCATATTTAGTTTACGAGACAATTGAACCTTTCTAGTCATAATATTTGATTAGATAGAAAAACATCAAAAGACTTGGCTTAGAGCTAAACCGTTCGGTTTCCATAAACTCGTTCTTCACAAAAGCGCGGTCGTGTCCAAAGCCCATTATTTACAAACGCGAGCCAAGAATCCGTCCGTCTGATTGGTCGAGGCTGGCATTTGACCAATCAGATGAACGGATTTGGTGCTGCCGTACACTCCAATAAAGATTGCATGATATGGCATCCAAAATTGCCTAGTCTTACAAAAATTTCCATTGAAAACCGACTGAAGATTACAGATTAAAGGTTTAGTTAGTACTTAATAAATTTCAAAATATGATCTTGGCATAAGTTAAATGGGGCAATGTTCTATTTTCTAAGTAAAAAAAAACTAATTGTTCTTACTTTAAGGATAATAATAGCGTTAGCGCCCATAATATTACAAAATGTACGAATGAACTAGTGAGAACTTCTTCGTATTTTTAAAGTCAGTTAAAAGTCGAACGAACTACCGAGATTCCCTGGCTTAAAGCTTAGAGCAACAACTTTAGTAAACTGGAAGATCGTGATTTCATAACATTCTAGTGAATCGTATTTTTGTTTGTTTTTTGTGTATGATTACAATTTTTAATCCTCTTTGTAACAGCCTATTTCCTATATATAGTATAACTTTGCTTAACCACCACTAATTGTCCACTAAGTCAGTCCAAGTGTTTTATGGCCCAACTAATTCCTAGCCAAACCACAAATCTACGGTCAACTATTAACCAAATCCCGGTTTACCCGACAAAGTTATTTTCTTTTCCTATTAACAAATAAAACGAGATTCAGAACTATATCGCCGATTGTGGGCCGGTTATGGACGCTTTTTCCTTTCGGCGTTTCCTTTTATCCCCAACGAAAACTACCAAGCCTCAAAGCTCAATACCCATTGCTTCTTTTTCGATTGCAGCGCTCTACCAGCCCATTGTTTAGTGGGTAGTGTATGTTATGCAGAGCTGAATTAATCGAGTGCGTTGCGATAGTGGTGTGTAATGGTGCAAGGCTCGTGGTCAAGATAAGACTCAATGAGTTGTGACAAAATTGGCTGTCGTGTTTATTCTGGCCGTTTCCAGATATATAAAATGCTTTTGGCCGCGTTCGGTAGCTGCGTGTAGGTTTCGTGCTATTGAGTTGGCGGCCATTTGTTCTGGACGATATTAGTTTTGCTGGTAAAAAAGGTTTTGCGATCGGGTGTTGAAATTTTTTGGTGATTCGAGGCGTGGGGGAATAATAATATAAATTTATGGGTTTGGATATTGGGTTGTATTTTTTCTGCGTGTAATTTTGCTGTACAAGCTTTTTTTTAGTTTATTCATATTTCTTATACAGACTTTAGTAGGTTTCATCAATTATCGTGTTATTGGAATCACTCTGATTTCATAATTTCATGGATTACAATCTGTTTTGTTGCAAAAAAACAAATTTTAAATATAGCATATGATTCTCAGAGATAGTGATGCTCTTTATTAAACGTAGTCATGGTTTTTTTTAATCAATCCAGAAGTTTGAAAAATTATTATCTTTATGTAAAGTCAAGAAAATGGATCCACATACTACCCTAGAACCTAGAACCACGTCACAACGACAGGTAACATCACTGACGTAAATATGGCGTTTAATACGTCACCGCATTCCGACAGGATTCCCCGATGGTACGTGATGATGATTTAAGGAGCTGCCTAGCACATCTCCCTTTCAGATACTCAATGCTGTTACGTTTTTCTATCAGGAGTTGTGGAGCATTTTAGAAAAGTGTCATTCATTGTTGACTCAGCCGTTGTTGTCTCAGTTGCCCTAACATGACCAGCTAAGTTTAGTTTATCTGAGTTTATTTCTGTGTGCGTCCCTTTCTTATGACACTAGTTTGACAGAGACGCAGGGAGAGATAAATTAAAGCTAAGCCATTCATGTTAGGATCTCAAAGAATTTAATTTACTTAACATGTCAAAAGGTGTTCTTATCAGCGGGGATTTTGCAGGTGGTAGGACCTTGTGCAAGGTCCGCCCGGATCGCTACCACCATCTTGCTCGCTAATCCAGCCTCTAAGCAGCCGTGTTTGCACTGTTGTGTTCCGGCATGGAGAGCAAAACAGCCGATACTGGCACAAGAGGTATTCCATCTTAGCCCGCTGGGTTGGCAACGCATCTGCAATATCCTTGGTGTTGCGAATGTCTACAGGCGGTGGTGATCACTTACCATCAGGTGACCCACTTGCTAGTTTGCATTCCTACGTGGTATTAAAACAAACAGACCTTGGAATTTGAATGTCACCGAAGATATTACTGTAATAGTAGTTTAGTACAAAGCCGAGTCTATAATCAGTGTCGCTAGTGTTTTAAGCTGGAAAGATCAAACACAATTACACCTCTAAGTCTAAGACTCCATATAACTAGTCTACGCTCCTCGTGTATTTACTACGCGAACTAAATTTAGGAACTAACCACCTTAACCCAGTGGTATAAGATCTATGACGAGCGCATTCTTTTTGTGGTTCTTCTGGGCCTAAGTCACTACCTTACTAGCACAAGGTTATAAGTATAATCTCCAGTGTGTCCAAAATTGAGCTCTGGGTTTTTAGCATAGGGTATAATTTTGACTGTTCTGAGAATGTGTCATAGAGCCTTGCAACTGTTAGCTAGTGAAGTTGCGAGCGTAATTCGGTTAATTTACAAAACCCTCCAGAAGCCGAACCTGCCTTCGGCCACTTCCGCCCCTAAAAGCCTTACCGATAACTTAGAACAGCTTTTCCGCACGAAAAAAAACGCGCTATTATAACACCAGGAAAAAAATATTGTAATCGAAATTATTTGTTTCTAAATTTTTTCGATTTTTCTTTTTGTAATTTTTTACATTCAAATTAAATTTAAAATGCTATATAATGAATGACAACACACAGAAAAATTAGGGTAATCCTGCCATTACCCTAATTTTTCTTTGTGTTGTCATTCATTATATAGCAATTTAAATTAAACCAGGAAAAAGTTAGTCAAAGTAAATTAACGATAGGATATATTACATATGTAATACAATATCGATCTTACCTACAAAGTGTAAAACTTGATAGTTTACTATTTTTCCATTATTTTAGTTTTTTTATAACCATTACAACTTCATAGTTTAACCAAATAACTATGCTTGTCAACGGTGATGTTATAAACATTATAAGTAATTTTAACCTTATTTAAGCCAAACGTTTTGACCGCATTGTAACGATCGTGTCGTGATCACATAACATGTTGGTCACATAATAATATTTTAGTACTAATAGGGCGAATCGACACAAAACACTCTCTGGTGGCTTTTTTGATGACACAACCTGAGGTTCTGTGTTACTAATTTATCGGTCACTGTATTCTCCGTTGATCATAGCTTGTATCCATTTTTACGTTTGAAGTTGCATTGAAATAAAACTATTTAAAATGTTTATTATTATGGTCTTTCTTACCGTTTTAAGATAGTAATGACAGTCGATTCAGTACGATCCTTGGTTGATGGAGTTAAATCCAGTGGTTTACACTGATTTACAATGTACGGTAGTACAACATAACTTAATGTTGGTTTGTTCTCTCTGATTAACAAGTTCCGAAATTCAGTGATTGACGTTTTTTGAGTGCTGTTGAATGTTTTTACGCCCATTTTGCATTGTGCGATTTGTTTTGTCAGTTCCAGTATTAGCATAATATTATTATCCTCTGTGGTTCCAGTCAATTTTGCAGATCGCGGGACTTTTCAAAGTCCCTAGTCGTTCGTTTTGTTACGAGTCAAGGTGAGCACCAACCAAGATTAAGATTAGCTGGCCTTTGTTATTATTATGATTATTATTATTTATTTGTATCAGACATCTATGTGGTCCATATAGTTTGTTAATTACAAGAAAACTTACTCGACTATGTTAGTATACTAAATCCAAAAATAAAAGCTAATTGACATTGTTTTTTTGGGATATGAATAGACACCCAGTGTCTAATAAAAGGATATAAAGGTTATGATATTGTTATATAAGTGCCTGATCTGTATACGAAGGGCGTTTATTTCTGACTGGCCCCGCTGCATTGTCTGTGCCTCGCAGCGAATTAACGTGTTTTCCGTGAGAACCTCCCGGATATTACTTCGTTCGCTCCCGCCGTTCGCGTTTACTAACACTCACGAGTATTAACACAAATCCTATTTTATTTACAGGCGATTAGGTTAGAGTGTTAAATAAATATAATTCTAGTTCCCATTGGAGAACGCCGGGACTGCACCTGATAAAGTCAAAGTCAAAGTAAAATTTTTTTTTTCTGATTAGGCTTACAGGTAGCACTTATGAATGTCAAAAAATTTACCACCGGTTCGGAAAAACCTCTGATGAGAAGATACCGGCAAGAAACTCAACGAGGTGTAATTTTTTAAATAAATCAAAATTACAATGTTATTTTACATCTCAAATATTCAAAATTTTTACAATTTAACAATTTAACACAGCAGGTGTACAATCTTTGGAGCCAGGGATCGCCAATACAGATCGGGATCATTTCCAAACATCCTTGTCCAAGATATAGTCCTTGATTTTATAATACGCCCGAGAAATTAATGTCTTCTTGACAAAAAATTTAAATTTTGTATCATTTAGTTCAGTTATGTTTTTTGGAATTTTGTTGTAAAATCTTACACAATTTCCCATGAACGACTTATTGGTTTTAGCCAGTCTGTAAGTTGGAACTTTAAGCTTTCCTGTATTTCTAGTAGCCTTTGGCTTATCGACGTTGGTAGGGAAATTGCATATATTTTTCCTAACGTACATGATTATTTCAAAAATATATAGTTTATAATATAATCTACGTTTGACCACATATTGACCACCGCTTTGTTAAGACGTATTGTCAATACGTAGGGTTTTTAATACCGGTATTTTTAAATAATTAATCACAGATCATACATTATCAGACGCTCATTCTTATGAAATATTCATCATCATCATCATCATCAGCCTATATTCGTCCACTGCTGGACATAGGCCTCTCCCATGGCACGCCACTGAGCACGATCCTCGGCCACTCTCATCCAGCTCTTGCCAGCCGCCCTGCGAAGATCATCGCTCCACCGAGTCTGAGGACGTCCCACGCTACGTAACGCCACGCTATGAAATATTACACTTTTGCAAAAAGGGATTTCGTCTGAATGTTTTGGAGCATTTGGAAATAGTTAGGTACAACAACGCGGGATCCATTGTCAATGAACAGGTTAATTTTCCTTCTTCTCCTTTATTGCGGGTATGCTTAAATTCTGTCTTTAACAATGGGGGTAGCTGAGATTGAGATAAATTATGTGGGTAGTTTGTGATAATATACGGGGGGGGGGGGGTACTTTTGTTTTATTTTTAAACTTTGAGGGTAGGCTCTGAGAAAAATAATAAGGGTAGTAGTGCAAAAATGTTGGCGGTAGGCGGGATTGAAGAAAAATGTTTTAGTTTGTCAGTACGCCATTCGTCCAAGTAGCGAACGGTCGTACTGTTCGATCTTGATGATGCCTCGTATAAAGGCGAAACGCGCGTCGATCGTGTAGTTTTAGTGTTTAGTGGTGGTGGTGTGTAGTTGAGTCTGTGTGATATATGTTGTTTCGTGTGGAAGCGAAGGAGGGTGGTTTTTTACATGAACATATATGTGTCGCACAGACGCAGCTATTTTGCACGAGCCCGGTACTGGTTTCGCGGAGTAGCAAGGTAATTTGTTCCAGTTTGCTGGTATTTTTAGTTTGCACAATACCAGAATCCCGGGATTGGTCATACTAGAAGGTATTGGAAGCCCTGTCAATAAGAAATTAATTTCTCGGGTCTGTTTAATCATTCACAAAGGAGTTTGGAAATGATCTCAACTTTTTTTATGTTAGATTGCAGATGCGTTGCCAACCCAGAGGGCTAAGATGGAATACCTCTTGTGCCAGTAATTACACCGGCTGTCTTGCTCTCAAGCCAGCGCACAGCAGTTTATTGGTTGTAAGTATTTTTAAAAGTTTTTCTTTTTCGTCATGTTATGTTAGGGCAACAGAAAAACTCGTTGCCATAGTTTAATTTATTCCTGAGTGCATCTTTTTCTTTTGATACTAGTCAGATAGAACCGCACACAGGCGATCTGATTCGATTTCGTATGCCTAGTTTTGATTTTAAAGAAAACTTTGTATGTAAGTACCTATTCATTAGTCATTCATCTCTTCATACATACTCGGCGGTTTCGAGTAGGTATTCTTAATTTGGACCATTTTAAGCACATCACCTATTTCATCGAAGAAATAATTAGTGTATGTACATAACGGTATATTCACGGGCTTAAGAAGTAAAATTCATCGAATCGGTATAGAGAATTGTGCTTCATTAATGAAAGCGCACCGCCAACCTGCGCCAGAGTGGCGCGAGCGGACGAGCAAAAGGCTTTTAATTAGGAAATAGGGCGACCTTTGAGTCGTTTCCGCAGATTGAAAAGGGCAGATGCATCAGTGCTTTTAATCAAAAACTTGAGATAGACTTTAGTTGAGGAAATTACTTTATTTAAAAATGAAAATGCAAACAAGCCACATAAGTTTTTTCCAAGATTGTTTCAGACAGCGTTTCGGAAAATAGAAACTTCTGCCAAGAAGACGCGCAAGACTCTCAATAATTATATAATCAGCATTCTAATAGGGGTAAAGCTCCAATGGGCCTAACACGACTGGCCAAGTTTAGTTTATCTCTATCTGCGTCCCTTTCTTATGACACTAGTTAGACAGAGACACAGGGAGGGGTTAAACTAAACCTGGGCTGTTATGTTAGGGCCGCAGAAAGTGGAAGAAATCATGGCTAATAATGACCCGAAACTGGACAGGGACGACCAACGCAGATCAACTGTTCTGGATGGCTCATGACAGACACAAATTTACAGACCTTTCCATTACTGGAGGTCTAAGAAGATAATGGCTAAGAGAGCAGATATTTCATTTTGTTCTTAGGTAGCGATCGTGTATCGGAAAATGCAGTGTAGGCAGACCCACCACAAGACGGACCGATGACCTGCTGATGTTAGCGGAACTCCGCTGGGTGCGAGCAGCCCAGGACTGGTCTTTGTGGTGTTAGGGAGGCCTATGTCCAGCAGTGGACGTCTTTCGGTTGATATGATGACGGATATGTACTGACTAACCCATCTGTGTCAACGATGTTGTGTCGCAACTGAATCAAACGACGTACAGGTAAACGGTCGATGAAAAACTGCGCGTTTAAGCCCGACCAGATAAGCTTCGAAATTGAAGGTTTACACGTGCCGTAGTATTCTGGTGAATTGAATTGATACACGACGTATTTTAAACATATTTTGGTACGTGGTATTAATAAATTATCTATTTAATATTTAAAAAATATAAATATAAAAGTATTTTGCTGTATTATTGAATTTTGATTAAGGTCCTCAACTTTCATTTCTTTTTGCAGGACATTATCGACAAAGACCTTCCCAAAATGTCACTTTTATCATTCATCATTCACATTAAGTCTACTTAATTTTTTTACCTCATGTATCTCGCAATTATGTACTTGCAAAAACAACCTTAAGTTGAACTAGACAGTGTTGGCTTTCTAACTACTCAATTCAGATAGATACGAGGTTTACAAAGTAAGCAGTCGGTTTGCCTCACAAATTACAAAGTGTCAAGACAACACACGTATTCCCGCAAACTTTTAGCAGCGGTCCTAATAGCCTTGGTGGTAAGTAAATTGAAGCCAGTTTTGCCTAAAACCTGTTCACTGTATGTTTGTTTAGTGATACGTCATATACAGAGACCGTTCATTTTCGAATCATCCCCGCCCTGAGCCCGTCCCCGAAGATATTCATGTACTTACAAGTACTAGATTGAGTGTTCTTAACCATCACTATGTTCCACACAACTGCAGCGCCGGCACCGCACCTGAGCTCTGTCTTACTTTTACTTGCAGATGCCTCCATAATGTCGTGCGCCTCGTTGAAAATGAAAATAAAAAAACATGCATGGAAAGTTAGGCAGCCGGTGAAATTACTGGCACGAGATTCCACCTTAGCCGTCTGGGTTGTCAACGCATCTGCAATCTTCTTGGTGTTGCAGGCGTCTATGGGCAGTGGTGATCGGTTATCATCAGGTGACCCACTTGCTCGTTTGCCTTCCTATTTTGTATATAAGAAACATAATTGCTAGTAGTCCATATATGCTATTTTTTAATAATTAAAAGAAAAGGAATGCTTTCAAAGTTTACTGGCGCTTTGATTCAAGCTCAAAGCTTCATCATAAGTTCGCCCAATCTTATGAGGTTCAATAGTTTCCTTCATATTAAAGTCTTCCTTTCTCTCTATCTGAAATCAAAAGATTCTAGCAATTAAAACTTTCAGTTAAACTTTCACCCACTTTCCAGTAATCAGTTGAATTGAAATCTCTTTAAAATACGCCTTTTTCATTTCAATTAATTTATTCAAAAACTACTTATTACTAGCGACTCGTCTTGGCGTCGTGTGGGCGCTGTTTTCTACATGAAAATCGTTTTGATAAAAACGACTGAAAATGAAAATGAAAAATTTATTTTGCAAGTAGGCCGTATAGGCTCTTTTACATGTCTGAATCTACTAGCGCTTCGGAAAATGGAAGATACTACTGAGAAGAAACGCCGCAAGAAACTCAGCAGTTTATTTTTTTTTCCTCTCTTTTCAAAACAGATTACAGACTTGATTAAAAACCATACAAATCTACTATTCGAAAATTTTATTAAAGTACAAACTCATTAAGCAAACCTCTAATTTTCATTTTCCACCTTTATTTTCTAGTAAAGTAAAGTCGCTTTCCGTTCCTTTCATTTCTGACATTTTCGGTCGGCTACTCCTTTTGAACCATATAACGGATTTTGATACGCTTTACATTGTTATTTAGAGTTTTTTTATAGAAGACTTTCATGTACCATGCATACAAATTGTACCCGAGCAATGCCGGGGCGAATCACTTAAAGGCAAACTTTTTTTCATAAATCTTTTATAGAATGAAGCTCACGAAATTAGCTCAGTTATACCAAGTGTTCGGTCCTGAGCAAACCCGGTTAGTCAACAATCACGTTATAGGACCGGAGGACTGCCGTTCCTGCGTCCCTAGCTGAGCAAACAACGGATGAGATTTATCTTTCAATTGATTTACAGTATGAATTAGAAATATACTATTACTGCCGATATTCGTAGTGGTCGCATTTTCTTAAACAAAGTAAGGAAACAAATTGGAACAAATTACCTTGGTACTCCGCGAAACCAGTGCCGTGCACGTGGAAGACAGCTGCACCTGTGCGATATGCATTCATCAT
Organism: Ditula angustiorana; assembly: GCA_963691745.1. Classification (NCBI taxonomy): domain Eukaryota; kingdom Metazoa; phylum Arthropoda; class Insecta; order Lepidoptera; family Tortricidae; genus Ditula; species Ditula angustiorana. Next base: position 983,115 of record OY829480.1, on the reverse strand, counting down.
GTAAAAACCCACCCTGTTAAACGACACATATCACACAGACAGAACTATAAACCACCACCACTAAACTAACTCCTTTATTCATATAAACTTAATTTATTTTTAAGCTAACAAATGTTTTGTTCCTTTCATTTGAGGGAAAACTTCACAATGACAGATAAAGACATAAAACATGTTAACTAACAAACATTTACGAAGCGTTTATGAATAAGGGGGTAAAACTACACGATCTACGCGCGTTTAGTGAAGAAACAGTTAAAGTGAAATAAGTGAAGTGTTACTTACTAGTAAAATAAAAAGAGAAGGAGAGAAAGACCGGCTAAATGCGAGTCAAACTCGTGCAGTGTAGGGTTCTGTAGGTGATTACTAGCTTTGTAAAGCCTAATTAGCTGTGATAGTTATCCTTTTAATTTTGTTAATTACGTATCCTACTACTGTGAATTTTTCACAAATTCAAAAACAATATATATTTTAATGAATTAGGAAGGAAAACAAGCAAGTGGGTCACCTGATGGTAAGCGATCACCACCGCCTTTAGACCCCCGAACGTCAAGAGATTCCAGATGCGTTGCCAACCCAGAGGGCTAAGATGGAATATCTCTTGTGCCAGTAATTACACCGGCTGTCTTGCTCTCCACGCCGGAACACAAAAGGGCAAGCACTGCTGCTTAGCGGCAGGATTAGCGAGCAAGATGGTGGTAGCGATCCGAACGGACCTTGCACAAGGTCCTACCACCACCCGCAAACCAAATACGGTTCGAACCAAAAAGTGCACTTTAAAGGTTAATTTTTTACAAATGGTTTCCTTAATGCAACCACACCCCAATCGGGGTGGACAAAAAAAAACATCCCCATTTTAAGCGTAAAGGAGGTTAATCTTTAGTCTTAGCTAATAAAATAAACTAAAACTTTCTTGAAAATAAAAGTCCACGAAAATTAGATAAAAACAATTTTGAAGCCGTTTCAGTTTCCGAGCGAGTTCCAAACGCTCCAATGCATTAGTCTACGAAGATCCAACTTCTAAAAGTCGGGATTTGAAAGTTTCCCCAACTTTCAAAGATACCTAAACAAATTCAGGCAAGTTGAAACAAGTAGGTCACTGTGTGGAATTCTAGACTTTTAGCTAAAGTGTTGTCGAAAATTCAGAGTTACAGGTTCATGCTTTTTTTTTAGTGTTTCGTACCTCAAAACGAAAAAACGGAACCCTTATAGGATTACTTCGTTGTCTGTCTGTTTGTCTGTCTGTCTGGCAATACGATTTTTCTCAAGAACGCGTGGAGGTATAGAGTTGAAATTAATATCAAATACTTGGGTCTGGAGTCGCTTAGAGCTGTGAAAAAACCAACTTTCTAAGTCAACGCAATCAAAAGATACGGTATTGCAATTGCAAAGTTTTTGAAAATCTATACGGCAGTTCCCGTTGACCTAGAACCATGAAATTTGGCAAGAAGCAAGGTCTGACAGCACAAATAAAGGAATAAATCCGAAAACCGTATATTTGTAGTCACATCTTTAAAAAAAATTAAGTGTGTTCTATTATAGCGAAACCTTCGGTGCGCGAGTCCGACTCGCACTTAGTCGGTTTTTTTAAGAAGGAAAATAAGGTAGGATCTTGTGCAACGTCCGTTCGGATCGCTAACACCATCTTGGTCGCAGCAGCAGTGCTTGCACTGTTATGTTCCGGCGTGGAGAGCAAGACAGCCGGTGCAATTACTGGCACAAGAGCTATTCCATCTTAGCTCTCCGGGTTGCAAACGCATCTCTTTGGTATTTAGGTTTCTGTAGGCGGTGGTGATCACTTACCATCATGTGACCCACTTGCTTGTTTTCCTTCCTATTTTGTATAAAAATGTAGAAATAATTGGAATAAATTAAAATTATTGTGATTTTGTGCCTTGAAAAGATGCCATGGATATAACGCACCCTTAGAATTAAAGCGACTCAATTCTGAATATGATATTTCCCAAAATTAAACCCTATGTCTTTTAATTAAGGTGATATTTTGGGACGTGTATTATTCAGAAATGGGTCACTTTAATACTAAGCATGCGTATGGTCGCAGACATTAATTGTTAAGCCACCACAGAACCCTGCCATAATGACTTTGCCAATCTGTAGCCACGTGTTAGTAAACAATCTAAAGCAATGGCACTGTGACATGGTCCCAAATAGGCTCAACGATTAAAGTCCGTGAGTGTAATCCTGATATTGACTAATACCTTAATATGGATGTCTATACAATGTGTAAATAAGTGACAGTATAGCTGCTGGCTGAGTTTTTTCGATTTTTTACCCGACTACGGCAAAGAGGAAGGGTTATGGTTTTAGCAGTCTATGTACGTATGTTTGTATTTACGTATGTTCCACTGTAGTGCCTAAACGACTGAGCCGATTTTGATGAATGAGGTGTCAATCGATTCGTAATTGTAGTCTGGGTGACATAGGCTATGTTTTTTGTTATCAAAATGACTATGACAAATGTTACGTCCAAAAGTTTTTTTGCTGTCATGTCGTCATGGATATCAAATGAAAGAAGAGGAATTTCTGGGCTCAAAAACATAAATATTATTCAATATTAAAGTATACCAAGCTACAGAAAATCAATTTAACCATATTTCGTTATTAATAACGCCATCTGCTGTCTAGTGGCTATATTAATTACTTTTTAGTTTTTTCCGTAGTCGGGTAACAGTTTTTTTTGATAATGGATCGATTTGTCATTTCGAGTTCCCATTGTAGGTAATCATTTTGTTTCAACAGTCGTATTCTATTTTTATCCTACCAAAACAAGTGATTGTAAAGGTTGCAGCACATTTTAAGAGCACAATGGTTTTCCTTGTTTAACTCATTTGTTGTAATAAATATTCAAAGGTTTCTTCGACCTTTTGCGTACAAAAAAAAGATTATATTTCCATGTAACTTGGTAGGGTAAACGCTAGAGATGTCAAGAATAGTGATTTAGCCGAATGCCGAATACTCGGCTTGGCTCTCGGCTAAAACACAAAACGCATTATTTGTTGATTGTTACATCAAATTGTTACTTATATCTTAAAAATATCACTGTTGTTGTTGATTTGGTATTCGGTATCCGGGCGAATGGTTCGTAATAATCCGCCGAATTTTAAATAGTAAAAAAAGTAACCGAATGGGCCGAATACCGAATAATAGCCGAATACTCGTGGATATTAATAGAAACGGATCACTCACGTATTTGAAGTCGAGTAACTGCCTGATATGTTTCGGACCAGTCCGTGGTCCTTAATGATGAGCCGTACCGAAGCCCTGACAGCTCAGCTGCTCGGTGCAGGCGGCACGGGCGGCGGCGAAAAACTACCCTCGTTTTATTCACTATTTTTAATGTCAAACGTAGGGTTGCACACTACTCTAACAACATCACTCTCTAAAGGCACTAACGCAACAATCCCTCACGTAGTATTCAACACCGTTTTCTAACTAGGTGGCACCGACCATCCACTGTCGCGATTATATGTCCGAGTCTCAAGGTAGTTTTATTTACACTTATATAATCTATATTATTTAAAACGTTATCGGGATTTTAACGCGATAAAAGTACATCTAAATTAATCTACACTTATATAATAAACAGGTAAACTTTGTTTGTTTGTATCTAGGGGGTAGTCTATGGAAGTACTAATTCTAAAAATTCTTGTAAACTTTCGCGATTCTCACCTCACACACATATTTTTAACGTTAAAGGAACTTTAACGTGATAAAGACATTGTTGTTGTTGAGTCTACTCGTGACCACGTTCGTTGAAACGGCCGAAACGTCGAGGTAAATTAACTATGTTTTTATCGCGTTAAAGTCAGGTTAACGTTATAAATATCATCATCATCATCATCTCAGCCACAAGAAGTCCACTGTTGAACATAGGCCTCCTCCATGGATTTCCAAAGTGACCGGTTGGAAGCAGCATGCAACCAGCGCCTTCCTGCCACCTGTATGAGGTCATCGGACCATAGCTCGTTGCGTGACTTTGAGCTTTCTTATAAGGCCCATAGTAAGCGGCCATGTTTCAGTGCCATAAGTCATCACTGGTAACACACATTGATCATACATTCTCGATTTCAGACACTGAGGGATATTGGTATATTGGTTATAAATATGTCGAAAAATTATTTCAGTAATAGAGCTACACTATTCCTGACGGACATAGGCTAATAATTTTACGTGGACGACGTCGCGCGCGTTAGCTGGCGTTAGAATATTTGTGGCATCTCTAAGTAGTAGGTACGTACCGGGATCGCCTGTATCCCGAGCGCAGCGAATCAGTAAAAATTCTCGAAAAGGGCCCGCTAAGTAATTCATAATGTTAGCGAAAGAAACCCCGGGGCTGACCTTTTGATGGCCATTTTAATATTGAAGTGTGCATGTGTGAAGCGAGTGGATTCGGATATGGGACGGCTCGGTGTACATTACACGTTATTTGTATCCAGCGCATAGAAATAGTATAGGATAGCAGTTTTAAAAGCGAATGTAAGCGCTGATCTCTTTAAGGTGGCCATAAAATGTGCTGAAAAGAGACGACTACATAATTCAATCTTAAATGGGTGTACACTTCTGAATTGTCAAAATGGTCTCCTTTGGTGTACATTAAGGTAGTATCTACGTTTTCTATAACAATCTAAAGTTTTTACAAACTTGACGCACACCAAAGGTAACATTTTGACAGTGAGTACGCTTGATATGTACTGAGGCTATTTCCACGCTGTAGTTCTTCATCTAAGGTGCTTACTCTGCTTACAGCGCTAAAGTGGCAGCAATCGACTGGGTACAGAAATATATTGACAGCAGCCAGTCCAATTTTTGTAATCGATTTTTTTTCATCATCATCATCATCATCTCAGCCACAAGAAGTCCACTGTTGGACATAGGCCTCCTCCATGGATTTCCAAAGTGGCCGGTTGGAAGCAGCATGCAACCAGCGCCTTCCTGCCACCTGTATGAGGTCATCGGACCATCTTGTGGCTTCTCATAGATGAAATCGAGGGTTGTTTTCCCAAAACAAAAATATCAATAATGTAATGATCGTAAAGACGAAAAACATTGAAATGGTATGGTAGCGGTAATGTGGCGAAACTGGCAAACGCAAGGCACGGAATGCTGATGTTGCAGGTTCGAGTCCTGCTATTACCCTAATTTTTCTTTGAGTTGTCATTAGCATTTTAAATTTTAATTTGAGCAGCCAGTCTATGTTTTGAATAGAGGCCAGTTACTTTTACTATTATTTATTCTGTGTCATTGTCAAGACTTCGAAAACGGTGGCAGAAATTATAAAAGTAGGTAGCTGCTAGGTATTAAACAGTTTCTATTTTCCTTCTAATTAAAAGTAATTGTTTCTACTCAGTGAGTAATGGTGGCAGTTATTCTTCGGTCATTGATATTGTCGTCATAATTTCGTTACTTGAAACAAAATGGACGCTATTTGACACGTCAGTCAACTTCAGTCAAACAAGCTATATATTAACGCGGTTATCGCGGAACTGGGGTGACTCGTGGCGAGTTTAGTTAGTAATAATTTTCAATATTGTTTATATGTAATTAGGTATTGTATTTTATTTTATTTTATTAATAATAATGTTACTAATATGGAACTAATTGTTCTGGATTAAATAATTTTCATTTCATTTCATTTCATTAAATTAAGCTATTATAACAAAGAGGCGACGCTTGAATAAATACAGTATTCAAACCAGATTCCAACCAATCAAATGGCATAAACGTGTACAATTGTTGTAATCTTTACATAGTTTTAAAGTCGCTATCCATTCCTGTCTGTCTTAAACCCTTATAGTGTATTCGCGGCCGTCTTCTCCTTCTAAACCACGCAATGGATTTTGATACGGTTTTCACTGTCATTTAGAGATTTTTGACGGCAGGTTTTTATGTTTTTGTGGGTGGTAGGCTCTTGTGTGGTCTGTGTTCCGGCGTGGAGAGCAAGACAGCCGGTGCACTTACTGGCACAAGAGGTATTCCATCTTAGCCCCCTCTGGGTTGGCAACGCATCTGCATTTATAGTATTAGTTTATTAATAATAATGTTAGTTACCTTAATTGTATAAAGTTTCCCTAAAGCGACTTAAAGTAACAACAAACAATTTTTAGGTCGTAACCGGATAGTTAACCGTTATAACCGAATTTTATCATTAGCTAACCTGACCTTTTGCGCGTGGTAGGACCTTGTGCAAGGTCCATCCGGATCGCTACCACCATCTTGCTCGCTAATCCTTCCGCTAAGCAGCAGTGCTTGCACTGTTGTGTTTCAGCGTGGAGAGCAAGACAGCCGGTGCACTTACTGGCACAAGAGGTATTCCATCTTAGCCCCCTCTGGGTTGGCAACGCATCTGCAATCTCTTTGACGTTGCGGTTGTCTATAGGCGGTGGTGATCACTTACCATCAGGTGATCCAATTGCTTGTTTCTTTCCTATTTTATAAAAAAAAAATGTGCATTACATCCCGGTTGTAAATATATCGGAGGGAATAAAATGCTCAAAAATATCCTGAACTCTATTGTCAAATACGTTCAGGGGTGTTCAAATACTTTTGACCGTCTTGTCCGCTCCGATATATCCAAAGGTGACTGTACATTCAGCCACAGAAGAAGCTAAACACTTAAAAACCTTGTCGTAGTAACGTATGAAATGAGAGTTGCTCGAATTTGTCACATGTCTGATAGCGACAAGGTACTAAAATGTTCAGCTATTTCTGAGGCAGACCGTACCGTACTGAATACTTGACTGTAATAGCATTTCAGGTAAGTGGGCGTTAGAAGGTCGAGGAAAGGGTTATTTCTGTATCTTTGATATTTTCTGATGTGTAATACAAGGGTTTCTTTAGCAATCGTAATGATTTTTCTATACTTTAATGCATAAATGTTTCATTTTATTTGTGCCTTTCAGATAAATATTATTATTATTTTTATAAGCTCACGCCTGCTTCTCTTTGGGGTAGGCAGAGACCACAGAACACCATTTGCTCCGGTCCTGGCATACTTCCCTTCCTCTACACACTTCCTCTCTTCATACATGCTCGGCGGTTCCGGGTACTTCTGATTTGACCTGTCTTCAGGACATCACAAATTTGGTCGACAAAAGTACGCCGAGGCCGCCCTCGAGCCACTCGCCCCGTTACATCACTTATAAATTTGCTTACCTAATCGCCTTTCATCCATCCGTTCACGAATTGAATTCGCGCACTTATGAATGTCATAAAATTTACCATCGGCTTGGAGAAAACCTCTGATGAGAAGATACCGGCACGAACTCGACGAGGTGTAAATTTTTAAATTAATCAAAATCACAATGTTATTTTACATCTTACATGTTTAAAATTTTAACACAGTAGGTGTACTATATTTAGAGACAGGGATCGCCAATACAAGTCGGGATCGTTTCCTAACATCCCTGTTTAAAATATAGTCCAAGATATACTGACTGACTGCCTAAACCACCAAGCTAAGAGTGTCCATGCTAAGCTGTGACAGACAGAAGGACTGACGGACATGGCGAAACTATAAGGGTTTATTGTTGACTGCAGTACCCTAAAAACATGTACCTCGTAACTTGTTCATTTGTTTGTACAGATGCACTTACCAACAAAGTTAAAAACACCTTGGAGATAACTCGGAGTGTTTAAAGGGAAAAATTTCTTACAATGTGAAAGACACAAGTTTCCACTTAGCACCTGCTTCTTCATATCATTCCGTATTTTATGCCTTTATCCCTTCTTCGTTGGAATTCTCAGAATTAGGCTGAAGTCATGCAAAAATGTGACTGTTATTCTTGAGAAACAATCCATACTGAGTGAGGTTTACCTCACAAAAACGTGTGAAGATCAAAGCGTGCGATTATAGTTGTTAAAACCCATTAGCTACCGTTATTTACCCAAAAGCATTTTTTTTTATGAAATAGGAAGGCAAACAAGCAAGTGGGTCACCTGATGGCAAGTGATCACGACCGCCTATAGACACCAGCAACGCCAAGAAGATTGTAGACGCGTTGCCAACCCAGAAGGCTAAGATGGAATACTTTATGTGCCGTTAATTGCACCGGCTGTCTTGCTCTCCACGCCGAAACACAACAGTGCAAGCACTGCTGCTTAGCGGAAGATTAGCGAGCAAGATGATGGTAGCGATCCGGATGGACCTTGCACAAGGTCCTACCACGCGCAAAAGGTCAGGTTAGCTACTGATAAAATTCGGTTATAACGGTTAACTATCCGGTTACGACCTAAAAATTGTTTGTTGTTACTTTAAGTCGCTTTAGGTAAACTTTATACAATTAACGTAACTAACATTATTATTAATAAACTAATACTATAAAAAACTCAATACATACACTTTAAAACATAACGCTGCCAATGCGGTTGAATAACCGTTAATAACGAATAATTTATTTTTAACCGCTCGGTTGAAATCGTTAACGACCGATTTTGCATCTAGAGTAGCGATCAACACATCCGATATAATAACGTCTTCAGAATGCCAATTAGGCTGCCGCGTTATTGTATTGCTTTATTTTTATTATTTATTAAGATAAGAACTCCTGGACTAACAGAAATCCAAGGCGCCCAACAGGATAAGACACAAATACATTTCAGCACAAAACAATTACAAATAGGTACACATACAAGTGGTCTTATAATTTACGCGAACGCAATTTAACATTAATAACCGCCAGTAATAACCTAATCGCATCTGTTGAAAGCGACTAAGTTTCACTACTGTCACAGATATCGTATCAGCAAATACATCAGCATCTTGCACATTCGCACCCTTAGAATTAAAGCTACTCAATTCTGAATATGATATTTCCCAAAATTAAACCCTATGTCTTTTAATTAAGGTGATATTTTAGGACGTGTATTATTCAGAAATGGGTCACTTTAATTCTAAGCGTGCGACATGTACGACACACTCGTTCAATAAAGCAATAGCTCTAGCAGTAGGCTTTAATAAATAAAATAAAAGACATTTTATTCGGCATATTTGCCCCGGCGCAGCGATAGTTCTGCGGCTGTCATCAGAAAACGTTCCGCCTTCCCGTTGAGCTGGCGTGGCAGTTCCACCAGAATCCTGAGGAAGCTGTTTTTTTTTTATACAACATAGGAAGGCAAACAAGCAAGTGGGTCACCTGATGGTAAGTGATCACCACCGCGTACAGACACCTGCAACAACAAAGAGAGTGCAGATGCGTTGCCAACCCAGAGGGCTAAGATGGAATACCTCTTGTGCCAGTAATTAAACCGGCTGTCTTGCTCTTCACGCCGGAACACAACAGTGCAAGCACTGCTGCTTAGCGGCAGGATTAGCGAGCAAGATGGTGGTAGCGATCCGGGCGGACCTTGCACAAGGTCCTACCACCGTAACCTGTGGGACTCCCTTCTGATTCGGCATTGAATGGAGCTTCAAACGATGAAAGGATTTTACATAATGTATCAGTTTTCCTGTCACACTAGTTATGGAGCTCAGTTGCACCAGACCTGCAAAATCTGGGATCATGGTCAAAGCGTATTACTGGCGACTGGCTGCAAGACGGCCTACTTATATTGACGATTTGATATGTTCATCAGAAGCTGCAATTCATTTCGAATTTAGGTTTTGTTTGCTCTCTGATTGGCAGTTGCATTGTCAGGTTCGACAGTTCGGAGTGAAAGTGTTATTCAGTTAAATAATTCTTCAAGTTTTAATACTGTTTATACAGGTGTGTTCTTCATAGCGTAGCACCACGCACAGCTCCTACAGTGCATTAGCTAAAATTTTGGTCCTTTGAACCGGATCTAACACGTAAGAAATTAAGAAACGGGAAAAAGCTCTAGGAATACGGATCAAAAATCAATTGCTCCGTAGCGTCAAGCGTGTTTGTTTCGTCATTGCTCTAAATTAGACCCGCGTTGTCTTGCCTGACTAATACTAGTCTCAGTAAACAAATTTCGTGATCCCTTAAATTGATGACGTCACTCGATCACATCCTCAGCAGCCTGATTAATGGTGTCCTTCGGAGACTAGGTAATTTGGAGCGTGACGTCGCGTTTCTTAAGATTAGGCAGACTTGGAAAATATTGGTTGGGCTAATCAGGGGGGTGCGCTTACGTCTCTCCCATTATATTCGAATTATCCACGAGCTTCTCAATTTTGGCGCGTTTTAGCCATTATTTTCGCCATTTGATTGCGGATGTTGGCCCAGTTTCCGCAATCCACAAAAACAAGTTTTCGGTTGCCCTAGGTATCATTGGAGTTTTGCAGTGGGGCTGATTTGGTGGAGCTAAAAGGTGAAGACTGGTTGGAGACGATGAAAGACCGCCAAAAGCGGCGAAACTTATCTGAGGCCAAGACTTTGGGTCGCTGGGCCATCAGAGTAGCGCAAGCAACAGTGGCGTGTCATGTTACTTTAGCAAAGCTTAGGACTAGGCATGTACGCTATAGTGTGACGGGTTACTTTGAATTGACGTTTGTATTAATTAAACATTTTGGTAAGACTACGGGAATCGGGTTATACTGACGCCAAGCTTCCAAAGTCAAAGTCAAAATACTTTTATTTAGATTAGGCTTACAGGAAGCACTCATGAATGACATAAAATTTACCACCGGTTCGGAAAAACCTCTGATGAGAAGATACCAGCAAGAAACTCAACGAGGTGATTCCTGATAAGTAAGTAAGTAATCAAGAGGAGGATCTACGTACTAAAGTTTATATACTCAAGTACACAACCCCTTTAAAAGTTGTATAATAGATGCTATTATCATTATACAGCTACTATAAAGCCTTTAGGAAGACGAAGTGTTAGTAGGCCTCCCAAAAGGTGGACTGACAATCTGGAGAGGATCGCTGGAAACCGGTGGATGCGAGCAGCGCAAGACAGACCGTCGCGGACATCCTTAGGGAAGGCCTATGCCCAGCAGTGGGCATCTTCCGGCTGATATGATGATGATGATGATGATGATGATGATGTTGACTGCCCATAGACATCCGCAACATCGAGGAAATTGCAGATGCGTTGCCAACGCAGAGGGATAGAATACCATTTGTTTCAGTAACTGCACCGGCTGTCTTGCGCTCCACGCCGAAACTGCTGACACTGCTGCTTAGCGGCAGGATTAGCAAGCAACATGGTGGTAGCGATCCAGACGGACCTTGCACAAGGTCCTACTACTCGTAGGTGACGCCAACAGTCAAGTTTGTGCTATGGGCGGTGATGATCACTTACTATCAGGTGACCCACTTGCTTGTTTCCCTTCCTATGTTGCATAAAAAAACCTTATTGCGACAAAGCTCCACGTTGATACATGCATGCATTTCTTTGACTGTACTTTAGTAAAGTAATGAAAATTCCTAGTCGATATCAGAACAAATTGTCGAAATGAATGCAGCGCCGTGCAAATAGTTCGCATTCGAAATCTACCGGGCGATTTGCAGATTTCGTGAACGGCACCGGCGTAGTGTAGCAGCATTCTTTCAGCCGATGCCGTACTGCGGAATAGCTCGCAACATCTACAGCACTGTACCAAAAAACGCTGTAATTTTTACCCAACTACAAAGCCAAAAGGAAGGGTTATGTTTTTAGCAGCCTATGTATGTATGTTTAAACAGTTTAGTCTTATAAATAGGTGGCGTTACCTTGCAAAGATTCTCAAATAAATTGGAACAAATAACTGTGCTGACAACATCAACTATTGAAAAAAAAAAGATAAATATTAATCAAACAATTTTGTAAAATATTGTTATCATTATTCCATCACTATCGCCATCTTGCTCGCTGTGTTGCTTTCACTGTGTGTATTTTATTTATGTTGTTTTACTTGTGTGAAGCAATAAAGAGTATTTGTTGTTGTTGATTAGTTTAGTTTATTTATTCAATATTAAGTTACATTATAAATTGTATTGCGTGTCAATTTACACGAATTTATACTAAAATCGTCAAATTGTTTTATTTGTAAAAATTAAAACCTACTAAAAAAAAATATTGCTTAGCCTTGAAGCTAACCAAAAAAAACATTTCGTGTCACATTTTCTACCAAGTTTCCGAGCGTTTCTTTCGTCTAAAGTGACTTCGCTGTAATTTATTACATCTACAAGTTCGATCACAACCTATACGGGTAAGCAAAAAGGTTGGAGCATGGACGTTGACGAACGCAAAATGAAAGCCTTCCCGACAGTCTGTCTGTCTGTTCTAGATTCAGAGTAGTGCCAGAGACAGAAAGTTACCTTTTCACATGTAAAATTGTTTAGTGAAACTGTTTCTGCTGATGGTGATGACTTAAAAAAGATTCGAATGAAAATCATATTTTAACTTTCGACTATAAAACGAGTGAAATTGTATAAATCATATAATATAGGAAAGTGATTAACAAATGTTGAACAAGCTTGGATAAAGACTAGGTATTAAAAAAAAGTTGAAAAAAACAGTGAGTTTGGTTTATAGTACCTATGTTAACGGTATTAGGAGCCTAAAATGTCAAAAATATTCTGACAATTACGGAAAAAATATCAAATATTGAACTATGATTTCATTTAACATAATAAAAAAATACTTGTATACTCTCTTATTCATAAACGTTGCGTAAACCTGTGTTAGTTAATAAGTGTTATAATCTACCGTACCTACCAGACCTACCGGACATTCTCCCGATGTGTCTAATGTTAATCAAAGTTGTAATTGGCGAAATCCATTTCGACCCAGAGATGGGAACCCATTAATTAAAAAAAAAAGTGTTATGATTTTGTCTGTCATTGTGAGTCAACATATTGTTACGTTATTAAAAGAGATTAGTAAAGTTTTACTGACAAGGGATTAGTCCTTAAATTAACCCTAATTATGTAAACAAAACAGGTTAGAATACTGCATTTCCTCTCCATCAACAAACAAACAAATCTCCAAAATGTAAACCCTTAATAGGGGTACGATAAAATTATTGTTGCATCCCAAGGGACCAAAATCGTACTAACCCTGCCCCCATGTAAAGAGCGTACATTGTTTATCTAACCATCACGCCTCGGGGGGCACCTATCTTTTGTTTTCCAATTACCGCGGCCGGTTAATTACGAGTACACAATCTTGATTTGTGCTACTCTGTGGCACAGAATATAAAGAGAGGTTACTTCATAGTAGTACGGTCAACAACAAAGAGATCTGTACAGTATTGCTCCTTATTGCAATGGAATAAGGTAATAAAGTGTAAACATATCTTTGTCGTCGACTGTACGGACTACCAATTCGATTCATAAGCCACTGTGGAATTTTTTCACAATAAATATCATAATGACTTCTAAATAATGTCATAATATTACAGCGATAACGTATTGCGACAACGTTCTACAGTGGCCTATGAATTTCATTGGTTGAATGTATATAGAATTCGTAGTAGCATGAATGGGCCGGCTCAAGCGGGTAGTACTGTCAATGGAATCATCATTCACCATCGGACCGTATCAAATTGACATAAAAGGCAAGTCTTTTTAGCAACATATGAAGGCAAATGAGCAAGTGGGTCACCTGATGGTAAGTGATCACCACCGCCCATAAACACTCGCGAAGCTAAAGATATTACAGATGCGTTGCCAACCCAGAGGGCTAAGATGGAATACCTCTTGTGCCAGCAATTTCACCAGCTGTCTTGCTCTCCACCCCGGAACAACAGTGCAAGCACTGCTGCTTAGCGGCAGGATTAGCGCGCATGAAGTAAAATAGTAAGAGATTTTTAACTTTAATCAAATATAAACTAATTGAAGAAAAATTCTTCAATTAGTTTATTTTTGATTTAAGTAATGCCTAATACAATATTAAAACGGTACCTATTTAATAATAGATAGAGCCTCTCGAGAATAGAAGAAAGGTTTTAAAATAATTGAAGTCTAGTCCCATTTAGTCTCGACCTTTGTCTGAGTGGGTATTTCTTTTAAAAATTATTAAAAGATTCTTTATTTTTGTAAAAAAAATTAAAGATACAGTAAGACTATCGCGGGTGGTAGGACAGTGTGTAAGGTCCGTGCGGATCGCTACCACCATCTTGCTCGCTAATCCTGCTGCTAAGCAGCAGTGTTTGCACTGTTTTTTTCCGGCGTGGAGAGCAAGACAGCCGGTACAATTAGTGTCACAAGAGGTATTCTATCTTAGCCCTCTGGGTTGGCAACGCATCTGCGATCCCTTTGGTGTTGCGGGTGTTATGGGAGGTGGTTACTTACCATCAGGTGACCCACTATCTCGTTTTCCTTCCTATTTAAAAAAGACTTATCAAATAGTACCTTGCTACTACATTTCGTACGGTAAGTATGAGATGAGGAGGCTCGTCTTATCTTATCTTATCTTGCGGTTATTGGTTCCGACGTTCCCTAAGGCAGCGGTGTTAACTTCCCATCAATTGACTCGCTTCCTTGTTTGCCTTTTTTTCCATTAAAACCATACGGAACCTTGAAGTAATAAGTCCAGTGCTAACTTTAACACTTTCCTTAAAATTCTCACGTAAATCGCAATCCTCACTATACAGGGTGATGTGGGAGACGTGATCATTTTTTCGGACTCCCAAAATGATAGCAAATTTCATGCAATAAGCTTTTACTTAAAATGGTTAAAAAAAACCGTTTTCATTTGTGAATAAAATAGATTTTACTAAAATAACGGTCACACTAAAATTACGACTTGTTCTGAACAAAATCTTTTTGATAACTGTTAGATAGAGGCTTCCATTATGAAATTTCCATGGAGAAATTAAATTGTAACATTGTGTCAAAGTCAACATTTATACATTGGTAATAATGTAGGATGACCGTAATAGGTATTATTAAGCATAAAAAATTTCACTAATTAAAGAGTAACAAGAAAAAACGTAAGAATTATTCTTTAGAAGGCGGTGGTGAATAATAATAATAATTAAATAAATAAATTCATTTATTCAAGTAACAGGACTCATTTAGTTAGTAAAAAAAACAATTGTATCTTAAACTATGTTAGTAAAATAAGTAATATTATTTAGCCATCCCACTGGAGACATCCGTAAAGGCATCCTTTAACTTACTGAGCCTTTGTACTAATTTATTTTACTCATAAAAATTTGTGTAGCTTGTTTTACGTACAATAAAATGTTTAGATACTTACTTACTTACTTACTGAGTGGTTTAGAATTGGTCTTGATCATAACTTCTGGATCACCCTGTAGTTGTCGGTGTTGTATTGATTCTGACATAGGCTCGTAAGCCGAAGATCTATTTAATTATGTATGAGTATTGTGTGAAACAGGATGGGAATTTGTACATAAATGTTAATGATTTCTGTATGACATAGTGGTAGAATCACACTGTACAGTCAGGCTAAAATATATTGGAGCAAGTAAAGTGCTCAAAATATCGGAACTCAACTCTATTGTTCAGTACGCAAGGGTGTATTTAGATGTATTTTACCACAAGAGCTTCAATATATTTAAAGCTGATCGTACCCAGTTCCAAAGTTTAAGCCGCTTCCAACCGGTCACTTTGGAAATCCATGGAGGAGGCCTATGTTCAACAGTGGAATTCTTGTGGCTGAGAAGATGATGATGATGATGATGTACCCGGTTGCTGGTTGCAATATTAATGGACTTAGAAATGTAATAAATTACAGGTACATTTTTTTCTCCTATATTAATACCGTTTATCCAGGTGATTCTTTGTCAGAGTGCATGCGGTCAATTTCCAAAATATTTTCATTTTCTTTCTGTCTATCTACTCAGTGGTTTAATCTCTAATTAAGAATGAACTACAATTCAACTACAGTTTATAATATATTTAACTAGGTACCTTAAAACACAAATTGGTGATCTACAATCTCGCTTTTGAACTAAAACGCGATTGCTTAATTCTCACTGAAACTATTTCACTTTTGAACTAAAACGCGATTTGTTTAATTTTCACTGAAACTATTTCGCTTTTGAACTAAAACGCGACTTGTTCAAGTCTCACTGAAACTATCTCGCTTTTGAATTAAAACACGATTAGTTCAAATCTTACTACATCTATCTCGCTTTTGAAAATTCTCACTAACCTACGTATTTGTTCTAGGCAAAATGCGATTAAAGGACATTAAGCGTTATATATACAGAGACCAAAGGATCAAAACCTTAAAATCTTGGTCTGTTTACACTGTCTGTCTGTTTTTATAATTGTAATTTTAATATTAAATTTTTAAACATAAATGTTCTTTGATTTCTATTTTGCTTGTTGTGCATATTTACTGCTTAAGATAATATTCTAACTCAATGTTATCACTTTTTGTGGGTGGTAGGACCTTGTGCAAGGTCCGTCCGGATCGCTACCACCATCTTGCTCGCTAATCCTGCCGCTAAGCAGCAGTGCGTGCACTGTTGTGTTCCGGCGTGGAGAGCAAGACAGCCGGTGTAATTACTGGCACAAGAGGTATTCCATCTTAGCCCTCTGGGTTGGCAACACATATGCGATCTCTTTGGTGTTGCGGATGTCTATAGGCGGTGGTGATCACTTACCATCAGGTGACCCACTTGCTTGTTTGCCTTCCTATTTCATAAAAAAAGCACTTGTATTTATTGTACCCACTTTGAATGTTATGTTATCCGTTAATGTGCCTTAATAAATAATACGAAATAAAATAAAAAATAAAAATCTAAAATACAAGTTACCGTTTTAGATTTAAGAGGAAACACAAGGGCCGTTTTTCCATACAAACGTCGTCCCCTGTTTCCTCTCTGGATAATGCCAGTAGAGCAATATTTTTTTTCCAAAAAATCGATGGCCACTATTATGCATGTCTCTATGTTTTCCTTTTTTCAATTAATTAATTATTAAAAGAGATATGAAAATTCAAAAACTTAAAAAATTGGCCAGATTTTCGGCTGCGTTCATACATTCAGAAAACAAATTTTACTAGATTATTTAAAAAAGGAAAAAAATAGGAACACTGCCAAAGCCTTTCTTTAATTTTTAATGAAAAACGTAGTTAAATCGGTTAAGTTTTGGAGAAGGAATCAGGGGTTTACGAATCGTTGATTTTGTGTACTTTAAATAGGTATTTTCAGTCCAAGCTGCAGCTGTCTCTATTGCGCTCTGCGGGGGGAGGCTTGATAGATGGAGGCAGCAATAGATTTTACAAATACCTATTTTTCAATTATCTAGACCTTGAGGTTTCCTCTTAAGTCCTTTTATGACAAGCACTAAATTCTTAGTTTAGGAGAATAAATTTCTCCCCGATGTGTACCTAAAGGTGGATGTCGGATGAGTTTTGAATTTTTAAAGCAGCGGCGCATGCCCTGACTGGGATGCTGAGCGCAAACGGCCATGGATCGTGGCAGTATTCAGATATAATGTAGTTGGCCGTTGGTTTCTTAAATATGTAGCTGTGAGGGTGAGTTTAAAGGTGACCGTCCCACCTGCGTTTTTTTTTATATATGAAATAGGAAGGCAAACAAGCAAGTGGGTCACCTGATGGCAAGTGATTACCACCGCCTATAAGACACCTGTAACAACAAAGAGAGTGCAAAAGGCAGATGCGTTGCCAACCCAGAGGGCTAAAATGGAATACCTCTTGTGCCAGTAATTACACCGTCTGTCTTGCTCTCTACGCCGGAACACAACACTGCAAGCACTGCTACTTAGCGGCAGGATTAGCGAGCAAGATGGTGGTAGCGATCCGGACGGACTTTGCACAAGGTCCTACCACCCGCAATATATAAATCTAATCTAAATAAATCTTAGTTTTTTCAGTAATTGTATGAATGGTATTATCATTTGTCTCTAGAACATCAGAGCTTTGCATTCGCGAGATGCAGTCTATTAATATGCGGTCCTCAGAATCCGAGATTTACATGAAAATGAGGTTCGAGGCTCTCGTGAGCAGTTTATTCAAATTCATCCTTAGCTTTAATAAAACAATCTAAATATTTAATTCTTCATACAATTAGTTTTAAGGTTGTCTGGAAGAAATCGCTGCTTAGCGATAAGACCGCCTGTTGAATTCCATGTGAAATTTCCCTGCATGTGTTCCTTTATTTTTGTTTGTGTGAATCAATAAAGAGTATTTGTTGTTGTTGTTGTTGTTATTTCAAAAATGTGGGAGCAGCTGCTTTACCTGTGAACACTCTTTAAATCATCATCATCATCATCATCATTTCAGCCGAAAGACGTCTACTGCTGGACATAGGCCTCTGCCAAGGATCGCCACAACGACCGGTTTTGTGCTGCTTGCATCCAGCGGGTTCCCGCAACGATCACCAGGTCATCGGTCCACCTTGTGGCGGGTCTGCCCACGCTGCGTCTTCCGGTACGCGGTCGCCACTCGAGAACTCTATGGACCCATTGGCCATCCGTTCTGCGAGAAATGTGCCCCGCCCACTGCCAATTAAGTCTAGCAATTCTTAAGGCTATGTCGGTGGCTCTGGTTCTTCTGCGGATCTCTTCATTTCTGATTCGATCTCGCAGAGAAACTCCGAGCATAGCCTTCTCCATTGCCCTTTGAGTGACCTTGTGACTCTTTAAATGTCAGAGCTATGTTCTCTCATCGTCCGAACAATCCCCATGATTCTCCAATCCCTGCCTTCAGAAGGTCAAAGAGAATTTGACGAGAAAATCCTGTCACAGAGTATGTAACACACTCCGGTCCAAATGATACGTACTCGTATTCTGGAAAATGAAGAGAAATTAGCTAAAAGCTTTTTGTAATTGTTTAATACTTCAAATATATATAACAGTAGGTAATTAAAAAAAATAATATATACGAGATATAAATAGTAGTCATTTTGCTATTAATTTTTCAGCTATAATGTGTAATGTTTATAGATCACTGTCTCTTCGAAAACTGTTAGGATGATGATGATAATGACATAATGATGCCACTATCATAGCACCATCAGTATGCACTACTCTTCAAAAAACTTCATGCTGGATTTGAATGCAACTTTTCAAATACAACGAAATGATTCATAGAGATGACTGCAATTAGTTTTGGTTGAGAAAAATAACTACTCGTATTAAACCTAGTTTTAATTTTTTATGCAAAACTTCAAACAGCAGTATTTTTCTGATTATTTTTTCAGCTAAAACGGTTTTATTTCAATATGGCACGGCACTTTAAAATTTAAAAGTTGCTTAACTTGTTTGGTAACGCAAGTTTCAAGTCCGAACAGACCTTAAAAAGTTTAAGTTTAATTTTAAGTTTAGTGATAAATAAAAACACATTAAACTCTTTTACCTAAACAGAGACACAACATTTCATATGAGCACAAACCTAATTTCTCTATACACAAGCTTCCTGATCTAAGCACATTTTACATTTCTTTCCCAAAGCCCTCCCAATAGCGGTGAGGGAATGTATTGTAAAAATATTTCTGTAACCCCGGCATTCCACCTATTACGAGCCTATTAGACAGGCTTGTATTAATTAACGTACATGTCGTGTCAGATTTAACAAGTACCAACACACGACTGTAGTTGTAGACCGAACATTTCTCAGAATTTCATATAACAAAACACGTTAGAGAGTAGACGGTACATTTCCATTGTAGCTCCAAATAAAGCAATTCAGTGATTATTTAGGCATTTCACACGCTTCCTTCGTATTCACGAACTTTGGTTTGAGCCGATTTATTATTGCTTTTGTAAGGTACGTCAAACATATCGAATCACTACATCGATGAAGCAGTAATCGCCGTAGCGAGAGTTGCCCTCCGAGGGTCATCTTATTAATTATTTATTTATATAATATTACATTGTTTCGAGTCTTTATTCTCACCCCATGTACCTTAACAGACGATAAAAATGAGTCATATTATTCAAATGAACAAGTTTATTCTGCCCTAGAGTTCTACTAAGTCCTTAGTATAGCCAGGAAGGGAAAGCGAAAGAAGCGGCTGATTACACCGACCTAACCATGAAGTAGTAACATCGCTAATTTAATAGTAACTACTGTTTGTAAAGCCATTTGCTTCAAGCGCCACAATCCCCAGCGTCGCTTTTTGTTTGTCCACAAAAACGTAAGCCTGACAGCTAATGTCACTTGCGACAACTCGGACATGTGAATAGGGTTGTCGTTTCTTGGCTGTCAAAATCCGGGAGAAAAAAACCGATTTTCTAACCTTTTTAATTTAAATTTTTCCGACATTTTTTTCATAAAACACGAAGGCAAACAAGCAGGTTAGTCGCCTGACGGTAAGTGATCATCACCGCTCTCAGACACGAGAGACACTGGTGTGTGGCGTTGCCAATGCGGAGGGCTAAGATAGAATACCTCTTGTGCCAGTAATTTAACCGGCTGTCTTGCTCTACATTCTGAAACACAACAGTGCAAGCACTGCTGCTTAGCGACTGGATTAGCAAGTATAATGGCAGCAATCGGGACGGAGTTGGTACAAGGTCTTCTACCCGCTTAATTTATATTCTGAGTAAAAGTTGTCTCTTTTCACAAACCAATCTAATTGAGTTAGTTTCTTGTCTAATTGTCTCGAAACGACGTCAAATATTTGCCATAATTTGTCATTATTTGTGGCAATTGTGATAGAGAAAATTGACTTTCGAGTACATTCCGCAACCCTCTTACCACACCGCGTGCTTTCGCATGATTGCTGCCACTATTGAACTTGAAATTCCGGGAGAGTTTTGCTTATCTCAAATTTTTTCCGGAAACCGGAAAACTTCAGTTTTTGAGTATCAATTCCGGGAGAGGTGGGAACCCTATGTAAACGAAGTGGACATGGTGTTGTTCGTGATAAGGGTCACGGTACCGCAAATAATAAGCTTCTAATTCATCTTTGTTTAACTACGCACAATTGTAAGTGTCATGTTAGATCAGACAAGAAATGAACACAAGTGTTATAAGCGAAGCTGTTGTTGTGAATTTTTGTTAAGTCTTAAGTACTAACTTACAAACATTTGCTCCTTGCGGGATAACATAACTGAACTAAATGATACAAAATACAAAATTTAAATCTATTGTCAAGAAGACATTAATTTCTCGGGCGTATTATAAAATCAATGATTATATCTTGGACAAGGATGTTTGGAAATGATCCCGATCTGTATTGGCGATCCCTGGCTCCAAAGATTGTACACCTGCTGTGTTAAATTGTTAAATTGTAAAAAATTTTAATATTTGAGATGTAAAATAACATTGTAATTTTGATTTATTTAAAAAATTACACCTCGTTGAGTTTCTTGCCGGTATCTTCTCATCAGAGGTTTTTCCGAACCGGTGGTAAATTTTTTGACATTCATAAGTGCTACCTGTAAGCCTAATCTGAATAAAATATTTTGACTTTGACTTTGACTTTGATTCAACCCCGCAGACTCTAACTTCGTATTAAAGGTCTTCTTCGTAAACAGTGCCTGTAAGCTTCTGTAATGTCTTTCCTTCAATTACTTCTTCGTTTTTGCTGTAGGTATCTTTCATCTTTTGGCTGCTCTTGAGAATGCATATGTGCGCTGTATATTTAGATATTTTATGTATATATATTGTTATGTTTGTAAATATATCTATGTTTATTTTGATCATGATTAATTCTCTTTTAATTTGCGCTGCTTGTTGTAGTTTGGCTACTTTGCACCATGTCTCTTTCCAAAGATGGCCTGAATAAGATACCTGTTTAGCGATAAGGCCACCGTTTAATCTCTTGTAAAATTTCCCTATGTGTATTTTGAATTCTTTATTTACTTGTGTGAATCAATAAAGATTATTTGTTGTTGTTCTAAAGGTCATTAAACCCCAGACTATCCAGTCGTACTCATCTCAAAATATACTTCAGACAATCCAGTTAGTTAATTTTAACAACGTAACTAGTTAGTCGCGGAGTCAATCATTTTATTTTTAGGGTTTATTTTATAGGCTAAATTTTTATGTAACCTGTGTATGTCATGTACTATTGCGAAAATTATTTATATTGCACTGTAATCTGTTTTGAAAAGAGAAGAAAAAAATAATAAACTGCTGAGTTTCTTGCGGCGTTTCTTCTCAGTAGTATCTTCCATTTTCCGAAGCGCTAGTAGATTCAGACATGTAAAAGAGAGGCCTACTTGCAAAATAAATTTTTCATTTTCATTTTCATTTTCATTAGGTATTTATTTATTATACAATATTCTACTAACTTTATTTCCACTGCAGTTTCAACCCGAATTTGTGAAAGGTTTCAAATGCCATTTTTTTGAAAGCAACCCGTTTTTTTCACGCCATATGCAACGACGAATTGAGTATAGTAAATGTCCTTACTATGAGTTGAGTGACAGTACTCGCTAGCGACGTTGTTAACGATTTGTATGGCTAATTGTCCAGCGCCTCTAGCGGTCACTTATAGAACTAAAGATTGCTAGTATGAGTCCAACCAACGTGGATTACCTATTGAAATCTAAGCGCTAGCGACTAACGTCTTGTAGCTGTTGCTGTAAAACATCAGTGTTATGAGTCACGAATTTGACCAATGTCATGGTAAGGTACTCGATATTGACTGTAGTAATCTATACTTTGGTATTTTTAGCATGAAAAAGAACTTGGCAGAACAACACGTAAGACGTTTTATCGTGCACGATTTATTTGTAACTGATTCTTTGAATCGAGCTGTTTCTCGTGCTGTCCAGAGCTAAGGATTTTGAGATTTTTTAATTTGTCGATGGCCAATTTAAGTATTTGAATTGCCGCAATGTTTGTTGAATAAGGTTTGTGATCACTGCTTTTTTGTTTATCGAGTTTCTCATGCTACAAAAACGAAACATTAATATGAGTTCTTGATGGCTACTCATGGTAGCGGTATTTGCATAGAGAAATTGAATGTAGATTTGATTCCAATCGCGAAGCAAATATTGTACATACAGCATTTTGTTTTATTTTAACAAATCAAGTTTCTATTTAAATACACAATAAAATAACAATATGCATTAAAATAACCTAATTCTTATTTAAGAGCGGCATGGTTACATCAGCGACAAAACTCTTTGAATAGGAGTAAAGAAATCTTTTTTTTACTAATTTGCGTACTCACTATATTTTATGCGATCAATAAAACAAACAGTCAACAAACATTATTTAATCCAGATTTACCCCCTTATTCATAAAAGTTAACAATCCTTTTAAGCTAACAAATATTTTGTCCCTTTCATTTCAGGGCAAACGTCACAATAACAGATAAAGATTATAAAACATGTTAATTAACAAACGCTAACGAAGCGTTTATGAATAAGGGGGTGGGGGTTTGTAACTTAACAACCCTTTACCAAATGCTTTACAAAATCGTTTATGAATAACCTTTTTGCGTCATTAGCCTTCGAAGCATTCGTGAACCGTGCGAAAGTCTTTATGAATAAGACGGCAAGTCTTTAATTTTTGCAATAGGTACGTCCTAATTTTTTTTTATTAAGTAACCGTTTTGTAGCGAAATATCTTAACATTTCTACATTAAGATTTCGTTGCCAACTTTCGAATAACTCTTTGGAGTGACTTATTTTCAAAGCTCTTCGTACATTTTTATGGGTTTCCAATATCAAATACGACAGTAATAAAACGCACAATCTGCTCAATTATGAAGAAAGCGGTCAAAAGGCCATAAAACCAGGAGTTAGGTCGACTGTGAACCGGTTAAAATTCAACTGTAAAATCTTCTGAAAACTTGTATTAAAATCTCTCTTTTCGCTTTTTCCCGTTTCTTAATTTGGGGTACGCTTTGACCGTGATCCCAGATTTAGCAGGTCAGGTTATTACTTTGGAGCGACTGCCTTCTGACCTCCGTAATTTGTTATAAGGAAACCAGACCGATAGGATCATGGTGTAATCATTTACAAGAGTGGCAGGTTGCCTCAACATGTTTTTCTTCACCGTAACAACGTTGGTTTTTTACTCGATTATTTAGTTAATGTGTAAGGAAATCTAAACACGTACTACCGTAGAACCTAGTCGAAGAGACATACGCAAGACATTTGAATGACAACGTGGCGTTTAACGCGTCGCGTCATTGCGACAGGGTTCTAAGGTGGTACGTGAATATAATTCCTCTACTGTACATAAGTTAGAAAACTAATTGGTACATGGCCACCGTTGGGGATTGACCTCGGTACTTCACGATCACGAGTTCACCCTCTATATCCACTAGACACTTAATATGACAATAACAACAACCAGAAATCGCTTCGCTCAGGTACATCGGCAGGGGGGTTCCACTCCGCACTGTAGATACGCGATGTACGCTCGACCGCCTTGCCTATGCCATAGGCAAATCGCAGTAGGTTGTCGCCTCGCCGCGCGCCCGTTCGCTCGCTCCTTGTGTCAATGTAGTTGAAAACGAATGCTGCGCAACCCTAACGTGTCGCCGGGAGTAGCAGGGGGAAGGCGGCCGCGGGTGGCGCGTTCCTTTTGACTGGCGTGGCGCCGCCTGGCTAATGTGTATGAAGTAATACGAACTTATGGCGCGTGTTAACAAGGTTGGAATTCGTTTAATTGAGGTCGTAAAAGAGAAGTTTCTGTACGTTTAGTACTTTTATTTATTCTGTGACATCGGGATGTAATGTAAATAAAAAGCTTCCGTTAAAAATTCTCTAAATGACAATGAAAACTGTATTAGAATCCGTTGCGTGGTTAAGGAGGTAAAGGTGGCCGAAGATACACTATAACAAATTGGAACAGACAGGAGAAATAGCGAATTTTCAGCAAGACAGCCGGTGTAATTACTGGCACAAGAGGTATTACATCTTAGCCCTCTGGGTTGGCAACACATCTGCAATCACTTTAGTGTTGCGAGTGTCTATAGGCGGTGGTGATCACTTACCATCAGGTGACTCACTTGCTTGTTTGCCTTCCTATTTCATAAAAAAAAAGTTTAAACTAAAAGTTTTGAAATTTTGTTTTTAATAATAAAGATTGTGCCGAATTGCATCCATTTTCTCAGGTTGCTAAACAACAAGCGAATGGCGTGCATGCACACCTACCTAATACATACCTAAGCTAGCATTCGGAACACTTTTTCGTTGTTCTCGTATGGTTATGTAAGCTTTTGTAATATATTTCCGAACGCATCCATAGCTGTCACTTTGACAGCGCGGTAACAGAGGCAGATAGTCGGCATTAAAGCAAGTAATCCATAATAAAAAAATAAATAAAAAAATAGTATTTTATGCAACTGCTATAT
This sequence comes from Ditula angustiorana, assembly GCA_963691745.1. Lineage (NCBI taxonomy): Eukaryota > Metazoa > Arthropoda > Insecta > Lepidoptera > Tortricidae > Ditula > Ditula angustiorana. Next base: position 958,004 of record OY829480.1, on the reverse strand, counting down.
AATGAGAGGCCTTAAAATACGAGTGTGGTTTTATGAAACGAGCGTCAGCGAGTTTCATAATAGGATCACACGAGTGTTTTAAGGCCTAATTATATACAGTTGCATACATTACTTTATCTACACACATATCATAACTGCAAAAAACCGTAACAGCAAAAAACCAACAAACAGTCATGGCGGCCATTCGATCTATCCGCCAAGACGAACGTTTTTTTTTAAACCATAGACAAACGAATGAAGTCCCTATTGTCATGTCACTCGAGATCAAATGTCGTGCGTTTAAATTAAGAAAACATACTGAGTTGACGTTTCGTATCGATAACTGTTTTAATATCTGTGGATACTAGAATAGAGACCAACTTGAATTTTGACAGCTGTTCCAAATTTAAATTCATAACGTCACGAGCAGTTACGAGATATCGGTAATGTGATGACCAATAAAGAACAGATTTACCAACTACCACAGACAAGAAAATTGTTATAATAACATTGGTTGTAATAATGCTGGTCATTTCCTAGGGTTTTCGAACGCGTTATTTAGCCTTTATGATATGTGTGTAGATAAAAGCATGTAATATGATTGTGTGCTGATTATGTAATTGGCGTATGAATAACAGTAATACATGTGTAAAGTGAAACATCTAAGTGTTTTAATTAATAGAGCTCCTTCAGTTATAATCTGTCTAAAGAATTCAGTCTTAATATTACAGTGATTACTCAATGCGACAAGGTACTCAGTGGCCTAGAATTCAGTTTGAAAACCAAACCCGTGTACGCCGGTGCGCCTAGATAACCGAGAAAGTTACGACATCCCCGATGACGAGTTGGAGCTGCCCAAACAACTGATAATTCCCGTTTACAAGAGGCTTACAAGGGGAAGGAGTATTTCGGAAGTTATTAAGGCAAATTAATACTAAGAAGTAGCTGTTCACTCCTGACACATAATAGACATTGGTGTTGTGTAATTTTTTTTTTATATTTTTTTTATTTATATTTATTCTTAAGTGTTTAGCTACTTTTGAGGGTGACAGCGGCGTACTTTTCAATTCAACGTAACGTCAAATGCGAACTTTAGAACGCAGTCGTAAGTGCGATCTATATAACTTCAGGCCGTGGCTAAGCCACAGAATAAATAATAGTACTAACGTACAGAATCTTCTCTTATACGACCGTGATTAAGCGAATTTCAACTGTATTGACACGCGCATAAAGTTCGTATTACTTCATACACATTCGGCAGGCGGCTCGCGTCAAACGGAACGCGCCGCCCGCGCCCATCTAGACCCCTCACAATTCCCGCCATACGTTAGGGTTGCGCTGCATTCATTTTCAATTAGGTACACTGATACAGCGAGAGCAGCTACATGTAGCAACGACTAAAAAACGAGAAAGTTCTATGAGCGAAACGCCTGCATCGAAAATGCTTTGTATAAAACTTGTTTATTGCCACATGAAACTCTTTTCATATCTAACCTAAGGAAACCGAATAAATCTATGAGGGTACATGTAAACTTATAAAAAGGTCCATTCGCAGATACCATTATATTGTGACAACACCGGGCCCTCAACAAAGGAGGACGATTCGCAGTAAACCTAGCGATTTACTTCCCAAAATGTAATAAATTTTATTTATGCCACCCCTAAGGAGATAAAAGTAATTCTGAAATATGTTTTTAAATATATTTGAAATAAATGCAACGAATGATCTGATCGTGCGCATAATCTCACGAGGAATGATAGGTTTTACATTTTTGATGGGTTCGCAAGACTTACTATTGTACAGTTATGCTGGATTTAGACATACCTAGTTGCTGGCACCAGTCTCATTGGCGTGCCCGTTCTGGCACGGTACTTGCTATACCATTCTATCATGTTAGTCGAGCTCTCGCCACCGGCGCTGGCACGAAATCAAACCAATGTTAATTTTTAAATAAATGTAAGATAAACGAGTTAGCGTGTCACCTTATGGTAAGTGATCACCACCGCCCATACACCCACAACACCAAGGAAACTGCAGATGCGTTGCCAATCCAAACAGGTAAGATGGGATACCTCTTATGCCAGTAATTTCAACGGCTATTTTACTCTCCACGCCGGAACAAAACAAGACAAGCACTGCTGCTTTGCGGCTAGATTAGCGAGCAACATAGTGGTAGTGATCCGGACGGACTCTATACATGGTCCTATTACCAGCAAAAATATTTCTTGTCAGTAGCACGCGGTGGCAGGCGTCGCCAGTAACTGGATATGTCTAAATCCGTCTTTATGGCCGGTTTACCAGACATAACATTTCGACAGATTTTCAATAAGACAACTAAGAATGTAATGTTCAATACGAAACTTCCTTAAAAACTCTAAATGACAGTGAAAACTGCATCAAAATCCATTGCGTAGTTTGAACGTAGTAAGCGGCCGAAGATAGACGAGGACTGACAGAAACTGGTAGCGAGTTTATTTTATACTACCCAAAGAAAATAAAGAAGATGATTTCCGACTAGGCCCGCCAGAAAAATACACATATTACGCCATGCCTTGGCCAATTGCAGCCAGCCAGCCGAGCCAGCCAATGCCGAGCCAAGCCTTGCCAGCCTACCTTCCGACTGATCCTACCCGGCGGGTGCTGTTGGTGGGGACGAGAGCATATAATGCCAGCGGAGCTCATTCTAAGCTGATTTTTGCTACCGATCACCTAATTAAGAGGAGCCTATGCCGAATTGTCATTCTTTAAAAAGTTTCAAATTAAAAACCAGTGCAATTATTATTTCGTTATTTATTTCATACCACTCGTTACACACGGCAAATCAACCACCCACTGCAATGAAGGGCTTCTTAAAGTTCTATAAAGCTGATATCAGAGTTGTGTAGCAGACAAAATAAGTATTAGCTTCCAATTCACTCTCGAGTCTCAAATGCAAAAGTAACCCGAGTCAGGCTCTTACGGCGCTAACTTGGCAGATAGGTCATGAGGTGGTTGGAAAAATACTTACAAAAGCAAATATTGTACTTATATTAGTTCAATATGTTTTGTAAAAAGACGCATTGGTAACCACAACTAAATATAAGTCCATGTTAATCTTCGTCGACTAAGTACAAAAAAATAATCTCATAAACTTTCCGAAATAAATCACTATGTATAAAAACCTAGGACCGTGGTTTGTTAAGCCAGCTCAAACGTTCCAGGAACACTCGTGGCATTGCAACGCTGGACAGCCGGGGATAAATGAAAATGAAAATTTTATTTAGCAAGTATGTAGGTCCCATCATGACATTCGGTAAGTACTTTTAACGTACTGCCTTGGTCACTCCGGCTTTCGTATTTGTAAAGACATTCCGTACAGTTCCAAAAAGCCGATATTTTGTTAGTACGGTAAATATAAATTGATGTAGAGTTAAATTGCTGAGTACTTATATTATCAGTTTTAATTGCTTATTAATATTTATACCAAAACAGCTGTGTCGTGTCAGTCGAATATAAAAATTTTATATTGTTCTCATCATCATAATGTATTGGCGATACAAGTCATGGCGGAATGCCATTTAAACCATAGACCGAAACCACACGCACGCTACGCACGCTTCATACAAAAATAAAGCTGGCGTGAAGCAGTTTGTTTTCGCCTTTTTCTGTGAGGCTCGCAAACCCGCAGCTGCCGCTGGCACTAGAATTTCGGCCTGAAATTAGAGGCCGGGTGCTGAATGCAAACGAGCTAAGCGTACCAATTGCCGTTTGTTTATGCGTACAATGCCTGGTGTAAAATCGATAGCGTTGAAACACGATTCTTTTTTTCCTAACTGATTTTGAGGTTTTTTGCTGCCATCCTTATTTGTATTTTGCTTACCCTCCCCAGATAAGCATTGTTACTTTTTTCTCGCCTATGCATCCTTTACACAACCCTTCCTTTTGGCTTTGCCGTAGTCGGGTAAAAAGGAACATAGAAGCGCTACGCTGAAGAAATGCTTTGGTCGTGTCCCCATTTAACAACTTGACTAACGTTAACTTCCAAAAATTAAAAAGTTGAAGTCAAAAGGTTGTTGCTAACAGAGTTTTCGTTGAAATTAAGAAAGGGAAGAGGAAATTCTAATTTGTGCGAAGTTCACATATTTGTTCTGTAGCGTTGGTGGCCCAGTAGCTGGGGGTGGATTCATGATTCGATCTCCAGGGGTCGCTAAGCACCAATTAGTTTCTCTAACTTGTTATGTGCAGTCAACCATTTTTTTCCCATGTTTCTCATGTCAATTAATGTGTGACCATGATCCTGTCGGTCCGGTTATCCTGACCTCCCAAATCTGGAGTCATGGTCAAATCCTACCCCGGATTAAGAAAAGGAAAAAGCACACCAGGATAAAATTCTATACTAATTTTATTTTGGTATAATCAACCCAAACGAAACCATTGAGTTTGGCACATTGTACTCGGAATCTAGTAAACCTAACCTAACCTTTTTTCAGTGTGAAGAGAAAACCTTGCCCGGACTGTTCAGCCTGAATCAGCTAATCAATACTGATATTCTAAAAGATCGAACATGATATTTGTGGTACCTTGTTCCTTCCAATATTAAAGAGGAATTATAATAAAACAGAAACTCTACAACGTCCTTAAAATAGATTAAAAAAGGCATGGAATAATTATTCCTACTCCCATACATAATTTTAACGAAAAATTTGGGACGCAAACAAAAAATAATTGATGCTTGAATATTATATAAACGCATGCGCCTCACAATTCTCTTTATTAACCTTTATAGGGCTAGCTAGGAGGTATTTTTTTCCTTTTAGTCTGTTTAAAAGACCTGGTATTACTTTCTGCTTTTTAGACTTGTATGTATTAAATTTTGCAATAAATTTTCAATATTATTGAGGAGTAAAGCGGTATATTAACAAACATACTATTATACAATACTAGCGGACGCACGCGACTTCGTTCACGTAAAATTAGTAGCCTATGTCCGTCAGGAATAGTGTAGCTTTCTATCTGTGAAAGAATTTTTGAAATCGGTTCAGTAGTTCCAGAGATTACCCCCTACATACAAACGAACTAACAAAAAAACAAACTAACAAAAAACAAACAAACAAAGTTATTCTCTTTATTATATTAGTGTAGATTGAATCTGTGGCCCCGTACTACGCGGCGGAGCGCGATGTTAGTGTGAAAATCGCCTAAAATGCGAGTAAATAAAACCCGGACACGATTCACGTTTGTCAGCTTTTAGCAAATAAAAAAATCCACACAGTTAATCCACAAAGCCATTTCAAAATTGGTATTGTGTAAATAGAGACAATTTAGAACAATAGGCTGCCCTCAGCGAATCTTTTGAATTGATCGGTTCCATTTCGTCTTGGTTTCGCAAAGGCTCATCATTTTAGCTGGGGGTCCGATTCTCGGTAACATCGACTTCCATATGGATTGCGGAATTCCATAGATACCAAACTTTGACACCTAGAGACTTTGCTTTGTTTAAAGTAGCCATCGTAACCGCCCTCAAAATTAATTTTACTAATAAACTGGAACAAATTACCTTGCTACTCCGCGAAACCAGTGCCGGGCTCGTGCAAAATAGCTGCGTCTGTGCGACACATATATGTTCATGCAAAAACCCACCCTCCTCCGCTTCCACACGAAACAACATATATCACACAGACTCAACTACACACCACCACCAAACACTAAAACTACACGATCGACGCGCGTTTCGCCTCTATACGAGGCATCATCAAGATCGAACAGTACGACCGTCCGCTACTTGAACGAATGGCGTATAAATGGCGAATTTTATTAATTACAAGTTCACAATGGTACTTTAGTTTAAACCCAATAAACTGCTCTATGCATAGCCGGTCTAAAATTGCCGGCGTCCGGCAACTTTCCTGTAATAACGAAGTTCTGGCTGCCACCTGTTTTTGTACGATCCACAGCAACTTGTACCAACTAATATGCCATGAGCGTTCACGTACACTAAATATTGTTATTAAAGCAAGTAATATCCAAAACATCTTCACACAATTATTTTTTGTTTTTTATTTTTGTAATTCTGTGTTTGTAATGATTTGATATCTCATTTAATGATATCTAATTTAATTTTGACGACCTGTATGGCACAGTGGCACATGTGTCTGCCTACTGTGCAAGAGGTCCCGGGTTCAAATCCTGGTATGGGCAAATATTTGTGTGACGAATATGAATGTTTGTACCTGAGTCATGGATGTTATTTGTATTTAAGTATGTATTTATCTATATATGTATGTTTATCCGTTGTCTAGTATCCATAGTACAAGCTTTGCTTAGTTTGGGACTAGGTCAATTGGTGTAAATTGTCCCGAGATATTTATTTATTTATAATGTGCATGAGAAATTTGTTTAGATGACAGCACAAATTTATTGACGATGCAAAAGTGAATTTTTTCTAAATCCTACTTGAATAAATGACTTTTTATCTTTATCGCCTTCAAGTAGAAATATACATAGACTGCTAAAACCATTAACCTTTCTTTTTGGCTTTGCCAAAGCCGTGTAAAAAGAGCGTTCCAAAATACTTTAAATTTTTTGAAATCTTTATTTCAAGAACAAAGCTCTGGTATTTTTGCTGTTTATGCTAAAACAAAGCTCGTATCCCTCTTGAGTTTCAATCTGAGCGCAACCCGAGATGGCGTCATTCAGTTAAACAAATAGTCTAGTTTGCTTTGCCTAGGACAGTGGTTCCCAAACAGTGGGCCACGGACCTCAGGTGGGTTATGAAGGCCTCGGCAGTGGTCCGCAGGAGAATCTAGCAACTTATTTAACGAGTTGCCAATTAGTGCCTTTGCTCTCCTCCACAACCTCTTTATGTGTGTAGTAAATCTTTAAGGAAATTAAATAATACACGGTATGCAATTTACTTGTTTACTGCAGCACTTGCCACGATATAATAATCTTCAAACTCCATCGTTACATTTTTTATACCCTTGCGTAGTGTTGCCATACATAAGATTAAAAAGGAATGTTTGCAGTCTGTTAAAAGAAACCTAAAATATTACAAATAAATTGATTATTTTATATTAAGCTTATTTTCAACTTAATTTTAATACAATGCAAAATAAAAATAATTAAATTGACTGAGTTATTTTACCATTAGCAACACTAACGCGAAATCACATTTAAATAAAAGTTTTAATATTATACAAATTAATCAGAGGTCGTATTCATAACTAACAGTATAAATATTTTTGCTTTATTGATAATTAAGGACAAGCCCAGAAATTGACGGAGAGTTAGAGACGATAATGTGTGTGAAGTTTATAGCAATAACTTAGCCCCAGGATTACTGAACTTGTTAAGAAAATCAACTTAAAAATTACATTGCAGCCAAAAACATATAATCTTTAAAAAAATTGTTTATATATTGGAAAAGCACGGTATAAACCACGACGATTTCATCATAAGTCATGAGTCATACGAGAAGAATCATATAAATTATATTAATCAAAACTTCATACCCATTGGTAAAATTTACAAATTCTTATTTATATTTTAAAGTTTTGATGAAAATTCTTTAACTTTATGGTCCCGGCTAACAACAGAACAATGAAAGTGGCCCTTGATCGAGAAAAGGTTGGGAAGCACTGGCATAGGCCCTAACAAACAACAGAGTGCTCAAGACGGATCAGTTTGTCACTAAACAAAAACAAAACACTTATTGTACTTCAGAAAATAACAATCGTGTATGGCTTCGGAACTAAAAATATTTTCCATAATACAAATAAAAAAAAAACACTCCAATTAAAATTAGAATTAGTAGCAATAAACTTAAAGTGTGTTAGTAAGACATAAATTAAGTTAAATTATAGACAAAAATTACAACTATAAATATTTTTATAATTCTACAAATAAATGGAATCAAAATCAAAATGTCATGTCAAAATTAAAATTTAAAAACTATTAATTTTATTCATAAAGCATTCAAAATTACTTAAAGGATTTAGGCTGTTATATTAATTTTTTGCAGTCATAGTTTTCTTGTAATAGTTGGTGTCTGATTCAACTTAGGACTATGGTTTCGTCGTAGCAAGTACCAAGTTCATGGGAATTGTATAGTCGACCAAGTAATTGCTTGACCACTTTTGAACCTTATCCCTCTGTTATACGGTCGAAAAGTGGTCAAGCAATTTCTTGGTCGACTATACATGCAATAATAAAACATCTACTACAGAAGGCAAATTACTTTTATTCACTCATAAAGATTAAAATGCGAGTGGTAGGACCTTGTACAAGGTCCGTCCGGATCGCTGCCACCATCTTGGTCGCCAATCCTGTCGCTAAGCAGCATTGCTTGCGCTGTAGTGTTCCGGCGTGGAGAGCAAGACAGCCGGTGTAATTACTGGCACAAGAGGTATTTCATCTGAGCCCTCTGGGTTGGCTACGCATCTGCACTGTCTTTGTTGTTTCAGGTGTCTATAGGAGGCGGTGATCACTTACCATCAGGTGACCCACTTGCTTTGCCTTCCTATTTAATAAAAAAATACGGATTTAAGTTATATTAAAGCCGCATGCTCGCATTTTGTAGTTCTTTCAGTCAAGTTTTAAACCGAGTCGCTAAGGGCACAATACTTTGCTACCAACTCTTATTTGCTTGCTGCTTCATTCTTCCAAAAACATTTCTATGTCACACGTATTTCAAAGGCTCGGGAATATTTCAAGCAAACACTCGCTTCGAGAACATTCGAGTACATTCGAGCATGTTCGGGTATTGAGACACGACGCAATAATCACGCTTTGTGCTCCGGCCCATTGTGTCGAGGGTCATTCAGAAACAGATATTAAAATAATTCAAAGAAAACAGGGCCATGAAGGTTTCTTTATATTTAGATTGTCGTTCACAATCACGGTAAGTAAGAATAGGGAAGTATTGAAAGTTTGAGAGGGTGGATCTCTTTTTATATATGTAAGTTTAGTCTTTATGGACGATCTTAAGGCTGCTTTTCCACCAGAGATGTGGTATGCAGCTATGCTGCGAAGATGTGAAAGCTACGCTACGAAACTGTGTGAGCATTTCCACCAATAATAAGCTTTGTAGCTGTGCGAGGAAGATGCGCAGCTCGAGCTATGCGATGTATCGACAGGGTCGCGCGGAGCGGCAGCGCGGTAAGGGGGGACTCGCGATCATCCATAGCACGCATCCATAGCACACATCCGTAGCACGCATCTATAGCACGCATCTTTCCATATAAAAGATGCATCCATAGCAACGTAGCGTAGCATATCTCTGGTGTAAAGGCAGCCAAAATGCTAAAAGGTGAAATATGAAATTACTACATGCTACCTTACACATTGTTGAATTAGACTACTTTATACAAAGATGAAATTAATAGAAAAATACTTAGAATAACCCTTTATATTAAACAATACTAACGACATACCAATTTGTGTCAATGAAACGAAATAAGTGGACTTTATTATTTATTTAATTATTAGAACCGAAGCCCTCTGTGCGCACGCTACACTCGCTCTATAAAAAAACACCGGCCAAGTGCGAGTCGGACTCGCGCACCGAGAGATCCGTCACCGCCAACATTTAGTATCGCATTTTTGCTTTGTAAAACCATTTTTTTTTGTGCGTACTACAAATCTACGGTTTTCGGATTTATTATTTTATTTGTGCTGTGAGACCTTGCTTCTTGCCAAATTTCATAGTTCTAGATCAACGGGAAGTACTCCATAGGTTTTGAGTGCCTTGCGAATGTATGAAACATGCGGCATAAACAGCCGTATCAGTTGATTCTGTTGACTTAGAGGTTTGATTTTTTTACGGCTCTAAGGGAGTGTAGAATTAAGCATTTGATATTAATTTCGACTCAATACCCTTTGAGTATTTAACATTGAGATGCCAAGCCGTATTATCACCTAACAATTTTTTCTGCCAATTTTAGCGGGGGAGACGGGTCTAGTGTTGCCCGATGGCTGGGAAATTCGGGATTGTCCTGGAATTACGTGTCTTGTCCCGTGCCCAGGAATTACACTTTATAGTCCTGGTTTGCTAGTGTTACTATATTTTCAGAGTTCCTTACCTCAAAAGGAAAAATCCGAAAACTGTAAGCAGTATCGGAAGTCTCCAGATGAGATATCCGAATAAAATCACAACATGCTGTCGGCAACACTGCCACGAATGCCATGATGTCAAATTTTGAAATGTTTACGTTATGTCTGTCAAAAAGCTTATTCATTTAAAATGTTTTTGGTGTTGTAAATAATAAATTAATTGTGAAAAAAATTATTTACGTGTGATTAAAAAATCCGTCTTTAGTGAAATTTGAAGTTTTTGATAGCCGTTTGAAGGTAAATACAGCACGATTAACCATTTTTTCAGAGATCGCTTTCGCGACACGGACTAAAGCAAAATGACACACGATATCGCGGCGAACTGGTTTTTATAAACCGTTATGATTTGAATCACGGTTTTAGGACATATGCATTGGCAGAGGGGAATGCGTGCCTTGCGACGTCCAGTGGCTAAATTGTCTAAGTCAATACCACCACGCATTCTTGAGAAAAATGGTCTTGACAGACAGACAGACGGACAGCAGATTGATCCTATAAGGGTTCCGTTTTTCGCGTTCACGCGGTTTCCTTTATACAATATATTTCTTTATTTTATACAACATAGGAAGGCAAACAAGCAAGTAGGTCACCTGATGGTAAGTAACACATTTAGACAAACTAACGACTTACCCCGGCTTCGCACGAACACAATCAGGATGCAAAATACACAAAACCTTGCGTTAAAAAAATCTCTAAATGACAGTGAAAACCGTATCAAAATCTATTACTTAGTTGAAAAAGACGGCCGGAGACATTTGGACAGACAGGATAGCGACTTTTATTGACTATGTAACGATAATGCATCTTCAAATAATCGCGCAATACTTTAACCATTCATCATCATCATTTTCAGCCTGCACACGTCCACTGCTGAACATAGGCCTTTCCAAGAGAGCGCCACCAAACACGATCCTCCGCTTTCCTCATCCAGCCGCATGGTTCCATCATTAAGTCCTTAATTGAGTAACATTGTCCGATCAAATAGCCGGTTATCTATTGTGTCACCCGGCTACCTGGTTGCCCGGATTTTACAATAATACCCCGTAAAATCATACCCAGCTTTGGTCAACACACTCAAGATTGACTTGACAGTTATTTTCTTGGCCTAATTTCTGTGGACGATAGCGCACCAGGGTCTCGAAGTTGAATGAAACTCTATAATGAGCAGAGTTTTATTGTGCGTACAGTAGGGTAAATATATTCACGTACCACCTAAAACCCTATCGCAATGACGCGACGCGTTAAACGCCAGGCTATGTCATACAAATGTCATGCGTATGTCTCTTCGACTAGGTTCTACGGTGGTACGTGTTTCAATTTCCTTGACTGTACGTAAAAATGATCACAACTTTGTCACTCCTATACCAAGCAGTGACGCCGTCATATGAAAACAAGAAAAATCTTGATAGCGCCATTAGGAATCGGACTAAATGTTACAGCGCCATCTGCCGGCGCATTAGTACAACAAATCCGACTTAGACATTCTGCTTTATTCGACAAGTTGTAGAATGGTATAGTGGATACTAGCAACTCCATGCGGAGCATGGATACAATTGTGATGTAATAAACATGAAAACATTCCGTCAAAAAATCTTAAAATATCAGTGGAAACCGTATCAAAATCCGTTGCGTGGTTTAGAAGGAGAAAGTGGCCGAAGGACAGACAGGAACGTCTTATACTACGAGTATGTTAAAATAAAGATTGTACGATGCCTCTATGCTGTGTGGTGTGTCAGCACTCTTCAAGGACTTCTGGTCTCAGGTCTTTCCTAAGAGCGTCCGCTACGTCGCGTGGATGTACGGAGCGGGTGCACGCCTATCGAACAAATAGTATGAGCACAAATAAATAACGTACAAAGACTTCTCTTCTACGACGGCGATTAAACGAATTCCAACTTTATTCACACACCCAAAAAGTTTGTATTACTTCATACACCATGCGCCAGGCGGCGCGAGTCAAAAGGAACGCGCTGCTCGCGTCCGCCTTCCCCCCGCTACTCGCGGCGACACGCTAGGGTTGCGCGGCATTCGTTTTCAATTACACTGACATAGCGGAGGCGAGCGAGCAAGAGCGCGGCAAGCCGACAGCCTACTGCGATTTGCCTATGCCATAGGCTAGGCGGTCGAGCGTACCTACAGTAGGGAGTGGAACCCCCCTGGTATGAGCCCGCACCTGCACCCGCGCGAGTTAGCGGACGCTCTCATACTATTTTTCTTTGGGCGTGCATCCGCTCCGTGCGCCTACTCGACTTAGCGGAGGTTCTAAGAGTGGGGCCACTAAGTGCGATAAATGGTATAATTACCTTCCATTGAAGTCACATTTCCCACCTCGCAATTTCATAAAGTCATGTGCGAAAACTAATTTAAATTTTAAAATTAGTTTTGACGAAATAATCACAAAAGTATGTTTGCAAAAGCTCATCTGTGACACGATTTATTCCTGATTAATTTTGAAGTTTCAAATCCACTTTAAGTCCCTCGTGAATTATTTGTTCCTTGTCATTACAACTTAGATTCATTATTTGCCCAGCTGTGGGAAGTATATTAGTGAGATTGTAAGAAATATCATTAATAATTTGATGATTATTTTTGATCTGTATTTTTAACCTTACGCGGTACAAAATAAAGTCGTTATCATTATCGCTATTCGTTTCTGTTTGTCATCATCGTATCTTCGGCCGCATATTCCTTTTAAACTACGCAACAAATTTGGATACTGCAGTTTTCACTTTTATTTAGAGATTTTATGTCAGGCTTCGTGAGAAAGTTGTATAGTCGACCAATTGCTTGACCACATTTCGACCGTATTACACAAGAATAAGGTTCAGAAGTGGTCAAGTAATTACTTAGTCGACTTTACCTAGAAAAGTTTATTTAACCTGCCATTACCCTAATTTTTCTTTGTGTTGTCATTCGTTATATAGCATTTTAAATTTAATTTGATTTTAAAAAAATACAAAAAGAAAAATCGCAAAAAAAAATAAAAGAAAATAATTTCGATTACAGTAATTTATTTAAGTCTTTAGGTTTTATTAGGTTTAAAAACTTTCTTAGAAAAAAAAAACAAAAAGAATAACTGTCTGTGGCCACGAACTTGCACACGGTCCTATCACCTACAAGAGTCAATCATGAAGTCAATACTTACAGCCGCTACACTCCTGCATAATCCTCAAGTGTGTCAATTGCATCGATGTAAGAAGACAATAGATCTGTTTACTTGTTCGGATTGTTACAAGCCTAGCGTCACCACTTTGCGCCGGGGTGAAGAGGGGCTTTCAATATTTAGCCATTGGTTCCACTTTGAATCTTATCGTAAGTGAATAAAGTGCTTCTAAGTTTTCTAACTAGCAGCGACACAGGCGTCGGATAGCAGAACTAAAAATATGACGCCAATGTAAAACGTACAAAACGCAGAGCTGTGTACTTGACAATTGGCACATACGGTTTTATTCAGGCTATCCAACATAGTCTACCAAATAGACTATGGTCGGCTACTCTGCCACTGCGTTGTACACAGTTCTATAGTTTTCTCATTTCGATGGTCAATTGCCACGAAAATGACATTCCGTTTCCAATTCGTCATTAGTTCGTGATTTTCCGGTAATCGTCTGGCAACAAGTAATATTGTTTATGAATGACGCAGGAGTTTTTCCGCGCGTCACTCCCGATCGATGCGTCGGCCAAAAGTACGTTCAATAATTCAGCGAGCTACACTTGAAGAAAATTGGAACGGCGACTACATTGTGAAGTTGTTTTGAACTGATGAGCTAACGTTAGAAATTGAAATAGAAATGATTTAATTTCTCTCACGCGGCAAGTCAATTGTGACGGCCCCAGTGGAGAGGTGCACCTAAAGCCTTTAGCTTCACAAAGTGAGCCAGCTATCCCGGAGTTTATAAAGGTGTAGCGCCGCAACTATATTAAAAAAAAGGCAAAGTCTGCGCGGTAAGAAGACGTAAAAAGTTAAAATAAAGAATTCATTAACAAGGCCGTATCATTACCCTCCCGCAAAACCCGAGTAGATAATTTAACAAGCAAATGGTCTACCTGGATGTTAATTAAAAAGTTTTTTTAGATATAAATCTCGCGTACATCTCCGTCCGGTTGAAAGAAAATTAATGGAAGATAAACATCGGGTTGTATGTTGCGAGGTAAGGGCGCGTACACTGCGAGGGACCTGAATAAAGAATGAACCTCTTCAGGGAACTCATGGAGTGTAAGGCGAACAAGGAAAATTGACGGCTGCTAAAGATTTTCTTGGGAAATTTCACCAGTTACATAAAAGCTCTGGTTATTTTGCTGGTGGTAGGAATTTGCTACTACAATCTTGCTCGGTAATCTAGCCGCTAAGCAGTGCTTGCACTGTTGTGTTCCGGCGTGGAGAGCAAGACGACTGGTGAAAATGATGTCGCAAGAGGTATACATATAATCAAATGCCATCAGGTGACTTAAATTAATTGCACTCGTACTTAAAACAATGTTTAGCATTTTTTCTAGATTCTAATAAGCAAATGTGGAAAAAAAATAAAGCTTTTTCAGGTTGTAATTTTTTTTGTAAATTTGTAAAGGTGTAATTTTTTAAATTATTGTTTTTAACTTTCTTCTTTGGACAAATTGGAAAAAAATACCTTGTTGTTCTGTGACACAACAAGCGTTTTCTTTCAATGAACCGCAAAAATGACGCCTGAAGCTATTAATTATGCTCCTTTGGATATAAATATATCCTGTTGAATGTAGCCTGTTGAACGTCAAGTACGTAAAATATCCCCTTCTGTATTTTTTATTTTGTTTACTTGTTTGATTCAATAAAGAGTATTAATTTGTTGTTGTTGTTGTTGTTGCTACACACAGAAAAAAGGGACAACCGAACTAGTTTGGTTACTCGTGATTCTGGTTAATGGTAATAAAGTTCGTTTAAATTAGCAAAACTATTTGTTACTAATAAACATTTGATGATTTATTTACAAATCAAGAGTTAGTAAGGTGTTACGAATAGTTCGGTAGTCACTTGTTTTGTGTAAAAGGTCATTGGTAATAGGTAAACAAAACTTTGGTTACGTATAACAAAACTGTTTTTTCAGTGTATTTTTGATGATGATTTACGGCAAATTTACAGTTTTATGTCATTCGTTATATTAGTGAAATACCGTATTATTATGAAAATGAAAATGAAAATGAAAATGAAAAATTTATTTTGCAAGTAGGCCATATAGGCTCTTTTACATGTCTGAATCTACTAGCGCTTCGGAAAATGGAAGAATCTGCTGAGAAGAAACGCCGCAAGAAACTCAGCAGTTTATCTTTTTTTTTCTTCTCTTTTCAAAACAAGATTACAGATCAATATACACAATCATAACAATAGTTCACATAAAGTGTGAGAAAAAAAAAAGATAATAAATAAACATAAATAATATGCTCTAATTATTAAAGACTTTTACCCTAGCAGTTAAATTTGTTAAATTCACCGAAACAGATTGAAATTAAACGTTCCCACCCTTTACGCGGCGACGTTGTCCGATAAATTCCGGAAAGTCCGGGAATGTCCCGATAATGCGCGGCAAAAACAGGATTGTCCCGCGCGCTCCGGACGCCTGCTGCCCATAACTCATGCCCGAATGCTCGGTAACAAGATGGCTCCATTTTGATCTGTTTTTATTTTTACCTGTTCTTTAAAAATATGTTTTAAAATACCCATTGAAATACTCGTATTATAATTAAGGGACCTTTGCTTCTTACGTCTTGAGACAACTGTGTGGGTCAATTTAAGACTAAATTCACAGTTTGTAGATTCTGTCCAAAATCCTGGCTTGATCTGATGACGGATCGGTTAACACAGCGTTCCAATGTTCTATACCGTAGATATACTGATGAGATCAACGCACAAATAGCAGCATGTGCTGCACGTCTTCTACAACGCCACCGCCATTGCATTTCGACGAATAAAGGCTCAGGTTGTATCATCCTAGACCAGATACCATCATCTTGCGACGGTTTGTTGAAAAATCCGTCCAATATTCAGTGCAGTGCCTTCAATACCGATGTTCGAAGAAATCCATTGTAGCTCGATATTCTTGCTGGTAATTCTACAGTTCCAAATGAGATCTAAAATTATACATACATGCAGTCGGAGTTCCTCGAAAAGTCACTATCGACTCTCCTCATCAAATTCGGTCGTCTATCCCTTTAAATGGATTTTGATACGGATGTTACAGTCATTTAGAGATTTTTATATAAAAAGGTTTTATGTGATAAAAAGTTTATCATATCACATAACATTCAAATTGTCTCGTAAAGAGCCAGGGCCAGTGGCTAGTTTTAAATAAGTAGAGATTCGAGACGGGTGCCAGGTGGAATACAGCAACTAGTAACGTAACGTAGCATATCAGAGTATCAGGACTTAAAAGACTTTTATATTCCTGTTAGATATATATTCTAGCTTAATTTTCATGTCATAAATGTAAAAGGGTTTGTTTGTCAGTTTGTCACTGTTTGACTTAAAATTTAACTTTCCAAAGACTTATCGGCGCGCCTTATAGAGGCCTCCCGTGACCAGAAGGCTGGGCAATACTTTGCCCAAAGAATCAGCATTGCCATCCAACGTGGCAATGCTGCCAGCCTTCTGGGCAGCCTCCCTATTGGCGGCGATTTGGGACAATTTAATTTACCTTTACCTAAGTTTACGAGTAGAATAAGTTTTTATTGTTTTTTTATCCTTAATTTGCAATTATTTAAGATGAAAATTAATAAACACTTTCAAATTGAACATATAATCATAAAACATCACATGAGTAAAGGATGATTCCTTTTATAATATTTTTTTTGAATTATTTTTTTTCCTTTCGGTTTTGTTTCACTTCAAAACGGAGGAGGAAAAATTTGCTATGCTACTTGGAATCTGGCTTTACGATTTTTTTTCATACAACATAGGAAGGCAAACGAGCAAGTGGGTCACCTGATGGTAAGTGATCACCACTGCCCAAAGACACCCGCAACACCAAAGTGATTGCAAATGTGTTGCCAACCCAAAGGGATTGAATACCTCTTGTGCCAGTAACTGCATCGGCTGTCTTGCTCTCCACGCCGGAAAACAACAGTGCAAGCACTGCTGTTTAGCGGCAGGATTAGCGAGCAAGATGGTGGTAGCGACCTAGGCGGACCTTGCACAAGGTCCTACCAATGTCCCGCAGAAAACATTAAGTATTATTAGGTACTTTTTTTTGTGGCCTGATTGTCTCAAATCGTAGTCATCGCGAGAGGTACGGGCGACTACGATTGCTTAGCAAGTAATATGAATAGATGCATCGTAAGGGTTATAATGAAGATCGAAAGGTCCATCGGCCCGTGCGACGACTCTGGTCGGCAGTTCGAACCACCACCAAAAGTCATCTAGAACGGTGCACCCTTCGATCGTAATTTACTTTACTTATAATTATATGATATAAGTATGATCTAAACGACTAGCCCGATTGGTCAACACATGCTTAGGTACTAATAATATTGTTTTCTGTTATCATAAACATGAAGAACTTCTATTATTTGGGATGACAACGGTCGGTATTGTTGTCATGTTGAATTTTAGAAACACGGTCCAAAAGTGAAAATTTCCCGCCGCCCACCGTCCGTCCGTCTGTCATTTACACTAACCAGCTTAATGGCGGAATTAAACTTTAATTATTTTACCAATTAGTCAAACATGGCGAGGTGTAGCTTTAAATATGAAATTTAATTTCAATCGGAATCATCAAAACGTGAAAGGGCTCGTAGTTGAAGATCTAGCTCGAGTAAAAGTGTACTTAAGATCGCGTTTAACATTTCGTTTCTATAGGAATGAAACGTCAAATGCGATTTCGACTACAGTACAATTCTTTCAAATGTGATGTCAACTGTTATCGCAAATAACATAGTAAGTCCATTCCATCTCAGCCCTCTGAGTTGGCAATGCATCTGCAATCCCTTTAGTGTTGCGGGTGTTTATGGGCGGTGGTGATCACTTACAATGAGGTTACACACTTGCTCGTTTGCCTTTCTGTTGTATAAAAAAAAGTAAAAGAAAGCGCAGTACATTGCTCGTTTTAAATAGAAAGTCAACTATCCTTTAATGGTCTAAAGAAGAAACGTAAATCAAAAACAGTTTAATTTTGTTGACTAATAAAAAGACAAAGATCCGAGAAAAGATCCTTGGGGAAGGCCTTTGCCCAGCAGTGGGCGTCTTTCGGCTGATATGATAAAAATAAAAAAAAAAACAGGCGAAATATCCGTAATTGTTAGTACAAAGATTTACTACACTCGCTTTTTTAATTCCCTGGAATTCTGGCACCTGTCATTATAAGACGTTTCAGGGATAAGAAACATTTTTTCTACTGTACAAATTATTGGTAGAAAACAGAAACGTAACAAAAACCAAACCAACGGACTAGCAGCAATAAAATCAACGAAAACTGCAAAAATATCACGGACAAAGAAGTCCAAGCTTTTTCTAGAATTAAAATAAGAATCCGAATGACATAGCATACAATAATTTTGTATAGTTTGGTGGGAAAATAACAGTTGATAGCTGACGTTTTGCCGTCTATTTTTGTAAGATTTTAAATAATGGAATAACAATTACGAAATAAATTGTGTGTGGATAAAATATTTAAATATAATCTTAAACCGAAGGTTTGTAATATATTATGATAATATCAGAATGATACCCACACCATTTTTTTCCCCTCAGAATATAATTAAATATTTTATTATGTCTCAGTCGTGCGATTTAAAATTAAATCAAGTTTGTTTCAATTAATAATACGTTGAAGTGATTGTAAAGTTATATATTTCAATTGCAACATTTATGTTTTGCATTTATTTTTCTTTGTATTTCTCACCACAGTTTCAAAAAATATTTTTTTGCCTGGTAATACCAAGAAACGTCAGAATTCCACGGAATAATAAATGTGACTTTACGTCTTTTTTAATTAGCTGTCAAAAAGTGAAATTTGAGGTTAGAATTTTGTTAACATAATGATACAAGGTCGGATGAAGTGAGTCTATTTGTCTGTCTACTGGCACTATACGTAAGTATACACAGTAATAATATTATGACTCGGGCATTATCTGATAATCGCACAATTACATTCTCGACCCTAATGGCAGGCTTAGCGCCTGGACTCTACACCGCTCGTCCACACAAATATATTACATATTTGATTCATGATAAATGACACACTCATCATCATAAAAATATTACTATGACAGTCAAAGTCAAATTCAAAATATCTTTATAGAGATGAATCTTATGAGAAGCACAGAATGCAGAAAATATACCACTAGATAGGAAAAAACGTCTAATCAGAAGATACCGGCGAAAACTCAACGAGGAAGTAAAAAAAGAATCAAATATCAATATTATTTTTAATGTCAGTTATCTAACTGCTAATGCAAATCGAAATAATTTCCAAATACAAGTCTCAAGCCCTAGAAATTAATGTTATCTTGGCAATATATTGAAAAATTTTAACTGATTCCTTCCTCAAAACCCTGTTGTATAAAGTCGGTCTTAAGCTACTCATATCCAACGGTTTCCTGCAATTCCCGCCAGACCGTTGATCTACCTAGTAGGCGGTTTAGACACAGTACGTCTGATCCATCTAGTAGGAGGCCTAACCACAGTTTGTCTAAACATACGCACCCATAAGTATGTAATTGTGTTTTCTTTTTAATATTCACACAATAGCAGGTACAAATTATTTATATGGAAGTTTTTGATACAATATAGGTCCAAAAGAAAGACCACATTCGGTAAATTAAACAATAATAATAGGAAAATTATTTTGCAGCAAAATCTTAAAGTGTATTTCGACAGTACCATAACCTAAATATTAGAATATTATATTTATTATGTGTCACGTTATGTGTCAAAAATAAAGGTTATCTAGATATTGGCATGACATTTAAAACTTTATTAAGTTTCATAAACTTCTTTTCATTCCGTCCTCCTCTTTTTCTAACTTATCGATTATAATAAAGAAGAATTATACGAGATAAAAACACACATGCTACGTCCTCAAGAAGTCACGAATTATTAATGCTACCATTCCTTTCATCTCCAATTCAATTAAGTTCTCTTTGATCAGGAAAATTTGACATAATTATGAATCATAATTAGAGTTTCGTCCGACAAACGGGAAAAAGAAACGAAGCCCTTATAAGATTACTCTAGATTACTTATCTGTTTGTTGGATCATTTGTGTATCATAGCTGGCGGGTTAGACATTATTTTACATATTTCCTTTGTAAGTACCGATAAAGTAAGGCCCTGAATAGTAAAAATATTCAGTTTTAGGACCAAGTAGTAATTTCTAAGGATACTATTCTGTATCTTGAGCTCTAAGGATATTTTCATCCTATCCTACTATACCTAACCTACTAATATTATAAATGTGAAAGTTTGTATGCTTGGATGTTTGGATGTTTGTTACTCAGTCACGCAAAACAACTGAATGGATTTGGATGAAATTTGGAACACATATAGCTTATAATCTGGATTAACACATAGGATACTTTTCATCCCGTAAAAATGCATAGTTCCCACGGGATAGCGATAAGTGAGTTATACGCCGCCGTGACGTCATGAGCATCAAAGCAACTAATTCTCATTAATTTGTCCAGGAAATATTGCAGATTGTATGTTGGGTGCACGTTTGCTTGATTCAATTAAACAAGTCTACGCGGACGAAGCCGCGGGCAAAAGCTAATATTTAATAAAACATTCTGTACGCTTTTCTTTCCGTTTTGATTACGCCTGTTATATCTAAAATTATAACAAACTTTAAAATTAAATTGAATTTGTGCTTTGGCTAAATTTGGTTTCATTCTTTCAGGATAACAGATAAAGGTAAGATTAAACTAAATGATCCACTTTTTTCTTTGTCACAGACGACCAGGTATATCTCAATTCACGCACTCATTGACACTCATCTCATATGCGAAATATGTCAAAAAGTGACAGATTCAAAAATGACTTCATCTATAAATACTGACATGATGATTGACTCGTTAAAATAGCTCTAAAAAATTTATAAATTGGTAAATTTTCTGACATTCATAAGTGCTTCTTGTAAGGTTTATCTACGTAAATAAAGATATTTTGACTTTGACCATTTTAATTATAATTGCAACACCATTGTTTGAAGTCTTCTTTCGCCATAGGGCTGGTGCATTTCTTGGTAGACGTATTGGCATCGCAATTTAACGTAGGAATGCAGCCAGCCTTATGGGAGCTTTACCGCAGGGGACAGATTTGGGGGATAATTTGTACACTCTTTAATATGTATTTCTTATTTGTGTTTTGAAGTAAGTTTACCTTTGTGTGGCAGTCGGGTCCCAGAAAACCCCGCTAAGTGTTGAAAAGAAAAGAAAAATTGGACCGTCCCTCACGGTAAGACAAAGGCCTTAGGGAGCGGACGAAAAGAGCGTTAACAAGGGAAATTAGTTGAGGACCATTGTTTTGAGAGACCACTTTTTCGGGAGGGGGGGGGGGGGAAGGTCAAGGATGTTAGTGCGTGAGTGATTGCGTGCTCATTGATTGTATTTTTACACAAAGGTGGAGAGAGGAAGGTGATGGAAAAACATTAGTTTTTGGGCTACGCAGACGCCTGGTGGATTTACCTTTAATTCTGTTAGATTAATGTGGTATTTAAAACCGGCCAAGTAGGTGTCGGGCCACGTGCGTATAGGGGTCTGTAGTTGCCTGATTGCTCGTAAATTTGTAAAGCCTACTTAGCTGTGATAGTTTTCTTTCTAATTTCATTATAGTATAAATATGTACACTTTTTTTTTTCAAATAGGAAGGCAAACAAGCAAGTGGGTCACCTGATGGTAAGTAATCACCACCTCCTATAGACACCCGCAACCCCAAACAGATTGCAGATGCGTTGCCAAACCAGAGGGCTAAGCTAGAATACCTTTTGTGCCAGTAATTGCATCGGCTGTCTTGCTCTCTACGCCGGAAAACAACAGTGCAAGTACTGCTGCTTTGGGGCAGGATTAGCGAGCAAGATGGTGGTAGCGATCCGGTTAGACCCTGCACAAGGTCCTATCACCCGCATATATATACTACTACAGTAAATTTTCTCACTTATCCGGGTCCACTTTGCGGGTGGTAGGACCTTGTGCAAGGTCCATCCGGATCGCTACCACCATCTTGCTCGCTAATCCTGCCGCTAAGCAGCAGTGCTTGCACTGTTGTGTTCCGGCATGGAGAGCAAGACAGCCGGTGTAATTACTGGCACAAGAGGTATTCCATCTTAGCCCTCTGGGTTGGCAACGCATCTGCACTCTCTTTGTTGTTGCAGGTGTCTATAGGCGGTGGTGAACACTTACTGTCAGGTGATCCACTTGCTTGTTTGCCTTCCTATGTTGTATAAAAAAAAAACCAAAAACAACCATTTCGCTGGCGAGAGGAGCAGGCCACACTTGCCTGTAACAAAAATGCGACCTATAAGGAGGGGGCACTTGACCCGAACAGAAATTAGCACTTTAAAGCTTAATATTTCACAAACGGATCTCTTAATCGAAAAATTGTTTTTAATAAATCTGCTGTACTATTTTTTTAAACACCAAATGATCGACGAGAAAAAACATCCCCACTTTACGTGTAGCGTGTAGAGGTGATATCCTAAAAAAAAGTTTTTTATAGTATTTTATGCAACTGTTGCATAATGAGGGGTCTTAAAACACGAGTGTGGTTTTATGAAACGAGCGTCAGCGAGTTTCATAAAAGGATCACACGAGTGTTTTAAGACCTAATTATGTACAGTTGCATACATTACTTTATCTACACACATATCATAAGTACTCTATGATGGGTTCGGAAGCCATAGGGCAATGACCTGCATTGCTACTAGCTACTAGTGCTAGGTACTTATTAAATATCTATGGACTGTACACATTAAAACAATGTAATAAAAAATGAATTTGAACAAATATAGAAACAAATTAGAAAAAAATTCATAATAATATTGGTTGTTATAATGCTGGTCATTGCCTACGGTTTCTGAACGCATTATAGAGCATTTATGATATATGTGTAGATAAAATATTTTATTTTACCACTTTATCGGCGCAACTAACATGTATATCCATTCATCCCAAATTATATATTAGTACTTAGAGTCTCTAAGCTAAGCTATGGACAGAGAGACGGACAGATAGACATGGCAAAACCATAATATAGGTTTCTTGTTGAGACTACGGTACCCCAGAATACAGTTAATTAAAATAATACTAGAATTTAATTCAGATCGTAAAATAAAGTAATATTACTGCACTAACTGCACTTGTTTTTTATTAATAGTTAAAGCTTTGTTAACTATTAAAGCTTCCAAATAAAGGTTTCGGCAGCAAAAATGGAAAAAGAAAATGGCGGCACTTTAAATATTCATCGTGCACTTATTTGTTCTACCATCGACTAATATTTGCTCTCAAAGAATCCTGATTACAGAGTATTTTTGTAAAAAAAACTTTTGGAAAAGAAACTCTTTTTAACAGGTTTCCTCGCTGTTTGCAATTAGACGCCGTAATCATTGTGCTTAATTTGCATTTTCTCGATGTTCTCTTAGAACGGTGTTTCGTTCACCACGCCTGTAATTACGGGGAAGAGAGTCTAAATAGTTCGTGTTTCTGTCTGTAATCTTTATATAGTACACTAGCGGACGCCCGCGACTTCGTTCGCGTAGAATTCGAAGCCTATGTCCAAAATCAAATCAAATCAAAATCGTTTATTCGCAGTAATATGGTTACAGGGATCTTCCAAAATTAAAATTAAAAACTGCACATTACACCATTATTGGCGTGCGAATATTTTTATAAAAGCTTACTTAACTTAATTACTAATGAACTCGTTAATAGAGTAAAAGGATCGATGCAACAGCCATGCATGAAGATCTGTCTTGAATGTATTCAAAGGCAGATCACAAAGATCTCTGGGTAGCTTATTAAATACTCCACCAGGGACAGCTGGCTTTCTTTCTTTCTATTGGTGAAGTTTTGGAATCCGTTCAGTAATTCCAGAAATTACTCCCAACATACAAACAAACAAAAAATAAAGTGTAAGGTTTAAGGTCCGTCCGGATCGCTACCACCATCTTGCTCGCTAATCCTGCCGCTAAGCAGCAGTGCTTGCACTGTTGTGTTCCGGCGTGGAGAGCAAGACAGCCGGTGTAATTACTGGCACAAGAGGTATTCCATCTTAGCCCTCTGGGTTGGCAACGCATCTGGACTCTCTTTGTTGTTGCAGGTGTCTATAGGCGGTGGTGATCACTTACCATCAGGTGACCCACTTGCTTGTTTTCCTTCCTATATTGTATAAAAAAAAATAAAAAATAAAGTGTACCTCTTTATTATATGTATTAGTGTAGACTAGCGACCCGTAATGGTTTAGGACGGGTATGATTTAGATGAAATACATACAAACTTACCATTAAAAATCTCTAAATGATAGTGAAAACTGCATCAAAATCAGTTATGCGGTTTAAAAGATGCGGCCGAAGAATTGAAGACAGACAGGAACGGTTAGCGACCTTGTTTTATAATATGTTAAATTACACCACTAGGGCGGTAAAATAAAGATTGTTGCCTGTAATTATGCCTTAGAACTATGTAAATATGGTTTTTTATTTATTTATATGGTTTTGATAATATTGACTTTTTTTCTATAAAACTCTGAATATTATCAAATTCATGAAGGATATTAAACAATCTAAGCTTACTAACCTAATTGTAAGGCATAACAAAATCATACTAAAAATCACGGTTATATAGGTTTGGGTTTAGAGGGTGGAAAACGTAAATTTTTGTATGGAGAGCGTCTTTTGAGACTTGGGATACAATCTTCTATTGTTGTTTGGGTGAAATAAAACAACCAAGTAAAAGTCACGATGATTGTATTAAATGACATTTAGATATTTCGTTTTATTCTGTACAATAAATATTTCGTTTCCATGGCCTGCTCTTAGCAAATGACAATACATAAATAAGTTCTTAATAATTGAGTAATATAACAATTTTTCTAAGTTATTGGTTTTAAATCTTCGATCTTATATCAATTAATATCAAATCATATCTGTCACTAAAGTCTGTCAATATCTGTAACCACGGAGTACATTGGAATGGCCTACCGCCGTGTTTTTTGTAGACGATGCATGTGAGCAAATGCTCATACAATAATTTCTTATGCTTTTAACTTTAATACATAGAAATAAAACAATTAAAACGATTTATATCCCGTGACTCTTTTCAAGTCTCATGTTCACGGCCAGTCTGAAAAAAATGGTTAAAAATGAAAAGAATCAAATTTTAAAAGATATATAAATTATCTACACACATATCATAACTGCGAAAAACTGTAACAGCAAAAAACCAACAAACAAATGACAACAGTAATGGCGGCAATTCGATCCATAGTAAAACGAATGAAGTCCCAAATCTCATGTCACTCGAGATCAAATGTTGTGCGTGTATATAAAAAAACATACTGAATTCACGTTTCGTATCGATAACTGTTTTAATATCTAAGGATACTAGAATAGAGACCCACTTGAACTTTGACAGCTGTTCCAAATTTAAACTCATAACGTTACAGAAATCGATACTGTTATGACCATTAAAATACAGATTTTACCTTCTACCACAGACAAGAAAGTTCTCATAATGAGATTGGTTGTAATAATGCTGGTCATTTCCTACGGTTTTTGGACGCATTATAGAGCAATGATATGTGTGTAGATAAAGGTTTTTGAAATTAGTCTATTTAAAGAAAAAATAAATTGAATACCTACTACAGTCTCTACCCTACTTTTGACCAGAGAAAAGACATCTTTCGTTTTATTAGACCCCTTTAGCATACGGCGATTTTGACAGCGGATTTCATTTCGTTCCCCAACTGTAAGAAAATATAACCCGCCTTTCCACCGGGAGGGTAAGAAACAGCTTAAAATAAACAGCGTAACCCAAATTAGCGTTGCAAAAATGTTAACAATCCTGTTTCCCAACGTCTTTAATGTCTCAAACATTTTTTTGAAAAGCAAACGACGTTGTAATTTTATTCGAGAACTTGAAAAGTTTTTTCAAGACGAGAGAATAATTCGACGCGCGGCGGGGGCTGGAATTGCGGTTGATTGTATAGTCGACCAAGTGGCTGCTTAGCCAATTTTAAACTTTATACCCTTGTAATATGATCGAAAATTGCTTAAGCGATTTCTTGGTCGTCAGCGGAGGTCAAGAGGCACTTTTTAAGGTTCCGTAGGCTAACTAACAAACGAAGGTACATACATGTTTGGTTTGGGCAATATGGGCATGTTTTTTTTTGTAGATTAGGAAGGGAAATTTAAATACCGTCTCTGCTAGACTATGATCACTCTAAGAGAATATTAATCTGATGCCAACCTTAAGGTATGTATGCCTCTGGGTCTCTCACGGACCGTACGAAATGCAGTAGTAAGCTTAACGTTTGTATTCTTTAAGTTCGATTTTAGAGTTTGTCGGCATTTGTGCCATGATTTAACAGTTTATTATGAGTGTTTTGTTGAAGGGAAACATCGTGAGGAAACCTGCAAATACCAATACAGTTTCATGGTGTGTGCAACGTTCTGAAGTCACACTGGATCCACATGAATACTAAACTCAAAACCGTTTTGTGGGAAAATTATGTTTGGAATTTTGCATCAACTTTCCACAATTCATATAATGTATGCTATAAGAAAGCTTTTCCAGAGCCCAATTTCATTAACGCGACAGGCGACAAGTGACAGTGACAATTCGTTAAACATTGCTTCCCCATTATGACGTTAAGCCTGTAAGTCTATAGCATTACCTGTCAACACAGTAATGTACGGCGAATTGTCACTGTCACTTTACCTATTACCTATTGTATTCTAAAAACTGGGCAAGAGCATGTCGAACAATGCCTAGCGTGGGGTTCCGTAATTATTACCATGAATAATAACATAAGAACAAAAGGCAATATCATCATCGAGTTTGTTATTCTAAGATTAACTAGCAATTTCAGCCATGTTTATCAAAAATAAAGGCCCATTCTTTTTCAACATTTTCAGGTAAAATCCGTTCGTTTCAGCCGAGTGAGATGTTTTCAGTGCTTGTACAATAGAACTGGGTCAAGGCGTTCATTTTTAGCGTTTAAACGTCATATTTTATGCCAGGTTTTACTAAGTAACGTGAGTATTGCGGAAAAAAACTATCTTTTCGAGTGTAAAAATGACAGTTTGAAACTTTGGTGAGGAGATGAATGCTTTCATTAATCTCTCGTGCATAAACTTACACGAAAGACAATCGTGAAGTAGTAGCTTAGTACTGCATTTCGTACGGCGTGTAAAAGACCCGGTGACCGACTTGGGGCAAAGGCTAATCCGAAAATAGTTTAAAAGTCATAATTTTTTTCTCCTATTGCATTTGTGTACTATCATACTATGGATTCTACCAGAGTCTGAACTAAATACTCTTTTTTATTACTTAAATATGCTAAAAAATACGCCAGGAGTATGGATATTTTCAAAAAAAATGTCGATTATGTTTTTGATTGACCCAACTGTGTATTCAAGCGGAAACTAATACATTTCCATTTCTGCTTAGATACACAATTAAGATACTTATTATAACAGGATATATCATATGAAAACATCAGTATTATTATGTGATTTCATTATCTTTGGTTTTTTCATACGTCGTTTAAATATCGGAACGCAGTATTGTACAGTTTGTGTGCAAATAAATATTAAAACATATTTTTTACTTCCTACAATTAAGGACCACGGACTGGTCCGAAACATGTCGGGCATTTCTCGACGTAAAAATACGTGAGTGATCCGTTTTATTAATATGTCCGAGTCTCACGGTAGGTTTATGTTAAAAAATCCTACAATTAGGTCATTAAAACTAAATAAGTGAACCAACTCCGAAACGAATAAGAAAAGCTGTAGCAATTTTCAATGTAAGCAGACAATGTGGAGCGTGTTTCGAGTATATATGTGTGTATGTTCCAGTGTTCCGCCTTACGGAATAAATGGCTTTTATTTCCGCATTGTACCGCTAAGTGAAGATACTTTGTGGTACGATTTAGTTCATATTATATCCGGTAGTTGGATGTGCAAGAAACATTTAAAAATTACTAGTGTCTCTGAGAATTTATCTCTTGCCAAAAATTCATTTATCATAATAATTTTTGTTGAAATGAATTATTATGACACATCGAGGAGTTTAATTTTGTGAACGATGATACAGGCTCAGCTAAAATTCTATTTTACTAACGCATTTATGCATAATAGCGTAGCAAGTACAAAAGTTACATAAATTAAATTTCAATTTGATTACGGTTTTTCTGCACTTCTATAAAAAAATATGATTTTTTCTTCCTTTCGTTACTACAATTAAATTTTTTCTTGAGAATTAAAACACTGATCAATCAAACTTAGGCTTATACTTACTTTATAGATTTTCTCAAGTAGAGCATCGTACTCAAGATGCCGTTTGACATTTCGTTTCTATAGGAATGAAACGTCAAATGCGATCTTCAGTACGCTGCTGTACTTGAGAACGATCTATAGCTTCTTTAATTATTTGCTATTGTTTAGTTTTCAAAATAATTTATGTTAAGTTTGAAGCTAAGTAAAGTACCTCATTGTACAATTGGGGAACAAGTAGAAGGCCCTTGTCCAAGTATTTTTTTACTGCAAAATACGTTTTGGTGCCTTCCATAAAATTAAGTTTCCGAATTCGTTTGTCATAGATATAATCATTAATTGAAATACTTAATCGATTTTTTGAGGAAACATTAAACTGTTCAGAATTAAATAAAACAACCCTGAACTAACCTAATGGGTTGTATACGAAGGTCTTTTAATAAATCCTCAAAAGTTTATAATTTCACAAAAAAAAAATTACAATTGATTCATTAAGAACTTAAATTTTATGAAAACCAAAGGGATTCTGTTCGGTTTTCTATTAGTACAAGACCTTTCCGCTCTTTCCCTGATTATTTTTCTTAAGTTTAAGCTTCTTAAGGCGAGTTTTGACAAATTGCAGTAGCCACGTAGTCACCATACCGTCATGTTTATCAAAAGTGAGAGTGAACTCTATTTTCATGGAAAACAATGTTCTAATTCCAGTGTGCGATCGCTGTACGAAAGTTCGTACCTACTCAAAATACGGCCCGGGGACAAAACCAAAAACATTTAGCCATTACTCAAGTACCTAATTAAGATTAGTTTTAGAACGGTTTTGAAACTGATAGGTTTAGTAACAATTCCCTTAGTACTGATATAAATCGTTACGAAACTAAAATGAAGGTAAAAATAAAATAATTTTTTTTTTTTTTTGATACCAAAATGTTAACTGAGTATTAATTATTACCCAAGCATTACATACAATTTTCAACTCTGCTAAGAGCAAGCCTTAATTATAAAATTAATAATATAATTAACATCAATTTCTCAATATAAACAACTTGATTTATATAATACATAAATTGGCACATTTATCGATTTATTTACAAATGACAGTTTAAATACGTTTTATAAATACATTCATATTAACGATTAACATTATTTTTTTATTGATAAAGCTCAGTGCTGGGTGGGAATTCAAAATTAATATACAAATACAGTAATTTGAAAATTCATAATAAGTCTGCATGATGATACATTTTCCCTCTTTTGTTGCCTACACAGTCCCTTTTTAAATATAATCAAAAGCAAGGAAAATGGGTGCACATTGTATAAATATTATACATTATTTGTTTTCTTTGTTTCTCAGTGTATTCCCGTGCAAAATTACGTCTGTACAAATCAAAGGGAATATAATTATTTAGGCAAGGTAGAGTGGGACAAACGCTTATAATCTCAGGTTTTTAAAGGACAGGTTAAACTTGAAACGAAGCAGTGCTTATCAAGACATGATAAAATATAATTGTCGTTTTGTAAAGTTGTCGTAGCTTTACACAAATTGTTTACATATTATGGACACAATTTCAACAATACACATTTTCAAATGGACACAAATTCAAAATGATTCAAAACAATCACGGTAAAATCTTTTTTCTTTGTAATAAAAAAATTCTTTTAAATGTTATATAACAATTAAATTATCTCACATATTTTATTATTTTTATTATCAAAAGTTGATTATTCAATAAATACTAGTCTACGCAAGAATTATCGAGTCGTCGTCCATTAAGAGGAGTGTTAACCCACCGCGCTCCATACAAACGGCGATAACGTTTTCCACCCTTTAAACCTTAACCTATAGCCATGGTTTTCTTTGGATGTTGTCAGTATGTCCTAGAACTAGGTTTGTATGTTTTGATTTTTAAAATATTACTAATAGTTTTCAAAATATTGACGCTTTTTTGTTTTGTATTAAACTACTAAAATGCGAATATTGTCAAATCTATTAAAAATATTTATAAAATCAAAACTTACAAACCTAGTTCTAAGGCATAATGACAACATACCATAATAATTATAATTGCCATAGATTAAGGTTTAGACTCTAAACCTTAATCTATGGCAATTATATTTTCCACCCTCTAATCTTTAGAGGGTGGAAAACATTATCGCCGTTTGTATGGGGAGCGCTTTTTGGGGCTGGGTCCACACTCCTCTTAATCAAGTCATGCTATCTGTTTTTATAAGACTATTAAATTTTCTTATCTTTATCCGATGATGCAATATTTTTGATGTGTCCATTTGAAAGTGTCAAGTTGAAATTGTGTCCAAATGGAACCAAATCGATTATAATTATATATCTCATGCCGTCCAAATTAATTTAATTTTAAACAAACTTAACGAAGTAAAGGTTACAAGGTGCCAATTACAGCAGGGCAATGGGGCCAACGATTTTAATGAACAAATGTTAATGAGTCATACTAATTTGTTGGGAACCGGCGTTCACGGGAAATTTGGTACAATACGACTGTGATTTATTGTTTTTCTTTTAAATTGACAAAGTTGGTTGAATTGCGCATTTGTGGTCCGGCCGAGAGCAATATGAATCATATTTTTGTACATACATCCGAGTTATGTATAAATGAAATGCTTAAAAATAATGCACCCTTTATATAACCCCCAGCTCGGCACAGGGGTCTATTTATAACTTATATAAGTCAATACAAAGCCCCACATCATAAACCAATTTTTCATAATGGTAGATCTAGACTTATTGTAGCCAGTTGCTGGTTGCAGTACGAACGGTGCGGCCCGACCGGAGTAGTATAATACTTACACAGTACGATGAGTGAGAGATTTGTAGGCCCCTGGGGGAGGGGATCTAAAGGCTGACTATGGATCAGCAATTATATAGGTTTTGCTCGGCATGGGTGATGGTGATCACTTCCCATCAAGACCCGCATGCTAGTTTGCCTCCCTGTCCTATAAAAATATGTCACTGCTTTACTCTTTTGGCAATTTTTTTGCAAAGTGCGTCAATATTAATAGCGGCTCTGACTTTATAGTGACAAATAAATCTTTTCGTCGTACCCTGTCATGACTTATCACACAGACAGCAGTAGACATTTCTATATAGTTGAACGGTTTTGTAACGATTTTTTATCAGTTTAGTAACGAAGTTACTAAACTAATATTTATAAACTGATACAACACCGTTACGAAACTGATATTAATTATTTTAGTAACGGTACAATGTTACATTTTGACCCGATATATTAAATTAGGTACTTAATGTAAAAAAAAGATTATATTATCATCCTATCTGCTGAAAAGACTCAAGTGCCGTATGTAGTAAACATTAATTAAGGAACATTAGAATTAAATAAATATAATCAAAAGGCTAAATTAACAAAGGTCATTCATGACTCAAATATACAATTTTACATTAACTTTGCTCATAATTATTAGTTTAGTGCGTCACATAATATTTACACGAATAGTTTTAATATTTTGTAATTATATTTCAAAACGGTCACAGCTTCGTTTATTCCTAGAAAGGTGTCTTGGAAAGATGTAAATTATAATAATTATATGGCACTGATCTTATATTTAATTTTATCTATGTTAAAAAAAAATTAAAACAGAAATAAAAATTGTAGAAAAGTTATTTAGGAGTTAAGATGCAATTTGACTCTTTATTCTTATTAATAATCAATGATGCTGCTATGCACAATTAAAAATTTTGTACAAATACATAAAAAAAATAATAGGTTTCATCAAGATTCTATAGTGATAAATATAACTCTGCGGGTGGTAGGACCTTGTGCAAGGTCCGTCCGGATCGCTACCACCATCTTGCTCGCTAATCCTGCCGCTAAGCAGCAGTGCTTGCACTGTTGTGTTCCGGCATGGAGAGCAAGACAGCCGGTGTAATTACTGGCACAAGAGGTATTCCATCTTAGCCCTCTGGGTTGGCAACGCATCTGCACTCTCTTTGTTGTTGCAGGTGTCTATAGGCGGTGGTGATCACTTACTCTCAGGTGACCCACTTCCTTGTTTGCCTTCCTATGTTGTATAAAAAAATAAAAAAATCATCTTTCTCAGACACCTATCTATTGTTATGTACAAAATTAAATGATATAGCCGCTATGACACTCTCGCCAAATGTACATTTAGAAGTCTACAAAGGACCACAGCCTAAAACAGTCCTAATCCAATCCGTCATGGTTTACTAGTTTGGTCACCAGAAGCCCTAGAATTTGGTCGTGGACCAAAGCTCCTATACCTTTTTTACCTCAGTGTTTGCTAAAGAGATAGAAGCTACATTTCCACGAAACCCTAGGTGGTACTCAATGCTCTAGCACGCTAGTTTTTGTCATACACGTACATTATTTGGGTTTCAACTGGTTAGAAAATGATGTAATATTATTATTATGGTTTATGTAGATAATATGAACACTGCAGGACAAATGTCCTGAAGCAATTCTCACGATAGCAGAGTTCGACAAGGTCTTGTAACTTCACAAGACTTAACATGGCTAGCTGTTAAAGTTGAATATGAAATATCACACAAGTGTAATGAAGTCTTGCTATATCAAACTACTTTGTTAGAAACCCCTGACAGGGTACGTGTTGTTAAAAAATTGCCAGTCAACAGAGCAGCTTGGATTGGTTAACACTTTTTTATTAAAATGTCTTAAATTTGTGAAGTCAAACAAATCTTCACCTCTAGTTTGACTCGGAGGTATGTTACTTCGATTCGGTGTATTGGCGAGACTGGCAGCGGCTTGAAACATAATACACAGGATCCTAGTTCCCTAGAAAAGGCACTCGTCTCCTCACAAGGAGCAGTAACGTCCAAACTGTCATTTCCGACCTAAGTCGGTGGCGCGCGCAGCCAGCCGCCGCTTCTAGAACAAAAAAAACAAATAACATTGTAAGCTCAGGATTATATACGTATGTATATCCAGAACTGCACTATATTAATAAAACGGATCACTCACGTGTTTTAAGTCGAGAAATGCCCGACATGTTTCGGACCAGTCCGTGGTCCTTAATCATGAGCCCCCGCGGCGGTGGCGCGACGACGACTGCGTACCGACGCCCTGACAGCTCGACTGCTTAAGGACCATGGACTGGTTCGAAACATGTCGGGCATTTCTCGACTTTAAAATACGTGAGTGATCCGTTTTATTAATATGTCCGAGAATCACGGTAGTTTTATGTCAGAACTGCACTATTAGTCACACTACCGTTCATCGCAAACATTAGTTCTTTTCAAACGCGACAAGTGGTTAGAACAGTTATGTCCACGACAAAAGTTAGCGGAGTCTTGGCTCGACATGTTCCGGAGCAGTTGGGGTAATTTTTAATTGTCGAGCGTTCGACACTTGCTAGCCGCACCTAATCAATACCAGTGGCCCGTTTCACAAAGCTACAAGTTACAATTTTACAAGTCTAAACCGGCAACATTGGTCATTATGCCCATTGCCATTGGTCATTATTGACCAATGTTGCCGGTTTAGACTTGTAAAATTGTAACTTGTAGCTTAGTGAAACGGGCCACAGCTAAAATATATGCTCGCGTGTTTGATTGGCTCGCTAGCAAATCGAACGCTCGGAAATTAAAAATCAACCCGCAGGTCTTACTCCTTAATCAAGAGCGCACGAACCACGAACTGGTATAAAACATGTCAAAGAGAGGTGGACCAAGATTTTTTTTTGAAAAGACCTTGTTTGGCTCTAAAGGGAGAGCGGGCAGGAGTTAGTAAGCAATTAAAAAATCTAGGCATTTAAAGTTGCAGACAAAAGCTAGTAAACACGATTAGGGTTTGCAATTTCAGCATTTTTGGCCAATACCGTAATTTTGGAATTTGCCATACTGAAAATTCCGTAATTGCAAGCCTTAAGAACAACAAACGAGAAAACGAGTAGCGTGCCTGCCGCTGGCTGTGAAACAGCCAGATTTCTAAGAAACGCCGCGAGCATCCCAGACTATTATTAAACTCCGGCAAATATAATTAAAAATTCACTTTTGAAATTTAACTCTTAACGAGACTGCCTTATGGATTTTCTTCGAATTCCACAACGTGATATTTTAAAGGATCTTTTTATTTAGATTTCATGAATTTACGATCAAAGGATATCGCTTCAAGTTTGGCTGTGATTAAACATTTTGTATAGAAAATTAGAGGTTCAATTGCTATCGTCAATTGATCAAAATAAATGTTGAATCTCGCGGCGGCTTTTTGCTTCAATGAATATTTAGGCTGTGGCTCTTTAAAATTTTAGGTTGGCTAATTAATTCCGGAGTATTCATCCTCTGACACAATATGGTTTCATTCGTTTTTTTCTAAACTACATCTTTTTAACTTGCAAGCTTGCGTGTATATTTTACAGCCTTCCATAGTCGTAAACTGAATTATCAAGACTTACTTAAAAGCATCAAAATGTATTTCGCTTTTATTTCATTATCTTTTGAAGTCTTTTCTATCAAAAAATATTACCAAAGTTTATGAGATCAGTGCTTAAATTAAGAACTTAAGTTGAATTCTTGAAGGTTCTTACATAGACATATTAAATACACTTTCGTATCTAATAATTTCGTATTGAAATAACTCTGTAATATCTCAGTTGTAATAAACGAACCACTCACTAAAAAACCGAAACGCGAAATGTTATTTTGGCAAGCCAATCAAATAAAGTTCTTACCAAATTTTCTCTTCGGAAAAGCTTTATTTATTATCTACCTTATCAGGGATGATATCCAGACGGCGACATGAATCGGAAATTACTTTTCTGAGAAGCAAATAAAAATAAATGTTCATCTTAAGCCAGAGGCATCCACCCACATGACTTACCGCTGTATGAACGAATGTTCTTTTCTGGCCCTAGGGCTACTTCGGTTCGTATATTAACTGGAAATGACATGGACTGGCTGACTAAGAGCGGTTTCGCACTACGTCCGATCCGAATCCGATCCGATCCCGTGAAAACATGGGTCTAGAAAACTCGGACCGAATTCGGATATTGCTTACGAACTAGTCCGATCCGAAGCTATAGATTTGTCCCATATACAGGTATTTTCAATATTTTCAATTAAAGTAAAAACATCGTAGGGAAACATAATGCAAATAACAACGTGCGCATGCGCTCGCTGCCACACTGAACTAATACACTGAATGCCTGCCGCTTCACGTCACCCAGCCCCATACCCCGCCCGACCCGCTGCCTCTCTGCTCGTCTCGTACGCAGCTTGGCTTTAAATCGGACGCAGTGCGCGAGCGTTCATACAAATAATACTCGGATGACGGAGATCGGATCTAGTGCGCAAATTACCATAGAAATAGTTCTACGGCTACTACGGACCATATTTTCACGGATTCGGATCGGACGTAGTGCGAAACCACTCTAAGCCAGCTGATCAAACGGCTGTTCTCAAGTTACGCCCGCTTTCTCAAGAACGCATGTAACATTTCGTTTTTTTAGGCATTAAATCTTGAGTAGGTACGCTGTTGTACTTGAGAATGATCTTAAACTACCCATTTTTTTGAAATATTTGAGCCGATTATTCGTTTTATTATTCGTTTGTATTGAAAAAAAAAATTAGGAAAGAAGAACCTGATTGTACTAAAGTGGATGCCCAAGTAGCACACAAGCGTTATAAAAGCTGTATAGTAGCTGTATAGAAGCGATCACCTTTATACAGCCAATATACAGCTTTAATAGCGCTTGTGTGCTACTTGGGTGGAAACCACCGCGAATATACCAGGAGACCAGAAGCAAATAAGAAACGCGATACTTACTGTTCTTACTAAACATGTAGGTGGAAATATGCGGGCGTGACGCCACGTAGAGTCGCACGGACATTGCGCGTACGCCGGGCGGGCGCGTGGGCACGGTCGCGCGGCACCGCAGAGCGAGGTAGCCGCGGGGCGCCGCGTAGTCGTCGGGGAAGACGCGTAGCGTGCGCCACGACGCGCGCAGACCGTCGCTGTCCGCGCCCGATATGTGCGTCGGATGGGTTATTAGAGGATCCTGCAAACAACAACAGCTTTAAGTACAGTGGACCTCTTGTTTATAAAATAGGAGGGAAAACGAACTAGTGGCAGGGGGTTCCACTCTGCACTGTAGGTACGCTCGACCGCCGTGCCTATGGCAAAGACAAATCGCAGTAGGCTGTCGGCTTGCCGCGCGCCCGCTTGCTCGCCCCCGCCGTGTGAGTGCAATTGAAAACGAATGACACGCAACCCTAGCATTCCGCCGGGAGTAGCGGGGGGAAGCCGTGCGCGGGCGGCGCGTTCCTTTTGACTCCTGCCGCCTGGCGCATGGTGTAAGAAATACGAACTTTTTAAGCGTGTTAATAAAGTTAGAATTCGTTTAATCGCGGTCGTAAAAGAGAAGTTTCTGTACTATTATTTATTCTGTGCTAGTGGGTCACCTGACGGTAAGTGATCATCACCGCCCATAAACATCTGCAAAGCCAAATCGATTGCGGATGCGTTGCCAACCCAAAGGGTTATTAGAGTGCCAGTAATTTTACTTTTTTATTTTATTTTATGAAATAGGAGAGCAAGTGGGCCACCTGATGGTAAGTGATCACCACTACCTATAGACACCCGAAACACCAAGCAGAAGCAGACCCAGAGGCCTAATTTGGAATACCTCTTGTGCCAGTAATTACACTGGCTGCCTTGCTCTCCACGCCGGAACACAACAGTGCAATCACTGCTGCTTAACGACTGGATGAGCGAGGATAATGGTTGTAGCGATCCGGACGGACCCTGCACAAGGTCTTCCCACCCGCAAAATTACTTTATTACGTTATTGATTGACATTCTTATTACTTATTTCTCGAGTCTCCAAGTTATTTTTGGCAAAAATCTTTATCGTGCAGTCAAGGAATTTAATTTCTAACCCACCTAAGGTTCAATAGCATATAGCAAACTGCCACCATAAGAGCTATAGAGCAAGACGTTAGTTTGACATATCGACCTTAATACATTGCGAATGTCAGATGACATTTTAACGAAATGGGTAGGGTATTAAATTCCTTGACTGTACAGACACGAAAAGTGTATGATTTTATTATGTTTAAATGTGTGTATCAATTAGTTACGAGTGTTAAAAAGCTACGAAGTCTCGAAAACATCAAAAGCCCAACTTTTGCGTCAACCACTCCTCGCACCAAGTCGAGGCTTAACTCCTGATGAAGGACCCGCGAATTGTTCTGACACTTGTTACTCCTCTGATGGGTCAGAGGTTCCATCTCTTATTTATAGAATACACGAAAGCCAATCCTCTGCCATGCGATGGAAGGTTCGATTTTGTGTACGTTGAAAATGAAATGGAACGTTGTCTCGGTGAAGCGGAGAATTGGATTGTATACGCGGTTAAAACGTGCTTAGCTTAAAAAAACAATTAAGTGATCAAGTTTTAGCGGAAAACAAAAGCCCATAATAGGCTTGTTGACTTATATTTTTCTTTCAAAATTGAGAGAATCAGTTAAAAGAAGAAAAACTGTGTGTTTTGTTTTTTTTTATGATCACTGTTTATTATTATTTTCATGTATATTTTTTTAAAATCTTAGGCTAGGTTTATACAATATTTTTTTTAAAGTAATAAAACAATATCAATACATAGATTATAAAAACTTAACCTAGAGTGCCGTCGGCAGCGAGGCAGGGCTCAAACTACCGGTGGTTAGGGTCGCAGAGTGATGAATCTCTTGACTATTCGTGACGTGTCCAGGAGTACCGCCTTCTGAATCTGACCCTTTATCCAACCTTCTAGCGAGAGTCTCTTGAGAAGTTGGTCGAGACTCTTCGCTATAAGACCGTTCGCTGAGAAGACTATTGGGACAGAGTCATCCAACTGCTTAAGAAAAGTGTGAACCCACCGCACTCCATACAAACGGCGATAAAGTTTTCCACCATTTAGTCCTTAACCTATAGCCATGATTTTTTTGTATATTGTCATTATGCCCTAGAATTAGGTTTGTGTGTTTTGATTTTTTTAATATTATTAATAGTTTAAAATATATTGTTTTTTTTTGTTTTAAATGAAACTCCTAAAATGAAAATATTGTCAGATCAATGAAGAAAATTTAAAAAATCAAAACATACAACCTAGTGCTAGGGCATAATGACAACATACCAAAAAGTCATTGCCATAGATTAAGATTTATATGGTGGAAAACGTTATCGCTGTTAGTATGGGGAGTGCTTTTTGGGACTGGGTCCACACTCCTCTTAAGCCGTTGGATCCGATAATCGTAGTGCGGTGACGCTTACAGTTGGTTTAAGGGCCTGAAACAGAGACAGCACCCGGTCACGATACGCACAAGACTGATATAAATCGTTATAAAGTCGCTACGTAACTGATATTAATTATTTTGGTAGGTACCATCGATATAAGAAGACACTAGATCTGCTTACTTCAGCGTCACCACTTTGCGACGGGGTAAAGCAGGTGAAGAGGGGCTTTCAATATTTAGCTATTGGTTCAACTTTGTATCTTATCGTAAGTGAATAAAGTGCTTCTAAGTTTTCTAAGTAGCAGCGACGCAGGCGTCGGATAGCAGAACTAAAAATATGACGTCAATGTAAAACGTACAAAACGCAGAGCTGTTTACTTGACAATTGGCACATACAGTTTTATTCAGGCTATCCTACATAGTCTACCAAATAGACTATGGTCGGCTACTCTGCCACTGCGTTGCACAGTTTTTTTTTTTTTACAACATAGGAAGGCAAACAAGCAAGTGGGTCACCTGATGGTAAGTGATCACCACCGCCTATAGACACCTGCAACAACAAAGAGAGTATAGATGCGTAGCCAACCCAGAGGGCTAAGATGGAATACCTCTTGTGCCAGTAATTACACCGGCTGTCTTGCTCTCCACGCCGGAACACAACAGTGCAAGCACTGCTGCTTAGCGGCAGGATTAGCGAGCAAGATGGTGGTAGCGATCCGGACGGACCTTGCACAAGGTCCTACCACCCGCTATAGCACAGTTCTATAGTTTTCTCATTTCGATGGTACCACTACTATGTTTTCGATTTTGACCTTCAATTTGAATATAGAAATGAGTTGGACAGAGAAATCGTGGTGTTATTAATAAGGGCGGGCGAGTCGGCGTATCGCAAAGGACATTATATTTTTGTGGCCACCTTCCTCAGTTACACGGGTATTAACCACAATCACAGTGTACAGATTATTGGGTACGTATCAAAATTTATAAAGTTTAAAAAGCATAATGGTTTAATAGTATTTTATCTACACATATATCGTAAATGCTCTATAATGCGTTCAGAAACCGTAGGCAATGACCAGCATTATAACAACCAATATTATTATGAGATTTTTTCTAATTTGTTTCTATATTTGTTCAAATTCATTTATTATTACATTATTTTAATGTGTACAGTCTATAGATATTTAATAGGTACCTATCACTAGTAGCTAGTAGCAATGCAGGTAATACCACATAGAGTACTTATGATATGTGTGTAGATAAAGTAATGTATGCAACTGTACATAATTAGGTCTTAAAACACTCGTGTGATCCTATTGTGAAACTCGCTGACGCTCGTTTCATAAAACCACACTCGTGTTTTAAGAGACCCCTCATTATGCAACAGTTGCATAAAATACTATTAGGAAACTGAGGGGTCCTAAAACACGAGTGTGGTTTTATGAAACGAGCGTCAGCGAGTTTCATAATAGGATCACACGAGTGTTTTAAGACCTAATTATGTTCAGTTGCATACATTACTTTATCTACACACATATCATAAGTACTCTATGTGGTATTACCTGCATTGCTACTAGCTACTAGTGATAGGTACCTATTAAATATCTATAGACTGTACACATTAAAATAATGTAATAATAAATGAATTTGAACAAATATAGAAACAAATTAGAAAAAATCACATAATAATATTGGTTGTTATAATGCTGGTCATTGCCTACGGTTTATGAACGCATTATAGAGCATTTTTGATATAATGTGTAGATAAAATACTATTAAACCATTATGCTTTTTAAACTTTATAAATCGATCGATCGTTGATGTACTGTTGTAAGACTGTGTCCTGCGACCTCGACAGAATTATTCTACCGCGACGGAGGGATTCGAAATATTTCCCTTTCATGTCGCCGTTGATAAGTTCGTGGGCGAATCCATTTGCCCACTTTATGTAGCCTTGTATAGCTGTGCCGCGTTTATTTAATGAATTTCACAAATGCCATTTTACTTGAAGGGCTACGTTTTTACATCCGGCTCGAAGGGCTATGAATGTTAAAATTATTTTTGGCCAGTCGTTATTGCTTCGTTAAAAAATGATGGAAAAAGTGTGTTATTCAATTATCGAAACAGGTGGAACACACATCAGGTGTATTGTGGGATTTTTTCGGTCTTCTCATCGATTGCTGTCTGCTATGGCAACCTGTAGCTCATGGTTTTAGGGCCCGTCCGGATCGCTACCACCATTTTGCTTGCTAATCCTGCCGCTAAGCAACAGTGCTTGCATTGTTGTGTTCCGGCGTAGAGAGCAAGACAGCCGGTGCAATTACTGGCACAAGAGGTATTCTATCTTAGCCCTCTGGGTTGGCAACGCATCTGCAATCTCTTTGGTGTTGCGGGTGTTTATAGGCGGTGGTGATCACTTACCATCTTGATCACTCACTTGCTTGTTTGCATTGCTATTTTATAAAAAAAATAGTAACAAGAATTTTAACCCTTTGCACAAAAACGGAATAATTTATATTTTGTTTAATAATTATAAAGTCATAGAGAAAGGGCTTCATCAGCCATGCTCCATTATGGAGTACCTTATTTAATTTAACTCTAGAATTAGTTTTAATTAATTAATTATAATAGACAGATTTAATATTCTGCGAAGCTTAATAAAGCT
This sequence comes from Ditula angustiorana, assembly GCA_963691745.1. Lineage (NCBI taxonomy): Eukaryota > Metazoa > Arthropoda > Insecta > Lepidoptera > Tortricidae > Ditula > Ditula angustiorana. Next base: position 916,578 of record OY829480.1, on the reverse strand, counting down.
GGTCGTTTGTAAGTCTGCGGTGATTCCAGATGTTCTGTTGTTAGTTTATTTGCTAGTTTAGGTGCTCGCTGTGGTAAGATTATAGTCGCCGTGTGGGAAATTAATTTAATTTGTTAACGATCATTCGTTGCAATATGGGCGCTTAATGAACTGATATAATTCACATTTGTTTGTGCTGCCAAGTATAAATGTAAACATAAATTGTTTATATGATTCATTTTTAAGCTTTTAGTATCAAATTGGTGTTTTGCGTACTACCTAATCAACAAAATGAAAATGGTTGACTTTTTAATTTTCATTTGTGACGTCATTTTTGAATTATTCTCATAATCTCGTTATTATATTTTTTTAAATAGAAATGAATGCAAATTTCATATGCTCACATAAATACTATTTGTGTGAAACCTTACATTATCTTTACAGTTTGTACTTATCTGTTCTGGCATCAGCACAATAGTGCTTTTGAATAATCCTATAACGTCTTTAAATATGGTGATAGGTTATTTAATCATTTTACATACTACAACAACCTGGCATTAAATTAGTGATGGTTAATAAACGAATGGCCTCAAATTAACAGCAATTTTCTCTTTTACTTCTTTCCAGACTCCTATTTTTACTAGTAGATTCATTATGCTCGAAAAAAAAAATCAATTTTTTTTTTATAGTATAGGGGGAAAACGAGCAGACGGGTCACGTGATGGTAAGCAATCACCGCCGCCCATGGACACCTGCAATATCAAGAGAATCGCAAGCGCGTTGCCGGCCTTTAAGAAAAGAATAGGCTCGTTTCTTGAAGGTCCCCAAGTCGTATCCATTTGGAAAGACCGAAGCCGAAAGTTGATTCCACAGAGCTGACGTACGTGGTAAAAAGGTACGAATTCGTTTAAGGAAAAAAATATAATTAAATATTATAGTAATTTTGACTTTTACATTTCGATTATTAGCTACTTAAGGGCTTATAAAATGTGATTAGTTAGGAATAGATACTGAAAATACGTTATAGTTTAAGAGGTGTTAAATGTAATTTTACTATTGTTATTAAATGACTACTATAAAATTTCAATATCAATCTCAAACTGAGTCACTTCATTACAAAATCTTTTGGAGCTTGACGCCTACTCCTTCCAAATTTATGTAATAGTTAATTACGCGTGTTTATTTGAAACGAGCTCCCATACAGGGACGTAGCGACGTAAAATGGCGCCCAGGGCTCGCATCCAAACTGCGCCCCTTTCCCTTTGTATTTTTTTTTAAATATTTTACTAATTTTGTAATGTGATGTATGTAAAACAAACAAAATACCACAAATATGTCCCCGTCTGGAATAAATGTATCTATAATAAGGATTAAATGATCCTCAAAATAGTTTTATTTGGCCATATACTTATACGAATTTGGATTGTATTTTTTTTAATAGGTAGTTAGTTAATTTCGTTTTTTGCGCCCCCCCTTATTTGGCGTCCAGGGCACATGCCCTGCCTGCCCCATCCTAGTTCCGCCCCTGCTCCCATACTACGTAGCCGCCGCCATTGTACCTGTGCTGTTTTTTTAAAGGAAGGCAAACTAGCAACACCAAGGAGAATGCGGATGCGTTGCCAACCCAGAGGACCAATGTGGAATACCTCATGTGCCAGTAATTGCACCGGCTGTCTTGCTCTCCATGGCCGAACACAACAGTGCAAGCACTGGTGCTTAGCGGCTGGATTAGCGAGCAAGATGATGGTAGCCATCCACGATAATTGACAAAAAAAAAAGAAAAGAAAAAAAAAAAAAAAAGAAAAAAAAGAAAGAAAAAAAAAAAAAAGAAAAACAAAGAAAAAAAAAGAAAGAAAAAAAGAGGAAGAAAAAGAAAGAAAGGTTCACCGTGCCAGTTTTAAAATGGATGTCCACATTAAAATTGAAAATGACAATAGTAGTCTTTTTATTTTTGATAGATAGATAGATAGATTCATTTATTTCTTATTGCAAATTACAATAAATTCAGAATGTCAAACATAACAAATTCACAATAAGATCGTCAAAAGGGTAAACAAAATAATAAAAAATAAAAATATCTAAAAATAAGTCTAGAAAATATCAAAATGTCAAAAACAAAAAATCAATATGTCACAATAAAAATATAAATACAGACTCACAAAAGGTGAAATGTCAAAATAAGCAAGAAATTATATTATATATAGATAGCATAGGTAGTGTGTATTTTATTTTTTTAATGGCCAAGGTAGTAAAACGAACTATTATATCACTCAGGGGAAGGTACGGGGTATTAACCTCGTGTGGTTTATGGCCCCCACATGTCGGTCACTACACTAATGCGCACTCGTTAGTGGTGTGTGCCTTTCTTCCCTTGATGGATAATGTACTATTTTCAGCTGACAGTTGTAATTATCAGGTCATGTCATAAAGTAAGTAATTAGATTTTTGCAGGTTAAAAGGTCAAAATTACGTTAGCTTATGGAAACATAGATGGGTATGGGAAGTGATATAGAAACGATCTTTTATATTATTTTATACTTAAAAAGAAATGTTGATAGGAAAGGAAAACAAAAACGATTTGTTGCGTTTAATGATGAATTAAACCAAAAAACCATTCATTTAACAAATGAAATTAATAAATAGATTCAGGCGTTACTCTGCAAAGGTCCAAATCAACAAAATGGTACAAACTACCTCGCTACTCCGCGAAACTAATTGAAACTGATTTTTGCGGAGTAGCAAGGTAATTTTAAATTCTTAATTCTTACCGCATGTGTAAAATACTTAATTTTTAAACTTATAAAATAAAACCAAGCCAAAAATATGCAGAGATAGTCATGCTAGATGGTTATGAAAAAGAGAAGCAAACGGGCATGCGGGACACCTTATGATAGTAAGTACTCAAATTGTCAATTTAGTTACTTTGTTTTGTTTTTAATTATAATTATTTATTTATTTCTGAAACACTTAACACTAACAGTTAAACCTTACGTGCTAATGTTAACAATTAAATTATAACTATGGGTTTAAACAATTATTATTATAACCGGATCGAGCTAGGCGTAGTCACCGATTTTAAGAATCTATTAGCCAATGCTAAAAAGCTCCGTTCGGTGCACGAGAAAATGTCCATTTGGCGGTCACTGTCCAAAATATCATTCAGCAACATCAGTGCCCGATACAGGAGAGATTTAATATCTTTTAGATAGTACAGAATTGTTACTTTAAGTGTGGAATTGCACAAATTTTGTGAAATGGTGCAATAAAAATACTGAACAATACTGAGAAGCGATCAACGCCACCCATGATGGAAAACAACCCTAAGAAAATTGCTGATCCGTGGCGTCTCCGAGGGTCTTCTGAACTTTCATTCACCGAACGAAATGCACTAGAAAGCTACTACTTCACCCAGTTACTTAATCTATAATACTGTGGTACTTTTGCGGGTGGTAGGACCTTGTGCAAGGTCCGTCCGGATCACTACCACCACCTTGCTCGCTAATCCTGCCGCTAAGCAGCAGTGCTTAGACTGTTGTGTTCCGGCTTGGAGAACAAGACACGGCTGTCCGGCATGTAATTACAAGATAGGCGCAATAATTATTTCAACTTAGCCCTCTGGGTTGGCAACGCATCTACAATCTTCTTGGTGTTGCGGGTGTCTATAGGCGGTGGTGATCACTTACCATCAGGTAACCCACTTGCTTGTTTTCCTTCCTATTTCATAAAAAAAAACTATCCCGGCCCAGGCGGCCCATCCTTAATGCAACCAGCAACTGAGTACATGCATGTGGCTCTACCAATATAGAAAACTAGGTCTTTTGTGAAGAATAACAACGTACTATTAATACCATAAGTACAACAAAGTACAATTTCAGGTTAAAAAAACAATCAATCCACTAACTAAACAGAGTTTCAGTAACCCACCAACGCAACCCAATGACCTGTGTCACTATCCAATAGAGTCCATTTTGCTATAAACATGTCAATCGCCTTTCAGCCCACTTTCCCAAGTTACGCGTGCAGGCGGCGAAAATCAGAACTAACTTAATATTTATACAAAACGAACTTTTACCCGCGGTTTTGCACGCTTTTTTTTAAATTAAATAGGAAGGCAAACAAACAAGGGGGTTATCTGCTTGTTTACACCGGCTGTCTTGCTCTCCACACCGGAACACAACAGTGCAAGCACTGCTGCTTAGCGGCAGGATTAGCGAGCAAGATGGTGGTAGCGATCCAGACGGACCTTGCACAAGGTCCTACCACCCACATAGCCCGCTTGGTATTATTATCTGTATATTTTACGGGATAAAAAGTAACCATGTCTTAATCTAAAACAAGATCTATCTCTCTGTCAAATTTCATCTAAATCTAGCCGTTAATGCGTAATTGAGAAGCAAACATCCAAACATCTAAACATTCAAACATCATTTTGCGGGTTGTAGAACCTTGTGCAAGGTCCGCCCGGATCGCATCCACCATCTTGCTCGCCAATCCAGCCGCTAAACAGCAGTGTTTGCACTGTTGTATTCCGGCATGGAGAGAAAGACAGCCGGTGTAATTACTGGCACAAGAGGTATTCCATCTTAGCCCTCTGGGTTGGCAACGCATCTGCAATATCCTTGGTGTTGCGAATAGGCGGTGGTGATCACTTACCATCAAGTAACCCACTTGTTTGTTTGCCTTCCTATGTGGTATAAAAAAAAAACATTCTAACACCCAAACATCCAAGGTAATGACTTTCATATTTATAATATTAATAAGACGTAATGACTTTTGAACTCTGCCCGTATTGTTTATATTTTTATATTTTATGTTGAATAGTTTGAATAAATGTCTTTTCTTTCTTTATAACTTAGTTGTACACTAGCGCCACTTTTGACCGCAAATGAGTCTGTGTCCGGTAATTGTTGGCTCCGTGATTACGGTCACTCGATTGAGTTCCGGTCGATTTAAACCGGAAGTTCGCGTCATTGGCCAATTGGTGTAAGATTTATTGGTCGTTTGGGGGCGAGCGAGGAAATTTGGTGAAAGAAATTGGTGATGATTTGGTTTTTGTGATGATGTAAGCAGTAAAACTTCTGAAGTTTCCAAAACAACGAGCTATTTCGTCGCTTTGTGAGCCTGTTTCCAATGGGCAAGTTGAGTGTTTTGGCGTTGCGACTTAGGAAGCCAAAACAGTGCAAGGGCGATGTGACAACGATGCCAAATTTGCGGTCCGGTTCCTTTGCTAACTGTATTTTCGTCATCAGTTTTCATTTGATTAACTGAGTTTTTGCTGAAACTTTTTTCAGGATTTCTTTAAAGTTCACAGTTCAAATTATTTCACAGTGTGGCTCAAACTAGACGTAAGAAAGTGATGTACTGACAGATAACTAAACTTTGTATCATTCATGTTAAGGCAGAAACATTCAAATAAATTTAAATGATAATCACAACACAAAGAAACATAAGGGTAATGGTAGGACTCGAACCTGCAGCATCAGCATTCCGTGCCTTACGTTTGCCAGTTTCGCCACATTACCAACTACCATACCTTGCGAATTTTTCAATGGGTTTCGTTTTTACGGTAATGACATTATTGACTTTTTAAAGGTATAACTACCCGCGGTGTCATCTATGAGAAACTTAATCAAATTATCTCATTCAACCTGGTTATTTATGAATGTCCGTTAGCTGACGAGAGAAAACGCCATTAGTAAAAAAAATTAAAACAAAATCTGAAGTAAATTTCGATTATAAAAAGGCAGAAACCTTTTGAAAGGGGTTGAGTAGATTGGTGATCTGGCTGACAATGGAGCGCAATTTACTGACAGGGAATTGCAATTCCTACTCCAAAAACAGAAGATCCTTCAAGCAGCGAGACCCCAATCTACCGCAATGATATCACGTATGAAGTCGCAGACAAAAGCTAGTATGTTCTATGACATGTTTTACTGCGATCTCCCTGCCACCTAATTCCCTAGCGATTCTAATCTCGTAGAACAATTTGAACCTCCTCAAAGACACTCACATTCATAAAACCAAACGGCCATTATAGCGGAGAGTAATGGCGCAAAATGATCCTTAATATGCTGATAACACGGTTTAATTTCCGCAGCCGGGACAACGTGCTTTGTTCAAAAATTAGTTTTTTTTGTCCTTTATGTCACTTTGAGGATTATAATGGATGGTCCATGGTGGCGATTTAATTTTCACGCGAAATGTGTTTTTTAACACAGTTTATTTGAAAGAATGGAGCTGAAGCTTTTATGTTGCGACAGTAAAGGCATTTAGCGCGCCTGTGCCTAGAGTTGCCACTTTTTTGGTAAAACGAATGAGTATAGTCCATAGAAAAACTCATTTCGTTCGTATAGATTTTTCTTTGTTTATAAGAAATAGGAAGGAAAACGAGCAACGGGTCACCTAATGGTAAGTGATCACTAAAACCTATAGACAACCTCAACACCAAGGAGATTGTAGATGCGTTGCTAACCCAGAAGGCTAAGAACGAATACTTCTTGTGCCAGTAATTTCACGCTGGAACACAACCGCGCAAGCACTGCTGCTTAGCGGCTGGATTAGCGAGCAAGATAGCGTAGCGATTCCGACGGACCTTGCAATAGGACCTACCACCCGCAGAGTTATTGGTCCCCTCTATACCACTTGAGGAACGCATGTTCAAAATGTCATGTTTCTATTTTTAGCGATTTTGGCCGTTCGTTTTCCGTGAGTCAGTCAAAATTTTCAGATGAAATCTTATAATCAGTAGTTATCTTTGTTACTAACTCATTTATGGATTCTAATGTTACAATCTGATAGTAAACCATTTTTTTAAATATGTAGGGAGGCTGCCGAAACCGACATCCCTCCCTCCAACCACTTTTCTTCACTCCACTTGAATGTTGACTCGACTTTTTTTTCATAAAACAACAGAATAAAATTCAAAATGTTACGCAGTGGATTACTCAACGTGACTTCAGAAATAATGAAGTTGCCTGCCTTATCGCGGATAATTGGGTATTAAAAAACAGTGAACAGGAAGACAATGGTTGCAAAAAGTCGGTGGAGTATTTCTGTACCCCGAGGCACTGTCGCGGTTTCAGACTGAAGGGGTTTTATCATGATCACGTAGATAATAGAGAGGAATTGGCGCTTATTTTACAGTAGCGCCCGCGACATCGTTCGCGTAAAATTATATATTAGTAGCCTATGCGCGACAGGGATTGTGTAGCTTTCTATTAGTGAAAGAATTTTGGAATCGGTTCAGTAGTTACAGAGATTACCCTCTATATACAAACAAACAAACAAAGTTTACCTCTTTATTATATTAGTGTAGATTAGTGTTCACTAGGAGCACAAACACTAAAGTGATGAGGCAAAATATTTTAGCGAGTAAATGAATATCGACATTACTGTCAAGATCAAGATTCTATTTAACAATAATGAATATTATTCGTAACAAAAGTGTTTCATAGTATACAATTATTATTTTTTCGATGTTTGTCGGTAATAAAGGTTGCCGTCTAGATGGAAATATTCACGAATGGTTTCCGTGAAAATAGTAGCACGTTCGTCAGATAGCGTAGCTTTCTATTGGTGAAAGAATTGCCCCCTACAAACAAACATACCAACAAAGTCAACCTTCAAAGTTGAATTTCATAGTGCCCTAGTGTAAAAGTAGTGTGTGCGTAATCTCTTGAACGATACAATAAAAAATATCCATGCGTAGAAAATAAATAAAAAATTAAATAGCTAATAATAATAAAAATTAAACAACATTAAACAGAGTAATTAAACAAAATAACAAATGATTTCTAACGAAACTAAAGGTTGCCCTACCAATTAGCACTTGTAAATGGAGAAAGTTATTCCACGAAACAGCTGCACTGAGTCTTAATTTTGACCGCAGCACGAACTTACTTCGTGAACTTTATGTTACGCCAGCGCAGTCTGAGTTCATTTCGAATAATGTCTTCTTGTACGGTTCAAAGTTTATAAACTTTAATAAATACGATATTACGGTCGCTCTCAAGCTTTGTCACCGTTTCTAATTAATTGACGATATGCCTGAGGTTTAGCATCAATTTTACTAAAACTAGTATTAACTCCTAGTACAGTCCATACTTGCTGAAGTCTATGTTATGGACATGTGCTTTAGAAAGAAAGAAATGTTTGTTACTTTCTTATTTTATAGTGTGGTTGACTGGTAGAGAATGCTTACTGGCATTAAGTCCGCCAATTGTATTTGTTTTGTAAACTATGCAATGAAGCTTAAATCAACAATAAATAAATAAATAAATAAATATTTATTTGATGATAAACAATTACAATCAAGAAAAACACAGCACAAAAATAAATCATAAATAATTGCATCCTAATGCATCCCATGCGAAGCAGGGGCGAGTCACTAGTTTTGCGGGTGGTAGGATCCTGTGCAAGATCCATCCGGATCGCTACCACCATCTTGTTAGCTAATCCAGCCGCTAAGCAGCAGTTTGCTAAGGGGCTGCGAGCGCTTGCAATGTTGTGTTCCGGTGCGAAGAGCTAGACAGCCAGTGCAATTTCTGGCGCAAGCTGTATTCCATCTTGGCCCTCTGGATTGGACGCATCTGCAATTTCCTTGTGTTGCCAGGTGATCATCACTACCCATAGACATCCATGGGTAGTCACTCTGATCACTTACCATTATGTGACCCACTCGGTCGTTGGTAAGTATAAATTTACAGTCCGTATTTGCTTGGGAAAAGCTTCGGTTGTCGTTGGAAAATTTTGACTTTTAATTTTTATATTTAGTTTTTAGGTATTCAAAAAGTATTGTATCTGTCACTTTCTATAACCATCATTGCTGAATCCGTGGGTACTCTAAGAATATCCGGAATGTAGAGTATTTTTTTCCAAATACTGTTTTAATGTTTTTTGTTGTAACCTTAAAGCAAGATATGGTAATTAATGTTATTTACTCTTTTTACCGCCGTACCCCGCATACTGGGGAATGCAAAACCGGTTTTACTTTGTGTGAAAAACCGGTTAAAACCGGTTATTTCTTACATAAAATAACTGGGTTTGCATTCCGTACCGCGTACCGAATAGTCGGCAACTAGTCGGTACATCTCTAACCAGGGATTCTTTGGGTCACTGGTTCCTGTGGGTAGCGACATTCACTTCCAATTTCATAAACGCGACAGGTGACAGTGACAATTCGCCGTACATTACTGTGTCGACAAGTAACGCTACAGGCTTAATCATAGTCGGCCAGCAATGTATACCTAATTGTCACTGTCACCTGTTGGCAGTCGCGTTCATGAAATTGGGCCACGATAGCTCGCAAGTTTTTTTCCTCCTTTTTCATAAAGAAAGTTTGTTTTGTATTAACGTTTTCACGGCCAGTTAATTTGTCAAGGTGCGTCAGGTAATTCAGCATTGCAAAGGGTTCTAATTTTACTTCACAACGGGAAATTAAAAATGGCCGGCAAATTACAGAGACGGCAGCCCTGACGGATTTGGTCGTTAGGGTTGGCAGTTGCCGGTAGTTTTTTTTGTTACATCTGAGTGGTTTTTATTGTGGATGCGTAACGTAACGTCAAACGTAGTTGAGTGTTTATTTGGTGGTTGAATATTCATTTATTTTTGTGACAGTTTGTTTTTTATGATGGAAAAATAAATAAAGGTCCGGTCAAGAGCATATTTGATAGTGCACGGTTGCTTTTTTAATGTAAATTAAGCTAAGTGCGTTTCGATTATTTTCAGTAGGTATAATCCTACTAATATTATAAATGTGAAAGTTTGTATGTTTGGATGTTTGTTACTCAAACACGCAAAAACTAGAGAATGGATTTGGATGAAATTTGGCACACATATAGTTTATAACCTGGATTAACACATAGGATACTTTAATCCCGTAAAAATTCCTATGGGATAAGTGAGTTTTACGCCGCCGTGACGACATGAGCAGCAAAGCAACTAATTCTCATTAATTTATCCAGGAAATATTGCAAGTTGCATGTTGGGTGCACGTTTGCTTGATTCAATCAAACAATTCTACGCGGACGGAGTCGCGGGCAAAAGCTAGTAACATGTAATATTTATAATACCATACTTCTTTGTTGTAAGGAAAAATATCACCGTTGCTTTACATTATTACTTTAGGTACGTAGGTACTGCATAAAATTCACAGTTTTCACACTGTTCTCGCAGAAGACGAAGGTAATTGTTTCAATTTGTGGACACGGAATTCTATAAATGGGACAACAGTTGTATGGGAAATCGTTCCCGCCCTCAACCTCTTGAGCTGAACAGCACAGTGCGTCTTTAGAGAATGCAAAGCCGGTTATTTTCTCTACGAAAAACCGGTTTTAACCGGTTAAAACCGGTTTTTCGTAGAGAAAATAACCGAGTTTGCATTACTTATGCGTCTTTCTCCTATTCGGCTAGTTGGAAAAAAAACGCACTGGCCGATAAAGCTAGTCGCGCAGCGTCAGAACCATCCTGTTGGTATAGCCGACATTTCAGCTTTCTCTAAAAATAAACCATTATTTATTACCTGCCAAATTGGCCCACTTTTCTTCGTCAAGCAAATTCGCCGTGTGCCGTAATTCTGTTATATTTTAGACCACATGACATCTGACATTTAGCCTGCCGCCATTATGAATAATTAAATCTAAGGCCACGCCTAAAATTATACTTAGCGGCGAGCGTTTCGATAACTGCATCAGACAAAGTTACAGTAAAGGTAGGTTTTTGTTATTTATTATAGTTTTTTTGTTGACGGTGCTCTATTATTGGATTGTTATTTATTTTCTTATACACGTACCAAATATGAAAACAATTGGAACACAAGAAGTGAGTAAAAATTTACTAGAAAGTTTTGAACTAGACATAAACATAGATTAATTTAGTTTATAAGTTCAATCAATATACAGTTTCATCAAAAATTGAATGATATTTTAAATGAGATGTTTTTAAATTAAAATCGTTTAAATTATGAATAAATGTCATTTATTGTATGCTCTTTTAAAATGTAGTAAAAGTCACAAAACTGAGCCAAGCACCGCATACGCATAGTTCCATACTATTTTAGTGTGAAATCCGAACTTGGTTTCGGTTTAAAACTAGGAACCCTAACCTAACGCCCAAAAATAATTAAAAATAGACTTTTAATTGTCGTTTTCAGGAAGCACTTTTGCTAACCTAATTCTGCAAATTTTACCCTGTACCGCTACCATAAGTTGCTATAGAAAACTCATATTACGTTACTGCAGTCGACAGCGGGTAAACACGCTCCAATATGCTAGTGAAAGGAATAACTACAGTGAATACGGTATTTTTCGATGACATTGCTCAAATTTATGCGTGAGAATGTTCTACGGCATCAGCTATAAAACGTCAGTCGCTAGCTAAGATATCTACACTAATATAATAAAGAGGTAAACTTTGTTTGTTAGTTAGTTAGTTTGTTAGTTTGTTAGTTTGTTAGTTTGTTTGTATGTAGGGGGTAATCTCTGGAATTACTGAACCGATTTCAAAAATTCTTTCACAGATGGAAAACTACACTATCCCTGACGGACATAGGCTACATTTTATTTTGATTAAATAAAGTATTCAGCTTTAAATTTTAATATTTGCAAATCAAGTCAGTAAGTTACATACGCAAAATGGCCGCTTTACCGGCCTGCGCTGAGCTAATTAATGGATGGCCCATACTAAAATAATTTTTAATCATTAAAAAGTCAGTCATTAATCAGTCAGTCAATCTGTCAGATTGTCCGTCTTTCTGTCTGTCCGTCAGTCCGTCCGTCCGTCTGTCTGTCTGCCTGGCGGCCTATCTGTCAGTTAGTTTGTCTGTCAGATTGTCCGTCTGTTTCTCAGTCCGTCCGTCCGTCCGTCCGTCCATCCGTCCTTCCGTCCAACTGTCTGTCTGTCTGTCAGTCTATCTGTCAGTCAGTTTGTTTGTCAGTCAGTCTGTAAGATTGTCCGTCTGTCTGTCTGTCCGCCCGTCCGTCCGTCCGTTCTTCCGTTCGTCCGTCCTACCGTTCGTCCGGCCGTCCGTCTGTCTGTCTGTCGGTCTATCTGTCAGTCAGTTTGTTGTCAGATTGTCCGTCTGTCTGTCAGTCCGTCCGTCCGTCCGTCCGTCCGTCCTTCCGTCCATGTCTGCCTGTCTATCTGTCAGTCAGTCTGTTAGATTGTCCGTTTGTCTGTCTGTCCGCCCGTCCGTACGTCCGTCCGTCCGTCCTTTCGTTCATCCGCCCGTCCGTCTGTCTGTCTGTCGGTCTATCTGTCAGTTAGTTTGTCTGTTAGATTGTCTGTCGTTCTGTCAGTCCGTCCGTCCTTCCGTCCATCTGTCTGTCTGTCTGTCCGCCCGTCCGTCCGTCCTTCCGTTCATCCGTCCTTACGTTCGTCCGTCCGTCCGTCTGTCTGTCTGTCGGTCTATCTGTCAGTCAGTTTGTCTGTCATATTGTCCGTCTGTCTGTCAGTCCGTCTGTCCGTCTGTCCTTCCGTCCATGTCTGCCTGTCTGTCAGTCTATCTGTCAGTCAGTTTGTTTGTCAGTCAGTCTGTTAGATTGTCCGTCTGTCTCTCTTTCCGCCCGTCCGTCCATCCATCCGTCCTTCCGTTCGTCCGTCCGTCCATCTGTCTGTCTTTCGGTCTATCTGTCAGTCAGTTTGTCTATCAGATTGTCCGTCGTTCTGTCAGTCTGTCCCTCTGTCTGTCTGTCTGTCAGTCTATCTGTCAGTCAGTCTGTTAGATTGTCTGTCTGTCTGTCTGTCCGCCCGTCCGTCCGTCCGTCCTTCCGTTCGTCCATCTTTCCGTCTGTTTGTCTGTCGGTCTATCTGGCAGTCAGTTTGTCTGTCAGATCGTCCGTCTGTCTGTCAGTCCGTCCGTCCGTTCGTCCGTCCGTCCGTCCATCCGTCCGCCCGTCCATCCGTACGACCGTCCATCCGTCCGTTCGTCCGTCCATCTGTCTGTCTGTCAGTATATTTGTCAGTCAGTCTGTTAGAAGATCGTCTGTCTGTATGTCTGTCCGCCCGTCCGTCCGTCCTTCCGTTCGTCCATCTGTCCGTCTGTTTGTCTGTCGGTCTATGCAGGGGCAACGATGTTAGGATGCTTGTTAACGTCACACTGCTGCTCACCCTCCGGGCTCACAAGTCACTCAAAAGTATTTTCAACAACGAGACACTTCCTGCACGCGCCTACATAGAGCTCGCCCTTTGGGCTCGCGGGGTTGGGGAGGAGCAGGGGCAAAGATATGGGGATACGAGCTAGAGGGCAAGCGGCAGTGTGATGTTAGTAAGCGTTCTCCCTGACGGTTACATTTCAACACACGCGCGTACATGGAGCTCGCCCTTTGGGCTCGCTAGGGGGGGGGGGGCAAGGGCAAAGGTATAAGGATGCTTGCTAACGTCACACAGCCGCTCGCCCGTAGGGCTGGCAAATCACTCAAAAGTATTTATATCTACGAAACACTTCGTCGCACGCGTCTATACGGAGCTCGCCCTTTGGGCTCGCTGGGAGGTGCAGGGGCAACGATGTGAGGTTTCTTGCTAACATCATTCCGATGCTCGCCCTCCGGGCTCACAAGTTACTCAACAATATTTCTATTAACGTTACAGCGGAGGTTGTTTGCTAACGTCACACCGCTGCTCGCCCCCCGGGCTTGCAAGTCACTCAAAAATATTTCCAACAAACAACGAGACACTTCGTCACACGCGCGTATATGGAGCTCGCCCTTCGGGCTCGCGTGAGTGGGGAGGAGCAGGGGCAAAGAAATGGGGATGCGAGTTAGGAAGGCGAGCGGTGGTGTGATGTAAGTAAGCGTGCTCTCTTTCTGGTACAATTGGACACGCGCGTCCATGGAGCTCTCCCTTTGGGCTCACTGGGGGGGGGGGGGGGGGGGGCGGAGGTAGTGCGGTTGCTTGCTAACGTCCCTCGCTCTCCGAGCTCGCAAGACAATGGAATGCTACGCGGACAAAGTCGCGGGCAACAGCTATTTTAAATAAAGTCGCTATCCGTTCCTGTCTGTCCTAAATCCTTATAGTGTATGTTCGGCCGCCTTCTCCCTCTAAGCCATGCAACGGATTTAAATTCGGTTTTTACTGTTATTTAGAGTTTTTTTGCGAATGGTTTCTATGTCGGTAGATTACTTATTGATGATACCCGTGCGAAGCCGGGGCGGGTCGCTAGTCGATAGATAATTCTGATGAAGATCTGTAGTTATAAGGAACGGCTAGAGGCGCTGTACAATTCTGCATACAAATCGTTTACACTCTCGCTAGCGAGTAGTACTGTCAACTCATGTTAAGGGTACTGAACTTCAAAATGAGCTCCAAGAACTCAAAATGCATCTAAAACAACCGTTCACCCGTAAACTTTACCCCGTTCGAGTCGCAGTTATCATTCCGCTCGCATTTGCCTTCGCATCGCTAAGCATCGATCCTATTACCACAATAGACATAACACGTAACGTACAGCAAGGGATTTACCAAACGACGCAATGGTGCGAGAAAGATTTCCCGCACGATCCGCAGGTCGCATATTACAATGCGGTGTAAAGGTGGGATCAGGGAGCCACAGAATAGGAATAAATACATATCTAGAGCAATGAATGTTGCCTTATGTGGCAAAGATTCAGGCGACGGTTGCCCTAGTTGTTCAAAACTAGAGGTTAAAACAATGGAAAACTAACGCGAGCGAGACATTGGGGTAAACGGAACTTCCACGCATTTAAAGTTTTTGAAATATTTTTGAATGCATTTTTGAATGAAATAGGAAGGCAAACAAGCAAATGGGTCACCTGATGGTCAGTGATCACCACCGTCAAAGTCTAGTTATTGCTCGATAGAAACCGAGCAAGTACCAAATGGTCTATTCTTAACAGGTGGCACCGAATGTCATTAAAATTATTGACAGTTTCGTACATTTTCGACGCCAGCTAAATGACCTATAAGTCACTACTCATAAACACTCGCAATACCAATGACACTGAATGGAACACTTTTTGCGCCAGCAATCTCACCGGCCATCTTGGTCTTCACGCCGGAACACAAAAGTGCAAGCTGCTGCTTAGCGAATCAGCAAGAAAGATGGTGGTAGCAATTCAGTGTCACGACCGGCCCAAGTTTGGTTTATTTGAATTCTGAAGTCTCTATATTTTGACACTAATATGACAAAGACCCGCTGCAATGCCGCTGAGCAGTAGTGCTTTCACTATTATATTCAGGCGTAGAGCAAGAAAGCCGGTGAAATTACTGGCACAAGAGGTATACAATTTTAGCCCCCTGGGTGGGCAAAACATCTGCAGTTTTCTTGGTGTTCTGGGTGTCTATGAGCGGTGATTTTTTACCATCAGGTGACCTACTTGCAAGTTTGCCTTCCTATTTCATAAAAATACCACAATTGTTCAATGGAGAACCAAATTTTCTTTTTTTAAGCTATCTGTTGCCCGCAATCTGGCGGCATTGGGATAACTCGTGACGCCCGAACCGAGCGCCAAATGGGCCGGCGATGATTGCTTTGTTCCAATGAAATTGGTTCAGAGTTCGCGAACACCCTGTATTTACGTATAAACGACTCAATAATGGGCGGCGAGGAGCAATATTCAATTTACCTTCGTTGCTTTTCACGCATATGTGCGAAGTACAGGAGAGTTAGGGTTTGCCGAAAGTTTATTTACCTTTTTCTATTCCCCTTACTTAAATACCTGTAGGATCACTATATTGTCCGTCCGTCCGTCCGTCCGTCCGTCCGCCTGTCTGACTGCCTGTTAAGACCCTTTTTCAGACCGCGATATAAGAGTATATCACGATCCTATGTCCGAAAGGGATAGTGTAGCTTTCTCTTAGTGATTTTTTTTGGAATTGGTTCAGTAGTTCCAGAGATTACCATCTACAAACAAAGAAACAATTATAAAAACAAGTTTACCTATAGTGTAGATTCGTGTAGAATAGTGTAGACTAATATAGATGTATCCGCTGATAACTGTACATATATCAGCACACACTGTTACGAAAAGATAACACACTGCTACTAAACACTACCAAAAAATACTTTATAAAACAATACGAAATTCATTTTCATTTTGTACTGGCCTAAATATTCTGTACTTATCTATCTATACATAGTAATAAAATTTTAACTAATCGATGTCTTGCACATAAGAGATATTTAAGGAAAATTAATATTAGGGGTCTTTATTAAGCCAATAGAAGCCAAAACAATCATCTTCAGAATTTTTGTCTTCGTCTGTATGTTTGTACGCGCATCAAGCATATGGGCCAAAATTCTTTTTGATGCCTAATAAAATGTCCCTTGTACATTTAAACGCATATTTTTTATTTATCCTGATATTCTTAAAATAACATGTTATCTTTAAATTCGGAATGACATACGCATACCCGAATGATGACTGTTATAAAAATATTTGGGGTCAGAATAAGAAAAAAACTAATGTTTGGTAACGCAGTGGACACTATTCTTGAGGAGTCATGGGGACTGGTAACGCAGTGGTAATTTGGGTACCAAATGAGAATTTTCTGTAATAAAAAACCCAGGATGGTGGGAAAATTCATAATAAAAATTGGGGCCCGGTTGAGAACTAACGTAATATTACTAGGAAAATATTTCGAGACTTCTACAATTTTGTAAAAGTGCTTATATACATTTTCAATTTTTTTTTAGGCACTAAAAAGAATTTTGGCCCAAATAGTCCTTTACAAAATTGGATGCACTTTCCACAGTCATATTGCTAGAGGTCTAACTTTAAACCTGTACCCTTACCATGAGTACAGTGCACCTAGCCGTAACCATACTCGCTAGCGACAGCGTAAAACGATTCATATGGGAAATTGCACAGCACCTCTAGCGCTCACTTAGATAACTAAAGATCGGTAGTATGAGTCCATTACCTATCGAAATCTGAACGTCAGTGTCTAACGTTTTGTAGCTGTTGCCGTAGAGTATTGGTACCATGAGTCACAAATTTGACACATGTCATCGAAAAATACCGTATCGGCTATGGTTAACTCTTTCACTGACTAATGGGAGCGTATTTAACCGCTATCGACTGTAGTAAAGTAATACGAATTTTCGATAGAAACTCATGGTAATGGTACTGGTGCATTTCATCTGTATAGGCCGCCTAGAAATTTCTGAATCCCAAGCGTACGAAGTCTCAGGCAAAAGAAAGTGATTAATATGTTTCCTTTTCAAGTTAACCTAATGTTAATCATATTCTTTTAAGTTTAAAGATAAATTACGGCTGCATTAGAATTTAACATAGGCCATTATAACCGAAAGAGATTTGCTTAAACACAGCGAATTCTGACCAATTCCAACCGCTGTTTCATATTGGATATCTTGACACCTGGCTGTACGTAATCAGATCTCAATAAATTCTCCTCATTTTTAGAGGAATTCCTCCGTTCATCCCATGTACTTCGCAATATACTCATTGTCTTTCATTTCTCATTCGTAAATTCCTTTTTCACCGCAAATTAAAAAAGAGAGTGTATTGAAATGAACGAATCATTGGTAAGGCGTTGTGTTGAATGTGGACCTTTTTAGAATTGAATAGAATAGAATAAAAAAAGTTTATTTCAGGCTGCATAGGTCCATAGATAAATATCTTAAAGACTAACATACATATTATTATATATAATAACTTAATTACTAGCATGTGTAGTCTGTAACGTGAGCACTTTCGCGGAGTCAGTTAACCGGCCACGGAACCGCGTATGCGACGCCTTTTGGCCAAAACTCTTCGCTTGTGTGTTTTGGTGCCATAGTTGTAAGTTCACCCTACGTGAACCAAGATTTTGCAAGCAAAATCTTGGTTCACTTCTGAGCACAGAATACATTTTTTTTAATTGTTTCTTTCTCACGTTTTTATAGCTGAGATGTTCTGGATCACATCGTGGTCCTTACTCATGAGCGCCCGCGGCTGTAGCTCGTCGATGACAACATCGACGTTGTGTGTTGGGTCATCGATGGGCCACGGCCGTAACGGGGGGGGGGGGGGGGTCACGAGAAAGGACCACGGACTTGTCCAAAACATGTCGAGCAATAACTCGGCTTTAAATAAGCCACTGATCAGTCTATTTCAATATGTTTGAATCTCATGGCAGTTTTCTGTGTAAAAAGAATATAGATTGGAAGTTTTCATGTCTACCAAGTGACTTAGTCTCAAATTTCAATTAAAGCTGCTTTTATATCGCTTGCTAAACATAGGTGACAATGATAATGGAGCCGTTAAAATATTATGAGCATTTGCTCACACATATAGGCTACACAAATCATGGCAGAAGGCTATTCTACCTTATTCGTGAGTTCCGTGAACATGGACATAATAAAATAGATCATGTTTTTTTCAGTATGATTTTATGACATGAAAAGTATATTTCATCCCGTCCCTTCAGCTGCTCCTGTTCTAAAATTCATGAAATTTCCTGAAGACTTTTTGACATGATGTACGGTTTTACACAGACGGACAACTTATCCAAGAAAGAAAAAATACCTGATTCTGAAGACCTCAGATAAATTATTTATTTTATTACATTTAACATTGTCACGAGCGTTTTTTTTTATTAAATAGGAAGGAAAACAAGCAAGTGGGTCACCTGATGGTAAAAGTGATCATCACCGCCTATAGACACTCGCAATACCAAGGAGATTGCAGGTGCGTTGCCAACCCAGAGGGCTAAGATGGAATACCTCTTGTGCCAGTAATTACTCCGGCTGTCTTGCTCTCCACGCCGGAACACAACAGTGCAAGGGCTGCTGCTTAGCGGCAGGATTAGCGAGGAAGATGGTAGTAGCGTTGGTGGCTTAGTGACTACGGGGTAGACTCGTGATCGTAAGGTACCAAGTCCGATCCTCAGGAGCCGCCATGTACAAACGAGCAAGTGGATCCTGATGTTAACTGCACCACCGCCAATAGAAACTTGCAACCCTAAAGAGATTGCAGACGCCTTGCCAACTCAGAAGTCTAAGATGGACTGTTGTGCCAGTAATTGTACCAGCGGCCCTAACATGACAGCCCAGGTTTAGTTTAACCCCTCCCTGTGTCTCTGTCTAACAAGTGTCATAAGAAAGGGACGCAGATAGAGATAAACTAAACTTGGCCAGTCATGTTAGGGCCACAGCTGTCTTGCTTTCCACGCCCGAACACAACAGGGCAAGCACTGCTGCTTAGCGGCTGGATAGCGATTCAGATAGTGGCAACGATCTGGATGGACCTTGCAGCAGATCCTAATACTAGTCTAAGTCTTTCGCTAATACTAATCAAAGTGTTTTGGCTTACCTCCTGGGGCTCTGAATCTACGAACCAGTCTATCGTGGCAGGTGGCAGGGAGTAGTCAGAGGTGCAGTTAATGAGCGCCTGCTCCCCTGCCTGGACCATGGTCGGCAGCCCCGTGATCAGGGGGTCGTACTCCGGAAGAACTGGAACAAACGGTGCTGATAAAGTTTTGGAAGGTTATGAATAGTATTTAGGGCATCAAGAGGGTTGTGAAGCAACTGTTAACGGGGCCTTACAAAGCTTCAAAGGGTGCTCAAAGAAAGGGTCTTTGATAAGAAGAAGAAGATTGAAGTTATCCCACTATCGTCTGCTTATGAACCGGTAGGTCTTTTTATCTAAATATGTGGAAAACCCGCCAAGTGCAAGTCGTAACTTTTAACTACAAAATACGCAGAAATTTATACAGCTACACTATAACAGATGTCGTCACGTTCAAAAACACGTTTCTATTAGCAGCCATAGTAATACACACTCTGTGTAAATTTCAAGGGTCTACCTGTTACTGGTCATAAGATATAGCCCTGTGACAGACGGACGGACAGCGGAAGCCTAGTAATAGGGTCCCGTTAGCACCCTCTGGGTGGGGAACCCCAAGAATATATAAAACTTAGAAAGTTTTATGAAGTGAGTGATTTAATAATGGAGTTGTCAATGACAGACAAAAAACTTGGTAAAACAAAATAAAAGAAAGCTGCCGAGATTCTCACGTGGAATTTGTGAAAGAATTATAATTTAACAATAACTGAGAAGTTTTTTTACAATTAGTTTTTTCTATTTGTTCCTCGCCTTTGAGGATTTCAATAGCAATTTTCATTTTCTGAATGTCAGGTATTTAACATATGAAATACAATTATTTCATTACATTGGATTAATTAAAAAATTACATATACATCAACCAAAAATCATAATAAGGAATTAAAAGTCAAAACCCCAAACGGTGTAGTAAAAATTTTCAATTAAAAATGTTGAAATTACTGTTGATGAAAAACCATGTTATTGCGCTTAGCAATTGTCGATCCATTGTTTTAAAAATTCGCGATTTTCACACAAATTTATAACTTTCAGGTAAATTAACAATGATTTTATCACGTTAAAGTCCAATCAATGTCGATTCACTTAGTATTTTTACAAAATAGTCTTGTTTCTCACACCTGTCATTTTATAAAGCCTGCTTTTTAATTTTAAAAGTAAAATAAAAAGACTGAAATTATGACAGCAGTTGATTTAACTTGTTATGAAACCATTCCATTTTTGATGATGGCTGATTCCGAAAAATGGCTGAAATCAATCTTCATTGTTACGAACGAAATGCCTAATTCAACCGTTACCAAATGAATTCCTACCAGTATTCCCACCCTCCTTAAACTTTTCTAATTGCGTCAAAGTTAAATAAAAACTTCGTTTTAATAACCTTTATTTTCAACTTTCATTTTTTAACAAAACTTGGCATTTCGCTCTTCAAACGCTAGCATTGTTAAAACTTCAACTCTATTTCTTGGAGGTGAACAAACTTCTGATTGCCTAGCGCTCATAAATCCCCTGCGAAGTTAGCAGCATGCCTCTCTAATTAAATCCAGAACGGAAAAAGACGACTCCTAAAAACCAGCCAAGTGCGTGTCGAGCCTAGAGCAGTGTAGAGTTCTGTGCACCTAGCACGGATTTTCTCGATACGCGATAACTCGCTGCGTCTCGTTTTAGCTATCCCAGTGGGAAAGAGAAGCACTGAGTTACGTAGGTAGCGAGTTAACGCGTATCGAGAAGATTCGTGCTAGGTGCACTGTAGTTGCCTCATTACTAAAAAACTTGTAAATCCTACTTAGCTGTGATAGTTTTTCTTTTAATTTCGTTATATATGTATTCATACTATAACACTGAATTTTCATATATCCAAAAAAAAACCCTTTAGCTGGCAGGGAGGGGGGAATCTTGACTTTAACAAAAATGTGCACTTTAATGCTTAACGTTGTTGCTGGTGGACGTAAGGAAACACCAGGAGTTGATGGGGATGATTTTTATTTATGATTGAAGTGGAAAATTGAAGGCACCTAATGGACAATAGAGATACAAAAGGTTATTATCAAAAACAAGAATAAATATAAAAAGAGTATTAATGTATAAGAAACAGGTATTATTTTCAAATTGTACCTTCACAGGGTGTTATTCCTTGTGAAGGTACAATTTGTAAGTATGCTAGTTTACGAAACAGTATGATAAAATACACTTGTACACACTGTTTTTTTTTTTATACAACATAAGAAGGCAAACAAGCAAGTGGGTCACCTGATGGTAAGTGATCACCACCGCCTATAGACACCTGCAACAACAAAGAGAGTGCAGATGCGTTGCCAACCCAGAGGGCTAAGATGGAATACCTCTTGTGCCAGTAATTACACTGGCTGTCTTGCTCTCCACGCCGGAACACAACAGTGCAAGCACTGCTGCTTAGCGGCAGGATTAGCGAGCAAGATAGTGGTAGCGATCCGGACGGACCTTGCACAAGGTCCTACCACACACTGTTTACGACACAGTATAACTGGTGAACTGAGACACGGACCATGCGCTGACTATTATACGTGCTTCTTCTTGAGGTGTAAAATCGAAACTGTGAGATCGAAAGGATTGCCAAAGCTAGAAAGATTTTTAAATTTTGGAAGCTAATCAGAGCTGCTTTTTTTTAATAATTACAAATAGGAAAAGGTTTCGTACGCTTAGAATTAAAGCGACCCATTTCTAAATTACACACGTCCCAAAATATCACCTTAACTAAAAGAGGATTTAATTTTGGGAATGTATTCAGAATTGAGTCGCTTTAATTCTAAGCGTGCGGTTTGTAGGTCGAGTCGAGGTATGCTACCTCGTTACAACGTTTAACAAACGCATCCCGTAATCAAAAAGTTGTTTTTAGTAACCTGCAATATTTTTGAACGCGCCTATCCAACGACACCCCACACCCTTGGGTAGACAGGAAAAAAAACCTTTCCACTTTACGTGTCCCCGAGGTACCCCCATTTTTTTACAGTTTTATTGTTGGTCTAATGTGTATGTCCATGCAAAATTACAGCTTTTTATTACTACAAGTCTCCGAGCAAAGTTGCGGACGGACGGACGGTTGGCGATCCTTTAAGGGTTACTTGTTGACTGCGGAACCCTAAAAAGACGACTGCTAAAAATGCGTCATTCTTCCCGGAGGATAAAGTTTTCGTATCAAAGTTTTTAATTTTAACTTATTTCATAGGGCCGCCGCAGACTGACGTTTTATTACCGGCGGGATGGAATAAGTGTCACAATCATTGATACTGATGAGCCCCCGCAGCTGGGGTTGTCACGGAACAGGGAACTTGCACTGATTTCATAAAATACTGCAGTTAAAACAGAAATAATTAAAGAAAAAAGTTAAACTCCCTTATAGGTACAATCAACAAAATGGAACCCTGACGCTTCGCTATCATAATTGAATTCAATTCAATTCAAATATTTTATTTCAGACAACATTTTTAAAGAAAAAGGTCCATTATATTGTTAGTACGACATAGTGTAGTGTGTGTGTAATGTCTTCTGTTTTTGGTTTATAATGTTGGATTAAATCAAATAGTTGGTAAATTCTTAACTCTTAAACACAAACTGATCACCCAAGATACAAAATCTGTTTTTCTGTGCAATAAAGTTACTTACTTACTTATAATGGGTATTTAGCCTAATTCGTTTCCAACGCATGTTCCCTATTTGTTGGGGCCAGTCCATTTATCATCCAAATCGTTACTTAATACAGCAATAAACTTCGAAAATTTTGGCATGAAGACTTGCGCATGAGCATACGCGGCGCACTTTGCGAAGCATTGCATTACTGAGTGGAGGCCGTTTTGGCTACACCATATTATTATATACATTCAAATTAAATTTAAAATGCTATATGACAACACAAAGAAAAATCAGTGTAATGGCAGGACTCGAACCTGCAACATCAGCAGTCCTTGCCTTGCCAGTTTCGCCACATTACCGCTACCATACCTTGCGAATTTTTCAATGTATCCCGTCTTTACGGTCATTACATTATTGATTTTTGTATGGGTAAACTAGCCTCGGTGTCATCTATGAGAAACTTTAATTAAGTTATCTCATTCAACTTGGTCATTTATGAATGCTCGTTAGCTGACGAGAGATGACGCCATTTGTTGTTATTTTTTTTACACAATATTGTCAAAGTATTAAAGATTGTCTACGACATGTGGTCATTTGGTGCAAATTGCGTTAATGGAACGGAACAGAGATCGAGGCTGCCCGCCATCGACCTGGTGCGTGATTTTTGAATCTCATTGGGTGACTAAAGCTCACCAAAATAGCCGTTTTTCATAGAGTTTCGACCATTTTGGTGAGCTCTAGTCACCTGGTGAGATTCTAAAATTGCACCCCTGGTGGAAGAACGTACAGAGAGAACCCAGGAAAGCCCAGTTGCCTGAACCGACATTCCAATACCGGTTGACTTGGCGCGGGAAAGTGAATAGACCCGACCCTAAATAACGGGATTAGGAGAGGAGAAAAAAGAAGATTAAAGTTTGTCTGGAAGAGATCGCTGCTTGTGTGTGTTCTTTTATTTTGTTTACTTGTGTGAATCAATAGAGAGTATTTGTTGTTGTTGTACTTTATTTTATGTTTGTATTATTCTGTATTATTGTAAGCAGAATAAACGATTTATCTTTATTTCTTTCTAATGCAGGTATACTGAGAGTTAGTTTTCGATTAAATTTCCACTTCTGTTCCGAAACCAAAACTTATTTCGAGAGCATTTAAAGAATATATTGTTTTAAATTTTATTCATACTTGCTCTAACCTAATTAAAAGATTCAGGCGTTACTTTGCAGAGGTCCATTTTAACAAACCGGAACAAATTACCCTGGGTTTCGCGGAGTAGCAAGGTAATTTGTTCCAGTTTGTTGCTCTAACCTCTAAAACTAACCTCAAAACAAATAAGTAACAATGCATGACAGCGGACAGTGAGCATGGGTGCGAGAGGAAGCCGATAGTAACATTATGACACTAAGCCAATCGTTCTCCAGCGCCACCAGGTTTCCGAGCCTAGTTTCGGTTTCGGTCCTAGTTCTGCCGAAACCCAATCTCCGAAACTCGAAAAACGAAGCCAAAAGTTTTTCGAGTCGAGAGTACTCACCAGCTAGAGTCATGTTGGCGGACTTCTTGTCGACAGCGAACCGTGGGCCCTCGCTGGAGACCTCACAGGTGTATTTCGCCGTGCCCCGCTCCGGCCTCACCATGATCCAGCAGGCAAGTGGGTCACATGAACTGTTGGTCACTGACTCGTTGAAGGCTCGGCTCTCGTACTGTAGACAACGAGACAAAGCTTATTAGATTCAGAAATATTTGATAAGGATGATGCCTCGTGTAATGGTGAAACACGCGTAGATTATAATTTTTATCATAAAAATACCGTGAGACTCGGACATTAAATTTTAATAAAACGGATCACTCACGTATTTTTACATCGTCGCCGCGGGGGCTCATGATTAAGAACCACGGACTGGTCCGAAACATGTCGGCCATTTCTCGACGTAAAAATACGTTTTATTAATATAGATTATAATTGTTTTAGTGTTTAGTTGTGGTGGTTTATAGTAGAGTCTGTGTGACATATGTTTTTTCGTGTGGAAGCACAGGATGAAAAATACATATTACAAGACGTCGCGGTAACGGATCAGCGATTCTCCTGGAGTCGCTGTTTCTTATGGGCGGCGGTGATCGCTTTCCATCAGGTGATCCGCAAACTCGTTAGTTTCCATAAATAAAGGTTAGTAAAATTTCCCCGACTCAGGTACAAAACTTAATGTTCCTTAAACAAAGATTTGGCCCTCTCATGAATCGAACCCGGAACCTCTAGCTTCTTAGTCAGAGTCACTAACTGGACCACTAGACTAGGCTATCTGATTATCTGATCGTTATTATCTATCGCAAAAGACCCTTGAAAGTACAGTTTCTACTCAATTTAGAAACAAATCTGAAATTAAGGGTTAGCAATGAATCAAACATGATATTTCAAGTCGTTCCCTACGGAACTCATATTCGATATGAGTTATCCACTTATAAGTTAATCTTATACCATTGGTTGGACCCTTGCGTATACCCATGATTTTGATGCTCCTAACGCTCTAACATTTCTTTTATTTTTAAACATAGGAAATTAAAACCCGCAATACCAAGGAGATTGCAGATGCTTTGCCAACCCAGAGGGCTAAGGTGTAATACCTCCTGTGCCAGTAATGTCACCGGCTGTCTTGAACTTGTCGCCGGAACTCAACAGTGCAAGCACTGCTGCTTAGCAGCAGGATTAGCGAGCAAGATATTGATAGTGATCCGGGCAGAATTTCTAATTACATAAAAAAATACTTGCGTAATTGGAAAATTTCAAATAAGACCAGCTCCCGTCAGATCTCATACCCACAGTCATCGACGGGCCATTTTGAGCGCTCATGATTATGGAATGCAAACCCAGTAATTTTGTCTAAGTAAAACCGGTTTTATCCAGTTATTCCCTACAGAAAATAACCGGGTTTGCATTCCCTACTCATCCGAACACAGACTGATCTGAAAAATCAGGAATCATCAAGCAAGGCAAGTTAAGGCAAGTAATCAATTGTCCTTTTTACATCTGATTCGTCATAAAATCTGCTAAGGACAAGCAAGCCTCTTTCGTATATATTTATAACTGGCCATTGTTACACCTCGTGACAGCAGCTAAGCTCGAAGAGGAATTCAGGAGTTCGCTGTCAGCTGAGGCTACTGCCACAAGGTCCACCTGTAGATCTATATTGTATATTTCTAACTTATTTTATTTAATTAAATTAGTGTTAGATGGAGACGCACACCGACGTCGCTGCACGCACACAGGCAGCGCCCAGCGGCGTGGTGGGAGCTGGCTCGGAGAAGACTCGTCCACTTGCCCGGCGGCCGCGCAACGCCTCACACGCACATTCTATTGAGTTCGGATATTGTGACGTGATCGAGAAAAAAATATCTTGTACCGGCATCGTTTTAATTTAATTCTAGTTGGTTTTGTATTAGTTTTTCTAAGTTTCCATCTCTCTTATTCATACAGTCCATTAGGTATTTCTAACTAAATCTGTAATTTCATGTTCAACATTGCCATACTCTACAAGATCCATTTAGATTCTACAAATCTCTAAATTGAGACACCATTTATAGACCGCCTTAACTATTTCAATTCGAGGCTAGAAAGCAAAGTAATCGACATCCCTTTTAACACGTTCATACAAACTACATTCATATTTAAATGGTCCAATACAAAATGCTTTCACGTTTTCAAAGCCAGTATTCACAAACACCGCAAATAACCCTCCGGTTACGGTTGCCAAGTTAGCATTCAAAGCAAGAGCAAGATAGTGCGGCGCACGTTGCAGATAGAAATCTAATTCTGTCGCTGAAGGCAGATTTAAACTTGGCTGCTGTATGATGTTTCAGGCTGACAAGCGGTGTGTGGAATTCCCACACGACATTAGAAGACAGCCCATTCAAAGACAGAGGCCATCATTTTTCGGTATAGACATAAACCATATTAAGCCTTTTTGTTCATCTGTCCTTCTTGCTGATCGTTGTCAATCGCTGAAGAAATACATAATAATTTATTTACTATACACTAAACCTACCGTCGATTGGACAGAATTTAACGCATATGTTATTTTTTGGTGACAAAAAAGTGAATCCGTTTATTTGAATGTTAGGACGCGGCAATAGAACATCCTGCATAGCTAGAAACGTAGAAGAAAAAAGGTATCAGTAACTTAAGGCACAGTAAACCCTATTTAATATGCTCACACCTGTTTCCCTTTGGGGTAGGCAGAGACCACAGAACGCCATTTGCCCCGGTCCTGGCATACTTCCCTCGCTTCCTCCACACACATTCCTCTCTTCATACATGCTCGGCGGTTATGGCGGCCCTGTTTAATCATACGAACTTTAACTTTTTTATTGTGTTCGTTTGTGTAAGTGTCTACGTATGGTTCAAAAGAGAAAGCCCTGCGACGGAGGGACAGACAGCCTAACAGATTGATGAACAAGAGCAATAGGCACCCTTTGGGTACAAAATTATAGATAATCTAAATATTAAATTGGTTTTACCGTGCCTTATTACAGACTCTATAATGAAAAACCTTTAACGGCCTTTCTTTTCAAAGTTAGAAGCCGCACTTATAGAATCACGGATACAAATGGGATTGTTAAATACTAGTGCCAAATATCTGACATCTTACAAATGTCTTGTGCCATTTGTTCACACAAACACCATCATTTATGATGTCAGCTGGAAACGGCAAACGTTTTTGACTAATTATACGTACGCGAATATACAAATTCATTTGATACGCTTTCTGCTCGCCCGTGCGTGAAGGGATTGCTTTTTGAATATATCACCACAGTATACATATGAGCAGTAAGGAATCTACATACAAACGCTCAAAACCGGCGCACTCACACAGACGCACGCTTAACACGGCCGCTAAGGTTTTTTCGCGGTCCCGTCAGTCGCGGCTGCCGAGTCGAGACAGGTGGACGCGTTTTGCGTTTATCGTTATTGCGTGCGCTCGAGACAATACGCAATCTTTTTAAAGATGCCACAAAAGCATTGCATCGTAATAAGGCTGCTTGAACTCAAGTTCTTCAAAACCGGAGCTTAAATGTTGAACTTTTTTTAATAACCCAATTTTATTCGTGAACTCGTTAATTCATTTCACTATTTGATCGTTATAGAAGTGAACTTTGTTATACATAATAATAGTATAACTTATCAATTTTACAAAAAATTAAGAGGACAACCCTAACGCTCCACCGGAGCGTAGGTGTCTATCTCAACAAATAGGCCTAGTTTCGGTACTGCTGTATATATATATACTGTGATATCACTATGGAAATGTTACGTGTACCTTCAGATCAAATAAAGGTTCTGTTTGAGCCGGAAACTTTTTCAAATTAAGCCACTTTTAGGGGCATAAAGGAGTTTTTCAATACAAAATAGGCTAAGTGTGAATCGGACTCTCGAAGGGTTCCGTATAAAAACGTTAAATAATACACGTTTCCTGAAAGCCCTTTAAAACAAACTGGAACAAATTACCTTGCTACTCCGCGTTTGGTTTCGCGGAGTAGCAAGGTAATTTGTTCCAGTTTGTTGATATGGACCTCCGCAAAGTAACGCCTGAATCTATTAATTAGTCCTTTAAAACTTTTTTATTGCGTTCATTTGTTGTTGTCGCGGCCATAGTAATACATACTCTGTAAAGAATGTAAGTATCTACCTCTGATTTAAAAGATACAGTCCTAGGACAGAAGGATATACAGACTGACAGATAGATGAGCGAGAGCAACAAGGGCACCCTCTGGGTACAAAATTATTGATAACTAGTAGACGAGCGCAACTTCGTTCGCGTGAAATTAGTAGCCTATGTCCGTCAGGGATAGTGTAGCTTTCTATTCGTGAAAGATTTTTTGGAATTGGTTCAGTACTTCCGGAGATTACTCCCTACTTACAAAAAACAAACAAAGTTTACCTCTTTATTGGGTATAATTTCAAACTCCAGAGCTTTGATGTAATTTGTATGGCACTCTCTTGGTAAAAAAAAAAACATGGAAACGGTGATAATTTAAGAGTGTTCCTGCTGGTGCACGCTTAAAGAACACACATTTTTGCAGATGCGTTTAACCTCTATCATCGCTACCAACATTTAGTAAACAAAAGATGCGCCATACAAATTACACCAATGTTGACCAAAGGTCTACATTTTGAAAATATATTATATATTATATTAGTGTAGACTAGTGTAGATAGATTTATCTCGACGTTTCGACCGTACTGTAAAGGCCAAGGTGACGAGCCGACTCATTTTGTCGCATTAAAGTCCCGATAGAAGTTTTAAATTCATGACTTTTGATACATGAGGTGAGCTTTTTTTACATACCTATTTATATTGACTAGTATACATATAAGCAGAGCGATTGTGGCCGAGTGACGATGGGGGACTCGTGATCGTGAGGTACCCAGTTTGACTCCCAGTGGTCGCCGTGTACTGTCTTTTACTAACTTATGTCCACATTACCTATATGTATTTAAGATTTATCTATAATTTTGTGAAATTGTTAATAGATTAAATTTTTGTAACCGAAATTTCTTCAGATCAACAATGTAATGAAAAATTCGCAGGGTATGGCAGCGGTAATGCACGAAATGCTGATGTTGCAGGTTCAAGTCCTGCCATTACCCTAATTTTTCTTTGTGTTTTCATTACATAGCATTTTAATTGTTAATTTATGTTAATCAATAAAACATATTGCATTGTACGTTGCATTAATAAGTACTTAACTGTTACACGGGACGCTCTTACGATGACGAAAAATATCGTGAGGAAACCCGCACGTTCATGATATATCCCTGTAACAGGGGTTACGGAGGACAGATGGCAGTCACTCCTATGTAATAACGTGCCCTGCCAAATCTAGGATCATGATCAAAGCATATGCCAAATAAGTTTTTTTTGTTTAAAAACCACTCATAATAAATAATACAACAATACATATTTATTTACAGTTCTTTTTAACTAATGATATTTAAATCAGTTACCGAAATTACTCGAATAATTTTTAACCTTAGTAATATAAGTCGATTAGTATTCCATACTATCACACATGTTGAATATATAAACGCAATTTTCCTAATGTTTTATATCCCTTGAGATCAGGGACCACATACATCCCGATTCTAATTTCTTTGACCTGGGGACCCTATACATCTCTTGGTCAATCTGTACTAGTGCCAGTTCGTTCAATATGCTTAAAGCTTGCTGTGCTATTTATTATCTTTTTTTTTTTCACACTTTATGTGAACTATTGTTATGATTGTGTATATTGCTCTGTAATCTTGTTTTGAAAAGAGAAGAAAAAAAAAGATAAACTGCTGAGTTTCTTGCGGCGTTTCTTCTCAGCAGATTCTTCCATTTTCCGAAGCGCTAGTAGATTCAGACATGTAAAAGAGCCTATATGGCCTACTTGCAAAATAAATTTTTCATTTTCATTCATTTTCATTTTCCTTGCCTTTCAAATGGCCCCCGGTTTTACGTAAAATACTTTATACGTATAATGTGCCATTAAAATTATTCGGCAGCGAAAATTAAAGGATACCCGATATTACTTATACCGAGGGATGAGAGACATTCTTCAAAATGTAATATGTGCTTACGTCGGGCCACGAAACCAGAGTTTAATAACAGAAATATTATCACCCTGTACATTTAATGTAGTTAGGCCGCACATGGAATGCTATCAAAACTAATAAAAACCAAGTAAAATAAAGTAATCAGAATATTTTTTAAGAATTTTTGCGGGTGGTAGGACCTTGTGCAAGGTCCGTCCGGTTCGCTACCATCATCTTGCTCGCTAAGCAGCAGTACTAGCACTGTTGTTTTCCGGCGTGGAGAGAAACAGCCGGCGCAATCACTGGCACAAGAGGTATTCCATCTTAGTCCTCTGGGTTGGCAACGCATCTGCAATCTCTTCGATGTTGCGGGTGTCTATAGGCGGTGGTGTACACTTTCCATCAGGTGACCCACTGGCATGTTTGCCTTCCCATTTCATAAAGAAAAAGGTTTCTGTGGAATACTGAGGCGCTGTACCGTGCGACTGCAGTGATTCTGTGCAGTATGGAATCTAGGTTTTAACACAAAACTACCGTAGAGATCGCTTTTAGCGATAAGACCGCCTATTGTGTGCCTCTATATTGTACCTTTTTGGGTTTTATGGTGTTCAATAAAGAGTTATTGTATTGTATTGTATTGTATTGTATTGTACCGTGAGACTCGGACATATTAATACAAATGGATCACTCACGTATTTCTACGTAGCTGTCAGGGCTTCGGTACTCAGTCGACGTCGCGCCACCAGTGCGAGGTCTCATGAATAAGGACAACGGACTGGTCCGAAACCGGGCAATTACTTGACTTCAAATACGGGAGTGGTCAGTGGTCAGTTGGTATTAATATGACTGTCTAGTATTCAATGAAACGTATTGTATTTGACTACATTGAAAGCTCCACAATTTATAAATCCACAGTGTTAGTTCAGTGAAGTTGGGGAACGACTGCGTGTGTCTTCAAGTCCACGTCCTGTCATATAATTGATTTATATCAATACGGAGTCAACTCATGTTCTAGTGCACTTGCACCGTGATCTATGAGGTGTTACATTTTCAATATAAAACTACCGTAAGACTCGGACATATTAACAGAAACGGATCACTCACGTATTTGACTTGATTAAGGACCACGGACTGCAGGGCAATTCTCGCGTCAGTAGAGATGAAGTCCCACTCGAGATGAGCCAAAAAGAGCTGTCAAATCCCTCTACATCTGTCATATTTTGACACATCTCGAACGTCAGATGAACCTCAATGAGCGCCAGAATTGGGGGCCTGGTCCGAAACATGTCGGGTATTGACTCTACTTCAAATACATGCGTGATCCGTGTCTATTAAAAGGTGTTATAAACTACCTACAAATTCGTTGCAGATAATATTCTGTCACACAATCGCGGCTCTCCTGGCCCTCACAAAGCACTCGGAACCCGATTAAGGTAAGGCCGTTTTTCGTAATTCCTCCATATCAGCGCACACGTCTGCTTGTTTGTTTAAGCCCTTAATGGAGACATTTGCTACTGAGGTGTTAACGGATTTCTGGAAGCGTGGAATATCAGACAAACAAGCAATGAAATTTTGTAATTCCAGCTTCATTTAGCCAAAGTTTACTGACGCAAGTGGAGAGTACTCGCAATGAGCTGATAATCTGCTTTTTATAGAATACTAGCTTTTGCCCACGACTTCGTCCGCGTAGACTTGTTTAATTGAATCAAGCAAACGTGCACCCAACATGCAATCTGCAATATTTCCTGGACAAATTAATGAGAATTAGTTGCTTTGCTGTTCATGACGTCATAGCGGCGTATAACTTACTTATCGCTATCCCGTGAGAACTATGCATTTTTACGGGATAAAAAGTATTTTATGTGTTAATCTAGGTTATAAACTATGTGTGTGCCAAATTTCATCCAAATCCATTCAGTAGTTTTTACGTGAAAGAGTAACAAACATCCATCCATACTTACAAACTTTCTCGTTTATAATATTAGTAGGATTCAATTACCAAGGGTTGCCAATCTGTGCCCTTGATCTTTATGATAATATTGAACTTTGACTAGTCCGATTTGAACTTTGGCATTTTGCTAAACAATTGTTTTTCCAATCGGTAAAGCTCTTATTCTTGAAATTCTTCATGCAAAGGTCCAAACAAACATATGTTCTATCTTTGACGCTCAAGTTTAGTTTAGTTCAGTTTGTTTATTCAGTCAATAAATACGTCACAACCAGAATAAAATGCCTCATAACTTGAATTGAGATCGTCAAATAAAAAACTTAAGGCAAATTCTAACAGTAAGCATTTTATTGTAAGTCACGCATAGCAACGATTCTAAGAGTTTGCTATCAAATATACAACCCATGACAATGAATAACGCATTTTCCTTAAATAAGTTTTTAGTTTTGCAGCATCTTGCTCGCTAATCCTACCGCCAAGCAGCAGTGCTTGCCCTGTTGTGTTCCGGCGTAGAGAGCAAGACAGCCAGTGCAATTACTGTCACAAGAGGCATTCCATCTTAGCCCTCTGGGCTGGCAACGCATCTGCAATCTCTTCGATGTTGCGAGTGTCTATAGGCGGTGGTGTACGCTTACCATTAAGTGACCCACTTGCTTGTTTTATAAAAAAAAACATACATAACTGTTGTTAGGTTTCGTTAAGTATGATGATGATGGAATTGATTATTCGATTGTTCCAAACCGTTGTTAACTACGTTTTTATCATCCCTTGGTATGGTATCACATCAATTCAACTAATAAGACAGATTTGCATTTAAAGATCCAATATGTTGAGATTTACTACGAAAACATCAACTTTTTTGTAAAAGTGTAATTCTGGTATTAGCAAATAAGTTACAAGTTTGTTAAAGGCAATGGGAGGAAACCAAGAATGCGGATTACCTGATGACTGGCACCCAAAGGAACCAGCGCTCCCAAAAGAATCCTTGGCGACCTTGTCCACGAATCAATAAACCGAAGAAAATTACAAACAGTTGCGGAATAAAAAATCGGATTCCTATCGACAATATATTACCATCTTTTAAAATATCTCTTAGAAAATCTTCGTAGCATTGTGAAGCAACTTTTATATTATCACGTTCTAGAAAAATCTCTAGACCTTAAGGGACAGATCGGGGCATTAATCATAAAACCATTTCGTACGACAACTTGAAACTGGAGGGAATAGGCCTGAAGGCGAATTCCCAGAAGGTCCGGACCAAAAATTACATGCTCGTGTGAATATTCCCTGCGTTATGAATGTGCTTACGAGTATATTCTAAATAGAATAGAATAGAATATAATTATTTATTTCGACCATCTATGAGTCATTAATTATGTTAGTAGTAGTGTACATTCAAAACTTAATCTAATGTTAGTTATACATGAGCACAATAATGCCCACAGTGTAATGGTCAAGCTGAAAGTTTGTACGTAACTACATAGACAAAAAAAGGTCAATCGAACTAAATTAGGTAAGTTGAATTGGGGTAAAGTCGACACATGGGGGAAATTCAAAAATCTCGATTTTTTACTAAACAGGGAGTTGTTTTGTACTCTGGGTGCATTTACCAAAAATTGCATTTTATAATCTGAATTGACTTTTCTCTCACTTGAATTTTCTCGGTAAAATGAAATTATAATAATGAGTGTGTGTTTCTACCAATGCGCACTAAGAAAGTAGGGTTTAATTTTATTAATTTTGTGTGTAAGCAAATAATAAAACCGTGTTATAAATATATGCTTCAGCTTAAACTTATTTTTATAGTTTTGTTTTACTGGGAAAAGTCGAATAGGAATTTTATTTTGAGTAGTATACAAATACAAAAAAAAAATACAAATCATTTATTTGGCAACACAGGTGGGTAATAAGATGTTACAATATTTCAACAGCATCACCATGTTTCACCATCAGGCATACATGATTATCAAATGTCAACTTAAAACTAACTGAATAATTAAACAAAAATAAATAAAATGCGAATTAAAATGTCGAAATTAGAATAATTAGAGCAGGCTTGAGAATAGTTCGGTTACTTGGTTACAAAGTTCATTTGAATTAGAAAACAATTTGTTGATATTAAATATTTGTGGATTTATTTACCAATAAAAAGGTAAAGGTGTTTTTGTAGTTCGGGAGTCACTTTTATTGTGTAAAAGGAAGACAAAACTTCAGTTACGTGTATATATTACTTTTTAAAAGGATATATCTCAGTCCTCAGTGATAATGGATGAAATAATGATAATAAATGATGGATGATGACATTGAATGCTGATAGTACTTATCGATTTTAATATCTCTGGGACGCTGTTCAACCAAAATTAAGGATCGACGAAAGATCTGGCATAGCGATCGTTATAATTGCTTTACTAAACCTAATTGGACATTATATCCTTCTCCCACACAATGTTCACCTCACACGGTCATTAAAAAAAACACAGCACTTCAACTCTAAAAACACCACTTTAAACCATTTTCAAAACAATAACACAATACCCAGGATATAGCCCACGACAGAGATATATAGAACTCAAGAGGAGAGGCCTTTGCCCAGCAGTGGGACACTCATTTAAGCTAATTAAAAAAAAATACATTACCCATCAATCGGTGCCAAAACAGATTCCACAAAGTTAAGATAAGATAAGATAATGTATTCATATAAACTCTACATTTAGCCTCTACTACTTTGCCTGAACTAGGAGATCCAGTGTTTCATGCTAGAAAAAGCTGACAAAAAAAACATTCAAAAACATTCAAATACACGTTCAATCTTGGTAGCGCATCACCAATCATTTTGTTTTTTTTTAAATAATTAACTCTTAGTGGTAATTTGGCGAAACTGGAAAACGCAAGGCACGGAACGCTGATGTTGCAGGTTCAAGTCCTGCCATTACCGTAATTTATCATTGTGTTGTCATTACATAGCATTTTAATTCAATAACTTGAATGTTAAAAACATTTAAAATAAAAAGAAAAAGGTTACAAAATTAAATAACTCTGTTATAGCCCGTGACTTCGATTGTCAGAAAATGCGTTAATAAATAAAATTAAGCGGAGTACATTGCTGCCTTCCGCTAGAAGGTCACGTACTCAAGCACAGAATAAATTATAGTACTAACGTACAGAAACTTCTCTTTTTCTACCGCGATTAAACGAATTCCAACTTTATTAACACGCTCAAAAAGTTCAAACTACTTCATATACATTCGCCAGGTGGCGCGCGTTAATAGGAACGCGCCGCCCGCATCCGCCTTCCCCCCGCGACTCGCTAGGGTTGCGGCGCATTCGTTTTCAATTACGCTAATACAGCAAGGACGAGCGAGCGGAAGCGCGGCGAGCCTACAACCTACTGCGATTTGCCTACGCTGAGGGCAAGGCGGCATAGCGTACCTACAGTGCGGAGTGTAACCTCCTGACTCAAGTATCATGTAGTACTCCTAAGAAGTAATGTAAACCAAAAATGATTTTTGTCGACTAATAATACAGTCAAGGAATTTAATTTCCAACCCACCTAAGGTTCAATATCGTATAGCAAACTGTCACCATAAGAGCTAACCAAAGCAAGACGTTAGTTTGACATATCCACCTTAATGCATTGCGAATGTCTGACGACATTTCAGCGAAATGGGTAGGAAATTAAATTCTTTGACTGTACCAAAAGGTAAACATTAAGTGATCGAACCGTACCTACTTTTAAAAGTAATCCACCGTGAACGAATACAGTTTTTCGTAAAGGCAAATATTTAGTAATACGCTTAAGTGCTCGGAACAAAGTCCATTGAACCTTAAACATGGGAAGCCCTCGCTGAAATCCCAAATGGATCGTTCTGCTTGTACGAGACTGGGCCACTCAAACTTAAGTACCCAATGGGTAGGTATAGCATTGCCCTCGTATGATTCTTTTGAATAATTGAACGTGTTGCCTCTTGCTGACTGGACTAGTAGATTTGCGGATTAAACCGTAGAAGCTGCTTGATTACTATTACTAATTCGTTTTATATATATATAATTATATTTTTTCTGAAATAGGAAGGTAAACAAGCAAGTGGGTCACCTGATGGTAAGTGATCACCATCGCCTATACACACCCGCAATACCAAGAAGATTGCAGGTGCGTTGCCAACCCAGCGAGCTAAGATGGAATACCTCTTGTGCCAGTAATTACACCGGCTGTCTTGCTCTCCACGTCTGAACACAACAGTGCAAGCACTGCTGCTTTACGGCAGGATTAGCGAGCAAGATAGTGGTAGCGATCTGGACGGACCTTGCACAAGGTTCTCCCACCCGCAAATATTTCTTCTTATTGCAAATCAAAGGAGAATGTTTTGGAGATATTTCGTATTCCCTGTAAAAATCTCTATTTAACTTGACTAAAAATGTACGTGAATGGTCACGTGATATTTGATCGAATCAGGCGTTTACTTTGCGGAGGTCCATATCAACAAATTGGAAGAAATTATATTCCTACTCCGCGAAACTGAAAATACTAAGTTTCGTGGAGTAGCAAGGTGATTTGTAGCTCCTCAAAGATAACATTATTTGAAAAGTTGGTTTATTAACAGTTAATAAGTACACCAGAAAGGTTGATTAACGTCTCATTTTTATGAGAATTCAAGTTAGACACTGTTTATACGGAATGATACTAAACGGAAACTGATATTATACGGAAGACCGTATATATTTATGTGGTATAATTCTGTTAGATTAACTGGGCTGTTATATCTTGTTACCAATAGGGGAGCTGCATAGTTGCTATAAACAACGTGCTGCCTAATATAAATAATTCCTGCAACATTATTGACTTCATGAAACGATCACGATCCGTTCAGATTAATAACCGGACGATTAAATTCCGTACGTGCAGTATCTTGGATAACATACTGTGTACTTCCAAGAAGCAAACTAATCACTATAAAATCTGTATCGTAGTTGTATTATATTACTATAATAATTAAACCTTTGTTTCTGGCAAAAAGGCCCAAAAAAACAAATACCTTACATACTAACATAAATAATAAATCATTTTTTTTGCACCAGAACGGCGTGGCCCCGTTGCGTCGTCATTTCCACAGTAAAAAAATAGTCAATGACAATGGATAGATTAGTAAATAGATTCACGTTCTACGTACTTAAAGAGTTTTAAAATATTTTGCTACTCCGAGAAACTCACGCGCAATATAGCTGCGTATGTACACCATTATATATTTGTACCTGTTTTGCACGTGAGCATACGACACTGTTTCACTGTTTCTCGGAGTAGCAATATTGTTTCTTGGAGTAGAAATATTGTTTCTAGGAGTAGTAATATTGTTTCTTGGAGTAGTGATATTGTTTCTCGGAGTAGTAATATTGTCGTGTTCCATTTATTCCAATTTGTTGTTATGTATCACCGCAAAGTAACGCCTTAACATATTACTAATTATAATATTAGTTTGGATATAGGAATGATCTCGGGCGTATACTTAGCTAATATTAAAGTTAGATTAATAAAGTTTCATAGAATAGCTTCATTAATAATAGTACCCTTCAACCAACGAGAACACGTCACTTTTAACTAAGGCAGTGAAAAGGCCAAGTACAAAAGCATATTTACGTATTTTCCCCACTTAACATAATGAAAATTCGTTTACAACTTGCTCGGGGCTAAGCAGAATTAGGGGTCTCCAGTGTTTGCAAAATACCTACGCTTTTAGGATTGCGATCACCCTGCGTACAGATAGCGAGGGTGTGCAAAAAATTAAAGCGCCTCGTACGCCAAAATTAAAATGAGGTTTAATTTTATAAAGCCTTTTTCGATACTTAGAAGGGTTTTGTTGATTTAGTCAAAGTTTAGTTGGCATAATGGATTATAAGAAAAAAGGGATAAATTAAAAAAGTTACTTTATTAGCTAACGACGGATCGTAGGATAAAATCTCTATTTAAAAGAAGTCTCTTATAAAAAAACTAAAAACTTGCAAACTTGTGGTGGCGCATGGACAAACAAAAATTCTAAATAAGTATATCATACTAAGAGAGCTTATTTGAACCGACATTTCATTCAAAATTTTTGTTCGTATCGTCATTGTTCACTAGTTATACGTTTAGCATTATTTGCTAAGCAATCTTATAGTTTAAGTCAAATTTTTTTTAAAAATAATTATTAGATTTAGGTGTTACTTTGTGGAGATCCATATCAAGAAACTGGAACAAATTACCTTGCTACAAAATTAATTACTTGTTTGCTTGGTTTCGCGGATTTGCAAGGTAATTTGTCCCAAAT
This sequence comes from Ditula angustiorana, assembly GCA_963691745.1. Classification (NCBI taxonomy): domain Eukaryota; kingdom Metazoa; phylum Arthropoda; class Insecta; order Lepidoptera; family Tortricidae; genus Ditula; species Ditula angustiorana. Next base: position 877,887 of record OY829480.1, on the reverse strand, counting down.
TTTTAACATAATTATTTTTTCTTAGAGGTCAAAACCTTTAACATTCAAATAATGGAGCGGAAAGTTTGTGTGTGAAATGTATTTTCGTTACTTCTGTACGCTAAAACAGCTGAAAGGATTTCGATGAAATTTGGAATGGAGATAGCTCTGACCTTGGATTACCGTATAAGATGCTTCTTATCCCGCAAAACCGCATAGTTCCCGCAATGTTAGGGATAAATGAACTATGAGGATGAAGTCGCGATCAACAGCTAGTAAAACATAAATATAACAAGAACCTTGAAACTATAAATGGTGTTTACAAATGCGCAGACATAAAATTATTGCCGCATTATTCATGACAGTTGCCTGTTTCCCGCCATATTTCATAACCTAGATAAGACAATACTTGTGAAACTCTCAGTCATTGGTAATAAATATTTATAGCGCTACTGTGAGAAGTTGGGGCAAGTCTGTCTGTTCGGTGACGACATTATTAACTTGGTTATTAAAATCTTTCTAAAAGAAATCCAGGATTTTTTTAAGAGAGGTACCTTAAATGACATGTCATTTTTTTACTTTTTTATAATGATTTCAAATATTCCAATATAATTTTATTCTTAATCTTATTGTATGACATTTTCTTTAGGTTCTAAATTTCATATTCATGTTGACTTTCTCAACCTTGCTCTAATTATTGTTAATTTCGATATTTTAATTTGCATTTTATTTATTTTTGTTCAATTATTCAGTTACCTAGTTTTAAGTTGACATTTGATAATAATGCATGCTGCTGTACGCTGACTTGCGAAATATTTGTATGCCTGATGGCGACTAATGATGATGCTAATGAAATTTTGTAATATCTTATTATCCACCAATGTTGACAATTATTTGTATTTTTGTATTTTTGCGGATGGTAGATCTTGTGCAGGGTTCGTCTGGCTCGCTACCAACATCTTCCACGCTAATCCACCCGCCAAGCAGCAGTACTTGCACTGTTGTTCCTTCATGGAGTGCAAGACAGGTGGTGAAATTACTGACACAAGAGGTTTTCCATTTTAGTCCTCTGTATTATCATCGCATCTGTACCATTACCATGAGTTTCTATCGAAAATTCGTATTACGTTACTACAGTCGATAGCGGTTAAATACGCTCCCATTTGTCAGTGAAAGAGTTAACCATAGTCGATACGGTATTTTTCGATGACATGTGTCAAATTTGTGACTTATGGTACCAATATTCTTCCGCAACAGCTACAAAACGTTAGACACTGACGTTCAGATTTCGATAGGTAATTTACTGTTGGACTCATACTAGCGATCTTTAGTTATCTAAGTGAGCGCTAGAGGCGCTGTGCAATTTCCCATACGAATCGTTTTACGCTGTCGCTAGCGAGTATGGTTACGGCTAGGTGCACTGTAGTCTCCTTGGTGTTGTGGGTATCTATAGGAAGGTGAACACTTTTACCATCTGTGACCAACTTCAGTTTCTTTCAATTTTATATAAAAATAACACTTTCGCCTACAGTAAATAGTTATAGCTGGTATAACATACAACAACCTATTATGTCTGGGTCACCAGCGGCAAAAGCTTTATTAAAAGCAACTGTCAGTCAAAGTATAATTGTTCAAATCAAGTTTACAAAATGCACTTATGAGTTTCAGAAAATGTACCGTTGCTTCGGAATGTTTTCCGAGTGGTAGGACCTTGTGCAAGGTCCGTCCGGATCGCTACCACCATCTTGCTCGCTAATCCTACCGCTAAGCAGCAGTGTTTGCACTGTTGTGTTCCAGAGTGGAGATCAAGACAGCCGGTGGAATTACTAGCACAAGAGGTATTCCATCTTACCCCTCTGGGTTGGCAAGGCAAATGCACTCTCTTTGATGTTGCAGGTGTCTATAGGCGGTGGTGATCACTTATCATCAGGTGACCCACTTGCTTGTTTGCCTTCCTATTTCAAAAAAAAAAGCTCTGATTAACAGATACCAGCAAGTAGATCAACTAGGTATCATATTTTTATAGGCCTTTTCGGAGGTAAAAACCGACCAAATTCTAGTCGAACTCTCGCACCAAGGATTTCATTTGTATTTTTTTTACTGAGGGACAGAACCTTAAAAATCGAACTAGCTTCATTTCAAAAATAGATTCAGGGATAACCTGGAAATAATATCTGTGAAGCTGATTAAACTGATGCCTGTCCGAAGTTTCTAATCCGCTTTAAGCCAGCTTGAGGATCCCTATGGCTCTATTTGTGAGGAAACTTGAACTGAGCAGTGGGGCTGGGATATAATATTATGATGGGATATGTAAGATACACTTTGCATGGATACAATTAGGATATAATTCGGATGTACCTACATAAGAACCATCCTTAAAAAAATCTCTTGACGACTGTTGTGTTCCGGCGTGGAGAGCAAGACAGCCGGTGTAATTACTGGCACAAGAGGTATTCCATCTTAGCCCTCTGGGTTGGCATCAGCAATAACTTTGGTGTTGCGGGTGTCTTTAGGCGGTGGTGATCACTTACCATCAGGTGACCCACTTGCTTGTTTGCCTTCCTATTCCATAAAAAAAGATGTGAGGACAGACAGGAAAGGATAGGACTTTGTTTTATACGATGTAAAGAAAGATAACGAGAGCTAAAGGGCATAAACGGCATTCCGTTGCTACTTCGTTTATCGCTTTTGACTCTTTTATATCGGGTTATTTAGAAAGAGTCACATGTAGCGGTTAAAAGATGAAGTTGCGGACGCAGTCACGGGCCAAAACCGATACCGCTTATAGCCAAGTTAGTAAATATTTATGGCATTCATACGAAGTTAATCTGAGAAGAATTAAATTACAATAGCGCGACTAACTTGGCTCGTTTTTCTGCTGTAATGTTATTTTTATACGGTCGACGGATACGGTGGATCGCGTTTATTATTTCGCTTTCTTGGGGGATCAGCTAAATCCTAACTTTTATACTAAACCCCGGTATTGAATAAAATATTTCAGGACTGTAATTCTCTGCTCAATGCTTTTTTCCAAAATTATGTTTAGTCAGCGGGTGGTAGGACCTTGTGCATGTCCGTCCGGATCGCTACCACCATCTTGCTCGCTAATCCTGCCGCTAAGCAGCAGTGCTTGCACTGTTGTGTTCCGGCGTGGAGAGCAAGACAGCGGGTGACATTACTGGCACAATAGGTATTCCATCTTAGCAACTCTGGGTTGGCAACGCATCTGTAGTTTCCTTGGTGTTGTAGTCCTTACCATCACCTTTCTATTTTATTAAAAAAATACTAATTTTAATTGTTTAGTCTATCTGCTTATGCGACCAGTGCATCTAGCACGAATCTTCCCGACACGCGTTAACTCGCTACGTAACTCAGTGAGTCTCGGTCTTACTAGCCCGGTAGGAAAGAGACGCACTAAGTTACGTAGCGAGTTAACGCGTATCGAGAAGATTCGTGCTAGATCAGCTGAAATGGGCTCGAAACATCGGGAAGGTTCATTACAATATACGCGATATAAACTGTAAAAAATATTTTTTTCTTTACATGAAAATATATTATTATATGTTGTAATATGATTATATGATTCAAAACTATATCAAACTAGCTCTTGTCCGCTACTGCGTACGCGTGGAATTCACAAGTTGGTATCTAACTCGGTTTGTAGGCGTCGTACATCGATATAAGAAGACAATAGATCTGTCTACTTGTTCGGATTGTTACAAGCCTAGCGTCACCACTTGGCGACGGGGTGAAGCAGGTGAAGAGGGCCTTTCAATATTTAGCCATTGGTTCAACTTTGAATCTTATCGTAAGTGAATAAAGTGCTTCTAAATTTTCTAACTAGCAGCGAAACAGGCGTCAGATAGCAGAACTAAAAATATGACGCCAATTTAAAACGTAGAAAACGCAGAGCTGTTTACTTGACAATTGGCACAGACAGTTTTATTCAGGTTGTCCAACATAGTCTACCAAATAGACTATGGTCGGCTACTCTGCCACTGCGTTGTACACGGTTCTATAGTTTTCTCATTTCGATGGCGTCGTATCAAGATAAAACATGCGCCAGATTTTACTTTAAGTTGGACCTCCAGCAATACTACTGTGAAAACCGGCTTCCATTGTTTTTATAAAACCCCACACAATTATAGTTTTATTAAATATCTCTTATTTACAGACATGGGCCAGTTTTTTTATGTACAGATAAGTTATAACGACTAAAATTATAGCAAATATTATTATATCAATCGATACCCATCCGCACTAATTAACTTTATCAACTTAGATACCACTAAATTGTACATTATTAGCAACCCTAATTAAAAACTTAAGCGTGGACCGTAGAATTACAATCCTATCGCCCCGAGAAAGCGAAACAAACTGAATATCCTGAAGGATAAAGTTGATATTCGTCTTACCCTATCCACAGGTCTGAATGGTGAATTAGCAGTACATGACATGGTGGTAATGCCCTGAAGTTGGGTCTGAAGTTGACGAGATTACTTCTCACTCTTTTAATTAGGTATTGTCGACTAAGTCATTGCTTAGCTCCTTTTGGACCTTATTACCTTGTCATATGATCGAAACTTGGTTTAGCAGATTCTTGGTCGACTATACTTTTTGGATACAGACAAACAAACTCTATTTTAATTTCTCATGTTTTTGCGACTTGGTGGAACTAAATTGGCCGGTGTTTTGTTAAGATTTATTTGGTAATAGTGATTTTTTTAATACTTAAAACATAGAAAGCAAACGAGCAAGTGGGTCACTTGATGGTAAGTGGTCACCACCGCCTATAAACACTTGCAACACCAAGAAGATTGCAGATTCGTTGTCAACCCAGAGGGCTAAGATGGAATGCCTCTTGTGCCAGTAATTGCACCGGCTGTCTTACTCTTCACGCCGGAACACAACAGCGCAACAAAGAATGTGATACAAAGTTTTAAAAAACTATGATGAAAAAAGTATAAAAACTTACTTAAGTTCGGTCTATAACTACCACTCTTAATAATATGAGATTAGTGTTTAAAAGCTGATGGTATTCAAATAAACGTGATTTAGTGTTGGCTCCTCAGTCCTCACAGTCATTACGATGGTGACTTAACCGGTGCTGTATAGATAGATAGATATTTACCGATCTTTACCGATAAAAATAAGTTCTATTTATTAAACTTAAAAACAATTTTCACCACAAATATCTTATTTCGAACTAAAAACAAAAACAGTGCAGCGTCAAGTTCCTTTACTACAAATCCTCTCTTTTAATACTATCTCGGCGTCCACACAACCCTCTTTCTAAATCGATACTGATCGACTTCGAAGCTAATAAAGTGCCTCACTATAAATTGTATTTCCCCAGGGCCGGGATCCCAACACTAACTCTCCTTATAAGTAGAGATTAGTACAAGAAATTGTAAGTTCTGAAAGTTAACTTCAAACTCGTCCCCAAGAGCCATCCGTTGAGCGTCCCCTTACTTAAGGGCGTTCCGCTCGCATAATTTTAAACTCAATATACTTAAGGCGAGGTTAGTAAAAACGGCTACCTCACTTATGGTGCCACATCTCATATGCTGCGTCCTGCTGTTCCAACGACGCAGCTGTGCGTGTCCTGACTGCATTTCATTTATTTACGGATATAATTCACGTACTACAGTCAAGGAATTAAATTTCCAACCCACCTAAGGTTCAATAGCATATAGCAAACTGTCACCATAAGAGCTATAGAGCAAGACGTTAGTTTGGCATATCGACCTTAATGCATTGCGAATGTCAGACGACATTTCAACGAAATGGGTAGGGAATTAAGTTCCTTGACTGTACTATGACCCATAATCTTCTTTTATCTTCTCTGTCCTCATATTTTTTAAATCCTTCAAAACCACACAACGGATTTTGATACGGTCTTCACCATCATTTAGAAAAAAGTACAGAAGGATTCTATGTTCAATACATTCTATTTAAGGTTTTTTGCACCCGTGTGAAACCAGGGCGGTTTACTCGTATAATTGGGTAGGTAATTTTTTTTGAAGTGGTGTAAATTAATTTTTGATAGTCTTTGTCTTGAGATTTAAAAGCTACAGCTCTTTTGTTTTCATTTTCTATATCAACTCAGAAAACATTCTTATAATCAGCGAAATGACAGTTTAGTTATTTTCTGGCTGTGAAGCTTTGCCTTGATCTCTAACGGTTAAAAAAAAAACAGTAACTGTCAACACTCTTTCCCAGTTCAGTTAAAAGGCACAAGTAATAAAGGAGGATTGTCCGGCATCGACACTGGTTTTTCTTAATATTATATTATAGCACGCACTCTTTTTACATAGATATAAAAGTACATTAGACATTTTCCCCGTCACGCGCTATACACAGCTTACCATTCGCAAAGCATTAGCAATAGTAGCAGCGTTATGAGCCAGGAAACGAGGATGGATGCAAGTGATTTGTCCGTTAATACCAGTCTGTGCGCGGGGCAGAGTAAGACGTTCATAAAACTAAGTAAGGCGTGAAAAAGAACAGTTATTTCTCTTCATACAGCAGAATAACCTTTAGTTAGCGGCGGTCATGTTATGGCTTGTGGCTTTTAACCTACCTCGGATAAGAGTATTATCCTGTCTTTACTTTGGTATGGCTTTGTGTAGTAAAATGTAAGCAGAGTTTACGTAATAAAGTCCTAAGTATACATCCAATGCGCTATTTGTGTTTTCTTCTGATATTATAATGCATGGATGTACAGTGTCATACCAAATGACAGCAGAAAAACGGCCCGACAGAATACAGGTTGACGCCAATGTTACGAATGCAAATTATTAGTTAACCATTTATAGTCATTGGATTTTCAATTTTACGTCTAACTGCATTCAATAATAATTTATTAAGTTTTGTTGCAAATAGGTTTTTTTACAAAATAATAGTATTGTTAGCAGCGCCGTCGGTCCGACAGACTGACAGCGCGAGCGATTGTCGATTTATTGTACTTTTTGTTCGACTTTTGAGGCCATTTTTTAAACGCTGAATAGAAGTACATTATTTATAGGTCAGTGTTTGTTCCATACCGTATAACTTGTTAATAGATTCTAATTATTTATGGCCAGTTCCTATATGCAAACAATTAAATTTTGTCAATTTTTTCATCGGACTTCTGTCAAAGTTTAATAGCTGGTAACTAAGTAAGATCCATGGAGGAGGCCTATGTCCAACAGTGGACTTCTTGTGGCTGAGATGATGATGATGATGATGAACTAAGTAAGATAATTTGTTGTTTGAAAAATGAAAATGAATAAAAAAAACCAAAAACCCGATTGCGTAAAGAATAAATAACTAAAAAAAGAGAAAAACAAGCCCCATGATTAAAAAAAAAATGGACAATGTAGAAAGAAACACCTTCAAAGCCTTTTAAAAATTTCTTAAATGTTTTAAATCTATGGCCACCGGGGACAAATAATTTTTTTCAAAAAGCATTGACTAAAGTGTACTTTCAAATAAAATTAAATGATAATGACAACACAAAGAAAAATTAGGATAATGGCAGGACTCGGACCTGCAACATCAGCATTCCGTGCCTTGCGTTTGTCAGTTTCGCCACATTACCAACCACCATACCCTGCGAATTTTTCAATGTGTTTCGTTTTGAGTCGTTTTCGTTCTCGAAATCAAATTAAAATCCACAATAAATGAAACGAAAATTCAGTTAAGTGAATTCCACTTAATAAACCTTTTATGTATAACCAAGAGGGTTATTCCGACCTCCGAAGCTACTCTCGAAAGATTATTTTTAGCTGGAATTAAACTTGAGATGAGAAGTCGTCGAGTGGCGCCGGAGTGCTCCGAAACGAACCGTGGGCAGGCGAGGTGGGCGGATGATCTAAGCCGTCATTGGACACGCTGTAATTGCTATAGAATATGAGCTAAAATCGAATGCTGCATGTGTTTTCCAGCGGTTTTTAGGATGGGTGTACCCAGCCTCAAAAAGCGCCATACAAACGGCGATAACGTTTTCCACCCTGTAAATCTTAGCCTATAGCAATATTTTTTGGTATGTTCTCATTTTGACTTAGAACTAGGTTTGTATGTTTTGATTTTCTTAATATTCTTCATAGATTTGACAATTTGCATTTTAAGAACAAATAAAAAGCATGAATATTTTTGGAACGATACAGAAGAAAAAAAAATTACAAACAAACATCCAAACATAATTACTTTTACTAAAATTGGTCTATTATAGAAAAGAGATAGTTATTAGTATCAATACCAATTGTCCCAATTTTGGTTTAGTAATATTACTTTTAATATCATCTAAACTTAAATACTTAATTTTTGTCATTCAGACCAATACAATAGGAGCTAGATTAAAAGCTTGAAAGAGCACAGTCGCTCAATCATTTCATATAAAATCTGTTCAATTCTAAACATTTATCAAGCACCAGTTAAATTCCTTTTTTTGTTGACTGAAGCCCTTCGCAACTTCAATAGCCTTTTGAAGACGTACCTAAGAGTTGAATCAATAAACAAACTTCCATCTAATTCGGAAAGTTGTTAGAAACAGTATTTAATTGCAATTTGATGAGCGGAGTGCTTGTAAAGAAATCTTCTTGGTCCGAGGACTTATTTGGATTTCGGATTGTTAAGCTTTGGAAATTGTAAGGAGTCTTAATGGAATTAAAGTCTGTACCGGTAGACGTTTAGATAAGCTGATTATGTAGCCATGGGAGCCGAAACTCTCAGCGTCTCTCAAAGAAAGTCATGGTTTCAAGCCGAAACACATGTCTCTGAAATTTTCGGAATTTTCTTCGGAACTCTCTTGACACCCGTTTAGCAGTTAGTCAAGATAAAAGCTAAGAATTTTTGTTAACTAGCGACTTTTTCTTACGATATAGATGTGGGAATGATAGCAATACCGAATGAACGACTGATGTAAACGAGCGAATGACTGGATGAGATTTTGTGAACGAATGTGTATGACCGAAAGACTGGGAGTGCGTTGGGTGATTTGATAGCTGCTAGTTGTGTTTCTTTTTCTTTCCGTGTCTTTATTTTTATTAAACTCTTTTAATTTCGTTTTTAAAAGTTGTTTTCCTTCTGCGATCCCACATAGATTACAAATTTTAAAAAGTTAAAATAATAAGGCAAGGAAGCACTTTCGAATGTCAGAAAATTTTGCACCGGTTCGGAAAACCTCTGATTAGAAGATACTGCCAAGAAATTCAACAAGTGTATTTTTACAAATAAACAAAATCATACAACTTTTCTTTGCGATCGAACAAGTAGTTGTCGTAGAACATTAATGACCCTCTCGAGCAGAATCACGAGTAACTGCTAGTCATCTTTACTTAAACATAAAATAACTAGCGGACGCGCGCGACTTCGTTTACGTAAAATTAGTAGCCTATGTCCGTCAGGAATAGTGTAGCTTTCTATCTGTGAAAGAATTTTTGAAATCGGTTCAGTAGTTCCAGAGATTACCCCTACATACAAACAAACCAACAAACAAAGTTTACCTCTTTATTATATTAAGTAGTGTAGATTCGTTTCGATTAGTTACTGACTGACTGATGACATCGCATAGTCGAAACCGCTGAAGATAGAAACAGATCTTATACAAAATCTTTCACATTACCGCTAGCGCTCAGCGGTAATGTGGCGAAACTGGCAAAACGCAAGACACGGAATGCTGATGTTGCAGGTTCGAGTCCTGCCATATTACCCTATTTTTTCTTTGTGTTGTCATTCATTATATATCATTTTAAATTTAATTTGAATGTAAAGAAACAAAAAAAAAATCGGTTACAAAAAAAATCTTAAAGGTTTTATTTTAAACATGACACTGTGTTCCTTAAAGACTGAAAGAGGTGTACAAGAAAGGATATTTTGGCAGTCAGTATGTGTGTACATAATCCAAAATCTAAGCATAAGAATTCACGACCAAACGCTATTCAATTTGTTTTGAATACAATCAATATTATTTTTGCTCGCTAATCCTGCCGCTAAGCAGCATTGCTTGCATTGTTGTGTTACGGCGTGGAGAGCAAGACACAGCCGGCGCAATCACTGGCACAAGAGGTATTCTAGGGAGGTATTCTACCTTAACCCTCTGGGTTGGCAACGCATCTGTAATTTCTTTGGTGTTGCGGGTGTCTATAGGCGCTGGTGTACACTTACCATCAGGTGACCCACTTGCTTGTTTGCCTTCCTATTTCATAAAAAAATGCACATAAAAACCTTCTGCAAAAAAAATTCTAGATGTCAGTGAGAACCGTACCAAAATCTGTTGCGTGGTTTAAGAGGAGAAGGCGGCCGAAGACACGAAGAGCGGGTGGTAGGACCTTGTGCAAGGTCCGTCCGGATCGCTACCACCATCTTGTTCGCTAATCATGCCGCTGTAGCAGTGCTTGCACTGTTGTGTTCCGGCGTGGAGAGCAAGAGAGCCGGTGTAATTACTGGCACAAGAGGTATTCCATCCTAGCCCTCTGGGTTGGCAACGCATTTGCACTCTCTTTGTTGTTGCAGATGTCTATAGGCGGTGGTGCTCACTTACCATCAGGTGACCCACTTGCTTGTTTTCCTTCCTATGTTGTATAAAAAAAAAAACACTATAAAAATTTAGGACACACAGAAAAGCTAGCAACTTTACTTTATACTAACTAAAGATTTAGAGAATGGTGTTTGTTCGTACATAAGCAGTTTATTAGCTTTCCATAGCGACTGAAGTTAGTGTTGCGAACCTAATAACAAGTAGTTATACTTATTGATATTTACGACTTAATGTTGGCACTCCCTGTAGAGTTAAATATCGAGACGTCTTATTACTTTTACGAAAATGATCTATATTAAAACTAAATTTGATCGCCGAGGGATTAAATGAGATTTTAGATTAACGTTTAATAATTGTTTAGGGTGACGAATTTGGAATTTGATGGAATCTTTTGTGAAAGTTTTTAAGCTTCAGACTATTGTGTTCTCAGTTCTTCATACAAACTATTATGATAACGTTTACGAAGCTCTAAGCTTTAAGTCATGATTTTTATATGCTGTTTTAAACTTGCCTTATAATTTTGAAAATATTGACGCTTTTTTGTTTTGGGTAGGTATAGAAATCAAATTGATGACAAATGGGTTAAAAAATCAAGACATATATATATATATAGTTCTAAAAATACTAAACTATGTACTAAAAATGGTGGTAAAACCTTGTGGAAAGTGCTTCCGGATCGCTACCACAATCTTACTCGCAAATCCAGCCGCTAAGCATCAGTGCTTGCACTGTTGTGTCTCGGCGTGGAGAGCAAGACAGACGGTGCAATTACTGGCAGAAGAGGTATTCCATCTTAGCCTTCTGGGTTGGCAATCTGCAATCTCCATGGTATTATGGCTGTCTATGGGCGGTAGTAATCACCTACCATCAGGAGATCTACTTGGGCGTCAATGGGCTGTGGTGGCCACTTACCATCAGGTGACCCACTTGCTAGTTTTTCTTTCTATTTTATAAAAAAGCGTGAGCTTACGAGTATAATAAATAATTAGAAATCAGCATCAGTATTTAAGCATCTCTTGGGGTTTACCCTCCAAGATTAAGCTCCGAGCAACAGAATTTAATTTCGTTCCCAAATCAAAAATAGTTGCCTAACTTCAGGCGAGTCGTAAAAAATGCGGTTTTCATAAGAAATACTTCGCGTCTAAATACGAAATTGTGAAAGTTTTCCAAGAATTTATGCAGACAGTCAGATGAATTATTAATTAGACCTTAAATTCTGCTTCACATTTTTAAAGGTTGTTTCTAACTGAAACATCGCTTTTATGAGACCAACTCATGATATGTATAGTCGACCAAGAAATTGCTTGAACACTTCTCGACCTTATTACAAAGGGGTAAGGTCCAAAAGTGGTCAAGCAATTTCTTGGTCGACTAAATAATAAATACGGTGTTTTTTTATATTACATTATTATTATTATAAACTCACGCCTGTTTCCTTTTGGGGTAGGCATAGACCATAGAACGTCATTTGCCCCGGTCCTGGCATAATTCCCTTGCTTCCTCCACACACATTCTTCTCTTCAAACATGCTCAGCGGTTCCGGGTACTTCTGGTTTGACCTGTCTTCAGGTCATCACAAATTTGGTCGACAAAAGTACGCCGAGGCCGCCCTCGAGCCACTCACCCCGTTACATCACCTTTATAAATTTGCTCACATAATCGCCTTTCATCCATTTGTTCAACATGCCCAAACCAACGTAACATTCCTTTCTATATTCTAGTCACATCTTTCAAACCACTCCTTTTTTTAATTCTAGATTTTACTATTTTATACTATACAAGCGATCCGCCCGGCTTTGCACGTGTACAATCGGGATAAACCTTCCATATGGAAAATCTCTAAATGATGGTGACCACTGCATCAAAATCCGTTGGGTGGTTTAGGAGTAGAAGGCCGCCAGACAGGAAAAAATAGTGACATTATACTATGTAAAGATAAAAATAATAGTAGTTTATGCAACTGCTATATAATGAGAGGCCTTAAAACACGAGTGTGGTTTTATGAAACGAACGTCAGCGAGTTTCATAATAGGATCACGCGAATGTTTTAAAGCCTAATTTTATACAGTTGCATACATTACTCCATCTACACACATATCATAACTGCAAAAAACCGTAACAGCGAAAAACCAACAAATGAATGACAACAGTAATGGCGGCAATTCTATTCATCCGTCAAAACGAAAGGTTTTTTAAAATCCTTTGATGTAACAAAAACGAATCTTTTTCAGTTAACCTTTAAACGTGAAACTACCGTGAGACTCAGACATATTAATAAAGCGGATCACTCACGTATTTTTGCGTCGGGAAATGCCCGACATGTTTCGGACCAGTCCGTGGTCCTTAATCATGAGCCCCCGCGGCGGTGGCGCGACGACGACTGCGTACCGAAGCCCTGACAGCTCGGCTACTCGGCACAGGCGGCTCGGGCGGCGGCGAACAACTACCCTCGTTTGCTTCATTATTTTTAATGTCAAATATAGGGTTGCACACTACACTAACCACATCACTCTCTAAAGGCTCGGATACACCCGTCTCCGACGTAGTACTCAACACCGTTTTCCAGCTGGATGGCACCGACCATCCACCATCACGATTAAAATTCGGATGACGTCCAATTTCAATAGCCTCCCGTACTTTCCGCGGCACAAAAAACTTTTCCCTCGCCAGTACGGACACCTTATCGAAACGGATAAAATGCGTCGAATCCGAATTTAATGAATGTTCTGTCACTGCCGAAGCCTGGCTGTCCTGTTTCTTCATACTACGTATGTGCTCCGATAACATGTCGGGCATTTCCCGACGCAAAAATACGTGAGTGATCCGCTTTATTAATAAACCTTTAAACGATTTATTAAACATTAGAGTAAGAGTAGAGTCACTAATAGATGAGAAAAAACGAAAAGCATGACAAATAAAAACCGTTCTATAATTTTTGGCACACTCAAAACACGTAATAAAATAATACCTATACATATACTTACTATATAGTAACATCACTACTTAAAAAAATGTACATACTTACAAATAAAATAAATACACACGAATCAATATGGCCGACACTGGCATATATCATAATAAGACATTTATTACCAAGGGCGAAACATATCCAATGCCTGACTTGTGAATCCTATATAATTCAGATCAAAAGGAGCGGCGTGTTAAAAATCGCTGACGGCAGACAAGGCGCTTATTATACCCAGAATCCTGTGACGAATGCTTTCCCTCACAAATCTAGACGTGGTGCGAGTAAGGAGCGTTTAGTAATGGTCTATTACGACCGTGGGCAGAAAGGTTCTCGAGTGACCCGCGTGACGCGCTGTAGCATGCGTGCAGTTATGGATATACAAGTTGCTGGAAGTTCTCAAAAAGGTAAAAATTTTCTCAGAAATTTTCTTACATGAACATTTTTGGAATTTTGGAAAATTACTGACTACACATCATCATTGGGATGTTTTCAGGAAGGTGGAAAAGTTTTAAACAATTTCTCACATGAAAAGTTTCGCCATTTTTAAACGTTACCGGTTGCATTATTAGTGTGGCCAAATAGCAAAAGGTTTTTAACAAGTGTGAATTTTCTCGGAAATTTCTCATATTGAATATTTCGTAATTTTGGAAAGTTGCCGCCAGCATATCGGTATTGCAAGGCGTGGTGTTCTTTATATATCTTTTTGCTTTAAGTGTAAGTTGTTTGTTGAAACATAAATTTAGAATGCGTTAGCGTTGACTTCTCAATTTCCTTAGAAACAGTTTGTTGTAGATACTCGCCGTTAGAGGCGCTGTTTATATTTTAGTAATTGAGAAGTTAGCTATGACGCCTTCGTGACGTTTAATGTAACAAAAACTTACATTAAAGGTACAGTAGTGGAAATATATTCACGTACCACCTTAGAAACCTATCGCAATGACGCGACGCGTTAAATGCCACACTATGTCATACAGGTGTCATGCGTATGTCTCTTTGACTAGATTCTACGGTGGCACGTGTTTCAATTTCCTTGACTGTACGTAAAGCATTGTTTTAATGTCAGATAGAATCTATCCGATTATCATTAAACCTCAAGGAAAAAAGAACGCTTGTTGCTTTATCATTACATAGTCTTTACATATAACATTTATAGTGTAAAGTAAAGTTGCTATCCGTTAAATGATTAATAGATTCAGGCGTTACTTTGCGGAGGTCCATATCAACAAACTGGAACAAATTACCTTGCTACTCCGCGAAACCAGTGCCGGGCTCGTGCAAAATAGCTGCGTCTGTGCGACACATAAGCACGCAGAGAAGTCCAATTTTGCAAAACATTTGATAGACACAGATCATACATTATCAGATGCTCATTCTTATGAAATATTACATTTTTGCAAAAAGGGATTTCGTCTGAATGTTTTGGAGCATTTGGAAATAGTTAGGTACAACAACGCGGGATCCATTGTCAATGAACAGGTTAATTTTCCTTCTTCTCCTTTATTGCGGGTATGCTTAAATTCTGTCTTTAACAATGGGGGTAGCTGAGATTGAGATAAATTATGTGGGTAGTTTGTGATAATATACGGGGGTACTTTTGTTTTATTTTTAAATTTTGAGGGTAGGCTTTGAGAAAAATAATAAGGGTAGTAGTGCAAAAATGTTGGCGGTAGGCGGGATTAAAGAAAAATGTTTTAGTTTGTCAGTACGCCATTCGTTCAAGTAGCGAACGGTCGTACTGTTCGATCTTGATGATGCCTCGTATAGAGGCGAAACGCGCGTCGATCGTGTAGTTTTAGTGTTTAGTGGTGGTGGTGTGTAGTTGAGTCTGTGTGATATATGTTGTTTCGTGTGGAAGCGAAGGAGGGTGGGTTTTTGCATGAACATATTTGAGACGCAGCTATTTTGCACGAGCCCGGCACTGGTTTCGCGGAGTAGCAAGGTAATTTGTTCCGGTTTGTCGCTATCCGTTCCAGTTTGTCCTAAATCCTTATGGTACATGTTCGGCCGCCTTTTCCTAACCTCGTAAGGCCCCAAGTCCTAAATATAGGACAAATGTCAAACTGACTTTGAACTCACTGTCTCAAACGATATGGTTCAAAATTCATAGAATGAAATTTGATGTGGGCCTTACGAGGCTAAACCAAGCAACGGATTATGATGCGGTTGTCACTGTCATTTAGAGTTTTTTTTACGGAAGGTTTTTATGTTCATTACATTCCGATTAGACCAGTGCAAGGCCGGGTCGTGTGGTAGTTAGTATTGAAATTTTGCGGGTGGTAGGACCTTGTGCAAGGTCCGTCCGGATCGCTACCTCCATCTTGCTCGCTAATCCTGCCGCTAAGCAGCAGTGCTTGCACTGTTGTGTTCTGGCGTGGAGAGCAAGGCAGCCGGTGGAATTACTGGCACAAGAGGTATTCCATCTCAGCCCTCTGGGTTGGCAACGCATCTGCAAACTCTTTAGTTTTGCGAGTGTCTATAGGCGGTGGTGATCACTTACCATCAGGTGACCCACTTGCTTGTTTGCCTTCCTGTTTTATAAAAAAAATCACGTATTTAGAGCTATCGCTCAACAGTTTTGGACCAGCGTGACAATTCTCGCGTCGCTAGTAATCAAGTCACATTCCAGTTGCTTATGTTAAAAACAGCCCTCAGATTCCTTCAAAATCTGTTTCTTTTGACTTAGCTCAATCGTGAGATAAATCTCGATGAACGCTAGAATTAGGGGCCGATCCGTGGTCCTTACTGAGCCCCGCAGCTGTGACTCGACGATGATGATTCAATATATCTGAATCTCACGGTATTTGCCTGTTAAAAATAATTTTACGTCACCCCGGGCCGTAAGTAGCTATTTACCGCCCGCTATGCGAGCGGAAATTTCCACTTCCTGGCCAGAAGAAGACGTAAAATTGTGTACATACCTCGGGCGGTGATAAAGAAAACCGCAGGTCACATGTTTCGCCTTCGCTTTTGGCTCGTGCGACAAGTTCACGCGATCTGAGACATTCTTTATTTCACCACCCTCAGGGTGTAATGTACTATTAATGGCCTGTAATCATTAAACTTCAAGGAAAAGCGTAAAATCATATTGTAATATTCACGCTGACTTTTGTCACTTGCGTCAAAGTAATACCTGGGCCATTCAAGCAGCGTGGAATAATACGAGGCATTTATTTCCAACGTTATTATGTATATAATAGTACATTATATACTTGGAGTATTCAGTACAACTGTCGCTTCCTTTGAATAGAATCTTCATAACGAGTGAAATGTAGTTTGCCTGCTTCCATAAAAGGAAGAAATAAACATAGATGCTTCCTGTGAAAGATCACAAGCCAGATATAGTTACGGGTACAGTCAAAGGGAAATATGGAATAAAGGAAATTATAAGGATACTGGCTCAGTTTAACGACTTCGCCTACTTCTTGTAATTGAATTTGATCGTTATAGAACCCAAGTAAACATTGTTATAAATAAAAATAATATAACTTATCAATTTTACAAAAAAAATAAGAGGACAACCCTAACGCTCCACCGGAGCGTAAGTATCTATCTCAAAAAATAAGCCCAGTTTCGGTACTGATGTGTTTATATACTGTGGCCTAGGCGCCGAGTTAGGTACCTACTTCCAAATTTAACGTGCAGAGTCGTGGGCAATTGCTAGTTCATATATAACACGTAATATTGGCAGTAATAAGCCTGTGGTTTTCTCTTTTGGTACGGAACCCTAAAAAGTGGTTCTATAGCTTTGAGTATTTAACATTGAGATGCCAAGCCGTATTATCACCTAACAATTTTTTCTGCCAATTTTAGCGAGGGGAGACGGGTCTAGTGTTGCCAGATGGCTGGGAAATTCGGGATTGTCCTGGAATTACGTGTCTTGTCCCGTGTCCAGGAATTACACTTTATAGTCCCGGACTTCGAGTGTTACTATATTTTCAGAGTTCCTTACCTCAAAAGGAAAAATCCGAAAACTGTAAACAGTATCGGAAGTCTCCAGATGAGATATCCGAATAAAATCACAACATGCTGTCGGCAACACTGCCACGAATGCCATGATGTCAAATTTTGAAATGTTTACGTTATGTCTGTCAAAAAGCTTAATCATTTAAAATGTTTTTGGTGTTGTAAATAATAAATTAATTGTGAAGAAAATTATTTCCGTGTGATAAAAAAATCCGTCTTTAGTGAAATTTGAAGTTTTTGATAGCCGTTTGAAGGTAAATACAGGACGATTAACCATTTTTGCAAAGATCGCTGTCGCGATACGGACTAAAGCAAAATGACACACGATATCGCGGCGAACTGGTTTTTATAAACCGTTATGAATTAACTCACAGTTTTAGGTCATATGCATTGGTAGAGGGGAATGCGTGCCTTGCGAGGTCCCTTGGCTAAATTGTCTAAGTTCTATAGTGATAATAAGCAGATTAATACACATAGGAATGGCAGACGGTTACTTTAAAGTTAGTGATGAAAGGAGAGTATTTAGGCTAATTTCGAAAGGATTGTAAAAACTTGGACGATTTTTTTTAAAAATTCTATCCACCTTTTGATCGTTGATTATAAGTGCGGAAACCAATTAAGTATGCCCACAGCTGGGCAGAGCGAATAAACTTCCTGGAACTTGAAGAAACTTTTGTGTTGTTCAGAAAGTTAAATGAATTTTTGTCGAAATTAAATATTCGAGATAATTTTATTTTTATGAGAGATCGTAATGGCGCCGAGCGTTTTGACGATGTTTGTTGTTGTTTGGGTTTGTGTCCAGCTGGGCTAACTACGGAAGCTGCATGCAGCCGAAGAGTCGAAAAAAAAAACACAATTTATCTACACATATATCATAAATGCTCTATAATGCGTTCAGAAACCGTAGGCAATGACCAGCATTATAACAACCAGTATTATTATGAGAATTTTTCTAATTTGTTTCTATATTTGTTCAAATTCATTTTTTATTACATTATTTCAATGTGTACAGTCTATAGATATTTAATAGGTACCTAGCACTAGTAGCTAGTAGCAATGCAGGTCATAGCGCTATGGCTTCTGAACGCATCATAAAGTACTTATGATATGTGTGTAGATAAAGTAATGTATGCAACTGTACATAATTAGGTCTTAAAACACTCGTGTGATCCTATTATGAAACTCGCTGACGCTCGTTTCATAAAACCACACTCGTGTTTTAAGACCCCTCATTATGCAACAGTTGCATAAAATATTACTTTAACTAATTTAATTAATATAAGAAAATTACAATTAATTAATTAAGCTAGTGATCTAAGTCTAAGTTGGAATTAGAATGATTCATATTCATATTCATATTTGTTTATTGCTGTCGTCATGTTTGTGGCGACTCTAGCGCCATCTAGTGTTGAGTAGAGGAAACCAACTGACATGCGCTACTTCGCGCTAACGAAGTTTCGTAACACGGTCGCATATATACAACTTCCAACTTTCATCCTTCGGACTTCGGTCCCCAGGCATAACACCCGCCTGGAGAGAGATCTCTGTATTGTGACTTACCTCTACATGTTCATTACATAAGATGTTAGTGGTTAGTAGTTGGTGGTTCATGAAGCCCTGGTAGGGCATGCTTTCGATAGTGCATGCTACATGTACATAAAATATTTGAACACTAATACTATTTAACATATAAAATTTATTAATTTTGTATTTATGAATAATTATAATTCGATCGGCGGCGGCGCGGCGGCGGAGGTATGCGGCGTCATCGGGTTTCAGCTTGCAAATTTTTGAATTGTTACGTTAATTTTTGTTGATTTGTTGTGTCGTGAGAGTTCTTAACAGACATAAACGTCTTATGAAGTACCAGAGCGGCTAAATAGTTGCAAGGTTTAAGCGAAAATTAAAAATACGACTAAAATCTGTGAGATTTCGTTTAATTTTTTAAATGGCAGCGGAGCGCGAGCTGAGGAGGGTGCGTTTTTGCATGAAAAATATATAGCGCACAGAGGCAGCTGTCTTGCACGCGACCGGTACTGGTTTCGCGGTGTAGCAAGGTAAGTTGTTCCAGTTTGGGACCTCCGCAAAGTAACGCCAGAATCTAAAACATAACCCTTCCTTTTGACTTTGCCTTAGTCGGGTAATAAATTATTTTAAGTCTCATAAAGTTTTTCTATTTAGTAAAACTTTGCTTCACCGTTTCGTTAATTTATAAATCTACATAACAATTTAACAATATTTTGTTATTAAATTATTGTAACCGAAATTTATTTCGGTTTTTATTGATAAATTTGACATTGAAAAATTCGCAGGGTATGGTAGTGGAAATGTGGCGAAACTGGCAAAGGCAAAGCACGGAATGCTGATGTTGCAGGTTCGAGTCCTGCCATTACCCTAATTTTTCTTTGTGTTGTCATTGAATAGCATTTTCATATTTTGTTAGTCCAGAGCGATTGGCATAACATTTTATCGCGCGTCTACTGCGATGAGTATAAAATTACATATTAAAATATAGCTAACAGACTGGAACAAATTACCTTGCTACTCCGCGAAACCAGTGCCGGGCTTGTGCAAAATAGTTGCCTCTTTGCGACACATATATGTTCATGTGGAAGCGGAGTAGGGTGGGGTTTTGCATGAAGCTTATGTGTCGCACAGACGCAGCTATTTTGCACGAGCCCGGCACTGGTTTCGCGGAGTAGCAAGGTAATTTGTTCCAGTTTGTTGATATGGACCTCCGCAAAGTAACGCCTGAATCTATTAATTATTTAAAATATAGCTTCTAAAATGTTCTGGGGCCTAGGAAGACTGGCCTGTGCAAATCCTGGGAGGGGTTTCACTCTCATGTGGTCGTTTCCTGAAGTTCGCACTAAACGGTTTGCTCGGTCTTTCTTGATCCGCACCGTTGAGGACTGGAATGCTCTTCCTGCGTCTGTATTTCCAGAACAATATAACCTTGGCCTTTTAAAGGTAAGAGTGAATAGGCGTCTTCTGGGTTGGTTACATCTTGGGCCTCATCTTCATTTACCATCAGGTGAGATTGAGGCGAAACGCAAACGTATTCCCAATAAAAAAAAGCAGACCAATACCCACTGAAGTAATGTCAGACTCAGATTTTTCCTTTTAAATTCCTTAATAGCACAAAAGATGTATGACAAGCTGTCGTTGCAGATAGTTAAAAGAAATTAGCAGTTACGAGTCGGGCTATCGGTTTTACAGTAGCTCTACAACGATGATTGAAACTGTGTGTTAGTATAACACAGGAGATATAACACATTATTAAAAAAAGTAAGTACAAAGTAAGTAAAAAGCAAACACACACACACACTGTAATTTACAAATGTTTTTGATATAAATCAAATAAAATGATAAAAAAATATACAGGCAGTAGTCTGCACCTTAAGATCAGAAAAAACAGCGTTAAGAATCAAAATAATACTGTACAATGGAAGACAAAAGTCAAAAAAATTCCAAATGTGAAAGTTTCTATCAATCAAGTCAGGTAAAAAAGTGTCAGAATAACAAAACAGTAATAATTTTAGTTAAGTGCAGAATTTCGCGCTTTAATACACTGTATTGCGCTTCAATACGTGTTTATCAAATTATGGCCCCTGAGTTGGCATATTAGAGCAGCTTGGCAACTGAAATATCGTGTGGTTTGGCACGCTGTGAACTGCGAAACATTTGCGCAAGCTTGTCTTCATTCGTCAAGGAGAACTGTGAATGCCAACGACATTTATTCACTAGACGGGCTCCTGTATGAAAAGTACGTCATCTGTCGGGAGCGCGCTAGGTACGTTGGTAAAATATGAAATCTGTGGTAAATTTTATGACATTCATAAGTGTCTGTAAGTATAATCTGAGTAAAAATATTTTAGCTTTGATTTTGACTTTATAGTAAGAGTAAATGAGATAGCAATATCCATATAGATATAGATATATATATATATATATATAGGTATATTCGGCAGCGTATGCTGAATGGGGTCCTTTTCAGCCTCAACCGTATTATTTTTCATCTGTATTCTTTCTGTTTCTTATTCTTTGCTGAATTAAACATTTTCTTTCTTTCTTTCAATATCAACATGGTGGTGATCCGAATATATAATACGACAATTTTTGTTTAATTGGAAAATAGCAAATATATTAGTTACTTTAAACCTCAGATCCAGTTCATTATGTGCGCACGTAATTATTAAACACTTATGTATCGCACTTAATCAAATATGTATTTTTTTTTTACTAACACAGCTTTCACCGGTTCAAAGGACAGCGTCTGCTTCTTACACTTTCGCACAAGCGACTAAATATGGTGCTACCGGTAGCGTACCGTAGTGTGACAGTGTTTTTGTTCCGTACAGCGTATCTAGTGGTAAGATAGATGTCATTGGTGTACGCAGAGTTTATTAGTAGGCCGCTAGTTTATGATAATAACTATTCACTATTAAATTCACGCTAAACTGTATTTGATTCAGAATTTAAGTTTAATTCAATTTACACTGCGTTAAATTGTTGCGTTGGCTGTTTATTTGCAGCGTTTCGAGTAGAATTGGATTTGATTGTGAAACATAATGAATACAACATAATTGATAATGTTTGGCTTCAAATTTAATTCCAGTTAAGTAAACCGTAATAGTTTAATAATTTCGTGCCCATGACAAGGTTTTGCGATGATTTATTTACGTCAGTTTAATAACCCGTTATAAAACCTTTACAAAACTGTTTTTTTTTTAATGAAATAGGAAGGCAAACAAGCAAGTGGGTCACCTAATGGTAAGTGATCACCACCGCTTATAGACACCCGCAATATCGAAGAGATTGTAGATGCGTTGCCAATCCAGAGGGCTGATATGGAATAGCTCTTGTGCCAGTAATTACACCGGCTGTCTTGCTCTCCACGCCGAAACACAGCAGTGCAAGCACTGCTGCTTAGAGGCAGGATTAGCGAGCAAGATGGTGGTAGCGATCCGGACGGACCTTGCACAAGGTCCTACCACTCGCACAGCTTTCATTTTGATATTTGTGGCTGTGTAAATACAATAAAAATGCAAAACTAGAACACCGTCAATAAAGGAGCTTGTTTTTAAAAAAAAACTTATCTGTGTCTTATAAGTGTTAAGTGCCTTATACAGCTTTCTGCTGTAAAAACACCTTAGAGCTGTCTTAATTCTCTCTTAGCCATTAGGAATTTCCCGAAACTCAAGTTCCTGGTTAATTTTAGCAGCAAACATTTCTACCATTGCTCTTCCTACTCATGTTTACTAATCCCACTTTATATCTCCTATAGAGAAGCCATACTCGAGATATCAAGTATCTTGCAACTCCGGGACTTTCACAAGATACGGGATCATTTTAATACCCTGGAGGCCTTGTGATGGACCCTTGAGGCATCTGAGTGCGGCTTAGGGATTCTTTTGGCACAGAATAAATAACGTACAGAAACTTCTCTTTTACGACCGCGATTAAACGAATTCCAACTTTATCCACACGCTCAAAAAGTTCGTATTACTTCATACACCATGCGCCAGGCGGCGTGAATCAAAAGGAACGCACCCGCCCGAGCCCGCCTTCCCCCCGCTACTCCCGGCGACACGTTAGGGTTGCGTGGCTTTCGTTTTCAATTACACTGACACGCGGGGGCGAGCGAGCGAGCGAGCGCGTGGCAAGCCGATGACAGCCTACTGCGATTTGCCTATGCCATAGGCAAGACGGTCGAGCCTACCTACAGTGCGGAGTGGAACCCCCCTGCTTTTGGTTCGTTCTGATGTTACATACAAATAAAAATTGTATGATGATACTGGTTGACATATATTTGTATTATGCTAGCGGACGCGCGACTTCGTTTGCGTGGTTGTAGCCTATCTCTCAGGAATAGTGTGGTTTTCTAATAGTGAAAGAAAGTAGTGTAGATATGCAGTCAAAGTTGCGGCTAGTAGGACCTTGTGCAAGGTCCGTCCGGATCGCTATCACCATCTTGCTCGCTAACTCTGCCGTTAGACAGCAGTGCTTGCACTGTTGTGTTTCAGCATGGAGAGCAAGACAGCCGGTGCAATTACTGGCACAAGAGGTATTCCATCTTAGCCCTCTGCGTTGGCAACGCAGCTTCAATCCCTTTGGTGTTGCGGGTGTCTATTGGCGGTGGTGATCACTTACCATCAGGTGACCCACTTCCGCGTTTCCTCCTAAATTGTATAAAAAAAAAGATTCAGCCATTTTGGTAAGCTTTAGCCAGTTTGGTGAGATTCTTAAATTGCACCCCTGGGATGCAATTTTTGAATCTCACCGGGTGACTAAAGCTCGCCAAAATAGCCGTACTTCATAGAGATTCGGCCATTTTAGTGAGCTCTAGTCACCTGGTGAGATTAAAAAAGAGCACCTCTGGTCCGAAACATGTCGAGTAATAAATTGGCTTTAAATACGTGAGTGATCCATTTCTTTCAATATGTCTGAATCCCACAATACTGTTACGTTAAGAATGTAGGTACCTATATTTATACACTTGACTGTATAGTCGACCAAGTAATTGCTTGCCCACTTTTGAACTTTATCCCTTTGTAATAAGGTCGAAAAGTGGTCAAGCACTTTCTTGGTCGACTATACATACTATATTTTTATACAGACATAATCCTCAGCGACATTAATCATTATCCAATAACACGCAAAACCTATCAAGCGAACAGAAAACAATATATGACTAATAGTCGTTTGCCTTACCCAATAACACTTCAATATACCCGATGGTACCAAAATTAATTCACTGGCCAGTCCCATCGAGGCTAAACAAACAGCCATCATGCTCCCGCCAATAAATAAAAACAAAATGGCCGCCCGGTAAAAGTACTTCAACAATTAGAGAAGCTAACTTTTCACGTTAGTTAACATACCGAATTGTATTACGCACGCAACAAATTCATTATGATTCGGGGGCTGACTAACCGAACACCTTCGAAAAACGAGGATCATTTTTTTGGCAACTTTGACGCCTGCACTAGCGTACGCGGTCAGTACTAGAGAATGCAAACCCAGTTATTGTCTCTAAGAAAAAACCGCTTTTAACCGGTAATTAAAAACAGAAAATAACCGGCTTTGCATTACCTACCAAGGCGGGTGTCGCTTGAGGTGCGGGGCGAGGAGGCGCGGCGGGAGGAACCGCCAAATTGAACCTTGTTATTAATTTTTAGTACTTTTCCGGTAGTAAAACTCTCTTAAGGCACTATGCTTTGTATTTGGAAAGTCAAAGTACTGATTTTAAATAATTAAATTAATTAAATGCATAAAAATCGGTTGAAACATGAAATGTTATACGTTTTACTACCGGAAAACTTGAATTGATAAAAAGTCACAATTTAGCCACAATTTTTTTTTATAAAATAGGAAGGCAAATAAGCAAGTGGGTCGCCTGATGGTAAGTGATCACCACCGCCTATAGACATCCGCAACACCAAGGATAGCAGATGCGTTAACAACCCAGAGGGCTAAGATAGAACACCTCTTGTGCCAGTGATTACACGATAAACAAAAAACTGTGAAAAATGCCCAATTCTGCTTCAGGGATCCACCTTAAACTCATCTCACGTGCTTATATTCGCAACTCGGTGCGATTGGTGCGTACCCGGCGATAAGCACGCCATACTTACACGCGACCATTGTCTATGGGCTAACATGGGTGATTCATTGTTGCCAGCGTTCAGAATTCAGATTTACTGCGATAACCGGCTACACAATGCAACGGAGTGACGTCCATTGAGAGCGTTTCAGTAATACAGTGGTACTTTCATGTAATTTGATAAGCAAATCTTTACGTTTAAATACGACGAAATATGTCACCCATTATAACCACTTTTACTCCCAGTAACGGTATAATTTGGGGTTGCCAACTTTCAAAAACGGTAGACCCGGAGTTTTCGGAAAGTTCCCAGTATTGTTAAAATGACTTTTTATTCGTGGTTTTTCAAGCGCTCAGATTATTCGGAATAAACGCGTAGCCTGGACAAGTGCCGTTCAAACCTGTAGACTTCATACGATACTCTTCGGCCAACCAACATCCACTCAACAGACATTGGCACAAGGCCCGCGGCCGTCATAATAGAGAAGAAAAAGAACCATATCCGAAAGATTGGCTTATTGGTTGGTTGGATTATTTATAGGTTGTATTGTGTAAAAATCGAAATGTGTCTGAAGTCGAGAGTGTATGATCAATGTGTGTTACCAGTGATGACTTATGGCACTGAAACGTGGCCGCTTACTATGGGCCTTATAAGAAAGCTTAAAGTCACGCAACGAGCTATGGAGAGGGCTATGCTTGGAGTTTCTCTGCGTGATCGAATCAAAAATGAGGAGATCCGCAGACGAACGAAAGTTACCGACATAGCCCAGCGGAATAGCAAGTTGAAGTGGCATTGGGCAGGGCACATAGCACGGAGAACTGATGGCCGATGGAGTCGAAAAGTTCTCAAATGGCGGCCGCGTATTGGCAAGCGCAGCGTAGGACGACCAGCCACAAGATGGTCCGATGACCTCATCCAGGTGGCAGGAAGGCGCTGGTTGCACGCTGCTTCCAACCGGTCACTTTGGAAATCCATGGAGGAGGCCTATGTCCAACAGTGGACTTCTTGTGGCTGAGATGATGATGATGATGATGATGTATTGTGTAAACTATTTTCCGTGTGGTTTAAAATAAAGAGCATTTGTATTGTCTTGTCTTGTTGGTATTGGGTTAAACAATGTTGATGCCAATGGTATATCAGATGAAACTGTGATCAAGCGAAAACCCATCATCAATAAAGAAATCATCAATTGTGTCGAAGCTTAACTTTTTTGATACGTAATCGAATACACACAGATTCGTCAAATAGTTTAGCAAATTGAATGCAATTTGCTGTTTGTGTACACACTACTACTTCGTGCTTATACACACTATGTAACCAAATACGGTTACGTTGTGTGTAATCAGCTACCACAAATTATAGCCGTACCTCACGCAGTCCATTAAGAGGATTCTAATTCTATACCTAGTCTCAAAAAGCGTTCTGTATACAAACGGTGGTATCGTTTTCCACACTCTAAATCTTAACCTTAACATTTTTTAGTCTGCTGTTGGCGTCGAAATGTGTTTTTAAAATACTCTGCTAGTGATGCAAACGCTATGATCTTACTCATACTACCGCCTAACCTTACTATAGATGCAAGCGGGAATCTTTCCGAATGTTTCCCAGGGAATACTTCCCGTAACATTCGGAAGCATTCCGAAACATTCGGAAGTTTTCGATGGCCGAAAAATACGAAAATTTCGTTAAAAACCGACCAAGTGCGTGTCTGGCTCACGCGCCGAGGGTTCCGTACAAACCTAATAAGCACCAAGCATTGCTTTAATGAAAAAAGAAACCGAATTGAGGGACAAACTTAACTTTGCTATTGTAAAACTCTTGGTCCCATACGTACTAAGTGCAAATATAAGATTGTAATAAATACAAAATGTGATGTAACATACCTTACAAGTTTACAGTTTTCGGACTTTTCCCTTTACTTGTGAAAAAAGTAAAAAATGTATGTAATTCTGAGGTTATTACTCATTATTTACACTATAAGTTAAGAATTATGATACATAATTATAAAATATGTAATTCCAACTTCCAATAGAATCACTGTTTAAATAGTAAGTAGTGATGCAGACCGATAAAATTACCCTGGTAAAATACGGTAAAATTCACTATTTTTCATACTTACTTCATTACTAGCACAAGTGGTATTCCATATTAGCCCTCTGGGTTGGCAACGCACTGCAATCTCCTAGGTGTTGCGGGTGTCTATGGGCGGTAGTAATCACTTTCCATCAGGTGACCCACTTGCTCGTTTGCCTTCCTATGTTGTATAAAAAAAATTGGTAAGAGTAACGCGATAGAAAGAGATGGAAATTCGACAGGGCTGTGCGAGCTGAATATTTCTTTCATCTTAGAAATAATTCTACACTTCAGCTTGATTTCGAGGTACCTACCTAAGTACCTTGCTTAAATTACTTAACTGTAATTCAACACGAAGAATAGGCGAATAAACTGAACGGCGCGTGCGGCGTTTTACAAGCTCTCACACACAACGCAAGTAAACGAAATCAAAGACGCCGTGCGCCGCCGCCGCCGCCCCGGCCCGCCAGCTCTGCGCGCCGAAAACTTCCTTGATTGATTCCATCTTCGGTAACATTCGGAAACATTCCCAGGGACGTATGAGGTGGGGAACTATTCCGGGAGGGGAGGAAGTATTCATTCCGTTTGGCCTCGAGCTTCGGGCTGTCATTTTTGAATGTTGAAAGGCAAAGGTATCTTGGCACATACAACCATGTTTTATATAACACACGCCGCAAACTATCGGTATTTTACGCGCCTTTTTGTTAAAATTACTTACGTAATTTTGCAACCGTATGTACATTACACGCAGTACGTCCGTAGTTAGTAGGGGAAAAACCTAAAAGTAGATATCCACTGGATGGTTCCGGCAGGCGATTACCGATAAAGACTTTCTTTGTAGAAATCCAAAACAAAATAATAAAAACTACGACGAAATTGTTTTTAAACACTTAATAAAAACATCGTTTTAATCATTCCAATCCTTACATAGGTACATACCTACATACTCGTGCACAAAAATAACCCTACTACTGTTATGGTATTCTTTTATTGTAAAATTAACAAATTAACAATGAACAAGTTACCTGGGCCCAATTTCATAAACGCGACAGGTGACAGTGACAATTCGCTATACATTACTATGTCTACAAGTAACGCTACAGACTTGTACAGACTTAACATCATAGTGGGCAGGCAATGTATATCAAATTGTCACTGTCACCTGTCGCCTGTCGCGTTTATGAGATTGGGCTCTGGGACTAATTTCATAAACGTGACAGGCGATAGGCGACAGTGACAATTCGCCGTACATTACTGTGTCGACATGTAACGCTACAGACTTACAGACTTAACATCATACTGGGAAAGCAATGTATACCAAATTGTCACTGTCACCTGTCACATTTATGAGATTGGACACTGGTACTAATTTCATCGACGCGACAGGCGACAGGTGACAGTGACAGTTTTCCGTACATTATTGTGTCAACAAGTAACGCTACAGACTTAACATCATAGTGGACAAGCAATGTACACCGAATTGTCACTGTCACCTGTCGCCTGTCACGTTTATGAAATTGGGCCCTGGACTACAAGCGTTGACTACATTCAAGACGAGGATGTACGTAACAAGTATCTGTATATCTACGCTTTTCTACATAAATTCATGGGACAGAAGAAAAACACACGGCGGCTAGGTTTTTAAGTTGCGTATTCGATCGAATATAACAACATAAGAAAATCATGATTAAATTACAAAAATTGGTACATAACTTGCCCTGACATAGGTAATACGATAAATATTTATGTTTTATTTACGCTTTTTTAACATCAACACGGGTGGAAACTTAATTTACCTACTGGGAAGTATTCCCAGGCAAAGACGAAAACTTCCTTGATTCCTTCGGAAACATTCGGAAACATTCCCAGGGACGTATGAGGTGGGGAACTATTCCGGGAGGGGAGGAAGTATTCATTCCGCTCGGCCTCGGGCTGTCATTTTTAGTGTTGAAAGGCAAAGGTATCTTGGCACATACAACCATGTTTTGTAATAATACAAAAAGCCTGATCCTTTTTTTAAATCTATGTTTTCAGTGATCATAGATTAATTTGATGATGATTAATAAAGATGAAATGCTGGTGTTACGCATTTTAAAATCTCTGGGAGGTTGTTTAACCAAAGTCACATCGCCGACGAAAGACTTGACTAGCGGTCGTAAATAGTCGTAATATAAGCCTGATTGGATATTATATGTATGTATAATTTCATACGGACATTTTAAAATAAAAATATATCACTTTAATTCCAAAATGGCCGAACCATGAACTGATGGACTGCGCGCTGTGAACAGCACAAACGGTCTAAGCGAATAACTCGAATTAAACGCCTCTGTCTCTTTCTAGTGTTGACATCATTAGAATCGAATTTCCTGTCACTTTTTTTAATTACTCGTTCTGAAGTAGAATGACTAAATGTATGCACCCTTATGATTAAGGAATGTTTTCTGTTAAATATAATAAAAGAGTCCAACTCGCACGTGACCGGTTTTATTACTGGGAAAGTTTCCGAGTAATCGAAATATTCCCGGAAGTTATCCGGAATAATTCCGAATATTTCAGAAGTTTTGCAACTATAAACCTTACCCTTTTTTCAATCACTTTACACTTTTGACCATAATCCCAGATTTAGCAGGTCAAGTTATGACATTTGTTTACCTATTTAATCCTGTGGAAAGAAAACCAGACCAATATTGGTCCTTTAAAGCATTATTCAACTTATAGTGTTACCGCCCTCTCTGTGGAAATTGAATCTAGATACGTAGAGACTAACCTCTTGCGGCGTATATCGGAAGATCTCATGCGTGTCCCTGTACCACTTGACGGAATGTAGCGGTGGGTCCCCAGGCTGTCTCTTGTATTGGCAGAGCAGCTCGGCCTCTTTCCGCGGGTCTGGCCACCGAGGGACCTCCAGCAAGGTTATTGTGTGGCACAAGGTGCGAGCTGCAACAAAGAACATCATCATCATAACCAGCTGAAGAACGTCCACTGCTGGAGATAGGGCTTCCTTAAAGATCGCCACAACGATAGGATTATACGCATTTTTAGATTAAAGACAATTTGTACACCAGACATGACTGTATGGCTGTATACTTTTTCAAAGTCAAAGTCAAATAATTTAATATAAATAAATCGATTCAAAAAATTAGTCGACTGACAGTCGAGAGGTCAATAGCTCCTGATGATGCCTCGTGTAGAGGTAAAACACGTGTTGAATGGTATTTTTGGTGTTGGTGGTTGGGTTGTGGTCGTGTTTTGTGTTGTTTGTTTTATTTATTTTATAAGGTATTCGGCACAGGCGTTGTCTTTTTCTCGATTGTTGACACTGGGTTCGCGGATTAGCAAAGAAATTGTTTCCATTAGTACAAATAAATCAATCAATCACAAAAAAGTACAGGTAAAAACCTATGCAATACAAATAAATATTGATTCTGATTCTAATTTCGAATAATATCAACGCACGTAGCGGAATTCCTAAGTTAACATCCCTAATTATGATTAGGTTTCTCCGATCGTACCAATAACCTCATTATGGAATTTCCGACTTCATTATCTCGTACGACATGGCAACATCCTTTATTACGTTGCTACGACATATTCCGGCATCTGAGAATTAATGCGGATAAAAGACAAACAAAACGGATCGAGATAAGAAAATATAGAGAACCAATAGATAGCTTGCACAATGAGAAGGCACACAGAAGGTATAGTCGACCAAGTAATTGCTTGCTCACTTTTGAACTTTATCCCTTTGTAATAAGGTCGAAAAGTGGTCAAGTACTGGTCGACTATACAATACTATGACGTTCAATTTCAGCTTTTTAGGCACTATGCATCACGAAGCGAATGGGATTAACCTGTCAAATGGTAGATTATCATATGAAATATTATAAAAAAAACTAAAAAAATATTATATTTTCTTTTTTTTTGAGTGAGGACCACGGACTGGTCAATTCATATCACATCAGATCAGAACTAAGATGCTTACAAATTTCAGAAAATTTTGCTATGTTACTTATCATTAAAAGCATACTGTATTAAAATAAATGCTACCTTAGTTTTAAACTCATATATTTTACTAGTCATAACATGAAGTACCACATTTAAGTATATCCCCGCTTTGTATGAACTATTTTCGTGAGTCTTGCTCACCGTTAGTTTTCTATTTGTAGTATTTCAAAATTTAATTAATAAAAAAAAAGTTTTCAATTTTTCATTTTTGTGGGTTAAACTTAACTTGTACGATTTGATTACAGTATGGGACATTTATGTGAAATAAAAAAAGTCTTCTTATAATCCGTGAGTACCTATACTTTAAGACATTATTTTAAATGATGGCTTTCCTATTTTTTACAAGCTTTATGTAATTATTTTGAAATGAAATGGATTTTGTCAAAACCGAATTCGGCATTAGACACGCTAGGCGTGTAATACGGTATTCCACAAATAAACCGAATGCATAAAAATGTAAAATTGTTGTAGATAACCATTAAAAATATATTAATGTCCAAAGAAGGAGATAAATCCAATATTTCAGAAGTTACGGCGATACAAAGTTACAAAAATTACAAAGAATTTGTTTTCTTTTATAAATAATAAAACTTTACAAAGCAACAAATTATAAATCGACTTTAGGTCAGTAGTGGCCCTAACATGACCGGCCAAGCTTAGTTTATCTCTATTGGCGTTTGCTCTATTCTTATGACACTAGCTAGACTGAGACGCAGATGACCATAGATAAATACCAAACAGGTTTAAACTAAACAAACGGACTTGAAAGAAATGTGCTATTTTCCAAATAATAAGTAAAATTCACAAATACCCGATATAACTTAAGTATTTCTTTTATGAAACAACGGCAATTCTTTTTACTACTAAAAAACTAGAGAGAAAACTAATTAACGGCTCTCACTTTATTCCTTAATTCAATATTAATTACTTTCCACGATTTTTCCATTCTGTGTGAAAAAGGAATTTCAGACTCAGTAAATTAAATGTAAAAAGCTTGTTTGTTAAAATTTTATACAGAAACTAAAACAAGGTATTTTATTTGAAAAAACATACAAGAAAAATAACAACAATGCTGTATTTTCACCTACTGTTTCCGTCTACACTCTGAGAGAGTTCTATCTCGTTTGGAATATCCCTATCTCGGACGTTGTTCGTGGAGAAATCCCCTTCTTTTCGGGAATTCCTATAATGAAGCCCTTTCCGAACGCAACGATACGAAGCCGAGGAAGTACATTTCGTGAAATCCCATTGATTGTTGCAATCACGCTGGAGTGAGCTTTATGTCAGATATTTTGCATTTAAAATTGCTGGGAGAAATCTAACCGAATGAAAGTGAGATATATGCTCATAGAACCCCCTTATTCATAAACGCTTCGTAACCGTTTGTTAGTTAATATGTTTTTTGTCTTTATCTGTCATTATGACGTTTGCCTTCAAATAAAAGCGACAAAACATTTCTTAGCTTAAAAAGATTGTTAAGTTTTTATGAATAAGGAGGTTAGAATTTCTAAGACACTGACATGGCAATTGCACAAATTTCTAGAAGTTTATTTAGAAAAAAAAATACGCAAAAAGAAAAAATGCAGGATTCGAAACGGCGTCGACAGAATTCGAAACAATGTTACGTAACTTTCTGCCACATCGAAGCTGATGAAATTGGGGATTGCTTGCAACGAGCATGACCTATTGCAAATACTTATGTGGGAACAAAACAATTAACTTTGAGGATTGTTATTAAACAAACCTTAACCTAGCCTAATAGATTCTGTATAGTCGACCAAGTAATTGCTTGTCCACTTTTGAACCTTATTCGTTTGGAATACGGTCGAAAAGTGGTCAAGCAATTTCTTGGTCGACTATACTATGGTAAGAAAAAATCTTTAATAGTTCTGAGTTTCAAAACAAAAAAAACTTTCGCTTAAATGAACATTTAACATTCTATATTTAAAAAGTTCAGTTTTTAAATACGGACCCATTAAGGATACAACGAAAGTTGAAAATGACACGCCTTGCCTTTTTCAGTGAAGTAGAGCAGGTACCCCTAGGTCCAAAAGTAATTTCGTCAAATGATAGATAACATACTGGTATAACAAATTGCTTCTGTAGTTTAGCTGTCCAGAGCATTGGCCATGCAGTTTAAATAGTAGTTTATGCAACGGCTATATAATAAGAGACCTTAAAACACGAGTGTGGTTTTATGAAACGAGCGTCAGCGTGTTTCATAATAGGATCACACGAGTGTTTAAAGGCCTAATTTTATACAGTTGCTTACATTACTTTATCTACACATATTTCATTATTGCTCTATAATGTGTTCAGAAACCGTAGGAAATGACCAGCATTATTACAACCAATGTTATTACAAAAATTTTCTTATCTGTGGTAGTAGGTAAATCAGTACTTTAGTGGTCATCACATTACCGATATCTCTAACGTTATGAATTTAAATATGAAACAGGGTCCCTTTCAGCATCAGTAGTGTAATTTTGTACCTTCATTTTTTCTTATCTGTTTGCTGAATAAATCCTTTCTCTCTTTCTTACTTGCCCATCGACGTTTTGTTCGATGTTTGATCTTAATATTATCGGTTATAAAACAAGTATAACTTTATGTGGTTGTTAAGGGCCTCAAGTTAGGGCTAAACACCTCCGTTTATGGGGCACCCTGTAAACCTCTGACCAACGTTTTCCTTACCCGGCCTCGTCTGGATTTAAATTTATTGCAAAGGGTTGTGTCCCTGCATAGCTTACTGTTGTAATGCCACTTTGAATAACACGTCCGAAATGTGTTATTGTAAAGAAGATCGGCGAACGTCTATGACGCGCCGTGGTTTACCATTATGATCTTGCGCAAGGCGACACTACTAGCAAAGAAAAAAAAAATTTGTAAATTGGCTCCAAAAATAGTATCTTCCTCCTATTTATTTTTATTTTTATACAACATAGGTAGGAAAACAAGCAAGTGGGTCACCTGATGGTAAGTGATCACCACCGCCTATAGACACCTGCAACAACAAAGAGAGTGCAGATGCGTTGCCAACCCAGAGGGCTAAGATGGAATACCTCTTGTGCCAGTAATTACACCGGCTGTCTTGCTCTCCACGCCGGAACACAACAGTGCAAGCACTGCTGCTTAGCGGCAGGATTAGCGAGCAAGACGGTGGTAGCGATCCGGACGGACCTTGCACAAGGTCCTACCACCCGCAAAACTGATTAACTTCATGATTGCGAGTCTTTGAACCCCTAAAGCAGACGTACAAGTAAGTTTACGAAATTGACTTTAATGTTGACCGATGTTCTAAATTCCAAAGTCACCGGTATAAAAACTTTTTTTACTATTTTTTTTATTAAAATTCGTCATGTAGCTCTATTTGGCTTAATATTTAGGTAACATAAGAAAGGTTTGCAATCAATTCGTATTTACTGTTTTTGTTTGGTTCAAAAACTTAGGGTATCGTTTTATTATGTTGATCGTACCTACTCAAGTTCCAGTTTGGTACTGATCAAGATACTTACCTACGTATAATCTATAACTACCACACTAAATCAAAAATCTGTGGGGTCTATATGTAATGTTATCAAACCAGAGACAGAATCGAGTTGGATAATGATGCAGTTTTTTTTTAATCCCAAAATATAGCTGGACGTTTTTGTTACAAATCAAACTAGCTGTTACCCCAACACGTCTGTGCTGTTGACAGCAGCGAATGTTTTACCGGGTCGTCTCGTTACGGAACCCGGATGATCCGGGTTGGGCCAATATTTCGCAAGTTATGTTGACCGTGGCGTTGACAGCGAGGGTCAGTGGTCTTTATCCGGTATGCTTATACCGTTATGGGTGTCATAATATTAGACTATACAAGTACCTCTTAAGCTGAGTATGGATGTTAACACTGAATAGTTTATGTACCCACCTAAGCAGCATACTAAGCGATTTATACAGCTACTATACAGCTTTTAAGAGCTTTCGTTCTGCTTGCTGAACATGGGAGAAAGGTATTTCATACATTCAGTGTGGTTAAGCTAGTAACTTTTGATTCAAGTGTTATTCTACGGAATAAAATCTTAAGTGAAACTTTTTGTCACAACAAATGTCTTAAGAGGAGTGTTAACCCAGCGCTCCCCATACAAACGGCGATAACGTTTTCCACCCCCTAAACCTTAACCTATGGCAATGATTTTTTTGTATGTTCTTATTATGCCTTAGAACTAGGTTAGCATGTTTTGATTTTTTAAATATTATGAACAGTTTCAAAAATATTGACGCTTTTTTTTGTATGAAAAAAATGCACATATTGTCAAATCTCTGGAGAATACTTAAAAAATCAAAACATGCAAACCTAGTTCTAAGGCATAATGACAACATGTCAAAAAATCATTGTCATAGGTTAAGGTTTAGAGGGTGGAAAACGTTATCGCCGTTTATATGGGGAGCGTTTTTTGGGGCTGGGTTCACATTCCTCTTAAACGCGTTAGCGTTAACTTCTCAATTACTATGGAAACGTTGGTTGCGGATATGCGCCACTAGAGGCGCTGTGTATATTTCCTTAGCAATTGCGAAGTTAACACTAAGCGTCTGCTTAGTTCTCTTTGAACGTCATTCTTATTTCCTTTAACATATTCAACACTTCTTTAAGTCGGGCGTTTCTCGACGTAAAAATACGTGAGTAATCCGTTTTATTAATACTTGTTTATTTGTTATTATTTTCGTCTAGCTTACACCCTCCATTTTCATTGGATTAATAACTGTTGCATATTCATTGCGATGTAACTTAAAAGTTAATTACAGTTCTAGGCTGTCAAGTTTCGCGGCGCGGTCACAGTATACATTTAAGCAGTAAGGAATCTACGTAAAAACGCTCGAAACCGGCGCACTCACACAGACGCACGCTCAACACGGCCGCTAAGGAGTTTTCACGGTCCGTCAGTTGCGGCTGCCGCGCCGAGACGAGTGGACTCGCCTTGCGTTTATCGTTATTCCGTGCGCTCGAGACAGTGCGCGACCTTTTTAAAGATCCTACAAAATTATTGCGTCGTAATATGGCTGCTTGAATTCGAGTTCTTCCAAACCGGAGCTTTATTTTTTTTTATTACTTCTTAAAATTTTGAAGTTTTTGAATTATTCAATTTTATTCGTGAACTCGTTAATTCATTTCATTATTTGATCAATATGGAACGCAAGTGAACGTTTTTATAAATAATAAAAATATAACTTTTCAATTTTATAAAAATTAAGAGGATAACCCTAACGCTCCACCGGAGCGTAGATATCGATCTTAACAAATAGGCTTAGTTTCGGTACTGCTGCATTTATATACTGTGGCGCGGTGGTGGAACGGCAACGAGTCATTATTAATATTTTAATAAAGCGGGAAGTAATGAAGTAATTAATCACGGCGGCTTCAGGTGGAGCACAGGTGAAAGACAAAGAACTCGATATGATATTTCTCTCACGTGAATTTGAGGCGGGGGACTCATGTAAATTAGACGCCCATGTTTTAATTGCTTACAATTAAAGGAAGAAATGAATTAAATACGTTAACTGATGTATGTTTGATATGAACATACCAAACATGCATCATTATATCCCTTAAAGGGACAAGTTCATATTCCACCTTAGCCCTCTGGGTTGGCAACGCATAGTCTGCAATTTCTTCAATGTTGCGGGTGTCTATAGGCGGTGGTGTACACTTACCATCAGGTGACCCACTTGCTTGTGTGCCATCCTATTTCATAAAAAAACTAACATATTTTTTTGTTCCTTTCACTCAAATGCAAATGTCACATTGAGAAATAAAGACAACATATGGTGTTAAGTAATTTAGGGTTACGAAGGGTTTATGAATTATGCTAATTCTTCCACCAATCGGTATGTAGCCATTTAAAAAGCATTAAGCAGACCTCCACGTCTCCCTAACAGCGAGCCTTAAATCGGACCCGGATTACAGGCCAGACGGTAACCTAATTCTACGAATTCCGTCTAAAAAATATGTCAGTGAATGGCCGTTACTCGGTGAAATTACTTTTATTTACATCCAGGACCCATTTTTGTGGTAAGTGTAGCAATAAATAGGGTTTAAACGTGCCATATCCACTTGAATTTGTAATGAAAGATCATCTTTTTTACCCGACTACGGCAAAGCCAAAAGGAAGGTGGTCGTGCGTATTTGCTATACTTGATAGTTGTAGTTGACGCACGACCACGGCATTTGATTTGTATTATTACGCTATTAATGGGACACTGCCAGAAGACTTAAACAAAAGTGAATTAACAGTAATATCTAACACATCAAAAGACATGCGTTACTCTATAGGACAATGATAGTAATCAATTTTAATTTATTTTTTACTTTTTAGTTTTTTCCGTAGTCGGGTAAAAGTTTTTAAACTTTTATTTTTATTGGAGGTTTTATTTAACTTGACCTGTACTCTTCGTGTAAGCTTTTATCACAACAAACGTTTTGAATGCGTTGGCGTTAACTTCTCAATTACTATCACTAACCTATAAGACTTCTAGTCAGCGTTTAAAATATGGCCGCATCAAATTTCGATCAAAAGTACAACAAATCGACAATCGCTTGCGCTGTTAGTCCGTCAGACCGACGGCGCTGCTGTCAATATTATTATTTTGTAAAAAAACCCTATTTGAACGAAACTTAATAAATTATTATTTTATGAAGTTATACGTAAAGTTGTAAATCCAATGACTATAAATGGTAAACTAATAATTTGCATTTGTAACATTGGCGTCAACCTGTATTCTCATGTCGGGCCGTTTTTCTGCTGTCATTTAGTATGACACTGTACATCCATGTACTATAATGATGGTAGACCTGAGTGCTGTTGTTTTCCAATTCATTTTGTGACTTATGTCACATTACTTAGAAAGCTAATTACAAGTAAAGTTTCACTCTATCAGCACCCTTAGAGCGTCCAATTAGCTCCAATATTTCTAGTGTTTTATTAATATTCACTGTATTTATTAATAAAACGGATCACTCACGTATTTTTAAGTCGAGAAATGTCCGACATTTTTCGGACCAGTCCGTGGTCCTTAATCATGAGCCCCCGCGGCGGTGGCGCGACGACGACTGACGATGACGACTGTCGGGCATTTCTCGACTTTAAAATACGTGAGTGATCCGTTTTATTAATATGTCCGAGTCTCACGGTAGTTTTATGTTAAAAATTACCTGTATCTGTTTACAAAAACCGGGTAAGCTCTCATTACAGAGTCATCGCGGCTCTCGCTTTCATCCGGGTCCGTAAGCCTACGGTGAAATAATTATCCGGGTGTTTCGTATGCGATCGGCGTCCCGGGTAAAGCTTGTGTACCGTTGAGGGCTGATTAGGAGTCAACAAATCTCTCAAAGGTCATAGGTAATACTAGCGAACCACACTGGCTTCTCATCGTGCATCTGTCCTAGAATAATATGGAGTAATCTCTGCTACAATTACCCAAACATGACCGGGTTAGTTTAGTTTTTCAGAGTTATCTCTTCTTCTTTTGATTAGGCGCTAAGAGAAGTGTGAACCCACCGCTCTCCAAACAAACGGCGATAACGTTTTCCACCATTTAATCCCCTATAGCCATGATTTTTTTATATGTTGTCATTATGTCCTAGAAATAGGTACCTATGTACGAGTATGTTTTGATTTTTTAAATATTTTTAAAAGTTTCAAAAATATTGACGCTTTTTTGTTTTGTATGAAACTCCTAAAATGCTAATATTGTCAAATCTATGAAGAATATTTTAAAGTTCAATACCTACAAACCTAGTGCTAGGGTATAATGACAACATACCAAAAAGTCATTGCCATAGATTAAGGTTTAGAGGGTGGAAAACGTTATCGCCGTTTGTATGCCTCTTAACGTTGTGACTTCGCCAGTTTCGAGTGAGTTTATCTCGATGCGTGTCACTTTTTTATGACACTTGTTAGACAGAGACGCAAGGTGGAATAAATAAAAGGTAAACTTCGGCCGGTTACACAGTATATAAATACAGCAGTACCGAAACTGGGCCTGTTCCTTGAGATAGATACCTACGCTCCGGTGGAGCGTTAGGGTTGTCCTCTTATTTTTTTGTTAAATTAATAAGTTATATTATTATTTTTTATAACTACGTTCTTTGCGTTCTATAACGATCAAATAATGAAATTAATTAACGAGTTTACCAATAAAATTGGGTTATTAAAAAAAGTTCAACATTTCAAGAAGTAAGATAAAATTAAAGCTCCGGTTTTGAAGAACTCTAGTTCAAGCAGCCATATCACGACGCAATACTTTTGTGGCATCTTTAAAAAGATCGCGCATTGTTTCGGGCGCACGCAATAATGATAAACGCAAAGTGCGTCCACCTGTCTTGACGCGGCTGCTGCGACTGACGGACCGTGAAAACTCCTTAGCGGCCGTGTTGAGCGTGCGTCTGTGTGAGTGCGTCGGTTCCGAGCGTTTGTATGTAGATTCCTTACTGGTTATATGTATACTGTGCCGGTTATCTTAGGGCTACGGGTAATCGGCACCGGTAAGTGATAGGGACGGTAAATATTATAAATAGTTAACGACGGCGCGTGAGTGGAATACGGTCGTTGTTTTAGGGCGGAGGCAATTAACGGTTAGGGTTTTACCACTTAACTGAGATTGTGGTCAGACGTGACTACGACGGATAATGGATTAGATAATACGTTGATAAAACCGGACAAATGCGAGTCTGACTCGCGCACCGAGGGTTCCGTACTTTGTGTGTAGATAGTTCGTCGATTTAAAAGAATAACTTAACTTTTTCTACCTTATTGTTTTGATTAATTGCCTATTTTCTGTATTTTTAATGTGGTGCAAAATTAAGAATATTTGTTGTTGGTAAACAAAGGAAAATATATTAAGAATTAAAGAAAAAAAAAGAAAATTTAAAATGAATAATACAGCAATCTTTAAGCAGATTGAACTAACTAGCACTAGTTAAGATTGCCCTGTAGCCTTTAATTAGCCAGCTAAGTTTAATTTACCTGAGTTCTATGTGCGTCCCTTTCTTATGGCACTATGTAGGTATAGTCGACCAAGAAATTGCTTGACCACTTTTCGACCGTATTACAAAGGGATAAGGTTCAAAAGTGGTCAAGCAACTACTTGGTCGTAACTTGGTATAGCCATCAACTACCTGTATTATTATGGTCTTTGAAGTAAGTCCTTTTACATTTACATTTAAATCTGTCATTACGCGATTAAATCCTTAAGCTTACCATAATCGCGAGAAAACGTCTTATCAATTAATTATCTCATTGGTCTAAAACAATTATCCAATCCAATCCATTAATTCCTCATCCTTTCAAGTAGCGCAGTATTAAACTAATTGAATTGCATTGAGCAAATGTACGGATATGAATTCATAACTGAGCTTAGACGATGCTAATATATTCAGTATGAAATAGCTGACAGAACTGTTGTATTTGACTGTTAATGTTATTATGTCTCTAGTTATCAATGTTACGCTAAGTGGTTTACTTATAGAGAAAAGCTTATTATAGTTTGATACAAGGGTTGATAAGATAACAAACTTCTTATGGCAAAAAAATGAATAGTTTTGAAAGTAAACTGAGCAATTGAAGAACTGTGAAATACACGACCGAGGCAATTGACGAAACAGGAAATTACCAATTGTGAAATAGTCGAACGTAGAATTGACGAACCAGGTAATTGACCAACTGTGAATTAGACGAACGAGGCAATTGACGAAACAGGGAAATGACCAACTGTGAAATAGACGAACGGGGCAATTGACGAAACAGGAAATTGACCAACTGCGAAATAGACGATCGTGACAATTGACGAACCAGAAAATTGACCAACTGTGAAATAGACGAACGGGGCAATTGACCAACTGTGCAATAGACGAAAGAGTCAATTGACGAACCAAGAAAACAACCAACTGTAAAAAATTTAATGGGGCAATTGACAACCCAGGAAATTGAAACTGTGAAATGGACGAACGAAGCAATTGACGAAAGAGAAAATTGAGCAACTGTGAAATGGACGAATGCCTTAACCTGGAATTAAACGATCGAGCACAATATTTTGCTCGCGTACCTATGTCTTGACGACCTTTAATCGTTCAAAAATTACTTACATTGCTTGCGTACTTCACACGGGCGATAAACTTAAAGTAAAGTACGCAGGCCCTATTCATTTATTTTAAGTATTTATCTATTCTAATTCAAAACACCCGAATTTAGTACAATTTTAGACACAAAACTAAGTAATTTTGATACTTTAGTACAAACGGCCCATAGGCAACCCGTCTATTGTTCTCATAACATGTTCCCGTACCTTTGATTCCGGTCCGACGGTCGTTAATACGGCTTTATACGGCAGGGATGGTGATCAAGGCAATGAGGTCCCTCATTCGGGTTATACGCACCAAACATCTGTGTCAACCCTATTTCAATCGGAGGGCGCGATAATCGGTAAGTACCAAGAAGTTTTGCGTAATGACAAAATCGATGGGACAACCCTACTGGTCATACGGACTGCTGAAATACTCCTTGTTCTCAAAATTCAATGAACTTTCTTTTTTTATAATAAAATAAGAGGGCAAACAAGCAAGGATCAGCATCGCTTATCACCTGTAAGTCCTGTAACACCAAAGAGTTGCCAACCCAGAGGCGTAAGTAGACTGAGTACGGTACCTCTTGTAACAGTAATTCTACCGAATGCTTTGCTCTCCGCGACGGAACATGATACTGCAAGCTGCCTAGGGGCTGGATTAGCAAGCAAAATGGTAATAGTGATCCAGACGGATCTTGCACGAGGTCCTATCAACCGCAAAAAGTTAATACTCAGTTAATCACTTGGCATTAATGGACGTAAATAAATTACACCTTCGTAAGTTTTATGCTTTGAAAGCTTGATCGTCACATAATAGACAAACATAGCAAGTACATAAGGCTTCTTAGTTTTTAACAAAAAACTACCGTGAGACTCGGACATATTAATAAAACGGATCACTCACGTATTTTTCCGTCGAGAAATGCCCGACATGTCGTCGCGCCACCGCCGCGGTGGCTCATGATTAAGGAACACGGACTGGTCCGAAACATGTCGGGCATTTCTCAACGTAAAAATACGTGAGTGATCCGTTTTATTAATATGCCTCTTAGTTTGACCATGGAAATCTAAAAATTGAGATCTGCTTTTCTGTATGATCTACAAATGAAGTTAAAAGACAAGAAAAAAAAAGCATTCAATTTTTTGTAACCCAAATTTCTTTCACTTTTCATATGACACACTTAAAATCAATAATGTAATGACCGTAAAAAGTAAGCACATTGAAAAATTTGCATGGTATGGTTGTGGCAATGTGGCAAAACTGGCAAACGCAAGGCACGGAATGCTGAATTTGCAGGTTCGAGTCCTACCATTATCCTAATTTTTCTTTGTGTTGCATAGCATTTATTTAGAACTTTTCATATAATATATGCAAAATACAAGTTTTTTTTATAGTAGAGGGGGAAAACGAGCAGACGGATCACGTGATGGTAAGCGATCACTGCCGCCCATAGACACCTGCAATATCAAGAGAACCGCAAGCGCGTTGTCGGCTTTTAAGAACGGAATAGGCTCGTTTCTTGAAGGTCCCTAAGTCGTAAGTATTTCAGACAATGTGTTGAATATTTTATTTATTTATTTTATTTTTATGAAATAGGATGGCAAACAAGCAAGTGGGGCACCTGATGGTAAGTAATCACCATCGCCTATAGACACCCGTAACACCAGAGATTGCAGATGCGTTGCCAACACAGACGGCTATGATAGAATACCTCTTGTGCCAGTAATTACACCGGCAGCCTTGCTCTCCATGCCGGAACACAACAGTGCAAGCACTGCTGCTTAGGAGCATGATTAGCGAGCAAGATGGTGGTAGCGATCCGGACGGACCTTTCACAAGATCCTACCAATCAAAATAATAATAATCTCCGTAATAGAATCAAAACTTACTTGTACTCATATTGTCTTGCTAAAGTCGTCTCTGCAGAGTCTGGGATATCTCGAAATTCGCAATCCATTCGCTACATCCTGGCTGGGGTAGGATTGCGCTATCCCGTGATCCCGTTGTCAATTATCGGTGCCCAGTATTATTCACCCGCTCTCCCTGGTGAGTTTGCGGTGTTCAGACAGCTGTCAGATTAGCCAAATTTTGTGATAGGCTTTAGAGCAAAGACTCCCAAAGTGGTCCATATCGATCCCCAGGGGTGCATTTCGAATCCCAAAGGGTCCCTGTCAGCGAAAAAGAGTTTTGGAGTAGGGGGAGTTTTCTGACGAACATACGTCTCGACAATGACTTCTTGAAAGTATTAAAAAAATACAAGTACCTATGTTTTTAATTTATTTAAAAGTAGTAAAGTAGTATAATTAGTATAGTATAGTTAGTAGTAGCAGTGCTTGCACTGTTGTGTTCCGGCGTGGAGAGCAAGACAGCCGGTGTAATTACTGGCACAAGAGGTATTCCATCTTAGCCCTCTGGGTTGGCAACGCATCTGCACTCTCTTTGTCGTTGCGGG
This sequence comes from Ditula angustiorana, assembly GCA_963691745.1. Lineage (NCBI taxonomy): Eukaryota > Metazoa > Arthropoda > Insecta > Lepidoptera > Tortricidae > Ditula > Ditula angustiorana. The sequence continues at coordinate 834,213 of OY829480.1, read as the reverse complement.
TGTCTATAGGCGGTGGTGATCACTTACCATCAGGTGACCCACTTGCTTGTTTGCCTTCCTATGTTGTATAAAAAATTCTAAAGAACAATATAAGTTTGAAAAATGTGTGATGACCAGAGGAGAATAAAAAAAAATATAGGGCTATAAAAAATAAGAAAGTCTGAGCTAGGGCTACGCGAAACAAAAGTCTGCAACCTCCTTGGTATTACGTCGGTGATCACTTACCATCAGGTGACCCACTTGCTTGTTTGCCTTCCTATATTATAAAAAATGGGCAAGTGTCCACGGTACAAAAAGTTTGGGACGCTCTGCTTTAGAGCTAGCACTTCTAGGTACATCGGCTTAGGCCTTCCATCGTTTACGTGTGTATTTAGATCGAGTGTGTGTAAACAGTGTCTATTTACTGTTTGGAGTGCTACGTAAAATATATCCTTATATACGTTTAGGTTCACTTCTTTTTTTCCTTACATACTATAAACAAAATCAAAGTCAACCTATCTTTATTCTGATTAGTCTTACAACAAGCACTTGTTAATGACAGAAAATTTGCCACTGGTTTAGAAAAAACCTTTTACGTGAAGATGCCGGCAAGAAACTTAACGAGATGCAATTTTTGTAATAAATTAAAATAACAATGCTATTATTTTCTTATGTTTTCGCGACTTGTAGACATTGAAATAAAACAATTTATACAGTTTATATCGCGTGTATTGTAACGAATCTAATTCCCGACGTTTCGAGCCCTTTACAGGTCCCATGTTCACGGGCAGACCCCGTCTGCCTGATATACACGCGATATAAACCGTATAAATTGTATTATTTCAACAATGCTTTTTTTACATCTACCTAATACTTAAGATGAAACACAAAGTCGCTCTTGTATCTCATATCTGATTTTCGGCTGCTTACTCCTTCTAAACTATACACAACAGATTTTGATATTGTTTTCAACTGTCATTTAGAAATATCGCAATTTTTTATGTAAGGTATATTACATCATGTAGGTTATGTAGGCTTTACAAGTTTACGAGTAACCAGGCAACTAAGGAACCCTACTGCGAGAGTCCGATTCGCACTTGGCCGGCTTTTTATGTAAAAGGTAGACAACAACAACAACAACAAATAATCTTTATTGATTCACACAAGTAAACAAAAATAAAGGAACACATACAGGGAAATTAGCAGAGTCCGACCGAAAGTTCGGTTTCGGTTTCGGCCGAGTTTCGGCGGCGGATCTTGGAATGTACCATATATTCTTGTGAATAAACGACTCATTCATTCGTTCATTCAGTTTCGGTTTCGGCCAAAATTGGCCGAAACTTTTGCCGAAACCGAAACTGATTTCGGAAGTTGTCGTGCACGCTCGCCTAACTTCGTTTCCCGCGGCAACGCTTTGGCGGACGCTGGCGGCCCTGTTCGGTAATAGTCGTGAGCCGTTTCGATAGCTCTGTAGCAACACAACTTAGTAGAATAATGCGCACCTTGAGAATTAAAGCGACTCAATTCTGAATATGACATTTTCCAAATTAAACCCTATGTTTTTTAATTAAGGTGAAATTTTGGGACGTGTATAATTCAGAAATGGGTGGCTTTAATTCTAAAGGTGCGAATGGGTAAAATGCACCAAATTGCAGTATTTAAAAGAATTTTATACTTGACCACGTGAGTTTCGGTTTCGGCCGGAAAACCAGTTTCGGTCGGACTCTAGAAATTAGACAACAGGACAGGGGAATTAGTAGACGAAACTTCGGTTTAAATTGTTTTTTTTTGTGTTGACTAAGAGGTAGTTGGTTTGTTGGCGTACCTTGTTTATAGGTAGGCGTTATATTGGCGGCATGGTAGTTCCGCTCCAAACCCTAGTTATTATTATTTAGTAGCATGAATGCTACAATTATTATGATTGATGTTATTTTTGCTAAAGCGACGAACGAATTCTTACAATTGGAATGGGAAATAAACCTACGAACTGGAAGTATTCAATGCTAGCATTTACTAATAATAATTATGAATTCGCGGTATTTTTGGATGATGTAAAGACTCAAAATATTAATGAAAGTAGTAATATTAATGAAGTTGACAAAATAGGTGTAAATCGATAACGATCGCATCTTTTTTTAATACAACATAGGAAGGCAAACAATCAAGTGGGTCACCTAATTGTAAGTGATTACCACTGCCCATAGACCACAGCCGCTGCAATTACTGGCACAAGAGGTATTCCATCTTAACCCCTTTGGGTTGGCAAGGCATCTGCAGTATCCTTAGTGTTGCGGGTGTTTATGGCCGGGGCTATCACTCACCATTAGGTTACACACTTACTCGTATTCCTTTCTATTTCATGAATAAAAAAACAGCTAAAAGCGATGTCAACTGGTACATAATATTATGGTGGTTTTGACGACCGGATAGCCTAGTGGTTAGTGGCTCTGACTACTGAGCTTGAGGTTCCGAGTTCGGTTCCCGTAATGGGCAAATGTTTGTACGATGAATACGAATGTTATATTGTATTTAAGTATATATTTATCTATATAAGTATTTATATCCGTTGTCTAGTCAATAACACAAGCAGCTTTAGTTGGTTACGTTGGAACTAGGTCAATTGGTGTTTACTGTCCCAAGATTCATTTATTTAAATAGGCCTCCCTCTAAACACCAAGGTGTAATTAGAGTTAGGCCTTATTTTTTTTTAATAGCCTTTCTTTGTGCCCCACTGCTGGGCGAAGGCTTTTCCACAAGATTTCCACTACTCCCGATTTGACGCAATGTCAGCCCAGTCCTTTTCAAACCCGTCCAAGTCATCCCGCCATCTCTTTCTTGGCCTGCCTCGTCGTCGCTGGCCGTTCTGCGGCACCCACCAAGTGGCTGTGCGAGCCCACCTCTGTAGGTGTGTAGAGGTAGGCCACATATAAGAGAGATCTCTCCAGGCGGGTGTTATGCCTGGGGACCGAAGTCCAAGAGATGAAAGTTGGAAGTTGTATATATGCGTCCGTGTTACGAAACTTCGTTAGCGTGAACAGTTGGTTTCCTCTACTCAACACTAGATGGCGCTAGAGTCGCTACAGGTGCATTCGACAGACATGCCGCCCTAATAGTCTGTCCAAAACAGTATAGTGCACACAAACCTCCACGTGTCCCACTGAACATTAGCACGTCAGAATTAATTCCAACCAAATTATCATTTTCATTTCAACTTCAGGCAATTCTGCTATTCCAAACTTCTCAGGTAACGCGCGGTAATGAATTCCTTCTACAATATCCAACCGTTTTAATAATGAATACGGAGTGCTTAAACGGTTTATGCAAATGTGTACAAGATACGGCATGAGTTGATACTTCAGTTACTGTAATGAAAAGTAAGATACCCGCCCCAGTGGTTGACATGCGTAGATTTTATCAGGAATTTAGCATCTTTGTCTCTCCTTTTTACTCATAGGGGTAACAGCTCTAAGTACCTGTGGACAGCTGTTTCAGTGGACACTCTAAACGCTCTCTCATCATCCGAGAAATCTCCATGTTTCTCTATTCCCTGCCTTCTATGTGGTCTCCTCTATTCCCTGCCTTGAGTAGGCCAAAGAGAAGGCAGGGAATTTAGAAACATACACTGAAAAAAAAACCGTTTTGTTACACGTAACCAAAGTTTTGTTACCTATTACATAAGACAAATGACTAACGAACTATTTGTTACACCTTACCTAACTCATGATTTGTAAATAACTATGACACTTCAAACCAACTGGGCAATATTAACAGCTTTGGGTACCTACATATACCAAAAAAAAAATGTTTTTTACTTATACAGGGTGCCTATGACCTCGGGGCTTTAAATTTAGGTATCGACTTAACTGCTTAAATGGGACTTCTTTTGTTCTACCACTTTAAAAGATTTTTTTTTTCAGTAATTACGATCTCATACAAAGTTAATCGAATTTTCAATGTACGACATCCACTCAGTATGACATCGCCTGTGTAACTAAGAGTGATTATTGCAATGTCAAATGTCACATGCATGATTCACAGATTGCACCCTGTATATGTAGGATTATTTTAAGGCCAGATGTGGCAACACTTTTCTCTCTCTCTCTCTGCTCCGACGATCCGAGTGCAATGGCGGACAATTTTGAGGATACAGACAATTTAAAAAAAAAATGTTACTTCGTTCATTCTTAGCCTCCCTTCCTACATACATCTTGTGAAAGGAGGGTTTTATTGTATTAATGTCACGTACAAACAATTAATTAAATCCTACTACAAAAATATGCTTTGGCAATACACATTTTTATATTTAAAGAGATTTAAAGAGAAAAGTTAAGTGGGCCATATTTATTTTGAGTTAAATACATATTACTGAGACGTTTAATGCATTTTTACAGTTGACTGTACGAGTACCTCCTACATTCTTAATGTAAGTGTAAATAAAACATTGTAAGTACACACTGGGCTCCAATACGTAACATTATCCTGAAAACGATAACTGAATAAAACAAGAGAAAGGAACAGACCTGTTTACTATCCGAGGCGGCGCACACAAACCGGCAAAATTATGTGCTCACCTGCGCTACCAGGTCAAGGATAATAGCGGGTAGAATACCTAAATCACCTTCTAGATGAACACCTAGCCTTGAGCTAAGCTTTGTTTGCCGCTCAAATGATCTCAAAGACTATTAATCTTTATTAGGTGGTGGTGAAAGAAGCATTTTCTTCCCTAGCGCGTAAAGAAAAGATTACTGATTAGTAATACACTAATATCAATAATTGAATGGTGACTCGATCAAAGTCAATAAGATTGACTAGTTAATAAAATATTATAAGTGTGATTTTATAAAACTCGCTGAAGCTCGTTTCATAACTACACTCGTGTTTTAAGGCCTCTCATTATATAGCAGTTGTATAAAGTACTATAATGACACCTGCAAAGCATATTTATAACCATCAATAAAGATTAAAATGATACCTATGTAATGACAAAATGAAGAAAAATCTTGAGTGTCTGGCAGGACTTGACCTTGCAACCACGCCAGCCACGCGCTAACCAATAACGCTACGGAGACTACAGAACAAAAAATCGAAAGTTTCGATTACAAAAAACAATAAAGATTTTGAGCTTTGAGTTTAAAGGATCGTTGTCGAAGTAGAGAGCTGATTATGCCAGATTATTTTAAATTCCTAAAACGGGCTGCCCATTTGCCACGACTCCCTCCACTGATGACCTTTGGCCTTCGTCAAAAATTCAACATGCGCTGACCGCGAGTTTCAATGTACCTACGGTCTGGGAGACTGACAGAAATATATAACAAGTATAAATAGATGCAGGATATGTAGGTATGTTGTTTTGTGTGCAGCGGAGGAGGGTGGGTTTTCGTATTAAAAATTATGACACATAGACGCAGTTGTTTTGCACGTGCACATGGTTTCGCGGAGCAGCAAAGCAATTAGTTCTAGTTTGTTACAAATAGGTAAAGTCAGCCTCATAAGTAGCTAAACATTTAAGAACCTAGTCGTAGTAAGGTATGAAATGAGAGTTGCTTGAATTTGTGACATTACTGACAGCGACAAGGTACTAAGATGTTCAGCTATTTCTGATGCTGACCGTACTCCAAATAAAACAAACTGTTAAAAATTATGTACTCTTTTAAAACTTTAGTGTAATTTTCCAATGAAATCCCTTTCGGTAATATTTGAGTCAAAAATTTTCGGATATATTTTCAATGAACCTATACTCCGATATCACGTATCCACGTTTTTGTAATCGCTCTTTATGGCAATGAAAAGTTACCATTTTGTTTTAGGGTTCCGCAGCCAACAAGAAACCCTGATAGTTTCGCCTTGTCCGTCCGTAGCGAACACGAAAAGTCGGAATGTTTTTTTTCTCTACCCCATGGTATGTAGGATGTCGTTCGATAGATATTTCAAAAATATATCGGGTTTGCGAAAAAATATTTCAAATGGATCCTTTTGTGAAATGTTTAACTTGAAGGTGCTCATTCTTATTCAAGTTACTGCCCATGCCCCTGTCAGATTAATGGTTGTTTTCGGTTACGTGAAAAAATACTGTAGTAGTATACATAATATAATTATAATATTATGTATAATTAAATTAAAAGAAAACTACCATAGAGTTAGGCTTTACAAGTTTACAAGTAACGAGGCAACTACGGAATCCTACACTGCGCGGGGCCCGATACGCACTTGGAAATTTCGAAAAAAGCTCTCCATGAATAAACTCTTTTAAAACTTTTGTTTAAATTTCCAATGAAATCCCCCCGATAAAATTGGAGTAAAATATTTTCCGTTAATTTTTTTCGAATACTTTTTACAATTACGCTTTTACTTTGACGTCCCATTAGACACGTTCCCACGTTTTTTTTTAGTCGCTCAATATGGCGACGATGGCAACGAAAGTCGGCCATTTTGTTTTTTTATGTGTATACGAAACATTAGCGCGGCGTGGAAAACGGCCATTCAGTTTTGCGAAGAGTATTAAATATAATAATAACCACCATGAACATCGAACCAAACACGAACGAACGAAAATATATATGCTCTTTATGAAAGAATGTAAGTTTAATTTAACATTCATTGCATAAATTTTACCGGCGCGCCGCCATTGACGTGACTAGACAAGAAAATGGCGCGTGTTAGTTTTTAAATTACGACGTGGCATCGGCATTGCGTCATTCAGCCAAAACTATTAAATTTTAGAAATAAATATGTTAAATATTTTTTTCCCCAATTTATTTAGTCCCAAGCAAATAACACTCACTTGCCCGTTTGCGGCTTTAATATAAATAAAAGTCATTGTGGCATCCATTGTGAAAAGGTTCCACAATGGCCTAATCAAATTGGTTGAGTTTACCTAAATGAAGAAACAAGAAAAACAAGGGGAGAAAGAGTTATTTATCGTTAAACTGAATGAATACGATACCTCGATACTGACATTTAAAGGTCCCATTGTCACAATATCAAAGGCTACACCCCTCCAAGTGTCAAAATCATTCAATAGGAATGACAAAGATAACTAAGTAAATGTAAAAATAGGTATTGTACTGTACTCTTTCGAAGCTCTTATCAGTATTAGACGGCTAAAATGAAAAGTGGGTTTGAAAGGACCGGGAAAGTTTCATTCTAACTTATTATATAAAGTGGTTTACGTGTCATCTTTCTTTGCGGCTTGCTTCCAAGTTTTGGAGAAATATAAAGGCTAGATTTAATGTTACTTCCGATACCATTATCTTGTTAGAATAGAAATTGTTAGGAGTGTAATCAGCCTCAGAAGCAGTTAAACACTTAAAAAGAGTGTGAACCCAGCGCTCCCCATAAAAACGGCAATAACGTTTTCCACCTTCTAAACTAAGGTTTAGAAGTGTGTGTGTGTGTGTGGTGCCATAAATCATTGCCATAGGTTAAGACCTATGGCAATGATTTTTTGGTATTACACTGACACAGCGAAGACGACTAAACGGGCGTGCGGCGATCCGACAACCTGCTGCGATTTGCCTATGCTATAGGGAGGCGGCCGAGCGTACCTACAGTGCGGAGTGGAACCTCCCTGCCTATGGTAGGATATCATGGCCGATAACCGTCGCAGATGCCAAGATAGATCTTTGTACCTCCGGCGCCGTTTTTACTAGTGCCGTCCTAAGTTGAAATGCAACTTTATGAGGAAGAAAACTGTAAAACCCGAAACTAAAATTTTAAGAGCAACGTGTTCACGTTTGTCGGAGATGGTCTCGTCAGTTATTAAAGAAGGTCGGATTGTTCACGCGATAGTAAAAGATGGCTGATGTCTTTCATCCTTGGTAAACTATGGCGGCTGCCATACAAAATAGTTGACTTAAAAAAAAACAGTACGATGAACGACCCAGTTTATCTTTCCTTACGTCTCTGTCAAACCACTATCATAAAAAGGGACACATCATCATCACCATCATCATTGGCAGCCGTGGTACATCCAGTATTGGACATTGGGTTTTGAGCGGAATAAAATATATATTTGCGTAATAAAAGTAATGTAGTTTTAATAAAAAAAAACAGTTGAGATTATAGTGCAAATTCTAAGCAAGAATGACATGACAAGCGTATACAGCGCCATCTGACAGCAGCTGTCAAAAATAAAACTATTGCGTTCCATTTCTAACAATAGGCCTTCCCTGATTCTCGCCATCTTGTTCTGCTGCTAGTCTTTCGACTCCACTGTTTGCTAGCGACTTTTTGGACAAAAAGAGACACACACTCTAACTCGGATGAAGTAAACTTTGAAGCAAAGGTTGTATATTAGGATCGCAGGTATCTGCCTACCCTTTCTACAGGTGTGACGTTATGTATGTGTGTATGTAAACTAAACTTTAATGGTCAAGGTTGCAGGAATCCATTGTTTTGAATACATATATATTTAAAACATTGTTTTCACACATATTTAAAACGTCACGCGCGACCTTAACACAATACTCGCCAAATCTCGCGACCCACTTGCTTGTTTGCCTTACATTAAAAAAAAAACTTTTAATTTACCTCAACGTTGCAATACGGTCGAAACGTCGTAAATAAACAATGATTCTATGACGTTAAAATCCCAATTGATGTTTTAAATGTGACTGGGATCTATCGAAGCTGGTTTTTAGCTTAGACAGGCCGTTTATAATTGTGGAGATATAGACCCCGTTTCGCCACTCTCAGATAAATTTCCAATTTCTAACAGAAGTCTTTGATATCGCCTTTGTTTGCGTCCATAGAAAAAACAGAGACGGCAAAGATTTGCTTTGAGTGGGGCCCTTTTTGTTTCTATTCAACACAAACATTACTTATCCACAATAATATAATGAAGAGGTAAATTTTGTTTGTTAGTTTGTTTGTATGTAGGGGGAAATCTCTGGAACTACTGAAATGATTTCAAAAATTATTTCACCAATAGACAGCTACACTATCCCTGACTGACATAGGCTATTAATTCCACGCAAACGTAGTCGCAGGCGTACGCTAGTTCATTTTAATTGTACTCTGTGTGATGTGTGTATGTGTGTGTTTTGTGTTGAATAGTCTTAAATAAATGTTTTTCTTTCCTTCTTTCCCTTAGAGTCGTAGATAACCTTTGAATTATTCTTCTAAGAAATACATGGCAATTCATGTAATCAAAAAATCGGAACGCCCAGCCGTAAATAACGGCTTGTAAAAACGTTTGTATGGTACATCGACCCCTATCATTCTGTCGCGAGCACGTCTGGTGTTAAAATAAAATAGCAAGCCGGGTCCCGCGGGAGCCGTAACTTATACCCAAATAACAGCGCCGACAAGCCTCGGTGACTTACAAGACAGGCTAACTGGATAGCTTGTAGGTTCACACGGGGTTAAGTTAAAAAAAAACCTTAACTTTTCCTTTACTGCACGGCTAGTGCCCAGTACCGCTATAGTATTTTATGCAACTGTTGCATAATGAGGGGTCTTAAAACACGAGTGTGGTTTTATGAAACGAGCGTCAGCGAGTTTCATAATAGGATCACACTCGTGTTTTAAGACCTAATTATGTTCAGTTGCATACATTACTTTATCTACACACATATCATAAGTACTCTATGATGGGTTCAGAAGCCATAGGGCAATGACCTGCATTGCTACTAGCTACTAGTGCTAGGTACCTATTAAATATCTATAGACTGTACACATTAAAATAATGTAATAATAAATGAATTCGAACAAATATAGAAACAAATAAGAAAAATTCTCATAATAATATTGGTGGTTAAAATGCTGGTCATTGCCTACGGTTTCTGAACGCATTATAGAGCATTTATGATATATGTGTAGATAAACATGATTACAGTACACCTAGCCGTAACCTACTCGCTAGCGACGGCGTAAACTAATTTGTAGGGGGAATTCTACAGCGCCTCTAACGCTCACTTAAAAAATTAAAAATCGCTAGTATGAGTCCAACGGTAAATTATCGTAATCTAAGCGCTAGTGACTAAAGTTTTGTAGCTGTTGCCGTAGAATATTGGTACCATGAGTCACAAATTTGACACATGTCATCGAAAAATACCGTATCGACTATGGTTTACTTTCTTTATGGTTTAATTGTTTTTTATCGCGCTAAATTTACCTCAACTTTAGACGAGTCGAGCACGAACGAACGAACGAACTTTTTTAAATAAAATATAAAAGCAAACGAGGAAGTGAATCACATGAAGGTAAGTGATCACCACCGCTCATAGACATTTGCAACACCAAGGAGACTGCGATGCGTTGCCAACGCGGAGGGCTAAGATGGAATACCTCTAGTGCCAGTTTATTATTATTATAAAAGGTCATTTATTCAACAGAAGAATCATTACAAGCCAGTAATAATAATTTGCCAGTAATTTTATTGCACCGGCTGTCTTGCTCTCCACGCCGCGACACAACCGTGCAAGCCTTCCGGATCGCTACCACCATCTTGCTCGCTAATCCTGCCGCTAAGCGGCAGTGCTTGCACTGTTGTATTACAGCGTAGAGAGCAAGAGAGCCGGTGTATCTACTGGCACTAGTGGTATTCCATCTTAGCCCTCTGGGTTGGCAACGCATGTGAAATCTCTTTGGTGTTGCGGGTGTCTATAGGTAGTGGTGATCACTTACCATCAGGTGACCCACTTGCTTGTTTGCCTTCCTATTTCATAAAAAAAAATAGTGGTTAAATTCCTCGAAGTATAATAGTATTTTATGCAATTGTTGCATAATAAGGGGTCTTAAAACACGAGTGTGGTTTTATGAAACGAGCGTCAGCGAATTTCATAATAGGATCACACGAGTGTTTTAAGACCTAATTATGTACAGTTGCATACATTACTTTATCTACACACATATCATAAGTACTCTATTATGGGTTCAGAAGCCATTGGGCAATGACCTGCATTGCTACTAGCTACTAGTGTTAGGTACCTATTACATATCTATAGACTGTACACATTAAAATAATGTAATAAAAAATGAATTTGAACAAATATAGAAACGAAAGAGAAAAATTATCATAATAAGATTGGTTGTTATAATGCTGGTTATTGCCTACGGTTTCTGAACGTATAATAGAGCATTTATGATATATGTGTAGATAAAAAATATTGTCACTTTATGTTTTGCATGAAACTCTTAAAGTGCAAATATTAAACGGCAAATCTATTGAAAAAAAAAACATGCAAACCTAGTTCCAAGGCATAAGGCATAATAATAGCTTTTTAAAAATCATGACTAAAAATTGAGGTTTATGGGGTGGAAAAAAGTTATTACAATTTGTATGGGGATTTGTATACGATCCCCTTAAATGTATCGTGAAAGAATCACTAAAAAGTTACATAAATAACAACCTGCCGTGAGTATACTAATAAAATAAAATAAAATACACACAAACCATCAATAAAAGAGAGCTGAAGGCCCATATCGCATTACTTCGAGGAAAATGGGCAATTATGCTAACAAAATGAAATTTCATGCGTTTCACCAAATTGCGATATTACAATTTGATACAGCAATAACTGTAACGTATATTAAACTCCGTGATGTATAAAGAAACAGTTTATTTGACTACGGTGTAAATATTTCGTGGCACTTTATGGCATGAACTTCTCGACACGCATTACTCACTACGTAACCAGGGGGGTTCAACTCCGCACTGTAGGTACGCTCGACCGCCTTACCTATAGCATAGGCAAAGCGCAGCAGGCTGTCGGCTTGGCGCTCGCTCGCTCGCTCGCCCCCGCCGTGTCAGTGTAATTGAAAACGAATGCCACGCAACCCTAGCGTGTCGCCGGGAGTAGCGGGGGGAAGGCGGGCGCAGGCGGCGCGTTCCATTTGACTCGCGCCGCCTGGCGCATGGTGAATGAAGTAATACGAACTTTTTGAGCGTGTGAATAAAGTTGAATTTCGTTTTATCGCGGTCGTAAAAGAGAAGTTTCTGTGCGTTATTTATTCTGTGAAGTAACTCAGTGCGTCTCATTATTACTAGGCCAGTAGGAAAGAGACGCATTGAGTTACATAGCGAGTTAACGCGTATCGAGAAGATTCGTGCTAGTTGCACAGGTCTCTGTTGTATCAAACTGACAGGTGACAGGTGACAACGACAATGCGACATTCATTAATAACTCGTAGTTTTTGTATAGCTGGGCTTAAATAGTGATACGAACAATTTAGAATTTTCAATTTAGAGCTGAATATTGCCGAGACGGTACCCCAAATCCTAATATGGATTAAAAATAAATTGATAATTATTTATCTAAACATGCCTTATTCGATGTTGTATGATAAAAATAATCCTCTTCCTTTTAAATATAGATGTGTTATTTAAGTAATGATTTAATATGAAATGAATTAATCGTTTAGTCACTTCTAAACCTTATCCCCGTGTTAAATGACCGAAAATAAAGCAAATTGTTGGTCGAGTATAAAAACAGCAACAAACTTAATTAAATTTCTTAAATAAATATCTTGGGACAATTTACACCAATTGACCTAGTCCCAAACTAAGCAAAGCTTGTATTATAGGTACTAGGCAACGGATATACATACTTATATAGATAAATACATACTTAAATACAAATAACATCCATGACTCAGGTACAAACATTCGTATTCGTCACACAAATATTTGCTCATACCAGGCTTTGAACCCGGAACCTCTGGCACCGCAGACACAGAGCCACTGTGCCATACAGGTCGTAAAAATTGGTCAAATTGATCACTAAAGAGGAAATTTTACCGACGTTAACCGATATGTGTCGTTGACTGTACATGTGGTACCCTTTAAAAGTATTTCTTGCGGGTGGTAGGACCTTGTGCAAGGTCCGTCCGGATCGCTACCACCGTCTTGCTCGCTAATCCCGCCGCTAAGCAGCAGTGCTTGCACTGTTGTGTTCCGGCGTGGAGAGCAAGACAGCCGGTGTAATTACTGGCACAAGAGGTATTCCATCTTAGCCCTCTGGGTTGGCAACGCATCTGCACTCTCTTTGTTGTTGCAGGTGTCTGTAGGCGGTGGTGATCACTTACCATCAGGTGACCTACTTGCTTGTTTGCCTTCCTATGTTGTATAAAAAAAAAAAAAAAAATTTGCACGTGGGATAAGCTGTTATAGTTATTGAAAGAAAGTGAGTGAGACATACAGACAAGTATACTTATGTTTTTTAACCGTTACCAATATTTTTACTTCATTGTAGAGTTAACGCAAATAAACATATTTTTTCATTTGATATGTGATGGTTAATAGACATGCTAGTTAGGTTTATTTATTAGCAAATTTGTCACTTCAAATTATATCCTACCTAACTAGCGACCCGCCCCGGCTTCGCACGGGTACAATCAATTTTAAGACTCATTTTTCTACACCTTCGGTTACATTGTTCAAGTTGTACCAAGGATCCCTAATTTTTTTCAAAATGAAATGTACCCTATGTCAAATTGGAAGAATGTAGCATTCTATTGGTGAAAGAATTTTTTAAATCGGCCCTGTACTTTTTGAGCCTATTCATTACAAACATACAAACATTCAAAAATAGGTACAAATCTTTCCTCTTTATAATATTAGTGTAGATAACTAAGCCAAAAGGGCGTTGAGGACTTTGTGTGTATTAATTAAAAGTACAGTAGGGGAAATATATTCACGTACCACCTTAGAACCCTATCGCAATGACGCGACGCGTTAAACGCCAGGCTATGTCATACAAATGTCATGCGTACGTCTCTTTCACTAGGTTCTACGGTGGTACGTGTTTCAGTTTCCTTGACTGTACATCACCGAAAAACCTGTCAACAAAGATCACGAATTATATTCGTTGTTTTATACGCAAACTACACACATACCGTTCAAATCGTTTTTTTTTATGAAATAGAAAGGCAAACAAGCAAGTGAGTCACCTGATGTCAAGTGATCACCACCGCCTATAGACATCCACGACATCAAAGAGATCGCAGATGCGTTGTCAATCCACAGGGCTAAGATGGAATACCTCTTGTGCCAGTAATTACACCGGCCGTCTTGCTCTCCACGCCGGAACACAACAGTGGAAGCCAGCAGTGCTTCCACTGTTGTGTTTGGCAGCGGCAGGATTAGCGAGCGAGATGGTGGTAGCGATCCGGACGGACCTTGCACAAGGTCCTGCCACCGGCAGGCAAATGATTTTAATACTTATTTCAATAATCGCATGCTACATGAAAAGTGTAGTTTACTGACATTAGGGTAACCTGACAAATAGACATAATAAAACTGAGCATTACGTTCCGGAAACGCCCCACAGTAAAACTCGCTCTACCCACGCCATTGTTATTTATCGTCGTGAATGCCACAGGTAAGGACGTCACGAACATACATTATGTAGTTTAGGCGCTACGCTGCGGAAACTGATACACAGTTTGACCTGGTGCAAGGTCCGTCCGGATCGCTACCACTATCTTGCTCGCTAATCCGGCCGCTAAGCAGCAGTGGTTACGCTGTTGTGTTCCGGCGTGGAGAGAAAGACAGCCGGTGTAATTACTAGCACAAGAGGTATTCCATCTTAGCCTTCTAGGTCAGCAACGCATCTGCAATCTTTTTGGTGTTGCGGGTGTAGTAGTTACAATTACAGTTTGATTGAAACTGAGTCTTGGGAATTCCAATTGAAGGAATTTATTATTTACTAGCTGACCCGGCGAACTTCGTACCGCCTAATTATTGGAGGCATATTTGCTCACCGTTTAGACCTACCCTGGGCTACGACAAACATTTTAAAACCAAAATCAGCTCAATTGGCCCAGCCGTTCTCGAGTTTTAATCAGACTAACGAACAACAATTCATTTTTATTTATATAGAAGATATATAAGATATATTTTTATATTGATTAACAATAAATAGTATTTCTTGTTGTTGTTGAGGGATTAAAACGGGAGTGCAAGAGTGTCTTTGTAATGGGGTGCAGAACCCTAAGGCTGCGTTTCCACCAGAGATGTGCGAGGATGCGTAGCGAGGGATGTGTTTGTAAAGAACCAATGAGCCGCTTCCACGAGAGCTGTGCTGACCGAGGCGAAGTAAATGAAACGATTCTATTGGTTCTTACAAACACATCCCTCGCTACGCATCCTCGCACATCTCTGGTGGAAAAGCAGCCTAAAAAGCTGTCAAGCTCCGCCCAAACGACAACTTTTGCTGTACTAACTAGAAACACACGCCAACACAATTTAACTTTTAAGAAAATTTGTCAGACCTCCCAACACAAACATGAAATATGATTGCCGGCTGTAAGTTTTGAGTTGGGAGGTTTATTTAGGGTAAAAGGACCATTGTTGGACATCACAAATAAGGTAAGTAAATGACTCGGAATTCATTTGCATGCTTAGTTAGGGTAATTGAATAGCACTAATATGATAAAAGGGAAAGTCGGTTGGTCAATAAACTATAAATAAACTGTGGTAGTTAATCCAACAAACTGTTGTTTCAACAATTATTTATTAAATAACTACGTTGAATTAAAAATATTTTAACCGACTGCAAAAATGAGAAGGTTCCTAATTCGATTATTATATTTTTGTGTTTGTTACCTCGGAACTCCGTCATTAACATACCGATTTGTGAAATTCTTTTTTTAATATACTACCAAATGGGTCCCATTTATACCAAAATCTAATTCTGATCCTGGGATCTACGAAGAATTGAAATGAAATGAGTTTTACTATTTTTATTCGTTACTTATGTATGTATTTGACAGTACATAATATACATAAATGTTTATTAAACATCCAAGACTGAAGATAATAACGCGGAATTAAATGGGAGCCCAACAATTTGTATAGCACGCGAAAACTGCAATTCAGTCCAGAGTTCTTGCAGCCATTAGCTAGCTCTGGAGTTGTTTCTAATATAGGGTTGCTGCACGTCCCAGTACGCTGGGACATGTCCTGTTCAAGAGGAGTGTGAACCCACCGCTCTCCACACAAACGGCGATAACGTTTCCATCTCAACCTTAGCCTATAGTCATGAGTTCTTTGTATGTTCTCATTCTGCCTTAGAACTAGGTTTGTATGTTTTGATTTTTTTATATTCTTAATAGTTTCAAACGTATTGACACTTTTTTGTTTTCTATGAAACTCCTAAAATGCAAATATTGTCGAATCTATGAAGAGTATTTAAAAAATCAAAACATATTAACCTAGTGCTAACGTATAATGACACCATAACAAAAAATCATTGCCATAGATTAAGGTTTAGAGGGTGGAAAACGTATCGCGGGTTCACACTCCTCTTAACGTGTGGTGTCCCGGTGTCCCAGGCATTAAGGAAATTGTCTCGGTTTTAAAACCCTAGTTTCTCAGGACCTGAGGCCCCAGCACGCTAGCTTTCGTCGCGAACAAAGCATGTATCCCTTACTAACAAATAAGCAAGTGCTAATGGGATAGATGCTATATGTCAGCTATAAACACCAGTGTGCTTAAAATGTAGGACTATGCAAATATGAATGTCAATCATCCAATTTAATTCATAAGCCGCTGTAGAACCTTTTCTCAATGAATGTCTTAATATCTCAGCGATGGCACATTGTAGCTACGTTCTGCAGTGGCCTATGAGGGCCTCCGCCAAGTCGCGCGGGTGCACGGAGGGGGTGCACGCATATCGAAATAGTATGAGCACCCGCGCAAGTTAGCGCATGCTCTCATACTATTTTTGGTTAGGCCTGCACCCGCTTCGTGCACCCGCTCCATGCACCCGCGCAAGTTAGCGGACAACGTAGTCGGTACAGGACGATCAGTGGCGCGATGACATCCCCAGGTCAGGCGTTACTTTTTATAGAGACAAAACCGGTACAGGTAAGGACTTTTGCTTCAATTGTCCCGGCCGACTTCCCTAAATTTATGGCAACCCTATTCTAATATCTAAATACCCTGCAGCTCCGCATGCAGTGTTTGCAGTGCACACAAATTTTAATATAACTTGGGAAGTTGCACAACCCGCGTCCGGTCGAGTCCCTAAGGCTCGACAACTAAATAACTGAATTATTGTTCAGCGCTGCAAGTGGACTGGAATTATTTACTACTGTGTTACTTTGAAGAGATAGATACGTATACCTCTCTATAGCTCTTGTGCCACTATGTCACCGGCTGTCTTGCTCTTCAAACCAAAACACAACAGTGCAAGCACTGCGGCTTAGCGAGCATGTGCAACCACTTTAAATCTACTACTAATAAACAGACTCTGTCTGTGTTTCATATGTATATGTCGGAGAATCGAGTCCGGTTTCTGAACGCAACCGAACGCAAGCGTGACGTCACAATCGGTCAGGCTTGGACCCAGCCGTTGAAGCACAGAAGCATTCTTGTTCGAAAGCTCGTGTCGAGCGGACGTGTCTGTTCGGTCATACCCAATTGAATTTCGTTATAAAGTTGTTGTAATCAATATAGTGAGCCATGACCAGAATCTTAAGTCTTTTATTGCTGCTTGAGGTTAACCACAATGTCGAATGCTGATAACAAGATACGCTCACTCAGTCCCGCTCGCCATCCTGCTGCGACATATATATATGTGGTACCAAATATACCCTTAAAGTGTCTAGATATCAACAATATACAGGGTGAAACTATAAGAGATTCAAAGATCTGTTAGGTACCATGTCATCGATTTTAATGACAAGAAAAACTGCATTCGTAGGTTAAAAAAAAAACCACTCAGTTCGATAATGGAATCCGGTCGTATTGAAGAAAAAATACTTAGGTACTTTTAAAAATACTTACTAAACACTTTTTTCTTTTAACGTGTTCTTTCAATTTCAATAGCAAAAAAAATACTCAAGTCAGTTGTAATTGTGGAACGCCACAGACTGTCAGCCGAAGGCTTGCAAATGAACAATTAATTTTTTTACAGCCCCTTCAGTCACATAAAACGCAAATTTTATAACTCACTAATAAACACGCAAACGAATTTACCACAAAATACGGCGTGCGCTTTAAGTGGAGCTGTCGCACTTCGCGTGGGTCACATTCTATCGTGACAACTAAAGTTTCCAAGAATTCAAGTTCTCAAACTCCACAATCAAGATCCTGTGAAATTGGGAAGTTGCGGTGAGATTAATTAAGTGGGGGGATGCTGGAGGGGCATCGGAGTCGAGTGCAGCGGAAACTGAAGCCCAGTGAACTAGATATTGGCGAGAGACAATGAGCTGACGTGATGCAGAAACTGACAAACTGAGCACATAATTTGACATTTAACTTGCCATACTTAAAGTACGTCTACCATAGAAATAGTAAAGCATAGAAAGAGTAATAAAAGATAGCGATATTTTATTAGCTGACATTTTTACTTTCAGTGGGAATACAATGGGCCAAAGAGAGATGACTAAATACTCTAAGCCTCCTCTTCAATTGACACCCTGTACAGTCACGAGCACCAACATGTATACAGCCAATCCTTCCCAACCTGTCAAAATTATGTAAACATCAACCTTATTGTTAGAGGCATAAGGTCTGTGTATACATATTTATGGAAGATTGACTGTATAGATGTTGGCGCTTGTGACTGTACCACAGGAATAGATAAAATGGTTAGCTTTAGTGTAAATTAAGAAAGTAAAATGTACGTTTTTGTCATTAATTTCCAGGTCTCTGTTGTTGTTTCCAGGTGTCAGTGTCTGTTGTGCCGGCGTGGAGAGCAAGACAGCCGGTGTAATTACTGGCACAAGAGGTATTCCATCTTAGCCCTTTGGGTTGGCAACGCATTTGCACTCTCTTTGTTGTTGCAGGTGTCTATAGGCGGTGGTGATCACTTACCATCAGCTGACCCACTTGCTTGTTTGCCGTCCTATGTTGTATATAAAAAAAGGTTTTACTACCTTGTCGCACACCAAAGGTTTATTATATTTTGACAGTTTGAGTGTGTACGCTTGACATGTACCGAGGCTCTATCCATGCTTTAGTTCTTCATCTAAGGATTCTACCTGAGAATACTCAAAACATAGTCAAGAATTGTTCTGAATGGCTATTATTATTCTAAACGTAACGTAGTAGAATAGAATAGAATAGAATAGAATACTTTATTTGTGGAACATAGGTGTACAGATTAGATCTTAAAGATATGACATTTAGGGATCTCTATGTTTTGCCATTTAGGCGTACAAATGTTATGTTTCCCTCAATATTCAGGGTTTTATTATTAGTTAGTTATGCTTATATTATATTCATGCACCAATGATATTAATAATTACAACACAAGGCAATCGAGCTAAACAATGGAAACGATAATGATCAGAATAATAATGATTTTTAAAATTATTATTAAACAATGTCAAAAAAAAATAATAGTAATATGTTGAGTACGTCATACGTAAAAAGGTTAAAATAGTTTATTCTTTTTACATATGACTAAGGAAAACTATTAGAGAAAAAAGTAACCCCACTAGGAATAAATAAAATAAAATAAAAAGTGAGAAACAAGTTAGGCGCTGATTACTATCGTCTTATCGAGTTAGACAAGGCTTGTGAAATAGATATTACTGTTTAATTACCTCTATTGAAGTTCTCAAAAACTTTCAATTAGAAACGTTTTAATTCCGTTCATTTAAAATCAAAATTACAATGTTATCTTTACATCTTAAATATTTAAAATTATGTTTAATACAGGAGTCGACAGGTGGTCATAAAAGTTAAGCAAAGTTCGCCCCGGCCGGTCATTGGATGGGTGACCGCGGCCGCGGTTTGCCAGCATACAGCTGTTTTATTTGCAAGTTAAATTATAAAAACATAATGCTCCGATGTTTTTGCAAAAGAGAAAAAAAAAAATGTGGCTTATCGTTTATGAACTTTAGTATAATATTGAATTTTAGCAACAAGAGAAGTATTACCACGTACGTCAGCTCTGTGGAATCAACTTTTGGCATCGGTGTTTCCAAATGGATACAACTTGGGGACCTTTAAGAAACGAGCCTCTTCCTTTCTTAAAGGCCGGCAACGCGCTTGCGATTCTCTTGATATTGCAGGTGTCTATGGGCGGCGGTGATTGCTTACCATCACGTGAACTGTATGCTTGTTTGCCCCCTCTACTATAAAAAAAAATCACTCGCACATTGGCGACTCTCCAGGATTCTCTTGTCGCTAAGGCTATATCCATGCTTTAGTTCTTCATCCAAGGTTCCCCCCCTCTCTTCAATTCTCCCCCCCCCCCCCTTCCCGCTAACCTTGAAATTTTTAAACTATTATACATTTGAAAGAGGAAAGCAAAATCCAATAACCATGTAAGGTAAGAAAATATTTCTTTAAAAAATTTCAAACACAAATATCTATAAACATTGAACTAAAATGGAAAGCTTCTGAAAGCTTTCTAATTCTGCGGGACGCGAGCTTTTCACGTTCGATCTTCTTATGGAGCCTTTGAATTCACCTCAAGCAATAATATTAAAGGCTTTTACCAATGCCTGATACATTCAATCGAATATAAAATATGTTTAAAGACGGAAATGGTTTGGAGACCATCGAAAAGCTAGTAAATAACTACCTAAACCGACTACAGAACGTATTTAACCCGTCAGTATTGATTCTGTTATAGCCAAAAACCTGTAATACGGTATTTCACTCACAAACAGAATGGCATGCAAGTCTAAAATTGTTGTAGATAACCATTAGGATCATTAACATAAAACTACCGTGAGACTCGGACATATTAATAAAACGGATCACTCACGTATTTTTACGTCGAGAAATGCCCGACATGTTTCGGACCAGTCTGTGGTCCTTAATCATGAGCCCCGGTGGCATTTCTCGACTTAAAAATACTTGAGTGATCCATTTTATTAATGCATTAGGATTATATTTATGTCTAAAGAAGCACATACAAAGAAAAAGCAATACATAGTTATAAAAACTACGAAGAAAAAACCCTTTTTTGTTTCGAAATACGCTCATTCGAATCCAGATAAAAAATGTAGAGAATTGTAAATGGCACACATTAGTTACAAGCTAACAATATTGAAATAAACGTGATTTAGTGTTGGTTCAATACAAATCACGAGTGTGACGTGAATAATTAAAACAATAATGATCGTAGAAGAAAACTAAAAACAGATTTTTTTTTGTTTTAACAAACTCTATCAATTTTGAAAATAAAAAAGTCATTCAAAAACTGTATTACATAACGCAATCTACAATTGTCTCTGGAGCTTACTGTGCCAGGGAGTTGTGTCTAAAGATCATCAATTGAGAAAATGTCCTCCCAACTGAATAAAAAAGCAGTTAAGGACAGTTACGATAACATACGACATGGTTACGAAACAAGATTACATGCGTAAACAAAATCAGGCAATCCGTTATTTACCCGAGCTCTTCGGGTTTTTTTTTTATATAAAATAGGAAGGAAAACAAGCAAGTGGGTCACCTGATGGAAAGTGACTACCACCGCCTATAGACACCCGCAGCCCCAAGAAGATTGCAGATGCGTTGCCAACCCAGAGGGCTTAGATGGAATACCTCTTGTGCCAGTAATTACACCGGCTGTCTTGCTCTCCACGCCGGAACACAACAGTGCAAGCACTGCTGCTTAGCGGCAGGATTAGCGAGCAAGATGGTGGTAGCGATCCGGATGGACCTTGCACAAGGTCCTATCACCCGCAAAACATCACCACATTATTGCCAAAGTTGCTAGTGCACCTAGCACGAATCTTCTTGATACGCGTTAAATCGCTACGTAACTCAGTCCGTCTCGTTCTAACCAGCTCAGTAGGATAGAGACGCACTGAGTTACGCAGCGATAGTGATAGGTGAACAGGTGCAAGGCGATTACCGTAAATCTACGGTTGTTTCAAGTTAACGATGTATCGTTAATGTAATTTGAATGTAATTTTGTGCATTTCTATAGAAACACGGTAATTTTGATATCAGAGCTTTCATACAATATCGGTATTTTTTTTAAGGTTTTGGTAATTTTGTATCCGTAAACGGTAATTTTAAAGTTTCAAATACGGTTTTTTGGTACCGAAATTACTTTCGATTTTTATTTTTTAATAAATGTAATAATTTTAAGCTACGTTATTTTGCGTTTCTGCATCTGGCAGCACTCATTTGCTCATTGCTTTCCTAGATAATTCAGTAGCAAATACGCATAATATAAGCAGGAATAAGTTCACTTTTATTTATTTTATACCCCCTAATATAGGCTTACATTAAAAGGCACTGTTGGAATTCTTGATACTTGCTCCTGTTGAGATAATTAAAACTTGATGAAGAAGAATAACTTGTTTATTGTAAATAATAATTTTAATTATAATGATTAATGTGCGCACACTAAGAAAGGCTGTCGTGAACTGACGCATTAACTACTATTAAGGCGAATAAAGGAAACTTGCAGAGCGTGCGCAACATTATACCATGTACTTCGTACAGGCACCAAGGCTCCTATATTGTTAAAAAGCATACAGAAAATATACAGTAAAAAAATAAAAACAAGATAAAAAAAAACTAATACACACTGAAAAAAAAAACAGACACAGAATACAAACACTGACGGATCATCGTATCGCCAAGTGCGAATATTCTCGCCTAGGGTTTTTTACTTGTATCACCACAATTTATTTGTCCATTGTGATTCGATGCGAGGCAGTTTCTTTTTTTAAGGATTGACCAAAATATTATAAGGGTCAAAATCATTGGGGAATTGCGGAAAAAACTTAAGATTGAGCGAGTTTCTTATAGAGTTGTCTTGGACGTTCTCCCTCAGCGATTTTTTTTTCAATATTTTTATACATAGATCACGTAGAGTAAAAACAAAACATAACTAAAGGTACATATCAATTAAATTTAATAATTTGAGTGTAGTACATTAATGATCAAAAAAGAAACGGTTACAAAAAAGTTACATTATATTCGCGATATTTGTAAAATGCGTCTCTTTTAAGAGTAATAACGATACCTACTTACAGAAAAGATTACATAATAGAAAAATGGAATAAAAAGATCTTAAAGATGTTTAACTTCGTGACTGGTTCATCGAGATACTTTTATACAACGTCGGTAGCAAGCACGCGGATTGCCTGAAAGAAACTACTGGCAACCACAGAAATACACACATAAAAAATTACAATGCTGGACAAGGGGGACAACTTAACAAGTAACCCGGTTTTCGGTGGGGCCCTAAATTATAATAATGCCAGCCTGCAATCGTGTCCCACTGCTGAGCAAAGACCTCTCCCTCGGATTTCCTATTCCCTCTATCCTTGGCAATCTCAATTAAAACTAAAAAATTAATAATTAAATCTACATCTGAAACCTAATTAGGTTAAGTCACTTATCTAGTCTAAATAAATTTTCAAATTGATTTTGGTAACACAAACCAGAGACAATTAAATCTCTATGATTAGCATTGTAACGTCATTACATTCCGATCAAACGTTTTGAAAACATAGAAGCTGTGTGGGCATAAATCCCTTTGCCTTTGCCGTTGAATCAACCAATAAATAAGGCATTATTTTCTGTTTAGCCAGCAATGTTTCATCCCAGCCGGATATCATTGGAGAAGGTCAGCGCAAATAAACTACAATCTAGCATACAGCCAATTTTGCTAATCTAGCATTAGTTTATGAAGCAGAATTAAGAGCAAATATGGCCAAACTAGCCAACAATAACAATGTCCGTCGGGAGGTATAACTTTTATTTGCTGAAGCGGGAACTTGCAACTTGCCCTAATTCACAAATAATGTGTACCGCTTAACTTAGTTTTGTTATTCATTTTAGTTTCGGTTTTATAATGGCTAAAGGTTAGGCAGTTGAGTTAGCCAAATGGTCTCCTTACCGTTATCAAAGTCAAAGTCAAAATATCATTATTCATATTAGATGAAAATGAGGGAATCGTGTGAACTACTATCCTGAATGAAATGATACCACCTGTTGATGAATTTAAAGGATTATAATGTAGAAAATCAAAGATGCCGCTTACAGTGGCTCAGTTTGGGCTCAGTAAGAAGTTGACAATGCAAACAAAACGAAAACAATAAAAATCATATTCAAATCGGTAAAATAGAAGTAAAAGAAATAAGTTACGAAACTAAGGAGTCTGCAACATTAAGCTTACAGGAAGCACTATGTAATCTATGGCAACTTCATTTAAACTTTGGCAACTCTGACATATAATAAAAACTGTGTTTTATTTTTTACAAATTCAAATAATTTATTTCGGACTTTTAAACCATAGTGTTAGTTTTTACAGAGGCTTAGTACTAGGATTAATATGTGACAAAGAATGATAATGTCTGTGGATTAATTGGAAAGAACGTGGCATGAAATGCCTAGGTTGCAGGTGTAAGTCCTGCAAAATCCCCGTGAATTTTCTGTGTGTTATCGTTGCATATTATTCAAATTCTTGTATTTAGGTTTTAACTCATTTCTATGAATATTAATAGTACCATTTAGGTCATCTTTCTAACCATTTCAACCTTCATTACTCGCAAATGCAACGTGAAAAAACTTACTTTACTATTTGCATTCTATGCACTGTTAAGTTCATCTCTCGTTTCTATTAACAATTCATATCTATCGAACACACGAAGTTTCCCATTAATAAGCGAATTGAAGCTCAGCTTAAGCTTTTAAGCTTCGACAGGGACTTTAAGTTTTATATTAAACTAGCCATTTGTTATTTTGTTTCCCATGGGAACCTTTATTTATCCCGAATGAGGGTGAGGTCTTGACATCTGTCTAGTTTAGAATTCATAGTGGAAGGTTGAAAGTTGCCTATGCTGTAACATTAATATGCAAAGGTACTATGCTAACCCTGTCTGTAACATTTCCTTGGTCAGGTCTCATAATAACTGTATTTAGATGATTTTTAGGGTTCAACTTGTAGTTTCATCTTGCCCATTCGTCTGTGTGTCCGCAGGATACATACAAAATAAATTATATACATTTTAAGCACGCTGATAAAGTGTTAAAATATGGAGTACCTGTCGTAAATATAATTGTAAATCGTAGATTTTTTTTCTCGTCTATCTCATGGTAAGTAGTGTCATTGGATAGGTCATTCAAAAATACGAATGAGACACAAGCATTTTCGATTCACGGATCCGTTTCTAAAAAATTAAGTTTCAAAGTACAATTTGTAAGAGTTAAGTGTCTCTTAACCCCTTGTCAACTTAATGGTTGTTTTTGGATATCACGACGGACATAAGCTACAAATTCTACGTGAATGAAGTCGCGTGCGTCCGCTAGTGTCATAATAAAAATATATATGTACCTATATAACAACAAAAAATAAAAAAAAGTTAGTTTAGTTTATTTCTGAATAAATAAACTAAACTAAAGTAACGAAGTTAAAAGGAAAATTATCACAGCTAGGCTAGGCTTTATAAGTTAACAAGTAAACGGCGTGTCGTACGACACGCCCTCCGCCTTTTTTATTCTTGAATTTCATAATCATTTATTATCCGTTATTTTTTCAACCTAAAAACAAATTCAAAGGATGCACTAAAGGATAATGTACGTACCGTAAAAATATTCAAAGTCAAAGTCAAAATATTTTATTTAGATTAGGCTTACAAGTAGCACTTATGAATGTCATAAAATTTACCACCGATTCGGAAAAACCTCTGATGAGAAGATACCGGCGAGAATCTCAACGAGGTGTAATTTTTTTAATAAAACAAAATTACAATGTTATTTTACATCTTAAATATTTAAAATTTAACAATTTAACACAGTAGGTGTAAACTATTTGGACCCAGGGATCGCTAATACAAATCGGGATCATTTCTAAACATCCTTGTCCAAGATATAGTCATTGACTTTATAATACGCCCGAGAAATTAATGTCTTCTTGACAATAGATTTAAATTTTGTATCACTTAGTTCAGTAATGTTTTTTTGGAATTTTGTTCTAAAATCTTACGCCATTTCCCATGTTTTCGTCTAAACAAATTAATTTTAAAAAATTCACTTAAGCAAAGTTTCGCTCAAATATAATATTATCATTTATAGCTGTCAAGATTTGGATACTAAATAATTTTGTATAAATTTAAACTGCATTTTAGTGACTGCGTTTTACTGCTCACGAAGCTCTCAGAACCCTGCCAAGAGCGAGAATTATGCTAATCGCGCTCTTAAGTGCCAGTTTTAAAGCCATAACGTAATAAATAAAGACACAGTTATATCATAAACCACATAAAAAAAACCGTATGACTCAACTCCAGCTTAACTGTTTTGCACTTGCACAGTACTGGTTCTGCGGAGTAGCAAAGTGATTTGTTCCAGTTTGTTGATATCCAGTCCGGATAGCTACCATCTTGCTTGTTAATCCTGCCGTTAAGCAGCAGTTTTTTTTTATACAACATAGGAAGGCAAACAAGCAAGTGGGTCACCTGATGGTAAGTGATCACCACTGCCTGTAGACACCTGCAACAACAAAGAGAGTGCAGATGCGTTGCCAACCCAGAGGGCTACACTGCTGCACTGCTTCTGCGGGTGGTAGGAACTTGTGCAAGGTCCGCCCGGATCGCTACCACCATCTTGCTCGCTAATCCAGCCGCTAAGCAGCAGTGCTTGCACTGTTGTGTTCCGGCGTGGAGAGCAAGACAGCCGATGTAATTACTGGTACAAGAGGTATTCCATCGTAGCCCTCTGGGTTGGCAACGCATCTGCAATCTCTTTACTGTTGCGGGTGTCTATAGGCGGTGGTGATCACTTACCACCAGATGACCCACTTGCTTGTTTTCCTCCCTATTTCATAAAAAAATATGGACCTCCGCAAAGTAACGCCCGAATCTATTAGGTATCTATTTCAATTTCAACTAATTAGCTGGATTATTGAACTCAATGATACGAAAATGAATGAATGAATGAATGTGTCGTTTATTCAAAGGAATATGTGATGCGTTTCAAGATCTTGGGGCCAAATGGTAAACAGTGCTTCCCACAGTATATATTCAGCCAAAAATCGCATGTCAAAATGTAGTGTTAAAAATAAAGCGATTAAAAGCAAAATAAACTGTATACCATTTCATTTCAAACTAATATCATTGTAACTAATAACATATAAATTTAAAAATAATAAGTAAAGCAATAAGTAGATAGATAGATAATAGATATTATTTACAATTGTCCTTCTGAATAGTTGACTGATTCCTAGAAGCTTTTTGTTTGCAATCGTGTAGCATCACTTTAATGGAACTCGGGCCTATCCAAGTAAAAGGTAGCGCTATAAAAGCTATGTAATAGCTGTATAGGGGCCATCATACTAAACCATATTAACTTTGCTTCTAGTAGTAAACAACTTCCAAATCTAAAATTTCAAGTTTCGCCATAAATATACTGTTCATTGTTAAAATAAAACATTCTAAATCATATCTTGTAATTAAAGTCTTGAAAACTTGAAAAAAATTGAAATTTTAGGTTAGTATTTTGTTTAATTGTTAAGACAAGGGCATTTAAACGGACTTTATATTGCTTAGTTTGCTTTTAGCTTTTTCTTAATCATCAAAATAGCGGGCAGAAAGTTGTATTTTATTTCATTAGCAGTTATCTTCTTGTTGGCTTATTTACAAAGTTATTCCAGACCGGTAACCGGAACTCTCTAAATTGGAAATTTTAATTCAAAAAGTTTCGAGCTTCTGAGTTTAATCAAAACATTTCTGTATCAATGATGCTTTTGTTTTTAAGGTGGAAATGAATGTATTTTAATAGCAATTATGAGCGCTATCATTATCAGCAGAATGACGATGTTTAAACTGGACCTGGGATCCCAATTCATACGAAACACATACAACAGGTCATAAATATAATTAGCATCCTAGTGGCCATATCTTCTTCCTCAGCCTGTATCCACCCAATGCTGAGTGTAGGCCTCTTCCATTTCACGCCATTCTTTCCGATGTTGAGCTTTACTCATCCACCCCTTACCAGCAACCACAACCAGATCGTCTGACCGTCTCATTGGTTGTCTGCCCACATTTGTCCCAGTTGACATATACATACATACAAACATACAATTACGGAATTTGGCACACGTGTTCAGAAGCCTATAATAGAGCATTTTTAACAGTATTACATACTTATCTATATATGGGTCGAATTGATAACCCTGTTTTAAATCGTTTAAAAAACAGAATTCTGATCTTGTCCTACTGCAAGGGTCGAGTTCCAATAAAAAAAAATTCTCTGGACAATTCACACCAATTGACCTAGTCCCAAACTATGCAAAGCTTGTACTATGGGTACTAGACAACGGATATACATACTTATGTAGATAAATATAATACTTAAATACATATAACATCCAAGACTCTGGTACAAACATTCATATTCATCATACAAACATTTGCCCCTCTCGGGAATCGAAACCAGGACCTCAAGCTTCATAGTCAGGGTCACTAACTACAAGGCTAACCGATTTTAACGAGAGTACCGCCTTTACAATCTTGATGACCACAAATTCTATAAAAATGTAGTACTCAACTTTTAAATAATCTTATATATTTATAGCATGGTTATGAGTTAATACAGATGTTTTTCATTCACAATATATTATTAGTATTACATACCTTGCCTCTAAAATGCGCACAAAATTTAGCCTTAATTCTAATTAATTATACACAATAGTCATATTACGCTTTACTTACAAAATCAAAAATATCAAATATCACAAAAACATCTAACCAGAAAGAAGATTTTTTATACGTACTTTTTCTTATATAATTATATAAAAAACTTACAGAAATAAATAACTTATTATATTGAAAATAAAAATGCAAAAAGGAAACCCGTTCTTGGATTCGAACCACAGACCCAATGAATAACAACAGCGTACAGTCAACCTATTTGATTCATAGGCCACTGCGGCCCTAACATGACAGCCCAGGTTAAGTTTAACCCCTCCCTGTGTCTCTGTCTAACTAGTGTCATAAGAAAGGGACGCAGATAGGGATAAATTAAACTTGGCCAGTCATGTTAGGGCCACTGTAGAACGTCGTCGCAATGTGCCATCGCTCAAATAATATGACATTTATTCAAAAGTCATTACGACGTTTATTGTGAGAAGGTTCTACAGTGGCATATGAATTAAATTGGTTGGCTTTACATGGTTATCCATTGGGCCACCGACATTTTAACGCTCACTGTGTGCGTTCAAAATCTTGAATATGCCTGGAAACAAATGTGACGGCAACGGCAGTACTAAACTAAACTATTACCATGCGTCATTCCGTCACATGCAAGGTTGATGTCAGTTTACAATACGATGGTTCGACATGGATAGATTATAAACCATCGAAAATTAATACGTTACATTGCAAGCAATATACAGTTCACAATTTATCGACAGTTTACAATCTCGCGAGATTGTCTATGAACTAACGGTATTCATAATCATACGGTGACAGATGTTAAAAAAAGGGCGAAGTGCGAGTCGGAATCGCACACCAAGGGCTCAGCACAAGCTTAATAAACATAATGAAAGGATAAACTGAATTGAAGGACAAACTTAACTTTGACATTGGAAACCAATTGTCGCCATACATACCAAGTGCAAAAAAAAGTTTTTGACAAATTTATGGTTTCGGATTTTTTTCTGTATTCTTGTCTTGCTTCTTGCTAAATTTCATAGTAGTAGGTCAATGGGTACCCTGTAGGTTTTTGATTCCTTTACGAGTGTATGAAATATGTGGCATAAACAGCCATATTATTATCTTTTGGTTGCAAAATCTTTTGCTCCAAAGCACTGCAGTCTTGAGTATTTGGTATTAATTTCAACTCGATATCTTAACGCGTTTTTGAAAAAAAAACACTCGACAAAGAGCCGAGACCGCGAAGTGATTCTTGGTTACTTTTTTTATTCTAGTACGGAACCCTAAAATTTACAAAATATGTCCACAGTGGATCATAAGGGGTCATAAATCCCTGTCGCCTGTCAAATAGGTTACATATCTGTTTGGGCAGAGTTCTTTTCGATGAGGTATCGATAGTTTTTGTACAGTGAAGTGACAGTTGCGATCAAGAGGGTGTTGATTTATTGGGGCTACAACTTGGCTACAACGATTCTATGTTATGCTAGTTTATGTTGCTTTTTGCTGTTGTATTGAGCTCAATAATAAGCAATGACTAAATTTTTTCAATCCTCAAAATTTAAGAGGAGTGTGAACCCAGCTCCAAAAACCGCTCCCCATACAAACGGCGATAACATTTTCCACCCTCTGAACCTTAACTTATGGCAATGATTTTTAGCATATTATCATTATGTCTTAGAACTTGGTTTGTATGTTTTGATTTTTTTTAATATTACTCATAGATTTGACAATATTTGCAATTTAGGAGTATCATACGAAACAAAAAAGTATAAATATTTCTGAAATTATTAAGAATATTTAAAAAATCAAAACATACAAACCTAGTTCTAGGGCATAATGACAATATACAAAAATCATGGATATAGGTTACGGTTTAGAGGGTGGAAAACGTTATCGCCGTTTGTATGCAAAGCGCTGGGTTCACACTCCTCTTAAAGAACTATCCAAAAGAAGAAAAACTGTGTTTTTGGTTTTTGTCAACGATCACTGGTTGTTGAAATATCGCGTTTAGAAAAAACCATGGAACGCAAGTACTGTCAAAATACTTCATATAAAACTGCTACATAGGTATGACGCCATAACTTAGTATTTCTAAGGTTGTATGTTAGGATTTTAGCAAGTGGAAGTTCGTTATCTCTGCTAGTTACGGGAAATAAGCGTGACCAGTATGAATGTAAAATTTTGGATTTCACATCGTCGTCGTCGTCGTCTCAGCCACAAGAAGTCCACTGTTGAACATTTTGCGGGTGGTAGGACCTTGTGCAAGGTCCGTCCGGATTGCTACCACCATCTTGCTCGCTAATCCTGCCGCTAAGCAGCAGTGCTTGCACTGTTGTGTTCTGGCGTGGAGAGCAAGACAGCCGGTATAATTACTGGCACAAGAGGTATTCCATCTTAGCCCTCTGGGTTGGCAACGCATCTGCACTCTCTTTGTTGTTGCAGGTGTCTTTAGGCGGTGGTGATCACTTACCATCAGGTGACCCACTTGCTTGTTTGCCTTCCTATGTTGTATAAAAAAAAAACTGTTGAACATAGGCCTCCTCCTAAGTTAGGATTTCACATAATTACGTATTATAGAAATCGTTGGTGATCTAGTGGCTAGGAGGGTGTACTCCTGATTGGGAGGTTCTAAGTTCGATCTCCAGCAATGCCATGTACCAATGAGTTTTCTAACTTTGTAACACTACCTAAGTAATATAGTAGCCAACGCTCTTACAGTACGAGAGATTTTGAGGAAACCTATACATGTATGTAATGTGTCACAGTGATCTTGTGGGTTTAGTTTTCCTGTAACAAGGGTTACGGAGGTCAGATGGCAGTTACGCCAATGTAATAACACGACCTGCCAAATCTGGGATCATGGTCAAAGCATACCCTGCACTGAAAAAGGGACAAAATCACGAGTAACCGAACTATAGTTTGGTTACTATTTTGGTTAATGGTAATCAATGTTCGTTTAAAGTAGCAAAACCATTTGCTACTGATAAACATTTGATGATTTATTTACAAATTAATTAATTTATTGTTTTAGTTTATTATTTTGTACCTGATTATTTTTGTTTCATTTTCATTTTATTTCATTTTTGCTTGTATTGACATTTTCACCGTTTGTGAGTTTATATTTTTATTTTTATTGTGACATTTGAATTTTTTATTTTTGACATTTTGACATGTTTCTAGACGTATTTCTAGATGTTTTTATTTTTTTATTTTGTTTACCTTTTTGGCGATCTTATTGTGAATTTGTTATGTTTGACATTCAAAATTTAATGTAATTTCCAATAAATAATAAATTAATCTAATCTAATCTAAAAGTGAGGTAAGGAGTGAAATACTTTCGTAGTTACATTTTTGTGTAATAGGTAAACAAAACTCTGGTTGCGTGTAACATAACTGTTTATTCAGTGTGAATTAACAAACGGGACAAAATTGCTAGAAGATAAATTAATTATGATGCGGGTGGTAGGACCTTGTGCAAGGTCCGTCCGGATCGCTACTACCATCTTGTTCGCTAATCCTGCCGCTAAGCAGCAATGCTTGCACTGTTGTGTTCCGGCGTGGAAAGCAAGACAGCCGGTGCAATTACTGGCACAAGAGGTATTCCATCTTAGCCCTGTATGTTGGCAACGCATCTGCAATCTCTTACCTAAGTACAAGTGGTATAGCCACCAGTTTTCTTACGGTAAGAGAGATTATGAGGAGACCTACACGTTTTTATGAAATGTTTAATAGTTATCTTGTGGGTTTAGTTTTCCTGTAACAAGAGTTACGGAGTTACTCCAATGTACCACCAGGTGGTGGTCACTTACCATCAGGTGACCCACTTGCTTGTTTGCCTTCCTTTGTTGTATAAAAAAAATGTAATAACCCGACCTGCCAAATCTGGGATCATGGTTAAAGCGTACGCCAAATCAAGAAACGAGAAAAGCGCTGGAAGAATAATTAATTATGATGAAATTGTTAAGTAGAGGTATTTATATGGCATAAGACCCCATTCATTTGTGTCAGTCAGTCTTGTAACAAGCATTTATCTTGTAACTCTAAAGCCGAACAGCAAGAAGCACACGCTGCGCTCCCACACGCGAAATTAAAAAGTTACAGCTCATTTTTCAGGGACGGGTCATTAACCCGTCACAACTTTTATACTACCCAACCCTTTTAGTACGGAGCAATTAACCTATTTCCATACAAATAAACACGTGTTTGTATGCACGATACATACATACTTATGGGTCACTTCACTTGTTAATGATTTTGAGTTTGTAGGGTAAAATGATGCAAGTTGAGATTTCCTTTGCCATTTTAACAAACTTTTTACAACCTATAATTTTTTGTAATAAAAAAGGAAGGAAAACAAGCAAGTGATTCACCTAATGGTAAGTGATCACCACTGCCTATAGACTTGCGCAATACCAAGGAGACAGCATATGCGTTGCCAACCCAGAGGGCTAAGACGGAATACCTTTTTGTGCCAGTAATTGCACCGACTGTCTTGCTCTCCACGCCGGAACACAACAATGCACTACTATTTAACTTATTGCTAATTAGTATGTAAGAAGATCGGTGCACCACTGCTCTGGGGCCGGCACGATTGAGTTGCTGCCCGTGCGAATGAATACGAGTTATGCGATAGACGGAGAGGCATATAACTATGTAGTGAGACGCTTCGTATTCCCACACGCCGTTTTGGTAAAGGTAAAACTCAAGTATAGGTCTTCATTTAGTTCATGTGTATCTAGTTTATAGATTCAGGCGTTACTTTGCGGAAGTCCATATTGATACTAATGGAAACAATTTATTTGCTAATCCGCGAACCCAGTGTCAGCAATCGAGAAAAAGACAACGCCTGTGCTGAATACCTTATAAAAGAAATAAAACAAACAACACAAAACGCGACCACAACCCAATTACCAACACCAAAAATACCACTCGACACGTGTTTCACCTCTCCACGAGGCATCATCAGGAGCTATTGACCTCTCGACTGTCAGTATCTGTTCGTCGACTGACAGTCGAGAGGTCAATAGCTCCTGATGATGCCTCGTGGAGAGGTGAAACACGTGTCGAGTGGTATTTTTGGTGTTGGTAATTGGGTTGTGGTCGCGTTTTGTGTTGTTTGTTTTATTTCTTTTATAAGGTATTCAGCACAGGCGTTGTCTTTTTCTCGATTGCTGACACTGGGTTCGCGGATTAGCAAAGAAATTGTTTCCATTAGTATCATGTGTATCTGTTATTGATTCAGTTAATTAATCAGTTTTGAAATATCGTTTACGCTCCGTACGAAAGTAATACCCAACTAGCACCTCATGCCGGTATTCTGTAAGAGTGTGGTACTGCACCGGCGGTGTCAGTTCGCTCCTACTACAACCAGCGACTGGCTGCAGTTTGGCTCTAATATTGCTTAGTTCCTTGCACTCGCGTTAAAATAGCAATTAAACTTATCTCAAGTGTAATTTTTGATTTGTATCCCTTGGTCTACAATTTGCTATTAAATCATCAGTTTTGCGGCTCTTATTTCACTCGCTTCGTTATGGAGTTTCAATTAAGCTACGCCGTAGCGGTTCCGCTACGCGCGTAGCACATGGCGATTCTTTGTGGCACTTCGTAGCACTTGGTCGTAGCAAACAGAACTGTATAGTAAGAATGTTCTATTATTTCATGAAGCAACGCCGCTCGGAGGACTTTGAGCTTAGAAGCAGTAAGCATAAAGCATGGAATGGATTTATTGAGTAAATATTATTGCGAGCCGTGTGACAGACAATATTATTTCTCGCCGGGGGCGAATCAGTTTTCTCGTGTGGTTTTTGTTTTTGTCGTAATGAAATATATTATTTTTATCTGTTTACGCCGCTTTTTGTGTCAAAAAAATACAAATACATTTTTATTTTAGCTATCTAATCTACTTCAATGAAGTAAAACAACCTTAACTAAAAAATTACGATAATTTTTAAAGCCGACAAACAGGCCAACGGTGCCCTGACGTCGAGTGATGACCGCCGCTGGTGGTCATCTGGAATACCATTAGTCAAACATCAAAAACTTGCTAATAATTTCAAACTAATTTTTTTTTCTGCAAAAACACCCACCTCAACCAACCAATAGGTAGGTAGCTTTATGAAATACTAGCGGACGCTCGCGACTTCGTTCACGTAAAATTAGTAGCCTATGTCCGTCAGGAATAGCATAGCTTTCTATCTGTGAAAGAATTTTTGAAATCGCTTCAGTATTTCCAGAGATTACTCTCTACATACAAACAAACTAACAAACAAACAAAGTTTACCTCTTTATTATATTAGTGAAGTGATGATGATGATAAGTGAAGATTCATTTCGTTTTTTCAATCGCCAAAAACCAAAACGTAATATAATTTCAAAAACTCACCAACAAACATGCCCAGTAACAAAACCACTACCATTTTCATGTCAAATTCACTTCACCATCACAATATTTTCCAAACACAAAATTTACAAAACTCTATCTAACGATATATCACATATTTTGTAACGAATCGTTTCGTGAGTGTTTCAGTTCGGACACGACGCGCGCGGACCCATTGAACGCACGAGCCTCACTGACTGGGGAGGTTCAGAGTGATAAGATATGGGGAGGGGTTGCCAGACTCTGACCAGAGTTACCCCTGATATGGGGTAATTTGGATCAAGCAAGTATAGAATAGAGTAAGTTTCTTGAATAACTATGTAGGCACCTACATAGACTTCAGAGTGATAAGATATCGGGATTTTTGCCAGACTCTGACTAAAATTACCTCTGATATAGGGTAATTTGGATCAAGCAAGTATAAAATTGAGAAGGTGTCTTGAATAACTATGTAGGTACCTATATGTATAGATTTCAAAGTGACAAGATATGGGTAGCATTGCCATACTCTGACCTGAATTTCCCCTGTTATGGCGTAATTTGGATCAAGCAAGATTCCTTGGAAGGTTCAAGGTTTCTTGAATATCTATGTAAGGAGACGACAAACAAGATTGGTCTCAATAGTCTATCCGTCTCAAACAGAGTAGCTTTGATGCTTAAACATAACTAATTGTATACATGCATTTTTTTAAATAAACATGGTAAAAAAAATACACACACTATTAATTTACAATAAAGTGATTTAAAAATATTTCGAATTACTAAGTTTATTTTAAGAGGTAAAATGACAGCTTATTTTAAAGGCTGTATATAACAGATTGTTAAGACCTCTATGTAAATCAATTTGTATTGCTTAGTCACCTTGTGATACTGAAATCAATTGAATGTAAATAATTCAGTATGTACTGCATTAATAACGACAACTGTATAAAATTAAAATAAATTTAAACGATAATGACAACACAAAGAAAAATTAGGGTAATGGCAGGACTCGAACCTGCAACATCAGTATTCCGTGCCTTGCGTTTGCCAGTTTCGGTACATTACCAACTAATTTAGTTCTACGTCTTAAAAAATTTAAATAAAATAAATCGGAAGTAGATTTCGATTACTAAAATGTATAAAATTAAGTCAACTTTTTTCTTAGAATCAAAAGTTTTGTGACATAGAAATTATTGTGAAATCAGTATAGCTACAATCCTTTTAATAACCTTGTTGTTTTTGAAACATGTATTTTTTAATTTTAACTAAGTAATTAATTGATTTTAAAGTGTACTAAAATTATTTTGATTATTCTTATTACCAAAATAATTAACAAAAGTAGTATACTTTAGCAAAACATATCCCTATCAAAACAAACACATGTAACAAAATATTAAAAAGTACTTAGGAAAACATATTAAATTACCCCAAATTGTGGGTAAAGTCCTACAGCAAGGCGGGTAAAGTTCGCTCCGGCCGCGCTTGCGTTCTGCACCTATGTCATTTTTAATAAAAACATTGTTTATTTTTAGCCCACACATTACTAAGATAATTGGACACTGTGTTGCTCGCTTTAAATAACAAATTCCCGACCTTAAATTACCCAATTTGCAGGGACCATTATAAAGGTAGAATTTTATTATTCGACAAAAATTCAAAGTTTGAAATTTTATTCATTAACACAGTGAAATTATGGGGAAATTTGATAATTAACGAAGGAAATAAGTATTGTAACCTGACCACCTGTAACATTACGTAACCATGGTCGCAATAAATATAAAAATATAAATATGAATAAGTTAGGGAAGGTAGGTATCTAGGTGGTGATCATTTGCATTGAGATGACTGGCTTGTTCGTTTGCCTTCCTATTAAAAAAAAAACCGGCCACGTGCGATTCGGACTCAAGCACAAAGGGTTCCGTACCATTATCTATAAAAACAATTAAAAAAAATAATTTCCTTTGTATGGGAGCCCCCTTAAATATTTATTTTATTCTGTTTTTTAGTATTTGTTGTTATAGCAGCAACAGAAATACATCATCTGTGAAATTTTCAAACGTCTAGCGATCACGGTTAAAAAGATATAGCCTGGTGACAAACGGACAGACAGCGGAGTCTTAGCAATAGGGTCCCGTTTACCCTCTAGGTACGAAACCCTAAAAAAACCTTCTCATTCGTAAAAAATCAAAGGCTTTTCTTTTTGTTATTCCAAGTGTACATACATTTAGGGTTAAGTGCCGCGTAAGCCTCTTAGGAACTTTCACACGAACTAGCGGTTCCGTGAAAAATACTCAAGTGCTTTATTTATTTACTAGAATCCGTATTTACTCACTATTGTAAGTTTTATTTATGAGGATTTGTGCTTCAACGTCGTCGCCGGTTTTTTTTGGGGTTCTCTACCCAGTGGGTGCCAACGGAATCCTACTAAGAGGGGTATGAACCCAGTCCCAAAAAGCGCTTCCCATACAAAGGGCGATAACGTTTTCCACCCTCTAAACCTTAACCTATGGCAATGATTTTCTGGTATGTTGTCATTATCCCTTCGAACAAGATTTGTATGTTTTGATTTTTTTAATATTTGCCATAGATTTGACAATATTTGCATTTTAGGAGTTTCATGCAAAACAAAAAAGCGTCAATATTTTTGAAACTTTTAAGAATATTTCCAGAATCAAAACATACACTAACATACCTAGTTCTAGGACATAATGACAACATACAAAAAAAATATGGTTACAAGTTAAGGTTTAGAGGGTGGAAAACCTTATCGCCGTTTGTATGAAGAGCTCTAGGTTGACACTGGGTCTAGGTCTGTCAGTGTTGTACAGACATTTAAATTTTCACTCTGTATTACTTTACTAGGACGACCTGTATGGCACAGTGGCACATGTGTCTGCCTACTGTGCAAGAGGTCCCGGGTTCAAATCCTGGTATGGGCAAATATTTGTGTGACGAATATAAATGTTTGTACCTGAGTCATGGATGTTATTTGTATTTAAGTATGTATTTATCTATATATGTATGTTTATCCGTTGTCTAGTATCCATAGTACAAGCTTTGCTTAGTTTGGGACTAGGACAATTGGTGTAAATTGTCCCGAGATATTTATTATTTATTTATTACTATGTGCGAATAACAACAATCATCTTGCTCGCTAATCCAGCCGCTAAGCAACAGTGCTTGCACTGTTGTGTTCCGACGTGGTGAGCAAGACAGCCGGTGCAGTTACTGGCACAAGAGTTATTCCATCTTAGCTCTCTGGGTTGGCAACGCATTTGCAATCTTCTTGGTGTGGGGGTGTCTATAGGCAATGGTGATCACTTACCATCAGGTGACCCACTTGCTTGTTTGCCTTCCTATTTAATAAAAAAAAACAATAAGGTGCCAAGATAAGAAATGTGTTTTTTTTTAATTTATTTTATTTTATATTTAATGCCATTTTTATTTTTCAAGCTTAGATAGATTTCGAAAGGCATCCCCGCGGCGTTGTTAAACCCCACGTGTAACGTTTTATTGAAAATTACATTTCGATAAAAAACAGATAGGTGCAGAATTTTACGGTGGGATCTTAGACTATGTGACTCGCGTTACAGCATATTATTACGCTGAGCTGCAGCCTTTTTGACGTTGGTCAAAACTATTTGAAAAAAAAAATACTTCTCTTGTTTGGTTACTAACCTTATGTGATTTTGTCGTCCTATGCGTCAAATAAATGTATTTTATTAAATTAATAGATTCAGGCGTCACTTTGCAAAGGTTCATATCAACAAACTGGAACCATAATACAAAAGAGTAGCAAGGTATTTTGTTCCAGTTTGTTGTATTTTATTTATTTCTTCTCTCTTACAGGAGATCCCATCCCATTCCATCCCATTTTAGTTTCCTATCATCTTCTTGGCATCTGCTATGTCTCGGATATTCTAGATGTCCGTGTTTGGCAGAGAAATTAAGGGAAGGCTCGAAAATAGGTCGCGATCCAACTGTAGGGCTGTACAAAAAAGCTAACTTCCTAATCATCCATTTATTCAAACTTTCGGAATGTTTCTAAATCAGTTTCGCTCGGTTGCTTGTTTAACAGTTAAGTTCGCCATTCCGTTTGTGTTCGGAAGTGAAACTAAAACTTGCTCTGATTTAGGAGTTCCTCTTTGTACGGGATTAGTACTGCGACTTTAAGACAATTTTGGTAAGAGGAAGAATCTTTTGTAAGAACACGCCCTTTGCCGTAACTTTACACCGCAGTATTTCTTAAAATTTTGTATTTTCACTCGACTGCCGCCAGAAGGGAAGGTTATTGAGTGTATGTGTGTATCTAAATATATCATGTATGTCTTTTTTTTGATAGTTAAGCGACGCAGCTTAAAGGGTTTGATGGATTTTAACATGACAATTGTGAGGTGTCATGGATAAGTTAAAATTGTAACTTTTTTTAAATAAGTTTCTGTCTATATTTCAATTTCAACACGTAGTATGTGTTAAGTCAGTTATTGCATTAATGTACATAACACATTAACTTAGGTATTTAAATTTAATGCGTTAAATTAAAATGCTATGCAATGACAACACAAAGAAAAATTCGTTAATTTACAGACTTAAACACGGTTAGTATTTATAGGTAGCTTCATAAGAACTGGCACTGAAAACTCATGAAACTATCATTGGACGTTTCTTAGACTTTCGTTAGGTACCAGCTCAATCTTATGAACGACAAACAGACAGATAGATAAAACGTTTGTTTGGTACTGCATGCATATCCAATCAAAATTACTAACAATTTAGAAAAAAACAAAAGTAAAAAGTCAAGTCAAAATATCTTCATTCAGATTAGGCTTACAGGAAGCACTTATGAATGTCATAAAATTTACAACCGATTTGAAAAAT
Source organism: Ditula angustiorana (assembly GCA_963691745.1). Classification (NCBI taxonomy): domain Eukaryota; kingdom Metazoa; phylum Arthropoda; class Insecta; order Lepidoptera; family Tortricidae; genus Ditula; species Ditula angustiorana. The sequence continues at coordinate 794,472 of OY829480.1, read as the reverse complement.
AAAACCTCTAATGAGAAGATACCGGCAAGAAACTCAATGTGGTGTAATTTTTTGAAGAAATCAAAATTAGAATGTTAATTTTACATCTTAAATATTTAACAATTTAATGATTTAACACTTGTGTCAAAGACTCAAAGTACAATATTTGGAGTCCGGGATAGTCAATACAAGTCGGGATCATTTCCAAATATCCCTGTCCAAAATATAGTAATTGATTTTATAATACGCCCGAGAAATTAATGTCTTGTTGACAATAGATTTAAATTTTGTTTCATTTTGTTCAGTAATTTGTTTTGGAATTTTGTTGTAAAATCTTACGCTTAAACTTGACTCGACCTATGCTTGTTGCTGTAGGTACTGAAAAAATGAAACAAGGAGGAAAACTAGTATGTTGTTCACCACTTGAGAAGTAATTGCCATGGGGTGATCCCTATATTCCAAAAATCACTGATCCGTTGAAATTAATTCCCTAACGCCATCACACCGTAACAAATATTTTCATGAAAAACAGGAAGAAAATATTGAAAAAAACCTGTTTTCCGGGGATATTTTAAGTTGTTCATTAGAGCGCTAAGGTCACGCCACGGGTTGCGCGGCGCGGATTAAAAGATAGAAAAAGGTGAAAAATTAGGGGACGCATCGACGGAGATTGCGGGTGGGCTTAGGGCGCGTCATTTATCAACTTCATCTGAGGACGCTCGAGCCCGGTGGGGTCCAAGCCACGGGAAACCTTCAATTATAAGTCCTCTTATACATAATTACGCTCAGGGTAATTCTTGGAAACTCTTAGTCCCCTGGCGCATGTTTTGACATATTTATTTAATATGATAGGACATGATAAAATGTACATAGTCTTAAGTAAGTCCTAAGATATTGCAGTGCACTAGAGGGGTGGCATGTGCTCACTTACCCGTGTATCTAAAACTCAATGACAGCGCTGGCTCACACTTTGTGAGTTTCAGGAGACAAATTGATGATATAAAGTACTATTTTTACAATTGAGGAAATTTAATTTTTCATATTTTATGATTATGTCACTGTATAGATCGTCACACATACTCTATTATAAACATATAAATAAAAAAATACGTGAAACATAACTGTGAACTCTAGCAGGATTCAAAACCGTAACTTCTAGCTTCGTAGCCAAAGTCTCACTACTAGGCTATCCTACTTATTTCTTTCTTTGGGTACAGTCAGCCTCAGAGTTAGCTAAACGCTTAAAACCTAGTCGTAGTAACGTATGAAATGACCATTGCTCGAATTTGACAGCGACAAGGTACTAAAATTTTCAGCTAATTCTGAGGCTCACCGTACGATTAATTCCCATAAATATATTATTGCGCTACCTTTCATCCCTTGGAACACTCCCCAAAGCGTCGGCAATGACGCACCACCCGGGCTCGATATCCGGCGTCACAAATAAAAAACTAGTTTAAATTATTCTTCCTGGATTTAACAGGTTTTATTAAAGGAAAATCCTGGGAAGCGCCTCATTCGGGTGGGCTATTGGAAGCAACCGTCAAATTAGCGTTGACTGCTATGGCAAGCTTGGCGCGTTGTTGACAGGATTTTATTAAACTTGTCGTGATTTTAGGTTACTTTCGTCACTTGTTTCTTTGTTAGTTTGTGTTTGGATGAAATCCTGGAAGTCAAATTTGAGTCATTTGCATTAGTCGGATTGATTTAAATTACTAAAGTGTACGTTCGATAACAATAAAATGATAAAGTACCACAAAAAGCTGACATCAAAATTGAATTAAAACTTGTAACAAATTACTTTGAATACTCTAAATACTATGCCTATTGCATAATGAAAAAGAAAAGAAAATACAGGGTAAACATTACTTTTAGGTAAATTTTATACACTGTCAATGATTGAAAGTTTTTTGACGTCTCACTGACATTCCTTCGACGGTTCAAGTAGGTAAGTAAACAAACTTATATCGAACTTTAATGGAAAAAGCTAAAAACAACTGTATAATAGCAAACAATTAGCCCTGGGCAAAATTTGATAAAACAAAACTTGTAAAAAATATGAATGCACGTAAAAACATGCTGTCTTGAATACCGTTAATACAATAATATGTATATTTAAAATTCAGAGACAACGAATTAGCAATTTATCTACATGTATTAGGTAAGCTTTACAAGGATTTTCGAATGAATTATTTTCTGCTGATCTGTAGTTTATTGCTCTTCGTTATTATACACAGAAATGAAATACGAAATCAAAAGTTGGTGTATCTGTAGATGACATTATCTGATGCCTGATTTGGTCGGGCTTTGATCTGTTTTATCCGAAATTTATCAGGTGAAAGTCTTCACACCGCCTGACGCCCCTGATCTGACCATCAGATTTACCAAATCACCTGTCAAATCTGAAGAGCTTTATTTTTGATGTCGGATTTCACTTCCGAGTGTCTTTAAATGCAAATATACGGCTTTTTTGTAATTTTATTTTTTATCTTTATGTAACTTCTTGTTTGTAAAAAAAAATTTGGTTGAAAAAAGGCTTAATGCTGAGTTTCTTGCGGCGCATTCCGCAGATGCTACTTCCGAAGCGATTTCATATTTAGTTTTTTATTTTTTTTAATTATTTTTCAAAATTGGGTAGTTTGTATTCTATGTCTTTTTTTGTTAGTCTGCCCGTGAACATGAGACCTATAAAGGACTCGAAACGTCGGGAATTAGATTCGTTACAATACACGCGATATAAACCGTTTAAATTGTTTTATTTCAATGTCTACAAGTCGCGAAAACATAAGAAGATACTATGCGGCTTTAATGCTGTTCAAACCAGGTGTAGTAAAAAAATCGCTAAACAAAGAAATCATGCAGACAATACAGACATTGCAATGCATAAGTCTCCGCATGCACTTTGTATGCAGATGAACAATTATGCGTCCGACCCATACCTGCAGTTTCATTACTAGATACATAGCATATTAATGTATACATACAACGTATATCTCGGCTATCTCGACATTATGTTCTGAATTTATATGAATGAGACGCTCTCAAAGCGAATTGCTGAAATGCATGTAGAAGATTATACTATATGTACCATCTGGGGTTATGTGAGACTTGATGGCATAAAGACATTACTGAGCTTTGGTGTCTAAAAACGTTTGAAAGGGTTCTGAAAGTTGTTTTATACGTGTCTATCATGAAAAATTTATAACATTATCGGGACTTAAGCGCGATAGAAATATATTGTTGATTTACCTCGACGTTTCGGCCATGTTTCAATGGCCGTGGTCACGAGTAGACAAGACAAGACAACACAAGTACTACACAAGACAAGTAGACAAGACAGTAGACAAGAGTAGTAATGTTATAAATATGTGTGAAAGTCGCGAAAGTTTAAAACAATTTATCATGAAAAATGATGCGAATTATGAATGCAAAGATGCGATGAAAACAGACAGAAACTATGTAAAGATAAAGATGAAAGAGGTACATCTACAATTTAAAGTAACGCAATTTGATGGAGGAGGCGTTATATTTAAAACTGCTGAGTAGATACTGTGTGATAATGTAGCTACTTGCCCAGACAATCCAAGCCAGGGATTGCAAATGCAAGTCGGGATCATTTCCAATAAATAACTATACCTCCATAACTCTGCAGGGTAGTGACGCAGTCATTATATCGAGCTCAATCACTCTCGTTCGTTAGTCAACACTTCATGACGCTGAGTGATGCCAGTATTAATACTGACGGCGTATCGGTTTATATAAATTTGTTTATGCTGACGTCGCATTGTTTCATTAACAGGTTAATAAAATAGTAGATTTTTGTAACGTTTAAGTACGATCACATTTGATATTTTATTCTTAAAATTCCTCCCATTGTTGTACTTGGGACCAATCTATAACTACATGCCTAAAATGGAGAGATACGACAATGACTATAAACTTAAACCCTTAAAACATATTGGCATAGGTACTGGGTATTGTAAAATATCCGGACACTAGAAGCTTCCTGTTATCATGCACTTCCTTTGCACTTATAGTTCTATCAAATCATATTGCGACGGCTGGGGATGCTGCGCGAACATTCACTTCAAAAAAAGGCATACACAAATGTGTAATAGAAAGGTAAGGTTCTGCTTATTTATCTTAAGTATATATATAGTTTCCGTACGCAATGAGACCCTATTCTATGCCTACGCCATCCGTCTATCCGTGCTTCCGATCTTTAAATCGCTCTAAATTATGAAACATAAAAAGAACTTGATAGAATTTTGTACGGAAACGAGACATCGTGGAGGAATTCTTTGAAAACGATAAAAAAACAAGTTAGAAAATAGCTTTTTTTATCCATAAACGTATTTTAAACTACGCAGTAGTGCTGGACCGTTGTGTTCCGGTGTGGAGCGCAAGGCAGCCGGTGCAATTACTGGCACAAGAGGTATTCCATCTTAGCCCTCTGGGTTTTCGACGCATTTAAAATCTTGGTGTTGCATGTGTCTATGGATTGCGAGTACCATCAGTGGCGGCCTAACATGGCTGGCCAAATTTAGTTTATCTCTATCTGCGTCCCTTTCTTATGACACTAGTTAGACAGAGACACAGGGAGGGGCTAAACTAAATGCTGTCATGTTAAGGCCGCAGGTGACCTACTTGTTTATTTGTCTTTCTATTTTATAGAAAAAAGTAACTGTTTAAAATTACCCAGGGTAACTTCTTAGCTTAAAATTATTAACGCAATTGCCCCTGTCTGAGATAGCCGTTGAGATTTAGGCAATCTAGAACTTCTGTTTCCAGCCGTCTGTACAGATTCCCCAGTTTCAGCATAACCATTGAAAATATATCTTTCTGATAAAACTTGAAGAAAGTGCAAATTCGCCGAAGATAAGAACTTTGGTTTGAATAACCGAGGAACGGAAGTTGGAAATGATTGTGTTTTCCGGGTTTTTAATAAATTGGGAAAGTCTTGGCGATATTATTGCTTTTAAATATTTTTGGTTTAATTCAGTGTGTGCGTGGGTGTATAATAATAATGATATCAAGTTTGATATTTTATCCAATTGTGGATTTTTTTTTGTTTACATCATTCTATTGCATGACCTTTGCTAGGTTTTCCACCCTCTAAACCTTAACTTATAACCATGATTTTTTTGTATATTGTCATTATGCCCTAGAACTAGGTATATGTTTTGATTTTTCAAATATTCTTAAAAGTTTCAATGATATTGTTGCTTTTTTGTTTTGTATGTAACTCCTAAAATGCAAATATTGTCAAATCTATGACGAATACGAAAAAAATCAAAACATACAAACCTTATTCTACGGCATAATGACAACATACCAAAAAATCATTACCATAAATAATAAAAATAAATAAATATCTTGGGACCATTTACACCAATTGACCTAGTCCCAAACTAAGCAAAGCTTGTATTATGGCTACTAGACAACGGATAAACATACTTATATATAGATAAATATACATACTTAAATACAAATAACATCCATGACTCAGGTACAAACATTCGTATTCGTCACACAAATATTTGCCCATACCAGGATTTGAACCCGGGACCTCTTGCACAGTAAGCAGACACATGTGCCACTGTGCCATACAGGTCGTCATAGGTTAAGGTTTAGAGGGTAAAAAACGTTATCGCCGTTTGTATGGGGAGCGCTTTTTGCGACTGGGTTCACACTCCTTTTAAAGTGTATTTGTCATTATTTTCATTTCATTCAGTATACTTGTTGGTTTTTTAAAACTTGTCAAAGCTTTTTGTAATCGAGACATGTACTTTAATGGGCACATTTTTTAAATAAGTCATTAGAAATTCATCAAACGAAGAACAATCCTTATTGTCCCGGAACTCGAATATTGGTTCACCTCGATTCACATGACCAAAAATTCAATGGAATTTCCTCGAAATTTTGACACAGGCGGTCTATTTTAAAACCGGTAGATAAATCCACAAAGCCGCAAAAATCACTGAACAGTGATTCTTTTCGAGTTAAACGATATAATTTCCGAGCCAATGCCACTGCCTCCTAATCTACCCCTGGCTTCAAAAACTGCTTCGCCATCAACGAAAGAGGGAGACGGGGTAATAAAGCGTTAAAGGCTGTACGAATCTGTCCCATTCTTTCATAGTCAAGTGAACGAGTTGGCTGCAGGCTCGGCCTATTCACTGAATAAATGATTGGATTTAATAATAAAATGAATTTGGGAAGGTTCAAGCTTAGAGCTCTGTTTATAAGCTTTTATTCGTTTAATTTTATTTGCCGCTAGCAGGCTGGAATGATTTGTTTTGTGATCATGAATTATATTGACATTCAGCGAGTTGGCTTAGGGTTTGTTTATTGAGTAGATTAAAGAAAGCTTACCAGTTTCCGGGTGTAACAGCATAACATGATTTGAATATTAACAGACATCATTTAAACTAGCGATACATTTTGACCTGGATACAAAAGGAGTTAAAAATATTAAGGAGAAGTTATGGGAAATTCAAAATGTGTTCTTTGAAATACATTTCCGTTAAGAAATAAAATAATAATAATGGCTTCAGGAAAATTGTTTTTATAGTGTAAGAGAATATTTGACATAATATAATTTGACTTGATAGTTTTTACATTTGACATGATGATTACCATTGACATTATTTATCTCATTATAGTTAGTCATGTAAATAAGTTTGCACACCTGCATGCAGGTTGAGCATGGAATTTTAGACATAAGACCTTTTAGTAACCGTATTCTGGCAAATAAATTGTCGTTTCGTGTGGAAGCGGAGGAGGGTGGGTTTTTTGCATAAAATATATATGTCGCACCGACGCAGCTATCTTGCACGTGCACGGCACTGGTTTCGCGGAGCAGCAAGGTAATTTGTTCCAGTTTGTTATACTTTAAGCTTCAGGGAATTAATTTGCTGAATTTCATTTGATATTAAAATGTAAAATACTCAAGCTTCTCTTATGAACTCAACCCTTAACGGTAAAAATGATGTACTTCCTCAAAACTTGGCCCAACTATGCGCGCGCTGCGGCGCTGCTCGAAACTTCACGAAGACCGAGTTAGGAATTCTGACTTCAAAGTTGAGGTTCGATTCCTACGAGTTTCAAGTATTTTGGATTTAGTTTCGCAGTGTGATAGCAGGGATTTCCAATAATGGTGTAGTTGAATGAAAATAGGTGACCTTAAATATTATTACGAGGCTTTAAAATAAATTAGACAGAAAACTTGATATTATTATTGTTTTAAGAAAGAAAGTAAGGAGAAAGAAAAACATTTATTCAAACTGTTCAACATAAAACATAGAAATATACACAACACGGGCAGAGTACAAAAACAAAACATTACGTTGAATCTCTTCCCATCTTCAAAAGACTTCTTCTTGAACACTACCTGTCACTTCCGTAATGTTTCTCTTTCAATTACTTCGTCTTCTTTTTGCTGTCGGTAACCTTCATCTTTTGGCTGCTTTTTGGCGATGCAGTTGTGCGCTGTACATTTACGTATTCCATGTAAATTTATATTTTTATGTATATATTTATATTTATATGTATGTTTATACCTTTTTATTTATTTATTATTATCTATGTAAGCTCTTTTGTATGCTTATTGTGAGTGTGTTTGTTTTTTTTTTATTTGCACTGCCCGTTGTACTCTGACTATATCTCACCGTATCTCTTTCCAAAGGTTGTCTGGAAGAGATCGCTGCTTAGCGATAAGACCGCCTGTTGAATCCCATCTAAAATTTCCCTGTGTGTGTTCTTTTATTTTGTTTACTTGTGTGAATCAATAAAGAGTATTTGTTGTTGTTGTTGAACAGAATCAAAAAGGACCCCACTCAGCATACTGCCTCGGTAAACCGAGACGCTGATTTTCAGTGGGACCCTTGGAATTCCTAATACTAAACTAAAAACTAACGACCAATGACGACACGAACGATAGTGCTCCTGACAAATAATTTACATTGAAATGTGTTAAGTAATTAAAAAAAATTATATATAATATATACAGGGTGGAAGGACATGAGGGACCTTCCTGGAAATATTGCGTCAATTAAGAGGTACACAGTCGGTTTGTGATGGTTAGACAAATACATAATAATATCCTGTAATGAAAAGATTGTTTACAAGTAAGTTCAATGACCTAAGATCATGATGACGTCATGTTTAGTTCATTGACACATCATGTTTAGGGTTGAAACAAGTAGTTTTTTGTGTGAATGTTTAACAGGCTATAATTGGAAAACGGCTACTTATATTCACATAGTTTGTATGGGGAAAATATAGCGTTAAGGCTAAACTATCTCCCGTTTCCGGGAAGGTCCCTCGTCCTCTGCCACCCGGTATATAACTCCAAGTTTAAGTTTCCTTATTCAATTCTGGAGTTGATCTAGATTCATCTCGCATGCGAGATGTGTCATTAAATGAGAGATTTGGAAGGGATCTGACAGCTCTTTTGACATATGTCAAATATGACCACATTTCTACTGCCGCCAAAATTACCCCGCTGTTGTAGCAGTTTTTTTTTTTGGATTTCTGGGTTTTCAAATGCGAGACTAATTACGAATACGTGTTTAACTGTGTTTTTCAGTTAATTTTCAATATAAATGACCTTTGGTCAACTTCTTTAACAGTTGTATGGCGCGACTAAATGATGGTAGCCATGCTGTCATGGTGTTCAAACTCTAGACCTTTGATGTAATTTGTATGCATTATTTTGTAAAAAAAATTTATAGAAACGGTAATAATTAAAAATGCTTTTATACAGATACTCTTACCCTACAGAGAGTACCTACTAATGCTATACAAATTACATCAAAGATCTAAAGTTTAAAAATTAACCCTTCCAAATTTTATTTTCACTTACACTGCAGCTTCTGCTTTAAAATATAAATTCGGAAGTGTGATCAGGTATTTTATAGACATGTAAGATATTTAAAATAACTGCAGCAAGTACTATCTAGTGCTGCAAAAATATGCTCACAGCTGCAGAATGCAAAGTACAGCCGCGCACAGAAGTGCTGTCATCTTTTACATAACAATTTTGTTCAAGTCCCGCAGGCGGTCAAATGTTGAATTAAAGTACATGCGAAAATACAAGTGTTAGAAGCCCATGAAAATACCATAGCCTACCGAAATATTTCACCAAGAGTATTCTAATCTCTTTACTGTCCAGACACTTCAGATTTTTTACTGATAAAATTGGCCATGCTTATTAAAACGTCACCATTATCCTTCTTTCCGCTTCAACTACAGTTACTAAAGTTAAACTTTTGACCATGATTTCATGCTAGGTTAGGATATCGCTTTGAGTACGTCAACGCTAGACGAGCCGAGCAAAAATCGAGCTCAAACACGTCTAGCATGATTAAAATTTCGGGCCTCAAATGAACACGTCTCGTGCGTTTGGCTCGTGTTCGACTATGCTCTGTTGATTGTGATATTTGCTTCACTTGAGAACAATGCTTGTCGTACGTCTGCAGAACGGCTCCGCCTATGCTTGGCTTGTCTAGTGTAGACATCTTTATGTAAGTGGTCATGTACAGAAGTCCATTCCTATTGTTTTCACCTTCGAACGAACTATATAACATTTAAACCACCAGGCCGTTTGAGTTCACACTCAAACTGCACCAGGTTTCCACCTCTGTAATGTATAGTAGGACTGTAATTTATCCCTAGCTCCGCGCCAGTCGTACCCCTCCTTACTCTTTTCCTCTTGAAACGAACAATATAACATTTAAACTACCAGGTCGTTTGAGTTCCCACCTCTTTAATGCAACAGAATTATAATTTATTTCTAACACCTTTCTCCGCGCCAGTCCACCGCGGGCGCCTCAAAGAGACTGGGAATTCGCTCGCTTTGACTCGTCCTCCCCATATTAAATAAACTTTTGTTTCGCGCTCGACTGTACTTCTTTGCCGAACATATTGATTTAAAACTGGAACGAAATGCATTCCAAAAAATGAAAAAAGTGTCTATTAATCGAGGAATGTGGATGTTACTTTGCACCCTGTTGCAATAACAAGGTGCAAAAAAACAAACTCTTTCAAACCCGTCACATGACTTATTTCAGCTGTTCTCCATACATGTCGTCGGCGGGCCTCAGATGAGCGTATAAGACTCTTATCAAAGCCGTGATAAGTCTGCGAACAGGTCTCGGTAATGGCTAGTAAAACTTGTAAAAAGCAAATTGGCCACGTAATATAACGATCGCGATAACAGCCGCTAACTACGGCTGATTGGCCCTTAGGGACCCCATATATCCGGGAAGTTTCGGTCCGGGGCAGATAAGAACGGACCGTCGAGTTTTTATGGACGAAACTGGCTTGCCTTTGGCCCTAGTCTTAATGCGTTAACACGCTGGCTAAATCTTAAAGCATTCTTTAAACACATTATAATTATGCTTGTTCGGTACTTTATATATCATGTTAATGAATTTATGAATAACATAAAACTGAAACAGTTGATGGAGCTGCTGGGGTAGTTAATGCTTGACGGGGACCTGATTTCTGTTTGTAATGGAGTGTTTAAGAGTTTTATTCAAAACAAAAAAGCGTCAACATTTTTCAAACTATTAAAATTATTTAACAATTCAAACATACAAACCTAGTTGTAGGGCATAATGACAACATACAAAATAATTATGGCTATAAGTTAAGGTTTAGAGGGTGGAAAACGTTATCGCCGTTTGTATTGAGAGCGCTGGGTACACACTCCTCTTAACCATGCCTAATAAAGGGTACGCATAAGTGTCTGTAGTACATCTTATCCTATCTGAAACCACTGTAAGATACTAGTCTTTAGCCATATCGTCCCAGCATGCGATTAAGAAAGAATATTTTACTAATAAAATAAAGAGTTCCCCACTTATCGGACAACTTGGTAATCCAGTTAAACTTGTTCCGAAGCTCCGACTGTTCGAAAGACGTGCCGGTGAAGTTAAGAAAAATGTAACGCAGTTTTGAAATGTTTTACGACGAAAAGTGGCTTTTTATGTCTGTTTGAATATCGGATGGGGGTGGGTTTGTTGTGTTTTGGAGATAAATTTGATTTGTAACAATGGATTTGGAGTAATGTTTGAGATAGGTTTGCTTTGCTTTATATGCTTGCTTTGAAAGATTGTGTGCCGTAAATTTGTTTGATGTAGCAAAATAAGTTATCAGAGTACAGGTAATGTTATTGAAGTCCATTAAAAAATCATTATCTGTCACTCACATGATCTTCACTTTATCTTTATATTTTTCTATTTTCCTTTCCAAGTGATTGAGGCCTTTGGAAATTTATTGTTACTGGTATGTATGGAATCTAATTTATATACAGTTATTTTTATTTATCTACACATATATCATAAATGCTCTATAATGCGTTCAGAAACCGTAGGCATTGACCAGCATTATAACAACCCATATTATTATGAAAATTTTCTGATTTGTTTCTATATTTGTTCAAATTCATTTTTTATTATATTGTTTTAATGTGTACAGTCCATAGATATTTAATAAGTACCTAGCACTAGTAGCTAGTAGCAATGCAGGTTGCCAAGTGGCTTCCGAACCCATCATAGAGTACTTATGATATGTGTGTAGATAAAGTAATGTATGCAACTGTACATAATTAGGTCTTAAAACACTCGTGTGATCCTATTATGAAACTCGCTGACGCTCGTTTCATAAAACCACACTCGTGTTTTAAGACCCCTCATTATGCAACAGTTGCATAAAATACTATTGTTTATATGTGAACAGAGGTTTATGTGTATGTACGTATATACAGATTACGAGTTTTCCTGTTTTGTATATATTATTGCACCACCTACTTTAATTTGTTATTGTTCTCTGTTGAACCGGTTGTCTGGAAGAGATGGCTAGCATAGCGTGCACTATGAAGTTAATTTAACTGTCCCTTTCGAGCATTGACAATTTCTCTCTGTTCCCTCTTTAATGGTCGGCTAAGTTTCTTGCTGTTTGTACAGTCAGCAACGAAAGTCCATGAACACATCCTAATTTCCAAAACACCTGCACACTATAAAGTTCCATATGTTACTGAACAGGCTGATGTACAAATGTCTGTGGACATTTGAGAATAACAAAAGTCAATAAACATCGATTTTTCAATAGTTGCTGAACATGTCTGACTACATAATTAGCTGATATGTACAATATCAATAGTTGCTGAACATGTTCGATTGATTCAATAGTTACACTGCAAATGAAAGAGATGAAACGCTCACTGACAAGTGAGTACTCTTCTCAGTGATTGTCAAAATTCAAAATTCGAAGAGATGAACATATCTCAGTGAAAAAAATATAGGTCAGGCTAAATTGAATCTTATCGCGTATCGTCAATGTCACACTGGTTCTATTATGTCAATTTCTCACTTTACCTGTAGTGAGTAACATATTCATTAACCCGAGATAAAATACAATAAAATCTTATGTCATTTAAAATAAAGCTCAGTCTACCTTAATACCTTTAAAACCAATAATTTAATGACCGTAAAGACAAAGCACATTGAAAAATTTGCAGGGTATGGTAGTGGTAATGTGTCGAAACTGGCAAACAAAAGGCACGGAATGCTTAGGTAGCAGGTTCGAGTCCTGCCATTACCCTAATTTTTCTTTGTGTGTGTGTGTGTGTAATTATATACTGTTCAACGACTATTCCAAATATTTAAACAATGGTAGTGTTCAGCAATTTTTGGAATTAGGCTGTTCAGCGACTATTGAAATTATACTTGTAATTAGGATTTGTTTAAAAAATTACACTTCGTTGAGTTTCTGGCCGCTATCTTCTCATCCGAGGTTTTTCCCCAACTGGTGGTAATGTGGTTAATTTTATGACATTCATAAGTGCTTCCTTTAAGCCTTGACTGAATAAAAATATTTTGACTTGACTTTGATATTGTTCAGCAATTTTTGAAACAATGGCGTTCAGTATATTTTTGGCATTAGTGTTTAGCGACTTTTGTAATTAAGCTGTTCAGCAATTTTTAGAATTATGCTGTCCCGTAAGTTTTGGAATTACGCTATTCAGCGACTTTTGTAATTAGACTGTTCAGCAATTTTTGGAATTTTGCTGTCCTGTATTTTTTGGAATAATGCTGTTCAGCGTCTTTTGGTATTTCATGGTGTAAATGTAATTTTGCTCTTTACGCAGTTCAACGACTTATGGACAAATGACCTGTTTACTGACTTTTGTAACGTTATTGTGTTCGGCGACTTTCGTTGCTGACTGTACAGGTATAGTCGACCAAGAAATTACTTGATCGCTTTTCTATTGTATTACAAGGGGATAAGGTTCAAAAGTCGCTAAGCCATTACTTGGTCGACTATATACCAACGGGGTCATATTATGCTCAATGTTTCTTTGAGCTCTAAGCCTCTTATCCATACAAAAAATCCAAATAAATTTATCGATATTCTTATTTTTTTATTTAAGAAAAAGAAAGGCAAACAAGCAAGTGGGTCACCTGATGGTAAGTGATCACCACCGCATATGAATACCTGCAACACCAAGAAGATTACAGGTGCGTTTCAACCCAGAAGGCTAAGATGGAATACCTCTTGTGCCAGTAATTGCACCGGCTGTCTTGCTCTCCACCGCCGCCGGACCACAACAGAGCAAGCACTGCTGCTTAGCGGCAGGATTAGCGAGCAAGATGGTGGTAGCGATCCGGACGGATATTGCACAAGGTCCTAACACCCGCAAATTTTCACCCTTTCAAAATTATTATACCAGCCCTTCCGCATAGTAAATCTAGCGACCGTTACGTATGTTTTCGCAAAAAAACATTGCAAAAAGGTCCCCAATACATCATTTTCGTACGGTTCTTTCCGGACGGTGTCCTGTCTGCTTGTCTGTTCGTCGCGATTTATGTACCATCTACGTCTCAATGGGGCTTAGGTTATTTATATGTATGTCATAGCGTTTTGTCCTGTGACATCGCTCGCGATTTAAGTTGACATAAAATATAATACAAATACTCTTCGGTGGTTGGATTGTTCTTTTTGATATGAGTATTGTAAGTCTGATTATACTGCAGTAAAGAAAAAAAAATGCTTTGAAAATATATCTGAGTAGCGGCCGCGTACCGGAAGACGCAGCGTGGGCAGACCCGCCACAAGGTGGACCGATGACCTGGAGATCGTTGCGGGAACCTGCTGGATGCAAGCAGCACAAGACCGGTCGTTGTGGCGATCCTTGGGAGAGGCCTATGTCCAGCAGTGGACGTCTTTCGGCTAAAATATTGATGATGATGAATAATATAACTTATTCAATATTCAATGTCTAAACAGATCTTTCAAAATAAATTGTTTACCGCTATTATAGCCAACGCATTTGCGTTATAGCAAAACATGAAAATTTTCTAACAAATCTATGTATGTATGTATGTCTGTATGTATGTATGTATAGGCTGGGACAACTATACGTGTCGCTGTCGTTTTCAAATAATTATAAAAATCTTATTCAACCAAAATATGGTTTGGGCCTTTCTTTAAATGGCAAACGTGTTCAAGGTCCATCCGAATCGCTCCCACTACCACCATCTAGCCACAGTATAATAAGCAGTAAGGAATCTACATACAAACGCTCGAAACCGGCGCACTCACACAGACGCACTCTCAACACGGCCGCTAAGGTTTTTTCGCGTTCACGTCAGTCGCGGCTGCCTCGTCGAGACGGGTGGACGCGCGTTGCGTTTATCGTTATTGCGTGCGCCCGAGACAATGCGCGATCTTTTTAAAAATGCCACAAAATTATTGCGTCATAATAAGGCTGCTTGAACTAGACTTCTTCAAAACCGGAGCTTTAATTTTTTTTTAATTACCTAATTTTATTGGTTAACTCGGTAATTCATTTCATTATTTGATCGTTATGTAACCAAAGTGAACGTTGTTATAAATAATAATATAACTTATCAATTTTACAAAAAATTAAGAGGACAACCCTAACGCTCCACCGGAGCGTAGGCATCTATCTCAACAAACAGGCCCAGTTTCGGTACGGCAGTATTTATATACTGTGATCTAGCTTTTAATCCAGCCGCTAAGCAGTATCACTTGCACTTTTGTGTTCCGGCGTGGAGAGCAAGACTACCGGTGAAGCTACTGGCATAAGAGATATTCCATCTTAGCCGTCTGGGTTGGCCACGCATCTGCGATCTTCTTGGTTTTGCGGGTGTCTATGAGTAGTGGTGATCGCTACCATTAGGAAATCCACTTGTTTGTCTTCCTATTCAATAAAACGAAAGTCACAATCTTTTCACAGTATAATTTAAAGTCGCAATTTTTTCCTGTCTGTCCGAAATTTTTATAGCGTATCTTCGCCCGCTTTTTCCTTCTAAAGCACGCAATGGATTTTGATACGGTTTTCGGGTGAAAAACCTCTCAAAAGTTCATTGATGTCACACAGTAAAACATTCCACGCCAATTAACAAGGCATACATTGATTACATATTCCCGTCACAAGGTTGGGTACAATCCGCCGCAATTACAGACCCAGCAGCCACTGTACAGTCGCCCAGTACAAAGACAAACTCAGAATCAGGGTGAGTGTACTAACTGTTAATCACTGGGGTGTCGCGATGCGTTTAACGCCCTAGTGGAGAAAACGCGGCGTTTAAAATTAGCGTTTTCTTCACGTCCACGGCGAATGATCTTTAAGTCTTGAACTAGACAGTTACACTACCCAGGCCGGTTCACTTAGTACCGCACTCTAACAGAATACCGGTGGGAAGTAGTATAGGTGGCTACTGCGTGTTACATTTGGTGGCCCATGGGTTGGCGTAATTAACTAAAACCGTACGACTGCTGAACTTTACAACAATTAGTTTTCCTTTTTAAAGTCGTCGGACCGTCGATTCGACCATGTTGCGTATTATTGTATCCCTTGATTACAACCGTCGCAACGCAGCCGAATCTTTGGACAATAAAACAATTAACTTATACAATTTTTAAAAATGGTTTAATATTTAAGTGTTAAAAAACTGTACGAGAATGGACCAAAGAGATCGCTGGGTAGCGAGGAACGAAGAAAAATTGATTGGTCGTTTTGGAGTCTGTATACCAGCAGAACAAAAAGGACATTCTGTTATTCACACTTTATTGCATGTATGTATGTATGTAAATTCTTTATTGTACAAAAAACAAAAATGACAAAAACAGATACAGTGATGTACAAAGGCGAACTTATCCCTTTAAGGGATCTCTTCCAGTTAACGTTTGAGTGGATGAAAGGAGTAAGAGAAACAGTAGAAAATTACCATACAATTCACTTATAAACACATTTCATACTAATAGTAAATATAATAGGTACCCTATTACTATTACTACTACTACTATTACTAAATACTTTATTGTCTGAAGATCTGGAATTAAAGATTCAAATAAATTTTTAAATAAAATAATTTAAATTTAAAATAAAACCAATCTAATTCTCAACATTCAGATCCCTCTTTTAGGTGACATGAGCAAAAAAACTGTGCACGTCAAACTCGAGCATCGAAAGTTACGGCTCACTACGCAATACTTTTAACGTTCTGGGAAAAAGCCGGTCTTAACCTTGTCGTTTTTCCCAACAGTGCGTGATCATACTTGTCATTTGCAAGTAGAATTATATAATTTAGTCCCAACTTTGAAACTTAATTGAAAGATTGACTTCACCCTTTCCATTATCACGTTAAATCTTAGGAATCCATATTTAAACGACTTGAAAAAAGTTCTGTAACTGTTGTACGCCCTGGAGTCTAATAACGGTTCTATAATAGGCTTATAATGAAGTTAGAAGTTTGTTGGGACCAAATGACTTCCGCGACAAGGCGGCGCGGTTTTTGTGAATTATTTTATATAATAAAGGGAATTTCAGATTGAGAAACAGTTAAGTAGGTATAAGCCTTTTTATAACAAACATACTTTAGAGTATAAAAGATTCCGTCCATTTCATAACTAGCTACTTTAAAAAAAACACAGCGACATGTTATTTTGGTGAATCAATGAATGGATTGGTAAATGAAAAAGAAAAAGTTTTTTTTTAATACTTCAGTTTTGATACAGGTTTTTTTACTGGATTTACTGTTATCGGAATTACGTACGATAACGAAATTTCAGCAAACTCCAGTTCAAGCAAAGCAAAATCATAAACGCACTTGCAGGATATGAAAGTAGAAAACAGTTAAGCCAATTAAAATAAACAACAAAAATAGATTGGTACTGATTTTCAAGAAAATTTTACACAATTCTTTTTAATTCTATTTTTAACTCCAATTATCCTCCTTCCAGTTTTATAATGACTTTTAAAATTATGATTAACGCACTTATTATGATAGAAAATATTTGATCTAACGTTATTACATTAGATCAAATATTTTCTATAACAACTGCATAGACCAGCTTAGAGATAAAGTTTCGGAGGTGGGGAGGGAGGGTTAAAGAGAGGTTACAAGCAGTAATCATTATCAACCTGCATTTTATTTTGGCGTAACAGGCGAATTATTTATTCCTATTCAATTGAATCGCTCTTACATAATTAAATTTGACACGCAGCTTCATCAAATAACGCCAAATCATAATAACTTCTGGCGTTAATTTATATTTGCGCTCGAACCAATTCGATTTAGCAGAAACAAGATCTACTCGCTGGCTCCAAGAGGATAATAATGTCGTAACGGGTGGGACGAGGCCGTTGGTGTCAAGTGAACGAGATCAAAGTGGCTGCTCTAATATTCCGAAGTTGTTTGTGCACAGAAGATATGGATTTTGTATGAAGATATGTATGTATGGAGTATTGTATTGTTCGTGTTAAGGGCATGTTACTGTAAATTGTTTTAAACTTTCGCGACTTTCACACATATTTATAACATTATCGGGACTTTAGCGCGATAAAAATATATTGTTGATTTACCTCGACGTTTCGGCCATGTTTCAATGGCCGTGGTCACGAGTAGACTGAAGTGGAGGGTATTACTTCTGTTTAGCCGCGCGAGTTTTACGAACTACCCGCACTAAACTCGCGCGGCTAAACAGAAGTAATACCCTCCACTTCAGTCTACTCGTGACCACGGCCATTGAAACATGGCCGAAACGTCGAGGTAAATCAACAATATATTTTTATCGCGCTAAAGTCCCGATAATGTTATAAATACATGTTACTGTAGTTCTTAGTTGCTCGTTTGCTATATGGACTAAATATTATTAAATAATGTGGCTCTCTATTTGTTAATTATATTTTTACATTATAAGTAGTAAACTCGCTATTTTTCCTGTCACCAAAACCTAAATACTACATCCTAAATTTTCATCGTCACTCATGTAATTTTATATATATATTAATAAAATATGAAGGAAAACAAGCAAGTGGGTCACCTGATGGTAAGTGATCACCACCGCCTATAGACACCCGCAACACCAAGACGATTGCAGATACGTTCCCAACCCAGAGGGCTAAGATTGAAAACCTCTTGTGCCAGTAATTACACCGGCTGTCTTGCTCTCCACGCCGGAACACAACAGTGCAAGCACTGCTGCTTAGCGGCAGGATTAGCGAGCAAGATGGTGGTAGCGATCCGGACGGACCTTGCACAAGGTCCTACCACCTGCGATTGTATTTTATAAGCGGAATAAATATTTTATTACTTTTTAGATATGTCAAATTTACAGTATTCTAAATTCGTGACAGTACTTCTACCCTTTCACCTTAAGGCCGTGACAGCACGTATTCCGTGATAACGTGGATTCTTCGGACCGGAGCTAATCCCGGACAGAAGAGATGGTAAGCCGGGACTCTGTCACACTGTGTGATCAATCTTATCCGTGAATATTTCCCGGGAACTGTGTCCATTGTCGGTAACGGACGACTTTATTTCATGCTTTGTATGGTTGTTTATCTTAAAAGAAACATAATACGATCAACTCATTATTAAAAAAAAAAAAATAAGTCAAAACCTATAGGGTACTTGCAGTTGACCTAGAGTCATAAAGTTTGACGAGAAGCAAGTTCTCAAGGCATACGTATTGGAAAAAATCCAAAGATAATTAATTTGTACTCATAAAAAAAAAATTAACTATCCAAAATTTAAAGACAAAGGATCTAGTGGATTACTAGAGGGTAAGTCACCACCGCTCACAACACCAAGGAAACTGCAGATGCGTTGCCAACCCAGAGGGCTAAGATGGAATACCTCTTGTGCCAGTAATTGCACTGGCAGTCTTGCTCTCCGCGCCAGAACACAACAGTGCAAGCACTGCTGCTTAGCGGCTGGATTAGCGAGCGCGATGGTGGTGGTGATCCTGACCTTTTCTTTCGTTTTTTTTTATTCGGCAAGAGCTGAAACTTATCGATAGTACAGTGCACACCCGCCTATGTCAAGACACAAAAATGCCGCAGGAATTTTTATTAGTCCCGACATCGGCGACACGTCGTGTGGCGGCTGCCTAATCACTGAGATTCTTTTATGGGGAGCAAGCGACGCTTGGCGGCGAGCCGTGTGTAGGATACCTAAATACTTAGTACTAGGGTTTAAAAGAAAATCGTTTGACAAAATAAAAAAAACTGTTGTCAACTTCTGCAGATCATTGAACTAATATTATAAATGCGAATGGTATGTTTGGATGTTTGTTCCTCCATCTCGTATTAACGGCTAGACAGATTAAGATGAAATTTGGTAGACGGATAAAATCATATCCTGATTAAAGCATAGTATACTTTATCCTAAAATCCCATAATAATCTTGTGAAGGCGCAAAAAGCAAGTAATAAAATAAATAGTGACGTAATACCTCAGTACTAGTTTGTATGGAGCGTTTGTCGCAAAATTTTGTTCACGATCATTATACTTATACTACTCGAAATTCCTAAAATAATAGCTAAAGAAAACTATGACACAGACGAGTTGTTTTAGAACGATATTTGAAATAACCTACGAAATAATGAAATAATTTGTACATATAATTAAATTTTTGTATTTTTTATTAGGTTAAGCTATTATATTTAATGAAGTGTCATATTATGAAATAACCGTACATATTGTTGTTTATTTTAAACGACTTGTGGACCCGGCAACGTCGTCCTGCCTGGAAAAGCAGCCGCACCTCCACGGATAGCGGCGCTACCTACCGGGTCCAATTGTGTTTTCAAACCATCCAGGAACCCATTGAAATCATCATCATCATCATCTCAGCTACAAGAAGTCCACTGTTGAACATAGGCCCCTCCATGGATTTCCAAAGTGACCAGTTGGAAGCGGCATGCAACCAGCGCCTTCCTGCCACTTGTATAAGGTCATTGGGCCATCTTGTAGCTGGTCGTCCTACGCTTGCCAATACGCGGCCGCCCTTCGACAACTTTTCGACCCCATCAGCCATCAGTTCTCCATGCTATGTGTCCTGCCCACGACCACTTCAACTTGCTAATCCGCTAGGCTACGTTGGTCATTGAAATATAGAAACAAAATTTCATCCAATTCGTCCCAGGCGTTTAGGAGGAGCTAGGTGACAAACACACGTACAGAAGATTTATATGTATAAATTAAGATGTAAAGAAGGCGGAAAATTTCATTACTATTGGAAATAATAATGATATACTTGAAGGTTTTATAGCGACATAAAAGTCCGAAAATAATGGAGATAAAAAGGATTTTTACGTCCCAAAATTATTCTAATTAGGACCGTAATAAAAACGCAAAGAGTTTAATGTGGGTATCGTTGAAAAGATTCTCAATTTACGCGTGTGCTCATTTAATCGTATATTTATTGCACAAAGAAAAAGTACAACAGACCGACTCTTGTCTTGATGTGGTCGAGGTGGTCTTGATGTTCTATACGCTAAGCTTTAGTGTAAAATACTTAAATTCAAGATTTATCCCAAAATAACATAATTTATTTCACGTAAATTAAGAACAAAATCATACATTCCTTCGCAATCGTTATATTTAATAATATCAGAAAAAGTATTTTCATTAATACACATATTATTATGCTACAGAAAACATGAACAAAATTTTCATAATATATCAGATTTACCCTTGAGATATCGACAGCGAATCATTAAATGTAACACTTCACTGAATTTTCATTTCATCTAAATCAATACCTTTTTAGCACGGTTATAAATCAAACCTAAGCTAACCTAACCTATTTAATGGGTGTTTAACGTAAGCTAAATATTTAAAATTTCCGGAAAAAATGTTTGAACATAATTTTTGCTCAAATGAAATTCGGTGAAATAAGCGTCGGTGATTCAGTGTACACCGAATATTTTATTTTTAAACCGCGGTCGGAACAGGCGTGTATCTCCACGTTTAAAAACACATCTCAGCGCCAGAAAGTTCCCAAGGGATTGTTACCGAAATCACAAATTGGGGCTCGCACGTTCCATTATTTCTGCGTTACACGATATTGATCTAACAAGAGTTGAAACCCGCTCTGAACCTTTTTTAAAAACACGTACGGTTTCCTTAAAAACGTTCGTTTCTTTTTTCAAAAGAAACCGGTTAACGTAGGAAAAGAATCTGGTATCTTCTCATCAAAAGCTGGTCAATTTTCCCACATTTTTTTAAGGAAGGAAGGGAAGTAGGCCCCTATAGGCTTTTATACAAATCTGAGTCTACCAGTGCTTTGGAAATAGGAAGATTCTGCTCAGAACAAACGTAAGAAACCCAGCATCTTATCCCTTTTTACCCGACTGCGCGACGCAAAGGAGGGTAATGTTCAAATTGCAGCTGCAACATTCGGTAAGCCTAGATCCGTAGCTCCACATAAAATACCTATTCCGTAGAACGATGCCGGTGTCTTAGAGGTAAATACTAATCAACCGGACGAACTTGGCGTCGTGAAGTGGGAAATAAACCTTAACTACCCCGTGGACTAAGGAGACTGGCCGGCAGTGGCGATTAAGCGTCAGTGAATTCCGATTTCCGTAGCCGTACCAAAATATTGGCAACTTTAAATAACTCGTTATACCATATGACAGGTGTGATACGTCGTGGGTGGTAGGACCTTGTGCAAGGTCCGTCCAGATCGCTTTCACCATCATCGTCATTATCATTTTCAGGCTGCACACGTCCACTGCTGAACATAGGCCTTTCCAAGAGAGCGCCACCAAACACGATCCTCCGCTTTCCGCATCCAGCTGCTACCGGCCACCCTTTTCAAGTCGTCTGTACACCGAGCTACCACCATATTGCCGCTAAGTAGCAGTGCTTGAACAGTTGTGTACCTGCGAGAAGAGCAAGAGCCGGTGAAATGACTGGCACAAAGGTATTCTATCTTAGCCCTCTGGGTTGACAACGCATCTGCATTCTCCTTGCCTTCCCATTTTATAAAATAGCTCACTATGCTAATTTGCAAATTAACCATTTTAATGTTTTCGTCATTTTTAAAATTTCAGGAAATAAAATAGAACCAATTGATTTATTCGTTTTTGCGAGCAAGCGAGCACGATGATTTGGTGTTTTCGTCGCTGTGATCATTTCGAATCACGTGACCAGCATGTTCGTCTGCCTCTCTACGACAGGCCAGTCTTCTTCAACCACAATCGCAGTTTTCCTGAACGGAACAATTCACTAGTATCGCAGAGTACGTGAAGTTGGTTAATTGTTAGAACCGAATATCCTTGGAGACGAGAGTTTGGTAGAATTCAAGTTCTTCTACAATGTGGCACCTCAACTAAAGGTGAAATAACTTAGGCAACTTTGTGGAGTTCAATTTATGTAAATGACATGTCATATCAACCAAAAATCTGCAATTTCCGTGGTGTTGCGGGAGTCTTAAGGCGGTGGTGTTCACTGACCATCAGGTGACCCACTTGCTTGTGTGCCTTCCTATGCTTTATAAAAAAAAACTTCGGTGTCAGTAAATGACTGTAGAAAGTAAATAGTCCACCAAGTCATTGCTTGACCACTTTTGAATCTTAAAACTTTGTCATACGGTCGAAAAATGGCCAAATGTGGAAAAATTACACATAGCAAAATGCTCCGTGTATGGCAGTGGTTTCTGTAGCGTAATTGGTTAGCGCGGCGGAATAACGAGGTTGCAGGTTCAAGTCCTGGCAGATACCCGAGATTTTTCTTTATGTTGTCATTAAAGGGTATTTAAAGACTTCAATGTTACACCAACAAACAAAATTACACAAAACCGTTGTGTTCCGTAGCAAACATTCATCATCAAGAATCCGGCCGCGGCCCGCGGTTTTTGGGCCCCCATCAAACGAGAACTCTTCGAAATCTTCAAACTAAACTTGAACTTCCCTGCCGTTATTTAACTTTGAATTTGTGGCTCAAGTTTCTACTCTAATGCGTGTAATAGTCGTTTTATTTAATAGTTTGTTCAGGATAGTTATTTCTTAAGTTTTTGCGACCTGTTAGACATTGAAATAATATTTTACCCTTTATATCGCGTGTAATTAAATCTAACTCCTGACGGTTAGTCTTCCTTTTGAAATCTCATGTTCACGGGCAGATACACAAAAATAGAAAAAATATAAACTACATAAATAAATAAAAATAAGTCTGGAATCAGATTTGTTACAATACACGCGACATAAACCGCTTTAATTAGTTCATTTCAAAGTTTGTTTTGGATCCAAATTAGAAATCTACATTAGAATAATATCTGTGAGATTAGATAGAATGCTGGTGGCCTTGTGCTTAGGGCAGCAGGCTTGAATCTTTATCGTGAGGTAGCAAGTTCGATCCCCAGTGGCTCGTTTGACGAAGTTACAAGTTACAATTTTACAAGTCTAAACCGGCAACATTGGTCATTGTCGATCTGCTGCAGCCAAGTTCGAAGAGGGATAGTCGCCGTTGCGACAAGGATGGCTTCATTAAGGTGGAGAGGAAGAAGAAGCCCACATGTCGCAATCAGTGCGGCACCGCCCTGACCGGACCGAACCACCTGCTGCGTCCCGCAACACCAACGACGCAGCTGTGCGTGTCCCGTCTGCATCACTCCACGAAGGTCGCGGACATCGTGGAATATGTGCGAGTGAAGACCAAGCTCACTCTGAGGGTCGAGCGGTTGGAGTCCCGCCATGAAGTGAATTTTAATTCATTTGTGGTGAGAGTTCCGACTGACCAGCTGTTGACCTTCACAAAAGAAGAGTTTTGGCCGAAAGGTGGCACATTCCGGCGGTTCCGTGGCCGGTTAACTGACACCGCGAAAGTGCTCACGTAACAGACTTCATCATCATCATCATCATCATCTCAGCCACAAGAAGTCCACTGTTGGACATAGGCCTCCTCCATGGATTTCCAAAGTGGCCGGTTGGAAGCAGAATGCAACCAGCGCCTTCCTGCCCCCTGTACGAGGTCATCGGACCATCTTGTGGCTGGTCGTCCTACGCTGCGCTTGCCAATACGCGGCCGCCATTCGAGAACTTTCCGACCCCATCGGCCATCAGTTCTCCGTGCTATGTGCCCTGCCCACTGCCACTTCAACTTGCTAATCCGCTGGGCTATGTCGGTTACTTTCGTTCGTCTGCGGATCTCCTCATTTCTGATTCGATCACGCAGAGAAACTCCAAGCATAGCCCTCTCCATAGCTCGTTGCGTGACTTTGAGCTTTCTTATAAGGCCCATAGTAAGCGGCCACGTTTCAGTGCCATAAGTCATCACTGGTAACACACATTGATCATACACTCTCGATTTCAGACACTGAGGTATATTGGACAAGAAGACATTTCGCAGTTTCCCGAACGCTGCCCAGCCGAGTTGGATTCGACGATTGACCTCTTTCTCAAAGTTGGACCTGCCTAGTTGGACTGTTTGTCCTAGGTAGACGTATTCGTCAACAACTTTGAGAGTTGAGTTTCCTACTGCTATTGGGGTGGGCACTACATGGACATTCGACATGACTTTCGTTTTGTCCATGTTCATCTTAAGGCCCACCCGTTGGGAAACCCGATTAAGGTCTTCGAGCATCGTGCTAAGGTCTTCCATCGATTCTGCCATGACTACTATATCGTCGGCAAATCGAAGGTGAGTGATGTACTCGCCGTTGATATTGATGCCGAATCCTTTCCACTCCAGAAGCTTAAAGGCATCTTCCATTGTGTTGGTGAACAGTTTCGGAGAGATAACATCTCCCTGTCTCACACCTCTTTGCAATGGAATTTCCTCCGTCCTCTGGTCTTGTATTCGGACCGACATGGTGGCGTTATTGTACAAACACTTCAACACTTCGATATACCGATAGTCAATACGGCATCGCTGGAGAGACTCAAGCACCGCCCACGTCTCGATCGAATCAAAGGCCTTCTCATAGTCCACAAACGCTAAGCATAATGGCATGTTATACTCCTCGGTCTTCTGTATAACTTGCCGCAGCGTGTGGATGTGGTCTATGGTACTAAAGCCTTTTCGGAAGCCGGCTTGTTCGGGAGGCTGGAAGTCATCAAACCTGCGTTCGAGACGATTCGTGATGACCCTGGAAAACAGCTTATAAACATGGCTCAGAAGCGAGATGGGTCTATAATTCTTCAGAAAAGTGTTGTCCCCTTTCTTGAAGAACAGCGCCACCACCCCTCTGTTCCATGCTTCTGGCGTTGCACCTCCGAGCACCACGGAATTAAAGAGCTTCTGAAGGACTTTAAGTACTGGTGTTCCACCCGCTTTCAAAAGCTCTGATGTGATTCCGTCTTCGCCCGGCGCCTTGTTGTTTTTAAGCTGTTTCAGGGCCATCCTAATCTCGTACAGGCTGATGTCCGGGATATCTTCGGTATAGTGTCGGGTCAGCTTGGCTCTTGGATCTTTGGCCAGGCTGCTAACAGGTTTTGAGACCGAGGTGTATAACTGTCCATAGAACCTCTCAACCTCCCTCAGCACCTCTGCTTTGGTCGACGCTATACTACCGTCCTCCCTCTTCAGCTTCGTCAGCTGGCTCTGCCCAATAGACAAGTCTTTTGCGAACACTTTGGAGCCTTTATTCCGCTCAATCGTCTCTTTAATACGATTTGTATTAAAGGTTCGGATGTCGTGCCGCATGGAACTTGATATGCGTCTATTGAGCTGTCTATATGACTTCGCGTCGTGAGAGGACTGCAGTTGCAACAAGCGTCGTTCAGCCATGAGGTCGAGAGTATGGTCTGAGAGTTTTTGTGGTCTATTGGTACGATTGGGCTTATAAAACTTAGCGCCAACCATACGGACAGTTTCCACTAACCTGTTATTGATCTCGTCCACCGATGCATAGCTGTCTAGCGACTCAAAGCGATTTGCGAGTTCCAATTGAAAGCTTTCGGGGTTTTGGATATGGGCGCGAGAAGGACGGAGCGTGGACTTCATAAGACGAGACCTCTCAAGTTTAACATCGATATTCAATTTGCCTCTAACCATGCGGTGATCGCTTCCGGTTTTAACCATGTTCATCACGGAGACATCATTGAATATCTGTTTCTTAGTAGTCAATATGAAGTCGATCTCATTTCTCGTGGAACCATCAGGGCTTAACCAGGTCCATTTCCTATGAGGTGGCTTCTGGAAGAAAGAGTTCATCATAAAGAGTCCCTCTTTCTCCAGAAAGTCAGCCAACCTCTGACCCCTTTGGTTCCGTTGTCCATAACCAAATAGCCCCACTTTCAGGTCACTATCGCTTTTTTCGCCCAGCTTTGCATTAAAGTCCCCCATAACAACATTGAAATAGGTCTTAGAGGTATGTATGGCCCTACTAATGTCCTCATACATTGCCTCTACCTCTTCATCGGAGTGTGACGTGGTCGGCGCGTATACCTGAACAGACAACAGACTTCACGTGCTAGTAATTAAGTTATTAAGTAGATTTGTATAATAAATATTTATGTTAGTCTTTAAGGTATTTATCTCTGGGCCTATGCAGCCTGAAATAAATGAATTCTATTCTATTCTATTCTATTCTATTCTATTTTATTCTATTCTATTCTATTATGCCCTTTATTATGCCCTCTATTATTGCCATTGATGATTTTTGACCAATGTTGCCGGTTTAGACTCGTAAATTGTAACTTGTAGCTTAGTGAGACGGACCACAGCAGTCGCTATACAACAATAAGTTTAACTCATATACATTACCTTGATACTGTAGCAACCAACGCACTTACAGCGAGGGATGACAGAGTGAAAAAACCTGCACATTAAAATTTCTGTAATGATTGTGTTTTTTTTATCAATTACGAAGGCAAAAAAGCAAGTGAGGGTCACCTGATGGTAAGTGATCACCACTGCCTATAGACAGCCGCAACACCAAAGAGATTGCAGATGCGTTGCCAACCCAGAGGGCTAAGATGGAATACCTTTTGTACCAATAATTACACCGGCTGTCTTGCTCTCCACGTCGGAACACAACATTGCAAGCACTACTGCTTAACGGCAGGATTAGCGAGCAAGATGGTGGTAGAGATCTGGACGGACCTTGCACAAGGTCCTACCACCCGCATGATTGATTGAGTGATTAATACAGTCAGGCATTACTTTGCAGAGGTCCATTTCAACAAACTGGAACAAATTACCTTGCTACTCCGCGAAACCAGTGCCGTGCTAGTGCAAGTTAGCTGCGTCTATGCGACATATATATGTTCATGCAAAAACCCACCCTCCTCCGCTTCCACACGAAACAACATATATCACACAGATTCAACTACACACCTCCACCACCAATAATGATGTGACCATGATCCTATCGGTCCGGTTTCACTGTAACAGTGGTTATGGAGTTCTTGCAGCGTTTCTTCTCAGCAGAATCTTCAATTTTCCGTACTACGGATATTTGTATATCTGAATCTACCAGCGCTAAGGATTCCGTAGCACATAGCACGTAGCAGTAGATTCAGACCTGCAAAAGGGCCTATATTGCCTACTTACAAAATAAATTTTTCATGTTTAATTTGAACCTGATCTGCCAAATCTGTGATCATAGTCAAAACTTACTCAAAAATATGAAACGGGGAAAATTTCTAGTAATCAATCCAATCAGAGAGTTCCCGTATGTACTCTCATTTGAAAAGAAAAGTGAAATGATTTGAAAAACCGGCTTTTGGAACGTATTTATCATTAAAAACCTGCGCTGATGTATTAGTTATCGGGAAAATGTTAATTGTTCCACTTGAGGAACCGCGGGGCGTCAGTGAGAGCGATTCAATAACTTTATACAATGATATTATAATATTATGGATGTACCGTGTCCGTATACTAAATGACAGCAGAAAAACGGACCGACATAAGAATACAGGTTGACGCCAATGTTACAAATGCAAATTATTAGTTTACCATTTATAGTCATTGGATTTACAACTTTACGTCTAAAGGCATAAAATTATAATTTAGTAACGTTCGTTGTAAATAGGTTTTTTTACAAAATAATAGTATTGACAGCAGCGCCGTCGGTCCGACAGACTGACAGCGCGAGCGATTGTCGATTTGTTGTACTTTTTTCGACTTTTAATGCAGCTATATTTTAAACGCTGACTAGAAGTCCTTTACTTATAGATCAGTGAGAGTGACTTTATACCACCAATTACTCAATGGCATTTTTTATACGTTCCAATCATTATTTACATATACAAACATAAAATAAAATTGTGACTGGCACTCTGGACAGTCAAGGAATTTTATTCCCTACCCATTTCGCGGAAATGTCGTCTGACATTCGCAATGCATTAAGGTCGATATGTCAAACTAACGTCTTGCTCTAGTAAGCTCTTATGGTGACAGTTTGCTATATGATATTGAACCTTAGGTGGGTTGGAAATTAAATTCCTTGACATAGGAAATAGGACTATCTGTAATCTGAGTATCCCACTTGAACTTGTTGTGGATCTCATTTTTTTTTGTGGAATTCCACTGACGAAGCCTGGTGCTCAGCTTTAGTTTTTGTATTTTTGTTTTATTTAAATGTATGTTTTTATTGAAAAGCAATAGTTTAATATTTATTTATCTAACTATAGCTTCTCAGTGAGATATCGCATTGGTACACACATGTGAAGTATATGTACGTAAGTTAATCTTAATTCTGTGATGGTAGTAACACTTTTTCTTCGATATTTTTAATCATTTTGTTTTGTCTGTGGACTTATGTCTGAAATAAATAGTACATTATTATCTCGCCTGATGACGCGCCCCGCCCTCACCTATCCAAGCAGCGAAGGGTGCACATCCAAATCTCGGCTGACGAGCTATGGGACCGGATTGTTCGATCCGAATCAGATGTTTGACTGATCGGGATTAAAACCGAACGTCGCCGATTGTTGCGGCAAATTGAAACGGGATGTAAATGGAGATTTTTGTGGCTGAATCAAATAACGAGAGTATTTTTGGGTGCCTTTTGTGTTCTATTGATTGTAGATTCTCTTCCTATTCTGTACTCCTTTATGTACAGAGCTCATTTCAGCCTAAAACCCACGCAAACGCGCTTATAACAATAATCATCATTTTGTTCGACTTACTGGAATCCATTATCTGGGAAGTTTATTAATAACGCCAGAAATAGCAATCAACCTGAGCTGCCTAAAGTGGAACAAATTACCTAGCTACTTCGCAAACCCAGTGCTAGCGAATAACGTAAAACATATTCGGGATTCTTGACTGAGACAGTAGTCGTCATATCTATTGTCAAGAAGACATTAATTTCTCGGGCGTATTATAAAATCAATGACTATATCTTGGACAAGGATGTTTGGAAATGATCCCGATCTGTATTGGCGATCCCTGGCTCCAAAGATTGTACACCTGCTGTGTTAAATTGTTAAATTGTAAAAATTTTGAATATTTGAGATGTAAAATGTAAAAATTAAAATAACATTGTAATTTTGATTTATTTAAAAAATTACACCTCGTTGAGTTTCTTGCCGGTATCTTCTCATCAGAGGTTTTTCCGAACCGGTGGTAAATTTTTTGACATTCATAAGTGCTACCTGTAAGCCTAATCTGAATAAAATATTTTGACTTTGACTTTTGACTTTGACTTTGATTGGTATTTATTCTTATGTGTATTTTGTTTTTGGTATATATCACTATTTTATGTTCTGGTTAGTTTAAGTTTACTTTATCCCAATTTTGAGTTTATTTCCCTGTACATAGGTAGTTGTATTGTTTGTATTTCACCCAAAGTATAAGTAAATCCTATCTCTTTTGCTCAAAGGTTAGCTGGAAGAGATCCCTTTAAGGGATAAGTTCGCCTTTGTACCACTTCTTGTTTTTTCTGTGTATTTGTAAGAGCTTATGTACAATAAAGAGTTTACATACATACATACATACAAACATTTGAATATATATTCTCCCACCCTTCCTCCACTTGAATTAATATGAACAACAACCGCTACTGTCACCACAACACCCAACAACAATTACCATTAGAAATATTAACATTGCGTAAATAACCGACCGGAGGGTTCCGTACCTCAAAAGGAAAAATAGAACCCTTATAGCATCACTTTGTTGTCCGTCTGTCTGCCTGTCTGTCTGTCAAGACCATTTTTCTGAAGAACGCTTGGAGGCATTGAGTCGAAATTAATATCAAACACTAAACCAGTCCTTTAGAGCCATGAAAAATTCAAACTTCTAAGTCAACGGAATCTAAAGATACAGCCGTTTATGCCGCATGTTTCATAGATTCCCAAGGCACTCAAAACTATAGGGTACTTCCCGTTGACGTAGAACTATGAAATTTGGCAAGAGGGAAGGTCTCACGGCATAAATGAAAGAATAAATCCAAAAACCGTAAATTTTAAATTAATACACACAATTTTTTTTTGCTCATACAAAGCAAAAATGCGATGCTCTATGGTGTTGATGACGGAACCCTCGGTGCACTGGGCCGGTTTTTTTTATTTTGAATTTCAATTTAATTGTTTCAAAAGTTGTTGTAATTGCGTTACGTATAATTTGTTGCTCATTGTTAGCCGATGCAACAATTTTGAATAACATTGAAAGCGCTGAAATAATGTTTAACGGCACGCAATCAACGCTCCTAACTCGCCATTTGGATTAGTTATTGGCATTACGCTGCTATAATCCGCACCGCAACGATGCGATCCGGTCGCGTCGCCGACACGGTCAAATTACAATTGCCTTTAACCGCATCATGGCCGGGTTAACCGTTAATCCTGTGGTTAAACTAAACTCTAATAAACCTAGCATTGGCAGTTTGTGGGAGTTTTCCGTACTGTTACTTTCACTAATGAATTTGCTAACAGTTATTTATAGAGCAGAGTATCGAGAAGACATTCATTTCTCGGGCGTATTATAAATCTTGGACTATGTTTGGAAATGATCCCGACTTGCATTGGTGATCCCAGGCTCCAAAAATATTGAACACATACTGTGTTAAATATTTAAGATGTAAACATAACATTGTAATATTGTATATTTAAAAAATTACATCTCGTTGCGTTTCTTGCCGGTATCTTCTCATCAGAGATTATTTCGAACTGGTGGTAAATTTTATGACAATTATGACATTCATAAGTGCTTCCTATAAGCCTAATCTAAACAAAGACGTTTTAACTTCGACAAGGTGACATTCTGTTAGTGTTATTGCTAGTAGGAACGACATCTTGTATGGATGGACTTGTATGACGTATGCCGGCGGGAGCAAATGTCAAAATCTGTCAATCGCTTTTGTCAAACCCATACATTCTGTTGTATCTACTAGCATTGTCCTTAACAAAGTGTCAGTTTGTCTACACTCTGAAATGCAAAATATTTTGCGTGGAATTTTTTTACAGAAAAATGTTGTGGTATTAGGGCTCCTTATACCACCTTCACAGCAGAATTTACATTTACTAAGCTAAGAATAATATGAAGAGTAGATTCATTGATAGCTCTTATAAAGGTATAAAAGAAAACACTACCACTACTAATGACTCCATTAGTTTTTCAGATATAGGCGACTGAAATATTCAAATTATCTAACATTGGAGAAAATATCTTTGAACAGAAAATCTAGCTGAATCGTAATAAGCTTGAGAAAATGATTTTGATTGGTTTTAGTAAATTATTGAAGCCTACACTAAACACGGTCGGACATGATCATGTCCGGTTTTTAAGACTCTCAAAAGTAAGTTGTTTTCATTTTCACGCTCAGGCTTCATAAATTTAAATGTTACAAAGACAAAATGAAATGAAAATGAAATGATGCGTCGTATAGAGGCGAAACGCGCGTCGATCGTGTAGTTTTAGTGTTTAGTGGTGAGTCTGTGTGATATATGTTGTTTCGTGTGGAAGCGGAGGAGGGTGGCTTTTTACATAAACATATATGTGTCGCACAGACGCAGCTATTTTGCACGAACCCGGCACTGGTTTCGGGGAGTAGCAAGGTAATTTGTTCCAGTTTGTTGATATGGACCTCCGCATAGTAACGCCTGAATCTATTAATTATTAATTACAAAATGAAGTCTATTTTCCGTGATAAACCCAAAATGTGGCTCAGTTGACCTGGTATATTCCCAGGCCCGATAAAAGTAAGCGTTTCGACAAAATTACAGGATGATTCTACCGAAAATATTTTTTTCTGTAAACCGATGAGCCCTCAAGTTTCGAACCGAATAAAGTCGATACAGTTAAAAAAGGTGCAAAGCGGACAATATATTTTCTTGAACTAATTTGTTTTTATGAAATAAGAAGGCAAACAAGCAAGTGGGTCACGATTGTAACTGATCACCACCGTCTAATGAAACCAAAGTGGTTGCAGATGCATTGCCAAACCAGAGGGCTAAGATGGAATACCTCTTGTGCCAGTAATTGCACGGGCTGTCTTGCTTTCCACGCCGGAACACAGCAGTGCAAGCACTGTTACTTAGCGAGCAAGACGGTGGTAGCGATCCGGACGGACCTTGCACAAGGTCCTACCACCCGCGAAAAGTTCTGTAGTTCTACATAGTTAGTTTAAAGTTTACATTAATAACGTTATACAATTGAAATGCTACGATCGTCTAGCTTTAAGAACCAAAATTTAACTTTATTAGCTTCTGTAAATTTTTGTACTGCGGACAGTTTAAAGTGATACAAGTTTAATAAAACAACAAATTATTAACCAACCAATTGTTAACAAAAATTAACAAATTATCGTCAACTGCAACAAACAAGAATAGAAAATACGCTTTTTTTATGTAGTAGAGGGGGAATACGAGCAGACGGGTCACGTGATGGTAAGCTATCACCGCCGCCCATAGACACCTGCAATATAAAGAGAACCGCAAGCGCGTTGCCGGCCTTTAGGATCGGAAGAGGCTCGTTTCTTGAATGTCCCTAAGTCGTATCCATTTGGAAACATCGATGTTGATTTTACAGAGCTGACGTACGTGGCAAAAAGGTACTTTTTGACTTTGCCGTGATCAGGTAAAAATGATGTTGACCTGTCACTTATCTACTCCATTTAAAAGTAGAGGACTTCTTCCTTTACTCATTAGGCCTCCTTAATCCAATGCCCATTAGTTTTTAGTTTAGTATTAGTTTAGTAATAGGAATCTCAAGGGTGCCACTGAAAATCAGCGTCTCGGTATACCGAGGCAGTATGCTGAGTGGGGCCCTTTTTGATTCTGTTCAACATTTTTTTTTATTCTGTCCGTGTTGTGTGTATTTGTATTTAAATAAATGTATTTTTTTTCTTTCTTTAGAATTGGGTTAAAAAGATTTTCTTAGTAGTTTTGTGCCTTCTCCTTTTAGTGAACGATGTGTACCCTGGGAATGAGATTACGCTGAATTCCAGGCCATTTTCATGGATCGCCCGCGCCCGCCCTAAGCCCGATGTCAAAGCGTGCCGCGATAGCGAAAGGTACTCGAGTCTTAGATGCGGTAATCTTTATTAGTACAGGACTTGAGGTGTTTAGAATGCTTAGAGCAGGGGCTTGCTGTTTTAACGGATTTATATCTGTAGCAAGTTTAAATTAAATAGTATCCTTAAGAGATGAAAATTTACAGATGCTAGCACCTTAGGGTAGGGTCAAATTTTGGGACTTAGGTTCAAATCCTTGTAAAAAAAATGGTTTTATTTAGTTACTGCCCGTGGTTTTACTTTTATGGTAGAACATTTTTTTTACAACAGGAAGGAACACAACAGTACAAGCACTGCTGCTTAGCGGCAGGATTAGCGAGCAAGAATATGTCAGTGATTAAGAAAATATTTGGAAAATAATATACGAGCTGACTTGCTACGATCATGATTTGCTGACAATTCGACAAAAACAGCTCATGACAATCAAGAACCTGACTTGCTACCCACCATGACTTACTGAGAATACGACAAAAGTTGAAAATGTCGTACCTTGGCAAAAGAAAAAAACTCAATCTCTCTTAATTTTTAGTTTATTTGAGGAACTTAAAAGATTCAATAAATTTAAAATGTAATGGACTAGAAATACTTCACTTAATTGTTACTACAGCCAAAGGCAAAACCGGTTAAAACTAGTTTAACCACTGGATCATTTTACTAACCGCTGAGTACGTTCTCTTAATCAATCCTATCAGTAAAAAATCAAGGAAAGAAGCACTGGTCTAATAAATACAGAAGGACTCAGCAATCCTGTTCGCATATTGATGGCCAATTTCTGAGCGAGATTCGATAAGCCCATCTTATCTTAGGTCAACCCTATTTTGGAATTTCAATGAAGATTCGGGATCCATTGTTAGGTTCAGGTCTCTTCTTATTACACTTGGTTCTCCGTATTAGAGTCCTAGGGCTTAATATCGTGACGGTTGTGCCCTGTTCAAATGTGCGATCTTTTTTGAAGTTCAATTTTAGATTTTTAAGGTTCCGTACCTCAAAAGGAAAAAACTGAACCCTGATCACTTTGTTGTTCATCTGTCTAAATTATTGTAATCGAAATTATTTATTTTTAAATTTTTTCAATTTTTCTTTTTGTATTTTTTTACATTCAAATTAATTTAGCGGTAATGTGGCGGAAACTGGAATACGCAAGGCACGGATGCTGATGTTGCAGGTTCGAACCCTGCCATTACCCTAAGTTTTCTTCGTGTTGTCATTCATTATATAGCATTTTAAGTTCATCTGTCTGTCTGCCAAGACCATTTTTCTCAAGAACGCGTGGAGGTATTGAGTTAAAATTAATATCCAATACTTAAGTCTGCAGTTCCTTAGAGCCTTCTACGTCAACGCAATCAAAAGATACGGCCGTTTATACCGAATATTTCATACATTCGCTAGACACTCAAAAACCTATGGGGTATTTCCCGTTGACCTAGAACTATGAAATTTGGCAAGAAGCAAGGTCTCACAGCTTAAATAAAATAGTAAATCCGAAAACCGTTTTGTAGTTAATATACACATTTTTTTTTGTTTTACAAAGCAAAAATGCGGTACTAGATGTTGTTGATGACGGAACCCTCGGTGAGCGAGTCCGACTCGCACTTGGCCGGCTTTTTTTGAGTTATCTTAATTATTTCAAGACCTAGTAAAGACTGGAGTACTATTAGGAATTGCGTCAAGCTTCATTCCTATATGTATGAAATGACAGTGGGCTGACATTACTCTCCAATTATTTTCTAATCGCGGTTTGATAATACCTGTATGTATACTTCATTTGTTTGTATAGACAATAGGACAATAGAGAAGAATCTGTTAACGACACCTATTTAAGACGCCTATAGACACCCGCAACAACAAAGAGAGAGCAGATGCGTTGCCAACCCAGAGGGCTAAGATGGAATACCTCTTGTGCCAAGTATTGCACCGGCTGTCTTGCTCTCCACACCGGAACATAACAAGCACTGCTGCTTAGTAACAGGGTTAGCGAGCAAGATGGTGGTAGCGATCCGGACGGACCTTGCACAAGCTACCACCTTCTCTCAGCTCCCTTTTTAGTGGTCAATAAGGTTCCTGCTGTTTGTACGTGACATATAGTTCTCTTGGTAACTGCTATCCGAAACAAGATAGTAATAGTAGATAGTTCACGTTAGAACTTGCATGATCATCATCGAAACTTTGCCTCAGTATCGTGTATCATGCCCAGGAAACAATATCAAATCTATTTATTACCCAGCAAAAACGATGACGCGGGCCCACTCCGTACTCCAGTCACGGAGTACTACGGCGCTGATTTAGGGCCCCGCAAAAACCGGCGATGGCTCCGATATAATTTATAATCCGGGGGGCCCGCTCTAATACCGTCTAACATCGTTATTGGACCATCGGACGACGCATCGGGGAAACAAACGCAGCGGTTTTTAAGAGAAGTGTAAACCCAGCCTGTAAAAGCGCTCCCCATACAAACGGCGATAACGTTTTCCATCCTCTAAACCTTAATCTATGGCAATGATTTCTTGGTATGTTGTCATTATGCTTTGGAACTAGGTTTGTATGTTTTGATTTTTTAAATTTTCTTCATAGATTTGACAATATTTACATTTTAGGAGTTTCATTTAAAACAAAAAAGCGTCAATATTTTTTAAAGTATTAAGAATATTTCGAAAATCAAAACATACAAACCTAGTTCTAGGGCGTTATGACAACATACAAAAAAATCATGGCCATAGGATAAAGTTTAGAGTGTGGAAAACGTTATCGCCGTTTGTATGGAGAGCGCTGGGTAGACCAATAGTCTTAAGGGATTGGTCAAATGCGATATAAAACTGACTAGCGTCTAGTATTTTAGTCCACCTAGGTCATGAATTGCGTACTAACTTGTACCCCCTTTTATGGTGGATATTCCAAAAAAGATCCCAAACTGAATAAATTAAAATGTTTTTTTGTTTGGTCATTGCTATTATAAAAAACCCATTAAGAATTACCCCGCTCCTACACAAAAACTGTCACGTGTGAGATTTAAAGTGGTTCCAATATGTAACTCTCTGAAATTTACGCCTGAATCACAAATTAAACAAACATTTTGTGTGTTTTTAAACGAGACCAAAATATCATTTGGATGACGAAATTTAAGATATTTTTAAAGCCTTCCTACGTAAAAGTAATTTTCATATCATCGTACCCGCCACAGAGATGACGTCAAATAAGTGAAACATGTAACTACCTACGTGTAAACCGTCTCTTCTCATTAACCTGCCCTATATCTTGCTTAAAATTTGGAATAATAATGAACCTCAGGTAGTATAAAAGGGCAAAATTGAGCCATTTCCTCACATAACAAATCCTAACGTTCAGCAAAAACAAACAACCAAGAAACACCATGAAGATTGAGATCGTCATTCTTCTGGCTTTTATCAGTCTCCTGTCAGCTCAGGACCCTGGCCAAACGTACTGTGGAAGACGGCTCGCCAGGACCCTGGCAGTTCTCTGTTCTGAGGACTACCTAGTAAAACGATCAGGGGGCATGAAACGGTCGTTCTATGAAGGTTATGGCTACGAACCAGGGTATGTGTCTCCTTGGGTGGCGATGAAAGCAGCTCATGCACTTACTGGAGGAAGGGGAAAGCGACAGCTCGTGGTGTCAGAGTGCTGCGAGAAGCCCTGCACCATCGACGAGATGCTAACTTACTGCAGCAACTGACACTACTGACAGGTTATTGACAAAAATAAAGGTGATGTGTTTGTGAAAATATAAGTAGGTGATTTTTATCAAATAACTTGTGTTATTTTGTAAACAACTTTGTGTTATTTCAAAAATTTTGTGTTTATTTGTAATTATAGTACTTGGTGCTGTAACGGTCCAGCCTCTGCTTGGCCGTTTAATTCACAAACTTATAGGATTTATTTATTTATTTAATTATAAATGGTCTTAGTAGGTTCAAATAGAGCTATATTTATTTGAAGAAAAGACAAAAAAATATAATTATTTACAAATACGTTGACGGAACCTTTTAGAAATGTGTTGTAGAATAATGGTTTTCTTACCACTAAAAATACAGTCTTAAGGATCTCTAAGTTAAAACAAAATGAGGGTAGTGAGCAGAGCGCACATATCAGGTGGTACATTTTTAAAGAGATTATAAGCCATCACGCTACATTAGAAACTCATCCTTATTTCTATAACGTTAAGAGTTAGCTTAGACAGGGTAGTAAACAGCCGTGCTTGAGATATTAAAGAGTTTATGTGCCATCAGGCCACATTGGAAATTCAGTCCTAAACCTAAGGTGCTAAGATTTAGGTTAGTCAGTAAAAATAGATAAGACTGCGAACCAAGGATTGTCGGTGAAGAGGGTTCATCAAAAGTCTGCAACCAGTGGGGCAAGTGGTATAAAATACGAGGGTTGAGCAGAATCTGGGCTTTTTCCATTCTTCACTCATCGAGCGTCGGAGACTCTGCTCCATCCTCAGCAGGTGTGCTTAATTACTTGCTTACGGCAAAGCTCTGCCGGTTTGCTGTTATTTTTCTATTATTTTATTTTTATTTTATTGTTCTTTAAATTCAGTGAGTTTTGGTTTAAGTTTTGCGTTTCATTTTGAGTTGTGGAATTAATTAATTTTACTTAATAATGGGGTAGGTTCGCGTTAATTAGAAACACTTGTCAAGGATTATATTTCTTTTGTTTTATTGTGAGTGTTCTTTAAATTCAGTGAGTTTTGGTTGTAATTATCTATCACGTAACTGGGCTCGCGTAAGTTTTTGCATTTCATTTTGTGTTGTGGGTTTAATTTATTTTACTTAATAATGGGGTAGGATTGTGTTAATTAGAAGCACTTGTTAAGGATTGAGGAGTCTTCGTGCTACCTACGGAATTTAGCTTGTGCGGCGAAGTGCCGGCTAGGAGTTGATACCATGCGGTGTTAACGAAGCTCCTGGTTTTAGAGTCTGTGTAGGCGGGTTAAAATTGGGTACTGGCTGGACCCTTTTCATGGCGTTATGCTGGGGTATTTTAGCACCCTCGCCATGCCCAGGCCCCGGCTCCCTAAAACACATATACAAGGTACGGGCGGACCCAGTGGACGGACCGATGCTTAGGCACCCGTAAATCTGCGTATGTGGTTTATTGCAGTCGGTCTTATTGGTATTTATATATATATTACACCCCTTAGGTATTCTGCTCTCGCGCCGATCCATAGTTTCGACTTGGTGTTGAGAGCAACGCACACATGGCTTATTAGACACATGGTTACGCCACAGCCACCTTCTTTCGTTCAGCTAGTTACGTTAGGAGCTTTCCCTGTCATTCCGGAAAGCTTTACATTACACATTACACGTTTAACAGTAAATGTGGAGAAAATCTCCTAGTTTGCAAAACAGAGAATAGGGCCCTTAGAATAGGTATAGGTAGATACACTGTTTTGTAGGGTATAGTACGGTCTTAAGACAAGGTTTATTCTTTTCTTATACTTCTTATAGGCTCAGCTAAGGTTGATTTCTACCTACGTTTACCTTAAGATTCATTTACCTAATTTCTCGACTTATAACTATTGTTTTAACTATTTAACCAGGTCTTCATTAAGATTGCTTCAGGTTATTTACCATATTTTACCACTCGTAACTATGTTGTTTTAACTATTTAACCAGGTCTTCATTAAGATTGCTTCAGGTTATTTACCATATTTTACCACTCGTAACTATGTTGTTTTAACTATTTAACCAGGTCTTCATTAAGATTACTTCTAGGTTATTTACCACATTTTTACCACTCGTGACTTTATTGTTATAACTATTTGACTGTGTTTGTAAGATAAATTACTTTAAGGGTATTTTTCTAGCTACGGCTATTATCATTATTGTCGGTCTAAGGATTGATTTGTTCATAAAGCTATTTTTAATTTAACAGCAACTCTCAAGCATATTGCTATGGCAACTTAACAATGTCTTTATTAAAATTGCTGCATCACTATCGTTCTAAGGAATGATTTGGATCATGAAGTTATTATTAACGGGTACAAGTACTCGTAGTCATACTCTTGTGCTACAAGTAGCACGGGCCACTGTCCCACGGGATATGCCCAATCTTCGAGTCACTGACTGTAAAAGAAGGCCTGGTTACGACTATGGCTCAGCTTTGTGAGAGAAATCGTTCTATAGTATCGAGCCTTTTAAATATGTCTGCGCTAGATAACTTTAACTTTGTCAACATAGCAATATGCTTCCTTACGTAGATTATTGTCTGATAACTTATAATGTATATTTTTATTTTAACGAGTTGTGATAAGAATCTCATAACTTTTCTTTGTGATGCGCCGTGGTTAGCGCTTAACGTAGTTCCTTAACAATACATTTCTTTACGGAGAAGTGTATTTAGGAGGCGAAGGCAGAGGTTTAGGGGCGGAAGGAGAACCTCCCGGAGTTCTATTGAACTCCGGTTTATCCAGGGATGATTATCCAACTCAGTAATTACCACATAACTTTGTAGTTTTGTACGACAGCCAGTTGACGTTTCCACTGTACCTACAGTTATTTCTTACGAAACAGATCGCTTATCTAATTATTATTAGTGTTCCAATGAGGCATTACTTATTACTTACCATCGTAATTAACATGAGTCCAATATCCGCTAGAGCGTGGAGTAGGAGGTCAGTTGGGAGGTTTCTTACTTTGGTATACTTATAACTTAGGTTTAAAAGCCACAAGGCTTTGAATGAGTTACGAAA
Organism: Ditula angustiorana; assembly: GCA_963691745.1. Lineage (NCBI taxonomy): Eukaryota > Metazoa > Arthropoda > Insecta > Lepidoptera > Tortricidae > Ditula > Ditula angustiorana. The sequence continues at coordinate 754,056 of OY829480.1, read as the reverse complement.
TGTCTTTATTTTCATATCATGTAGACAAACATACATAATTACGATATGCATAGTTATCCCCGTATGCATACTAAACATAGCTAGTTATTCGGCCTAAGTTTATATCAAATAGGAAGCAGAACAATGGTCGAACCTCTCTATTTATGCGAGTACATAACAGTCATTATTACTATTTAATTATTTTGCTATAAACTTCATCAGAATCGGCGTAGCCATTCTTTAGAAGCAGCATCCAACAAAATAGGATTCAGCTTTAAATAATAGGGCAATTAGGACATGGTATTTATTAGTATTTGATAGCACGTATAATAGGTCAAGGTAGGTTAAGTTTAGGGCATAGCGAGTGAGTGAACCGATCTTACATACATTTCAAAGAGCTTGGATTACTACCGTAGGACACAACGCAGGGTAACTAGACGATCACTTGGCCAAATCATTCGTATGTATATTCATTCAGTCAGTAAAGAACTAGGGATGAGTAAACGTATAGATTAGGGCGCACATTACATAGGACGTGAGTTTCAGACTAGGTATTCGATATTTACTTACCATCAGAGAAGCCGCTAGCCAGTTATATACTTGTAATTCTATGGTAGCTTAGGAGTAGAATTCACCTAGAGCTTCATAGTTATAACAGTAGTATAGCCTAGGTCTTAATAGGTCTAAATTTAGGTTAGGCCAAATTAGGTCTTATTAGGTCAGAGAAATTGCGCTTAGGGGGGGGTTTGTTACAGTGCGTATTATTTAATATAACAACAGTTGCTATAATTACGATATTCAGTATTATTATAATACTCATTATATTCTGTAATTGTGCTTTCCTCAGAAGCTATTAACTTTAATGGATTTCTAAAACAGGAATAATGAATAGGGTTAGGTTATGGTTACTCCAGAACAATCCTCTAAATTAAGGAGTTTCAATGAAAATCACAATTTCATAAAGTTTGCATTACGCCAAAATCACAGTTATATCATTTGTCACTATATCATCACTCCTATCAAGTACAGAAGAGATAAAAAAGAAACAGCATAGCATGCTAGCCATCTACTACAGTTAGCACAAGTTTTCGTATTACAACTTTGTTCGTACAAATTTTTGCGGGTGGTAGGACCTTGTGCAAGGTCCGTCCGGATCGCTACCACCGTCTTGCTCGCTAATCCTGCCGCTAAGCAGCAGTGCTTGCACTGTTGTGTTCCGGCGTGGAGAGCAAGACAGCCGGTGTAATTACTGGCACAAGAGGTATATGGGGTATTCCATCTTAGCCCTCTGGGTTGGCAACGCATCTGCACTCTCTTTGTTGTTGCAGGTGTCTATAGGCGGTGGTGATCACTTACCATCAGGTGACCCACTTGCTTGTTTGCCTTCCTATGTTGTATATAAAAAAAGGCACAAAATAAAAAATTACAGTTCACAGTTGTACTTATAGGTTATTTGTCAAACGATACCAAACTCAAACAGGTGACCTCATACAGGCGGCAGGAATGGCGCTGATTGCATGCCGCTTCCAACCGGTCACTTTGGAAATCCCTGGAGGTGGCCTATGTTCAGCATTGGACTTCTTGTGGCTGAGATAATGATGATATCAAACTAGCATCACAGGATTATGAACTATTGGTACAGCAAAATGACAACCTTCCCTTTCTTCCTTTAGTGCGTATGAAAGAGATGGCGACCATTTCAAGAGGACCAGTTACCTGTATAGCTTTATTGTTCATTATTATTATTATTATGAGCTCACGCCTGTTTCTCTTTGGGGTAGGCAGAGACCACAGAACTCCATTTGCTCCGATCCTGGCATACCTCCCTCGCTTTCTCCACACACATTCCTCTCTTCATACATGCTCAGCGGTTATGGGTACTTCTAATTCTGCCTGTCTTTAGGACGTCGCCAATTTGATCAACAAACGTATGCCGAGGCCGCCCTCTACCAACTCGCCCAGTCACATCACCCTTATAAATTTTCTTACATAATCGCCTTTCATCCATCCGTTCAACAGGCCCAAACCAACGCAAAATTCCTTTCTTTAAACCACATTTCTCCCTTATAACACTGTTTCACACTCTATCAGTCAGCTTGCTTCCACTCATACGCAGAAAACGCATTTATTCTACTCTCATGCTTCTTCTGCCAAACCCTTGATTGTTTATGAGTTGCAATTCTCATGTAAATATCTCATACGTATAAATACATCAAAAATATGAAAGCCTGAACTTGCAGCAATGTATAATAGACAGAAACGGACCGAAGTTTCACAATGTTAATGTACTAATTATAAGGAAATATTTGGCATGTGGTGCCCACCCCAATAGCAGTAGGAAACTCAACTCTCAAAGTTGTTGACGAATACGTCTACCTAGGACAAACAGTCCAACTAGGCAGGTCCAACTTTGAGAAAGAAGTCAATCGTCGAATCCAACTCGGCTGGGCAGCGTTCGGGAAACTGCGAAATGTCTTCTGGTCCAATATACCTCAGTGTCTGAAATCGAGAGTGTATGATCAATGTGTGTTACCAGTGATGACTTATGGCACTGAAACGTGGCCGCTTACTATGGGCCTTAGAAGAAAGCTCAAAGTCACGCAACGAGCTATGGAGAGGGCTATGCTTGGAGTTTCTCTGCGTGATCGAATCAGAAATGAGGAGATCCGCAGACGAACGAAAGTAACCGACATAGCCCAGCGGATTAGCAAGTTGAAGTGGCAGTGGGCAGGGCACATAGCACGGAGAACTGATGGCCGATGGGGTCGGAAAGTTCTCGAATGGCGGCCGCGTATTGGCAAGCGCAGCGTAGGACGACCAGCCACAAGATGGTCCGATGACCTCATACAGGTGGCAGGAAGGCGCTGGTTGCATGCTGCTTCCAACCGGCCACTTTGGAAATCCATGGAGGAGGCCTATGTCCAACAGTGGACTTCTTGTGGCTGAGATGATGATGATGATGATTTGGCATGAATTAGGCAGAACAACAGATCCTGTATCAATGTCACAAGGATGTCAAGGTTTCTTCTCTTTAACTGTAAACAGTTTATGAAGCTGTGACATGTAGTCTTCCTCAACCTTGACATTGGCGGAATCATCGAGAGTAACGACGGCGCTATAATACAACGATTGAATTGAAGTTGTGACATAATAGAAAAAAAACGCGGCGTTTTCTATCACATCTCATCGTATCACTCCTCCTCTTAACTTGATAAAGTCAGCGGTAAGCTCCTGATATGGGAGGAGTAACATTTAGAAATCCAATAACTGAGGCGCTGAAACGTGGGGGATTCAATCAGAATCGATGGATTCTATTTACAGATGTTATTAAACGCATCACAAGGCTAACACGAAAAAGAGACTTGAAAAATACAAAATGCCTTTTTGACACATCCTGTATCTTGCAAAATATACTTGCTGAGACACGAAAATGTAACAAAAGAGTGTTGGGGAAATAATTTTGCGGGTGGTGCAAGGTCCGTCCAGATTGTTACCACCATCTTGCTCGCTAATCCTGCCGCTAAGCACTGCTGCACTTTTGTGTTCCGGCGTGGAGAGCAAGACAGCTGGCGTAATTACTGGCCCCAGAGGTAGTCCATCTTAGCCCTCTAGGTTGGCAACGCATCTGCAATCTTCTTGGTGTTGCGGGTGTATATAGGCGATGGTGATCACTTACCATCAGGTGACGCACTTGCTTGTTTGTGTTCCTATTTCATAAAAAAAAAACATATTCACAAATGTATGCTGTGTCAAATTAGCGTTTTCTGGCCCATATTTCAACACCCTGACAGGTGATATGTGACCACGACAATTTGGCTTACATGGCTAACTCTACTAATATTTGCACTATAGAACTTCCATACAATACAAAAAAGTGACAATATTTAAAAGCTTATAGAGATAAAAAACATACAAGTCCAGTTTTGACATATAACAACAAATATGCTAAAAAACATAACCTTTTTGACTTTACCACAGTGGGGTAAAAACCTTTGGCTGTACGTTAAAGTTTAGAGGTTGAAAAAGCTACGGCCATTTGTACGGAAAACAGTACACATTAGTCTTAAATTAATAACAATACAATGCTAACAGCGAAAACTTTTCTAAACATACTGTGTAGCGTCTAATGTTTCTAAAAACACCTTCCTCGTCCTTCTGTATGTGTTCGAAACCAATCCAAATGTTCAAATCCAAGTCAAAGTCATAGTCAAAATATTTTTATTCAGATTAGGCTTACAGGTAGCACTTATGAATGTCATAAAATTTACCATCGGTTCGGAAAAAGCTCTGATGAGAAGATACCGGCAAGAACTCAACGAGGTGTAATTAGGAAGACAAACGAGCAAGTGGATCACCTGATGGTAATTGATCACCACCGCCTATAGACACCCGAAACATCAAAGAGATTACAGATGCGTTGCCAACCCAGAGGGCTAAGATGGAATGCCTCTTGTGCCGGTAATTGCACCGCCTGTCTTGCTCTCCACGCTGAAACAACAGTGCAACTGCTGCTTAGCGGCAGGATTAGCAAGCAACATGGTGGTAGCGATCCGGACGGACCTTGCACAAAGTCCTACCACCCGCAAAACCCCGCGTGTCTAACAAAAACACGTCAAGGGAATGAATATTTTTTAAGATTACCCCACACTATGTTTAGTAAATATTACTCTAAAACATGCGCCACGAGAATCCATATTTTCAAAGATTACATTTAAATTAGTATTCCAATATCTTATCGCACAACATTAGAACATGTACATAAATTTACACAGGTTATCGAAGATTTCACACATTTACATGCAGTCATCTAAAAAATGTCGTACACATTCCCGAGGATCTCAATTTTCCCCTCCATCATCCCGCATGATTGCGGGATGGGATGGGACGGGATAGGCTAGCGCAGGTGTAACTAATCAATCACAGCACCCGTGTCAGCTTTATCGCGTTACTAGTGGTTTGTCGCTTCGGTTACAGAATAGATAATAGTACTAACGTACAGACAGAAACTTCTCTTTTTCGACCACCATTAAACGAATTCCAACTTTATGATCAGGCACAAAAGTTTGTATTACTTCATAAACATTCACCTGGTGGCATGCGTTAAAAGGAAGGCGCCGCCCGCGCCCGCCTTCCACCCGCAATGCCCTGGCGCACCGCTAGGGATGGGCTGCGTACTATAATACTATCACAACACGGGACACAGAATGAGCGGGCGCGCGCGCGGCAAGCCGGCAACCTACTGCGATTAACCTATGCCATAGGTGATGCGGCGAGCGCACCTACAGTGTGGAGTGGAACTCCCCTGCTTCGGTTGGGTACATTTTAGTCCGTGGGTAAGAAAAAAACTTAAACAACAATAATAAATAACTTTTCGGCGTGTGGGTTGATGGTTGTCTAGAAGTAGAAACCCAGGAGATATGAAAGCACCAAGCACTTCCACTTGCGGAGTAGCAAGGTAATTTGTTCCAGTTTGTTATGATAGCACCGTTTTTTTCATCATGGCAGATGAAAGAGAAGCACAAGAAACAACAAAGATACGGCCAAACAAAATCAAAAATAGGATAATCCTTAAACCTATTTACCTTATATATTATGTCTAGTGATAAGCCCGTGGAAAATAAAGACGACAAAGTACGGCTAGTTCATAAAACTCACGAGGCCAAGCACTAAGAAGAAGTAATACACTCCACTTCAGTCTACTCGTGACCACGGCCGTTGAAAATGGCCGAAACGTCGAGGTAAATAAACAATGTTTTTATTTCGTTAAAGTGTCGATTACTAACGTTATAAATATCTGTGAAAATCGCGAAAGATTAAAACAATTAAATCCTTAAGCTTAACAGACAGACGCCGAGGGCGCTGCGATCGCCAGAATAGTCAAGCAGAACCTTTAGGAAAAGAGTTGGCGTTCAAATTATAGGTCACTTAACCAGTAAGAACGGCGAGCAGCATCGTTCTTGTGCAGCCTGATAGCCACTGTCAACAGTAGAAGGTAGTACGTGAAGGTCAGGTGCACCCAGCTGACTACCAACAGTAGAAGTACCACCAGCACACGTCGATGGGAGGTCTGCTATATTTTTTAAATTAAGAAGGGACCACGGTCGGCGTGCAGTTCGTACGACTGCATTCAGAGACCATATGCATCCCTATCTAATTTATTTTACCTGGGGGCCCTATACATTCATATACATCTCCTGATCATTCTTAACTAGTGCCAGTTCGATCAATATGCTTAAAGCTTGCTGTGCTATTTATTGCTATCAATTTTTTTTGTGTATGTCATGTACTATTGTGATGATTATGTATATTGCACTGTAATCTTGTTTTGAAAAGAGAAGAAAAAAAATAAACTGCTGCGTTTCTTGCGACGTTTCTTCTCAGTAGAATCTTCCATTTTCCGAAGCGCTAGTAGATTCAGACATGTAAAAGAGCCTATATGGCCTAAATGGGGGTGTGCTGAAAATCAGCGCTGTGGCAGTATGACTCCAACGGAGCTCGAGCGCACAGCACACGCTGAGCACACTCCCGTTGTCACAGCATGTGCCACAGACACTATTTCTGGTAATTGTAGATTATTTATAAGTATTATTGTTAAAAATTAGGAATAATGTATAGTTAAATAGGTCTGATTTTTTTGTCTGTATAATATGTGTGTGACAGTAAATAACTATTCTATTCTATTCTATTCTACTTGCAAAATAAAATTTTCATTTTCGTTTTCACAGTTTGTTTCTAGTTTTGATACAGTTATGCCAACCGTATAAAACCTGTTTCTAAACTGTAACTTTGCGGCTAGCAGTTCAAATGCAGCCTCTGTAATTGTCCTAATATGGTTCCTAATAAGTCCCGCACCGAACTTTAAGACATCTCATTGGTTATGAACGATTTATAACTAAAGATCTAAAAACATCTTGTCAAATTACCAAAATTAAAGTTAACCCGATAGTAAACAAAAACTTCCCATAATTGGGAGAAGGGTTGGATTTGTTCCGCTATTCGCTTTATGAGATCAGTTACCGGGTAATTAATTTGGGTGTAACAGATCCGATTATTTGCTTGTTCTCGACTATTCCCATTTCATTGGCTCAAGGCGAAATGCGGACACTAGCAATTCAAATAAAAGTAATGGCTAATCTCAATTTAAGCAAGAAATAAGATTGTTCATTTTGCATAGTACTTTTTTTATGAACTATACGATTGGTTACAAGATAGTTAGTAATCACCTCCGCTCATAGATACTCAATACTCAATACTCAATACTCAATATTTTATTGCTTTTCCACAATGTGTAGGTTACAGGTGTTAACTTAAGCTATGTGTTCATCGTGGACCCTGTCGGGCACAGCAACTTTTGACGAGAGGGCAACTTATTACTAAATTATTGCACATGACTATAATAATTATATTTATACATTTCTGAATTGCACAAACTATTACTAAATTCTAGGGTTACCATTTACTTTTAAATAATACAGAAAAAAGGTAACAGTTATAATGACATATATTATATGACATTTTAAATTTTAACATTACAATTTATCATCTAGGTATTCATTTATCGAATAGTAGCATTTTTCTATCATTAGTTGTTTAAGTTTATTTATAAATATTTTTTCATTAGTTTCATTCTGTATTGTGGTTGGCAATTTGTTATAAATTTTTATTGACATGACATAAGTGCTGTCGGAATGAATTTTTAATTTTGATACAGGTAAAATTAATCTATTTTTGTGTCTTAGGGAATGTACTAAAGGTAGGTCTTGTCGTTTTTTAAAGAAGTTAGGATATTTACGTACAAATTTACATATTTCAGTTAAATATATGCATGGCAGGGTAAGTATTTTATGGTGTTTAAAATGAGGTTTGCAGCTGTCTCTGTTTTCTATATTTACAAGGATACGTATAAGCTTTTTTTGGACAATAAAAAGAGTTTGGGCGTCTGTGCTATTTCCCCACAGAATAACACCGTAGTTAAGCCAGGCATGCGCGTACGCGTAGTAGGCACCGACATACTGCAGGAGGTTGCAGATATGTTGCCGACCCAGAGAGCTAAGACGTTGTCTTTTGTGGCAGTAATTTCACTGGCTGTCTTGCTTTTCACGACGGAACACAGCAGTTTCGGTATTTGACAGTATTGGCCAATCTTAATATCAAGGGAAACGAAATTGCTTATTTTGTTCCGCACATTGCACGATAGTCTACCATTACCGCCCATTACCACTTTATTTAAAGTACCTTTTTGAAAACTAATAACTTATTTTGCTGATCTATTATCACTAGAACATTTTAGTACCTTGTGGCTTACAGTAATGCGACAACTATCATTTCATACGTTACAAGGTTTTTAAATGTTTTGCTACTTTTGAGCCTGACTATACAGTTGTCAGTTTGTTAAGTTTATAAATTACTAGCGGATGCCCGCAACTTTGTCCGCGTCGAATTATTAGTCTATGTCCCCTCAAAGATGGTTTAGCTGTCTATTAGTGAAAGAATTTTTGGAATCGGTTCAGTAGTTCCAGAGTTAACCCCCTACATACAAACAATAGTGTAGATTAGTGTAGATGTAGACTAGTTATTTACAGTTGTTATGTAAGTTTCATTTATGTAATAACTTCAATTCGTTTCATAAAATTTCTCTAAGCCCCCTGTTGCCCCAGAAAGTTACACAGTTCTCAAAGAAACAAAACCATATTACTTACAAATTCGCGGACAATTTTAATACAAATGATTGAGAAACCGACTCGCTATCGAAGTTATTTCAAAATATTGAACAAAAGGATATTGTGGCATACGCTGAAGAAATAATTAACTAAACAGTTAAATTGGAAATATCCCGATACTTCTAATGATTACAAAACGAAGTTTCGATGTCGAGCAAACTCGATCGTAGACGTTAGGCCACGTCGAAAGTGGCACTCTGAGCGGCTAGCACTTTGATACCTGCTTAAAAAAAAAATCTATGATGATATTTGCTAGTGAATGAGCATACGGTGATCAGCGCTAGTCTGCGTGTTTAGTAGCGCGCTATGCTTCTTGATAGTTGCAAAGAGAAGCGTAGTAATCTTGCTTTTAATCGTGACATGTTGGAAGAAAGAAAGAAAGAAAGAAAACAGTTTATTCGGTGCTAAGATGTACTACACAGGATGAACTTAGAACTAGAACACCGAAAGCGTACCCACTCAGCATATGTCGAGCCACGGCTGCGTACCACGACGCTGGTCTTCCATAGGCACCTTTACCTGGCACAACAACAAAAAACACAAACATACTATATCATATTTATTCCGGGAATGTATGCATTCCACAATAAACATACATATTGTGATATCTATGACACACAGCAAGAATTGCTGCGCTCGGCAATGACGCTAGCGGTTTCTCCCGGTCAATAGGCTGCATTGCCACAGGGGTGTATTGGAGCGGAGTTGTGTGACGCTTTCATACATTTGCAATACCACTCGATTCTGCGTGGAGCGTGGAATGTGTGCAAATGACACTTCCGCTATGCTTTGCCTCACTGCAAAAGCAGCCTATAGCTGTAGCAGCACGAGAAACAATCAACTGTACGGCTGAGTAGAATTTAATGCATATAATGTGACAGAGCGTGAACGTCCTGGGAATCTAGACAAAGTGCTGCCAACGTTCTGTTGGCGTCAACGGTAGTAGTAACGACATAATGTATGGGTTTGACTTCGACAATCTGCACCTTTCTATCCCTTATGTCAATTCTATACTTGATATCAATTCTACTAGCGTTTCCGATACCAAAATGTCACCTATTCTAGACACCCTGGATAGTAGCGTTGGAGGGAAGAATGAAATCACTGTGGTTGTCGCTACTTGTAAGTACGTGGTGTGGTCACCGCTCCGCTCACCGCCACCGGGTGGCGCATGCATCGCTAACCGCTACGCCAAAAGTCGTGGCTAGGCCGTAAGTCTACAAAGCGTCAAGTGTCCGGAACGCGGTACAATTAGAAGTTCCGTCGGGACTTTTGTTTATGAAACTTGAATTTGTTCCTTTATTAATGTTTCGATGAAAGTTTAAAAGGTGCTTGGCGAATTGGGTTGAGGTCTTTTGATTTTAGTCTCAAAAGGGCATTCAGAGATTGCTATTTCAGGGTTACTTGCTGCAAGCAATCCATCGTAAATGCCTTGTTTAGTTAATTGCTTAAAATAGATTGATTACTCTACATCACTTCAGTGTTAAATATTTTAATAAACAATAGTTAAAATATGCATGAGCGTAGTATTTAAAAAGTCTTAAATCTATTACAGTGGGCTTCAGGCTGAAAGTTACCCGAAGGGGTATGCTAGATGTTTCTCTGCGAGAATAAATTAGTAACGAAGACGTCCGCAATCGAACTCCAGTTACTGGCGCACTGGCCTGCCAGTAACTCATTGCTAGTAGAACCGATGGCCAATAGGGCGACAAGGTTTTTGCATGGAGACTGCAATCTGGAAGACAAAATACTAATAGACCTCCCACAAAGAGGATCGGCGGTATAATTTAGAGAAAAAACATAATACACACAAAAGGCGGTCTTATCGCTTTAAGCGACCTATCTGATTTGGATAAAGTGTAATCAATTCGTTGCATTAGTCATGCGCACTGATTTGGCATTCATGTAAATCACAAATTAGTTCAACTGACTGATTATAATTGCACTAATATCCAGTTTACGGTATGCCAGCTCGGTGATCCAGTCACTCAATCAAAAAGAGGCACACGTTAATGTAATTTCATCGCCACTTGCCAGTTCCCGCAATATTTTTATTTTACTTAATTTAAACACCACTCAATCAACATGGCAATGCATGGCTGGGCATGGCACAATCAAAATTTCCTCGAAAATACCCATTAAAATCGGCCACAGCCTAGCGAAATACGTTAGGGACTATTTACAATCTGCGTACCGGCCGTCAGTTTTGTAAGCGTCGTATAATGTAGTGAGCGTGCGTGTGTAAATTTAATACCGAGCGGTGACAGCGTATTAATCAGGATGTCTGGTGTGTCGCTTCCAGGCTGACGCGCGATTGAATACTAGGCTAATAGAGCTCTGGTGACGGGCAGAAACTTTGGCGAGAATGACACTGGTTTTGACAACGCGTCGGACAACTTCTTCTTTTTTCTTTTGTCTTTAATGGTGGCCATGAGGCTCGTGCCAATGTCAGTAGGACAAATATTGTATGGTATGGGACATAAAACCCTTCCTCATACCCCCATCGGGTTATTAGCCATCAGCCAATGATATCTCACCATATAGCCTAAGAAATTATTGACCGCTGCCCAGGGTGCATCGGCCCAAACACTGCTCTTCCCCTGGATGAGTCCATAAGGGAATCGCAGCACTTGGGTACGAGCGGGAAATCCGACTAACGTCGGTCATTTCAATCCAAAGCAATGCTTAAATAACATGGCAACGTTATGCTATGCGGTTTTGTTTCCATCAAAAGAAGATTTCAGTTGATTGTGATTTTGATAAATCTTTGTAAGAAAGTACAGTCTAAAATTAAATAATTTATAAGGTTTATATCGCGCATATTGCAACGAATGTTATTCCTGTTTCGAGTTCTTTTTTAGACTTCAGGTTAACGGGCAGACTGAGATTGCAACAACGCCAAACTTGTCTTGTTTGGCCTTAGGTCGATTAGTCGGAGAGCAGCGAAAATCGCAATGATTTTTCAGAATTGGTTTCAAGCAAAATAGGTGTTTTTTTCTCTTTAGTGGGCATGTCGTGCTACATATTGTTGGATCACTGATTCTCTCCCACTTACTCTTTACTTGATGCCGTCCAGCGAATATATTGTATTTCATTTTTGCGATAAAAGTTGGTACTAACTATTCTCTATTTGCAAACATCTCCCCGTTTCATCAAGATTCTAAGTTGTATGGGCAACATCTCAGTTTAGCATTTCTGATATAAAACGTCTTCCCCTCCTTCACCCCCTTAGGGATTGATTTTGAAAAAGTAGCCTATGTCCTGTTTTGAGTGTCAATCTATCTCTGTACAAAATTTAGACTTAAATTGGTGAAGTCGTTTAAGCGTGAAAGCCAGACAGAAACTTATACATACTTTCACATTTAATAATATTGGTTTGGATTACTTTGGATTGACCTTATTTTTTATACAATATATGGAAAGGAAAACGAGCAAATTCTCACGAGCACTCACCTAATGGTAAGTAATCACCACCGTCCATAGACACCCACAGCACCAAGAAGATGCGTTGCTAACCTAGAAGGCTAAGATGGAATACTTCTTATGCCAGTAATTTCACTGACTGTCTTGCTCTCCACGCCGGAACATAACAATGCAAGTACTGCTGCTTAGCAGCTGGATTTTGCGAGCAAGGTGCTTAGCGATCTTGACTACTTAAATTAGGTCCACCTGTAGGGCTAAGATGGAACACCTCAAGTGCCAGTAATTTCCTCGGCTGTCGTGCTCTCCACGTCGGAACACAACAATGCAAGTACTGCTGCTTAGCGGCTGGATTTGCCAGCAAGGTGGTGGTAGCGATCCAGACAGATCTTAAACTAGGTCTACCTGTAAAATCATTTAACAGTATTGTCCTATCACTTGGACCGCAGTCAGTATCACTTGGAGCGATACATGGCATATTTGTTTTACATCGAACGCGCCATCCCGAATTCCACAGCATATCGGAGATACCAACGCCACAATATAGTACAGTTGAACAGGAATGCCTTGATATTGGAGAGCATTGGAAAATGAACAGGCATTTGGTTTCGATGAAAAGGTTTAGGTCTAGGAACGAGCTGAAGGAGTTCAGGGACTAGCTTTAAGATCGATGGCTTTAAGGGAGAGAGTGGATAACGACATACTCAACTGATCATAGTGAGTTTCGTAGGTCAGAAATTAGAATTAAATATATAAATGAATCCTTTTTTTAATTTCATATTTTCTACCACTAAAATAGGTAGAATCCAAGCTTTGGGTTAAACAGAGCTTTTATTGATGGCTTAGAAATGATTCCCGATTTGATATTTCGCAAATGTGTCATTTTAAAATTTAATATTTTATTTTTATACAAAGGAAAGAAAATGAGTAGTAAGCTCTTCACGCCGGTATTTCGTGACGATACTACCCTGGTTTATCCGACCTATTTATTCTGCATCCACGAAATAGTTATAGTGTGGTTCTACAACTATAAATCTGTCCTAGTTTATTTGAAAGTTCCAATAGACCAGGAAGTTAAGATTTTAAGCATAAACGCTGTCGCCCTATTTTTAAACGAAATATCTTATATTATCAGATTTATATTTTATGTATATGTAGAAAGGAAAAAAAGCATGTGGAACACCTGATGGGAAATGATCACCACCGCCCATAGACACCCGCAACACCAAGAAGATTCCAGATGCGATGGCAACCCAGAGGCCCAAGATGGACTTTCTCTTGTGCCAGAAATTTCATCGGTTGTCTTGGTCTCCACGCCGGAACACAATACTGCGGCTTAGCGGCTGGATTAGCGAGTAAGATGGTGGTGGCTATCTGGACGGGCCCAGCACAATGCATCACCGCCTTAAAAAACAGGCTCAGAAAACTGAGCACAGGCGCCACTAACTTACTAAACGAAATATTTATTAAGTATGTCCGTTGAGTTACCCACATTACATTAAGTTGAGTTTCACTGACTGTTCGATAGATGGCATTAAGCATATGATGCTTTTAACGCCATCTAACGTAATATACTATAAGTTTTATACGAGCTTTGCACAAACGTATCGAGGAGTATCTCAGCATTTTTATTATTACCACAATTTGCCCTTCAACTTGTCTAGATTTTTGTCTGGTCAGCAAAACTGTAACAAGTAGATAAATAAGTACTTGGACTAAATAAAAATACTTGGAACTCTGAAAATACCCGGTGGAAAACATGGCGTCTTCTGAAAACAATCGAAACTTCGCTAGTCCGTCAACGCCGAGATAACAGCCAATTGGTCGAGATTTTAGATTTATTTAAAAGTAGAGGGGATTTTAGCGAAGTTTATTCATGCTGTTTAAAATCCTTAAAAAGATTTATTGTGTCTTGTTTCGACAAGAGCGATGCCATGATATGGTGGATGTTGTTTCGGTTGATGCCAGTGCTTGATTGATAGCCAGTTATCTAGCAGGACTAAAATTTGATGACAAATTAAGTCTTAGAAAAAATAAAAACGCATTGAGATCATTTCCAAGCATGAGAAGTGTCGTCAAAAATACTTAGCCAGAACTGGTAGCCTCTTGAACCAGCTTGTTATTATCAAATAATAAATGCTGCCATTTACAGCTTCGGTTCTCACGAAAAATCAAGAGTTTTTCTACCAAATATAACTGGTTACGAAACAAGATTATTCCAGTTTTTTCTAACAGGGGTAAAATCGCAACTGTATTGAAAAACGCCGTTCAATACACGCGCGGAAATGTCATTCTTCACACGTCCCGAGTCTTGCCACATACCTTCGGCTCGTGGCAAGATATCTCGTGACTCTTGAAGTAATGACATACTTTCCGCACTAGTATCGAAATGTACTATTATCTACACATATATCATAAATGCTCTATAATGCGTTCAAAAACCGTAGGCAATGACTAGCATTATAACAACCAATATTGTTATGAGAATTTTTCTAATTTGTTTCTATATTTGTTCAAATTCATTTTTTATTACATTATTTTAATATGTACAGTCTATAGATATTTAATAGGTACCTAGCACTAGTAGCTAGTAGCAATGCAGGCCATTGCCCTATGGCTTCTGAACCCATCATAGAGTACTTATGATATGTGTGTAGATAAAGTAATGTATGCAACTGTACATAATTAGGTCTTAAAACACTCGTGTGATTCTATTATGAAACTCGCTGACGCTCGTTTCATAAAACCACACTCGTGTTTTAAGACCCCTCATTATGCAACAGTTGCATAAAATACTATTCTATCACTTCATGTCAAAGAATTGCGCTGAAAGTAAATTAACGCATCTACCACAACTTGCATCGACCAAGCTATCACGATTAGTGCGTACCGTGAAAGAGAGTTGGCAACTCCAATAAACGTCTTTTCTCCTAATGAGAGGGTTATCGGGCAGAAAAAGTTTCATTACCGCCCAGGGATTAAAGCCCGATTGCCATCTGCTTGCAACTTGTAAGGGTTGACTTTCGGATTGTTAATAAACTGTTTTACTATAGTTCATGTGTTTGTTAGTTCTATTTTCCCTAGTTTTAGTTGTTATTCCCCCTTTTAGAATGTTTCCTTTATCATCAATGTTAATATGTGCTATCTTCAATTTTCGTTATGATAAAATACATTTTGTATGCTTTCTGTCATTATCGCTTGCATTGTTTTTAAATGCTTGTTCAATTGTTTGTGTGTAGTTTGCTTTCAGTTACTTATTAGTAACTTTGGTTCAACAATGATAACCTGTCCTGTAAACGTTATCAGGTAGGTATTTATATAATCGCTATTATAAATGTATCTAATTAAATTATATGGGTACTTAAATAAAATTACACATATGATTACTGATTAATTATGTCATCACACAGTTGTACAGATTTTGTTTAGCCAATGACACCATGTTGCGAATGATCTTTCACCAAAAACATAAATAAATGCTGTCTTATAATCTTTAAATTTCTTTAGATAGGTACAGTAAAACAAATGAACGGAGCAAATGGCGTTCTGTGGGAACCTACCCTAAAGGGAAACAGGTGTGAGTTAACAATAATATTAATCAAAAAACATTGAATTTTCTCTACTATTTCGAAGCTTAATTATGTATAATAAACATCGATATTTTTATCTTAGATTTAAAGTCACCGTATAAAAATCTATTGCGCAGTTTTAAATGAGTAAATAAAGAAACAGACACGAAGACAGCACGGATTTTCTCAAAACGCGTTAACTCGTTAGCTAACTCAGTGCATCTCTCTTCTGTCAGGCTAGGTGGAACGAGACGCACTGAGTTACGTAGCGAGCTAACACGTATCGATAAAGTTCATGGTGAGTGCACGGATCGCGAGTTTGTTTTATACTGCGTAATGAGAGAAATAAAAAATATATAAAGAGATGGCAGTTGAGCATTGCGAACCGTCGAATGGTGATTTGGTGGCGTCATATTTTGTTTGTTCATTCAATTAACTACTTGGCAAAAGAAGAAAAAGAAAACAGTAAATGTTGAGAGGTTATATTTTTCATTGTAAGTAATGCCATAACAATGCTATGGAAAATATAGTGTTCTTTTAAATTTAAGCAAATTCGGGATCTCTGCCGGTAGGCAGGCACTTGTGTGTGTGACACTTTTTTTTATTATATTAGAAATGGGTTCGCGTTTGGTCTCAATCTAACCTGATGGTAAATGAAGATGAGGCTGAAGATGTAGCAAGCTCACCCTATTCACTCTTACATCTAGATTTCTTGGTAGGTAGGTATTAAGGAATGCATACCCGGTTATTTTCTCTTAGGCGTAACCGGTTAAAATGCATTTCGTAGTAGATGCTGTTCCTCATCTGGTTGCTAATTCTCATCCTGGTGTTGGTCCTGTATTACCGTAAAGTCTACATCAGGTTCAGCAAATATGGTGTGAAGAATTTGACCTCAATCCCTATTTTCGGAGACAGCGCGGATGACCTTCCGATTGGAACACTTCTTTGAAAGTATTGACAGAATTTACACCAGTTTTCCGGGAGAAAAGTAAGTGTCTGACTTTTTTCAAACTACTGTACTAACTAATAAGTAGACTAAGAGAGGGCAGCAAAAATTTCACGACATTTTCTAACGGATAACATTATTCTACTTGTATTTTGTCATGTTTCTGGACTGCCATTGTGGCAGTCTGGCTGCTAAGCGCCGTTGTGTTTGGGACGGCTGGAAGTTTAAATCTACCTTTCTTATTTTCTGAGTATCAACAATCTTATCTTTAATAGTTTTTCGTAAAAAAAGGCATTGTGTCTTCATCATAAACGATCATAGAACACTGAACTTTAAAAAATCGCAGTTTCTGGTAGAGTCACATGTGGGTAGATTGGTTTGAGTAAAGCATAGAAAGCCGAGATTACGGAGTTTTTTTAAGTGTTGCCATTTACGTCTCTCATATTATAAATATCGTCATTTTGGCTTGATAATATTACATTTTTGTAACTACTTTACAAACGACTTGATTCGTTTGAATTTCCCTGTGAAATTCTTTGCCTTTTGTTTACTTATTATGTGAATCAATGAAGATAATTTGTTTTTAACATAAAACTACCGTGAGACTCAGACATATTAATAAAACGGATCACTCACGTATTTTTGCGTCGGGAAATGCCCGACATGTTTCGGACCAGTCCGTGGTCCTTAATCATGAGCCCCCGCGGCGGTGGCGCGACGACGACTGCGTACCGAAGCCCTGACAGCTCGGCTAATCATATATTATCCACTGTCAACGACTGTCATGTTAGATTTGTAGGCAGCTTCAAGTTCACAAGCCCGGTGGTGTTCATCCGTGACATCGAGTTGGTGAAGAGAATAGCCGTGAAGGACTTCGAGCATTTTCACGATCACGGAGTCGTCGTGGACGAAACCATTGACCTGTTCTTCGGGAAGAGTATGTTCTCATTAAAAGGTAATGGGAACTGGTGGGGAGCCTTGTGGCACCATCTCCTGGCCAGAAAGATTTGAACCTGTGACCCTAAATAACCGGCCCTTTACTTAACCCTCTCAGCGTCTCTGTCAAACTAGTATCATAAGAAAGGGAGAGATAGAGATAAACTCAGATAAGCTAAACTTAGCCGACCATGTAAAGGCCATTGAGCTACAAGCACTATCAATGGGTTGACGCTTGCCTAGTGCTACTCTCAGAGTGCGTCTGTCACGATACTCGTAGGTACACTCATAGGTAAACATTTACCCCTTCCGGGAATCGATCCCGGAACCTCTAGTTTCAGATTCAGGATCACTAACCACTAGGCTATCCGGTCTTCTGTAATAATAAACATTATATGTATTTAAATTTCCACGCTTTTACACGCAGCAAGAAAATGAAACGCTAAATGACCTTGTTTTTAAGACTGTGCAAACGTGTGCGCGGGACGATGGCGATGGCCTATATACTAATAGAGTATATGTTCTTTAAGAAAACGTACAAAATTAAACCATTTTGGCACGTTATAATGGCAAATTGCCACCTGAAAGATAAGTCTGACGCTCATTTTTCGCAAATGCTCTGACAAAATCATTTAAAAAAAAATAACTGTCAATTAAAATGAAATAAATATACGGTTAACACTTAATAACAAATAATGTAATTTAAATTTAATTTCATAATGTATATTTTACTAACATAGTTTAAGATCCAATTTTTTTTTAACTATCCAAATGAGTCCTGTTACTTGAATAAATGAATTTAATTATTATTATTACTTAAAAAAGAGTTAGTCTGTACAAAAAAAATGTTTTTATTTTAAAATATATGTTTTAGCCACATTACAGCCATTGAAAAACCTCTAAACTCGTAAATTTGCGCCCTATTAATAACTTTAACTGTCTCCAGGGTAAAGGTATACTCGTATTCCATTAGCAACAAGTTAGCAACAATTATATTATTATCATGTTTCAAATATGCATCGTTACTTTTCATTAAGTAAGATTATGATTAAACTATTATAGGAGTTTTATTCCCAACGCTTCAGCTATATTAAGTCCTATTCATTTATTATTGCAAAAAGGGGTTAAATGGCAGTGGGCCGAAGACCAAGAAAAAGCTTTTAAAAAAATTAAAAGTTGTTTAGTCTCGGACCAGGTTTTAGCGCATTTCAACCCTAACGCAAAAAAAATAGTGACCGTGGACGCGTCCCCGACGGCCTGGCCGCCGTGCTGTCCCAGACGGACGCGGCCGGCGGCCGGCGGCGAGCGGCCGCGCAGGTACTCGCAGATCCAGAAGGAAGCCACGGCCATAGTGTTCGGCGTTAGGCGCTTTCATCAGTATTTATACGGTCGAGTGAACCGTTCACCTTGCGGACGGACAATAAACCGCTAACAATAATATTCGGTAATAACCACGACATTCCTGAAGTAACGCCGAACAGGCTGCAACGATACGCTATTTTCCTGAGCGCTTACAATTATAATATCGAATATATATCGAGTGCAGCTAATAGTGCTGATTTTTTGTCACGGTCGATACCAGTCCGCGAGCGGGGAGCGCGCGGGGAGGCGCGGGAGGAGGCCGCGGCCTATGTCAACTTTGTAGTGGAAGGGGCGCTGCCGGTGACTGCGCGCGAGCTGCGCCGCGCCACCGCCGCCGACGCGCTGCTACAGCGGGTGGCGCGCCACGTGCTCGGCGGCTGGCCTAGGAAGGTGTCCGACTCGGAGTTAAAACCGTTTTATCTATGTAGGAATCAAATTTCATTCGAAAACGGTATTTTATTAAGAGGACACAAGGTTGTCGTTCCGGAAACTTTAAGAGGCAAAATAATGTCCGAACTCCACAGCTCACATTTTGGAATAGTGAAAATGAAGGCGAGGCGCGCGCGCGGGTTTGGTTCCCGGGCATTGACGCGGCGCTGGAGCGAGTGGCCAGTGCGTGCGCGGTGTGCGCCGAACCTTATAGTTAGCGACAATGGAACTTCGTTTACTTCTCAGGAATTTAACCGGTTTTGCTTACTAAACGGAATTACGCATTTATTTTCACCAGTATTTCACGCTAACAGTAATGGCCAGGCAGAGAGATTCGTAAAAATTATCAAAAAGGGGTCAGAAACTATATTTACGGTTAACGGCAAGAACGAAGATGTTGAAAACCGGTTATCCAAATTTCTTTTTGACTATCGGAACTCTGTACACAGCACCACTGAGCGATCGCCAGCAGAGCTAGTATTCGGTAATAAGCTTCGCTCCCGGTTAGATTTGCTTTCGGTCGCCGAACCGCCATCGCCATCGGAACTGACAGCCCTAAACCAGCGTAAACAGGTAAACAGTCTTTACAGGCGAAAAATTACGGTGGTAAAGTAAGGATTATGAAAACGGTGATGTGGTATGGGTGAAAAGATTTGTTAATAACGGCAAGCATTTTTGGAGTAAGGGCGTGGTCGTACTGAGAGTCGGGCAAGTCATGTACGAGTTATACTTACCAGATCTCGACCAAAACGTGACACGTCACAAGGATCAACTGTACACGTATAAAGGAGATAAATCTTTCGTGGTGGAGGGAAAAGATGAGCAAGAAGCGGGCACGTTCGAGGATTTCGAGCCCGTCCCAACAGCAACAACGAGTCCGATTCAAAATGGTCAAGGGGGCTTGGTGGAGCCGCCTGCTGAGGATGTGTGTGATGTCTCCGATCCGATCGCTGGCCAGCCCGGCGCAAGCGTTAGAGGTAGTCGAGCCAGGGACGCCGCCGCGTACCGCTCGCTCCGTGGACAGCGCGGACGACGCAGCGTTCGAGACGCCCACGGCCTCGCCCGCTGCCGCTGACCACATCACCACAGACCAAAACACCACGGCGGGATGAAATCATACCGCCACGCTCACGCCGTATTAGACCTAAGGTTATAAGCAGTACTTC
Organism: Ditula angustiorana; assembly: GCA_963691745.1. Taxonomy (NCBI): domain Eukaryota; kingdom Metazoa; phylum Arthropoda; class Insecta; order Lepidoptera; family Tortricidae; genus Ditula; species Ditula angustiorana. The sequence goes on along the minus strand of OY829480.1, from coordinate 733,529 downwards.
TAGATCGGGTTAATGGGAGGAGAATTGTTATATATGCATGCATAGCTTAGTATAGATACGGTGGCTGCGCCCACCGTCCCTTGTTCTGAATACACAGTGTGCTATCAATGCTCGGACGTATTACTTGTCTCCCTCGCCGGACCTAGATAGAACACTAACCAAGAGTAAGTACTTTTCTTAACAAATAAATAATTTTATTAATTAATACAACTAAATTAAAATTGTAATGACAACACAAAGAAAAATTAGGGCAATGGCAGGACTTGAACCTGCAACATCAGAATTCCGTGCCTTGCGTTTTGCCAGTTTCGCCACACTGCCTCTAGAGGCATTTGTGTTGTTATTACAATTTTAATTTAATAATTTGAATGTAAAAATATTTAAAAAAAAATCGAAAGAAATTTCGGTTACAAAAATTTTATACAACTAATTTATATTTTTATTCTTGCCGTGTCTAAAACTATTTATACTGGTTTAAAAAAATTCTAAACTAGACATAGACCAGAGGATACTAATAAACCATTAATGAACAAACACCGAAAAACATCAACCAAAACAAACATTAACCATTAATTGGTTAATGTTTCGAGACTGGAGAACTTCATCGCCGTTTTTACGGATCGCGCTGGGTACACAAACCGCTTTCATTCACCCTGTATTTGTATTAATCACACCTGTGTAATGTTGTAGCAATATATTTACCTATCGATAGTATTGTTGACAGTATCGTGACCTTCAAAAATACTCACAATATCGATAGGCCTATCGAAAGTGTCGATAGTCACTAAAATCTAATACTATCGATAGTATTGCTATTCGATAGTATCGGTACTATTGCAGTACTTATTTCAACAAATGGTCGATACTACCGATAGTTCTCAAAACGATCGATAGTGTTGCACTATCGATAGTTCGTAAATTTTAATAGTGTTACCACAGAATAAATAATAGTATTAAACTACAGAAACTTCTCTTTTACGACCGCGATTAAACGAATTCCAACTTTATTCACACGCTTATTACTTCTTACACCATGCGCCAGGCGGAGCAAGTCAAATGGAACTCGCCGCCCGCGCCCGCCTTCGCCCCGCTACTCCCTGTAACCCGCTAGGGTTGCGCCGCATTCGTTTTCAATTACACTGACACGGCGGAAGCGAGCGAGCGAGCGCGCGGCAAGCCGACAGCCTACTACGATTTGCCTGTGCCATAGGCAAGGCGGTCGAGCGTACCTATAGTGTGGAGTGGAACCCCCTGATATTGCCTTTGAATTGGAATCAGCATGGTCGGTCTTTGTAGTTGTGAAACATTTATGTTTTATTTTCTTTTTCTCCATTCACATGTATTATAGTATTGCGTTCATACATTGAGTTTGAATTGCGTATTTATGTATTTCCCTGTTTGTGTTTGTTTATTTTTGTTTACTTGTGTGATTCAATAAAGAGTATTTGTTGTTGTTGTTAATGCATTAATGCCAATCTATCGATAATCAAACTATCGATAGTTTAGCAACTCTACACCTGTGCTACAAAAACATGTTGTTTATTTACTAAAACAACACAGGGCCCGTACTTTTCATGCCAGTGACGCAGAAATGACATCACGCTACATAGAGTATGATTCCAATTAGTATAATTTATCATTTGTCATAATTAATCATTTGTCAACTTCTGTAGTTTACCGATATCGATGCTTGAAATAATCAGAACATGACGTCTAACTATGGCTTTTATCTATTGTCATTCAAATAAAGAAAAGATTGCCAGTTAATTAAATGATACATACGTTACTTAGATTTTAATAGTGTCTTAATTATTGTTTACATTTGCTATTGTTGAAAAAAATGTAAATTGACACAATTAGAAAAATGTATCCATCAATTCCAAATTTTCTTCTTAACAGGGAACTTTGAATTATTAACCAAATGTGCCACATAAACAAAAATATGATTACAAAGCAAATATATTTTTTATGAATAAGTATTTCATTGCGTATGAAAACGAAAATGACATAGATTCTCTCTAGATGGGATTTAAAGCTGTTTCTACCTAATTTTTGAAATGTGGTAACAATAACATTTAATAAAATGTATTGTACCAACATAAAATACAAAACAAATATTTTCATTCTCGTTTTCCGTAAAATACATATTTGATTTATTTGTTTTTATTTTTCTACGCGTCAATAGATTATTTAACTAATTTGTACATGATTAAATGATTGACGACTAATGATTAATAATTACAATTAAACCATTTGGAATCATCCTATACGCACCGTCTCGTTAAATTGATTCCATCGGCATAAAAAGCACTGTCTCTGCATGTCATTTATTGTATATGAGATATCATATTTTGAATTAGTCACGGATAAATCGAAATCTCTCATTATATTATTATTTTTTTAAAAACCTCTTGGCCTGAACAGAACTCAGTATAATTTCCACTGAAATCACTGACAATTATTGACAATGTACATTTACGGCGATCAGAATGTGGTTGTGCCAGAGAATTTAAGTTTTAGTAAATTTATGTTAGATAGACTCCGTGCTGTAAACGGCGAGGAGATATGTCTAGTAAGTAGTTATACGTTACTATTATATATTATGTGGGTGGTAGGTCTTTGTACTTAACTTATTTTACATTGTTCTCAAAGGAAAATGGCTATACTCGTGAAAAAATAACGTATCTGGAAGTCAGACAGTATGCCGTGAATCTGTCAGTAGCCCTGTCACAGCTGGGCGTGGGGAGAGGAGACGTGGTGGCTGTTGGATCCAACCCTTATTTACATTTCATACCCACGGCTTTAGCTGTGATGTTCACGGGAGCTACATACACTGGTTATGACGAAGATCTAGAAAGTGGTACGTTCATACATAATCTATTTCAAAATACATTACAAAATACATTACAAAATACATTACAAAATAAAATGCTCTTAATAAGAAATTATGCTGCTTTTACGAATACGTGGTGATTGGTGATTTGATAAGTGGGGTGTGGGACCTTGTGCAATATCCGTCAGGATCGCTACCACCATCTTGCTCGCTAATCCTGCCGCTAAGCAGCAGTGCTTGCACTGTTGTGTCCCGGCGTGGAGAGCAAGACAGCCGGTAAAATTACTGGCACAAGAGGTATTCCATCATAGCCCTTTGGGTTAGCAACGCATCTGCAATCTTCTTGGTGCTACCACCAGGTGACCCAATTGCTCGTTTGCCTGCCTAATTTATAAAAACAAGAATTTAATTCATCCGCCCTGTGTCCCTTCTGCAATCGCACAAACTTCTCATAAACAAATTAAGTTGTATTACTCATATAAATATGCTGCACAAACGTTTATAGAAAATAATTAAATTGTGACACTTTTTTATAGTTAATTAATTGGATTGAGTGTTTTCAGCGGTTTTGAATAATTTGGTAGAGTTATCAAAGCCAAAATATTTAATTTGTTCTTCAGCATTTTGGATAAAGCACAGAGAGCAAATCAAAACTATTGACTACATTAAAACCTGTATTGGCATAGACGATATGCCAGAGTTGAAACTCTCAATAAAATCATTACTTACCACAAACGAAGATGTGGGTAGTTTTGAGCCGGTTCCAGTTAAAGAAAAAACAGACACAGCACTGATAGTCTATTCGTCGGCTACAACAGGCATGTCGAAAGGAATCGAAATATCTCACTATAACTGTTTGAGTATTAATTTTACCCATCGGTACGTGACAATTTCTATCTAAAAACTAATTTAGTAGCTACAAAAAACCCCGCCAGCGAAAACAAATCTTTCAGATCTTTAATCTTTCACAATGGAACACACTATATGTGATTGTGAGGCCCTCGCCAGAACAAGAATAAAACTCCTCGGTAACGGATACCCCGAACCGAGAATTCAAGGCACTACCGCTAAACCACATCATCCACTTTATGGAGGAAGTGGATAAAGCGATGGACTAAGTGCGAAGGAGCGGTAAATATTTACACAAATGATCCCACTGGGTCGAAGTGTATCCAAAAGGACCCCTTATAAAAAAGAAAAGTTAAGATAGTCTGAAAAAAGTACATTGTATACATTACATATTATTATTATTATTTTTATTTATGTTTTTTGTACAATAAAGAATTTAAATACATACATGCACTCGTAAACACAACCCTTTATTTTGGCGGCAGTCGGGTAATAAGATCGGTTTTAAGTTTAAGACAAGCCCAAAATATTATTATTCAGAATAGGCTCACACAAAACAGTAATGATTACCACCGGTTCGGAAAACCCTCTGATTAGAGGATACCAGCAAGAAACTCAACGTGCTAAACCTACACAGACAGGCCTATGCATCTAAGTATTAATAATACCAGAGGTATTACAGATAATTTAAACATTGGGTTAACGAAACGCCTCAACCGCGCGGAATATGAGCAAGGAGCGGAGCTCCGTCGACCCTGTTGCGTGATCACAGTAGTTTAAAAGCCGGCCTTCTTTTCTTAAGCATTGTCCCCCTCTCTTCCTCTACCCACCTTTTAATTAGTGTTGAAAACAGGAGTTTCAAGAAACTGAAAAATTCGGACGATTTCATACTAATTTCGTAAAACATCCCCTTTGCTATATCCTGACGAAACATTGCCTTGGCGCCACTTATTTTTATTTCTGGGTAAGCCAAAACGAAAGCGGCATGGTGCGCATGAGAATTATTGGTATCATAATGTTTTTACGAATTTCTTTCAGTTTTAAATATATGCCTTCACTGAGAACTGCTTTCATGGTTCGTCCGTGGTCAATTTACTTTTACGCGAGTACGACGTTCATATTTATAGCAATGGGAAGAAAAATTGTATTTGCCAATGACTTACCCATTCAAACTACATTACATATTATAAGGGATTGCAAGGTTAGTTGATGTATATTCTTTTTACAATTTTTATCTTAACTGCACCTGCAAGCCAAGTACAAAATCTTGCAAGTTAAGTCTGCGAGTGGTAGGACCTTGGGAAAGGTCCGTTCGGATCGCTATACCACTGTTTTGATCGTTAATCCAGCCATTAAACAGAAAAGTTTAATCGTACATTACTGTGTTCCATCGTGGACAACAAGACTCCCGGTGAAATTACTGGCACAAGAGAAATTTCATTTAAGCCTTATGATGTCCAACGCATTTGTAGTCTCCTTGGTTTTGCGGGTGTCTATGTACGGTAGTGATCCCATCAGATGACACACTTGCTGGTTTGCCTCCGTATCAAAGAAATGTGTTTGATTAAATTCCAGTAAACGGATTTATTTCATTTTGAGTATCTGTATTTGTATGTTTATCATATAACAATACAATAAAGTTATATTATCGGCATGTGACGATGCATAGCATCTGGTGAGAGTGCGTAGTACTTCCGGTCTGGTATCAACCAATGGTAGCCCGTTTCCGTTTCGCCATCGACCAATCACAGGCCAGTTCTGATGGCGCGCTCGGCTGTCACGTGGTCACCCCAGGAGTTCTGCAGGCTGCGAATCTTACCTCATAGCGTCGTTACTTCTCGGTGAGACAACTTGTCTTTATTATATATAAATGTATTATAAAACCCAAGCATAGTTAATCAATGTCATTGTTCATATAAGCGAAACATTGTCGGTTAACTATAGTGACACTTAAAGAGTAATCTTATTTTTATATCAGTAAAAATCAAAAAAGTGACAGTTACTGTTATTTGAATTCTAATGCTCATAAGCCCGTGACAATATGAGCAATAGTGAACAAAGTGATGCTGTTCGGGATTTTAATCACGTTTCAGATCAAGAAATGGGTAACGCCACGTCGCCCACGGCCGGACCTTCGAGAAAACGGCCAGCCCAGGCAACCAGCGACTCGAGTACGGCGGAGTCTTCATCCTCCGAGGATGACGCCGACAGGGAAGTCAAGAAAAAGCGCGGTAAGATGCACAATTCTAACTTTGATGCTCTGTTAACCCAAATGAGTGTGCTTACCAACGTAATGATGCAAAACGCGTATTATTCACAATGGAACGCGGCCTCGTCGTCTCGGTTGCCTGAGGCGGTGCCAGTGCCAGTACCGGTAGCTAGCGCACAACTACCCTCAAATTCTACTGAAATCGGAAACTCTAGTAGCAATTGTTTTTTAAACCGGCCCGCAGCCGCGATTGTCAACCCATCTCGCAGACTTGAACTAGACGTCGTTAACACGTCAGTTAAGGACCCTAAGGTGCCTCGGGCGGACCCAGGACGCCTAAAGCAGCTCGAACGATTGCAAAAGTTTAATGATCCGTATTGGAAGGACATAAGATACACAGAGGCGTTAAAAACGCACTGTGCCTCTCCCGGTTTTGTGGAACTCGACGTTAACGATGAGTTGAGACAATTCGTTAAAGGGAAAGATTACATCGCTAGTACTGAACGATCCTTGGCAGCGATTTGTAATGCACTTCTAGCACAACGAGAGTTTTTTAATCAACATCTGCAACAGTTTGTCGACTGGGCAGCAATTCCAGAAACTGTGCTCACGGCGTCTACAGTATTTGATAAGATAACTGAATTGTTTAATGCGTCCTCTAAATACCATAAAACGGACGAAGAGGCAATGCAGCTCGTTTGCGGGAAACGTGCGGAATGCATAGAAAACCGTCGGGAGCGTATCTTGGCGGAGCTTCCCAATAAAACACTTCGGGAGGGTTTGCGTAAAATACCACCGAGTGCTGAAGCAATGTTTAATAAGTCTCAGTTACAAGAGTATATCAAGAGTACGGGAGGTATTGACAAATGGGTGCGTCCTTGGTTTAATCTCGATAAGGACAGAAAAAAGTCGACACCGAAGACTACTACAAATCCAGGCCCATCACAAGAAACAGCTGGTACCTCTCGACTCTTTCGAAGCAAAAACTACGACCAGAAAAATAAAGATAGCAAGCCACACACCAACTTTGCTAAGTACAGAAATGCACAAAAGGATAAAAAGCCCTTCAGAAAGGAGGGGGGGCGCGGTAAGAAACCTCAGGAAAGATGACTTCAAGACATCCCGCTTTTACGGAGGCTGTCTGCGAGCGTATCGCAGGCAGTGGCAGATGTTGGGAGCTCCGAAGGCTCTTCTCAAAATGATTATGGGAATGCATCTGCCATTTACCTCCAAGCCTATGCTAATCATGCCTACCCCTCAGATCCGTCAACGATTCAAGACGAAAGAAACACCAGAAATGACCCAGCAAATAAAGATTTTATTAAAACAGGGCGTGATAGAGGTTCCAGACCAAAACAACTTGGGTCCCAGTTTCTTTTCGACAATGTTCCTAGCAAAGAAAAGCGATGGATCGGACAGGCCAATCTTCAACTTGAAACGCTTAAACGATCACATAATTCCAAAGAAATTCAAGTTAATCTCTCATCACCAGATTCCTCAATTCCTTCAGAAAGGCGACTGGATGACAAAGCTGGACCTCTCGTCAGCCTACTTCCACGTCAGCATTGCAGAGAGTCACCGTCGATTTCTGCGGTTACTATACAAGAATCGAGTACTCCAAATGACAAGCTTACCGTTCGGTCTATCATGCGCGCCAAAGAACTTTGCAACTCTAACGAACTGGGTGGCACGGATTCTCCGAGACCAGGGGATGAGAATCGTGGTATACTTGGACGATTTCCTATTAGTGAACCAGTCGGAATCCAAACTCAGGTCCCAGGTTGTGGTCACAACAAAACTTCTAGAGAAATTAGGATGGACTATAAACTACAAGAAATCGATTCTCAGACCGATCCAAGAGTTGGAATACCTGGGGTTACTATGGAACACGAGAAAGAATTCGGTAGGAATTCCTCAGAAGAAAACAACTTCTATTTTGTCAATCTCGAAGAAAGCCTTGTCCAGGGGGACAATGTCAAAGAAAGACAGTCAAATATTATTAGGTACGTTCAATTTCGCCAATTTTGTTACACCCAGAGGAAGGCTGCACTGCCGACAGCTGCAGCGATTTTCACGAACTCTAAACAGACTCCCACCACGGCAACGAATGCCGATCCCGCCACGCGTTGTGCAGGACCTGAAATGGTGGATTGCTTCAATGCACACGGGCCACACAAAACGGACTTTACATCAGGCTCAGGTACCCCACTTTCTGATTACCGACGCAGCAGACTACGGTTGGGGCGCCCAGATGAACGATCAGGTGATTTCAGGGAAGTGGAATCGGGAACAGATGAAATGGCACTGCAATTGCAAAGAAATGTATGCTATAATTGCTGCCATCCAACATTTCAAGCCGCAGCTGACAAACCGCCACATAGTGCTGCAGACGGACAATCGAACGGTAGTCGCGTACATACGGAACGAAGGGGGAACGCGATCAGTAGCGTTACTCAACCTAACGTACCAACTACTGAACATTTTGGACCGATCGAATATATCACTGGTGGCAGAGTATTTACCAGGCAGGTACAACGACATTGCCGACCATCTGTCGAGGGGCAAAGATGCAACGGAATGGCACCTACAACCACCCGCCCTCAAAGAAATTTTTCGAAAATTCGGGATACCACAGGTGGATCTATTCGCATCGGAGAGGACCAATGTAGTCAAGAGGTACGTAACCAGAGACCCGACGGATGCAGCAGCTCATTTCATCAACGCTTTCAGTCGGATTTGGCGGTACGAGCTCGCATGGGTATTTCCGCCGCCGAGTCTGATTCCACGAGTACTGCATCATCTAAACTCTGCTCAGGGGACCTTCCTAGTAGTAGCGCCGTTGTGGAAGAAAGCTTATTGGCTCCCCGACCTTCGTCGCCGGGCACTTTGCAAACCATTGAAAATCAGGAACTTGCAATCGTTCCTCATCGATCAGAACACCGGTCGGCCTCCCCCACGAGTCCAAGACATGACACTGTTAGTGTGGAAGATTGGGGCTGGGGTCAGATGACTAGCAATTGGTCCGAAGCGGAAAAAGTTCTTCTCAAGTCAAGCTGGCGGAATTCCACTTTGAAAACCTACAAACCCGCATGGTCCCGCTGGCTAAAATGGTGTTCGGTAAATAAGCTAGACTTTAGATCGCCTAATGGAAATATTTTAGCTAAATATCTTGCTTACTTATGTCTGGAAGTAAAGTTGGCTTATTCCACTATTTTAGTGCACAAGTCTGTAGTAGTTTCTTTTTGTCAAATGTACAGTAAGGAGGATTTAAATTCGCACTTTTTGGTTAAACATATATTGAAAGCCATCTCTCTTCACAGACCTAAAATAGTAAGGTCGTCCATTTGGGACCCTAGCGACTTGATTGCCTGGTTACGTTCTAATAAACCTAATAATGTAACACTATTTGAAGCGTCTCGTAGATTAGCATGTATTTTACTCTTGGCATCAGGACGACGTGTTCACGATTTGACGCTATTGAAAATAACTGCAGATCACCTCCTCGACTACGATGATCACATTATTTTAATACCAATATACGGTTCGAAGACTGATACGGCGTCATATAGGCAATCAGGTTGGAAACTTCTAAAGCATGAGGATGCTAACATTTGTCCTGTTCTCTGGATAAGAAAAGTAGTAGAATTAGGTAGTCAGAGACGTAGACCAGAATGTGAGGATGCCCTGTTTATTACTATTAACGGGCAGTCTCAAGCCGCGTCACGCACTATAATTGGCAATTGGGTAAAGTCAATGTTAAAAGATGCTGGTATCCAAGCGTCTTCGGGTAGCGTACGTTCGGCAGTAGCGTCCCTTGATTGGTATGAAAATGTACCAATCGAGGAAATATTAGCTCGAGGCAATTGGCGCAGAGAAAATACTTTTGCAAAGTTTTACTGCAAACAAGTATTAGGTAGAGACAGTAATGCCCAATCAGGTAATGCGCTGTCATCGCGATTTCAACCTATATTATAAGTAAAATTATGGTAGAGAAAAGTTCATTAAAAATAATCAATTTAATTATGTCCACTTAAGTATCTATTGAATAATTAATATTAATAAAAGATTTAAGTACAAGATGATTATAAATGCGTTTATGTTAACTATCTTGCTCTTTTCCTCAGTATAACTACCAAAGGTGAAAACAAAATGAAACCAATCTGGTCTCACATAGCATCGTTCGGGGTCACCAGGAGCCAACAAACACATCTCTCACCAGATGCTATGCATCGTCACATGCCGATAATAGTGCAAGTTTTACATTACAATAAAACTTGTATTATAGAGCAGAGACGATGCATAGCATCCAACAAGTTCTCCTGGTGAGTGACTCTATGAGGTAAGATTCGCAGCCTGCAGAACTCCTGGGGTGACCACGTGACAGCCGAGCGCGCCATCAGAACTGGCCTGTGATTGGTCGATGGCGAAACGGAAACGGGCTACCATTGGTTGATACCAGACCGGAAGTACTACGCACTCTCACCAGATGCTATGCATCGTCTCTGCTCTATAATACAAGTTTTATTGTAATGTAAAACTTGCACTATTTTGTTTTGTTATGGAAATTTTAACAATTTTTATTTTTACGTCGTGAAACGGCCGACATGTTTCGGACCAGAAAAATACGTGAGTGATCCGTTTTATGAATATGTCCGAGTCTCACGGTAGTTTTATGTTAAAAAAATTATTAATTTTATTCAATTATATTGACATAAAATTATCGATTGTAATATTTTAATGTAATATAATGTGTTCAGGTCGACGCCATATTTACAAGTGCAACGTTTGTTCGGGAAATGGCTGCCAACAGTAAGCCAACTGACGACTATTTCGACTCCGTCAAGTTGATTGACTGTGCAAGCATCCCTATTAGGGCAGAGACAATGAAAAGTTTTCACAAAAGGTAACTACATCATTTAAATTCTTAATCTGCATCTACACTATCTACACTAATCTAAACTACCGGAATCTATATCCTGAAAGTAAGTATTTTTGTAAAAAATAATATGTCTCTTTTTCCCCAATATTCTCGCCCATCAAACCTGCGACCAAAACATCGTTAGCCTTGCCCGGTCCCTTTGCTATGTCAGTTAAAATATATAACAAGATTCCCAGTGCAATTAAAGATCAAACCACCCACAACCGTTTTAAAAACCAACTGAAAACATATTTAATTAAAAAAGCCTATTATAACATTCAGGAATTCATGGAAGAAAACTAGTACATACCATGTAATTGTTATTCATTATTATTATTATTTATTTATGTTTAGTAATAAAATGGTTCTAACAATTAAGTTAAGTTAGTACATATAGGTACTTAATTAATGTTATGTGATAACAATAAATATAAGCTAGCTTTAAGAATACTATGATGGTATCATTATCATCTAACAGTAAATGTTGCTGTGCCCTTACAGGGTTTATGTTGAAGCCATAAATTATTTTTAAGAACTGTTGTACAACATAAATTTGCAATAAAGATAATTTGAATTTGAACTAATATAACAACAACAACAACAAATAATCTTTATTGATTTACACAAGTAAACAAAAATAAATAAACACATACAGGGACATTTTATTTTATTATTATTTATTATTTTATTTTATTTATTTTACATGGGATTCAACAGGCGATCTTATTGCTAAGCAGCGATCTCTTCCAGGCGACCTCACCGCCGCCCATGGGAACTAGTGACCTCACCGCCGCCCATGGGAACTAGTGACCTCACCGCCGCCTATGAGAACTAGTGACCTCACCGCCGCCCATGGGAACTACTGATCTCACCGGCGCCCATGGAAACTACTAACCTCACCGCCGCCCATGGGAACTAATGACCTCACCGCCGCCCATGGGAACTACTGACCTCACTGCCGCCCATGGGAACTACTGACCTCACCGCCGCCTATGAAAACTACTGACCTTACTGCCGCCCATGGAAACTACTGACCTCACTGCCGCCCATGGAAACTAATGACCTCACTGCTACCCATGGAAACTACTGACCTAACTGCCGCCCATGGAAACTACAGAACTCACCGCCGACCATGGAAACTACTGACCTCACTGCCGCCCATGGGTACTACTGACCTCACAGCTGCTTATGGGGAACTAGTGACCTCACCGCCGCCCATGGAAACTCTACCATACTATGCCCCGCATGTTCGTTTGCCTCCGTTATCCGTAAACAACTAATATTTACTCACGTTTGTTGCAGTTTTCCAACGGTTAAAGACATAGTCCAATGTTTTGGTTCGACAGAGACCGGTGAGATAACGACGGAACTTTGGGAAGAGTATTATAAGCCAGGAAGTATGGGCAAAGTTTCTCCTCGTGCAATTTTAAAAGTAAGCCGTTGAAATGAAACATCCAAAATGTTTATCGGATAATCCGTCCGTTTTTCGCAAGTTATTTTTTTACTAAATATTTCTTGAAGGAACTGTGAAAAACGATTTAGGGAAAAAATAGGGATTTTAGAGTTTTCAATGCTAGCCCTGCAGTGAGGTACTAAAATTTATTAAAAATTGTCTTATATTTTAGGTAGTCGATTTGAAAACACGAGCGTTGTTAGGCCCTAATCAACACGGCGAGATCTGTGTAAAAGCGCCTTCAGTAATGAAAGGTTATATAAATAATATTAACCGCGCTAACTATACGGATGAAGATGGATTTTTCATGACAGGAGACTTGGGTTATTACGATCAAGAATTCTTTTTCTTTTTCGTATCCAGGATTCGGGACTTGATACTGTATAAAAATTTCAAGGTTGGTGCTATTTTCACATATATTTTAACAGCTAGAACCCTAAAGCAAAAGTAAAATGATAATATAACGAAGATCTTGATTTAACAGAAGCCTGACAAGGTCCTAACTACCGTATCCAGCAAGATAACTACAGTAACTAAAACCTTAACGACAATAACAAAGATTGTAGCTAAGATCTTGTTAGACTTATAATAAGAAGTCAAGATATTAATTAAACCAAACATAATTTATTTGTCTCGGTGAATCTCGACCAATATTAAGAACAACAGTGTGAAGAACGACGCACGCTCCAACATGTATGGGTTGGAATGCGGGGTGAGACAAGGGAGCTTGTGTTGACCCCTACTGTTCAACCTATACATGAACTGGCTAATTGGAGAACTTAACAGCACCCATCTCGGTTCTCACATTGAACCAGTTCTCTCAAAGGCTTCTGTATTAAAACTAGTTATGCAGGTGACATGGTGCTATTAAGTCCCTCGATAGGTACCCTCAAGGTATTTTTAAGAATGCAGCGGCCCTGTGGCTTAAGTACAAACTGAAATCAGACAATTTGAAGCTGGTAATAAAAGATATAAAATGCCTCCCATCGCGCTATTTAGAACCCCTAAGTAGACTAGTTTTAGTACCTGGGCCTGGGTTGGGCAAATAACCTGAGCATTGACCTTGACTGCGCAATAGCCGTTTCTAGTACAAATGTGTATGCACAAACGTACCCCCTCCACTCGATTTATGCTCAAGTTTTTTGTCTGCCACTATACCTACTGTGAATTTTTTCACATGGCCAAAAATCGATCGCTGATATAAAATCTAAGGCACAAGGCCATGCCGCGGCGCGCCGCCGCCGCTGAAGAAATTTTGAGACTACGCCAGGGGGGTTTCACTCCGCACTGTAGGTGTGCTCACCGCATTACCTATGGCATAGGTTAATCGCAGTAGGTTGCCGGTTAGCCGCGCGCGCGGCCGCTTACTCTGTATCGCGCGTTGTGATAGTATTATAGTAAGCAGCCCAACCCTAGCGGTGCGCCAGGGCATTGCGGGTGGAAGGCGGGCGCAGGCGGCGCTTTCCTTTTGACGCATGCCGCCTGGCGAATGTTTATGAAGTAATACGAACTTTTTGTGCCTAATCATGAAGTTTGAATTCGTTTAATGGTGGTCGAAAAAGTTTCTGTACGTTAGAACTATTATTTATTCTGTGACTACGCCGCCGCCGTGGAATTGGCCACCGGCGCTCATATTTACTTCCAGTATATTAGCCGAGGTGCAAGCTGATTCCTTTTTTGCGATCATCAGAAAGTGCTGTAGCTCTCTTCTAAATCATCACTCCAGTACGAACAGCATCTTACGAGTGTTGGCCTAGCGCTGGAATGTCAGGCTCGAAATGAACGTAGTCAAATCAATTAATAACATAATTTCTTTGTAAAGATTGCCCCACTGGACCTAGAAACTGTCCTGCAGCAGCACCCAGCAGTGCTGGATGTTGGAGTAATTGGTAGACCAGCACCACACGTACATGAAGTGCCTATGGCGTTTGTGGTGAAAAAACCAGGCGCTGAGGTTTCGGAAAAGGAATTGATTGAATTCGTGGATTCACAGGTATTATGCTTGATTAATCCGTAATCAAAAATTTAAATAGAAGCAATAATGTAATAACCGTAAAACTTGCACGAAAAAGTATAGCGCTTAAATTGACGCTGTTAATATTCGTAAATTTCGAAAGAATATTTAATAATACTTTCATGATGGCATGGCTAATATAATTATGCCATTACAGTATAAAAAAAATTTTAGCATAAAATCATGGGACAAATGATGATTAGAACATATTTTTCAAAACCAAATTCAAATTATTTATTAATGTTATCTTGGTACATATAAACGATGAATCGTTAGTAAGCACTACGTTATAGTATGTATTAGTTTGTAAAGAAATCCCTTCAAGATTCGCCTTTGTACAACTATCTGTATTCGTTTGTGTTTGCTCCAATTTGTAAATATGGGTCTCAGCAAAATAATACCGGAATCTATTATTAGTTTTTAGTACTTACATGACGATGTTGGAAATGCCGATATATTATTATGTACATAGACCCGACATAGCCTCGTAAGGCCCACGTCAAATTTCGTTCTATGAATTTTGAACCATATCGTTTGAGACATTGAGTTCAACGTCAGTTTGTCAATTTGTCCTATATGTATATGTAGGACTTGGGCCTTACAAGGTTATGAAAATTATCAAATTTCAGGTAACACCATATCTGCAACTAAGAGGTGGCGTAAGGTTTATTCCTGAAATACCAAAAATGGTGAGCGGAAAAATACTGTATCGTGTACTAAGGGAGCTTCTGAATAAAGAAACATCTTCAGTATTCACATCCAGCCCCTGAATTTTCGTGAAAGTCACCTTAATTCCTGCATAAATTCCCTTTCCTGTATAAATTAAATTGGCTTTACAAATAAGTTTACGATTATGATTTTCAAATAAATAATAATGTTATTGGAATGTTTTTTTAACAGTGCATTTAAATCTTAACTTAATCATTTTTATGGTTCCCTTCCCTTAGGGTGCCAACCGGACTTTATTCAATTCAATTCAATACATTTATTTCAGATTATTAATCCATATTGGGTTAGTAACAAATGTCATATGAGCTAGTGTTAGTATTATTATAAAAATCACAATTAAAGCACCGTATGGAGCTGTACCCATCTCTGCAAGAGTGGGGAGTCCCAACGGTCCGTGAAGACGCTCAGGAGGCCGTTGGTGTATATAGCTTAAGCCTTCACATTCATCCGTCATTCCCATAGTCTATCGTATCTGTTTTGTCGATGACAAAAAGATTTTGTAAATACATATTGTTGATTATAATTTAGACCAAACAAAAAATCTTGCTTTTAAAAACAAACAAAACATGGCATTAAACTGGAACAAATAGTTGAATTGGACCTCCGCAAAATGCATGGATCTGTTAGTTATTTAAAACATGACATAAATTTTATATTAATGTTGACTTTCTCAACCCTGCTCTAATTATTCTAATTTTGACATTTTAATTTGCATTTTATTTATTTTTGTTCAAATATTCAGTTAGTTTTAAGTTGACATTTGATAATATTATGTATGCTGCTGTACGCTGACTTACGAAATATTTGTATGCCTGATGGCGAAACATGGTGATGCTATTGAAATTGTGTAACATCTTATTATCTACCTGTGTTGACAAATAAATGATTTTGGATTTTGCATTCTCTGAAAACAATCGAAACTTAGCTAGTCCGTCAGCGCCCAGCGAGGCAATTCTGGCGTCAGTAGAGATAAGGTCATACTTGACATATGCCAAAAAGAGCAGTCAGATCCCTTTAAAATCTGTCATTTTTTGACACATGTCTAATGCGAGATGAATCTCGATGAGTGCCATAATTGGGGTCCAGATAACAACGGATTGCTCGAGATTTTAGATAAGATTGAAAGTAGATGCAGTTCAGCCCCAATATTCTCTAAGCGTGTTTCTTCATGGATGTGTACAGCAGGGTGCAGAAGATTAATAAGGTAAACTACATGTTTCTCTCAAAAAGAATATTTAAAGTATAACTTAATTTGTTATTACAGCGCCACCTGGTGGCACAGACGAGAACTTTGTACATTAAGTAGTTAACCAGGTGATATTTCGAAGACCTATCAATCAAGATATCCGGTTCATATTGCAAGCGTTAGATGGCGCTGTTAGTAACTAAACTTATCATCGTCAATTTTGCATGGCATTATGGCATCACTAGGTCTCGCTTACTCGTGTTAGCGCGCCGCTACTGCAAAACAAGCCTCTATCCCGGCGTCGAGTTCGACGCTGTTTGGCTTACGCCCCCCTGTAAATGTGTGTTTGATTGATCACTGCAATAACGTTAACTTGCCCGTATTTCACCAAAGTTTTACCTTAGATTTGACTATATCGTACAAATACGTTAACGGAACAAATACGGAACGTTAGGTTAAGTCACAGATTAGAGACATATGGTTAAGTTGGTGTGACATCAGCCTTTTTAATTATTCTGTCGGAAAGGCGAAGCAATTGAAGTCCATACGACCATGGTGAGCGTGGCGTCACCCGTTAGGATTATATTTAGGTTAGGGTTAGGTTAATTTTTAGTTTTAGTTTTTAAGTTCAGGGCCCCGCTGAAAATCAGCGCTGCTGCTTGCAGCAGCATATGCTAAGTGGGGTCCTTTTCAGCATCAACCGTGTTATTTTTCATCTGTTTTCTTTGTTTGTTATTCTTTGCTGAAATAAACATTTTCTTTCTTTCTTTCTTTCTTTCTTATATGTTTCTTATTTTTATAACTATTATAAGCTCACGCCTGTTTGCTTTTGGGGTAGGCAGAGACCACAGAACGCCATTTGCCCCGATCCTGGCATACTTCCCTTGTTTCCTCTATACACATTACTCTGTTCATACATGCTCGGCGGTTCCGGATACTTCTGATTTGACCTGTCTTCAGGACATCATAAATTTGGTTGACAAAAGTATGCCGAGGCCGGCCTCAACCGACTCGTCCAGTCACATCACCTTTATAAATTTGCTTACATAATCGCCTTTCATCCATTCGTTCAACATGTCCAATTGTTACACATTATAGAAGAAAATTAAAACCGAAATTATGAGCACTGCTTGTTATAATCTGGTCACATTATATGTATTTACATTTGTCGTTTGTAGATATAATTTTGATTTTTCGGGAATTTAGAAATATTTGCAACTTTAATTTATTTTGGCTAAATTGTGTAATTTTTTATCAACTCAAGTAGTTTTCTGTAATAAAAACACTGTTTTTAAGGCTCAGTGTTTTGCTTTTCAAAGTTCAAGCTGCTGATTTTAAATAATTGTGCATTAGTGTAAATTCAATCGCTTGAAGAAAAAAAATATTTCGTGTTTCCTATGACACATAATATAATATGTTGTTAGTATCAGTAATTCTAAGGGGTTAGTTACAATAAGAACTATAATTATTTATAATTAATAACTCGACTGTCTTCAATCAGAACAGAATTACGTGAAAAAAGTGCTCTAAATAACTATTTGAATTAACACAAAGTCTCACCATTTAGCCATAGTAAATAAAAAAATCAAGACGGACGTCAAGTCGGTCCTCTTGTACGGGTGCGAGACATGGCTCATCAAGAATGATGTTACCGTGAACTCCAGGTGCTCATCAACAAATGTTTGAGGCGCATACTGGGCGTACACTGGCCACGAACCATATTATCTAATGCAAGACTGTGCGAGCTGACTGACCAAAAACCTGTAGGCAAAGAGATCTGTCTTAGGAAATGGCGTTGGATTGGACATGTTTTACGGAGACCCGACAACCACTTGTCCAAACAAAGTTTAACGTGGCAGACCTACGGAAGGACAAGGTCGGGTCGCCCGCGTACCACCTGGAGACGTTTAGTGGAGAGAGAAGCTTCATCAACTGGTCACAGCTGGGGAGAGTTGGAAGAAGCCGCGCGGGATCGAAGCAGATGGGGGTATCTTCTGAGAGCCATATGTCCCTGATGAGGGATAAAAGGAACGCATCATCATCATCATCAAATAAAAAATGCGACAATTACCAAATTCCCGCCTCTTACGGAGATACCCAAGTAGCACACAAGCGCTATAAAAGTTATAGTCAAAGTCAAAGTCAAAGTCAAAATATTTTATTCAGATTAGACTTACAGGTAGCACTTATGAATGTCATAAAATTTACCACCGGTTCGGAAAAACCTCTGATGAGAAGATACCGGCAACAAACTCAACGAGGTGCTTGCACAACTTAGTAGCTACATAGAACGACGACCAGATAGCCTAGTGGTTAGTGACCCTGACCATGAAGCTTGAGGTACCGGGTTCGATTCCCGGGAGGGGCAAATGTTTGTATGATGAATACGAATGTTTGTGCCCGAGTCGTGGATGTTATATGTATTTAAGTATATATTTATCTATATAAGTATGTATATCCGTTGTCTAGTACCCATAACACAAGCAGCTTTAGTTGCTTACTTTGGGACTAGGTCAATTGGTGTTAATTGTCCCAAGATATTTTTTTTTATAGAAGCGATCGCCTTTATACAGCCACTACACAGCTTTTATAGCGCTCGTGTGTCACTTGGATATCCAATTTAGTATCTGAGTGTAAGTTTAATGTTAATCCATGATAATAGTACAGGGTTATCTTATTTTCATAATAAATGTATGAACTTTGTCTGTTGTTGCACCAACAGCGGATGATGAAAGTATTAAGAAAACATCTACAATGTAACGAGCCATTACTAATGGTGCGTCCACATTTTTTTTTTTTAGCTAAACGAGCATTTGGATTATCTGACGGGAAGGGATTATCATAATCATAATCATAAATTTATTGGTAATATTCATTACACGTCACATTTTAAATTATTATTATTTAACATTAAGGAATAGTATTTTATGCAACTGTTGCATAATGAGGGGTCTTAAAACACGTGTTTTAAGACCTAATTATGTACAGTTGCATACATTACTTTATCTACACACATATCATAAGTACTCTATAATGGGTTCAAAAGCCATAGGGCAAAGACGTGCATTGCTACTAGCTACTAGTGCTAGGTACTTATTAAATATCTATAGACTGTACACATTAAAATAATGTAATAAAAAATGAATTTGAACAAATATAGAAACAAATTAGAAAAATTCTCATCATATTATTGGTTGTTATAATGCTGGTCATTGCCTACGGTTTCTGAGCGCATTATAGAGCATTTATGATATATGTGTAGATAATAGTATTTTATGCAACTGCTATATAATGAGAGGCCTTAAAACACGAGTGTGGTTTTATGAAACGAGCGTCAGCGAGTTTCATAATAGGATCACACGAGTGTTTTAAGGCCTAATTATATACAGTTGCATACATTACTTTATCTACACACATATCATAACTGCAAAAAACCGTAACAGCAAAAAACCAACAAACAGTCATGGCGGCCATTCGAACTATCCGCCAAGACGAACGTTTTTTTGAAACCATAGACAAACGAATAGAGTCCCTATTGTCATGTCACTCGATATCAAATGTCGTGCGTTTAAATTAGAAAAACATACTGAGTTGACGTTTCGTATCGATAACTGTTTTAATATCTGTGGATACTAGAATAGAGACCAATTTGAATTTTGAAAGCTGTTCCAAATTTAAATTCATAACGTCATGAGATATCGGTAATGTGATCACCAATAAACACTGACTACCAAGAGATACTACCCAATAAAGAACAGATTTACCTACTACCACAGACAAGAAAATTCTTATAATAACATTGGTTGTAATAATGCTGGTCATTTTCTATGGTTTTTGAACGCGTTATTTAGCACTTATGATATGTGTGTAGATAAAGTCCATTATACTTAAATTCATCTCACAATCATTCATCATCATCATCATCATCATCATCATCTCAGCCACAAGAAGTCCACTGTTGGACATAGGCCTCCTCCATGGATTTCCAAAGTGGCCGGTTGGAAGCAGAATGCAACCAGCGCCTTCCTGCCACCTGTACGAGGTCATCGGACCATCTTGTGGCTGGTCGTCCTACGCTGCGCTTGCCAATACGCGGCCGCCATTCGAGAACTTTCCGACCCCATCGGCCATCAGTTCTCCGTGCTATGTGCCCTGCCCACTGCCACTTCAACTTGCTAATCCGCTGGGCTATGTCGGTTACTTTCGTTCGTCTGCGGATCTCCTCATTTCTGATTCGATCACGCAGAGAAACTCCAAGCATAGCCCTCTCCATAGCTCGTTGCGTGACTTTGAGCTTTCTTATAAGGCCCATAGTAAGCGGCCACGTTTCAGTGCCATAAGTCATCACTGGTAACACACATTGATCATACACTCTCGATTTCAGACACTGAGGTATATTGGACAAGAAGACATTTCGCAGTTTCCCGAACGCTGCCCAGCCGAGTTGGATTCGACGATTGACCTCTTTCTCAAAGTTGGACCTGCCTAGTTGGACTGTTTGTCCTAGGTAGACGTATTCGTCAACAACTTTGAGAGTTGAGTTTCCTACTGCTATTGGGGTGGGCACTACATGGACATTCGACATGACTTTCGTTTTGTCCATGTTCATCTTAAGGCCCACCCGTTGGGAAACCCGATTGAGGTCTTCGAGCATCGTGCTAAGGTCTTCCATCGATTCTGCCATGACTACTATATCGTCGGCAAATCGAAGGTGAGTGATGTACTCGCCGTTGATATTGATGCCGAATCCTTTCCACTCCAGAAGCTTAAAGGCATCTTCCATTGTGTTGGTGAACAGTTTCGGAGAGATAACATCTCCCTGTCTCACACCTCTTTGCAATGGAATTTCCTCCGTCCTCTGGTCTTGTATTCGGACCGACATGGTGGCGTTATTGTACAAACACTTCAACACTTCGATATACCGATAGTCAATACGGCATCGCTGGAGAGACTCAAGCACCGCCCACGTCTCGATCGAATCAAAGGCCTTCTCATAGTCCACAAACGCTAAGCATAATGGCATGTTATACTCCTCGGTCTTCTGTATAACTTGCCGCAGCGTGTGGATGTGGTCTAAGGTACTAAAGCCTTTTCGGAAGCCGGCTTGTTCGGGAGGCTGGAAGTCATCAAACCTGCGTTCGAGACGATTCGTGATGACCCTGGAAAACAGCTTATAAACATGGCTCAGAAGCGAGATGGGTCTATAATTCTTCAGAAAAGTGTTGTCCCCTTTCTTGAAGAACAACGCCACCACCCCTCTGTTCCATGCTTCTGGCGTTGCACCTCCGAGCACCACGGAATTAAAGAGCTTCTGAAGGACTTTAAGTACTGGTGTTCCACCCGCTTTCAGAAGCTCTGATGTGATTCCGTCTTCGCCCGGCGCCTTGTTGTTTTTAAGCTGTTTCAGGGCCATCCTAATCTCGTACAGGCTGATGTCCGGGATATCTTCGGTATAGTGTCGGGTCAGCTTGGCTCTTGGATCTTTGGCCAGGCTGCTAACAGGTTTTGAGACCGAGGTGTATAACTGTCCATAGAACCTCTCAACCTCCCTCAGCACCTCTGCTTTGGTCGACGCTATACTACCGTCCTCCCTCTTCAGCTTCGTCAGCTGGCTCTGCCCAATAGACAAGTCTTTTGCGAACACTTTGGAGCCTTTATTCCGCTCAATCGTCTCTTTAATACGATTTGTATTAAAGGTTCGGATGTCGTGCCGCATGGAACTTGATATGCGTCTATTGAGCTGTCGATATGACTTCGCGTCGTGAGAGGACTGCAGTTGCAACAAGCGTCGTTCAGCCATGAGGTCGAGAGTATGGTCTGAGAGTTTTTGTGGTCTATTGGTACGATTGGGCTTATAAAACTTAGCGCCAACCATACGGACAGTTTCCACTAACCTGTTATTGATCTCGTCCACCGATGCATAGCTGTCTAGCGACTCAAAGCGATTTGCGAGTTCCAATTGAAAGCTTTCGGGGTTTTGGATATGGGCGCGAGAAGGACGGAGCGTGGACTTCATAAGACGAGACCTCTCAAGTTTAACATCGATATTCAATTTGCCTCTAACCATGCGGTGATCGCTTCCGGTTTTAACCATGTTGATCACGGAGACATCATTGAATATCTGTTTCTTAGTAGTCAATATGAAGTCGATCTCATTTCTCGTGGAACCATCAGGGCTTAACCAGGTCCATTTCCTATGAGGTGGCTTCTGGAAGAAAGAGTTCATCATAAAGAGTCCCTCTTTCTCCAGAAAGTCAGCCAACCTCTGACCCCTTTGGTTCCGTTGTCCATAACCAAATAGCCCCACTTTCAGGTCACTATCGCTTTTTTCGCCCAGCTTTGCATTAAAGTCCCCCATAACAACATTGAAATAGGTCTTAGAGGTATGTATGGCCCTACTAATGTCCTCATACATTGCCTCTACCTCTTCATCGGAGTGTGACGTGGTCGGCGCGTATACCTGAATGACCTTCAGCGAATACCTTTTAGATATTCTGAGTATCAGGTACGCTACCCTACTCGACACACTATCGATGGTGAGAATGTTGTTTACAAGGGACTTGTGAACGAGAAACCCAACACCACCTTGGGACCGCTTGTCACCCTCCCGGTAGAAGAGCAGGTTGCCGGATTTCAGAGTTATCGTGTCAATCATTCATATATTAATCATATTCAATAAAATTACAAAGCTGCCCATAAGAACAAGAAACCCTGAGAAAATCTCTTATTTTTTTTATAAAGTAGGAAGGTGAACGAGCAAGTGGGTCACCTAATGGTAAGTGATTACGACAGCTCATAGACACCCATAACACCAAGGAGATTGCAGATGTGTTGGCTACCCAGAGGGCTAAGATGGTTCACCGCTTGTGCCTGTTATTTCACTAGCTGTCTTGCCACGCCGGAAAACAATAGTACAAGCACTGCTGCTTAGCGACTGGATTGGTGAGCAAGACGGTGGGAGCCATCCGGACGGATCTTGCACAACTCCTACCTCGCGCAAAAATTGCTTAGGATGATAAAGTTTCCGTGCTTAACTTACTAGTAGAGTAGAACATACGAGACTACATACGAGACTAACATACGAGAATACTCGGGTGGTAGGACCTTGTGCAAGGTCCGTCCGGATCGCTACCACCATCTTGTTCGCTAATCCTGCCGCTAAGCAGCAGTGCTTGCACTGTTGTGTTCCGTCGTGGAGAGCAAGACAGCCGGTGTAATTACTGGCACAAGAGGTATTCCATCTTAGCCCTCTGGGTTGGCAACGCATCTGCACTCTCTTTGTTGTTGCAGGTGTCTATAGGCGGTGGTGATCACTTACCATCAGGTGACCCGCTTGCTTGTTTGCCTTCCTATATTGTATAAAAAAAAATAGTAGAGACATAATATTTTACTTCTTTTTTTTATTATCTCATGTGGACCATTTTGTAGTCTGTTTTTTGAATTAATAATTGAAATATAAATTATTATTCTTATTTGATTTAATACGGGCGTGGTACCATCACGTCAGTGGGAGTTGATTACGAAGTATATAGATCGGAGAGCCCACTTATATTTATCTGTGATGCAGCTTCCTAGAAACGTCTTATCGATACTAAAAATAAACAACTAATTAGAGAGCAATAAAGCAATAGAGATACTGATCAAATTAGCATCATATAAGGCGCGCACAATAGTTAAAGATCTATCAAGTACAGCTGTTATTGTGACAATTTTTTACCGGTCTGCCGCCAGGACGGGAGGTTTATTGCAGTATTCTCGTAACCACTTACACCACTAAGTTCAAGTTTCATAACAACAACAACAACAAATACTCTTTATTGATTCACACAAGTAAACAAAATAAAAGAACACACACAGGGAAATTTTACATGGAATCCCATGGCGGTCTTATCGCTAAGCAGCGATCTCTTCCAGACAATCTTTGGAAAGAGATACGGTGAGATATAGTCAGAGTACAACGGGCAGTGCAAATAAAAAAGAATCAAACACACTCACAATAAGCCTACATAGGAGTTTACATAGATAATAATAAATAAATAATAAACATTCATACTGCGAATTCATAGTGTGAATTTAGAACTTCGGTTTAAAACTACAACTCTTAGATTTCATTGAAAGTATATGCAAGTGGGTTATCTGATGGTATATGCTCACCGTCCATAAACACACGTGACACTATCATTGATACCCATTAGCTAATCGAAAACTTGAGCAAGATATCACCAACCATTGGTCCGTTATGTTGGATCTGCTGTCTAGTTCCCTGATTTCGCTATGATCTTGAGTTTATTATGTTCCATTTTTACGTCCGTTTTACTGGTAAAGCCATCGCTATACTTGAAGCTCTAAAATCGATTGAGACAAATTAATTTAATAAATCTATCCTTTTATCTGATTTTAAAAGCGATCTCAATCAATTTCGATGTAAGACTAAATTCCCTTTTCAATAAGAAACCAAAAATGTTCATTTACCGTGCCATTCTCAGCAAATACATGTGGAGCTTGCCTGGATCCCTGGACATAGTGTTATACCGGATAATAAGTTGATCGATAAGTATGCAAAAGATGCAACTGTTAGTGGTACTCCTGAACAATATGGAGTTTATTCCTCCGATCTTGTTTCTCTTGTCGTACAGGATCTGGTAGGTCACTTTTATGATTTATATACTAAATTAATTTACAATATAAACAAGCACTACGTCCAGCTCTGTATTCTCTCTAAACTGTAGTTTTTCAGCTTCAAAAGAGATAATAAGCACTCCAGCTCGTCAATTTACAGGTTAAGACCGGCCCATAATTGCACCCCACTCATCTTGCTAAGCTCCGGATCAGAGACAATTCTAGTTGTGAGTCTGGGCTAGACGAGATGTTTGCGGATCATATTTTCTTTGGCTGCAATAAGTACTTCTATGACCATTTTCCTTCTGCCATCCACCGTCTTATTAATCTTAAGCCACTTATTCAACCTTGTTTACTCAACAATTTGTTTAAAACTTATGTTTGTTTTCGCGTTGTTTGTCCCATGGAACTCGGCAGCAGTTCCTCAAGGCTATCCTCAACTTTATTTTTCAAAATCTTTACATCAGACGTTACTTGACTCTAGTTCTTTTACGAAACCTTTAGCATAAGCAGAGTGTCCTACGCAAACTCGACACTGGTGAAGTCATGATGTTAACGCTAAAGAATTAAAAGCAGAAAAAGAAGAAGAAGAAGGGGCGAGTACCAAACATTGTTACATTGTGACTATGTATGTAATTGGCGTATACAGAACAGTAATACACGTGTAAAGCGGAACACCAAAGTGTTTTAATGAAAAGAACTCCTTCAATATTATCAATTATCTAGTACCCATTCTACTGGCTTTCTTTAGTTTGGGACTAGGTCAATTAGTGCAAAAGGTTTCAATAAATTTAAATTTATTTACTATTATTATTATAACAAATAAATTACAATAAATAGAAAAAAATGCCAAAAGGCTTACAATATGGGTACTATTTGTTTAAATTTTATTTGACTTCCATGATAGGCCTAGCTCCTTCGATAAGCCAAGCAGTTCCACTCTCAGTTTTCTCAAATATTTCTACGGCTGCCTGTCCTACAGCATCCACTTTCTGCCAAGCCTGTTCTTTCAGGAACTTTTCAAAGTCCTTCTGAAACTCTTTGTCAATCACCATCTTGGGTGCACTGGTCAAAGCCGTCTCTGTAAAGCCTGGGTTGATTGCAACAACTCTGACACCAGTTCTGTCGTAATTATAAGAATGCCCTAACGATCTTGTAAAGCCCATGACAGCAAACTTCGAAGCCTGGTAGACTGGGAGATACGGATCCACCCTGTAACCGTAAATTGAAGCCAAGTTCATTATGGTTCCTCCATTCCCGCCTTTGTCCTTCCTCATATGATCCCAGAATTTTAAGGACCACTCGATCAGAGCAGTGACGTTAGTTTCGATAGTTCTACCTGGTAACAGATTATCGAGGATACCAGCGTTGTTGACCAGAACATCGATTTGTTTGTAAGTGTTGAGAATTTTATTAGAGACAACTTCCAGGTCTTTAGTAACATCACATTTGATGAACGCGCTCCTGTTACTTCCATGCTTGGTGTTTAATGTTTTGACTGCATCGGTGCCATTTTTCTCGCTGAAATCCAGGATGATGATGATTTTGGCTCCTTTCTGCAGGAATCGGTCGGCTATCTCATAGCCTATACCGACTGCACCACCGGTGATCACAACAACTTTGTTTTTGAGGTCTTTGGCCATAGTGCTTTCCAGATGCGGTCTCTCGGGCGAATCTTTCTAAACTGAGCTACGTTGCTGTTGAGACTTGTTTTTAAGGCACCCTGGGCGGGCCTTTATCAGGAGTCACTGTGATTAATGTTTGAAGTTTTATTAGTGATAGTGAGAGGTCGGAAGTGTTTGAGTTAACCCATGTCAATATCGAGATAATGCTTATCATAATATGACCATGAAGCTAGAGCGCAATAATAGTTTGGCTTTCTTAGACATTGTACTGATTAGAAATCCCAACAATTCATTAGCCCGTACTGTTTATAGAAAGGCAACACATACAGATAGGTAGCCAGTTAGTTGCCGTAGGGAAATCATTGTTTCAGAAAGAACGGGGTATCTGTGATGACCAACACGAGCGAACTGCAGCATGTTAAGCGCTTTCTGCGGGCGAAAAAGCTAAAAATTCTTCGCCAAATAAAAATGTTTCAATTGAAGATGATCTTGACAAACGGTGACTTGCCCTCCGCTAGATGGGTCCCCTTTAAAAGCGACATGATAAAATGCAAATGACATGATAAAATGGTTCAGAGGCAACGCCTGTGCGGAAGGCGGTAGAGAGGTGTCACTGGACTTGAAACTTATCACTAACTCGCCACTTATGTTTCCACATCTACCCTCGAGCATACAGCTCCCGCAACTCAACTTTAATAAACCGGTTGAAGCAAGCCAGAGGTAAGAACCTATCCCTTGTCAGGTTTCAGTCCTCCCAATCGCAGGAGCAAGGGGAACGTGAAGGACAGGAGCTTCCCCAGGAGCACTCAAGTACGTGGTGTCGCTACTCCCCAACAGCTTGCCACCAGCTGCCCTCCGTTAATATTATCAAACTTTATTTCAGGCAATAAGCCATACAATTAATAATACCTTATGTCTATAATAAGGTCTACTAACATACATATTGGCGGCTAAGCGGCATTGCTAAAGTGCCGCGCCGAAGTATCGTCGTCACTTTCGATGTCGTGCTCGTCATCGGCAATTAAGGTGCCCCGGAATCTCTGGAACGTAACATACTAAGCCTAAAAGACAGCGCAGGCGCACGTGTACGTTTCCAGAAGCGGAGATGAGTTTATGCCATCGTGCGGTAAAATACCGAGTCGGTGATGCAAAGCCTTGCATAGATTATGAAAAATGTAACGGTAAGCTATAACTCACCACGCATGCGCCACTTTGCCCAAACTGGCAAGAAGAAGGTAACTCTTATGTTGTTCTGATACAGGTTAGATTAATTATTTAGGATGATAAATCTCTGTACTAAAAGCCAATAGATATGCCGTTAAGGTTTTTCTGTGAACAAGTTAATTCCTGTTATGATTGCATGATTGTTTGATTGATACTATAGATAGTTTTGTGTCAAATTCGAACTCAGATTCAGATTCGGACTCTTCTGACTAAACTTCGAAATTTAGAATTTGAAAAATAATTTCTTTAAATAAAAACGTTATGAACCCCTGAAAGTTTGTTTACATTTTCTCTCTCGTCTCATTGGCCCTACTTTACTTATCTTTATCTGTGACAGCTTCCTATAAACATCTTATCGATACTAAATTAAACAACTGCTTAGACACAATGAGACATAAGAGAGACTAATCAAATTAACATAATAACATAATTATGTAAAAAACTGTGGTAATAATTTAAATTCTATCAAATACTATTGTCATGGTGCTAATTTTCTGCAGTATTCTTGTAAGAGACACTTAGATTTCATTAATAAGTTTTTTGACGGTATTTTTATATAAAATAGGAAGAAAAACAAGCTAGTGGGTCATCTGATGGTAAGTAATCACCACCATTCATAAACACCACATCCGCAACACCGTTGACGCGTGCCAACCCAGAAGGCTAAGGGGATACCTCTTGTGTCAGTAATTTTATCGGCTGTCTTGCTCTCCACGCCGGAACACAACAGTATAAGCACTGCTGCTTAGGGACTGGGTGAACAAGCAAGATGCTGCTAGCGATCCAGACGAACCTTGCATAAAGTCTTACCAGCCTGTGTAGTATTCTTTCATCGTTGCAAAAGGCAGCAATGTTAATGTAGTTTTTAAGGGTCTGTACCCAATGTGTGCCCAATGTCTGGACCCTATTTCTAAGGTTCCGCTGTTTGTCCGTCCATCTGTCATAGGTAGACACTTAAATTTTTTACAGAGTGTGCATTACTATGGCCGCTAAAAAATAATATTAACAATAAAAAGACTTTATGGGTGCCGCAGAACGGCCAGCGACGACGAGGCAGACCAAGAAAGAGATGGCGGGATGACTTGGACGGGTTTGAAAAGGACTAGGCTGACATTGTGTCAAATCGGGAGTTGTGGGACACAAATATAGGCTAATAACAACAAAAAAAGACTGACCCCATACAAAGAACATCTTTTTTCAGTGTTTTTGTACGGAAACTTAGTGTGCAAGTGCGACTTGGCTTGTTTTCTAGAGTCTGTTACGTTTAGGCGACCTTAAGGAACTGAGATAGGCTATTTCTCAGTAAAAATCAAGTGTAGACACGCCGTAATGCGCATGCACAACGTTGATGATAATAACAGGATACCTTATGTCATAGATCAAATAGAGTTCAAAATAGCATAAAAGTATTAATTAAAAACAAAAACAAGATGCCCGCACAATCAGTGTAATGTAACTTGATAACGTGTTATTTAATATTGTTGGGTTCTCCCTCAGTCTCTTAAATAAGTGAATCATATCGTATTTATTGTTGAAATTAAATTCAGTAATTTCGCGTTCCTATTTTTAAGCAACGAAACCTTTTGCCTACACTTTTTGCCTTTTGCTGGTGGACGGACTTTGTGCAAGGTCCGTCCGGATTGCTACCACTATCTTGGTCGCTAATCCTGCTGTTAAGCAGCAGTGCTTGCACTGTTGTGTTCCGGCGTGGAGAGCAAGACAGCCGGTGTAATTACTGGCACAAGAGGTATTCCATCTTAGCCCTCTGGGTTTGCAACGCATCTGCACTCTCTTTGTTGTTGCAGGTGTCTATAGGCGGTGGTGATCACTTACCATTGGGTGGCCCACTTGCTTGTTTGCCGTCCTATGTTGTATAAAAAAATAGGCTTTCTGAGAATTACAGTCTTAAACTCGCAGCATGAATAGTCCGAATAATATTTAAAAATAAGAATTTACTAACTCAAAATTTGTCAAATATTATTCAGCTATAACTGCGAGGGGCGTATTTCCAGCCTTAACTTTGCCGCTTGCATCAGTCTTTGTGAGGTGTTTCTTTCAAGGTGCAGGAGGGTTGCGGCTAAAAGCTTTAGAACATTAGTTACCATCAACTGAGCTGATACTTGGGGAAACACACGGCAAGCACCCCTGCCGAGCTTGCTGGAATCCTTTATAGCACGTTTTTATTGACTCGATTTTTTTTTATGAAATAGGAAGGCAAACAAGCAAGTGGGTCACCTGATGGTAAATCACCACCGCTTATAGGCACCCGCAACACCAAAGAGATTGCAGATGCGTTGCAAACCCAGAGGGTTAAGAAGGAATACCTCTTGTGCCAGTAATTACACCGGCTGTCTTGCTTTCCACGCTGGAACACAACAGTGCAAGCACTGGTGCTTAGCAGTAGGATTAGCGAGCAAGATGGTGGTAGCGATCCGGACGGACCTTGCACAAGGTCCTACCACCTGCGCACCATGTCTGTTCGGTACAATTTTCAAAATCGATTTGAAACTATAGACATTTTTCAGACGAGACAAGTCTCGTTTTATACGAAAATAGTAACCAAATTTATTTATTATTATTTATTTAAGCTTCATTGCACAGTTTACAAAACAAATACAATTGGCGGACTTATTGCCAGTAGGCATTCTCTATCAGTCAACCACACTACAAATAAGAAAGTAACAAACATGGATGCACAAAAAAAAACTGATAAACAATAATCTACCTATCAAGTATGTACCTACTAACAGTATTAATAAATATACAAAACATATATATAAATTGTTTTGAATGCGCATTTCATTTATTTGCACCCCCAACTTTTTCGGTACATTACCTCCCCCTATTTTCCCCTTTAAACCGGCTCTGAAGTCCCGTCTTTTATTATGCCGTGTTGGTGTGCCTCGGGGATTTTTGTCTTAATTTTAAAGTTACCGGATTCAAGGCATTGAAGGCTTGTTATTCTATAAGCGTAACATCTTCGAGCTCGACGGCGAAGTACCGTTCAACCGCTAGAGCCCACTAGCAAAAATTAAAAGGATTAAGTACAATAAAATTTAACTTAATTGTAAAGTTTTTCTCACAATAATTTGACAATTATTTAAAATTGTAGCCCTTGTTAGTTTTGTGACATAGTGACATTTTGCGATAATCTAAACTTTTTCGGTCATATTAGAGCCACTGGGGGTCGATACTGACCACTTTGGAAATCACTGTACTAGAGCAAGACAAGGCCAAGACCATGAGTTCTTTGCCTGGCATCTGTGGCCTGTTTCACGAAGCTACAAGTTACAATTTTACAAGTCTGAAACATTGGTCAATAATGCCTAGGATTATTGACCAATGTTACCGGTTTAGACTTGTAAAATTGTAACTTGTAGCTTCGTGAAACGAGCCACTGGTGTGTGATACAACGTCATCATCGTTACGCTTATAGAATACCTAACCCCCCAGGAAACAACGGTAAGCAATGCTTTGAGTTGAGTCTCAGGTATTTTGTTTCATGTTTGAAATCACTGAAATAATTGAGTGAAGGAAATTTTTGGTCCAAGTTTATATGATATGACATAATTTATTGCTTCAATGACAATGGTGTAGGGTGAATAGAATTAAATTCACATAATTCTAAATATTTGTGAATATTAAGTATTAGGGGGCTTATTTAAGCATTCTGGATACCCTAAATCATCATCGTCTAAGCGCTTTATTCCGTTTCTGAATTCGAACCATGATCCCAGATTTGGCAGGTCAGGTAATTACGTTGGAGCGACTGCCATCTGACCTCCGTAGCCGCTGAGACAGCAAACCCGTACCAACAGATCATGGTCAAGCATTCATTTACACAAATGTGCAGTACCATTACCATGAGTTTTTATCAAAAAATCGTATTACGTTACTGCAGTCGACAGCGGTTAATAAATACGCTCCCATTTGTCAGTGAAAGAGTTAACCATAATCGATACAGTATTTTTCGATGACATGTGTCAAATTTATGACTCATGGTACCAATATTCTACGGTAAAAGCTACAAAACTTTAGTCATTGCGCTTAGATTACGAAAGGTAATTTACCGTTGGACTCATACTAGCGATTTGTAGTTCTCTAAGTGAGCGCTAGAGGCGCTGTACAATTCCCCCTACAAA
This sequence comes from Ditula angustiorana, assembly GCA_963691745.1. Taxonomy (NCBI): domain Eukaryota; kingdom Metazoa; phylum Arthropoda; class Insecta; order Lepidoptera; family Tortricidae; genus Ditula; species Ditula angustiorana. The sequence continues at coordinate 701,728 of OY829480.1, read as the reverse complement.
TAGTTAACGCCGTCGCTAGCGAGTACGGTTACGAATAGGTGCACTGTACTCACGGTAAGGGTACAGATTTATTTAATCACGATGTTTTCTCGTCATGACTAGGTTGGTTGCTACGGTGCCTAGATAATGAACAAAAGCTATACACGGTGACGGCTGGGGATGGGGATCGAACTCGGTAACTCGGTACCAAGTATTTCTTATCCCGTACTTAATGTGATTAGTATTTTAAATTCTACATCATAGTGTTGGTTCAGTTCAGTCCATAACATAACATAAACTAGTTCAATGTGTACTTGGCTAAAGTGTAGATAAGATTTATTGATCTCAAGACAACTCTATCTTGTTCATGACAGAGACTTGTCTAGTAGGTATTGAAGTTTATTCTCAGATAGCTTTTCCTATTGCTGGATGACTGTCTAAGAGCCCCCCCCCCCCTTACAAGATGACTCTTATGAAGAGTAGTTTTACATATAAATTGACTAACTTATATCAAAAACTACCCTTTATGAGGGTGTCGCACACACTATGTCAAAAGTGAAATTCATGAATGTCAATGTCAGAAAATTTACCACTGGTTCGAAATATAAGATACTGGCAAGAAACTTGATGAAGTATCATAATTTTAAATTATACAAAATTACAATATTATTTTTTTATAGAGGTAAGTGGAGTATTTACCACAGTAAGTATGGTTACACTATTTGGAGCCAGGGATCGCCAATGCAAATCAAATCATGTTTCATTGATTAAGGCATTTATTAATATGAAATGGATCAACAAACAATAAGACCTTTATGGTTGGCATGAATTCTACTTGACCTCCATGATAGGCCTAGCACCTTCGATGAGCCAAGCAGTTCCACTCTCAGTTTTCTCAAATATCTCCACGGCTGCCTGTCCTACAGCATCTACCTTCTGCCAAGCCTGTTCTTTCAGGAACTTTTCAAAGTCCCTCTGAAGCTCCCTGTCATCAAGCGTCTTGGGTGCACTGGTCAAATCTGTCTCCGTGAATCCTGGATTGATGGCGACTACCCTGACACCAGTTCTGTTGTAATTATAAGGATACCCTAACGATTTCGTGAAGCCCATGACAGCAAACTTCGAAGCCTGGTAGACTGGGAGATACGGATCAATCCTGTAACCGTAAATTGAAGCCAAGTTCATGATGGTTCCTCCATTCCCGCCTTTGTCCTTCCTCATATGATCCCAGAACTTTAAGGACCACTCGATCAGAGCAGTGACATTAATTTCGATAGTTTTCCTCAGCAGCAAGTCATTGAGGATACCAGCGTTGTTGACCAGGACATCGACATGTTTGTAGGTATCGATGATTTTCTTAGAAACAACTTCCAGGTCTTTAGTGACATCACATTTAAAGAACGCGCTCCTGTTATTACCATGCTTGGTGTTTAAGGTCCTGACTGCTTCGGTGCCATTTTTCTCGTTGAGATCAACGATGATGACGGTTTTCGCTCCTTTCTGGAGGAATCTGTCGCCTATCTCATAGCCGATACCGACTGCACCACCTGTGATCACAACGACTTTGTTTTTGAGGTCTTTGGCCATGGTGCTTTCCAGATGCTGTCTCTTGGGCGAATCTTTCGAAACTGAGCTACGTTGCTGTTGAGGCCTATTTATAAGGCACTCTGGACAGGCCCTTATCAGGAATCACTTGGTTAATGTGTTAAGCTTTATTAGTGATAGTGAGAGGTCGAAAGTGTTTGAGTTAACCCATGTCAGTATCGAGATAATGCTTATCTCATTCTAAATAATGTTGTTTGGTTAATTTCGGCGAAATATTAATTCGGCAAACCTATCGTACCTGTGTTGACATTTCACTCGTATAGGTAATAATCTATACTAACCAAATGTCAACACTGGAATATTTATTGCTTTTGTATAATATTCATGTTTATTACTTTCGTCCATCTCTATTAAGTTCAAAATTAGTTACTTACTTTCCTTAAAGACAAAGACAAAGTTATTTATCGCCAGCACATAGTAATCAATCCAGATAATATTATTATGCTTGTTGACAACGAGTGCAGCACAACTTTTATTTAAAATGAAATCCGCAGCTTTCATTTGAAATCCTGTAATAGCAAAATGTATAATGAAGTACATTTCCGGCTTTTGATGGAGTATTAATTATGACGTGATAGTTTAAAGAAGTAATGCTATTCAAAAACTATATTCAACCAAAGCCGTTCATTAAAATAATTGTGGTAAGTAAATCTAATACTATCTCCAACATGATGTTTTGCCACGTTATAACTGCAGGCGTTTCAAATAATTTGGAATTGAAACTCCAGCTACTCTCATATATGCGTTATTAGTTGACAACTTAGATTATGTTGGTATTAAAGTGACTATCGCTGCCCATGGCCAATAGCAATCCCAAGAAAATCGTTGATCCATTGCTGTCCTTGGCAGGAAATCTACCACCAGTTCGGAAAAAGCTCTGATTAGAAGATACCGGCAAAAAATTAGATATCATTTTTTAAATAAAATTGATTTCAAAATAATTTTTTCATCTTTTTCATCAAATTGGAAGGCAAACGAGCAAACGGGTACCTGATCGTAATTGATCACCACCGAGCGTTGATACCTGCAACACCAAGAAGGTTAAAAATGCCTCACCAACCCAGTGGGCTAAGATGGAATACCTCTTGTACATTATAAAAAAATATTTCCAGTACAGACGGACTTCTAATCATTGATAGAAGTCCGTCTGTACGTCTATTTTATGTTAGATCGGTGGTCGATTTGACGCTCTAAAAAGAAGAAAGCAGAAGTCAGCATTGTCAATGCTGAATGCATGTGTTGCACAATCAACAACAGCCTAAAATGAGACACTCGCGTCCTATTACCAATACCAGTATAGGGTATTATCTCGCTTAACAAACATAGATAGTTACAACAGATACATAAGTATTATTGAAATACGCAGCTTTATCAAGCCTACAGCCTACATGTTCTCAAATAGGGGCCTGAAAATGCAGCGAAATGGTTCCAGTAAAGGATGGTACGGCAGTGTTTGCTTCACGCTCGACTTGGCGGGGGCACTGCCGTGCCCCCCGATATTGCACTAAATATTTTCTAATCGTTTTTGAGATAAGTTTAATATGGTACTAGTAAGATGTGTTATTGTGAATTGTAATAACACCAAGAAGAATAGCGACTGTAAATTTTACCAATTTTCCAAGACCATGGTGGAAACAAGACCAAAGAAATAAGTGGATAATTGCCGAAAAAAAATGTAAGTCACCTAACCTCTAAAATTTTACTTAGAGTACGTAATCATTTGATGCAAGTATTAAATTGACAGTTTACGGTGAATTACTATGTTACAGTCACAACGGACCCCTGTGGCAGCCAATATATGTATACTGACTTCTTGCTTGACAGCGGTGACAATATTGTCCATAATGGCTACCTGTCACGGGGCGCTGTCATCGCGCTCGGTCCCAATAAGTTGTCGTTAGATTAGCTAATTACGTAATAACTTAAGACTATTTTGGTTTTTCCTTGATTTTTACACTAAACACTAATTGTATTCTAAATTTGAAGCTTCTATGTCTACTAGAAGTGCCTTAAAGTGAGTGACAAATTAAGAAACTTCGACTAGTAATAATTCTTAAACTACGGGTTCAAATTAAATGAAATTTGAAATATACCGTGTTTATACAATGCCTGCTTGATAACTGAAAATACAGGCTTCTAGTTTAATCCACAACAAAGTTATAGGGGGTCGAGAATGGCCTGAACTGCTTCGAGAAAAAGATGGTAGGTACGGCCGTGCTGATTTTTTTTGCTTGACTTGGCGGGGACACTGCCGTGCCCCCAGATAAAAGCAGAATGGCGTCAATAATAATTTACAATGAGCATATCGTCAACATACACAGAAAAACGCTTGTGTACGTCACAAAATAAACACTAGTCGTTTACGTTTTAATCTCAAGAGCGCAAAGGAAGCTTTTAATAATTCAATTTACACTCCTCTCCTCTGAATAAAATCCTCTTACTATAACACCTGTGCAATGACACTTTTTCCTAAAAATCGCTGATTAGCATAATCAAAAACTTGCAAAGTCATCAGAATCGGCAAGTTTTTTTTATCGTAAACAATAAAATTAGGAATTACGAAAGTGACAATCTAATCTGATAAAAACGTGAGTGATCCGTTTTATTAATAAATATAATCTGAGTTACTCGTTTGAACAGAATTTATTCAAAAACCGGCCAAGTGCGAGTCGGATTCGCCCACCGAGGGTTCCATACGAATTTCATAAGCACTGAACATTGCTCTAACGCAAAGAAAAACTGGATCGAGGGACTTTCACTTTGCAATTGGAAAACTGGTCCGAACTCATTGACATACGTAGGGATCAGTTTACCAACTGCAAATAAGCGTATAATTGCAAAGAAGTGACTTAATCTTCTTCTTCTTCTTCTCAGCATATATTTGTCCACTGCTGAACGTATGCCTCTTCCATGGATTTCCATGTCGTCCTGCGACTCTGGTCCAGGTTGGCCCTGCCGTGTTACGGATATCGTCTGACCATCTGGCTAGTGGTCTGCCCACGCTTCACCTTCCCATTCGGGGTACCCAGTGTAGCGTCTTGTGGCTCCATCTGTCATCTCCCGCACGACAAACATGACCAGCCCATTGCCATTAAAGTTGCACAACTGTCCTGCCAATATCGATGACTTTAGTGCCTTGGCGAATGTACTCGTTCCTTACTTTGTCCCGCAGAGAGATTCCGAGCATTGCGCGTTCCATCGCACTTTGCGCTACCTTGAGACGGTGCATCATCCCCACGGTCAGTGTCCAGGTCTCACAAGCGTAGGTCATTACCGGCAGCATGCATTGATTGTACACTCTTGTTTTGAGTACCTGCGGAATCTTAGACCTGAAGACGTTATCGAGCTTACCGAATGCTCCCCATCCAAGCTGTATACGCCTATCTATTTCAGCATCCAAGGAATGCCTCTCCAGCTTAATTTTTTGTACCAAGTGTACGTATTCGCTGACTCGTTCGATCGTTATGCCATCCAATGAAATGTTTGCTTCGGTGGGGGTGCACATCCACTTCGTCTTCTCCATATTCATTTTCAGGCCTACCCGCAGGGACACCTGGCTTAGATCATTGATCATTATATTTAGACCTTCTGGCGATTCTGCGAGCAGGACGATGTCGTCTGCGAAACGTAGATGGTTTAGCCGTTGTCCGTCGATATTTATGCCTATATCGTTGTGGCAAAGTGGTAAAGTGACGTAATGTAGCTAAAAATTAACGGTAATGCTTCTTGCCAAATTTTATGATTTAATGTCGATGGGAAGTACCCTATAGATTTTTAATTCCCTTGTGATTGTGAAAATATGCATCATAAAAACCGTATCTTTTGATTCCAATGGCTTAGAAGTTTGATTTTTTTCACAGCGCCAAGAGATTGCAGATTGCAGTAATTGATATTAATTTCACTTTGATACTTCCACGGTTCCTAAGAAAAAGAGTCTTAACAGACAGATAGATAGTTTTACAGACAACAAATTGATCCTATAAGGGTTTATTTTTCATTTTGAGGTACGGAACCCTAAAAATTTATAACCGATGATTATGGGTGGCAAGAAATTATCTTAGAGAAACAATATAAACTATTTTTTTTAGTCAAGCCTGCAATTTGAAGTCAATTCAGTAATGTACTATTACTGGTGAAGTGCATAATAATATGCCAATTTTTAGTTAACATGTGTGATTGGTCATTGTAATTGAATATTTTGTTTTATGATTGCTTTATTATCGGCATGATTAGTAATGATAATACTTCGAGGCCAAACTCCAAACAAACACGTATTATGAGTTATTAATTAAATAAACATTAAACACAAGGAGAATGTACTCGTTTAACAAAAAGTGTTAAATCATCTACGGACCACTCAAAATAATATTGAATTTAGGGTGACGATATGAATCCTACAGCAACACCACATATTGATATTGGTGTCATTTGTTAATGTAATTTGTCGTGGTAAGGTAGAATTCTTGGGCGTGTGAATAAGGTTGGAATTCGTTTAATCGTCGTAAAAGAGAAGTTTGTAAACGTTATTTATTCTGGGACATGACCGGCCAAGTTATTTTATCTAAGTTTATCTCTATGTGCGTCCTTTTCTTATGACACTAGTTTGACAGAGACGCAGGGAGGGATATGATAAACCTAAGTCGGTCATGTTGTGGCCACAGGTAAGGAACGCAAAGTTTTATTCATTAAAAAACCAAGCTCTTGCAATGGTCATGCAGCAGGGGAATAGCGCCAGCGTTCCGAGTTCAGCGTTTCATGCGGCACGAACTTTGACGACGTTTTTCGGTTGTAAATTTATAATTTTCAATTTACTGTATTAAATATATTATCATGTAAATAAAAAAATAACACCAACATTTTGTATATACATCATCAAAAACATAAATGTGAAAACGTGGCCAAGTCCGGTAAACATAGCGTTCAGCGTGGTCGGCGTAAAACAGTTGTAAATAATAATAAAATAATTGTAAATAAATGGTTGCTAAATTTCATAGGCGTTTTCTAAAGCTTATCTTCTTTGTCTCTCAAATTGGTATTTTAGTAGCATGAGGCTCTATCGCTCATCTAAATTTAGCCTTGCATCACGATAAATCCTGAAGCTTGATTTCTAAGTAGGTACATTTGTTTACCTAGGATCAGTATAATTATTCTGATCATATCAAGTACTTGACTTGGCTCTCTTTCTACATTATTATCGTCGATGGTTATATGCCTTTAATTATCTAAATAATTAAAAACCTTTATAACATTTTTGTTTTAGTATTTTTTTTATTTATGATGACTTTTTTATTTGCTGTTTTTTCTTGTAAAAATAATGCCCTAACTTAATGTCAAACATTCAAGTACCTAAGTCATCTGAAAAATTCATAAATCATTGATAAAATGGTGATTCATAAAATGCGTAGTTCTACATCATCGGCGGGATCTTAATGAACGTAAAAAATCGCTAAACTAATAAAGTTACGGCAAAATTGGAACAGTCCTAAAATAAGTTGCATATAATTACATTTGCACGCGGCCGTCGCGTCGCCTCCTTTCCGAACTTGGCCGGCACTGCCGCGTATAGATTAGCAAAGTCCAGAATTGGCATTGGTCTTAAAAAAACAATATTTTATTTTTTATTTTTTTCTCGTTAAGTAGACGAATTTAAGATATCAATTTGAAGGAATTAGGTTTTAAGCGTGTTTTGAATTTTTTATCCTATTTATAAGTTACCGGAAAATTTTAGACAAATTTACCAGACAAAGGCATTTTGCCTTTGCCTGCCCCAAATTTAAAAGAAAAGAGTGTCAGGTCTGTCATCCTGTCAGTGTCTTGTGTTAGTTAACCTTAAAATCTTACGCGTCCTAATGATTTGGCGATAAGGTCAAACAAAGGTCAAACTTTATTTTGCAAAAATAATAACAAATACAAATTATTTTTTTACCAGAATATCAGAAAACGGATTAATATCCCTATTCCTCGAAATGGTTTTGGAATTAGAGGACATTGTAAAAAAATGATCAATGCCAATTATGCTAGATGACGATTTAGATAATAAGTTTTATCAAAATTATACAAGTATTACAATTGCGTCACAAATTGATTTCTGATAATAATATATATAAAGACAGAGAAACCCGTATGTGTCATACTCGACCCGCCTTCGTAGCGGAACGCTAAGTCATAGTATAGCTTGTGATATTTCGGAGAGCTCTATAATACAGCCGTGAGTATTTTTCACATTAGTTTATTTATAAAATAAATATTAAGACTCTTATTCAGCTTGTAATAGAGCAGAGAGAAAAAGATTAAATCGTTTTAAACTTTACAATATTTAATTCATTATTAATTTGTATTTTTGTTTTTGAATAAAAAAACCTGCCGAGATTTTCGCGGCGCTTCTTTTCAGCAGAATCCTTGTTTTTCCGAAGCACTGGTTTAATTCTAAAAGAGTCTTTGCAGTTCACTTCCACAAAATAATCTAGTGGAAATTTTAAGAGTAATTTGGTTATGGTTGTTTTATATTGTAAATAATGATCATCATTATCATCATCATATTATATCAGCCGAGAGACGTCCACTACTGGACATATACCATCCCCAAAGATCGGCACAACGACGAGTTCACCAGAGCCCTGTACCATAAAACTTGCAAAGGTTACTATTTTATCACATGTGTCACATTTTTCTATTAAAATCTCTATAATTATGTCAAAATGTAGCATTTATATTTTTTGTGGTACAGGGTCGTCAGCCTACCTTATAGTGAATGTACCAACGCTGCGTTTTCCCATCGGCCACCCGTTCTACATATACCACTCAAGTCTAATTCTTAGCGCTTACTTTGGATCTTGCGCGGATCTTCCTAAAAATAAACCCTATTGAATCATCATCATCATCATATCAGCCCGAAGACTCCCACTACTGGGCATCGGCGTGCCCCAAGGATCTCCACGACGGTCGGTCTTGTGCGTCGCATCCACCGGTTTCCAGCGAAACCCCCGTGTCGAATTGCCTAAAATTAGAATACCTTGTTTCAGATCATGATACTCTACTTCTGGATAGCAGCGCTGCTGGCAGCAATTGTGCTGTACTTCAGGCAAATCTACTCACACTTTAACAAGTTTGGCGTGAAGCACCTAGACCCAGTCCCACTGATTGGCACCATGGGGAAAGTGGTGACACGCCGCGCGCATTTTGCTGAACTCATAAACGAAGCGTACGAAATATTTTCCAAAGAGAAGTTAGTATTTTTAGTAAACAAGTTAGGTTGTTTTTAAACTTTAGCTAGAATTAGAATAAAGATTGAACAGGTTTTTGCCATAAGATAATAAAGCAACACAGCATTAAATACAGTAGCATTAGAAAAGAATAATCTACCCTACAGTCCGATCAATCCTAAAGGAATTCCTCGTGTTCGGCAATGCAAAGTACGACAGTACATCTATACGACAAACCGACGTCCCTTCCAAGCGAACGCGGACTGTGTTTTTATATTTATATACTATGCCTTGGCAACAGGTACCAGTTTCAGCATATGCAAGGCACAGGGGCGTTGGTCCCTTGTGAGTGTGAATTATTGGTTGATAACCTAGTAATGGTTGTTTTATGGAACAAAAGACAAAAAAGCGTACTTGCATCCTATGTGAAATGATAACTACTGTCTGTGGGAAATAGCGACCTCAAGAAAATCGCTCAGCTGCTGCCGGCTTTCAAGGCTCCCCCCATTGACCTCCAGCTCTCTTTCTCACCACACGAAAAGCAGTTGTGGGCTAATACTCCATGTTAGTATTCTGTAGGAGTTGACCACTACCCCTGGTACCAGGTTCATTGGTACTGGAACTAACAACTGAATACAGTGTGGCTCTACCAAAAATTCTAGCCGAGGACTGTTGTTGTTCCATTCATGATCCATGATTTTTGAACAGGTTCTTTGGCCAATACATATTCCTGAGGCCGAGTGTGAACATCCGAGACTTGGAGTTGATAAAGAAGATCACTGTTAAAGATTTTGAACACTTCCTGGACCACCAGACTCTGTTCGACCCTGAGGCAGATCCCTTGTTTGGAAGGAATTTGTTTTCTCTAAAAGGTAGAGCTACAATTCAATTTCTCGTCATAAAACTGATTAAGGACTTTTCAAATTCAAGTTTCTATGTGCTAACTTATAGTTTTTGTGGCCCTGACATGGTCAGCCATGTTTTTTTGTCACTGAATACGTCAATTCTTATGACAGAGTCGAAGGGTGGGATCAATTAAACTTGGATGATTACCCAAGTTAATTTATCTCATTCTATTTAATTATTTTTTAGTAAAGTAAAGATTAGTTGATAATGTGACAAAAATACTTGAGACGACATCATACCAAGAAAAAAACTTGATTATTATTTTTTTTGTAAAAATCTAAATTTTTACTTTTCGATTTTTATACATTCAAATTGAATTTAATGACCGTAAAAAGACGAAACACATTGAAACAATCGCAGGGTATGGTAGCGGTAATGTGGCAAAACTGGCAAACGCAAGGCACGGAATGCTGATGTTGCAGGTTCGAGTCCTGGCATTACCCTAATTTTTCTTTGTGTTGTCATTCATTATTTATTATTTTGATTAGTATAGTCAAAATTACAATACAATTAAAATTAGTTTCACCTGTGGCCAAAAGTTAACGAATTGGGTTACATTATCTTTATCTTTTCTTCACATAGTATTAAAAAGTCACTATGCGTTCCTGTCTGTCCTGATATCTTCAGCCGCTTACTCCTTCTAAACCACGCCACGGACTTTGACACGGTTTTGACTATCAATTAGAAAATTTATAAATTTACACATTAAATATTTAATTTTGCGGGCGGTAGGACCTTGTGAAAGGTCCGTTTGGGTCGCTACCACCATCTTTCTCGCTAATCCTGCCTCTAAGCAGTAATGCTTGCACTGTTGTGTTCCGGTGTGGAGAGCAAGACAGCCGGTGCAATTACTGGCACAAGAGGTATTCCATCTTAGCCCTCTGGGTTGGCAACGCATCTGCAATCTTCTTGGTGTTGCGGGTGTCTATAGGCGGTGGTGATCACTTGCTTGTTTGCCTTCCTATTTCATAAAAAAAAATTAAACGGAGCTTTGACAGTATTCTCAGATTTGGCAGGTCAGATTGCTACATTGGAGTAACTGTCATCTCAACACCACAACCCCAGTTACAGCTCAACCGTACTGACAGGATCAAAATTGCGATTCATTTACATGAATATGCAACTTTCCCCACGATTTTTTTTCTCGTCGGTTGAACTTGGTAGCTATGATCACGAATCAACCCTTCTAGGCTACCAATGCTCTCTTATTGATGCACTACTTGAACGTAACTTTTTCTTAGCTTCTTTCCCAAATTGTAATGACAATTACATTTTCCAGGACAAGAATGGAAGGACATGCGCTCAACTCTGAGCCCAGCGTTCACGAGTGCCAAGATAAAGCACATGGTGCCGTTCATGGTGGAAGTAGGAAACCAAATGATGAAATCTCTGAAGAATAAGTTTCAGGAATCTGGAAGTGAGTATTTATATTAACCGTACCTGCAGAAGGGAAATATTTCAGGCAGACACGAAAAGGCAACTAATCTGGTATTTTTTTCCAGCAAACTCCATTGAGCTAGAAGTGAGAGAACTTGCCACCCGTTACGCTAATGACGTCATAGCCTCGTGTGCCTTCGGCATGAAGGTTGACACCCATACCGATCCAGAGAACGATTTCTACAAAATGGGAAGCAAAGCAACAGACTTGGGTTACAAGGAACTTCTGAAAGTGCTGGGGTATTCCTCTATGCCTTTTATCATGAAGGTATGAAGAAGTTTTGATTAGCTAAGTCTTCTAAACATTATGCATGAAAATTTTATGTCTAGGAAATTTATGCGCAAGCACTATGTTTAAAGCTTGAATCATCAACGATTCCAACCATTTCAAATCAACTTAAATTTTTCTGCTGAGTAGCTGTAAGATAAAACACTACATAATACATAGCTTAAAATATTAAATTGGAATTGGAATACAACTCCAATTGCATTTGTCACGTAAACACTAATTTAAACGTTAATAACTTAGTTCTGATTAATCATGGTCAGTGACCAAATACTAATCAGACGACCGGATAGCCTAGTGGTTAGTGACCCTGACTATGAAGTTTGAGGTACCGGGTCTGATTCCCGGGAAGAGCAATTGTTTGTATGATGAATATCACTTTTTGTCCCGAGTCTTGGATGTTATATGTATTTATCTATATAAGTATGTATGTCCGTTGTCTAGTACCTACCCATAGAACAAGCTTTGCTTAGTTTGGGACTAGGTCAATTGATGTGGATTGTTTGGATCACTGAGGATATTTATTTATTTATTAATGTTTAATCTAGAACTGAGGTGATAATGTGTGCCGTTGCTGGTATGTCTTGCATGGTGTTCTTTTTTGCTTCAGAATCTGATGATATTAGGTCGTGACTAACTAACATATATTATATTTTTGTTGTTATGACATCAGAGATTCAAGTTTGCCCGCTTCTCGGAGGATGTCAAGAAGTTCTTCCTACACTTCGTTTTGAACACGATGAACGAACGCGAGGCACATAACATTCTGCGTCCTGATATGATCCACCTACTGATGGAAGCCAAAAAAGGTATCTCAATGATGGCTAAAGTTACATATCCCGCTTGGTAGCACCACTTTTAATGGAAACCTGTCAAAATGGTTTTTTACTGATAAATCCTTCCACTGCTGGTTTCCATTGAGAGTTGCTTTCCTTTGATTTTCTATTATGAGAAGACCTTCCACCGCCAGCATTTGGCAGACTGAAACTTTTTAAAATTTAGCTGTTTTCTGAAACATGATTCTTTAGAGTTAAATACTTAACGGTAACTTCGTTTTGTTATTTTACTAATATTCTACGTATTCATTAATGTAATCCTTAAATCCGAACTGTTATATGCATTACTCTTAAATTCCCATTGAGGGAATTCCTACGATTTGCACTTAATACTCACAGATGCTTCAGAACATTTTGCACCCGCGTTTTATATGATTAACGACAAATTTGTGTTTGTTTTGATAAGGTATTTATTCAAATCATCATGACATTTATAACACTCCAACAAATGAAGTATCGTTTATCTGATTATGTTTTAGTACTATAGTAACATAACTTTTAAAACGAGTCTTTACAGATTATACAAGCTATAGTAGTAGACGAATAATAATAATTAGTGCTTTTTTGAAATTCGAGTACCTACGTTAACGAGTATACTATCTAATAAAGGGGTATCACTCTTTTTTTGGGTACCTTTTTGATCATGGTCGAAGATTGGGAAAGTCACATTGTTACAACAGCGACCGCTTTTAGGCCCAGGTTTTATTATTCCTTCCTACACGTCTATGTCCAACTGTTTCATAATAATGGGACGCAGATAGAGATAAACTCAGATAAACTTAACTTGGTCATGTTAGAAACAGAAAAACCAGAGTGTCTCCAAAAAGCGACATTTTGATAGCGCCAACGCTAGTAGAAACGACAGAATGCGTTTGACATTGAAGATCAACATATTTAGATTTTTCTTTAGGCCAGCTTATCTCAAATCTATGTTTTCGTTGCTTTTAGTCACATGGATGTGCGTGCAAGTTCTTTACAATATTCTCCCTCACCGTTAAAACATGGATTAGTATTCATTGTGCTGAGTACTTGTTACAAAAACTCGTGAGTTTTACAAAAACACATGGGTTCATGGTTACCACTGACTGCTGGGGATCAAACTCGATACCTAGCGATCACAAGTCCATCCACCTAACCACTCAATCACCACAATATTCTCAGGCACTGATTTAAAATTGCCAATGTCGTCATGAAATCTTAATGTTTTTCTTCAGGTCATCTCACCCACGATGAGAAGTCTGGCAGAGACGAAGACGCTGGCTTCGCAACTGTTGAAGAGTCTACTGAAGGGAAAAAGAATGTCAACAGAGGTAATTACATTGTATCATTTGCGACTGAAGATATCCTCAAGATCATCAAGATCGTTATAAAAAGCCTGGATTTTTTTCCACAGCAAAGCTTTTCACGTTACCTAAAACAATAGGATATCAAAGTATTTTTGTCTTTTAACGTTTTTATAAGAACGAGTATGTCCTACAGCTAGTAGCGTTGGCTTGCTGGCGTGACAAAATTTTATACTTATATTTGCGATGTTCTTTTAACCAAACTTATACAGAGCAGATGGAAGGGCTCAGGCTACCAACGCCTAATTGGAAAGTATATCAATATCTACCACACAATAATTGCTACTCCCTACCTTTTTTAATACAAATAAATCACAGATAATTCGAAAACACTATTAGGTACCACCAGTTTACAAAGCAATATTTCGCTAACATGCTTCATTACCGGATTTAATTCATTTACTAAATCGACGTCAACCTCATCATAATGTTTTCTTGGTTGATTGAGATTAATTACTCTGTGATTTGAATAGTGATATATTGTTTTAAAAGCTGCTCCCATTAATAAATGTACCCATTTTCTTTTAGCTTGGTCAGACCTAGACTTGGTCGCCCAAGCGTCTCTTTTCTACGTTGCCGGCTATATGACCGTCTCCACCGCAATGACGTTCCTTATGTACGAGCTGGCTGTCAACCCTGAAGTGCAGGAGAAGCTGGTTCAGGAGATCAGGGAAAACGAGAAGGCAAACGACGGCAAATTCGACTACCGGTCCATTCAGACTATGACATACATGGATATGGTGGTGTCAGGTAATCCTCGTATTGGCACCAAAAGCTTTATACATTAGCAACTAGTTTGCACAGTATTGCCACTGATTTTGCCCTGCAATAAGATTCAACAAGGGGTCCATATAATAGTATAACGTTTTACAATAGTATATACTATAGTATTCTATAGTATCTACACATCATCATTTTCCTAGCACTTTTTCCCGTTTCTAAATTCGGGGTACGCTTTGATTAAAGCAACTGCCATCTGACCTCCGTAATCCCTATTACAGGGAAACCAGACCGGCATCTACAGTATCTATTATCGTCAAAATGTAACATACTCCCTAGCTTTAAAAGTACCAGGTTTTCTTCAAAGTCATTACAAAATAAATCGTTGTTTTTGTCTGGCTAAATAGATCTGATGGTCACATGCATTAAAAGTTGATGGAACGAAACCCTTGAATAGCGATCCGAACTCACACTTCACCTGTTTTATAAGGTGCATGTCTTTTTCAGAGGTGTTGCGACTTTGGCCTCCTGCGATAGCTTCAGACAGACTCTGCGTCAAGGATTACAACTTGGGCAGGCCCAATCCTTCAGCTACTAAGGACTACATTGTAAGTAAATTACTTTATTTAAAAACAATTTTAAAGTCATCAAAAGGAGTCTTGCATTTTAATATCATACATTATCATTTGTTGCCATTTTAAGCTGCTGATAACGACATGCTATATGTACTACATCCTACTTCGTTGAATTGAATAATTCTTATGCGTAATAATTATTTTATCGTATGGTAAAATAATAATGTCAAATCTTTTAAATTATAATACAAATACAAATCATTTATTTGTCAACACAAGAAGATAATAAGATGTTACAAAATCTCAACAGCATCACCATGTTTCGCCATCAGGGATACAAATATTTCGTAACTGAATAGTTGTAAATAAAATGCAAATTAAAATGTCGAAATTAAAATAATTAGAGCAGGGTTGATAAAGTCAACATTCTCCTTTATATTTTCTAATCGGTCAGTATTAAATGATCAGGTCCATCGTTAAAGAGGTACCCAATTATTCGAATAATCAAAACTAAAGTACTTACGATTTGTTCGATTACTTTTAAAATTATTTTACAGGTAAAAGCAAACGACAGCATCAATATCCCCATATTCTCTATTCATCGGGACCCGGAACACTTCCCGGACCCCCTGAAGTTTGACCCTGAGCGCTTCTCCGACGAGAACAAACACAAAATTAAGCCCTTCACATACATGCCTTTTGGAGCTGGCCCTAGGAACTGCATTGGTAAGGGACCTATTAATCCCAAATAAGTTTTACTACCTAAGACGTAAAGTACTAGTGAGATGTCCGAAGACGAATGAGGGAAAGGAAGTCTAAAGGTCAGTAATGGATCAAGATACTTCTTGAGTTCGCTGGTTCACTGCGGTGATCAGTTCCCATCAGGTGCCTCCATGCTAGTTTGCCTCCATTTTTAATAAAAAATCTTACAAAATTGAGTTAAGTCCACATTTGGTTTAGTGACCGTATTAACTGTATTTTAGTTAGGCATGCTCAGTTTTTAACATAAAACTACCGTGAGACTCGGGCATATTAATAAAACGGATCACTCACGTCACATCGTCGTCGCACCACCGCCGCGGGGGCCCATGATTAAGGACCGTGGACTGGTCCGAAACATGTCGGGCATTTCTCGGGGTAAAAATACGTGAGTGATCCGTTTTATTTATAAATGCTCAGTTGATCAAAGATCTCCAGTTAATATATCTTAAACTCCTGCGGCGATGGAAGGCACTATCTGCTAAACCCACGTCTTCACTAGAGTCAAAAGACATGCGGTACATACTCAGATGTCACACAGTTATTTTATCGTTTTAAATTACCGTTGACGTTTTAAATATGTGTGAAAACCGCGAAAACTTAAAGTAATTTACTTAGATATCACCTTTAACGTCCCAACAACGTGGTTTGGCACCTGTTTTCATGTAGGTCGTGGGACAAATCCTTCCTAGTGAAGACTTAATGAACAGACAGAGACACAGAGACATAATGTTTATTCCTTGTGTTTCCAGGATCCCGTTTTGCGCTGTGTGAGGTGAAGGTGATGATTTATCAGCTACTGCAGCACATGAAGGTGGAACCTTGTGAGAGGACCAGGATCCCAGTCGAGCTTGATACTGCGGGCGCCAACTTGAAGATGAAGGGAGGCCACTGGCTGAGAATGAGACCAAGGGTTTAGGGTTAAGAACGTATAGACAAAATCATATATAGATTCAGGTGGAGTCCATATCACCAAACTGGGAAATCCTTGCTTCTCCGCGAAACCCGATTGATTGATTTCGCGGACTAGCAAGATTTTTTTTTATATTTTATGGACTAAATGTAAATAAAATATTTTTTTGAATGTTATATCCATTTATTAACATGAACACTGTTTTGGGGCAGAGATTCTAAAAACATACTTAAGTATTAATGCCAGTACTACGTAGAACCTAAAATGTAAAATATTTGCTGAGCAGTTATTTTGCTTGAGAGTTTTATAATTTAGTTAACGGGGTGACAACTATGTTCAGATTTATAAAATAATTCTCCCTTCTGACGGAAGCTGGGTTATAACTAATTTAAGTTGTAGTATTTATAAATATTTTGGAATGGCACAATAAAACCACGAAAAAGAAATTTCGAAAATCTTTTTGTAAGACCAAGTTCTCACATGAATATCCGGGATTGTTTTCCGTTACTGAACTAATGTAGAAATGTCTTCCAAATCTGACCCCTGCGGTGAAGCGCCCATGAGACTGGCTGCACTTCTGCGTTGGATCGCAATGCCAATGCCTTGATCAAACAATCACCAGCCGTATGGTCATTAGAGATTAATTTTGTTTTAAACATACTTTAAAACACTTCTTCATCTCAATCTTTCTTCACGTTACATAGTTTTTTGTTCTTTATCTTTGTCCGTAGCCCATCTTTATGTTCCCTTCCTGTCGAGAATATATGTAAACTTCATTACATCAACTTCCAATTTCCAATAAAAATATTGGTTCCTTACGCGCGAAGAATTCCATCAACCGTAGATGTACAATAAAGTTTTGCGGATTATGCGCACTAGGCGCTTGTGTTTGTTCACGCGCACCAACTGGGGGCCTGGTTATAACAACTGTTTAAAAAAAAAAGTGTTTCATTTTCAAAGACAACATAATATAACATAATTTTAAACGTCAATAATATTATACACGTCGACAACCCTAGGTCGCTGCCGTGTGTCATTTGACGTCGTTGCGCCAAGTAGGGAATGCAAACCGGGTTATTTTTTCTAAGAAGTAACCGGTATTAACCGGTTTTTCATACAAAGTAAAATCGGTTTTGCATTCCCTAGCACCAAGAATGCTGGAAAAAGTACGATCACTGGATTAGACATTAAAATAGAGATTAAAACACAAATATATGCTTCTTATGTTAATTACCAAAAAATTGAGTTTGAAAAGTCTACTTTGGGCATCAATGACAGGCCAATTCGAATTGTCATCGAAAAATTTAAGTCATCTGGTATTCTTGAAACAGACTTACGCGGAAAACATGAAAATCATGGAACAAAAGTTAAACCAGACCTATTGGATGGTGAAAGGAGGCATATTGACAGTAGTCCAAAGATTGAAAGCCACTATTTACGCAAACAAATTACCAGAGAGTATAAAAAAGAAGAAAAACAATAACTGACTTACATTCAGATTATGATTAGCTGTACATGAAGGAGTATTAGTGCCGACACTTATAAATGGTAGTAAAAGTTGGGTATGGCAAAAGCAACACCAAAGTCGAGTGAATGCAGTGGAAATGAGAGCGTTGAGAAGTATATGTGGTGTGATTTTGAAAAACTGAGTAAGGAATGAGGTGATAAGAAAGAAATGCAGAGTGAAGTAAGATGTAGTAACAAAAATTGAGAAAGGTATGTTAAAGGTAGAAAGATCGAGAGGATGGATGAAAGAAAATTAACTAAAAGGCTGTATGAAGGGAGAGTGGATGAAAAAATGGGAAGGGGAAGACCTCGGCGAACGTACTCCGACCAAATCGGAGACATTATGGAGAAAGGCCAGGTCAGGAGTACCAAAACCGACGTGCATGCGTGAAGAATGTTTTGAGAGTAAGTGAAGCAAAGAATGTATGTCAGGATCGTAGCGAATGGATATCCGTGGTCTCTGCCTACACCTCCGGGAAACAGGCGTGACTTTACGTATGTATGTTTACAGATAATAAATGAATAACTGTATTGCGAAAGGATTAGACTTAACATACACTCGAAGTTCATGATTATGATATTTTTTGTAATTTTCTGCTTACTTCTTAAATTTCGTAATATTTTTGATACAAGACTTAATAAATGTTCTTTAATATTTAATAAGACATTTTATTTGCGTTTATTTACTAATTACTAGTATTTCTGAAGAAGAAATTCAACATGAACAACTATAATAGTGTAATTTTTACTTAAAAAACAGCTGAAATAATGGATACATAGTAGAAAAGTGACGTTTAGTGAAAATAAATGTAAAAATGACACTATTTTTCTTATGACAATTTTGTAGTATTTAAGTAAAAAAAAAATTAACCATGTAATTTATGTTTGGTAGAAGGCTAATACATAAAAGTAAGTAATGAAATTAAATAACTTTATAGTTTTCTTTAAAATAAGCTATTCTTGAACGTATCACTTTTTTCGGATTTTTAAACCTTTGTTGTCAAAAACTGCGTTTTTCGTTTAGTGACGTTTTGATTTTCAAGGTGCGAAATAATAAGCCCTTTATCATTTGCATGGAATCTATTTGACCTCCATGATAGGCCTTGCCCCTTCGATGAGCCAAGCAGTTCCAATCTCAGTTTTCTCAAATATCTCCACGGCTGCCTGTCCTACAGCATCTACCTTATGTTAAGCCTGTTCTTTCAGGAACTTTTCAAAGTCAGTCTGAAGCTCCCTATCATCAAGCGTCTTGGGTGCACTGGTCAAATCTGTCTCCGTGAATCCTGGATTGATGGCGACTACCTTGACACCAGTTCTTTTGTAACTATAAGAAAACCCTAACGATTTTGTAAAGCCCATGACAGCAAACTTCGAAACCTGGTAGACTGGGAGATACGGGACAATCCTGTAACCGTAAATTGAAGCCAAGTTCATTATGGTTCCCCCATTCCCGCCTTTGTCCTTCCTCGTATGATCCCAGAATTTCAAGGACCACTCGATCAGATCAGTGACGTTAATTTCAATCGTTTTCCTCAGTAGCTAGTTGTTGAGGATACCAGCGTTGTTGACCACGACATCCACATGTTTGTAGGCGTCGAAAATTTTCTTAGAAACGAGTTCCAGGTCTTTAGTAACGTCACATGTAATGAACGTGCTATTGTTATTACCATGCTTGGCGTTTAATGCCTTGACTGCTTCGGTGCTATTTTTCTCGCTGAGATCAACGATGATGACGATTTTGGCTCCTTTCTGGAAGAATCTGTCAGGTATCTCATAGCCGATACCGACTGCACCACCAGTGATCACAATGACTTTGTTTTTAAGGTCTTTGGCCATGGTGCTTGCCAGAGATGTGTTCTCTTGGGTGAATCTAATGAAACTGAGCTATGTTACTGTTGAGACTTATTTATAAGGCATCCTGAACAGGCCCTTATTAGGAATCACTTGGTAAATGTGTTAAGCTTTATTAGTGTCAGTGAGAAGTCGAAAGTGTTTGAGTTAACCCATGTCAGTATCGAGATAATGCTTTCGTCCATTTCTATCAAGCTCAAAATTAGTTACTTACGTCCCTTAACGACAAAGACTATAGTTATTTAATGCCAGAACATAGTAATCAATCCAGATAATATTATTATGCTTGTTGACAACGACTGCAGCACAACTTTTATTTAAAGTGAAATCCGCGGCTTTCATTTAAAAACCCGTAATAGCAAAATGTATTTGAAATACATCGCTGGCTTTTGATGGAGTTTTAAGTATTACGTGATAGTTTAAACAAGTAATGCTAATCAAAAACCATCTCTAACCAAAGCTATTCATTAAAATAAAGTAACTGTGGTCAGTATATTATCTAATACTGGCTCCAACATGATCTTTTGCCACATTATAACTGCAGGCGCTGTGAATTTAAAGGATATTTTATATTATCTATCAGATGACAATTTAGATTACCTATGAATTAAATATAATGGTAAGTGATTATCACAGCCCATGGCTACCAGCAATCTCAAGAAAATAGTTGATCCATTGCTGTCCTTGGCAGAATTTTTTTACACCAGTTGGGAAAAAACCTCTGATGAGAAGATACCGGCAAAAAATCAAGGTATCATTTTTTAAATGAAATAGATCCCAAAGTATTTTTTTCATCTTTTTCATAAAATTGCAATGTTAACGATCAAATGGGTAACCTGATGGTAATTGATAACCGCCGCGCGTAGATACCTGCAACACCAAGAAGATTGCAAATGCCTCATCAACCCATAGGGCTAAGATGGAATACCTCTTGTGAAAGTAATTTCACCGCCGTCTCGCTCTCCACGCCGGAACACAACAGTGCAAACACTGCTGCTTAGCGGCTGGACTAGCGAGCAAGATGGTGGTAGGGATCCGGACTGACCTGGTTCAAGGTCAAACCACCCGCAACTTTACGGTATTTACGGTTTTTGGAGCCAGGAATCGGAAATACTAGTCGTGATTATTTTCAGTAAACCCTGTCACATATTATTATCAAGTTATTTTATTATTTTTACCATTGCGAGTATTATTAAATTATTATTATTTGTATTGTAATACGAAATATTCTATCTTTTTGTTCTTCTTTGTAATAATTTACAATGAATATATCGTCAACATACACAGAAAAACGCTTGTTTACGTCACTGAATAAACAATAGTCGTTTACGGTCTAATTTCAAGAACGCAGAAAGCTTTTGCACGATATCTGCGTGAGCCTACAATATGCCATTAACAGCCCCCTCCTCTGAATAAAAACCTATCATTACAACACCTGTGCACTGACCCTTTTTCCGACAAATCGCTGATTAGAATAATGAAAACCTGCAAAATCATCAGCATCGGCAAGTTTTTTTTTATCGTAAACAATTAGGAATTACGAAAGTTACAATCTAATCTGAGTTATTC
This sequence comes from Ditula angustiorana, assembly GCA_963691745.1. Classification (NCBI taxonomy): domain Eukaryota; kingdom Metazoa; phylum Arthropoda; class Insecta; order Lepidoptera; family Tortricidae; genus Ditula; species Ditula angustiorana. The sequence goes on along the minus strand of OY829480.1, from coordinate 680,241 downwards.
GTTTGAACAGAATTGATTAAAAAACCGGCCAAGTGCGAGTCGGATTCGCCTACCGAGGGTTCCATACAAACTTATGAGTAATAAGCACTGAACATTGCTCTAACGAAAAAAAACTTGATTGAGGGACAAACTTAACTTTGCCATTGGAAAACTGGTCAACTCATCGACATACGTAGGGATCAGCACCAAACCCAACTGCATAAAAGGGTCAATATTTATGATAATGATGCACCCAACTGCAAATAAGCATATAATTGCTAAAAGTGTCGTAATGTAGCTACAAATGATCGGTGTTGCTTCTTGCCAAATTTTATGATTTTATGTCGATGGGAAATACCCTACAGATTTTTAATTCCTTGTGAGTGTGAAAATATGCTGCATTAAAACCGTATCTTTTGATTCCAATGGGTTAGAAGTTTGTTTTTTTCACAGCGCCAAGAGATGGCAGACCTGAGTACTTATTTGATATTAATTTCATTTTGATACTTCTACGGTTCCTAAGAAAAAGGGTCTTGACAGACAGACGGACGGACGACAAAATGATCCTATAACGGTTGCTTTTTCCTTTTGAGATAAGGAACCCTAAAAATTAATAACCGATGATTATGGCTGGCAAGAAATTATCTTAGTGAATGTTTTATCTATTCACTCGTTTATATGTTTTTTTTCCTTATGTGATCTTTCATATTTTTATGATATCGGCCAGTTTGACAAGTTTAAAAAAATATCATTACATGATCCATGCATGGATTGATTTGGACTAGAAAATGCCAAAAATAAATAAATAAATAAATATCTTGGGACAGTTAACACCAATTCATCAATAAATCAACATTTAAATTATTTTTTATAGTCAACCCTGCAATCTGAAGTCATTTCAGTAATGTACTATTATTGTTTGAGTGCATATGCCAAATTTTAGTTAACATGTGTGATTGGTCATTGTAATTGAATATTTTGTTTTATCATTGCTTTATTATCGACATGACTTAGTAATGATAATAATTCGAGGCCAAACTCCAAACAAACACGTATTATGAGTTATTAATTAAATAAACATAAAAACACGAGAAGAATGTACTCGTTTAACAAAAAGTTACTTAAAATATTTGAGATCGCGATGCAAATCACATCATTATAGTCCTCTATCTCTTTCTAATGCTGACATCATTGGAAACGAATTCTCTTTAACTTTTCCTACTTATTCGTTTCTAAGTGGCATATTTTTTTTGTAAAATAAAGTAAGAAAACGACATCAACATTTAACAAAAACTGTTAAAATCATCTACGGACCACTCAAAATAATATTGAATTTACTGTGGCGATATAAACCCTACAGCAACACCACATATTGATATTGGTGTCATTTGTTGTTGTAAGCTAGAAATAGACACAGGACTACTGCGTGCCTTTCGATCTGGCCGTTTTTTTCTGCTACCAGCTCGCAGACCCTTTGGGTAGGTCATACAGTAGTCGCACGTACGTACAGTCAAGATCAAAAATATGTAAACAGTTTATCACCCTAATGCAATGGAGTCAGATAAGAGCGTATACATGTTTATGACGCGGACTGTACGCCGAAATACAGTAGGTCAACCTCCTCCTATAGCATACATATAGGAGCTATATAGGTAGTCGGTCATCTTAAAGCAGACGGCGGCAGCGTTAAGAAAAAATGGTTGGGGCGTGAAAACTTTGTGCCAATGAGTAATTCATGAGGGCTTCCCTCATAATGTCTGAATGAACAGTTTTGATGATATTGCAACGTTATTGTATACAGCTGTCTGGTTGCAAGTCGACAAGTTGTCGCCAGTCATGATGACTTGATGACTTGGCCATTAATCGTGACTGCACTAGTTTACTTACGATCACAAATGTTTGTAGTGGTAGAGCTACATTGTAGCCAGTTGCTGGCTGCATTGGCAAACTCTGGTTAGTGCCACATTCGAACAAAATATCACTTGCTAGTTATCTTAAATTCGGTTAATCAACTTACCTTCTTTATCTTGTACGTATGCAACTGTTTTATTTTGTAAGATGAACTCTTCTAAGAAATTGATTTGATGAAATGGCTAGCCAAGTGAAATCTGGCGCTTTAATCTAACTTGGTTATCTGCTTTGTGTAAATCGACACAAGAAATCTGAAATGTTCTAAAAGACATGTCACTTACGACATATGAGATTTCCATTGTCGGAATATTTCGACTGTTCTAATTTAAGAAGCAATCTGCAATATTTTTAAACAGCAAACATTGTTGCAGCAGAAAAAAATAAGAATTTGCGTTTTAAATGCCGTATGTCATTCTAGATTTTCAGAACTATCTACTTTTGCGGGTGGTAGGACTTAGTGCAAGGTCTGCCCGGATCGCTACCACCATCTTGCTCGCTAATCCTGCCGCTAAGCAGCAGTGCTTGCACTGTTGTATTCCGGCGTGAAGAGCAAGACAGCTGGTGCAATTATCGGTGTGAAGTTAGCGGCCAAAGTTAGCGAGTTAGGAGATTCTGCTGCAGCGTCGATAATTTGATCTTTTACTTATAAAGATATGATTTTTTTGTTATTTTGAAGGACTTTTGAAGGCTTTTAATTCGAAAAAACACGTGACTTCTCAATTTGATCGGGTTATCGTTGGCCGCTAACTTTGGCCGCTAACTTCACACCGGTGGTGTAATTACTGGCACAAGAAGTATTCTATCTTAGCCCTCTGGGTTGACAACCCATCTGCAATATCCTTGGTGTTACGGGTGTCTATGGGCAGTGGTGATCACTTACCATTTGGTGACCCACTTGCTCGTTTGCCTTCCTATTTTGTACAAAAAAAAAACAGAGCTTTGCACCTATTTAGATCTCAATTCTTTTGTCGGCGAAGTCTTAACATTGAACTTGTATCCATTTCCACATTTATGTTTTTGATGGGATTTTGCATTAAGTGAACTGATAGACAGGTGCCAAATAGCGCTAAAAAGCCTGCACTCATCGTGATATCGCGGCGAGCCACGAGCTACGACGCTGATATGCATGCTAGCTGCAAGCGCGTCGGTTAAACATGATTACTTGATTAGCATTGATATCTGTGGCCCGTTTCACGAAGCTACAAGTTACAATTTTACAAGTCTAAAGTCCGGCAACATTGGTCATCATGCCCATTGCCATTGGTCATTATTGACCAATGTTGCCGGTTTAGACTTGTAAAATTGTAACTTGTAGCTTAGTGAAACGGGTCACTGCACTGCCTACTGGCAAGTATGCTTGAACACAGCAACTTGCGAGCAAGTTACTAGCATATGGTTACCATAAATATGGGAAAGTTGACCGGGACTATTGAATCAGAAGTGGTATAGATGAGGTGTTTGGAAATCCATGGAGGAGGCCTATGTTCAACAGTGGACTTCTTATGGCTGAGATGATGATGATGATGATGATAGATGAAATTAAAAAGCAATTTCTAAATGACAGTGAAAACCGCGTCAAAATCTGTTGCGTGGTTTAGAAGAAGAAGATGGCTGTTAGGGTCCTACTGGGACGTAAATAATTGAGTGGACTGTATTTCAATAGGCTGGTTTATTCGCCGTTACTTAATATCACAAATAATCTATAATTAAATTCGGTAGTCGTCCGACGGCGGAGAGCGGTGGTAAGGCGAGTGCCGCTGCCGGCCCGGTCGCTGCGTCGTGACGTCACCGTGTCGGCCTCCCGCGCGTCTCGTCCCGGACATGAGTTGAGCCGGTTCTCAACAATGGCCGAACATATCGATACCTTGGGGCTCAAAGGGCGTAACCGCCATTTTGGCGAAAATGAAATTTCAATGTCATCTTACTCAGTTTTTTTTTCTCTATCGATCTGTATACTCAAAGTTCTAAAATTCAGATAAAAGTTGTGTTTACGCCCCTTCATGTCGAGGCCTGTAAACACAATATTTTAAGTTTTTTGGTCGTATTAGCAAAGAAACTTCTTGTCAGAAATTTGAAGGGCGTAAAAGTCTTTTTGTTTTTAAAATTAACAACTCAAAGGCGTTTAGGCCCACATATATTTCAGTATTATAAAACAACTTGACTGATACGCCCTATAATCTTTTCAATTTTGGTTTTTATGTGGCGTTTAAGCCCAGAGCACTTTTTTTGTTTTTAAGTTAGATGACTTATACGATTACTAAAATACTCATGACCAAAACAGATAATTCATTTTACATCCTGGATGGAATCCTGTTATCAAAACTTTTGAAGTTGTAAGTTTTAAAATTATCGAGTTAAGGGCGTAAACGCCTAAATGCCCATACAAATTTTTGTTTTTTGACAACTTGACTCTTACGCCCCATTGAAATGGGGCGTATGAGTCAAGTTGGGTATAGTAAAAAGAAATTACTAAGACCCATAATTATCATGAATGTTAATTATGGGTCTTAGTAATTTCTTTTTACTATACCCAACGACTATATTTAGACCTGAGAAGGCTACGAAAAGTCCTTTTAATCACTGTTTAAGTCTAAGTTTAAAATGTTGGTTATAGAAGTTTATAAATATGGTACTTTTCTCATGCACTTTACTAAATTGCATTGTGGGAGTGGAAGAGGTCAATTAAGTTACATTGCGGGGTTAACATTGGTTCCTAACCTAACATCATGAGGATGGTGAATGACAAACCCGCATAATTTTATGACTTAGGTTTTCCATAAATAAACAAATACATTAATAAACCTGTCAACTTGTTCTAGTAAAATATATAAATTATTAAACAGAAATTAAGTTAATAATGAGTTAAGAACCCAAAATTTTACTTAAGTAGTGCAATAACGTCATTTTACATGTTAACGCATACACCATTTCGGACATTTTGCATAAAATTTAATTATTTGGAGTTTAATTATCTGTTCCGTTAGAATGTTATATTATAGTTTCAAACAATCAATTTTTTTATTATGGTCATTGGAAACAGAGAGGACAGAAACACGAGTGTCAGATTTATTTAAAAAATTGATTATAATGGCAATCCAAGATCATAACAAAAAAAAATAACAAATTAAAGTTAAATAAAGTTAAATAAAGTCAAATTAAAGTTAAAGTTAAATTAACAAATCCCATACAGGAATATGAAACTTTTATGATGTTAACAAACATAGCATAAGAAAAAGGCTATAAATATTAAGATTTTACATGAGATGTGACGGCTCATGGCGCTCCTAATGCGGTCCTTGATTATTTTGTCAATAACAAAGTGATAACAATAAAATCATTTTTGTTGCTCGCTAAACAATAAAAACAAAGCATTTTAAGTACTAAATAGGCAATCAACATCAAATTATACTTTAACTGAAGAAGTAGCTTCTTAAAAGCTGAAAATTTTATTAAATTTTAACTTCTGCCTCCTTTTGTGTTAATAATAGCGGGTTTATTTCATTTCCAAACTAAAAAAGTGTCATTGAAATCAAAATCTTTAAAATTTGCCTTGTACCTCTTTTGATAGAGAAGTCTCTGGTTAACGAGCTAAATTTTGTTAACAAATTCTGGCCGCAATTGTTTGCTGTCTGTCTTAACTAAGAGAAATGAGAGGAAGATGGCTATGTAATTGCGGCTAGAAATTGCCAAAAAACAAGCCTGTTGACCAGAAGCTTAAAAAAAGAGAAACTAAACGAGTATAAAAATACAAAACGCAAGAAACTGCTATAATTTTCATCTGAATTGGCGGTTATGCCCTACAGTTCTTTCACAGTGGACATTTTTTGGGGTGTAAATGACATTAAATTGTATTTTTTTAGGGCGTAAAGGGCACTTATCTTTTTAATTATCAAAGTTACGTAAACATTTATAAATTAGTATTATGCAGTAAAGAATTTGAAGTTTTTTGGTCTAAGATACATTTTTCTAGCTTCAAAAACCAAAAAAATATACGAAGAACAAAATTTTTTTTTTAGTTTTTTGGCTCTACTGAAAAATTGCCTTTTGGCGTTTACGCCCTTTGAGCCCCAAGGTATCGAATACTATAAGGATTTAGGACAGACAGGAACAGATAGCGAATTTACTTTATACTGTGCACCTAGTGATTTTCAAGACTGTAACTTTTACCTACACACATAATTATCATAAGTGCTCTATAATGAGTTCAGAAACCGTAGGAAATTACCAGCATTATTACAACCCAATTTATTACGAAAAATTTCTTGTCTGTGGTAGTAGATAGATCTGAACTTTAATGAAAATGAAAATGAAAAATTTATTTTGCAAGTAGGCCATATAGGCTCTTTTACATGTCTGAATCTACTAGCGCTTCGGAAAATGGAAGATACTACTGAGAAGAAACGCCGCAAGAAACTCAGCAGTTTTTTTTTCTTCTTTGGTCATTACATACCGTTTTCTGTAACGTTGAGTTTAAATTTGGAACAGCTGTCAAAATTCAGGATAGGATCACACGAGTGTTTTCAGGCATTTCATTATGTAACAGTTGTATAAACTACAATTATGAATCTGTTTGATCTAATAGAGTGTTTAGCTACTTCAGTGGCTCTAATAATATGACCTGCTCAGGGTTAATTTATTCCTGCCTGCATCTCTGTCAAACTAATGTCATAAGAAAGTGACGTACTTAGACATAAACTCAGACTAATATCCCAATTGTGTTAAGATCACTGTTCAACCTGAGCATCTGTTAAAGTGTTTGATTTGTTTTCTGAAACACCAGTTTATTTACGAAAATACTGAAGTAATGTTTCTTTTGCTTGAATAGATAACAAATTCGAACACTCATATGACTTGGTCTTTTGTTATCAAAATGTTGTTATCATATTCGAGAGTCTTTCTGCCGATTTCCCTAAAAACAGAATCATGTAAGCAGTTTTTTTTAATCGGCTTGGGGACAAAAGTAAATGTGAAATGCAAACAAGTTTTTCTTTTTATAACACATAGGAAGGCAAACTAGCAAGTGGGTCACCTGATGGTAAGTGATCACCACCGCCTATAGACATTTGCAACACCAATATTGCAGATGCGTTGCCAACCCAAACGGTTGAGATGGAATACCTCTTGTGCCAATAATTGCACCGGCTGTCTTGCTCTCCAAGCCGGTACACAACAGTGCAAGCAGTGCTGCTTAGCGGCAGGATTAGCGAACAAGATGGTGATGACCTTGCACAAGATCCTACTACCAGAAAAATAGGTACAATTAGCTTGTATTGTACATAAAAACCAGGACAGACAGGAAGAAATGGCTTCGCACTTATACAATTGGAATGTAATAATGTACATAAAAACGTTCTGAATAAAACTCTCCAAATGACAATAAATACCGTATCAAAATCCGTTGCGTGGTTTGGGAGTACGTGGCCGAGCATACACTATAGAGATTTAGGACAGACAGGAACTGATAGGCACTTCACTTTTTATAATATGTAAAGATAAATCTACACTAATATAATAAAGAGGTAAACTTTGTTTGTTTGTTTTTTTGTTAGTTTGTTTGTATGTAGGGGGTAATCTCTGGAACTACTGAACCGATTTCAAAAATTCTTTCACAGATAGAAAGCTACACTATTCCTGACGGACATAGGCTACTAATTTTACGTGAACGAACAAACTGGAACAAATTACCTTGCTACTCAAGCTACTTAGTAGCAAGGTAATTTGTTCCAGTTTGTTGATATGGACCTCCGCAAAGTAACGCCTGAATCTATTAATTACGTGAACGAAGTCGCGCGCGTCCGCTAGTAACATATAAAAGAGGAATAAAACTTTCTACAAGTATCATAACTATGACTCACCGAGAATCCGACTGCACAAGATAATTGATAACTCAGAACCACGACTTGTCACGATCGTGGTAAACTGAGCATCTGACAAAAGCAGGTAATTAATAGATTTAGGCGTTACTTTGCGGAGGTCCATATCAACAACCTGGAACAAAGTGGAGTAGCAAGGTAATTTGTTCCAGTTTGCTGTAAGTAGGTAACAAATACATACATAGACTGCTAAAAACATAACCCTTTCTTTTGGCGTCGCCGTAGTCGGGTAAAAAGCCACTTCAGATAGGAAAATCGCGACCCCAAATTTGTGCTTGTTTTGGTCGCGTTTTTAATAAAAATTAACAAGACAGAACCAGGTTACTTTAACATAACCGGCCAAGTTATTTTATCTGAGTTTATCTCTATGTACGTCCCTCTCTTATGGCACTAGTTTGACAGAGACGCAGGGAGGGATCAGTTAAACCCAAGCCGGTCATGTTGGGGCCACAGGTAAGGAATGCAAAGTTTTATTCATTAAAAACCAACCTCTTGTAACTAATATTTTACTTTCATTTGAAGGCAAGCTTACTCGCACAAACATAAAGATAAAGATGACACATGCGATGAGTAATGTAGGTTTACTAAACATTTTTTAAATTATTAGGGGTAATTTATAAATCTAAATTATATTTGACATAAAACTGGTCCACGTTTCTTCCACCTTAGAGCTGGCGCATACTTCGCTCAGAGGCTTAGCCTCGCCATACAGCGGGGGAATAGCGCCAGCGTTCTAGGTTCAGCGTTTCATGTGGTACAAACTTTGACGTCGTTCACCGATTGAAATTTATAATTTCTAATTATATCAAATATAATATCATGTAAATAAAAAAAATAACACCAGCATTTTGTATATATCCACAATCATCAAAACATAAATGTAAAAAGGTGGCCAAGTCCGGTAAAAATAGCGTTCAGCGTGGTCGGCGTAGCGGATAAAACAGTTATATATAAATGGGTGCTAAATTTCATAGAAGTTTCCTAAAGCTTATATTCTTTGTCTCTCAAATTGGTATTTAAGTAGCATGAGTCTGTATCGTAGTAAATTTTGCCTTGCATCACGATAATTCCTGAAGCTTGGTTTGCAAGTTATATAGTTAAAATAATAAACGTTGTACATTTCTTTACCCAGGATCACTATAATTATTATGGTCACATCATTTGTTCTGGGCTTGGCTCCTTTTCACATTATTTTTATTTATGGTTTTATGCTTTTATTCACCAAAATAATTAAAAACCTTTAGAATTTTCATTTTGCCTAACATTCAAGTGCCTAAGTCATCTGAAAGAATTCTGTAAAATTGATAAATCAATGATAAAATGGTGATTCATAAAATTTGTAGTTTTACGTCATCAATGGGATCTTAATAAACGTAAAAAATCGCAATTCTATAAGTTAAACTTTTACAGTTACGGCAAAATTGAAACAGTCCTAAAATAATTTGCTTATAATTACAGTTGCACACGGCCGTCGCCTCGCCTCTTTTCCGAACTTGGCCGGCACTGCTGCGTGTAGATTAGCAAAGTCCAGAATTATGCTAAATGACGATTTAGATAGTAAACTTTATCTAAATTATTTATACAAGTATTACAATTGCGTCACAAATTGATTTCTGATAATATATATAAGGACAGAGAAACCCGTATGTGTCATACTCGCCCCGCCTTCGTAGCGGAACGCTAAGTCATAACTTGTGATATTTCGGAGAGCTCTATAATATAGCCGTGAGTATTTTACACTGTCAGTTAATTTATAAAAAAAAATAGACTTTTATTCAGCTTGTAATAAAACAGAGAGAAAAAGATAAAATCGTTTTAAACTTTATAAAATTGAATTCTTTATTAATTTGTAATTTTGTTTTTGAATAAAAAATCTGCCGAAATTTTCGCGGCGCTTCCTTTCAGCAGAATCCTTGTTTTTCCGAAGCACTGGTATAATTCTAAAAGAGTCTTTGCAGCTTACTTCCACAAAAAAAACTTCATCTTAATTCTATTCATCGTCTACTGGAAATTCTAAGAGTAATTTGATTATGGTTGTTTTATATTGTAAATAATGATCATCATTATCATCATCATATTATATCAGCCGGAAGACGTCCACTACTGGACATATACCATCCCCAAAGATCGGCAAAACGACGGGTTCATCACCAGAGCCCTGTACCATAAAACTTGCAAAGGCTACTATTTTATCACATGTGTCACATTTTTCTATTAAAAACTCTACAATTATGTCAAAATGTAGCATTTATATTTTTTGTGGTACAGGGTCGTCAGCCTACCATATAGTGAATGTGCCAACGCTGCGTTTTCCGTTACGCGGTCGCAACTCGATAACTCTTTGCCCCCATCGGCCACCCGTTCTGCATATACCACTCAAGGCTATTTCTTAGGGCTAACTTTGGATTTTGCGCGAATCTTCCCACAAATAAACTCTATTAAATCATCATCATCATCATCATGTCAGACCGAAGACTCCCACTACTGGGCATCGGCGTGCCCCAAGAATCTCCACGACGGTCAGTCTTGTGCATCGCATCCACCGGTTTCCAGCGAAACTTACCGAATAATTGCCTAAAATTAGAATACGTTGTTTCAGATCATGATACTCTACTTCTGGATAGCAGCGCTGCTGGCAGCAGTTGTGCTGTACTTCAGGCAAATCTACTCACATTTTAGCAAGTTTGGCGTGAAGCACCTTGACCCAGTCCCACTGATTGGCACCATGGGAAAAGTGGTGACACGCCGCGCGCATTTTGCTGAACTCATAAACGAAGCGTACGCAATATTTTCCAAAGAGAAGTAAGTTTTTTAGTAAACACCTTAAATTAACTTTACACTTTAGCATGACTTAGTGGTTGAAAACCTAGTAATGGTCTTTTTATGGAACAAAAGACAAAAAACGAGCGTATGGGCACCCTAAGGGAAATGATCACCACTGCCTGTGGGAACTAACGACTTCAAGAAAATCTATGAGCTGCTACCAGCCTTTAAGTTTCCTTACCGTGGATCTCCATATTTCTTGCTTACCACACGAAAAGCAGTTGTGAGCTACTACTACACGCTAATATTCTGACAGGGTTGACCACTACTCCTGGTAGCATGCTCATTGGTACTGCAACCAACAACTGAATACAGTATGGCTCTACCACCATCTAAAATGTCAGCCGAGGACTGTTGTTCTACCATTCATAATCCATGATCTTTTTAAAAGGTTCTTTGGCCACTACATATTCTTGAAGCCGAGTGTGAACATCCGAGACCTGGAATTGATAAAGAGGGTCACTGTCAAAGACTTTGAACACTTCCTGGACCACCAGACTGTGTTCGATCCGGAGGCAGATCCCTTGTTTGGAAGGAGTTTGTTTTCTCTAAGAGGTACAGTGATAATAACATTTATTGTAATCGAAATTATTTATTTTTAAATTTTTTCGATTTTTCTTTTTGTATTTTTTTACATTCAAATTAAATTTAAAATGCTATATAATGAATGACAACACGAAAAAAAATTAAGGTAATGGCAGGGTTCGAACCTGCAACATCAGCATTCCGTGCCTTGCGTGTTCCAGTTTAATAATAACATTTCTCGTTATAGAACTGAGACTGAGTAAGGACTCTTTCAAATTTAAGTTTCTGTGTGCTAAGTAATACTTTTCGAGGCCCTAACATGGCCAGCCAAGTTTGTTTCTCAGTGAATACTTCACTTCCTATGACAGCCCTAGGACGGGAATATATAAACTTGGATAGTCATGTTACAAAAAAAATTTTTAATTGATAATAAGAAAGAAATAAAAGAAATACTTGACATACCGAAATAAAACTTGGTAGTAGGTTCTAAATCGCAATAATAGTATTTTATGCAACTGTTGCATAATGAGGGGCCTTAAAACACGAGTGTGGTTTTATGAAACGAGCGTTAGCGAGTTTCATAATAGGATCACACGAGTGTTTTAAGACCTAATTATGTACAGTTGCATACATTACTTTATCTACACATATATCATAAATGCAAAAAACCGTAACAGCAAAAACCAACAAACGAATAACAACAGTAATGACGGCCATTCGATCCATCCGTCAAGCCAAACGTTTTTTTTTTTTAAATCATAAACAAACGCATGAAGTCCTTATCTTCATGTCACTCGAGATCATATAATGACCATTACAGTACATAAGTCAGTACTGTAATGACCATTACAGTACAGAAATCGATACTGTAATGACCATTACAGTACAGATTTGCCTAATACCACAGACAAATTCTCATAATAACATTGGTTTTAATAATGCTGGTCATTTCCTTTGGTTTCTGAACGCATTATAGAGCATTTATGATATATGTGTAGATAAAAATAAAAATTGCCTTCCTTGTGGTAAAAAATTAACAAATTGGGTTACATTACCTTTATAATATTATACTCGTAATAACAAAGTACAAAACAAAATCGCTAACCGTTCCTGTCTGTCCTGATATCTTTGGTCGCCTACTCTTTCTAAACCACGACACGAATTGTGATGCAGTTCTCACTATTTTTTTGAGTATTTTTACGAAAACTTTTTATGTAAAAAGATTTTAATTTAGTTTTCTTTTACTTAGTGGAGAAAATTAATTTTTTTTTAATCAAGTCGTAAACTTTCCACATTAGTAAACTGCATCCTTGTGAAGCCGAGACGGGACGGTAGTTGTGTATTAGTTTAAAAAAACTCAATGGCTGGGAATCAAGTACCTCGCGATCACGAGTCCACCGCTTCAGTCACTGGCCACGGACAAACGTTCTCTTAGGCGTTTCCACAGGAGATGTACGAGGATGCGTAGCGAGGGATGTATTTGTAAAGAACCAATGAGCCGTTTCCACCAGAGCTGTGCTGACCGAGGCGAGGTAAACGAAGCGATTCTATTGGTTCTTACAAATACATCCCTCACTACGCATCCTCGCACATCTCTGGTGGAAAAGCAGCTTTAAATACACTACGTTACCTTTTCTCAGCTCTATGCCCCTGTTTTTATGATAATTATTTTGTCCAGGACAAGAATGGAAGGACATGCGCTCAACTCTGAGCCCAGCGTTCACAAGCGCCAAGATAAAGCACATGGTGCCGTTCATGGTCGAAGTAGGAAACCAAATGATGAAATCACTGAAGAAGAAGCTTCAAGAATCTGGAAGTGAGTATTGATATTGACCGTACTTGCAGAAGGGAATTTTTCAGGTAGATACTCAAAGGCGACTAACCTGATTATCTTTTCCAGCAAACTCCATTGAGCTGGAGGTGAGAGATCTTGCTGCCCATTACGCTAATGACGTCATAGCCTCGTGTGCCTTCGGCATGAAGGTTGACACCCATACCGATCCAGAGAACGATTTCTACAAAATGGGAAGCAAAGCAACACACTTTGGTTTCAAGGAGGTTCTGAAAGTGCTGGGGTATTCTTCCATGCCTTTACTCATGAAGGTACACAAACTTTTGAATAGCTGATTCTTTTGAACATTGTGCATGCAATTTTAATGTCTAAGAGATTTGGGTGCAAGCACCATCTTTGAAGCTTGAATCGTCCGATATAAGATACATTTCCATTCCTTGTTTCATGAACTTGTTTAAATCAACTTGATTTTTTTCTGCTGAGAAGCTGTACGATGAAACACTACGTAATACATAGCTCAAATTATAAAGTAGAATTTTAAATTGCACCTTACCACATGTACCTTAATTTAAACGTTAATAACTTAGTTCTTATTACTCATGTTCAGTTACCAAATACTAATGCTTAATCTAAAACTGAGGTGATGGTGTGTGCCGTTGCTGATATGGCTTGCATGATGTTCTTTCTTGCTTCAGAATCTGATGGTATTGGGTCATGACTAACTAAATATATATTATATTTTTGTTGTTATGTCATCAGAGATTCAAGTTTGCCCGCTTCTCGGAGGACGTCAAGAAGTTCTTCCTACACTTCGTTTTGAACACGATGAATGAACGCGAGGCACACAACATTCTGCGTCCTGACATGATCCACCTACTGATGGAAGCCAAAAAAGGTATCTCAATGGTGACTAATGCCATATATCCCGCTCGGTAGCACCACTTTCAATGGAAAACTGTCAAAATGGTTTTTCACTGATAAATTCCACTGCTGGGTTCATTGAGAGTTGTTTTCCTTTAATTAACTATTATCAGAAGATCTTCCCTAGCTCTATAGCGCTTAGAGAAACACCACCAGTATTTGCTTAAATGTAAGACTTTCAACTAACTTTTTTAAATTTGTCTGTTGGTTATTGCTCGCTAACATAACTCTGTAGATACAGTTACCAAAAATACTGACTAGTAACATCTTCGTGTAATGTAAAAAAAGCTACAGTTATTTGCAAGAATTTGTTTTTCTACCGAAGTTCGACGTATCAATGATGATATAATTTTTATCCGAATTGTTATATACATTGCTCTTGAATTCCCATTGAGGAAATTCCTACGGTTTGCACTTAATACTCACAGATGCTTCAGAACATTTGGCACCCGCGTTTTACCTGATAAACGACAAACTTGTGTTTACTTTGATAAGGTATTTATTCGAATCATCATGATATTTTCAATACTCTAGCAAATGCAGTATCGTCTATCTGATTATATTTTAGTACTATCGTAACGTAACCTTTAAACGAATCTTTACAGATAATACAAGCTATCTTAGTAGACCAATGATAATAATTAGTGTTTTGCTGAAATTCGAGTACCTGCGTTAACGATTATATTATCTAATAAATGGGTATCACTTGATAATGCCTGTCATCTTCTTCCTGTTAATTTTTTTGGGTACCCTTTTTATTATGATTGAAGATTTAAGGTGAGGTTGTTACAAGAGCAACTGCTTTTAGGCCCAGGTTTTATTATTCCTTCCTACGTCTTTGTCCAACTGTGTCATAATAAAGGGCCGCAGATAGAGATAAACTCAGGTAAACTAAACTTGGCCGGTCATTTTGGGAGTCACTGTGCTCTGTAATCCTTATGACATAATTTAACCCAGGTTGGCATTGTGACATGAAAGCCATGGGTTCATGGCAACCGCTGACTGCTGGGATCAAACTCTGTACCTTACGATCACAAATCCACTCCGTAACCACTAAGCTATCACAATAATAAGCTATCATAATTCTACCAGGCGCTTATTTTAAAATGCCAATGACATCATGAAATCTTAATGTGTTTTCTTCAGGTCGGCTCACCCACGACGAGAAGTCTGGCAGAGACGAAGACGCTGGCTTCGCAACTGTTGAAGAGTCTACTGAAGGAAAGAAGAATGTGAACAGAGGTTAGTTCATTGTATCATTTGCGACTAAACCATACCACAATGAAAGCGGGGTACTGCAACGTAATATCAGCAATCAAAATCAATCATCATCGTCATCAATAATAAAATCACCGTTATAAAATGCCTGGAAATTTCTTTCCACATGAAAGCTTTTTACATTGTATGAAACAATGAGATATTAAGTTTTTTTTTCTATTAACGTTTTGATAACGACGGGTACGTCCTGCAGTTAGTAGAATAGAATAGAATAGAATATGCGTTTATTACCACACAAAGTAAATATACAGTTAAAAATATATACAAAAATGACAAAAACTTCATGTGACAAAAGGAGCGGTCTCAGCATTTGCTGCGGATGCGAGCGCACGCTCGTACCTACGCAGCGCGCGTAGTAGCGTTGGCTTGCTGGTGTGACAAAATTTTATATATTTGGGAGGTTCTTAAACAAAACTGATACAAAGCAGATGATAGAATTAGTATTCTGATCGTCAATATTTAATTTATCAGGTTACCAACGCCTAATTGGAAAGTATATCAAAATCCACCACACAATAATTGCTTCTCGCTTTCTTTTTATAATACAAGTACATCACAGATACATTGATAACAGTATTAGGTACCACCAGTTTACAAGGCAAAATTTCGGTTACCTGCTTCATTGTCGGATTCAATTCATTTACTAAATCGACTTCAACCTCATTATGTTTTTTTTTTGGTTGAGATTAAGCACCCTGAGGTTTGAATAGTGTGATATTGTTTTAAAAGCTGCTTCCATTAATAAATGTACCCATTTTCTTTTAGCCTGGTCAGACATAGACTTGGTCGCCCAAGCGTCTCTGTTCTACCTCGCTGGCTACCTGACCGTCTCCACCGCCATGACGTTCCTTATGTACGAGCTGGCTGTCAACCCTGAAGTACAGGAGAAGCTGGTCCAGGAGATCAGGGAAAACGAGAAGGCAAACGACGGCAAATTCGACTACCGGTCTATCCAGACCATGACATACATGGATATGGTGGTGTCAGGTAAGAACTATGGAGACAAACTATTAAGATAAGATAAATATCCTCGTATTGGCACCAAAAGTACAAGACATTGACACCTAGTTTCTACAGGATTACAGTCACTATTGCCATGAAATAAGATTCAACAAAGAGTCCAGATAAAAGTATATACTATAGTAATCTACACTTCATTATTCTCCCGTCACATTTCCCATTTCTTAGTTCAGGGTACGCAGATTTGATAGGTCTGGTTATTATATAGCGACTGTAATCTGACCGGTGTAACCCCTATTAAAGGGCAACAAGACGTCAGTATCCATAGTATCTACTATCGTCAAAATATAAAACACTCCTTAGTTTTAATAGTACCAGGTTTTTTTTAAAGCCATTCAATCCTAAATAGATCTGATCGGTACATACATCAAAAGTTGATGGTAGGAAACTCTTGATTTGCGAAGCAGACTCATACTTCACCTGTTTTATAAGTGCATCTCTTTTTCAGAGGTTTTGCGGCTATGGCCCCCTGCGATAGCTTCCGACAGGCTTTGCGTCAAGGATTACAACTTGGGCAGGCCCAATCCTTCAGCTACTAAAGACTACATTGTAAGTCAAATATTTACTTTATTTAAATTTTACAATTTTAAAGTCATCAAAAGAAGTATTGTGTTTTAAAATCATACATTATCATTTTCCATGGAATCCGTTTGTTGCCACTTTAAGCTAATGATGACGACATGCTATATGTACTTAATCCTATTTTTTTAAATTAAATCATTCTTATTCCTAATAATTATTTTACCGTGTGGTTAAAAATAATGTCAAATCGTTTAAATTATAATGTCTAGAGTCTTCACTCATAGGGCTGCGTTGTCCAAAAGGCTGAGCAAGTCGAACGGTCTCTTATAGATTTTCTAACTGGTAAGTAACAAATCAGGTACATCGTTAAACCCAATTATTCGAAACATTAAAAGTAAGTATTTACGATTTGTAGGATTACTTTTAAATTCTTTTACAGGTAAAAGCAAACGAAAGCATCAATATCCCCATATTCTCTATTCATCGGGATCCTGAACACTTCCCGGACCCCCTGAAGTTTGACCCTGAGCGCTTCTCCGACGAGAACAAACACAAAATTAAGCCCTTCACCTACATGCCTTTTGGAGCTGGCCCTAGGAACTGCATTGGTAAGTACCCATTTATCTCAAACAATTTTCACCACCTACATCCCGGCGTAATGTACTAGTGAGATATTCGCAGCCCATAAGGCGAAGGGAGTCAAGGCCAGTAATGGATCAACAAATTCCTTGACGCCGCTAGTTCATTACGGTGATAAATTTCCACCTCCATTTTCCATTAAAAATCTAACTTTTTCGACAAAAATAAGTTAATATCTCTGCAATCCGTAATTGATATCTCTGGAACACCTGCGGCGATGGAAGGATCTGTCTGTTAAAGTCTTGTCTAGAGGATTAAGACAAGAGACATGTCGCGGCACATTCGCATTCCATATACTCAAATGTCATCTGCATCGTCCCTACAACGTTGTTTGATGCCTGTTTTCGTGTAGGTCGTGGGACAAATCCTTCCTAGTGAAGACTTAATAGACAAACAGAGATACAGAGACTTAATGTTTATTTCTTGTGTTTCCAGGATCGCGTTTTGCGCTGTGCGAGGTGAAGGTGATGATCTATCAGCTACTGCAGCAAATGAAGGTGGAACCCTGTGAGAGGACGAGGATCCCAGTCGAGCTTGATACTGCGGGCTTCAACTTGAAGATGAAGGGAGGCCACTGGCTGAGAATGAGACCAAGGGTTTAGGGTTAAGAACGTATAGATATAATAATCTTTAGATTCAGTCGGAGTCCATATCACCAAACTGGGACATCCTTGCTACTCCGCGAAACCCGATTGATTGATTTCGTGGAGTAGCTAGGTAATTCGCTTCAATTTATGGACAAAATGTAAATAAAATATTTTTTAATGTTATATCAATTTATTAACATGGACACTGTTTTGGGGCAGAAATTATAAAAATATACGTAGGTATTAATGCCAGAACTATGTAACATAGCAGAGACTGCTATGTTTAGATTTATGAAATAACCCTCCCTTCTGACGGAAGCTGGGTTATAACTAATTTAAGTTGTAGTATTTATAAATATTTTGGAATGATACAATAAAAGCAGGAAAAAGAAATTTGACAAATGTTTTTATACTCTCCGGGATTATGTTTGGTTTTCCGTTACTGATATAATGTAGAAATATCTCCCAAATCTGTCTCCTGCGGTAAGTGCCCATGAGGCTGACTGCGATCCAAATAGAAACGTTTGATCGCAATGCCAATGCGTTGATCAAGAAACCACCAGCCATGATCATGAGAGATTTTATTTAATTTTGTTTTTAACATACTTTAAAACACTTCTTCATCTTAATCTTTCTTCACGGGATATAGTACTCTTATATCTTTCCTTTCACACACGTCGAGGATATACTGTAAAGTTCATCACATCAAATTCCATTTTCCGATAAAAACGTTGGCTCCTTCAACGTGATAAATGCCATCAATCGTAGATATACAATAAGGTTTTGCGGATTATGCGCACCAGGCGCTTGTGCTTATCACAAAAATTACAACTGCTACCATTTGACATAACATAACAAAACACAAACAAATATTTGTAAACATTTTCATACAAAAATGTGACAAATGTGTTAAATATGACTTAGAAAACTAGAGTCATTAGTTTAGTTTAGTTTTTTCTGTCAATATTAAGTTACAATTTAAAAATTGCATAGCATGTCAAATTGCACGAATTTATACTGAGATCGTCAAAACTATATATATAACTCCACATTGGATTGGATAAATGAAAATAGTCTCCAATAGGGATCGTAAAAACACAAACAAAATAGATAAATGAAACAAGAAAAAAAAACCATTGAATTAAATTTATATAATTCTTTAAACATGTCAAATTATATAAAAACTATCTAAAAACTCTTTAACTGAATATAATGGATTATCTAACAAAAGGTTTCTCAGTCGGCACCCAAAAGCTAAATTATTCGCCGTCTAGATAGAGTTGTAGCTGTAATTGTATTTTTTTTGTTGAGTTTTACTGTCGTTCGTGTCGTTATCGTTTAAGCTTTAGTTTAGTATTAAGTATCACAAGGTCCCACATGAAAATAAGCGTTTCGGTTCACCGAGGCAGTATGCCCTTTTTCATTCTATTCAACACATTATGTTATATTTGTACTCTTCTTGATGTGTGTATGTATGTGTGTATTATGTTGTATTTAACACAGCGGCACACATACACACATTCTTAATTCTTTCATTAAATTTGCACTCTCAAGTTTAGTGGTGTAGGCCCCAGAATTGGATGGCTAGTAAACTCGCCGCGACTTGTTTTGTCACGCAGTGCGCTTGCTAACAACCCAAGATGAGAGAGACGAACTAACAAACAAGGGAGACAAACAGCCTGATGTAATTAATATAAAGGTAGAGCGGCGTGGAGTATCAGTCGTGTATCAACACTCTACCACAGCGCTCGTTGTATTTGGTCTCTGGAGAACTAGAACCGATTTTAGCGTAAGTTTTTTTATTTGTTTATATCTACTATCTACATCTACGTTATCTACATCTACACTTATATCATACAAAGGTAAACTTTGTTTGTATCTCTGTAGGGGTAATCTCTGGAACTACTGAAGCGATTCCAAAAAAATTTTCACTAATAGAAAGCTACACTATTCCTGACGGATATAGGCTACTAATTCCACGTGACCGAAGTCGCGGGTTTCGCTAGTTTATTTTATATTCAGCTAGCAACCCGCCCCGGCTTCATACAGGTACAAATAAGGTGTAATGTATGTAAATAAAAAAAAATCTCTAAATGACAGTGAAATCCGTTACAAATTCCGTTGCGTGGTTTAGAAGGAGTAACTGTCCGAAGATATAAAGACAGACAGGAATGGGTAGAGAGTTCGTTTCATGTACTTAAAGATAAAGATATAAGTATCTCTTACTTTAAAGGTAGGTGGGCCAAAATTCTTTTTGATGCCTATAAAAATGTCCCTTGTACATTTTAACGCATATTTTTTATTTATCCTGATATTCTTAAAATAATATGTTATCTTTAGATTCGGAATGACATACGCATACCTGAATGATGACTATTATAAAAATATTTGGGGTCAGAATAAGAAAAAAACTATTATTTGGTAACGCAGTGGACACTATTCTTGAGGAGTCATGGGGACTGGTAAAGCAGTGGTAATTTGGGTACAAAATGAGAATTTTCTGTAATAAAAAACCCAGGATGGTGTGAAAATTCATAATAAAAATTGGGGCCCGGTTGAGAACTAACGTAATATTACTAGGAAAATATTTCGAGACATCTACAATTTTGTAAAAGTGCTTATACATTTTCAATTTTTTTTTAGGCACTAAAAAGAATTTTGGCCCAGGTACCAACTGTTAGGCTTAATCCGAGACATTTTGGTTTTTTTTAATGCCTTTGTGATTGTCAAAAAGCTATTCATTATCCCTCGTGTGGTAAACTATCTTGACAAGTCTTTTTTTGGCAAGAATACTAGAATCAGGCAAAAGGGTACATTTTCGAACTACTGACCTTTGATGTAAGTAGGTAATTTGTATGGCACTCTTTTGGTTTAAAAATGTGGAAACGTTGATTTTGAGAGTGTACATACCTGCCGGTACATACTTACACACATTTTTGCAGATAAGCTTCTCGCTTATCATCGCTACCAACAGAACAAAAAGACGCGCCATACAAATTTCACCAAAGTTGACCAAAGGTCTACATTTTGAAAATGTATCAAAAAAATACATTGGTTACGCGGAGTAGCAAGGTAATTTGTTCCAGTTTGTTGAAATGGACCTCCGCAAAGCAACGCCTGAATCTGTTGATTATTTAAAAAATACATTGTTTGAAACTGTCCCAAAAAATAATAGCATAATATTAATAGCAAAATGGCTACCTATGTCAATAATTAGGTACTGATTGTTGATAGTCGAGTTTCCAAGGTCAACCACGTAATTTTTTAACGCATCAGCGTCGGGCTCGATGACGAGGCATCGTTCTGTCTTGCTCGCTCGTGCTAGCGCTAGAGCAAGACAGGGTGCTGTTGCGCCGTCTAACACGTCCGTGTTGCGGTTAGGGAATCAGTGTTGAACTAACCGAAGGTCAATAGGTAGTATTGACAGTATCGTGTGAGTATTAGGTATCCGCTTTTAAAGTTTTTCCTATTTTGAGGATTCAACAGTCAACGAGGAGCCCTTATAGTTTCGCCATGTCCGTCCGTGTGTCGGTCCGTCTCTCCCCAGCTTAGCTCAGAGACTGTTAGTTCTAGAAAGCTGTTATTTGGCATGCGCATTTACAATAATTCACGCCAATAAAGTAGTTAAATAAAACCTTGAAAAAATAATATTTTAGTGCACATAGGATGTTTTTTTTTCGTCTACCCCATAGTGTGGAGTGTTATTAGATATGTTTTGCAAAAATATTGCTGGTTCGTGAAAATAATTTTCCGATTTAGGGGTCTATTTTTGAAATATTAAGCTAAGGCTCTTTTCCACCAGAGATGTGCGAGGATGCGTAGCGAGGGATGTGTTTGTAAAAACCAATAGAATTGCTTCATTTGCCTCGCCTCGGTCAGCACAGCTCTGTTGGAAACGGCTCATTGGTTCTTTAAAAACTCATGTCTCGCTACGCATCCTCGCACATCTCTGGTGGAAACGCAGCCTAATGCGCTCATTTCATCACAAAATCTAAAAATACTGCTTTTCACGAGTTCTTTCAATTTTGATAACAAACTTTTAGTCAACAAACTGGAACAAATTACCTTGCTACTCCGCGAAACCAGTGCCGGGCTCGTGCAAAATAGCTGCGTCTGTGCGACACATTTATGTTCATGTAAAAACCCACCCTCCTCCGCTTCCACACGAAACAAACATATATCACACAGACTCAACTACACACCATCACCACTAAACACTAAAACTACACGATCTACGCGCGTTTCGCCTCTCGATATGCCTCTCATACGAGGCATCATCAAGATCTAACAGTACGACCGTTCGCTACTTGAAGGAATGGCGTACACTGGTTTCGCGGAG
Source organism: Ditula angustiorana (assembly GCA_963691745.1). Classification (NCBI taxonomy): domain Eukaryota; kingdom Metazoa; phylum Arthropoda; class Insecta; order Lepidoptera; family Tortricidae; genus Ditula; species Ditula angustiorana. The sequence goes on along the minus strand of OY829480.1, from coordinate 658,032 downwards.
TAGCAAGGTAAGTTGTTCCAGTTCGTTGATATGGACCTCCGCAAAGTAACGCCTGAATCTATTAATTATTTAAACTTTTAGTCGTCATGCCCATTTAGGCAGAATTGTACAATTGTATTTTTTTTGCACTAAAAATTCCAGATCATGCTATTCTACATCTGGATAGCGGCACTGCTGGCGGCGCTTGCGCTGTACTGCAAGCAGGTGTACTCTCGATTCAGCAAGTCTGGGGTCCGGCATTTCAGGCCAATCCCACTGCTGGGCACTACGGGCAAAGTTGTAACACGCCTGGAACACTTTGTCGACGCTATCAATAATGTGTACACTGCATTTCAAGAAGACAAGTAAGTATGGATACTTTTAACCTTCAAACTATCAGTCTTATTTGAAGACACAAAATATCCAGCTCATTCTGCCGAAGTAATTACTGGCACAAGAGGTATTCCATCTTAGCCCTCTGGGTTATCAGCGCATCTGCACTCTCTTTGTTGTTGCAGGTGTCTATAAGCGGCGGTGATTACTTACCATCAGGTGACCCACCTGCTTATTTGCCTTCCTATTTCATAAAAAAAAGTCTTACAATTAAGACAAATGTCATTAAAGTTTTTGTATAGAAGGCATTGCCAGACTTTTTGAGCAAAGCGGAATTTTAGACTTTTTGAGTAAAATGCGAATGCGGGTGGTACAACCGTGTGTCGCTAGCAATATCTTGCTAATCCAGCCGCTAAGCAGCAGTGCTTACACTGTTGTATTCCGGCGTGGAGAGCAATGGCGAGTGTTTATGGACGATGGTGACTTACCATAAGATGACTCACTTGCCTGTTTGCCTTCCTATTTAAATATAAAAAGTATTTTGTCCAAAGCGCGATGTAATAAAAAAAAAATCATTAATTATTTTTATTTTCGTTTCAAATTTAGTTACAATGATTATAGAAAGTTATTTATACATATTTTTTATAGAAATACGGAGCCTGTCCCTTGTCTTAATTTTGGACTAAAATTCGAGACGTCCCGCTAAAGTCGGGAAGGCTAGCAACGCTGATAGTTAGCGACACTGACATGTGCGATAAAAAATAATCTTCGATCAAAAGGTGTTAGGTCTGTCAGGGACTTTTGCAAGGCCAGCTATGTACCAGCAGTCCTGTGGCTCTAACATGATGGGCCCAGGTTTAACTTATCCCTTCCTGCGTCTCTATCGAAGTAGAGTCATGAAAAGTGACACATATAGAGATAAAACCACTCAGTGAACTAGCCAGTATTGTTAGGGCCCCTGAAGGTGATTTAGTTACAGAAAGGTGCAGACTACCGCCGTGAAAAAGTAAAATGTCAATTTGAAGATGTTGTCCATTATGTTGATGATGTTCATATCATTTTTACAATGATCTTTAATGATTTCGTTTACAGATTCGTTGGGCATTACATATTCTTGAAGCCAATAATCTACATTAAAGACATAGAACTACTGAAAAAAGTCACCGTCAAAGATTTCGAACACTTTCTGGATCATCAGGCTATGGTCAGTGAGGAAGTTGACCCGTTTTTTGGCAGGAACTTGTTTTCATTAAGAGGTAATGTTTTCTTTGGAGTCATGATTGAATTGACTCTTGGACTTCGATGATTAGACACCGGTTTTGAAGAAAGGCTTTATCAATAATATCTATTCAGATATGCAGTGGAAATCGCAATAGATTGTTTTTGGCCAGACTTAAGATAAAATTTTTGCTTAGATTATGCAACTTAAATTTCTTCCGATTTTTTTGTTTTTTTTATGTAGAGCTTCGATCATCAAAAATTGCTTAACACAACGACAGTATATTTCAGATGAAATCTTGGTAGATTGAGTTACTCTGTTGAATTAAATGACTTAGAAAAGTTTCTGATGAATAGCACCTAGAGTAGCCTTAAAAACCAAAATGCGCAAGGAGCGTGAAACAGAGGATATTATTGAAAAATATGCTCTGTCTTATGGAGTTGCTTGTCGCTCAATTAAAAAGCAAGACTCAACATTTCGGGGATGCAGGCTCAAGTACTCCAAAATACTTAACGCTTTTGTTTGTATCGTCATTGCGTCGATCACATTTTTTTTCTGTTCAATAAATTTATTCGTAATTTCAATTTTTAGGACAAGAATGGAAGGACATGCGCTCAACGTTGAGTCCAGCATTCACAAGCTCCAAGATGAAACATATGTTACCTTTTATGGTGGAGGTAGGAAACCAAATGATCACCTCGCTGAAGGCAAAACTTCAAGAATCTGGGAGTGAGTTTTCCAACCCCTTTATCTATCAGTGTGTTTTTAGAACCGATGAACTAACCTGGTTATCTCTTGTAGAAACATCCATGGAGATAGACGCGAAAGACCTATCAGCCCGCTACGCGAATGACGTCATTGCATCGTGTGCTTTCGGGTTGAGAGTTGACTCCCATTCCGATCGCGACAACGAGTTCTACAGTATGGGCTTCAAAGCAACTAACTTTGGTTTCATGGCGCTTCTTAAAGTATTGGGATATTCTTCTGTACCGTATCTCATGAAGGTTTGTGTAGCATTGAATATACTTGGAATTTCGCTTGCAAATGAAATTTCTTTAAACTTTACAAAGGGCTTCCCTGACTAACCGACAGGCCTAAACAGCTTAAACCCTTGTCTTGTTTGTAGACTCTAGGTCCTCGAGGCTTGATATTATGAATATGTGTTTCTTATGGGATTCAGCGTAGGTTTTTTTTTTAATTCTACCATTATAAGTGTTAGAATGGAGTAAAAGTTTAATAATCTACGCGATATTATGTTGGCGATTTAAAAAATGTTATCTCTTTTCAATTCTTCTTCGCGTCCTGACACCTAAATATTTAATTGTTAGGAATACTGACTCTGTTGTGATAGTTAACTGAAGTGTTATTACTTTTTTAGAAATTAAAGATGGCCATATTTCCTGAGGATGCTAGGAACTTCTTCAAGCATCTAGTTCTGAGCACAATGAGCGACCGGGAGGCGCACAACATCCTGCGACCCGACATGATCCATTTGCTAATGGAGGCTAAGAAAGGTATTTACACCTTGCACATAAAATAAAGGTAAAAAAATAAAATATTCAAAACGTTGCTTGAAGTAAAAGTAACAAAAACTAAAGTTATACGACGATAGATTGGCAATGTACTTACACAGCGTAGACTTGGCGTGGACTCATATGTCTAATGACAGTCCGGGCGGAGCCCGAATTCTCGCATTCATCGAGACTATTGAGTTTCTTGACAATATCTTCCCATCACAGTTTTCTTCCAAACCAGTGGTAAAAATTTTGACATTCGTAAGTGAAAAAAGATATTTTCATTTTGAGTCCTCTACTCATCTCTCCTTCAAGATGTAAAAATGTAAAACAAAATACATGTATCAAAGGGGTCTGAGAGTTCTTTGTTTTAAATTTTAAATGAGGCTTCATCCCTTAAGATAAAGGATTATCCATATTTAGTTTCCGCTAAACGGTATAAAGGTAATTGGTGTTAATTATTTGCTTTTGTTAATGTGCACTGTGTTAACGAGTGAGTAAGTACTTCACGCCAGTATTCTGTAAGATTGTGGTACTACCCAAACGCAATGATCGGATATTTTTTCATACTTAGCCAGACCTACTGACGTGTCTCGATTTAAGATAATAACGACGGACAGACATTAAAATATGCTTTTAAGTATGATGAAGTACTTGATGAGCGTTCGCGCCCATTATTCCGATTTGCTACTTATGCTAGTCACTATGATGTGGTAATTAACGATTATCATGTAATGTCCACACCCGCCCGAATGATAATTTTATACTATCATTTCAGTATCTAATGACGTACCTTCTTAATAAAGCGCTATGCAAGCATTGATAGCAGACGATAGCTTTGCAAAACAAATAATGGTAGGTATTTTCGTTAAGGCGTTATCACACTTGATGAACAAAACTAAAAACACGTGATTTTCACGCTTTGGGTCAGTGACATCTAAGCCATTCTAACTTAATTGTTCACTTTGGTGTCCATCCTAACTTAGTAAGGCGTATAATTACGAACGAAATCCAGATAGTTAAGAATAAAATAAAACTTTTGGATTTCAGTAATGCTTTCAATACCGTCGATGTTGGCATCATGTTTGAGATTCTGCGCTCTTTCAATATATCTCCTGCGGTGATAGAATGTTTTCTTAGGTACTTACTCGGACGTTGGCAGCAAATACTCGTTGAAACATCTCAATTCTCTAGTATAGTAAGCTAGTGGGTGTTCCGCAAGGTAGCGTACTAGAAACATTATTTTTTTATTTACATTAATTTCATCAATACCAATTGATAACTTTCACCCTTATGCCAATGATTTTTAAATTTAAACACAGGGCGTCCTTAAAAATAATAACGTAGCATGCATTTTATACTAGACCTTGCTTGGGACTTAAAGTTAATCCCGTTAAAATCCAAATCAATAGAGTGCCAAGAATTTAGATATCGTGATCGTGCCTTATCTTGAATTCCTGAATATGACTATGACTTAAGTTTTTTCTCAGCTAAAGTGACTTCCTAGCTGTCTTCGTCGTTATTCTCATGTTATTGCCCTTCTTTGTGACATACTTTACTCAAAGAGCCTTCAATTTTGTCTTTTCGGCTAAGTGCTCTTAAAACTCTTTCCTTGTTGTACCGCCTACTTCTTTTAAATTGTATACTACATTAATAGGTTAATTAGGTTAATAGGTTAATTTGTAGGCTGTGGAACTCTCTATTATCAATAAACCTAAAACAAACTAAATCACTTGATGTACGCAAGATCAACCGTAAAGTGCGTCTTTCATAGCATCTTTGATTCTATCTTAATGCTTCTAAGTCATTTGCTTAACATTACCTAGTTGTAAGACAAAGACAAGATAAGTACTCTGTTATAAAATGTTAATGTGTGTATTATACTTTTGCATTAAATTTAAACAAAACTTCGTTTTTCTTAAGGTCAGCTGACTCACGACGATAAGTCAGTTAACGACGCAGATGCTGGTTTTGCGACTGTTGAAGAGTCTAATATTGGAAAAAAGAATGTTGATAGAGGTAACATGTTTATTATACATACTATGTATACAATCAGTAATCAAAATAACAGCAGAAAAAAAACACAGGCTTTTAGAATTCTTCGAACGGCTTATATGCTGCTACTGATGAATGTTTATAATATTGCGTGTGAATTGTGCTTAATGAGATGCTTTGCAAGACACTCTGATTTCATATTGACTATCACACATGAGACAACTTCGTGATTGATTAATCCCTCGCGTAGTATTATGATATTTCACACTATTATCAGTATATTTATCATTTATTCGAAACAATAATCTGTAGATAGTTAAAGACCAACTGGTACCAATAAGTAGACAAGATCATGCCGATTCATCGCACATGAGAGAACTTCGTGAAATAACAATTTATTCACCACGCAGTATTAAGATATCTTAAGCAATAATCGTTAGATTAAAGCCTGAGTTGATATAACCTGAATAAATATTGTAGAATTCAACATCGCAATTTTTTATAATTCTTCGGTAGCATGCATGGACTTGGAATGTACATTCCGTGGAGGAGAGCCGGTTGGATTTCGTAATATTTTGTCTAATCTTACACTCATCGTGTTCTGATTTTGTCACGACAAAGCGACAAGCTTTCTAGAACAGTTTTGTATTTTTCTCTCCTTTTAGCTTGGTCAGATATTGACTTGATCGCCCAGGCGGCTCTATTCTTCGTCGCTGGTTTCGAGACTGTCTCCACCGCCATGTCGTTCCTTATGTACGAGCTGGCTGTCAACCCTGACGTACAGGAGAAGCTGGTTCAGGAGATTAAGGAACACGAGAAGGCGAATGCTGGCAAATTCGACTACAACTCCATTCAGACCATGACGTACCTGGATATGGTCGTCTCAGGTATGGAATATAACCACAAGGTGTTAAAAAAGTTTGTCGTTGCATTCCCTAAGTAACTGTACCTGAATTTCTTTTTTTTTAGAATTATTGCGGTTGTGGCCACCAGCGATAGCTTCCGAGAGATTGTGTGTGAAGGAGTACAACTTAGGGAAGCCAAATGAGAAAGCTACAGAAGACTACATCGTAAGTGAATTCCTGTTAATTAATCTAGACATAACTTTACCTTTTTTTGAATATATTCTTTTATTTGATGTAATAGTCGTATACTTGCTACTAGTGAGGCCCTTTTTGTTTTTGGAGAAATAATATCACGTAGACTTAAACGTTATGATATAAGCTCGATTTTACTTTAATAATAAAAGGACTAAAGAATAGTAAGTATCTTACCTTGGATGACTTTAAAATAAATTAGTTACGGTTGTTACAATAATACTCCTTGTATCCTATGCAGGTTAAAGTAGATGATAGCATCAACATCCCCATCTTCTCCATCCACCGCGATCCGAAGTACTTTCCGAACCCTACGAAGTTTGACCCTGAACGTTTCTCCGAGGAAAACAAACATAGAATCCAACCCTTCACCTACATACCTTTCGGAGTTGGCCCTAGGAACTGCATTGGTAAGAAATGCTTTCGTAACAAGTAAATTATGACGTGATTACATAGATATTAATGTCATCGTTATTATCTACCCATGGCCGTACCTAAGGGAGCGCTATTAAAACCTCATCCCTTGCTTTTGCATTCCCAAATCGTCCACCCAATTTCACTCCCAATTATATTGCTCTTTATTATTCAAGGCACTTGTCTCAGAACACAAACACACATTTCATTGACCATGATCTAACTCAGTTTCTTCAAGCTAATGCAAAATCAAAGATTATTCAGTTGCTACCATAACTTGCCCTTGATTTTGTGGAGTAGCAAGGTAAATTGTTCCGTTTTGTTAATATAGACCTCCGCAAACTATCTAACGCCTGAATCTATTGATTATTCAAATTAGAGATTATCCTTTATTAGAATATTCGTGTTTCCAGGATCACGGTTTGCGCTGTGCGAAGTCAAGGTGATGATTTACCAGCTCTTGCAGCACATGAAGTTAGAACCTTCAGAGCGAACACCAGTTCCGGTCGAGCTGCATACTGGAAGCTTCAACTTGAGGATAAAGGGAGGACACTGGCTGAAAATAGGAGCAAGAAATTAAGCAAAAGATAAATAAATGTTTATTTCTTTACAAATACTTTTCACAAATTGGGACCAATTACATTGCTAAAACACCTTGTAGCTTTGTATGACATTCATTTATTCTACGATGAAATTATGACTAACGTTATGACCTAATAAAATGCATTGACGTGGTAATAATCATTTACTATGGCTTCTGGTAGACTGTGGATTGAATTTTATCTTTATAACCGCAGATTTAAAGCAAAGGTTCTCAGGTGCTTTCAGGTGCTTCTAAATACATTCAGGCGTTTCTGTGCGAAAGACCAAGATTTTGTTCCCCATTATAATAAAATATTGAATTATTAAGATAAACTACTAATACAGTCTAATTATTAAGAAAACAAGACGTTTACAGTTATTCTTCTACTGATTGCGACCGACCATACAATGTGTTTTTTCATGATTAATTATGCAATTAAATGATTCACTCAAAATTAATGAGAAAAGACTATCAATATGTTTATTTTATCTACACTAATATTATAATAAAGTGAATCTCTAGAACTACTGAACCGATTCCGAAAAATATTTCACCAATAGAAAGCTACACTATCCCTGATGGAAATAGGCTACTAATTCCACGCGAACGAAGTCGCGCAAATCCTCAGAAAAGACATTTGTAAACCTAATTGGGATTTTAACCCTTTCAAGTCTTTCTTAAAAAACTCTAAAGAATAGCCATTAATGTCTCAAATAAATTAGGTAAACAAACAACTGAAGCTCTCTTTAGCTATTTTTTATTAACAGTTAACATATTCATCTCCCAGTTTATTACAAGTCTTTAAAGATAAAGTTGAAAGGCCCCGTGATATAGTTGATCATGGTAGAGGCGATGTTGGGCGGTGCTCCGTCCCACTCTATCCGGAAATTCTCTACAACTTTTGATATTAATGTTTCCATCTCCAGCTCGGCGATGCGACGCCCTGCAATATTAAATAACAATTAGGGTGCTAATAGACTTGAGCATTTTCTTATAACAGAATAGCGAGTTTTCGCCGTTTTTAAACGCTTGCACGCTGTGGGCTGTTTTAATCCTATTGACTTTGTGAGCTTTGTAAATTCTACACAAAGAAATTCTACGGTTACAAAATTTAACAAAAATCGGCGCCATCTCTCGTCAGCTGACGGTAGCTGTAAAGTTACCCAGTTGAATATGATAACTTGTTAAAAAAAATTTTCATATAGATGACACCGAGGGTAGTTGTACCCATAAAATCAATACTGCAAAATGACCGCAAAATGAAGCACATTGAAAAATTCGCAGGGTAGGGCAGCGGCAGTGTGGCGAAACTGGAAAACGCAAGGCACGGAATGCTGATGTGGCAGGTTCAAGTCCTGCCATTGCCCTAATTTTTCTTTGTGTTGTCATTAAAATTTTAATCTACACAAAGACTTTTATGTAGAATTACATCCAATTCCTAACAGATTCAGGCGTTACTTTGCGGAGGTCGATTTCAACTGGAACTAAATACCTTGCTACTCCGCGAAACCAACGCGACCTTGGTTTCGCGGAGTAGCAAGGTAATTTGTTCCAGTTTGCTGTACATCTTAATTGTACCTAGGTGATGGCTAGACAGGTCGCTATTTAGGAATATATGGGTAAGAGACGACAAATTGTAATCAAGCTAGTTGCTCAGATAAAAACAATTTCAACATGTGCAAATATTTGTAAATCTTGGCACCGAGTATTAGGTAATAAATTTCGTTAGTTACCTATGCACATCCTAACCCCAAAGCCAAAGGAACCAGTGACGAATGGATGGGCATTGCCATGGTAAAGTGGGTCGTCCTTTTTGGCCAGCCACCTCTCAGGGATGAACTCATCGGGTTTCGGATAATGCTCCTTCATGCTTGACATGTACTGGTGGCATATTATTATTGCAACCTGGAAAAATACAATCTCTTTAAAGGTTTTTTTCATCGCCAAAGTCTTTGGGCTTCTCCCCGTACTACCCGCTGGTGGTAAACTTTGCCAGTGTGTTTGAGAAATAAGAGAAATTTTCAATAAGTATGAAAACTGAATCATCTATCTACACTAATATAATAAAGAGGTAAACTTTTTTTGTTTGTTTGTATGTAGGGGGTAATCTCTGGACCTACTGAATCGATTTCAAAACTTCTTTAACGGATAGAAAGCTACACTATTCTTGACGGACATAGGCTACTAATATTACGTGAACGAAGTCGCGCGCGTCCGCTAGTTATACTATAAAGATAGTAATACTACGACTACTAGTAGTACTATAAGATAGTAAGATCATATTTTTCATATTATTTGGTTACAAATTGCAGCAGTAATATGATAGAATACAACTCAAAAGGGGACCCGTTTCGGTTAGTACGAGTTTGTATTATATGTATGTAAATTCTATATCGTACAAAACATAAATGACAAAAAGGAATACAGTATTGTACAAAGGCAAACTTATCCCTTTAAGAGATCTCTTCCAGTTAACCTCACTTATTAATAAAACGGATCACTCACGTATTTTTACGCACGTTTCGGACCAGTCCGTGGCCCTTAATCATGAGCCGGCGCGTCGTCGCTCCACCGCCGCGGGGGCTCATGATTACGGACCACGGACTGGTCCGAAATATGTCAGGTATTTCTCGGCTTAAGAATACACGAGTGAGCCGTTTTATAAAATGTCCGAGTCTCACGGAAGTTTTATGTTAACCTTACTTCTATTATTAAAATAATTTTTGAGAAAAAGCACAACACTTCACGTCTTATTTTATACTAAAATAGTGATATGATTGCTAGGAGGAATGGTTACAAAAATACCCTAAATATTTAATAGATTCAGGCGTTACTTGCGGAGTTCCATATCAGCAAACTGGAACTAATTACCTTGCTACTCCGCGAAACCAAGCGCTAAGCTAAGCGCGCTAGGTTTCGCGGAGTAGCAAGGTAATTTGTTCCAGTTTCTACCAAAATACCCTATTTCGTGCCATTTTAGGGTGAAGAAGACTTCATCATGGCTTTCGCCAGCTAGGTAGTATTATTTGTTCTATTATTTATAACAGTTTATAACCGTTGACTGCCGGTGAAAGCGATCTTTTGCTTATAATATATCTATGTTAATAATAAATTAAGATTTTACATCTTTGGGTATTTTACACCCCAGCAGGTTATATTCTTTAGTAGTCACTCTCGCGTTTCCGTGGACTACAGGCATCATTCTCATGGATTCTTTGATACAAGCTCTGAGATACTTTTGCTGGCCGTTCTTCGCTAATACTTCTTCTCGTAGTTTGTTCTGTTTCTCGGGATTTTTGGCTAAAAGATACAATGTTGCAGTTACTGTGTTCGCTGCCTGAAATAGTAAAAGATAACAAAAACATTACGTTTTTACTAAAGGAGTTCAAAAAAAACTTTTTAAAATTAGTCACCTCAAAACTCTACCATTTTTAAACGGATTTGAAAAATATTTGTTTTACAAATATTTTTTTTTTGAAGTATATACTTCCAGATTAGTCCGATGCTGGGATGTATAAAGAATTGACGGATTTCTTCTAAATATTATGAATTTCAGTACTCTTCAAACGAACAAGGCGAGGCTATAAGGGTTCCTAGTTTCCATACGGAACCCTAAAAATTGGCTTTACTAGTTCCAAAACACTCACTGTATCTACTCCAGCTACCAGCATGTCCGAAGCCATTGTGATCGCTGCCTGGACATCAATATCAATCAACTTCTCTAAAATAGATTTTTCAGAGCTGAAAGCCAAATTGTCCCTCTTTCTACATTCTTCCATGCCCTTCATAGCTTCATGAACGAAAAACGCCGTTAAACTAAAAAACAGAATTTACTCTAATAACTTTAAAATTTTAGATACTTAAGGTAACCAGTGCTTGACACGTGTAGGACATTGTTTCCAGCAGTAGTTGACATCATCGTCTCCCGTTGTAAATCATATGTGTATCTCTCGTCAGTTATTGGTTCACTGTCAAAGACTGGGCCCGTTATCTTATGGAGATAAGAATGCAGTTACCGCTTTTGATTTTTATTAAAAATCAAATTCTTGAATTTAAACGTGTGTTCTCAACGTATGTATCACTTTAATTTCCTACCTTGTCAACAAATAAGAATATTTTTTTCTAATTTGTTAACATAGTCCTTAGCAGAGTAACTCCTGTAGACCAAACATGACCGGCCTAGTTCAGTTTATCTGATTTTACTTCTATGTGCCTCTTCCTTATGACACTAGTTTGACAGAGACTCAAGGAAGAATAAGTTAAACTTGGATCGGTCATATTAGGGCCACTGGATCTATTAGCAAACTTTGTACCTTTCCAGATTTTCATTAATTTTCATTGCTTTTCTAAAATTCTGTGTTGAAAAATATCTCCAAGGGCTTGGACCAAAGTCCACCTTTCCTGTTGTTATGAAGAAATCGTGAATGTTTTGGATGAGTCTCCTTGCTTCTGAGTCTTCTGGTAGATTTGGGTCGAAACAGTTAAGCCGAGTCCCCAACGCCACCAAACCAACCGACTCCAGTGCCCATAGGTTCATTTCTACATCAAAGTTCTTCTTTATCATCTGGTTTTCATCACGGATCAACTTTATCCTAGCAATAACACAAAAAAATCAGTTAATAATCAATTTTAACATGACTATAAAATCTGTATATCTTTCAGAAACGTTTGGTCCGCAACTTCATCGGCGAAGATTTTGAGTAACAAACAAACTTACATACATACACAAAATTTTGAGCCCTATTTTAACCTCTTAGGTTTGGGTTGGTTGTCTAAAAGACCTGTAAGTATATGAGTTCGCTTTTATATTATGCATTGTTCTACAAACTACCAATTTTCTTGTCATTGGCTTTGTTAGAATATTAGAATAACCTTTTAACTGTTGGTTATATTTTCAAAATTACTTTGAACAAATTGCCTTGTTAATCTCCAAACCAGAGTTACTGTTTTTGCTGAATAGCAAGGTAAATTTTTCCAGTTTATCGATTTAGATCTCTGCAAAGTAACTCCTGAATCTAGTAATTGTGTTTGTTAAAAATTTGGGCATTTCTAAATTTTAATCGCCTCGTGTAGCATTCTTGGGATGTAACGGATTTCCTTAAGGAAAACTTGAGGTTTGTTCGAACTTGATGGGTTAGGTCAAGGAGCATGCTGGGATGTTAAACACCTCCAGTTAATAAGTCTGCAGTCTTCGAGCATGTCATAGAACAGTCAAATCACGATAAGTTCGATCAAATTATGCTTCTATGTTTCACGATTTGGCTCTGTTTTGTCTGTCAATCATTCGGTCACAGAACTCTTTAATATGTACAAATACTTCATGCCATGGCATACCGTTGAATCATATCGTCAGCTACATCAGCGAGTGCCTCACTATATAAGTTGATGGTTTTTGTTTGCAGCATTATAGGGTTCACTTTTGATCGAAACTTTTTCCAATTTTCACCATGCCTGTAATTGTGATGATCCAGATTAATATGAATACTCGGAAGTGAAAGATCAAAAGTCAAGGCCTGCAGATAACAAAATCAGGAGCAATATCATAAGATTTGGAGGCTTGTCACCTGATACATCTCTAAGACAAGACTGATCAAGGCCCTGACAACTTCTGGTATTAGATAATTTCATCTGTAGGCCCCTTATCTTTTGATCTGGGGTTTCATTTTTTAATTTAGTTGTTGTGAATTTAGTAGTATAGTAGGCTGTATAAAGTGAGAGTGGATGGAAAAATGGGAAGGGGAAGACCTCGGCAAACGTACTCCGACCAAATCGGAGACATTCTGGAGAAAGGCCAGGTCAGGAGTACCCTAAACCGACGAGCACGTATGAAGAATGTTATGAGAGTAAGTGAACCCAAAGTTGTATGTCAGGATCATAGCAAATGGAAACCCGTGGTCTCTGCCTACCCCTCCGGGAAACAGGCGTAACTTCATGTGTGTATGTTGACTTTAGTTAAGCACTTGCAGTAAGTAGTAGTAGTTAAGTAGTTTGCAGGTGGTAGGACCTTGTGCATGGTCCGTCTGGATCGCTACCACCATCTTGCTCGCTAATCCTGCCGCTAAGCAGCAGTGCTTGCACTGTTGTGTTGCGGCGTGGAGAGCAAGACAGCCGGTGTAATTACTGGCACAAGACGTATTCCATCTTAGCCCTCTGGGTTGGCAACGCATCTGCACTCCCTTTGTTGTTGCAGGTGTCTATAGGCGGTGGTGATCACTTACCATCAGGTGACCCACTTGCTTGTTTTCCTTCCTATGTTGTATAAAAAAAAAAAAAACTATAAAAGAAGCTACACTTTAGCAGCTTTCAAAATTGATTTTGAAATCCAATTGCCTATTATTCGTGTCTGTACGAAAGTTTGGATCTTATATAATATATATTGTTTATTATAAGCTTGGATATCCAATGTCTAGTCTTACACAAGCATGCTTAGCTTGGGCATAGGTCCGGTGGTGTACTTAATTTGTTCCAAGATTGATGGTAGCGTAACATTAAAAATAAAAATATATAATGTAATATTTACTCAGTTACAAGTCCCGTTAGCTGACGAGAGTCATAGGTTTTTTTGTGCACTTTGCGATAGTGAGCGAGTGATTCAAAACCCGGTCGTATAGGCAAGGTGTATTCGCTTCGGTAGACCTATTAAATAAAAGAAATACCCAAATAAAACCTTCTTAAATATACTGTTTGTAAAACGTAATCAATCGTCAAGCGTTGCGAATGTTAGGCTATGGTTTGACATTTAAGGTTATATAAAAGCTGGCGATGGTAGCGGCCTCTAGTTTCGCACTGTATTAAAATAGCACAGCGTAACAGCAAGCAATTGTACAAGCAAGCATGTAGATAAACATGCAAAGTAAATGATTAATCTAGCATTGAATTGTATACATGTACGTATATGATAGTCCTAGTACATACTCATTTATAGAACTTGTGCAGTTTTCTGAGAGAGAAAACCTTCTCTTTTTTACTACTTATTAAATAATTAAGACGTTTATACATACGTATATGATATGTTAAAATATCCCCAACAATAATACATGTGTGAAAAATGCATTGTTTCTTAAGTTACGCCGTTATTAATATATTTATTTCTACCGCTAAGCAATGCAAAAATTCTTGACTCCGGTCTGCATGAAAAAAGAACAAAGCAAGAAATAAACAAACACGTTTCCGCATTTATAATATTAGAGGGTTGACCGGGCTGGAGATGCTGTCATCCGGGACATACTCACATGTTCCACTGCATCTGCGTCAAACAGCCAAATCATATTCAGTTTCCCAAAAATACCATCTATCCTAGCTATGGGACCGTATAACTTGTAAACTTGTTCAGACAACTGAAATCCTTCGCATCCAGCTAACGCACCTGCATGGAAATTATCATCATCATCAACATCAGCCACAAGAAGTCCACTGCTGAACATAGGCCTAATCCATGGCTTTCCAAAGTGACCGATTGCAAGCGGCATGCAACCAGCGCCTTGCTGCCACCTGTATGAGGTCATCGGACCATCTTGTGGCCGGTCGTCCTACGCTGCGCTTGCCAATACGCGTCCGCCATTCGAGAACTTTTCGACCCCATCGGCCATCAGTTCTCCGAAAGAAAGAAATTATATCACTTATTTATTTATTAAACAATAAATAAAACAACATATTTACAGTTCCTACAAAATTCTAAAACAACAACCTATAAATCAAAATTAAAAAGTAACTTTAGATAAAAAATCATATCTTAATTGTTGACTGTGCACATGGTCCTCAATTGGCTGGCAGCATTGGCTCGTTGGCCAGCTGTACTCGAACTGTCTCATTATCATTAGTCAAATTAGCTACCAGCCTTTTGGTCGCCTGAAGATCAGGCGTGTCGTGTCGATAAATCTTCATAGAGCTCACATGTTCCAAATCACTTTACGGGTGGTAGCACCTTGTGCAAGGTTCGTCTACCACCATCTTGCTCGCTAATAAGCAGCAGTGCTTGCACTGTTGTGTTCTGGCGTGGAGAGCAAGACTGCCTGTGACATTACTGGCACAAGAGGTATTCCATCTTAGCCCTCTGGGTTGGCAGCGCATCTGCAACCTCTTTGGTGTTGCGGGTGTCTATAGGCGGTGGTCACTTACCATCAGGTGACCCATGTCCTTGTTTTCCTTCCTATTTCATAAAAAAACCGGCAGCCCAAAGGTCTCTGCACACGACCAACCGTCATGGAGGTTCTTGGGGAAGGTTTATCCCCAGCAGTAAGTGTCTTACGGCTGATATGATAATGAATATATTGGAAGAACTTACCACCAGGCAAAAAGCTTAAAATTGGTCCAATAATGGGTAGAGATGAAGGTCCTGGAATATCCTTCCATGATTTCACATTTGACGTTCTTGTAGTATTGTTATCAATTACCGATGGTTTCATAATGCTTCTGAAACCAGAAAGATCAGTGCTCAGAATAAATGGATGAAGTAGTTAATTTTAGACGTCATCACTCATTCATTTTAATGAATATCCATAAATGGATGGATAAAGATTGAGTTCACCATATTGTATTGCACTGAGATGGATGAGGGAAGCTCAGTATCGGAAGGAATGGCGTGAAATGGAACAGACTTACATTTAGCATTGGTTGAAGAAAGTTATTGCAAAATCAATGCAATTATTAAAATTTGACACCCTTAATACACGATCCCATGTCAATTAAAAAAAGGCTGAAATGCTGAGGTAAGTAGTTATTAGAATTTTGGCCCAGAGGAGACGGTTTTGGTAATACGCTAAAATATGGTCTGGCGTACTCATAATTTTCATAATTCTAATTCATCTTTTTGTAACTTTGTGTCGCTATAATTCCTGGAATATATATATATTTTTTTGTCATTTCTTTTTTCATAAGTATTTTGAATGATCGATTACAATAATTTTGAACTACGTCATTTGGTTTAAGGATGAAAATAGTATTAAATACTTAAAAAATGGGAATTAAAACCAGTAAACCAAAACCGATCGATAGTAGGTACCTACCAAACAGTAAGCTGTCAAAATAACACGTAACATTAAATATTAGTTAATTATTTAAAAGGAGAATAATTAATACTAGCAGCAGCTGTTAAAACAACATGTTTAAAGCAAATACAGCAGATGTTTCTGTATCTGTAACAAGAAAACTTACAATAGACAGGTATAGTTAGACCAGCCTGGATTCGTACGGGTACACTAACGATAATAATATCATTTACAAACAAAGTCAAAATCAAAATATCTTTATTCAGATTAAGTACTCATAAATTCAAAAAAATTATCACCGTTCTGGAAAACCCTCTGATGATAAGATACCGGCAAAAAACGCAACTACACCTCGTTGCGTTATAGTACATTACACCCTGAGGGTGGTGAAATAAAGAATGTCTAGATCGCAGGAACTTGTCGCACGAGCCAAAGGCGAGAGCGATAAACAGCCTTTCTTTACCACCGTCCGAGGTGTGTACACAATTTTACGTCTTGCCCTGGCCATAAAGTGACGTAAAAAAGTAAACTCTGTTCTCTGTCAGTTTGGTCATGATATGTATGCTATTTAAGTTTAATCATCAGTTTGGTATCTAACTGCAACTACAACAACAACTTAAAAATAAAACTAAATAATAACTGTAAAGGTTGTGGTACTTGGAACAAAACCATTTAATCAAAGAAACTTTCAACATTTTAATACATTCCACTATATAATGTATTTTAATTTTTGAAATTCAAAAGTGCTCCTGGTTTGTTTATATGCGGTTTTTGAAAAAAAAAACATGCCACTTACTTTTCTCCAGGATAGGTTTTCAGTATCCTGTTAACATTTTCAAGGAAGTGTTTCAACTGGAAGGACATCACCGCCACATTATCTTGAAAAATTGAGACCGGGGTACAATTCTTGACATCTTTGCTGAACCTGATGTAGACTTTATGGTAGTACAGGACTAACACCAGGACGAGAGCCAGCAACCCGATGAGAAGCAGCATCTGCAATTAATATAGATTGAGGAAATAATTCTCTCGATTTCGGAATTACGGATACCTCTCAAGAAGTGAAGATTTCACTTGTTACATCAGATACTTCAATGACTCAATTTTGGGTGTTTGATAGAAAGAAAATAATGCATTAAATGCAAAATCAATAGAATAATAACACGGAGAAAAAAAATGGTTGCAAGAATGAAACATCCAACTTGCTATTTTTAACATAAAACTACCGTGAGACTCGGACATATTATTAAAACGGATCACTCACGTATTTTTGCGTCGGGAAATGCCCGACATGTTTCGGACCAGTCCGTGGTTCTTAATCATGCGCCCCCGCGGCGGTGGCAGTCGTCGTCGCGCCACCGCCGCGGGGGCTCATGATTAAGGACCACGGACTGGTCCGAAACATGTCGGGCATTTCCCGACGCAAAAATACGTGAGTGATCCGTTTTATTAATGTATCCAACTTGCTACTAAAATCTACTAAACATACTAATTACTATACTTTATCTTCTTTTTTTGTTTACTAATATAGACCATTATGTAGTCTGTTTTTTGTAGCCTTCCTGCCACCATCTTGTGGCTGGTCGTTCTACGCTGCGCTTGCCAATACGCGGCCGCCATTCTAGAACTTTTCGCCCCATCGGCCATAAGTTCCTGTGTGACCAGTGATGACTTATGGTATGGCACTGAAACGTGGCCACTTATGGGCCTTATAAGAAAGCTCAAATTCACGCAAATAATAATAGATGAATGATATCGAAGCCACAAGGTACCTAATTCTTCACAAACATATTTATAAAAGTAGTTTCCAGTCAACCCATTTTATTTCGGTTGCAGCGATTAATCGTCGTAAG
The DNA here is from genome assembly GCA_963691745.1 of Ditula angustiorana. NCBI lineage: Eukaryota > Metazoa > Arthropoda > Insecta > Lepidoptera > Tortricidae > Ditula > Ditula angustiorana. The sequence goes on along the minus strand of OY829480.1, from coordinate 640,058 downwards.
TCGTGACATGAACATTATGGCATTTGTTGTGAAAACTAATAATGACATTACTCTTTGGTTGCATGGTGGCTACAGTGGCCCAGGGGTCAATTTGGTTGGTTGTACCTAGTAATAGAAACAAAGGCTTCTTACTTACCACTCAAACAAGACCAAGGAAAATATTTTAAAACTATTTTAATTTATTTAAAATTACAAATCCGCCAGAATGCCACAGCCTGACTCGTGTGCACGAAACGTGACTGACTACTAGTACTATATTTTACTCACCAACACAAATATCAAGGCTACCTATGAATATATTTAAAAAAAACCGGCCAAGTGCGAGTCGGACTCGCGCACCGAGGGTTCCGTTCAAACGTTCTAATGTTCTAAACTAGATGGTGCTAGGGGTCGAATAACGCAACACATTTTTTTGTGATGACCTACAAATTTACGGTTTTTGGCTTTTTTTCCTTTATTTGTGCTGTAAAACTTTGCTTCTTGCCAAATTTCATGGCTCTAGATCAACAGGATGTACCTTATAGGTTTTTCGGATTTGCAAATGTATAAAATATGCGGCATAAATGCCTGTATCTTATGATTGCCTTGACTTAGAAGTTTGATTTTTTTCACGGCTCTTAAGGGACGCAAACCTGAGTAGGGTAAAGGCACCAGTGGTCAGCCAGGGACCAGTGGTCAGCCTTTTGAGACGTTTATTGGTCATAAATATCTGGTATATTCGTTTTAACAAATCGCGAGTATTTCAATTGGAGCTTTGATTCCTTATTAGTCAATACATCATGCGACAGTTGCGGTGAGGGATCAGGGGGAAGAGGTATACTCGTTCATACAGGTGCTGTTTGTCGGCGAGAGCAGTATTGTCATGTCCGCCATATTTTTTGTTGCACGTGGTGTTCTCTTAACAGGTATGAAAAACCATGTTTTATTGTTTAGAGTTAATACCTTTTGTACATGATTGGTTTATTTATTAGTTTATCTATTAACTCACATTATATTTTAATAAAAACATAAATATTTAACCTATAAATTGAGGGGGTTGACTACTGGATACCACTATTTTACAAAAAATCCAGTGTCCAGCCTCCCGCGGCTGACCATTGGGTTATTCATTTTTATTTTTATTTTCGAGCCGATACAACCATTACGACCGTTAGATTTAAATTTTCATATTTAGTTAAGCATGCTCTAGTCTATTTAAAGTAAAACCCAGTAGTCAGCCGCATTTGAAATAACGGTTATACGCGGCTGACCATTGGGTTTAGCGGATCCAGTACTCAGCCATTAACCTTGCGTGGTACAGCGTTTTGAACTCTATCTCATTGAAGTGAGGTTCAAAAATGTATAAATATTTTTGACGTTTACTGTACATAGGTATTCTTTGAATGATGGTTTTCTTAAGTTTGTTACGCAGATATATGTGAGTAAAATGTATGTATCTTGTATATCCAAATAATTGAGTATTAATTACCTACACACTTAATTTTATTTTCTTATTTGTAGTAAAATGCCGAGACAAATACACACATACCCTCCAGAAAAACTCACTTCCGCCCTGGAAGTCATACGAAGCGGAATGCCGATTAGGGAGGCCAGCAGATCGTTTGGTCAAATTGGGGCCATATCCTCTAAAGACTGGAGGGAGTTAATGGGTCCCAACTGTAGAAGTTCATGAAAATATTGAGTTTTATGAACTTATAAATGTAGACCGGCTCAAATGGTCCCAGTAATGGGTTCCGACTGTTGAAGTTCATGAAACTATTGCAAACATTACTTAACATTACTTAACAGAACTTAAGGCTACTGGTCTTGTTTTAGTCTTTTCAGTCTTGATTTACTTACAACGCAGTTGGGATTTTGATTTTTTAAATTTACTTTTTTTTTATTTTACACTTTTTAGTTCGGATTGCATCAGAATGGTTGCTAATCAACTTTAAATCGTTATAGATCCTCAACGGCCATTCAAAATGAAAAAATGATATGAGAAATCTAATAATAATTTTCGAATACGTATCCAATGATACCCAACTCAACATAGTTCGTCGACTTTCGTTTTTTTCTTTTTCACAATAGGGCATCGATGGTCGCCATATTGAATTTTGATTATTGTCATGTCTTTAGTGACACTCGCAAGATTAAGACGAATCGATTGACATAAGAATCATCAAAATCGGCCCACGCATGTGGTCTCTAGATCGCCACAAAGGAACAAACATACATACATAGGCTGATAAACACATTACCCTCCTTTGCGTCGCGCAGTCGGGTAAAAATAGACATAAGGGACAATAAATATTAGGAATAATATAGATATCGTTGATTTTGATATTATAAATATAATATATTTACACATATTATGTGATTTTGATCTCATTATGTTTAATAGTATGTAAAGGCCGAGTACTGGGTACAACAAGGCTGCATACTGGATTTCGGAGGCTGACTACTGGAAAAAAGTGCCATTTTTTGTTTTTACTTAATTATAAATATAATAAAGAAGATTGTTACTTTTTTCTATGTTTTGTTTTGAATCTTCAATAAGCAATTAATTTAACCACGTAATGCGTTTATTTATCCGACTAATCCTGTAGAAATGCCGACCGTTCAAACTTCAAAAAGTCGTTATGAGGCTGACTACTGGTGCCTTTACCCTATTTAATATAAGTATTAATTTCAATTCAATCCCTCCACGCGTTCTTGAGAAAAATGTCTTGACATACAGACAGACAGACAGACAGACAACAAAATGATCCTATAAGGGTTCCGGTTTTCCTTTTGAGGTACGGAACCCTAAAAGTATGTTTAAATATGCGAAACAGTTCCCTAATCAATTCCATAATAAGTTGTATTGTATTGAAAATATTATGTTACATTAAAAACTGTTACCTGACTACGGAAAAAAGTAAAAAGTAAAAATAATGATTGATTATTATCATCAAATGCCGTGGTCGTGCGTATTTTGCTGTCCTTGATAGTTGTAGTTGACGCACGACCAAGGCATTTGATTTGTATTATTACACTATTAATGGGACACTGCCAGAAGACTTAAACAGGAGTAAATGAACAATAATATCTAACACATCAAAAGACATGTCTTACTCTATAGGACAATGATAATAATCAATTATAACTTATTTTTTACTTTTTAGTTTTTTCCGTAGTCGGGTAACAGTTTTAAAACTTTTATTTTATTTCAACATTTTCTGTTTTAACTAAACTCATCATCATCACCAAAGGAACCCTTACAGGATAGTCTGTTTGTCAAGACCGTTTTGAACAGGAACGCATACAGCATATTGATTTTAATATCAAATCAAGTCTGTAATCTCGTGTGAAAAAATCAAACTATTAAGTCAACGCAATTAAAAAACATGACCGTTTATGCCACATATTAGATATTTGCAAGTGAATCAAAAATTTATATACGGTACTACTTCCCGATGACGTAGAATCCTGTAATTTAGTAAGAACTAACAAGCAATGTCTTATATTGACGACCTGTATGGCACAGTGGCACATGTGTCTGCTTACTGTGCAAGAGGTCCCGGGTTCAAATCCTGGTATGGGCAAATATTTGTGTAACGAACACGAATGTTTGTACCTGAGTCATGGATGTTATTTGTATTTAAGTATGTATTTATCTATATATGTATGTTTATCCGTTGTCTAGTATCCATAGTACAAGCTTTGCTTAGTTTGGGACTAGGTCAATTGGTGTAAATTGTCCCGAGATATTTATTATTATTTTATTTTTTTTTATATCCCAAGTAAAGGAAATTGTACGAAAAATGTAATTTTGTAGTTACCACATCTCAAAAAGTTTTTTATTTTTCAATTACTAAGTTATGTTTACACATTGTAAACTGACAGCGACCTGCGAATAATTTTCCAATAGCAAAGTTAAGTTTGTCCGTCATTCCGGTTTATTTTTTATTTTTTTCACACCATTTTATTTATTTCCGGTTTATCTTTTCGTCAGAGCAATGTTTGGCAATTTTTTTGATATTGTGATAGGACCTAGTGCAATGTCCGTCCGGATCGCTACCACCACCTTGCTCGCTAATCCTGCCGCTAAGCAGCAACGCTTGCACTGTTGTGTTCCAGAGTGGAGAGCAAAACAGCCGGTGACATTACAGGCGCGAGAGGTATTCCATCTTAGCTTTCAGGGTTGGCTACGCATGTGAAATCTTCTTGGTGTTGCGGGTGTCTAAAGGCGATGGTGATCACTTTCCACTTGCTTGTATGCCTTCCTAATTCATAAAAAAAAGGTTTGATGTTAAGTTTGTACGGAACTCTTGGTGCGCAAGTCCGATTCGCACTTGGCCGGTATCTCATTAGGGGTAGGCTAGGTACGCTTTGGCCATGATCTCATATTTGGCAGGCCGAGTTATTACATTTTCGTGAGTGCCATCAGGACTACTGTTACACATTCTGTGGTCTCATTACAATGGTCTGCACGAACGAAGTCGCGGGCAACACCTACAGTTTACATAATGAAATGCCTCATAAACGACAACGTTTTGTACGTTTTAAATGGGCGTCATATTTTTAGTTCTGCTATCCGACGCCGTGTGTCGCTGCTAGTTAGAAAACTTAGAAGCACTTTATTCACTTACGATAAGATTCAAAATTGAACCAATGGCTAAATATTCAAAGCCCCTCTTCACCTGCTTCATCCCGTCGCAAAGTGGTGACGCTAGGCTTGTAACAATCCGAACAAGTAAACAGATCAATTGTCTTCTTAAATCGATGTCTGCGTGACATTATGCTCCCTCCCCCTTATACCTATTGTTTTGACAGCTGGCCTAACTTTAATTTATTACTGTAATTAATAATTAACATAATACATCATACATAGTATTTTCTTATGTTTTCGCGATTTGTAGACATTGAAATAAAACAATTTATACGGTTTATATCGCGTGTATTGCAACGAATCTAATTCCCGACGTTTCCATGCAAATCCAGTTCACCATGGAGCTAGAACACAATAATAGTTTGGCTTTCTTAGACATTTTAATGATTAGGAATCCTGATAATTCGTTAGCCCATACTGTGTATAGAAAGGCAACACATACAGATAGGTACCTTAATGGTAAGTCCCACCATCATCCGAGCCAGTTACTTGCCGTAGGCAAATCTTTGTTTCAGAGAGCACGGGGTGTCTGTGACACAGTATAGATATAACCAGTAAGGAATCTACGTACAAACGCTCGGAACCGACGCACGCACACAGACGCACGCTCAACACGGCCGCTAAGGCTGCTAAGGCGGCCGTCAGTCGCGTTAGCAGCCTTAGCGGCCGTGTTGAGCGTGCGTCTGTGTGCGTGCGTCGGTTCCGAGCGTTTGTACGTAGATTCCTTACTGGTTATATCTATACTGTGTCTGTGATGACCAACACCTAGCGGGGGAACTGTACAAATGTACAAATTTGTACGTTTCGTGCACACGAGTCAGGCTGTGGCATTCTGGCGGATTTGTAATTTTAAATAAATGAAAATAGTTTTAAAATATTTTCCTTGGTCTTGTTTGAGTGGTAAGTAAGAAGCCTTTGTTTCTATTACTAGGTACAACCAACCAAATTGACCCCTGGGCCACTGTAGCCACCATGCAACCAAAGAGTAATGTCATTATTAGTTTTCACAACAAATGCCATAATGTTCATGTCACGACTTACGACGATTAATCGCTGCAACCGAAATAAAATGGGTTGACTGGAAACTACTTTTATAAATATGTTTGTGAAGAATTAGGTACCTTGTGGCTTCGATATCATTCATCTATTATTATTTGCGTGAATTTTGAGCTTTCTTATAAGGCCCATAAGTGGCATACCATAAGTCATCACTGGTCACACAGGAACTTATGGCCGATGCGGTCGAAAAGTTCTAGAATTGCGGCTGCGTATTGGCAAGAGCAGCGTAGGACGACCAGCCACAAGATGGTCCGATGATTTCATGCAGGTGGCAGGAAGGCTACAAAAAACAAACTACAAAATGGTCCATATTAGAAAACAAAAAAGAAGACAAAGTATAGTAATTAGTATGGGTAGTAGACTTTAGTAGCAAGTTGGATGTTTCATTCTTGCAACCATTTTTGTTTTTCTCCGTGTTTTAATTCTATTGATTTTGCACTTAATGCATTAAGTATTATCTTTCTTTCTATCAAAAATCCAATCAGGGTCTTAGAAGTATCTGATCTAACAAGTGAAATCTTCTTGAGAGGTATCCGTAATTCCGAAATCGAGAGAATTATTTCCTCAACCTATACTAATGACATCCTATACAGATGCTGCTTCTCATTGGGTTGCTAGCTCTCGTCCTGGTGTTGGTCCTGTACTACCATAAAGTCTACATCAGGTTCAGCAAAGATGTCAAGAATTGTACCCCGGTCTCAATTTTTCAAGATTATGTGGCGGTGATGTCCTTCCAGTTGAAACACTTTCTTCAAAATGTTAACAGAATACTGAAAACCTATCCTGGAGAAATGTAAGTGGCTTGTTTTTGAAAAACCGCAAAGACACAAACCAGGAGCACTTTTGAATTTCAAAATTTAAAATACATTATATAATAGAATGTATTAAAATGTTGTAAGTTTCTTTGATTAAATGCTTTTGTTTCAAGTTACCATACATAACGATTACAGTTTTTTCTAAGTTGTTGTTGTAGTAGCAGTTACCAAACTGACGATTAAACTTCAATAGCATACATAATTATCATGATCAAACTGATAGAGAACAGAGTTTACTTTTTTTACGTCACCCCGGGCCGTAAGTAGCAATTTTCCGCCCGCTATGCGAGCAGTAATTTCCACTTCTTGGCCAGGGGATGACGTAAAATTATGTAAATAAAACGCCCATAGAACCCTTTAGGTTAAGTTGTTAGTTATATAACCAAACATGGAGTAACTCGATGCACGAATACTAAAATGATGTAAGCAGTAAAATATTTTTGCGGGAAGAAATAATATCGATATTACTGTCAAAATCAAGATGTTATTCAACAATAAAAAAATATTTTCATCACATCTGCTCGGTAACGGTCCCATTACATGAAGGCAAAGCCGACCGTAAGTCCTGTATTAAAACCACGGGCTTTCTTATTACCATTACAGCCCGAGGTTTTAATGGCTGTTTTTTTAATTTCGTTTACCACATTCTCATACAGACCTATGTTAAATTAAGCAAGGAGGTTTTACTAAAACTAAATATTGTAAGTATTCGATTGAAAGTTTGTTTAAGGAATGGAATAATATTAAACGCGTGCAATTAATATAATTACATTTTACTGTATTCGTTTTATCTTATAAAGCCGTAGTTTATTTAGTATTTTGGAATTATTTATTTTATATAATACATTGTGGCTGTTTGGCTGGCTATAGGGTCCCGATAGTACCTTTCTGAACCCTACATACAACGAGGGCTGTGAATGCGTTATAAAAAGTTATAAAGGAATAGACAAGTTGTTGTTCTACATCTGTTAAGTAGTTAAATCATGAAATTTACCGTATCCCCCCCTCCTAGAAGCATATCCGACGCCATAATATGTGCCACCTGAACATCAACATCCAACATTTTTTCTAATATTGGTTTTTCAGTGCCATTTGTATATCTACCACTTTCTTTAGCCTCTTCCAAATTTTTCATTGCTTTATCTACGAAGAATTTTGTTAATCTACAAAAAAAGACCTAAGTGTAGGTAACTCCATTGAACAATCTTTTCCATTAATAACAATTCCGTTTTAACAAATTGGAATAAAGTACCTTACTACTTCGCGAAACCAGTGCTGTTTACATGCAAAACAGCTGTATCTAAGCGACAACAACATACATCACACAAACAGCTGCTTAGCTCGTACAGAGCACCGGTTTCGCGGAGTAGCAAGGTAATTTGTTCCAGTTTTTTGATTTGCACCTCCGCAAAGTAACGTCCGAATCTATTTCCGTTTTATCTTTCTTGCTTTTCGTAAATTTTCATAGCTTTTCTAAAATTCGGTGTTGAGAAATATCTCCAAGGGCTTGCTCCAAAGTCAACTTTTTCTGTTATAACAAACAGTGGATATACATTCTGTATAAGCTGCTTAGCTTCTGAGTCTTCAGGCAGGTTAGGGTCGAAACAGTTCAGGCGAGTCCCCAACGCCACTACGCCAATTGACTCCAATGCCCACAAGTTCATTTCAGCATCAAAGTTTTTCGTTGTCATCATGCTTTCATCACGAATAGATCTTATTCTGGTAATAAAACAAAGCAATAAGTAAATCAACTTTAATACATTAATATCACAGCCTTTAGTTTTCTGTCACAAAAACGTGTCGAACGCTAGTTTAACTTCTAATTTGCTATAGAAGCACTTTGTTGCAAATACGCGCCGCTAGAGGCTCTGTTATTACTTTCATAGTTATGTGATGCGCTTAGAGAATAACAGTGCTGAGCGTATAGCCCGTTGAAATAGTTGAAATGTTGAGATAAACTTACTATGATTTTACCACAATTAAGTGCCGTTCGACGTTTTAAGAGGAGTGTAAACGCAACCCCAAATAGCGCTCCCCATACAAAAGGCGACAACATTTTCCACCCTCTAAACCTTAACCTATAGCAATGAGTTTTTGGTATTTTGTCATAATGCCTTGGAATTGGGTTTGTATGTTTTGATTTTTTAAATATTCTTCATGGATTTGACAATATTTTAATTGTAGGAGTTTCATACAAAACAAAAAAGAATCAATATTTTTGAAACTATAAAGAATATTTTAAAAATCAAAACGTACAAACCTAGTTCTAGGGCATAATGCCAACATACATAAAAATCATGGCTATAGGTTAAGATTTAGAGGGTGGAAAACGTTATCGCCGTTTATATGGACAGCGCTGAGTTTACACGGGTAAATCGCGAAAGTTTAAAATAATTTAAAGTAGTTTTAATACTAAAATACCTTTTAATCATCTCGTCAGCCACATCGGCGAGCACATCGCTGTACAACTTGATGGTTTTCGGTTGCAACATCATGGGGTTTACTTTGGAACGAAACTCCTTCCAGGCTTCTCCTTGGCTGTAGGTGGTCAAAATTAATAAATACTAGAATAATATTAATGGAATCAATTGCTTTGGTAATCCGTGTCAGCAATCGTGAAAAAGAGAACGCTTGTGCTGAATACTTTAATAAAGAAATAAAACAAACAACTCAAAACGCGACCATAACCCAACTCGACACGTGTTTCACCTCTCCACAAGGCATCATCAGGAGCTATTGACTGTCAGTCGACCGTTTCATCGACTGCAAAGGATTCCAGGGAAATTCTTCAATCACCGGCTCCACTGAAAGCCAGCGCTGTTGGCAATGACGTGCTGACAGCATTCCTGAGTGGAGGCCACTACGGCTATACAATGCTATCGAGTAATTGAAATATGTTTGTCTTATTTCTGTCTTGTTTTGTATTATAAGCTAAATAAACGATTTTTCTTTCTATCTCCTTTCTTTCTTTCAATCTGATTTCACACAAGTAATTTAAAAAGTATGTTTTTACTCTGATATAAGTCCTGTTATCCGATGAGGATCGTAGACCTTGTTGTAGTATTTACGATAATGAAAAAAAAAATATATATATATTTATTTATACAGTTTTAACAAGTTGGTGGTTGACAGATAGTTAATTCTTATAGTTAACACTGTGCCATGATTCAAGGAACGTTTTTTGCCTGTATCATCTACACTAGGCTAGGCCTGTCTCGTAGAATGACACTCGACTTGATTACCTATCTAAAATTTACAAATGGCACTGAAAAACCAATATTAGAAAAAATGTTGGATGTTGATGTTCAGGTGGCACATATTATGGCGTCGGATATGCTTCTAGGAGGGGGGGATACGGTAAATTTCATGATTTAACTACTTAACAGATGTAGAACAACAACTTGTCTATTCCTTTATAACTTTTTATAACGCATTCACAGCCCTCGTTGTATGTAGGGTTCAGAAAGGTACTATCGGTCTCACAGGCTCAACTATCAACCACCACCACTGACATACGATCTACGCATGTTTCGCCACTATAGGCATCATCAGGGTCTTAAATAGTACGATCGTTCGCTACTTAAACGAAAAGTTATTCTCAATCTTTTCTCAGGTTACGATAGTAATACCGCACCAGTACATGTCAGGGCTGGAGGAGCATTACCCGAAACCAGATGAGTTCATCCCTGAGAGGTGGCTGGTTGAAAAGAACGACCCATTTTACCATGGCAATACCGACCCCTTTGTCACCGCTCCGTTTGGCTTCGGAGCTAGGATGTGTACAGGTAAATAATAATGATGAAACCAGGCCAAGTGCGAATCAGACTCGCGCAATCTATTTTTTGTCTTTATTACAAGATAGAAGAACCGAGGACTTGGTTGAGTTATTTTCCAAAAGCCCTCTGTTTATATCCCTACTTTTACACCTTTCACCCATGTAATACGTCAGTCCGGATCGCTACCACAATCTTGCTCGCTAATCCTTCCACTAAGCAGCAGTGCTGGCACTGTTGTGTTCCGGCGTGGAGAGCAAGACAGCCGATATAGTTATTGACACAAGAGGTATTCCATCTTAGCCCTCTAGGTTGGCAACGTATGCAATCTTCTTGGTGTTGCAAGTGTCTATAAGTGGTGGTAATCGCTCACTTCCAGGAGACCCACTTGCTTGTTTTCCTTCATATTTTATAAAAAAAGTGTATTTATTTGTTTGTTCCACCAGGACGCCGCATCGCTGAACTAGAAATGGAGACCATGATAACCAAAGTCGTGAAGAATTTCCAGATAGGGTGGGATGGTCCTCCCCCCAACCTCAAACCAGCATCTGCTCTCAACTACGTTACAGGACCCTTTTATTTTATTTTCAAGGATCTCTAACGCATCGTCACTCACTCGTCAAGGTGATACCGTAGTCCAAGGATAGCTTATTAATGGGATGCTATGCTTCAAATTCAACGTCTTACGGGCCGTTTACGTGGTTGCATTAGATTGCGGACTACAGGGGTATGATGTGATCGAACGATTGATCCAGCCGCGCAATGTAATGCAACGGTACTTGCATGCGAGAAATCTCTCAGAATACAGCCCCTAGTGCTGATTTCACACGGCGACAGAATAGTGAGACAATTAAGTGGATAGCACAGTACTCAGTGGCGTAGCTGCCCAGTATTATGTATATTGCACTGTAATCTGTTTTGAAAAGAGAAGATAAAAAAAAAATAACTGCTGAGTTTCTTGCGGCGTTTCTTCTCAGTAGTATCTTCCATTTTCCGAAGCGCTAGTAGATTCAGACATGTAAAAGAGCCAATGGCTTACTTGCAAAATAAATTTTTCATTTTCATTTTCATTTCAGTAAATCGAGGGCAGTGCAGTGCAGTGAGCAGGCCAGTGCTGCTCGACGTTTGTGCTGGTTGACTGACCTATATTTAAATGTCAATTGTCTTCTTAACTGTTCTGTGCGACTTTTCTACCTCATTTTTCTGTCCCCGTGTGAAATTAGCGTAGCAACACTGCTACGCTACACAGTGACAAATGACTTCACCACTACACAGTGGTGAAGTCATTTGTTGCTCCTACGCCACTTCTAGGCGATGTGATTAAAAATACAGATTTTCTAGGCCTTTCGACCACGCATTCTATTCACCTGTTCAAACATCTATGACCTTATTCGATGTTTTTGTTTAAATAAACCATTTAAAGTCATTTTTGGGTTTCAATTAAGACTCCATTGTGCAAACACTTTTATTTAAAATTCTTTACATTCAATAAGATCACAGACAATAATATATAAGGCAACGGTCCCAGTCCTTGACAGTGACCAATAGTTGACGAAAGGATACGAAAATGATGTCAACTACTGGTACGTTACCTTACCTATCTTCTTGAGGCCCACCTTATAAAGAAACATAGTAGAAATTGCCAGTTCTCATAGGTACCTACACTTTGAATCGGTTGTAATAAGTTGTGTGTAATATTTATTTATTTACTTATTGGATTTTTAAAATTTAGTACAAATTAACTGTATGAGCTTTTATGTTCATCTTGCGTTTCCTTTTTTGACGTATGAGCGAAGCGCAATGCGCACGCAATAGAAAAGACAACAGCGCAAGCTCACTGGCTAGACGTGGTTATACATTTATGAACGATCCCTTCTCATAGGAACAGGAGAAAAAAGAATAGCTTAGATGAATGCCATTCTAACGTGAACCAAAACTTCCCAACACAATGGATCCGAATCAGACAAAACACAATCGCAAAATCAGTGGGTAATCATAATCAAGAATTGTCGACCAGTTTATTTCCTCGCTTTCAATCGCAACCAGTTCCCTCCCTTTATTCTCAAGGTGAAGGTCTCAAAAGACAGCTGGATCGGGATGGGTGTTCGCTCTGAAGGTTCCACCTGCATGTGCTGCAGTAGCTGGTACACCATCACTTTCACCTCGCACAGGGCAAACCTGGACCCTGAGACAAAGAATCAGAGGTTAAGAACAACTGCAGTTTAATTTTCTTTATACGAGAACTTCCTTGGACTCGTTGACGATATTTTATACAGAATATTTTTGGAAAGAGTGGACTTAACTTACTACATATTACTACATGAGGAAGTAGGTAGTGTTGTAAAAGACTCGAGTTTTAGAGTCCTTTTTTACGACTCGGAACACGAATTACAAGACTAGATTAGAAATGTAAGGACTCAATTTATTAAAAGACTTCTAGTCAAGCGAACAGAACAAGCGTGGCGTTTGGGCTATTAAAAACTCGTGAGTCTATTCAGTCTACGACTTAAGCCCCAACTGCGTGCTTGATAAGTAATCAGTATATATTATTCCCTATGATGCATAAATCTTCGTTTTTTCTGCAAACTTTAAATAATTACTATAAAAGACATTAACGCAGGTATGTCTGAGCTACATCAACTAATTTCAAAGTAATTAAAAATCTATTACTTCTTGACTAATGTATTTTGGCAATTTAATACAGTTTATAAACTAAAAATGGTAGTCTACTCCAGTATGATTTAGGACTCAAACTATATAAACGTCTCGAGCCGTTACAATAACGACTGCCACTGGACTCAATTTAAAACATGAGGTCTTCGATTGCACAGCTTTTAGTATTAGCCGAGTCGAATCTAAATGAAGACTCCAGACAAAACTCAAGTTTTTTGCAACACTAGCAATAGATGCAATAGGTGGACTCTGGGATGTGGGATTTACATTAGAAGAAAAAACAACCTCCTTGCATTAATTAACTTATCTGCTTGGGTTAAAGTTTTTTTTTATCAAAGCTGGTCTGTATTTGTCCAGAATTGTCACTTGAATTCATTCATTTGTTATTTTATTTGTTTGATAACAAAGTGAAAGTCAACATGAGTAATAACTTTAGTTTCTTTGTCTTCTAATGATTAAAATTCTGCTTGTAAACATGATTCAGTAAAATAAAACATTATCCTCGTTTTGACCTCTGCCACAATCACGTAAAACTATGATATCAACAAATCAAATCAAATTATATTTATTTTGTTTGATCGCTTAAACGAAAGAAATTAAGGGCGAAATATGTACAAGCCGCAGAAGTAGCTCAACATTATCGCTGTTAGTATGTGACAAATTCAAACAACTCTCATTTCATACGTTAACTAAGACAAGGTTCTTAATAGGAGTGTGAACCCACCGCTCTCCATACCAACGGCGATAACCTGTTCCACCCTCTAAACCTTAACCTATAGCCATGATTTTTTGGTATGTTGTCATTATGCTTTAGAACTAGGTTTGTATGTTTGATTTTTTAAATATTCTGAATAGTTTCAAAACTGTGGATACTTTTTTGTTTTGTATGAAACTCCTAAAATGCAAATATTGTCAAATCTATGAAGAATATTTAAAAAATCAAAACATACAAACCTAAGGCATAAAGACAACATACCAAAAAATAGATTAAGGTTTAGAGGGTGGAAAACGTTATCGCTGTTTGTATGGGGAGCGCTTTTTGGGGCTGGGCTCACACTCCACTTAAGTGTTTAGCTAGTTCCGAGGCTGACTGTACCAATGCAGTTCCTGGGGCCAAGTCCAAATGGCAGGTAGGTAAAGGGTTGGATGTTGTGTTTATTCTCATCAGAGAAACGCTCAGGGTCGAACTTCAGGGGGTCCGGGAAGTACTCAGGATCCCGATGGATGGCCAACACGGGGATATTCAATACTTCGCCTACCTTCATCTGCAAATCAAAATAGAACAATTTGAGTGCCAATCATTTGATTTCATAAAACCGAATAATTTTTGAAAAAGTTTAGGAAGCATTTGCCAGTCTCATTGCGAATCCAGCTTGCTCAAACCTTTTGAGTTGGTAGATACATTAAAAAAATATATATATTATCAAAGTCAATGTTTAATTCACAAAAAAAATATTTATTGCCGACGACGACGTTTGACATTGCCTTTGAATTTGAGGTATTTGGACCGATGAGTGCTGCTGGATCATTATGTTTACACTTTAAAATTTTCGTCATGTTAAAAAATTAATTGCACTGATTTACTTTAGGTAATAGTATACTTTCATTTAGACAATCTCTGACTTACAGTGTAGTCTTTCGTGGATTTGTTGTTAGGTCTTCCCATATTGTATTCTTTAATGCAAACCCTGTCTGTGTTCACCACGGGTGGCCATAAACGCAATAATTCTAAAAAAAAACATTTTTTTAATACCTTATCATAATTAATAGATTCAAGCATTAGCTTTTATTACTTGTCCAATACCGCAAAATACGTACCACAGATGCCATGCTTTGGCACGGCATCCACTTAAATCACCTAAGCGGATCACCTAGGTGACATTAGACAAATTTTAATGTCTTATAAGGTCGTCTAGGTGATTCAATTGAACGCTATGTTTAGCACAATTCCTTGGGTGATTTCAGTGGATGATATCCGGTACCCCAGAGATCAGTATGTTCCTTCAAGTGGTTCTAGTAGATGAACATCTTTATCAAGATCATCTAGCTGATTCTATTAGATAACGTTTGGACGTTAACGTTCACTAAGGAGATTTAAATGGGCTAATACTTCAGAATGATCACCTATGTGTTTTGGTGTTCTTACCTGAGACACACATGTCCATGTAAGTCATGTTCTGAACCGAGTTGTAGTCAAACTTGCCACCGCTGATCTTCTCGTGCTCACGGATCTCTTCAGCAAGTTTGTCTTGAACGTCAGGGTTGACAGCCAGCTCGTATAAGAGAAACGTCATGGCGGTGGAGACAGTCTCGAATCCAGCAATGAAAAAGAGAGCCGCTTGGGCGATTAAGTCTATATCAGACCAGACTGAAAGGATATAAATAAGTTTAACTGTCATTGCGTAGTTTATACAAGTTTTGTCGTCAGCGCATTGATTAATGCTCAATTTTGAGTCTACTAAATCATCATCGTCATCATATCTGTCAAAAGATGTCTACTGCTGAATATGACTTTCCCCTAAAGGTCACCAGAATGACCAGTATAAACAGCCTGGTTCATTAACGAGCTGGATAACAGTGGCGACTGAGGGTCAAGGAATGTCATCAGCAAAATTCTTTAGCGTAAATATGGGAAGGCGAATGATCGTTTAAGACTTTACTGCCAAAAACGGGGTACCACCGCCAACATTCGCGTGTAATGTTATTAGCTCAGATTCAAGCATTACAGCGGTGAGAACGTTAAATATCTCGAACGCCATATATTGCTGTAGTGTAATAACGACTTGTTACATTGCTGGCGAATGGTGGAATGCTTGCTGTAGATTCTTCTTCAGTTTTACACTGTACAAACCTGGACTTAAATTACTTATTACAAGACAATCCTATGTTTCTATGATCTGTCTCTTTTCTGTGTATTTTAGTATTATGCTCATTGTTACACGATCTTGCACATGTAGTTTGATTACGTTACCTCTGGTTATGGTCTTCCTTCCAATGGTGGATTCTTCGACTGTAGCAAAACCAGCGTCAGCATCTTTATCAGATTTCACTTCATGGGTGAGGCGCCCTAAAATAAAGGACACTTTATCAGTACACGTTGTTTTAGCCACACTGATAATGATAACCCCTGATAATTTCACTAAAGCATGAGGTAAGCCAATATAGCGTTAAAATGCAAAACTGTTATTGTTTTCTGAAGATAGCGTTCGGTATCACAGCAACCTAATTAGCTGACTCAACAAAAGATAACCTATCTAGTGGATGTTTTTGTAAAAATAGAACGTTTGTGTCAAATATAAAATGCAAGTTTGTAAAACAAACATATTATTATGCCACGAGAAAATTGGAAGTGCATCAATCTTTTATCCTAGCAATTAAAGCTGTGATACTGTAATAAAAAAAGCTTGTAAAAGTTGCTTATTTCCATAATGTCATTAGGGTTTCAACTAAAAATTTTCTACAATATATCTTACTAACTCTAACAAACTGGAACAAAGTACGTTGCTACTCCGCGACACCAGTACCGTGCACGTGCAAGACAGCTGCGTCTGTAATTTTTTTTTCATGCAAAAACCCACCCTCCTCCACTTCCACGCGAAACAACATTCAACATACATCACACAGACTCGGAATTGATCCGAATGATGCCTCGTATAGAGGCGAAACGTGCGTAAATCGTGTAGGCGCAGTGTTTAGTGGTAGTGGCTACTAGATGAGTCTGTGTAATGTATCGTTTTCATGTGGAAGCGGAGAAGGGTAGGTTTTAGCATGAAAAATAAATATGTCACACAGACGCTGTTTTGCATGTTAGCATATGACATTAATTTCGCGGAGTAGTAAGATGATTGGATGCAATTTTTTGATATGGACCTTCGTAAACTAACATCTGATTCTATTAACTATGGATAGTTACCTTTTTTGGCCTCCATGAGAAGGTGGATCATGTCTGGACGCACGATGCTGTGTGTCTCGCGGTCTTTCATTGTGCTCAATACTAGATGCTTGAAGAACTTGGCTACTTCGTCAGTTAACAAAGTCATCTTCCATTTCTGTAAAAAATAAAACCTATTAGTTTGTGTTAGAAGAAACTTACTTATTAGAAACATTAGAAAGGTATTAAGAGTATTATAAGGTTCAACTGATCTCGTTAGGTAAAGTATCAAGCATTCTCTTACTATTGCTTATCTTTCTTCAAATACAACATTTTTAATATTGTGATCAAAAATTACATGATCAAAAATAAAAATGTTGAAACAGTTTGATCTATTTTGATTAGTGATTACAAATAGATCAAAACAGCCCGTCGGCTTATTCGAAATTTAATAACCGGCTTCTTTTTAACAGGAATTTAAAACAAGCATAACTGTTGTTCCCTCAAGAAATTTCACACTAACCTTGGCTAGAAAAGGCATAAAAGAATAAATGACGAACTTCATAAGCTGCCAGAAACCAAAGTCGGAAGATTTGTTCCCCATCTTGTAGAATTCGTTGTCAGGCTCAGAGTGGGAGTCGACCCTCAGACCGAAAGCACAGGAAGCTATGACGTCGTTGGCATAGCGAGTCGAAAGATCCCTTATATCAATCTCGATCGATTGACCTGCAAAATGATACAAGGTAAATCGTATATTCTTTAAAAACGACAGCCATGGCTGTGATAGTCATTCATAAGACAAAAACATAAGTGATAATAAGTGATAAGGTGATCGGGACTTAAACGTGATAGTAACATTGTTGACGTTTCAATCACATTGCAAAAATCGTGGTCACGAAAAGAGTGAAGTAGAGGGTATTACAAATATGTGTGAAAATCTGTACATCCTCTGTTAGTCAAAAGTCGCCTAGGCCTAACCTAACATTTTAAGAAGTGGTCTTAGCATTAAATACTTCTTGGACAAAAAGTGTAAATATTTAAAATAGTATTGAGTAAATGTTTCATTATTATTTGACCTACTCACTTTCCGATTCCTGGAGTTTCTTCTTCAGCGAGCTGACCATTTGGTTTCCCACTTCCACCATGAATGGCAGCATGTGTTTCATCTTCGAGCTTGTGAACGCCGGGCTTAATGTTGAACGCATGTCCTTCCATTCTTGTCCTTAAGGCAAAAGTACATATCCTAGTTGAGTCCGAATCTGATATTCAAGATGAAGTCTTTTGAACTTAAAATATAGTTTGGTTAAAAAAGATGAAGGAGGAAGTGTTGTTCCTCATCTGCTGTTAAATCGTCTGTTTTTATCAATCTATTAACAAATTATTTATGGTCACTTGAAGCAACCTTGACCAATTCTATTGTCTACCTTTGAGGATTAAAGCAGTCTTTACAAAGAAACATTTACACAATTTAATATTACCAATATACAAACAAATTATTTTAATCTTCTTCTTCACATTTCTTGGCGTTATTATTCCTATGTAGGATTTTTTTTCATTATTCCACTTGATGCAGTCTTCTATTCTTTTTTACTATTCCTATCTTATTTGGGGTTCTTTTTATTACTCCAAATAGATTTATTATTCTTTGTCGGCGTTAAATTTATGGTTCAGTACCTTTTAATGAAAACAGGTTCCTTCCAAAGTACGGGTCCATATCCTCACTGACGAAACTCCGATGGTCGAGGAAGTGTTCAAAGTCCTTGATAGTGATCTTTTTAATCAGTTCGATGTCTCTCATGTAAATGACTGGTGTTTGAAATTCGTAGCTGCCGACAAACCTGTTGACAGCATTATACTCTTTATCTTTACATTGTTCAAAACAAACTCACTATCCATTCCTGCCTGCATCTTTGGTCACCTACCCTTCTAAACCACGCAAGGGATTTTGATACGGTTTTTACTGTCATTAAGAGATTTTTTTAAGGAATCCTACTTATATCATAAACGCAAAAGTTTGTAATTTTGGATGAATGTTTGTTACTCTTTCACGTTAAAACTACTGAATGGATTTGGATGAAATTTGGCACACACATAGTTTATAACCTGAATTAACACATAGAATACTTTTTATCCCGTAAAAATGCATAGTTCTCATGGGATAGCGATAAGTGAGTTATACGCCGTGACGTCATAAGTAGCAAAGCAACTAATTCTCATTAATTTTTCCAGGAAATATTGCAGATTGCATGTTGGGTGCACGTTTGCTTGATTCAATTAAACAAGTCTACGCGGACGAAGTCGCGGGCAAAAGCTAGTATTTTTATAAAGGTGCAAGGTTTAACCGTGCAAAACTGGGGCGGGTTGCTAGTGAATTCATATTTAATGGTGCTATTACATTTAAATGAACTAACCTCTCGCCTGGATGATCCTTATATATATCGTTAATGCTATCGACGAAGTGTTTCATGCGGAGCAATACTGAAGTCGCGTTTCCCAGCAGTGGGACGGGTGTCTTGATCTTGACGCCATACTTGCTGAAGCGAGAGTAGACTTTTCGGTAGTACAGAACAAGCGCTGCTACCAACGCTGCCACCCAGATGTACAATAACATGACCTGAAATTTGCGTTGAAAATAATATTTTTTCTATTCCTAGAAAATCTTTTTTTTTTAATGGGCTTCTACAGGTACATCTACATAATCTACGTCTACATCTACATATCTACGTAGCATAATACAGATGTTGTTTGTTTAAAATGCTATACAATGGCAACATAAATAAAAATTAGGGTAAAGAGTGTAGAGGTGCTAAGAATGTATTTTTTTGGAAATTCCACCATCAAGGGGCTTTAAAGTGAGGATAGAAGTAAGCATGTTATTTACAATCTACGCGTACGAAGTCGAGGGCTAAGCTAGTACTTAATATCAGAGCAAGTGGAAACAAAAACCTAAAACAGAAATGCCGAGCCGTTGCCGGCTTAAGGTCACTGTACGAAACGCAATTATAACGCTGCTACTTTACGCCGATATTCTGTAAGAGTGTCTATTAATAGGACATTCATATCTACTCGTACATAGTAAAGTAATAGTATTTTATGCAACTGCTATTTATATACAGTTGCATACATTACTTTATCTACACACATATCATAACTGCAAAAAACCGTAACAGCAAAAAACCAACAAACAAGTATGGCGGCAATTCGATCTATCCGTCAAGACGAACGTTTTTTTTAAATCATAGACAAAAGAATGAAGTCCCTATTGTCATGTCACTCGAGATCAAATGTCGTGCGTTTAAATTAAAAAATCATACTGAATTGACGTTTCGTATCGATAAATGTTTTAATATCTGTGGATACTAGAATAGAGACCAACTTGAATTTTGACAGCTGTTCCAAATTTAAATTCATAACGTCACGAGATATTGGTAATGCTTAGACAATTTAGCCACTGGACGTCGCAAGGCACGCATTCCCCTCTGCCAATGCATATGTCCTAAAACCGTGATTAAAATCATAACGGTTTATAAAAACCAGTTCGCCGCGATATCGTGTGTCATTTTGCTTTAGTCCGTATCGCGAAAGCGATCTCTGCAAAAATGGTTAATCGTGCTGTATTTACCTTCAAACGGCTATCAAAATCTTCAAATTTCACTAAAGACGGATTTTTTTATCACACGTAAATAATTTTCTTCACAATTAATTTATTATTTACAACACCAAAAACATTTTAAATTAATAAGCTTTTTGACATACATAACGTAAACATTTCAAAAATTGACATCATGGCATTCGTGGCAGTGTTGCCGACAGCATGTTGTGATTTTATTCGGATATCTCATCTGGAGATTTCCGATACTGCTTACAGTTTTCGGATTTTTCCTTTTGAGGTAAGGAACTCTGAAAATATAGTAACACTAGCAAACCGAGACTATAAAGTGTAATTCCAGGGCACGGGACAAGACACGTAATTCCAGGACAATCCCGAATTTCCCAGCCATCGGGCAACACTAGACCCGTCTCCCCCGCTAAAATTGGCAGAAAAAATTGTTAGGTGATAATACGGCTTGGCATCTCAATGTTAAATACTCAAAGTGGTAATGTAATCACCAATAAACACAGACTACTAAGAGATACTACTCAATAAAGAACAGATTTACCTACTACCACAGACAAGAAAATTCTTAAAATAACATTGGTTGTAATAATGCTGGTCATTTTCTATGGTTTTTGAACGCGTTATTGAGAAATTATGATATGTGTGTAGATAAATAACTCTTATTGTTGTTTAAGTGTATGATAACAGGAAATCGCAATCATACATTGCACCCTAACAAAGAGGCTACTTCAAAGTGTGCTTCGAAGCTTGGCAACGTCGCAAATAGCTGTCAAATGTTTGGCTCACTTTACTTAATTTATTGGTCCTCCTGTGTACCTAGCACGAACCTTGTCCACAGAATAAATAATAGTACTAACGTACAGAAACTTCAGAAGACCGCGATTAAACGAATTCCAACTTTATCCACACTAACAAAAAGTTCGTATTTCTTCATACACCATGCGCCATGTGGCGTGAGTCAAAAGCTCCCGGCGACACGCTAGGGATGCGCGGCATTCGTTTTCAATTACACTGACACGGCGGGGGCGAACGAGCGGGCGCGCGGCAATCCGACAGCCTACTGCGATTTGCCTATGCCATAGGCAAGGCGGTCGAGCGTATCTACAGTGCGGAGTGGAACTCCCCTGCCTTGACGACCGGCCGTAACTTTATATATAACCCGGTGTGTCGTCGCTTTCTACCTAGCTCAGTAGGAGAGAGACACACTCAGTGACTTGGCTCAGGTGGTCAAAAAGAAGGCGTGAATAGAGAAGCATCTCAATTGCTCTAATCAAGAGAGATATAACTTTAACATTTAGAGTATCCACGGGTAAAGCAGTTGCAATAATTGTTTAAATAAAAGATTCTAATAAAATATATATCAAACATCTCTTCTAATTACAGAGCCTCGATTTTTTTTATACAACAGGACCGAGCAAGTGGGTCACCTGATGGTAAATGATTACCACCGCCAATAGACACCCGCAACACCAAAGGGATTGCAGATGAGTTGCCAACCCAGAAGGCTAAGATGGAATACCTCTTGTGGCAGTAATTGCACCGACTGCCTTGCTCTCCACGCCGGAACGCAACAGTGCAAGAAGCACTGCTGCTTAGCGGCAGGATTAGTGAGCAAGATAGTGGAAGCAATCCGGACGGACCTTGCATAATATCCTACCACCCACAGGATTCGCTTTACTTAGACGATAAACGATGTTGAGATAAAACGTAACGTGACGTAAAATTTTACACTTTGTCACCTAAACCATATAGGTTTAGGTGACAAAGTGTAAAATTTTACGTCACAATTTAACATGATGATATTTTAACTTGTGTAAATTACTTCCTAATTACTCTAGTAAATAGCGCTCTCGTGGTGAGGGAAAACATCGGAAGGAAACCTGCACATCCATGTAAATGAATGTGTAACCATGATCCCGTTGAACCGCTTTTCTTGTTACAGGGGTTACGGAGGTAAGGGCCCAATTTCATAAACGCAATTGGCGACAGGTGACAGTGACAATTCGCCGTACTTTACTGCGTCGACAAGTAACGCTTCATACGTAACATCAGAGTGGGCAAGCGATGTATACCGAATTGTCACTATCAAGTAGCGTTCATGAAATTGGGCCCAGATGGCCATAATTTAATCAGGTCTTATAATTATCTTAAAACTTACTTAATTCTTTACACACAATTTCTGTCACTCTGTTCTTGTAATTTTAACTAAAAAAAAAACAAATCACGAAAACAAAATACGTCATAAAACATCGACAACACAAGATCGGCATCATTTACCGACCTTGGTTTTTAAGCTTTTATGCCGTGTAGATAACAAGAGATAACAATCATAGGTATAATTTGGTTATCTAACACATATGGTTAAACTGAATCATAAATTGTGCCGGTAATACTCACTTGGTAACTGAATTGTTGATCAACATAGAATGGCGTCACCACTAAATTCGCAATCACGTCAGTCTCGCACGTAGCGCGGAATACGACTGTCATACAGACAGATAAAGCATGCTTAATATACCTAGTTACAACATGACATGAACAATTTACACCAATTGACCTATCCCCAAACTAAGCAAGGCTTGTACTATGAGTGCACACACTCATATACATATATATACTCGTAAGTAACGCAATAAAGGCCCATTTACATGGTACGAGCAGGGGGGTTTCACTCCGCAATGTAGGTGCGCTCGCCGCATGACCTATGGCATAGGTTAATCGCTGTAGGTTGCCGGCTTGCCGCGCGCGCGCGCGCGCTCACTCTGTGTGGCGCGTTGATAGCACATGGTTACAAAATTTTAATTTTTAAAATTTTCCGGAAGTTTTTTTCACTTTTTTTTTATCTTTTGACACAGTGAATTTAAATCTACCAGCCGTTTCTATCTATCAGCTTTTATTTTCCGTATGATTTTTTTGTATTTTTGTATTTTTCTATACATTACATACATGTCATATCTCCAAAACTAAAGCTGATAGATGAAAACGATTTTTATTTTCAGAATCAGGATGCCATACGTCTACATGAAAGCTAATTAACGGTCCGGAAAAAAATCATTGTAGATAAGTGTAGTCTTACAGTAAGCAGTCCAACCCTAGCGGTGCGCCAGGGCATTGCGGGTGGAAGGCGGGCGCGGGCGGCGCCTTCCATTTGACACATGCCGCCTGGCGAATGTTTATGAAGTAATACGAACTTTTGTGCCTGATTATAAAGTTGGAATTCGTTTAATGGTGGTCGAAAAAGAGAAGTTTCTGTCCGTTAGTACTATTATTTATTCTGTGGTACGAGTTAGCGCCTGCGAGTTGCATTACAAAGCGGGCTGCAAAGATGATGACTGTGATCGATGGATTAAACTCACTCTGTGTAAATGGCCCCTAAGAGTTGAAACGCACACCGCTACATATTATGTGTGGTAGGATCTTGTGCAAGGTCCGTCCGGATCGCTACCACCATCTTGCTCGTTAATCCTGCCGCTAAGCAGCGGTGCTTGTACTGCTGCTGAGTTTCTTGCGGCATTTCTTCTCAGTATTATCTTCCATTTTTCGAAGCGCTAGTAGATTCAGACATGTAAAAGAGCCTATAGGTATATGGCCTACTTGCAAAATATTTTTTTCATTTTCATTTACATTTTCGGCGTGGAAAGTAAGACAGCCGATGTAATTACTGGCACTAGAGGTATTCCATCTTAGCCCTCTGGGTTGGCAACACATCTGCAATCTCTTTGGTGTTGCTGGTGTCCATAGGCGGTGGTGATCACTTACCATCAGGTGACCCACGTGCTTGTTTGCCTTCCTATTTCATAAAAAAAGTGGTGAAAGGCACAGATGAAGATGAAAAAGCCTGAAGATGAGTAAGACCTGTACACAGGCAAAAAATTAAAACTTAATTGAATGTGAAATGCTATATAATAAATGACAACACAAAGAAAAATTAGAGTAATGGCAGGACTCGAACCTGCAACATTAGGTTTCCGAGCCTTGCGTTTGCCAGTTTCGCCACATTACCGTTTTAAAATTAGGGTAATGGCAGGATATGAACCGAATTGAACCTTCATTTCACTTGTTAATGGAATGAACAAGTGAAATGAAGAATTAATAAAAGTTATTATTGTCATAAAAATTTTAATGTTGAACAGGTTATAAAAATAATTATACATTAATTCACACAATACATTTCAAGTTACGAAAGCATTTCACTTCGCGTCTCAATATTTCAAATAAAATTCTTTTAACAGCATAATGTAACCATAAAAAAATCTTAAACTTATAATTAGAATCACAGATAGACATTAACAAACAATATAAAACCTTCCATATTTTCCATATAGGTAAACTAATTAAGGTTAATTAGGAGCTCTAGCTCCTGTTTGTCCAAATCCTATTTCATTCTATTTCGCTTTTTACACTCTTAATTGAAGTTACGTATTTTTAGACTAATGGGCTCAAACTCAAACACGTCTAACGGAACACACCATAGTTTCTTGTCGTTACATATTCCTTATCAAAACCAGACGAAAATCGTCTGCACATGAGCGACATAGCCAAAACTAGAGCCATCCATATTTAATTCCTTGATTTCAGTTGCAACCAGTGTCCACCCTTCATCCTCAAGTTGAAGCTTTCAGTAGACAGCTGAACCGGGATGGGCGTCCGCTTAGAAGGTTCCACCTTCATGTGCTGCAGCAGCTGGTACACCATCACTTTCACCTCGCACAGAGCAAACCGGGACCCTGAGTAAAAAGAATATAGGTTAGGAACAGCTACAGTTTGATATTCTTATTGATGAATACTTTTTCAGACTAGTTGAAGATATTTCTGAATGAACATAATCGAAAGAGCGGTTAATATATGCATGCATGGATGGGATATCCTTAAAAATCACTTACCAATGCAGTTCCTGGGGCCAAGTCCAAACGGCAGGTAGGTAAAGGGGTGGATGTTGTGTTTGTTCTCCTCGGAGAAGCGCTCAGGGTCAAACTTCAGAGGATCGGGGAAGTACTCAGGATCCCGATGGATGGCCATCACGGGGATGTTTAATCCTTCACCTGCCTTCATCTGGAAATAAAGATAAAATAATTTGAGAACAACTTATTAACATGAAATGCTTTCACAGATCACAAACAATGAACACAAGAAGATTAAATTTAAACGCAACATCTGACTTACTATGTAGTCTTCTGTAGATTTGGCGTTCGCTTTTCCCATATTGTAATCCTTAATGCAAATCCTGTCGGACGCTATCGCAGGTGGCCATAGCCGCAATGATTCTGAAAGAAAAACCTTCTGATATAGTAATGATACAATAACTAATAACCCTAAACTGTTAACCCACCACTGTGGTATCATGGCACATTATAAGGTTGGACTAAAGTAAATGACAAATTCAAATGAAAAGTTCATCGGCAATAATTGAACGCAATGTTTTTTTCATGATATCCAATCAGAATCTGTTAAAAAGAATGACAGATGCATTACATTTTCTTCTTACAATTTGTAACGGTCTGGCTTTGGGTTCAGCAGCCCGTCACGTTCACAAATATATTTTATACTGAAATAATTATCAATTAATGAAATTATCATTTAAGATACGGCCCGTCACAATATATGCGCCCGTAGTTCTACTTAGAGTCATACTTGTAAGGATATCTATGATAAATATAAAAGTTATTCGCACAATAACTACTTATCTATAGGAAAATACCTTTTGATATTTTGCAATAATATATAATAAATATTATTTATTACTATAACGATTTGTCTTTTAAGGGACAATCAACGAGGCAATGGGTAATTAGTCCAATGCGCTTAATTCAGTAAGAATCAATGTCTGAAAGTATGACCATTTAAGGAGATAAACAAACCAAAAGCTATGACCATATAAGGAGTCAGACTTGCTGGCGCCAGTGTCGTTAAAGACCGCAATGACCGAGAACCGCCTGTCGTTGAAGACCGCGATGACCGAGAACCGCCTGTCGTTAAAGACCGCGATGACCGAGAACCGCCTGTCGTTGAAGCCCGCGATGACCGAGAACCGCCTGTCGTTAAAGTAAGCGATGACCGAGAACCGCTGCGTTTGTCGTTAAAGACCGCGATGACCGAGAACCGCCTGTCGTTAAAGACCGCGATGACCGAGAACCGCCTGTCGTTGAAGCCCGCGATGACCGAGAACCGCTGCGTTTGTCGTTAAAGACCGCGATGACCGAGAACCGCCTGTCGTTAAAGACCGCGATGACCGAGAACCGCTGCGTTTGTCGTTGAAGACCGCGATGACCGAGAACCGCTCATTCTGGGACGCGCAAAGGCAAAAGTTATAAATAGACCACAGAAGCGTGAATTGGGAGGAGTTACTACTTTGGTTTCATACTGAGTAGACGGGAGTTACTATTTTGATTGCGTCCTGAGTAGACGTGAGGAGTTACTATTCTGGTTTCATACGGAGCAGACGTACAGCTGGCATTAATTATTCTTTATTACCATATTGAAGTATCGTTATTATTTTCACACTCGAATCGAACGAAACTGCGCTTCGGCATTGGTGAGATCTTTCCTAACTGTATTATTTGTTCAAATATATGTGCTTTGTGTTTGTTTCAGCAGTTTATTTCACTTGTTTGAATTTAACTTCAATTAATGTTAAAGTAAATGTCTTAGCAAAGTGAAACTTGCATCTTGCTGTTGCCTTGGTGTAACTTCACGGCTCACCCGGAGCGATCCTTGGGACGGATACCTAACATGGTGACAACGAAGTCCTCTGGATTTAGAATCCAAACGGTTGGATGCCCCAAAATGTGGCCTCCTTTGGGCATGGGTTTTCATTCATGATAAACTTTATTGATTATCATGTTTAATTTCCTGTGTGAGCTTGCCACACACGGGAATGTTGGTCCACCATGAGGATGTCTAGACAGTGAGGTTCTCATGTGGTCCAGCTTGCTGTGGACCGTTCTGATCTATATACGTATATATTCACTCGTTTGTGTAGGGGAATCAGGGGGCCCTTCTTATCTCCCAACCCTCTCGGTTGTGTGGGGGCCCAACCCAGACGTAACACCGGGATTTAGGTATAGGTCTATAGAGGTAGTCCCGAACCTCGCATCTTATAGGGTTTTAGAACAGATTAGTAATCCATTCTTTACACCGAGGATGGGTTAGAGTTAGGGGTTTATTCCTTACACCGGGGATAAACAACATTACACACACATATTAAATGTAAATATGAGGCCAGACCTCTAGATTTGTTAACACCTTAGCTTAATTTAGGGAAATAGGAACCTTCTCTAAGTGTAGGCATAGGGCGTAGGCTCGTCATTAAACTACTCTCATCATAAATACTTACCTTTGTATGAATATGTATGCTTCTAGCTATAATCTGCATCTAGCAATCGAATAATTGGAATAGAATTACATAACCTACAGAATCCACCTTTTTACTTTCCATTAGAAGCACGGTTTTGTAAATATAAACCAAGAACTTGATATTATAATGTAAATTCACTAAAAGAACAAAGATTCTTATTATACTTGCTTTAGATTGATAAAGTCAAATCTATTGAGTTTCTTGCGGCATTTCTTCTCAATAGACTCCCTTTATGAAGTGCTGGTAAAATTTGCTAACTACAGAGAGAGAAGTTAAATTACTTTGTCCTATTTAAAATAATCATGAATAAAATATCTGCAAGAAATACTTTTACTTTATGCATTTCTATGAAATAATATTATTCTATAAATTTTTAATCAATACTGGGTTATAAAACTGTTACATAAAATATGGCAGAACCCAAATATCTCTCTCTCTTTAAATAATAATAAAAGTGGAGGAGAGACGAAGTAATGTGACGGTCTCACTGGAAGGTGCGGGGAGTGGGCACTTCCTTTACCACGAAAACATATTTGCTAATAAAATCACTAGAATTCATCATTATGATATCAAACATCTAATCAGCCTATTTCCATAATCTTTATAAATCAACCTCTAACTAAGTACCAATCGACTGGTGTTATTTGAATCTATTCCACGTTCCACGTTCGCAATATTTGGGTATTATATAAATAAGTAGGTCATAGGTTAAATGTAGGATTTAAGGTAATAATCTATAGCTAAATAGGTATCATTTTTACGCACTAAAAGGACCGAGGTTATTTACGGATCACAACGAAGGGTTATCACTACTAGACGAATCACTGGCCAAATCTTCAATCATCGATCTTCAATAAATCTTTAATTAGAATTAATTAGTATTAGGTATTAGTTTTAAGCGATTAAATCAAACAAACTCCCCATACAAACTTCTCAATAAAATCTCCATTTAAATTCAAAAATAAAGTCTCCCATCTAAAATCCAAAAGAATTTACAAATTAAACAAATCAAAATGTGAAAATAAAATTAAATATTTTAAATCAGTATTTGGGCGAGATAGGATATAGTGTGACGGTACAATATGGTTTGCCGTGACAAGGATATTTAGTGTTTATAATTTAGGATAGCTTTTATTACGTTTGTTTGATTTAATCTATTAGTGGTCGATTTATTCGACCACAATTTGTTGTTTGTGAAATGGAGAGTGCATGAAAATGGTATTTCTAGGTAGAATATTAGGGAGATAAATGAGTAAATTCAAAGTAGGAAACTATTATTTAAAAAACGTTTCACAGAAATCAATTTTTGTTATAAATTTAGACACGTCACAGGTATTTATGAAATTGTACTGGGTAACGCAACACTTCAAATTAAATTTTCACTGAGATTCTTCGTAGATCTTTGCGTTACAATCACAATTATTAGGCATCTTGTTTGCGAAATGTTCCGTGGGGCGTGAGACATCCGTGGGTCATCCTTGGGTCATCTGAAGCAAGAATTTTGTACAGCAGAACTTCTGTTCTACAAAATTAACATCCTTTGTTATGATGTTATAGCTATGTTACTTCCAGTCACTTAGCCTTGCTTCAGAAAAGCACTGTATTTTCTTCTGTTAGTAATTTCACCAAAATTAATTACATTTATAAGATTTTTCTCCATAGAAAAACTGAATGCAGGTAGGCTATCAACAAGATACAAATAAGGCATAGATAAGATAGCGGGTAAACGAATAAGCATTCATTCAATCAGTCGCGTATTGCACTCGTTGAAGTTCGTGTCGTGTATAAAAATTATAATATTTTACAATTGGTTAAGGCCGGTTTAAACGACTGGACTAAACGGTCAGACGTGATAGTCGGGTCTTGCCTGTTCGACTCGACAAGTTGTTTAGTTTTATTCATGTTTGTCAAGCAAATTGTGTATCTAATGGTCTAGTTTTATTAATTAAGTAGGCATACGAATTTATCAAAAACATTTGTCACATTCGTAAGTGTGACTGAAGTCTTACTTGATTAAAACGTATCAACAACGTTTGGTTTCTTGGTATATCTGGTCGTCTGAGGTAGTCTTTACTTTATGTAGGTACCTTTATTCATTCATAATTAGTTGTAGGTAGGAGTAAAATGGTTGTAGAAAAGTAAGAATGTACCTAATGTTTGTATGTTGTACGTTTTGTATTGTTTTGGAGCATCAATCTGAACTGAACAACAGAGACCGATCGTTCTCAGGTTCAGCTCATTGGAGTTTAGTATCATGTCAATGAACAGGGCAGTTATGTGTTTGTAATTTGAATTTGTAAATTTTTATGAAATAGGTTTGTTTAGATGGGTGGGGCGCAGTTTTAGACAAAGCAACAGTTATAAAGTTTTATCAACGGGGGGTTGCTTTGTAATTAATAACATGCACAGATTCTATATCAGTTCCAAAGCACAGCTGTTAATTAATTACAGTGTAAAGTGTTATTTGCATTAAAGTGTAGGCTGTATTGTGTTAGGCGTGTAGTTATGTAGGATATGCTTCAATGTGCTTCATCATCATCATCATATCGGTTAGGGCACGCCCGCTGCTGGTCATGAGCTTTCTCAGGGATTGCTGTAGCAACCGGCCTTATGCTGCTCGCAACCAGCGATTGCATTTACCTACTTAATATAGTTGTTTATGTTTATGAATCGATTGCCTAAGAGTAAAATTACTATAGGTGTGACTTAGTTGCACCCTGGTCTTAGGACCCAGGGACAATAGCAAAACTAGACTGACAATGATTTGAGTGGTCGTTCGGTAACTTTTATCTTGCCGTTTATTAACAGAAAGTATCGAATCAACAAAGTAAAAAGGTCTAATTTAAGTATGCTGGTTAAAAGTCAGCAAAACCAAGAAAATTGAAATATACCTACCTACTGGTACAAGAGTAGTCGTAGTGAAAGAAGTCAGAGTATGTTGTATACAGACTCTATTAACTAGATTACATTCACAGAATAGGTATATAACACCTAGTGAATTTGGTAGAAAGTTTCAAGGTTTAATTAAGCAAGTTGACTAAGTTAGCTTCATTTCATCAAACTAGGACAAGTAAAATTGAAGAAAAGGGGGGTTGTACGTATGTTGTTTTATACAAAATGAAAATACCTAGGTACATTTAAGTTTCTATGTCTGCCTGTCAATCTGGTAAATTATGAAAGGTTTCATCAAAATAGGGTAAGTAAAATTGAGGAAAAGGGGGGTTGCAATTTTACTTAAAATGAGAATACCTAAGGTTGCGGCTTCTGTCTGTCCGTCAAACTAATAACTACAGAATAATACTTTATTTTAAAATTATAGGGAATCTTTAGATAAGTATTATACGACTACTACTATGTCTGCTATGATACTTTAAGTTCTATTCTAAGATTACCAACATATTCTTAACAATATGTGCAACTATGTTATAACATAAGTCATTAGATGGGGTTTGAGATGTAAACAACTGCTCACTCGGGAGGTTTTAGGATTGCAAGTAGGTAGATATTAATATTGTGAGCAGTGGTTCATTTCAAAATAAGCATGGTTAATAAACCTCTTACTATAATTAGTTAAGAAAAAAATAACTTACCTTTTATTTTGATAAAAGAAGTTCAAGTAGGAACAGAAAACCTGACTTGGAAGAGTCCTGTGAGCTCTCTGAGTGGAATGGTACTTTGCTTATAGTTATAGTTTACTCTACTTATGTGATGAAGGTTTCCTCACAATGTTTTACTATCATAATGTGGTTCCTGGTATCTTTCATGTCAGTATTATAATAAGATATATAAGCAATGTACATACAATGTTGTAGGTTTCAGTTAGAATGAATAGGGAAACATAAAAAGGTAAAGCATTTATTGTATAAGTAACCCTTAGCAAGCTAATTTCACCAGTTTAAACAAAAAGAGAGGAAAGGTATTGCATAACTTCCCAAATCAGTAAGTTAAGCAAGAACATACAGGTCTCAAGCAAGTTAAAAATACTTGGCTGCGCACTCCCTCATACACTCATGTATGAAAAAATACTTTTATAATTTATTGCGGAATGTTTTACATTAGCTCATGTACAGTGATAGTTTTCACAAATCAATATAGGATAGAAGTAGTAGGTATGAAAGTCAAAATATTATTAAATTTTAGTTAACAAGTTTCACTCGTCAAGTAGTAGGATAGCAAGTATAAGTATGAGTTATGCACCTATGTCAAATTATGTCTATCAAATTAGTAACATTCATAGCCACAAAACCAAAGGCAACACACTTATACTTTAGACATATCACTTTAGGTTAGTGCATAGTGTAATATAACACATCAAGTACAAAGCATCAAGCTTCTCCCGTAGTACTAAAGGGACATCTCGGTAGCATTTGTAGCAATCACAGAAATATTATTAGGTTCCATTTTATTTCATAGACATCACATTTTAGCAGCAGGTTTAGATGTTGCAAAGCTTTTGTGCCTCCAGTAGTAGTAGAAATGGGATCATAATCATTCCTTTGTCATTACTTACAAAAATTAAGGTAGATTTGTAAGGATACTTTGGTTTTCTCACGGGGTTTTATACATAACGTATCCATTCCGTACATGTTTGATGATGCTTAAACTGCATAAGCGGCTTGTTATAGCGCGTCCATCTTCAGTGTGTGGTTGTAAGTAGGTATTCGGATAAACAAATTTAGCATTACAACATAATTATGCTACGGCACATCGTAAAAGTAATTAATGACTTCTTCACCTTCTTAAATGGCGTTAACTAATAATAACAAATGAAATCCGTATAGAAATCAAATCACCGAAGCGTTGAGGCAGCTTGTCATTTTGACAAATTTATTATAGGTTTTCAATATTTGCTTTTCTAGAAAGGCAAAGGGATTTTTAACCATACAGCCACGTTTGCTATGATATTTAATTTTAATTTTCAAATTCTTATTTTAAGTTAAGCCTGGATACTAGGTCTTTTAGCCAAGTCTCCTACCGAGTTTGAACTCTTTTGATAAGTAGGAGAATTTTACCCAATTACTTGTAATGTATAAATAAATAAATAATAAAAAATATATATTAAATCTACCAAATCGTATTACTACTAGTATTTTTAGTAAGTCTAGAACCTTTCTGGATAGCTTTTGACCGACTGCTGTGAGAAGAAAGGGTTATGTTTTATGAGCATCTATTAAGCTATAGTGAAAAAAAAAAGGAAGTAGGTAGTATGTTTGGTTGTTTAGTAAAAACAATACGCATAGAAAAGGAACAAAACGCGTATGCTATGCTATGCTAGGCTAGAGCCAGAGGACGTTATGATGAATGAGGAGAAGTCGCCTATTGAAATTAAAATAAGGTAAACGCCCCTTTTAATGGCATTTAAGGTAACAACTATTAGTATCTGGGTTTGAGCTTTTAGGGATTGCCGCCGCTGTCGCTAGTGCCGACTATAGGGCAGTACCCTACTAAGGTGTTTCAACGAAAAAAAAATGATGAACGCGGTCCGAGTTTTGCATTTGGATTTTACATTTTATGAGTTGTACTTAACCTATCAAAGTCATTGTACTGTGTTCAAAGTCACTTTGGATCTAAAGTAGGGGAAAGTTGGCGCTCTTGTGACAATAACAAAAGGATTAGTAGTTTTTATTGATATTTTTCATAGTCGTAAGTAAAGATAGATTCTAGTACCTATTTTAAGTATTAATGCGCTAAGTTTTACATAGTTTGGCAACTGAACTGTGCAAATTGGTTCGATCCCAATTTTATCATAGGTATTAATAGATCTTAGACTTTTCAAGTTTTAATGCGCTAAGTTTTACATAGTTTAGTAACTGGACTGTGCAAATTAGTTCGATCCCAATTTTAGATTCTTGCTGCGTTATGTATGTTGTATGTAAACTTTTTATGCTACATAATCGATTAAAAATACTTAGACAAACAGAAATAGTGCTAGAGAGGCAAACATATTAGTTCAAAAGGATGTCTTCTAGCTAACCTTTGAGTAAAAGGCATAGGATAATATATACGAAACGTACGTAACGTATTTACGAATTAGTTCGAACCCAAGTTATAATTCATGTTGTGTTATTTGTGATAAGTACCTACTTAGGAATTGGTTCGAACCCAATCTATAAATCGTGTTGTGTTATTGATTGATTTGATCCCAGGGTTTAATTCTCATGTTGTTATTATGCAGTGATAGCGAATTGGTTCAATTCCAATTTTAGTTCATGGTGAATGACTTGTATTTGGTATCAGAGATTTAGTTGATACTTTGTGTGTTTGTGTGTTTATACCCAGGTTTCAGTTTATACCTTGTGTTATGAAGTATTGGTTCGACTCCAATAACACTACTTTCGGAACCTAAACCTCTTATAACTTTTAAGATAATTAAACTTATTTTAAGTAATTAAGTTGGTGTTAGAGACAATTTCGGTACTGGAACGGAAGCAGTACCTATAGTTTATTTATTTTGCTCTGAGAAAGAGTACTTACTATCTAACTACAAAGGTCAATAAGGGCATAAGCTGGTTATAATAATTCATAATCTTTTGATTAATCGACAGTACGGTAGAAAAAAAATGTAAAGGTGCGAAACATGTGATCTGGAACGTAAGAGAAAACAATGTCTAGGATAATTAAATAATTAATTTAAGAAGCAGAATGAATCTGTAATGATTTCGTTCATAATTTACGAAACAGGTACAATAACAACAAGTACTTCGTGTTGATTCACACGTGTGAACAAAGCTCGAAGAAGGGGACAATAGACTAATACATAACAGTTTACAAAGTGGTCAATAGGTGGTCTTGTCTCGAGGTGCCATTTCCTTCCAGACAACCTTCGGAGAAAGATAGGTTTAGAAATAGCCAAACTGTACGATTGGCGGTGTGAATTTAGAGAGATTCAAGCATACTAAAAGTAAACATTTAATCAATATTTATAAAATAGTGGTACTCGTACATACATATAATTGACCGTTATAGTTATTGCGTTCAAATAGGGTCGTTTAAATCAACGACATATTGAGTAATTAATCGTCCTCCTAAATATGGTTACTGGTGATTTTCATACAAAACATACAAAAGGATTGTATCGACACATTGACTCTATAAAATAATAACCATTTAGATGCGAAATTAAGGGGAAAAAAAATAAAAAAAAAATAAAATAAAAAAATTAAAAACTCCCATTGTGCGAGTTTCTCTTTTAACTTTGTCATGCAATCAAAATGTCAAATAAAATAAAATATGGCATATAGTGTGTGTAGTGTATAGTGTGACGGTACATAATTATAATGTAATTGGGTTTTATAAAAGGGGGGTTGCGTCAATGTGGACGGGTTCCTGCACTGGTTGTCTAAGTTGTTCTCAGTTGAATTGTTGGTGTGTTAGGATAGTTGTTCGACCGGAGGGCATTAAAAATTACCTAATAATAGTTAATTATTTTAGAAAAAAAAAATAGTTTTCATTTCTTGTTGAGTTGTTGACTTGCTTGCGTGGCGTGAAGAAAGATATATGAATGCGGTTATGTGATACTTGCTTAAGATAGAAATAAATGGGAGTGTGTGAAGTAATTAATGTATGGCATTAGATAATTTTTACGAGGGCTCTCGCTTTTTTATAGCTCTGAAAGAAGTGAAGACGGTTTATTGGCATTGAACTCCAAGGCGCACAAATGAACTCTTTGTGGGAATTGATGTTAGGATTAGGTCAAATTTGACATTTCAGCGTTTCAGGCTGCCCACAGAGAATTCCTACTCCACATGACAATAAACACAGAACTAAATACTCTGTAAATATAAATCTATAAGAGGGAGCTGTTCGAACGGTACCAGAACACTCAGCATTAGAGGTGTGTGACGCATTTTAGATTTGATATTAATTCTGTATCTTACCAAATGCAACAGCTCTTTTCTTTAGAGATTTTTGTTTGCGCACATTCTCCAAGAAAGTAGTGGTTATGATTTTGAAAAACAATATTGAATAGATATATGGCTAACGGATAGGTATCTTTCGAGCTAGTAACGTTAAGCTAGTTTGAGAAAGGGATGTATTGGGGAATCCAATTTCAATCCATAAAAGCAATGCAGGATCGGTTTGGATTAACTGATGCTTTACCATTCGGGTTGCGCTGCCTCACAACCAGTGTCCCACGCTTAAGCTAGAATAGCCTTGTGAAGACTGATGGTTATTCATGGTTTATCTATCAAACATTTTGGTATTGCAATTCGTCTTATGATCACTATGGACTTGGTATAAAACACAATACATAATAAAAAATCTTGTGGTAAAATGTCAATAAATTGAAGCTATGCATAAGCAAAGAAAAAAAAAAACTAAGTTTTCTTTATGTATATTTGTGAACATTGAGATTTTTAAAATGCACTCCGGTTGAATAATATTCTGGACACCTGCGTAACATTTTGGGGGTTGGCTGTAACGGTCTGGCTTTGGGTTCAGCAGCCCGTCACGTTCACAAATATATTTTATACTGAAATAATTATCAATTAATGAAATTATCATTTAAGATACGGCCCGTCACAATATATGCGCCCGTAGTTCTACTTAGAGTCATACTTGTAAGGATATCTATGATAAATATAAAAGTTATTCGCACAATAACTACTTATCTATAGGAAAATACCTTTTGATATTTTGCAATAATATATAATAAATATTATTTATTACTATAACGATTTGTCTTTTAAGGGACAATCAACGAGGCAATGGGTAATTAGTCCAATGCGCTTAATTCAGTAAGAATCAATGTCTGAAAGTATGACCATTTAAGGAGATAAACAAACCAAAAGCTATGACCATATAAGGAGTCAGACTTGCTGGCGCCAGTGTCGTTAAAGACCGCAATGACCGAGAACCGCCTGTCGTTGAAGACCGCGATGACCGAGAACCGCCTGTCGTTAAAGACCGCGATGACCGAGAACCGCCTGTCGTTGAAGCCCGCGATGACCGAGAACCGCCTGTCGTTAAAGTAAGCGATGACCGAGAACCGCTGCGTTTGTCGTTAAAGACCGCGATGACCGAGAACCGCCTGTCGTTAAAGACCGCGATGACCGAGAACCGCCTGTCGTTGAAGCCCGCGATGACCGAGAACCGCTGCGTTTGTCGTTAAAGACCGCGA
The DNA here is from genome assembly GCA_963691745.1 of Ditula angustiorana. Lineage (NCBI taxonomy): Eukaryota > Metazoa > Arthropoda > Insecta > Lepidoptera > Tortricidae > Ditula > Ditula angustiorana. The sequence goes on along the minus strand of OY829480.1, from coordinate 603,140 downwards.
TGACCGAGAACCGCCTGTCGTTAAAGACCGCGATGACCGAGAACCGCTGCGTTTGTCGTTGAAGACCGCGATGACCGAGAACCGCTCATTCTGGGACGCGCAAAGGCAAAAGTTATAAATAGACCACAGAAGCGTGAATTGGGAGGAGTTACTACTTTGGTTTCATACTGAGTAGACGGGAGTTACTATTTTGATTGCGTCCTGAGTAGACGTGAGGAGTTACTATTCTGGTTTCATACGGAGCAGACGTACAGCTGGCATTAATTATTCTTTATTACCATATTGAAGTATCGTTATTATTTTCACACTCGAATCGAACGAAACTGCGCTTCGGCATTGGTGAGATCTTTCCTAACTGTATTATTTGTTCAAATATATGTGCTTTGTGTTTGTTTCAGCAGTTTATTTCACTTGTTTGAATTTAACTTCAATTAATGTTAAAGTAAATGTCTTAGCAAAGTGAAACTTGCATCTTGCTGTTGCCTTGGTGTAACTTCACGGCTCACCCGGAGCGATCCTTGGGACGGATACCTAACATGGTGACAACGAAGTCCTCTGGATTTAGAATCCAAACGGTTGGATGCCCCAAAATGTGGCCTCCTTTGGGCATGGGTTTTCATTCATGATAAACTTTATTGATTATCATGTTTAATTTCCTGTGTGAGCTTGCCACACACGGGAATGTTGGTCCACCATGAGGATGTCTAGACAGTGAGGTTCTCATGTGGTCCAGCTTGCTGTGGACCGTTCTGATCTATATACGTATATATTCACTCGTTTGTGTAGGGGAATCAGGGGGCCCTTCTTATCTCCCAACCCTCTCGGTTGTGTGGGGGCCCAACCCAGACGTAACACCGGGATTTAGGTATAGGTCTATAGAGGTAGTCCCGAACCTCGCATCTTATAGGGTTTTAGAACAGATTAGTAATCCATTCTTTACACCGAGGATGGGTTAGAGTTAGGGGTTTATTCCTTACACCGGGGATAAACAACATTACACACACATATTAAATGTAAATATGAGGCCAGACCTCTAGATTTGTTAACACCTTAGCTTAATTTAGGGAAATAGGAACCTTCTCTAAGTGTAGGCATAGGGCGTAGGCTCGTCATTAAACTACTCTCATCATAAATACTTACCTTTGTATGAATATGTATGCTTCTAGCTATAATCTGCATCTAGCAATCGAATAATTGGAATAGAATTACATAACCTACAGAATCCACCTTTTTACTTTCCATTAGAAGCACGGTTTTGTAAATATAAACCAAGAACTTGATATTATAATGTAAATTCACTAAAAGAACAAAGATTCTTATTATACTTGCTTTAGATTGATAAAGTCAAATCTATTGAGTTTCTTGCGGCATTTCTTCTCAATAGACTCCCTTTATGAAGTGCTGGTAAAATTTGCTAACTACAGAGAGAGAAGTTAAATTACTTTGTCCTATTTAAAATAATCATGAATAAAATATCTGCAAGAAATACTTTTACTTTATGCATTTCTATGAAATAATATTATTCTATAAATTTTTAATCAATACTGGGTTATAAAACTGTTTCATAAAATATGGCAGAACCCAAATATCTCTCTCTCTTTAAATAATAATAAAAGTGGAGGAGAGACGAAGTAATGTGACGGTCTCACTGGAAGGTGCGGGGAGTGGGCACTTCCTTTACCACGAAAACATATTTGCTAATAAAATCACTAGAATTCATCATTATGATATCAAACATCTAATCAGCCTATTTCCATAATCTTTATAAATCAACCTCTAACTAAGTACCAATCGACTGGTGTTATTTGAATCTATTCCACGTTCCACGTTCGCAATATTTGGGTATTATATAAATAAGTAGGTCATAGGTTAAATGTAGGATTTAAGGTAATAATCTATAGCTAAATAGGTATCATTTTTACGCACTAAAAGGACCGAGGTTATTTACGGATCACAACGAAGGGTTATCACTACTAGACGAATCACTGGCCAAATCTTCAATCATCGATCTTCAATAAATCTTTAATTAGAATTAATTAGTATTAGGTATTAGTTTTAAGCGATTAAATCAAACAAACTCCCCATACAAACTTCTCAATAAAATCTCCATTTAAATTCAAAAATAAAGTCTCCCATCTAAAATCCAAAAGAATTTACAAATTAAACAAATCAAAAACAAATAAAATAAAATATTTAAAAGAACGATTTAGGTTCCGGTACAAATTCTTACCTGAGACACACATATCCATGTAAGTCATGCTCTGGATAGAGTTGTAGTCAAACTTGCCACCGCTGATCTTCTCGTGCTCACGGATCTCTTCAGCTAGTTTGTCCTGCACGTCAGGGTTGACAGCCAGCTCGTACAGGAGGAACGTCATGGCGGTGGAGACAGTCTCGAAGCCAGCAATGAAGAAGAGAGCCGCTTGGGCGATCAAATCTACATCTGACCAGGCTGAAGAGAAACAAATATGCAAAACTGCAGTTAGAACGCTTTTACACGAACTTTTTCATGAGTATATCGAAGTAACTAAATGTATCTTATTTCCAAAATAAAATCCTTTAAAAAATCCATGATAGCAGATGCGATTGTACTATGAAATATCGTCGCGGGTGCGACGCCTGTAACTATAATAATACTTATATTAAAGGAATATTAGTTAGGGTTCCGCGGAGAAGCAAGGTAATTTATTCCTATTTGTTGATACGCATAGTCATTTTACCATGTAGCTCAAATAGTGCAGTAGTACCTCTAGTTATGGTTTTTTTTCCAACAGTGGACTCTTCGACTGTAGCAAAGCCAGCATCAGCGTCTTTGTCAGATTTATCTTCGTGTGTGAGTCGACCTGAAAACAACCAACACCAAATCACCACAACGTCATGTCTCAGTCTGGCTGAAAATAATTAACCCTACATTTTGTCCCAAGAACGTAATTTGAAAAATACCTATTACTGTTTTCTGATAAAACTATTCGCTATCACAAAGAGGTAATTAGCCAAGTGTGGCCAAGTCAACAAAATGATAAGAATAACCTATCTCAAGAAATGTGTTAAAATAACTATGTTCATTAAATAATCATAAAAATGCTGTGATATGACGTCAAAACCACAATATGTACAAAACCAAAGCAAAGCCTTGCTTTGCGTAAGTGTTATCTTTCCTTTGAAAGCAAAAGAACTCTAAAATCATATCGAAATAATGTCTTTTAGGATGAGCTAACATCATCAAATTTCATTGTTCTAATTTAATTTCTTCCTTAACTTCTTAAACTTAGATCATGTCAGCCCGGAATCTGATCGCTAAGAGAACAATCATCAGTGATTGTTGAGTCTTATTATAATTACTGTATTACCTTTCTTGGCTTCCATGAGCAGATGAATCATGTCTGGCCGCAGGATGTTGTGTGTCTCCCGGTCTTTCATTGTGCTCAGCACTAGATGCTTGAAGAAGAGAACAACATCCTCCGCGAAGAGAGTCATCTTTAGTTTCTACACAAAGTAAAAGAGGTGTGTTAATTTTGGAAGAAAACATCCTTATTAGTTTATTAAAAAGTTAGTATTAAATTCTAGATTTAACATGTCAAATAATGAAACTAATTTCATCTCAACCAAAGTTGCACAGTCGTTACGTGTTCTAAAAGAAATCTATCTGAAATATTTTAACCTGTTTTGTATGCTGAAGTCAATAAGTTTAAATTTATGTAGAAATGCCAAGACACTGACAAAAATACAAAGCCAGTTATTTGATATAATCAAAGTTTTATCATCTGGTTCTTTCTGCTAAGTAGTAAGAAAATGCTAATTATTTTCTAATAGCATTATTTACTAACCTTGGCTAGAAACGGCGTAGAAGTGTTAAGGAAGAATTTCATCAGCTGCCAAAAACCAAAGTTAGAGGATTTGTAACCCATTTTGTAGAACTCGTTGTCAGGCTCGGAGAGGGAATCAACCTTCAGACCGAAAGCACAGGAAGCTATGACATCGTTGGCAAAGCGAGTTGAAAGATCCTTAACATCGATCTCGAACGGTTGACCTGCAAAATAATAGGTACCAGATCAGCTAAGCATTAAATATCTTACGATCCAAATGCTGTTTTAATTTTAAAACACTATTGGTTACACCAAACAGCGACTAAAAAGTACTGTTTGCCAAAAGCTTTTTTGAGTCAGTAAGGTGCAGGCGCAAGGAAGCAACCATTGTTAGTCTAGGAATTTTTAAATTTCTTATGTTAATGTGAAAAATATTGAAAACTATGTTGAAAAAAAGTTTAATTCACTCACCTTTTGATTCTTGAAGCTTTTTCTTCAACGAGCTGACCATTTGGTTTCCTACTTCTACCATGAATGGCAGCATGTGCTTCATCTTTGAGCTTGTGAACGCCGGGCTCAACGTTGAACGCATATCCTTCCATTCTTGTCCTAAAAAAAGCACATAGTATTATAGCAGAGTTCATGTCAAATTGGAGATGAAGGGAATTGTTGTGAGATTAATTTAAAAGACACTTTAGAGCATGACACATGGTCCTTGTATTTCGCTTTTTTTCATTTGACTTCTGTTATATGGCCCAATCAGGCAAATGTAAAGCTAGAAACCAGCGTTACCAATTAAAGGCTTATAGGATTCCCGGAAGCTACATTGATCAGAGCAGTGTTTTCTTCTCTCTAAATTGTGTAAGATTTTACAACAAAATTCCAAAAAACATAACTGAACTAAATGATACAAAATTTAAATCTATTGTCAAGAAGACATTAATTTCTCGGGCGTATTATAAAATCAATGACTATATCTTGGACAAGGATATTTGGAAATGATCCCGATCTGTATTGGCGATCCCTGGCTCCAAAGATTGTACACCTGCTGTGTTAAATTGTTAAATTGTAAAAATTTTGAAAATTTGAGATGTAAAATAACATTGTAATTTCGATTTATTTAAAAAATTACACCTCGTTGAGTTTCTTGCCGGTATCTTCTCATCAGAGGTTTTTCCGAACCGGTGGTAAATTTTTTGACATTCATAAGTGCCTAACCTGTAAGCCTAATCTGAATAAAATATTTTGACTTTGACTTTGACTTTGACTTCTTTTTTGTAATTATTAATTTTAGATTTCATTTGGGGCCCTATGTTAAACAGTAAGCCACTTAATGCAATTGGTTGTTTCTTATACTTACCTTTTAATGAAAACAAGTTTCTTCCAAACAACGGATCCAGGTCTTCACTGATGAAACTTCTATGATCCAGAAAATATTCAAAGTCCTTCACAGTTATCTTCTTAATCAACTCGATGTCTCTGACGAATATGACCGGTTTTATAAATTCGTAGTTACCGACAAACCTGTTGACAGATTACGAATTATGAAATACTTAGATTATTTGCTAAGTTTTTGTCTTTTAAAAGTCTTTTGACAACTACTGAGATTCCTAAATATAATATAAACATTAATATTGTTAACAATGTAAATACATAAATATATGTATATCACGAATTGAGTTGGGTTTTCTTTGCCTTCTAAATTAAATACCTACCTCTCTTCTGGATGGTTCTTGTACATATCGTTCATGAGATCAACAAAATGTGTCATGCGTAGCATCGTTGTAGCCATGTTGCCCACCAGTGGGATTGGCGTTTTGTGCTTGACGCCATACTTGCTGAACCGCGAGTAGACTTGCCGGCAGTACAGGGCAAACGCGCCGACTAAAGCCAACACCCAGATATAAAATATCATGGTCTGAAATAATTATAACATAATTATTAACATAGTGTACAGTGGCATGTATATTTTTTAATGTTAGTCATACATATAAAAAAAAATCGTGTGAATAAAAAACAGTATTGATTATAATATCTGACAAATTAAATTCGTTTCAATAAAACAAGAACTTCCACTAAAGTTGCAAGCGACAATAGGCGCGATAACAGTTTACCCTCGGCCTAGCCGCAATACAACGACGTGGAATCATAAAAAAAAATTGACCGTAAAAATGATTATGGATTCTATTAAAATAAAGCAAAATTTCATCATAGCGATTATGATTCTAAATTAAATGAACGAAAACACTTTTTTTGTAAGCAGTAAATACATAACAAACACCTAACACAAATGGAAATACAGAACCCTCTGTGCGACTCTGATTCTTATTGTGTGCCAATAACACTTATTCAGTTTCATTTAGTACTGCGGCTCCACAAAAATAGTTTTTTTACCACACAATTAAACCGGTTTCCGTAGTAAAAACTGTATAATAAAGTACTATTACTCACGTGCCAATCAACTTGTTTGTCAACACACAATTCAAAGGTCACCGCTAAATTCTGTGTCACGTCAGGCCGACACGAAGCGCGGAAAACGACTAAAGCACGGCGACTATAATCGTAAAACCAGCTTTTATACTTACGTTAATCAAATGTACTAATCACGGTGATATTAAAGTCTTATTAGCATTGAAATTATTCCTCACGGCGTGTAGTAAAAACGAATATTTGGTTGTTTTTATCATATTCAAAGGATTTAAAAGATAATCTACAAATATTTTTATATCACGCCTTTGTTTGGTTAGATAAGGCTGTTTTAAAAAGAATAATGTGATTTATTGCATCAGTCGGTACTTTTTTACTACCCTAGGGCAGCAGCCTATGGGTTCCTAAGAACAACTCGTTGTTGGCCTTAAAATTACAAACTTGGCTATACTGACCTATCGAAATGGCCCAACCGGTATATTTAAGACAATTGACACCAATTGACTAGTCCCAAACTGAGCATAGCTTGTACTATGGATACCAGGCAACGAATAACCATACTCAAATACATACATACATATAACATCCGGGTGCAATCATCATACAAACATTTGACCCTTGTGGGAATCGAAATTACAACCTTCAACTTCATAGTCAGAGTAAATTATAGAAAAGGTGAAGAATACGCGTTACAGACACTGTGACCCTTACGTGACCGCTCATGTCTAATTTATATCTCTGTGCGTCCTTTTCTTATGACTCTATTAAGAGTTGTAGAGAAGGATAATTTATACTATGGCGATTATGTTAGAGCTGCAAGAGATGCCTTCGTTGAGCTGAGGAATAGACATAAATCTAACAAAGAAGTGCATGTTGTTTGAAGGAAGCTCTTAAATTAGTTTTTAGGGTTCCGTACCCAAAGAGTGACAACAGGGCCCAATTACTAAGCCGTCGCTAACCTTCCGTCTAGCACAGGGGTGTATCTGTTAAACCGTAACATGTCGACACTTAAATTTTTCACAGAGTATGTATTACTATAGCTGGCAATAGATGCCTACCTCTCTGGGTGCATTCGGCAGAATCTCCCAGTCCCGGTTCCGTCAAATTAAATTAAAATATGAAATAAAACTAAAACCATTAATTTACAAATTGGTCACAAATAAGTTTTTTTTCTATAATATTAATTAGTTTTTACAACGAAAGTCACGAAGAAGATGGATAATGTTGAAGAGAGTGTAGTTAGTCGAAAATAAAATAAACAGTGTAGTGGAGGCAAAGAGTCAAAAAGTCAAGAATGTAGTCAGTCGTCGTCGCGCCACGGCCGCGGGGGCTCATGATTAAGGACCACGGACTGGTCCGAAACATGTCGGGAATTCACGACATTAAAATACGTGACTGATCCGTTTTTATTAATTTCTGTCCGAGTCTCACGGTAGTTTTATGTTAAGAATGTAGTGAAGGTTAAAAAATGCTGGAAGTTGTAATAATGCTGGAAGCTGTAATTGCAGAAGATAGTGATGGAGACGAAAAAGTAGGGAATGGCCATAAACGAAAGGCCTGGACACAGGAAAACAAATGAAAACTTATAGAAGTAAAAAGAAGTATTAATAAAAGACATAACATTGCGATTAGTGTTTCAATATTGTGCGGATTACAAAAATAACTACATTTCATTCACACAATAAATTCCAAATTACGAAACCATAACACTTTGCGTTTTATTACTTCCATTCAACTATTATTAACAATATACGTAAAAAAAATTATTTCTTAAATTGACTTATTAGATTACAGCTAATACTTCAACAAACAATTATTTAACCCTGGTAATTTGAAGCAATCACGAAGCTTGATGAACTTTATGGGTTTTTAATAAAACTATTCGCTATCAGATAGAGTTAATTAGCCAAGTCATCAAAATGATAAGAATAACCTAAGAAATGTTGTTAAAAAAACTATTTTTCATTATATAATCATAGTTAAAAAGCTGCGAACCACATAGTTGAAACAACGAAGTAAAACCACCAAAGGAAATAATAACAAATGTTTTAATCACATCGAAAGAACGCCTTTTGGCATGGACTACTTACTTGTTCTAACACGGTAATTAGAGCAAATGCTTACGAAAAAGCTTATAATCTGTAATACTATCAAGGGCTTTATTCGACACTAGCGGACGCGCGCGACTTCGTTCACGTAATATTAGTAGCCTATGTCCGTCAGGAATAGTGTAGCTTTCTATCTGTGAAAGAATTTTTGAAATCGGTTCAGTAGTTCCAGAGATTACCCCCTACATACAAACAAACTAACAAAAAACAAACAAACAAAGTTTACCTCTTTATTATATTAGTGTAGATATAGATGTAGATGTAGATTAGTCTTAAGTAATTTACTTAGAACAAAAAGTAACCGAAGTCTACATCAAATTTCATAGTCCATATTTAATTTCGTCCTTAGCTTCTTCGACTTTCATCATGTTGGCCCTGAACTAGACAATCATCAATGGCCTTTGATTCTTTCTTAAAAATACTGCACTACCTTTTTTAGCTTCCATGAGAAAGATGTGTGTTTCCCGGTCTTTCATTGTGTTCAGCACTAGATCCTTGAAGAAGATGGCCACGCCATCCGTGAAGAGAGACATCTTTAATTTCTACGCAACAAAGTGTAAGAGTTGTATTGATTTCAGAAAAAATATCCTTATTTATTTATTAGTTCCTGCTTAGAACTGAATTGTAGACTTAAAAACAAAACTTTGTTTCATTTCAACCAAAGTTGCGTAGTCCTTATGTGTGTAAATAAGGAAAAAACACTATGTTAAAAGGAGATGGCCTTAAAGGAGATGAGGAGCTTGTGTGGCGGGATCTAATGAGAAATTTAATCAGTAGATGCTGGCGGATTGATGGAGAAAGGTCAGGTTAGGAGTACCCTAAACCGAAAAGCATACATGAAGAAATGTTATGGGAGTTAGAGAAGTAAAGGTTGTATGTCAGGATCGTAGCAAATAGAAATTCGTGGACTCTGTCTAACCCTCCGGGAAACAGGCGTGACTTATGTATGTATGTATGGGTATCTTATTTAGGATAAGAATGTAACTCTTGAAACCACAATAATATTTCAAGTAAAAATCTATTTCAAATTAACACAAAATACATTCAAATAGTAACAAAATATTTTTAAAATAAAATTATTTTTTAACGTTAGTGAATATGCTGATCATATTTTTTTAATAATCTTTTATTTCTGTGCAGTTTGTTGATATTTACCACCGGAAAGTAACGCCTGTCATAAATCTATTAATTATTCAGTTCCATTTTATATGGCTAGATAGATACCCGTAATGTACTATTACTCACGTGCCAATCAACTTGTTTCTTCCACAAAATCCACACTCACCAAATTTGGTGTTACGTAAGACCAACACGAAGCGCGGAAAACCACTAAACCACTGAAACCATAGCAGTTTAACTAGCCTATATACTTTTGTTAGTCAAAAGAGACAGACATAACTCAAATGTATTGTCAGGGTATTGTTGTATGAAATGTCACGGTAACATTACAGTCTCATTTGAATTGAAATCGTTCTTCATAACGTGTATTAGACAAATAATCGATTGTTTTAATCGTATTTTAAGTTTTTGAAAGGTAATCGAAAAACATTTGTATATCACGCTTTTGTCCAGTTAGATAAGGTTGTCGTAAAAATAATATTTGATTTATTTGCAAACGGCGATACTTTTGTTACTGCTCTAGAGCAGCAAAGACGGTCAAAAAATAACAAATGAATATAATTTTGTTTGGGAAACTAACCTCGGTGTCATCTATGTGAATTTCAAGTATCATGGCCGATACTTGAAATTTTCACAGAGTATGACTGTATGACTGCAATGATGCTTATCTCTTTCGATGCATACGGCAGATATGGCCGACAAGTTGGTTTGTCGGTCATGAATGATTTACCATTCATATAATACAAATTAGTGACTAAAAAGTTATTTTCTATATTAATGAAGTTTTTTCCAAAGAAAGTCACAAAGAAGAATAATGTTGCAGAAAGTATGAAATTAGCTGCAAATATAGTAAACAACGTGGTGATGTTTAAAAAATACTGGAAATGTTAATTATGATGAGAAGCGAAGACACCATAGACATTGCGAAGGATACAGTAGGAGACGAAACAGTAGAGGAAAGGTCTGGACACAGGTAAACAAATGAAAACTTTTATAAATCTAAAAAAGTTAAACAAGAAGTAATAAAAACATTGCATTGTCAGTAGTGTTTTATTTAATGTTGTGTAGATTATAATTTGTTTTAATGATATTCCAATCAACTTCCAAAATAATAATACATTTCATTCACACAATACATTCCGAAATCATAACATTTTGCGTTTTATTATTTCTAACAAATTATGTTTTAATAACATACGTAACAATAAAAACATTTCTCAACCTTACAACTAGATCACAGATATATTTTACAAACAATAAACAATCTATTTTTTGTTTTTCATAGTCCAGTTACGGTTAACTTCATCAGAGACCTGTTCATGAAAAAGTATGTATGATTACAAGTATATTACAATTGTTTTTCAATTTTAAGTGTTTTTCCTGATGGGAATTAATCACCACTGCCAATGAGAACCAGCATCCCCAAGAGAATCGCTGATCCGTTGGCGCCTTGTGGATATTGTGCCTCGGCAGCAAGCTGACTAGTGGAATATTGACAACGACAATTTTGCGTATGGTTATCTTGAAGAGTTTTTGTATTGCCCGAGCTTACGTATATACATATTCACAAATATGTAAAGTACTCAAAATTTTTGTTGTCACCTAACTTGTCAGTTTGGTTAAAATAAGAGCCAGATGAATCAGTCATTATACTTGTAATAACAATATCTTGACTAACGGGCTTAAATGCGTCTAGTCTTATTGTTACATGCATCCCTGATTAAAACCAAACGAAAAGAGGCTGCACTTGAACGACACCAGGAAATCTATAGTACCATCCATATTTAATTTCTTGCTTTTAGTTGCAACCAGTGCCCGCCCTTCATTCTCAAGTTGAAGCTCTCAGTAGACAGCTGAATCGGGATGGGCGTTCGCTTAGAGGGTTCTACCTTCATGTGCTGCAGCAGCTGGTAAACCATCACTTTCACCTCGCACAGAGCAAACCGGGACCCTGAATGGAAAGATCATAGGTTAGGAACAGCTACAGTTTGATATTCTTGTTGATAATCACTTCTTCCGACTAGATGAAGGTATTTTTGAATGAACATATTTAAAAGTGCGGTCTTAATACATGATCTAAGGATATCCTTAAAATATCCCTTACCAATGCAGTTCCTGGGGCCAAGTCCAAACGGCAGGTAGGTAAAGGGTTGGATGTTGTGTTTATTCTCATCAGAGAAACGCTCAGGGTCGAACTTCAGGGGATCGGGGAAGTACTCAGGATCCCGATGAATGGCCATCAGGGGGATATTTACTCCTTCGCCTACCTTCAGCTGCAAATAAACACGGAATTATTTGAGAACAATATGACATCAAGTAACGCAAAACGCCTTGACTTGAGGCTAAAAGTTAAACATGACATCTGACTTACAATGTAGTCTTCCGTCGATTTGGAGTTGGCTTTTCCTAAATTGTATTCCTTAATGCAAACCCTATCGGTTGCTACCGCAGGAGGCCATAGCCGCAATAATTCTGTAATTAATGATACAACAACTAAAGTACCTACATTTTTAAACCATCACTGGGGGGTCACATCGTGGGCGCATACGTGGTTTTACCAAATTAAATTGGCAATACACGAAAGAAATAATTTTTCATACATTTCTTGAGAATGCGTTTTAAAAAAAAATTCTAATTTTAAGACCATTACATTTTCGTCTTACATTTCTTACCCGAAACACACATATCCATGTAAGTCATGCTCTGGATAGCATTGTAGTCGAACTTTCCACCGCTGATCTTCTCGTGCTCGCGGATCTCTTCAGCTAGTTTGTCCTGCACGTCAGGGTTGACAGCCAGCTCGTACAGGAGAAACGTCATGGCGGTGGAGACAGTCTCGAAGCCAGCAATGAAGAAGAGAGCCGCTTGGGCGATCAAGTCTATATCTGACCAGGCTGAAGAGAAACGAACATGAAAAACTGCAGTTAGAACGCTGTTTATTCATGCGCATTGTCTTTTTCCATATAGCTCAAACAGTGCAGTAATACCTCTAGTTATGGTTTTTTTTCCAACGGTGGACTCTTCGACTGTGGCAAAGCCAGCATCAGCGTCTTTATCAGATTTATCTTCATGAGTGAGTCGGCCTGAAAACAAACAACACCTTATCACCCCAACGACAAGACATCTCAGTCTGGCTGAAACGGATTTACTCTGATAATTTGACGCAAGCACGAAGTTTTAAAAATATTATTGTTTTCTGATAAAAATATCCGCTGTCAGAGAGAGTTACATAACCAAGTCAACAAAATGATAAGAATAACCTATCTCGAGGGATGTTGTTAAAAAAACAATTTTCAATAAATAATCATGAAAACGCTGTGATATGAAATCGAAACGACGATGACTATCAATGATTTTTAAGTCTTTATTATAAATACTGTATTACCTTTCTTGGCTTCCATGAGCAGATGAATCATGTCTGGCCGCAGGATGTTGTGCGTCTCCCGGTCTTTTATTGTGCTTAGCACTAAATGCTTGAAGAATATGGCCACGTCATCCGCGAAGAGAGTCATCTTTAACTTCTACATAAAATAAAAGAGGTGGGTTAATTTCTGAAGAAAACATCCTTATTTGTATATTAAAAAATAGTATTAAATTCTAGACTTGATAGTGAAACTTTTTTCATTTCAATCAAAATTGAGAAGTCCTTGATTGTTCGAAAACAAATGTGACAGAAACAACTTAACCTATTTCAGGGTGCTTAAGTCAATTAGTTTAAATTTAAATTTGAGTCGCATGACGCGGTCAAAAAATATAAAGCCAAACAATTATACAACTTATTCAATCATTTATAAACTGCTTCTTTCTGCTAAGAATAAAAAAAAACACTATGAATTTAAAGCATTTTTCACTAACCTTGGCTAGAAAAGGTATGGCACTGTTAACGAAGAATTTCATCAGCTGCCAAAAACCAAAATTTGAGGATTTGTACCCCATCTTGTAGAATTCGTTGTCAGGCTCGGAGTGGGAGTCCACCCTTAGACCGAAAGCACAGGAAGCTATGACATCGTTGGCATAGCGAGTTGAAAGATCCTTTACATCGATCTCAACTGGTTTACCTGCAAGATCACACCAGATTAGCTAAGCATTAAGCATCTTGCGTTGCAAATTGTGTTGTATAAAAAAACGATAGGTTGCGACATTAAATATATTTATTGAGCGAGCTAATGAACTTCTGATTTAAACTAAGATTTTGCTATTATTCCAAGCGACACCAAAACTGCTAATAAACAGGCACTATTTACCAAAAGTTGTTTTCGTCAGTAAGGTGCAAGTACAGGCAAAACAACCTTGTTTTGTTAGTCGAAGCATTTTATATTTCTTATGTCAATGTGTAGAATATTAAAAAATATATTAAAGCACAAGTTTCATTCACTCACCTTCCGATTCTCGAAGTTTATTCTTCAACGAGCTGACCATTTGGTTTCCTACTTCCACTATGAATGGCAACATGTGCTTCATCTTTGAGCTTGTAAACGCCGGGCTTAACGTTGAACGCATATCTTTCCATTCTTGTCCTTAAGGTAAAAAAACACACACATTTTATCATAGCGGAGTCTAAATCAAATATGAAGTAAACTGTTGTAACATTGGTTAAAAGAACCTTTGGAGCATGCCATGGTTGTCCTTTTTTTCCTGTTACATAATTTTATCACGCAAATGTTTTGCTAGGAACTAGCGTTGACTGCCTCCATGATGAGGACCCCCGGGCTGCAGACACGGAGACGTCTGTTGCCCAGGCCATGGGAGCCCTCGAGATAGTTGGTGTGCCAAGTGTCTACAGCACACCATTGACGGGAAAGAGGGGACCATACCAGGTTCCCTCACTGGGGAGTCTGATAACGGACGCGCGCCTATTGGCGAAGTTGCGGGTTTTACCCCTGAACCGAGATCTCGCCAGCTAGGCGACGAGATTGGAACACCCCGGGGTTTTTAGTGGGTAAGAGCCCTACATAAAAAAAAGGAACCAGCGTTATCAATTTGGAGCTTATATTGATCTGATCAATGTAGCTTTAGAGAGTTCTCTAAAGCTACATTGATCAGATCAATATATAGCTTTAGAGAACTCTCTAAAGCTACATTGATCAGATCAATATTTTTTTCTTTCTAGTTATTATTATTTCTATCATTGTTTTCTATTTCTTTATCTTCTTTTTTTGCGGGTGGTAGGACCTTTTGCAAGGTCCATCCGGATCGCTACCACCATCATGCTCGCTAATCCTCCAACTAAGCAGCAATCCCACTGCTGTTGTATCCCGGCGTGAAGATCAAGACAGCCGGTAAAATTACTGGCACAAGAGGTATTCCACCTTAGCCCTCTGGGTTGGCAACGCATCTAAAATATCCTTGATGTTGCAGGTGTCTATGGGCGATGATTATCACTTACCATCAGGTGACCCACTGGCTCGTTTGCCTTCTGGCCCTATTTTAAACACTTAACTACATGACGCGATTGGTTGTTTTTACCTCAACTCTATTTTAGGCCTACCTTTTAATGAAAACAAGTTCCTTCCAAACAACGGATCCTGGTCTTCAGTGACGAAGTTTCGATGATCCAGAAAATGTTCAAAGTCCTTCACAGTTATCTTCTTAATTAACTCGATGTCTCTGACGAATATGACCGGTTTTATAAATTCGTAGTTGCCGACGAACCTGTATACAGATTAACTATGAAACACTTGTATTATTTTGCGTTTTTTTAAAGATTTTTTTTTCTTTTAAAAGTCTTTTGACAACGGCTGAGAGTTCTATACATAAAAGATACATAAGTACAGTGAGTAATATAAAAACCTAAACATATATAGATATATTGTATGCATCACATCCACGGCTTAAGTTGGAAAATCTTGGATTAGAGCAATAATCTGCGTTTATTCTATTACCAAACTCAATATTGACTGAGCATACAAACCGTTATTCGGCAACTCTCCAGCCTTTTCACCGTTGCTCATTGCCGTTCCTACATTAATTGTTGAAATGCAGGTCTACAAACAAGGACTCCAGGCAAGAACAAAAGCTGTACTCGATTTAGCAGAAATTGGTGCTAAGCGTTACGTATTTTGTCAATTAATTAAGGAACAGTAATGAACAACGATAAAACGCTGGAGAATTACCATATTTCGTTGCCTTCTAAATCCTGTACCTACCTCTCTCCTGGATGGTTCGTGTACATTTCGTTCATGAAGTCAACGAAGTGTTTCATGCGTAGCAGCGTTGTAGCCATGTTGCCCACCAGTGGGAGCGGCGTGTTGTGCTTGACGCCATACTTGCTGAACCGCGAGTAGACTTGCCGAAAGTATAAGGCAAACGCGGCGACTAACGCCACCACCCAGATGTAGAATATCATGGTCTGAAATAATAATTACAGTTTTATTTTAATCCAGCTAGAACGGGAGCTCACCAAAAAGCAACAATAACAATTCTTATTTAAAAATTCTAAACTAGACACAGACATATCAATCTTAAACTAAAACTAGGGAAACTAAAACTAAAGTGAGGTCCCCCAGGTCTGATCCCTGCGGTAGGGTCCCCATGATGCTGGCTGCGTTTCCCCTCTGGATTGATATGCCAATCCGTTGAGCAAAAAACGAGGCAGCTCTAGGGTCCCCAGTGGCTGAATGTATTTTCTTTTGTAATGGGCCGAAAAGTTGGTGGGCGTTTGGGCTCCACGGTCCCAGAGTCTCGACCGCAAAGGCATACATCGATACCTTGGGGCTCAAAGGGCGTAACCGCCATTTTGGCGAAAATGAGATTTCAATGTCATCTTACTCAGATTTTTTTTCTCTATCGATCTGTATACTCAAAGTTCTAAAATTCCGATAAAAGTTGTGTTTACGCCCCTTCATGGCGAGGCCTGTAAACACAATATTTTAAGTTTTTTGGTCGTATAAGCAAAGAAACTTCTTGTCAGAAATTTGAACGGCGTAAAAGCCTTTTAGTTTATAAAATTAACAACTCAAACGCGTTTAGGCCCACATATGTTTCAGTATTATAAAACAACTTGACTGATACGCCCTATAATCTTTTAATTTTGGTTTTTATGTGGCGTTTAAGCCCAGAGCACTTTTATGTTTTTAAGTTAGATGACTTATACGATTACTATAATACTCATGATCAAAACAGATAATTTATTTTACATCCTGGATAGATCCCTGTTATCAGAAATTTTGAGGTTGTAAGTTTTAAAATTATCGAGTCAAGAGCGTAAACGCCTAAAGGCCCATACAAATTTTTGTTTTTTGACAACTTGACTCATACGCCCCATTTCAATCGGGAGTATGAGTCAAGTAGTCAAATATGAGAAATTATTAAGACCCATGATTAACATTGATGTTAATTATAGGTCTTAGTAATTTCTTTTTACTTTACCCAACGACTATATTTTAGACCCGACAAGACTACGAAAAAGTCCTTTTAATTACTATTTACGTCTAAGTTTCAAATGTCGGCTATATTTAGAAGTTTATTTTAATTATAAAATATGGTATTTTTGTCACGCACTTAAGTAAATTGCATTGCGGAATTTGCGGAAGTGGAAGAGGTCTGGGCCCCTATTCTGGGTTCATGCGAGATTCATCTCGCACGAGAATAACTGTCAAATCCCAAAGAAATCTGTCATTTTTGACGTATGTGGCATGCGAGATAGCGTCTCGCATGACCCGAGAATTGGGGTCCAGTTAGGTTTCATTGCGGGGTTAACATTGGTTCCTAACCTGACATCATGTGGATGGTCTATGGTCAATGACAAACCCGCATAATTTTATGACTTAGGTTTTCCATAAATAAACAAATACGTACATTAATAAACCTATCAACTTTTTCTAATAAAATATATAAATTATTAAACATAAAGTAAGTTAATAATGAGTACCAAAAATTTAACTTTAAGTAGTGCAATAACGTCATTTTACATGTTAACGCATCACTGACCTATAAGCATAGGTCACCTGCATTATAATATCGTTGTAACGCATACACCATTTCGGACATACCCAAACTTAATGTTATATAATAATTTTGTATAAAATTTAATTATTTGGAGTGTAAATTCTGTTCCGTTAGAATGTTATATTATAGTTTCAAACAATCTATTTTTTTATTATGGTCATTGGAATCAGAAAAGACAGCAACACGAGTGACAGATTTATTAAAAAAAATTATAATAATGGCAATCCAAGATCATAACTAAAAAAAATGGTATAAATTAACAAGTCCCATACAGGAATATGAAACTTTTATGATGTTATAACAACATATCATAAGAAAAAGGCTATAAATATTAAAATTTTACATGACATGTGACGGCTCGTGGCGCTCCTAATGCGGTCCTTGATTATTTTGTCAATAACAAAGTGATAACAATAAAATCATTTTTGTTGCTAATGCTAAACAATAAGAACAAAGCATTTTAAGCACTAAATAGGCAACCAACTTCAAATTATACTTTAACTGAAGAAGTAGCTTCCTAAAAGCTAAAAATTTTATTTAGCTTCTGCCTGCTTTTATGTTAATAATAGCGGGTTTATTTCATTTCCAAACTAAAAAAGTGTCATTGAAATCAAAATCTTTAAAATTTGCCTTGTACCTCTTTTGATAGAGAAGTCTCTGGTTAACGAGCTAAATTTTGTTAACAAATTCTGGCCGCAATTGTTTGCTGTCTGTCTTAACTAAGAGAAATGAGAGGAAGATGGCTATGTAATTGCGGCTAGAAATTGCCAAAAAACAAGCCTGTTGACCAGAAGCTTAAAAAAAGAGAAACTAAACGAGTATAAAAATACAAAACGCAAGAAACTGCTATAATTTTCATCTGAATTGGCGGTTATGCCCTACAGTTCTTTCACAGTGGACATTTTTTGGGGTGTAAATGACATTAAATTGTATTTTTTTAGGGCGTAAAGGGCACTTATCTTTTTAATTATCAAAGTTACGTAAACATTTATAAATTAGTATTATGCAGTAAAGAATTTGAAGTTTTTTGGTCTAAGATACATTTTTCTAGCTTCAAAAACCAAAAAAATATACGAAGAACAAAATTTTTTTTTTAGTTTTTTGGCTCTACTGAAAAATTGCCTTTTGGCGTTTACGCCCTTTGAGCCCCAAGGTATCGAATACTATAAGGATTTAGGACAGACAGGAACAGATAGCGAATTTACTTTATACTGTGCACCTAGTGATTTTCAAGACTGTAACTTTTACCTACACACATAATTATCATAAGTGCTCTATAATGAGTTCAGAAACCGTAGGAAATTACCAGCATTATTACAACCCAATTTATTACGAAAAATTTCTTGTCTGTGGTAGTAGATAGATCTGAACTTTAATGAAAATGAAAATGAAAAATTTATTTTGCAAGTAGGCCATATAGGCTCTTTTACATGTCTGAATCTACTAGCGCTTCGGAAAATGGAAGATACTACTGAGAAGAAACGCCGCAAGAAACTCAGCAGTTTTTTTTTCTTCTTTGGTCATTACATACCGTTTTCTGTAACGTTGAGTTTAAATTTGGAACAGCTGTCAAAATTCAGGATAGGATCACACGAGTGTTTTCAGGCATTTCATTATGTAACAGTTGTATAAACTACAATTATGAATCTGTTTGATCTAATAGAGTGTTTAGCTACTTCAGTGGCTCTAATAATATGACCTGCTCAGGGTTAATTTATTCCTGCCTGCATCTCTGTCAAACTAATGTCATAAGAAAGTGACGTACTTAGACATAAACTCAGACTAATATCCCAATTGTGTTAAGATCACTGTTCAACCTGAGCATCTGTTAAAGTGTTTGATTTGTTTTCTGAAACACCAGTTTATTTACGAAAATACTGAAGTAATGTTTCTTTTGCTTGAATAGATAACAAATTCGAACACTCATATGACTTGGTCTTTTGTTATCAAAATGTTGTTATCATATTCGAGAGTCTTTCTGCCGATTTCCCTAAAAACAGAATCATGTAAGCAGTTTTTTTTAATCGGCTTGGGGACAAAAGTAAATGTGAAATGCAAACAAGTTTTTCTTTTTATAACACATAGGAAGGCAAACTAGCAAGTGGGTCACCTGATGGTAAGTGATCACCACCGCCTATAGACATTTGCAACACCAATATTGCAGATGCGTTGCCAACCCAAACGGTTGAGATGGAATACCTCTTGTGCCAATAATTGCACCGGCTGTCTTGCTCTCCAAGCCGGTACACAACAGTGCAAGCAGTGCTGCTTAGCGGCAGGATTAGCGAACAAGATGGTGATGACCTTGCACAAGATCCTACTACCAGAAAAATAGGTACAATTAGCTTGTATTGTACATAAAAACCAGGACAGACAGGAAGAAATGGCTTCGCACTTATACAATTGGAATGTAATAATGTACATAAAAACGTTCTGAATAAAACTCTCCAAATGACAATAAATACCGTATCAAAATCCGTTGCGTGGTTTGGGAGTACGTGGCCGAGCATACACTATAGAGATTTAGGACAGACAGGAACTGATAGGCACTTCACTTTTTATAATATGTAAAGATAAATCTACACTAATATAATAAAGAGGTAAACTTTGTTTGTTTGTTTTTTTGTTAGTTTGTTTGTATGTAGGGGGTAATCTCTGGAACTACTGAACCGATTTCAAAAATTCTTTCACAGATAGAAAGCTACACTATTCCTGACGGACATAGGCTACTAATTTTACGTGAACGAACAAACTGGAACAAATTACCTTGCTACTCAAGCTACTTAGTAGCAAGGTAATTTGTTCCAGTTTGTTGATATGGACCTCCGCAAAGTAACGCCTGAATCTATTAATTACGTGAACGAAGTCGCGCGCGTCCGCTAGTAACATATAAAAGAGGAATAAAACTTTCTACAAGTATCATAACTATGACTCACCGAGAATCCGACTGCACAAGATAATTGATAACTCAGAACCACGACTTGTCACGATCGTGGTAAACTGAGCATCTGACAAAAGCAGGTAATTAATAGATTTAGGCGTTACTTTGCGGAGGTCCATATCAACAACCTGGAACAAAGTGGAGTAGCAAGGTAATTTGTTCCAGTTTGCTGTAAGTAGGTAACAAATACATACATAGACTGCTAAAAACATAACCCTTTCTTTTGGCGTCGCCGTAGTCGGGTAAAAAGCCACTTCAGATAGGAAAATCGCGACCCCAAATTTGTGCTTGTTTTGGTCGCGTTTTTAATAAAAATTAACAAGACAGAACCAGGTTACTTTAACATAACCGGCCAAGTTATTTTATCTGAGTTTATCTCTATGTACGTCCCTCTCTTATGGCACTAGTTTGACAGAGACGCAGGGAGGGATCAGTTAAACCCAAGCCGGTCATGTTGGGGCCACAGGTAAGGAATGCAAAGTTTTATTCATTAAAAACCAACCTCTTGTAACTAATATTTTACTTTCATTTGAAGGCAAGCTTACTCGCACAAACATAAAGATAAAGATGACACATGCGATGAGTAATGTAGGTTTACTAAACATTTTTTAAATTATTAGGGGTAATTTATAAATCTAAATTATATTTGACATAAAACTGGTCCACGTTTCTTCCACCTTAGAGCTGGCGCATACTTCGCTCAGAGGCTTAGCCTCGCCATACAGCGGGGGAATAGCGCCAGCGTTCTAGGTTCAGCGTTTCATGTGGTACAAACTTTGACGTCGTTCACCGATTGAAATTTATAATTTCTAATTATATCAAATATAATATCATGTAAATAAAAAAAATAACACCAGCATTTTGTATATATCCACAATCATCAAAACATAAATGTAAAAAGGTGGCCAAGTCCGGTAAAAATAGCGTTCAGCGTGGTCGGCGTAGCGGATAAAACAGTTATATATAAATGGGTGCTAAATTTCATAGAAGTTTCCTAAAGCTTATATTCTTTGTCTCTCAAATTGGTATTTAAGTAGCATGAGTCTGTATCGTAGTAAATTTTGCCTTGCATCACGATAATTCCTGAAGCTTGGTTTGCAAGTTATATAGTTAAAATAATAAACGTTGTACATTTCTTTACCCAGGATCACTATAATTATTATGGTCACATCATTTGTTCTGGGCTTGGCTCCTTTTCACATTATTTTTATTTATGGTTTTATGCTTTTATTCACCAAAATAATTAAAAACCTTTAGAATTTTCATTTTGCCTAACATTCAAGTGCCTAAGTCATCTGAAAGAATTCTGTAAAATTGATAAATCAATGATAAAATGGTGATTCATAAAATTTGTAGTTTTACGTCATCAATGGGATCTTAATAAACGTAAAAAATCGCAATTCTATAAGTTAAACTTTTACAGTTACGGCAAAATTGAAACAGTCCTAAAATAATTTGCTTATAATTACAGTTGCACACGGCCGTCGCCTCGCCTCTTTTCCGAACTTGGCCGGCACTGCTGCGTGTAGATTAGCAAAGTCCAGAATTATGCTAAATGACGATTTAGATAGTAAACTTTATCTAAATTATTTATACAAGTATTACAATTGCGTCACAAATTGATTTCTGATAATATATATAAGGACAGAGAAACCCGTATGTGTCATACTCGCCCCGCCTTCGTAGCGGAACGCTAAGTCATAACTTGTGATATTTCGGAGAGCTCTATAATATAGCCGTGAGTATTTTACACTGTCAGTTAATTTATAAAAAAAAATAGACTTTTATTCAGCTTGTAATAAAACAGAGAGAAAAAGATAAAATCGTTTTAAACTTTATAAAATTGAATTCTTTATTAATTTGTAATTTTGTTTTTGAATAAAAAATCTGCCGAAATTTTCGCGGCGCTTCCTTTCAGCAGAATCCTTGTTTTTCCGAAGCACTGGTATAATTCTAAAAGAGTCTTTGCAGCTTACTTCCACAAAAAAAACTTCATCTTAATTCTATTCATCGTCTACTGGAAATTCTAAGAGTAATTTGATTATGGTTGTTTTATATTGTAAATAATGATCATCATTATCATCATCATATTATATCAGCCGGAAGACGTCCACTACTGGACATATACCATCCCCAAAGATCGGCAAAACGACGGGTTCATCACCAGAGCCCTGTACCATAAAACTTGCAAAGGCTACTATTTTATCACATGTGTCACATTTTTCTATTAAAAACTCTACAATTATGTCAAAATGTAGCATTTATATTTTTTGTGGTACAGGGTCGTCAGCCTACCATATAGTGAATGTGCCAACGCTGCGTTTTCCGTTACGCGGTCGCAACTCGATAACTCTTTGCCCCCATCGGCCACCCGTTCTGCATATACCACTCAAGGCTATTTCTTAGGGCTAACTTTGGATTTTGCGCGAATCTTCCCACAAATAAACTCTATTAAATCATCATCATCATCATCATGTCAGACCGAAGACTCCCACTACTGGGCATCGGCGTGCCCCAAGAATCTCCACGACGGTCAGTCTTGTGCATCGCATCCACCGGTTTCCAGCGAAACTTACCGAATAATTGCCTAAAATTAGAATACGTTGTTTCAGATCATGATACTCTACTTCTGGATAGCAGCGCTGCTGGCAGCAGTTGTGCTGTACTTCAGGCAAATCTACTCACATTTTAGCAAGTTTGGCGTGAAGCACCTTGACCCAGTCCCACTGATTGGCACCATGGGAAAAGTGGTGACACGCCGCGCGCATTTTGCTGAACTCATAAACGAAGCGTACGCAATATTTTCCAAAGAGAAGTAAGTTTTTTAGTAAACACCTTAAATTAACTTTACACTTTAGCATGACTTAGTGGTTGAAAACCTAGTAATGGTCTTTTTATGGAACAAAAGACAAAAAACGAGCGTATGGGCACCCTAAGGGAAATGATCACCACTGCCTGTGGGAACTAACGACTTCAAGAAAATCTATGAGCTGCTACCAGCCTTTAAGTTTCCTTACCGTGGATCTCCATATTTCTTGCTTACCACACGAAAAGCAGTTGTGAGCTACTACTACACGCTAATATTCTGACAGGGTTGACCACTACTCCTGGTAGCATGCTCATTGGTACTGCAACCAACAACTGAATACAGTATGGCTCTACCACCATCTAAAATGTCAGCCGAGGACTGTTGTTCTACCATTCATAATCCATGATCTTTTTAAAAGGTTCTTTGGCCACTACATATTCTTGAAGCCGAGTGTGAACATCCGAGACCTGGAATTGATAAAGAGGGTCACTGTCAAAGACTTTGAACACTTCCTGGACCACCAGACTGTGTTCGATCCGGAGGCAGATCCCTTGTTTGGAAGGAGTTTGTTTTCTCTAAGAGGTACAGTGATAATAACATTTATTGTAATCGAAATTATTTATTTTTAAATTTTTTCGATTTTTCTTTTTGTATTTTTTTACATTCAAATTAAATTTAAAATGCTATATAATGAATGACAACACGAAAAAAAATTAAGGTAATGGCAGGGTTCGAACCTGCAACATCAGCATTCCGTGCCTTGCGTGTTCCAGTTTAATAATAACATTTCTCGTTATAGAACTGAGACTGAGTAAGGACTCTTTCAAATTTAAGTTTCTGTGTGCTAAGTAATACTTTTCGAGGCCCTAACATGGCCAGCCAAGTTTGTTTCTCAGTGAATACTTCACTTCCTATGACAGCCCTAGGACGGGAATATATAAACTTGGATAGTCATGTTACAAAAAAAATTTTTAATTGATAATAAGAAAGAAATAAAAGAAATACTTGACATACCGAAATAAAACTTGGTAGTAGGTTCTAAATCGCAATAATAGTATTTTATGCAACTGTTGCATAATGAGGGGCCTTAAAACACGAGTGTGGTTTTATGAAACGAGCGTTAGCGAGTTTCATAATAGGATCACACGAGTGTTTTAAGACCTAATTATGTACAGTTGCATACATTACTTTATCTACACATATATCATAAATGCAAAAAACCGTAACAGCAAAAACCAACAAACGAATAACAACAGTAATGACGGCCATTCGATCCATCCGTCAAGCCAAACGTTTTTTTTTTTTAAATCATAAACAAACGCATGAAGTCCTTATCTTCATGTCACTCGAGATCATATAATGACCATTACAGTACATAAGTCAGTACTGTAATGACCATTACAGTACAGAAATCGATACTGTAATGACCATTACAGTACAGATTTGCCTAATACCACAGACAAATTCTCATAATAACATTGGTTTTAATAATGCTGGTCATTTCCTTTGGTTTCTGAACGCATTATAGAGCATTTATGATATATGTGTAGATAAAAATAAAAATTGCCTTCCTTGTGGTAAAAAATTAACAAATTGGGTTACATTACCTTTATAATATTATACTCGTAATAACAAAGTACAAAACAAAATCGCTAACCGTTCCTGTCTGTCCTGATATCTTTGGTCGCCTACTCTTTCTAAACCACGACACGAATTGTGATGCAGTTCTCACTATTTTTTTGAGTATTTTTACGAAAACTTTTTATGTAAAAAGATTTTAATTTAGTTTTCTTTTACTTAGTGGAGAAAATTAATTTTTTTTTAATCAAGTCGTAAACTTTCCACATTAGTAAACTGCATCCTTGTGAAGCCGAGACGGGACGGTAGTTGTGTATTAGTTTAAAAAAACTCAATGGCTGGGAATCAAGTACCTCGCGATCACGAGTCCACCGCTTCAGTCACTGGCCACGGACAAACGTTCTCTTAGGCGTTTCCACAGGAGATGTACGAGGATGCGTAGCGAGGGATGTATTTGTAAAGAACCAATGAGCCGTTTCCACCAGAGCTGTGCTGACCGAGGCGAGGTAAACGAAGCGATTCTATTGGTTCTTACAAATACATCCCTCACTACGCATCCTCGCACATCTCTGGTGGAAAAGCAGCTTTAAATACACTACGTTACCTTTTCTCAGCTCTATGCCCCTGTTTTTATGATAATTATTTTGTCCAGGACAAGAATGGAAGGACATGCGCTCAACTCTGAGCCCAGCGTTCACAAGCGCCAAGATAAAGCACATGGTGCCGTTCATGGTCGAAGTAGGAAACCAAATGATGAAATCACTGAAGAAGAAGCTTCAAGAATCTGGAAGTGAGTATTGATATTGACCGTACTTGCAGAAGGGAATTTTTCAGGTAGATACTCAAAGGCGACTAACCTGATTATCTTTTCCAGCAAACTCCATTGAGCTGGAGGTGAGAGATCTTGCTGCCCATTACGCTAATGACGTCATAGCCTCGTGTGCCTTCGGCATGAAGGTTGACACCCATACCGATCCAGAGAACGATTTCTACAAAATGGGAAGCAAAGCAACACACTTTGGTTTCAAGGAGGTTCTGAAAGTGCTGGGGTATTCTTCCATGCCTTTACTCATGAAGGTACACAAACTTTTGAATAGCTGATTCTTTTGAACATTGTGCATGCAATTTTAATGTCTAAGAGATTTGGGTGCAAGCACCATCTTTGAAGCTTGAATCGTCCGATATAAGATACATTTCCATTCCTTGTTTCATGAACTTGTTTAAATCAACTTGATTTTTTTCTGCTGAGAAGCTGTACGATGAAACACTACGTAATACATAGCTCAAATTATAAAGTAGAATTTTAAATTGCACCTTACCACATGTACCTTAATTTAAACGTTAATAACTTAGTTCTTATTACTCATGTTCAGTTACCAAATACTAATGCTTAATCTAAAACTGAGGTGATGGTGTGTGCCGTTGCTGATATGGCTTGCATGATGTTCTTTCTTGCTTCAGAATCTGATGGTATTGGGTCATGACTAACTAAATATATATTATATTTTTGTTGTTATGTCATCAGAGATTCAAGTTTGCCCGCTTCTCGGAGGACGTCAAGAAGTTCTTCCTACACTTCGTTTTGAACACGATGAATGAACGCGAGGCACACAACATTCTGCGTCCTGACATGATCCACCTACTGATGGAAGCCAAAAAAGGTATCTCAATGGTGACTAATGCCATATATCCCGCTCGGTAGCACCACTTTCAATGGAAAACTGTCAAAATGGTTTTTCACTGATAAATTCCACTGCTGGGTTCATTGAGAGTTGTTTTCCTTTAATTAACTATTATCAGAAGATCTTCCCTAGCTCTATAGCGCTTAGAGAAACACCACCAGTATTTGCTTAAATGTAAGACTTTCAACTAACTTTTTTAAATTTGTCTGTTGGTTATTGCTCGCTAACATAACTCTGTAGATACAGTTACCAAAAATACTGACTAGTAACATCTTCGTGTAATGTAAAAAAAGCTACAGTTATTTGCAAGAATTTGTTTTTCTACCGAAGTTCGACGTATCAATGATGATATAATTTTTATCCGAATTGTTATATACATTGCTCTTGAATTCCCATTGAGGAAATTCCTACGGTTTGCACTTAATACTCACAGATGCTTCAGAACATTTGGCACCCGCGTTTTACCTGATAAACGACAAACTTGTGTTTACTTTGATAAGGTATTTATTCGAATCATCATGATATTTTCAATACTCTAGCAAATGCAGTATCGTCTATCTGATTATATTTTAGTACTATCGTAACGTAACCTTTAAACGAATCTTTACAGATAATACAAGCTATCTTAGTAGACCAATGATAATAATTAGTGTTTTGCTGAAATTCGAGTACCTGCGTTAACGATTATATTATCTAATAAATGGGTATCACTTGATAATGCCTGTCATCTTCTTCCTGTTAATTTTTTTGGGTACCCTTTTTATTATGATTGAAGATTTAAGGTGAGGTTGTTACAAGAGCAACTGCTTTTAGGCCCAGGTTTTATTATTCCTTCCTACGTCTTTGTCCAACTGTGTCA
The DNA here is from genome assembly GCA_963691745.1 of Ditula angustiorana. Classification (NCBI taxonomy): domain Eukaryota; kingdom Metazoa; phylum Arthropoda; class Insecta; order Lepidoptera; family Tortricidae; genus Ditula; species Ditula angustiorana. The sequence goes on along the minus strand of OY829480.1, from coordinate 575,864 downwards.
TAATAAAGGGCCGCAGATAGAGATAAACTCAGGTAAACTAAACTTGGCCGGTCATTTTGGGAGTCACTGTGCTCTGTAATCCTTATGACATAATTTAACCCAGGTTGGCATTGTGACATGAAAGCCATGGGTTCATGGCAACCGCTGACTGCTGGGATCAAACTCTGTACCTTACGATCACAAATCCACTCCGTAACCACTAAGCTATCACAATAATAAGCTATCATAATTCTACCAGGCGCTTATTTTAAAATGCCAATGACATCATGAAATCTTAATGTGTTTTCTTCAGGTCGGCTCACCCACGACGAGAAGTCTGGCAGAGACGAAGACGCTGGCTTCGCAACTGTTGAAGAGTCTACTGAAGGAAAGAAGAATGTGAACAGAGGTTAGTTCATTGTATCATTTGCGACTAAACCATACCACAATGAAAGCGGGGTACTGCAACGTAATATCAGCAATCAAAATCAATCATCATCGTCATCAATAATAAAATCACCGTTATAAAATGCCTGGAAATTTCTTTCCACATGAAAGCTTTTTACATTGTATGAAACAATGAGATATTAAGTTTTTTTTTCTATTAACGTTTTGATAACGACGGGTACGTCCTGCAGTTAGTAGAATAGAATAGAATAGAATATGCGTTTATTACCACACAAAGTAAATATACAGTTAAAAATATATACAAAAATGACAAAAACTTCATGTGACAAAAGGAGCGGTCTCAGCATTTGCTGCGGATGCGAGCGCACGCTCGTACCTACGCAGCGCGCGTAGTAGCGTTGGCTTGCTGGTGTGACAAAATTTTATATATTTGGGAGGTTCTTAAACAAAACTGATACAAAGCAGATGATAGAATTAGTATTCTGATCGTCAATATTTAATTTATCAGGTTACCAACGCCTAATTGGAAAGTATATCAAAATCCACCACACAATAATTGCTTCTCGCTTTCTTTTTATAATACAAGTACATCACAGATACATTGATAACAGTATTAGGTACCACCAGTTTACAAGGCAAAATTTCGGTTACCTGCTTCATTGTCGGATTCAATTCATTTACTAAATCGACTTCAACCTCATTATGTTTTTTTTTTGGTTGAGATTAAGCACCCTGAGGTTTGAATAGTGTGATATTGTTTTAAAAGCTGCTTCCATTAATAAATGTACCCATTTTCTTTTAGCCTGGTCAGACATAGACTTGGTCGCCCAAGCGTCTCTGTTCTACCTCGCTGGCTACCTGACCGTCTCCACCGCCATGACGTTCCTTATGTACGAGCTGGCTGTCAACCCTGAAGTACAGGAGAAGCTGGTCCAGGAGATCAGGGAAAACGAGAAGGCAAACGACGGCAAATTCGACTACCGGTCTATCCAGACCATGACATACATGGATATGGTGGTGTCAGGTAAGAACTATGGAGACAAACTATTAAGATAAGATAAATATCCTCGTATTGGCACCAAAAGTACAAGACATTGACACCTAGTTTCTACAGGATTACAGTCACTATTGCCATGAAATAAGATTCAACAAAGAGTCCAGATAAAAGTATATACTATAGTAATCTACACTTCATTATTCTCCCGTCACATTTCCCATTTCTTAGTTCAGGGTACGCAGATTTGATAGGTCTGGTTATTATATAGCGACTGTAATCTGACCGGTGTAACCCCTATTAAAGGGCAACAAGACGTCAGTATCCATAGTATCTACTATCGTCAAAATATAAAACACTCCTTAGTTTTAATAGTACCAGGTTTTTTTTAAAGCCATTCAATCCTAAATAGATCTGATCGGTACATACATCAAAAGTTGATGGTAGGAAACTCTTGATTTGCGAAGCAGACTCATACTTCACCTGTTTTATAAGTGCATCTCTTTTTCAGAGGTGTTGCGGCTATGGCCCCCTGCGATAGCTTCCGACAGGCTTTGCGTCAAGGATTACAACTTGGGCAGGCCCAATCCTTCAGCTACTAAAGACTACATTGTAAGTCAAATATTTACTTTATTTAAATTTTACAATTTTAAAGTCATCAAAAGAAGTATTGTGTTTTAAAATCATACATTATCATTTTCCATGGAATCCGTTTGTTGCCACTTTAAGCTAATGATGACGACATGCTATATGTACTTAATCCTATTTTTTTAAATTAAATCATTCTTATTCCTAATAATTATTTTACCGTGTGGTTAAAAATAATGTCAAATCGTTTAAATTATAATGTCTAGAGTCTTCACTCATAGGGCTGCGTTGTCCAAAAGGCTGAGCAAGTCGAACGGTCTCTTATAGATTTTCTAACTGGTAAGTAACAAATCAGGTACATCGTTAAACCCAATTATTCGAAACATTAAAAGTAAGTATTTACGATTTGTAGGATTACTTTTAAATTCTTTTACAGGTAAAAGCAAACGAAAGCATCAATATCCCCATATTCTCTATTCATCGGGATCCTGAACACTTCCCGGACCCCCTGAAGTTTGACCCTGAGCGCTTCTCCGACGAGAACAAACACAAAATTAAGCCCTTCACCTACATGCCTTTTGGAGCTGGCCCTAGGAACTGCATTGGTAAGTACCCATTTATCTCAAACAATTTTCACCACCTACATCCCGGCGTAATGTACTAGTGAGATATTCGCAGCCCATAAGGCGAAGGGAGTCAAGGCCAGTAATGGATCAACAAATTCCTTGACGCCGCTAGTTCATTACGGTGATAAATTTCCACCTCCATTTTCCATTAAAAATCTAACTTTTTCGACAAAAATAAGTTAATATCTCTGCAATCCGTAATTGATATCTCTGGAACACCTGCGGCGATGGAAGGATCTGTCTGTTAAAGTCTTGTCTAGAGGATTAAGACAAGAGACATGTCGCGGCACATTCGCATTCCATATACTCAAATGTCATCTGCATCGTCCCTACAACGTTGTTTGATGCCTGTTTTCGTGTAGGTCGTGGGACAAATCCTTCCTAGTGAAGACTTAATAGACAAACAGAGATACAGAGACTTAATGTTTATTTCTTGTGTTTCCAGGATCGCGTTTTGCGCTGTGCGAGGTGAAGGTGATGATCTATCAGCTACTGCAGCAAATGAAGGTGGAACCCTGTGAGAGGACGAGGATCCCAGTCGAGCTTGATACTGCGGGCTTCAACTTGAAGATGAAGGGAGGCCACTGGCTGAGAATGAGACCAAGGGTTTAGGGTTAAGAACGTATAGATATAATAATCTTTAGATTCAGTCGGAGTCCATATCACCAAACTGGGACATCCTTGCTACTCCGCGAAACCCGATTGATTGATTTCGTGGAGTAGCTAGGTAATTCGCTTCAATTTATGGACAAAATGTAAATAAAATATTTTTTAATGTTATATCAATTTATTAACATGGACACTGTTTTGGGGCAGAAATTATAAAAATATACGTAGGTATTAATGCCAGAACTATGTAACATAGCAGAGACTGCTATGTTTAGATTTATGAAATAACCCTCCCTTCTGACGGAAGCTGGGTTATAACTAATTTAAGTTGTAGTATTTATAAATATTTTGGAATGATACAATAAAAGCAGGAAAAAGAAATTTGACAAATGTTTTTATACTCTCCGGGATTATGTTTGGTTTTCCGTTACTGATATAATGTAGAAATATCTCCCAAATCTGTCTCCTGCGGTAAGTGCCCATGAGGCTGACTGCGATCCAAATAGAAACGTTTGATCGCAATGCCAATGCGTTGATCAAGAAACCACCAGCCATGATCATGAGAGATTTTATTTAATTTTGTTTTTAACATACTTTAAAACACTTCTTCATCTTAATCTTTCTTCACGGGATATAGTACTCTTATATCTTTCCTTTCACACACGTCGAGGATATACTGTAAAGTTCATCACATCAAATTCCATTTTCCGATAAAAACGTTGGCTCCTTCAACGTGATAAATGCCATCAATCGTAGATATACAATAAGGTTTTGCGGATTATGCGCACCAGGCGCTTGTGCTTATCACAAAAATTACAACTGCTACCATTTGACATAACATAACAAAACACAAACAAATATTTGTAAACATTTTCATACAAAAATGTGACAAATGTGTTAAATATGACTTAGAAAACTAGAGTCATTAGTTTAGTTTAGTTTTTTCTGTCAATATTAAGTTACAATTTAAAAATTGCATAGCATGTCAAATTGCACGAATTTATACTGAGATCGTCAAAACTATATATATAACTCCACATTGGATTGGATAAATGAAAATAGTCTCCAATAGGGATCGTAAAAACACAAACAAAATAGATAAATGAAACAAGAAAAAAAAACCATTGAATTAAATTTATATAATTCTTTAAACATGTCAAATTATATAAAAACTATCTAAAAACTCTTTAACTGAATATAATGGATTATCTAACAAAAGGTTTCTCAGTCGGCACCCAAAAGCTAAATTATTCGCCGTCTAGATAGAGTTGTAGCTGTAATTGTATTTTTTTTGTTGAGTTTTACTGTCGTTCGTGTCGTTATCGTTTAAGCTTTAGTTTAGTATTAAGTATCACAAGGTCCCACATGAAAATAAGCGTTTCGGTTCACCGAGGCAGTATGCCCTTTTTCATTCTATTCAACACATTATGTTATATTTGTACTCTTCTTGATGTGTGTATGTATGTGTGTATTATGTTGTATTTAACACAGCGGCACACATACACACATTCTTAATTCTTTCATTAAATTTGCACTCTCAAGTTTAGTGGTGTAGGCCCCAGAATTGGATGGCTAGTAAACTCGCCGCGACTTGTTTTGTCACGCAGTGCGCTTGCTAACAACCCAAGATGAGAGAGACGAACTAACAAACAAGGGAGACAAACAGCCTGATGTAATTAATATAAAGGTAGAGCGGCGTGGAGTATCAGTCGTGTATCAACACTCTACCACAGCGCTCGTTGTATTTGGTCTCTGGAGAACTAGAACCGATTTTAGCGTAAGTTTTTTTATTTGTTTATATCTACTATCTACATCTACGTTATCTACATCTACACTTATATCATACAAAGGTAAACTTTGTTTGTATCTCTGTAGGGGTAATCTCTGGAACTACTGAAGCGATTCCAAAAAAATTTTCACTAATAGAAAGCTACACTATTCCTGACGGATATAGGCTACTAATTCCACGTGACCGAAGTCGCGGGTTTCGCTAGTTTATTTTATATTCAGCTAGCAACCCGCCCCGGCTTCATACAGGTACAAATAAGGTGTAATGTATGTAAATAAAAAAAAATCTCTAAATGACAGTGAAATCCGTTACAAATTCCGTTGCGTGGTTTAGAAGGAGTAACTGTCCGAAGATATAAAGACAGACAGGAATGGGTAGAGAGTTCGTTTCATGTACTTAAAGATAAAGATATAAGTATCTCTTACTTTAAAGGTAGGTGGGCCAAAATTCTTTTTGATGCCTATAAAAATGTCCCTTGTACATTTTAACGCATATTTTTTATTTATCCTGATATTCTTAAAATAATATGTTATCTTTAGATTCGGAATGACATACGCATACCTGAATGATGACTATTATAAAAATATTTGGGGTCAGAATAAGAAAAAAACTATTATTTGGTAACGCAGTGGACACTATTCTTGAGGAGTCATGGGGACTGGTAAAGCAGTGGTAATTTGGGTACAAAATGAGAATTTTCTGTAATAAAAAACCCAGGATGGTGTGAAAATTCATAATAAAAATTGGGGCCCGGTTGAGAACTAACGTAATATTACTAGGAAAATATTTCGAGACATCTACAATTTTGTAAAAGTGCTTATACATTTTCAATTTTTTTTTAGGCACTAAAAAGAATTTTGGCCCAGGTACCAACTGTTAGGCTTAATCCGAGACATTTTGGTTTTTTTTAATGCCTTTGTGATTGTCAAAAAGCTATTCATTATCCCTCGTGTGGTAAACTATCTTGACAAGTCTTTTTTTGGCAAGAATACTAGAATCAGGCAAAAGGGTACATTTTCGAACTACTGACCTTTGATGTAAGTAGGTAATTTGTATGGCACTCTTTTGGTTTAAAAATGTGGAAACGTTGATTTTGAGAGTGTACATACCTGCCGGTACATACTTACACACATTTTTGCAGATAAGCTTCTCGCTTATCATCGCTACCAACAGAACAAAAAGACGCGCCATACAAATTTCACCAAAGTTGACCAAAGGTCTACATTTTGAAAATGTATCAAAAAAATACATTGGTTACGCGGAGTAGCAAGGTAATTTGTTCCAGTTTGTTGAAATGGACCTCCGCAAAGCAACGCCTGAATCTGTTGATTATTTAAAAAATACATTGTTTGAAACTGTCCCAAAAAATAATAGCATAATATTAATAGCAAAATGGCTACCTATGTCAATAATTAGGTACTGATTGTTGATAGTCGAGTTTCCAAGGTCAACCACGTAATTTTTTAACGCATCAGCGTCGGGCTCGATGACGAGGCATCGTTCTGTCTTGCTCGCTCGTGCTAGCGCTAGAGCAAGACAGGGTGCTGTTGCGCCGTCTAACACGTCCGTGTTGCGGTTAGGGAATCAGTGTTGAACTAACCGAAGGTCAATAGGTAGTATTGACAGTATCGTGTGAGTATTAGGTATCCGCTTTTAAAGTTTTTCCTATTTTGAGGATTCAACAGTCAACGAGGAGCCCTTATAGTTTCGCCATGTCCGTCCGTGTGTCGGTCCGTCTCTCCCCAGCTTAGCTCAGAGACTGTTAGTTCTAGAAAGCTGTTATTTGGCATGCGCATTTACAATAATTCACGCCAATAAAGTAGTTAAATAAAACCTTGAAAAAATAATATTTTAGTGCACATAGGATGTTTTTTTTTCGTCTACCCCATAGTGTGGAGTGTTATTAGATATGTTTTGCAAAAATATTGCTGGTTCGTGAAAATAATTTTCCGATTTAGGGGTCTATTTTTGAAATATTAAGCTAAGGCTCTTTTCCACCAGAGATGTGCGAGGATGCGTAGCGAGGGATGTGTTTGTAAAAACCAATAGAATTGCTTCATTTGCCTCGCCTCGGTCAGCACAGCTCTGTTGGAAACGGCTCATTGGTTCTTTAAAAACTCATGTCTCGCTACGCATCCTCGCACATCTCTGGTGGAAACGCAGCCTAATGCGCTCATTTCATCACAAAATCTAAAAATACTGCTTTTCACGAGTTCTTTCAATTTTGATAACAAACTTTTAGTCAACAAACTGGAACAAATTACCTTGCTACTCCGCGAAACCAGTGCCGGGCTCGTGCAAAATAGCTGCGTCTGTGCGACACATTTATGTTCATGTAAAAACCCACCCTCCTCCGCTTCCACACGAAACAAACATATATCACACAGACTCAACTACACACCATCACCACTAAACACTAAAACTACACGATCTACGCGCGTTTCGCCTCTCGATATGCCTCTCATACGAGGCATCATCAAGATCTAACAGTACGACCGTTCGCTACTTGAAGGAATGGCGTACACTGGTTTCGCGGAGTAGCAAGGTAAGTTGTTCCAGTTCGTTGATATGGACCTCCGCAAAGTAACGCCTGAATCTATTAATTATTTAAACTTTTAGTCGTCATGCCCATTTAGGCAGAATTGTACAATTGTATTTTTTTTGCACTAAAAATTCCAGATCATGCTATTCTACATCTGGATAGCGGCACTGCTGGCGGCGCTTGCGCTGTACTGCAAGCAGGTGTACTCTCGATTCAGCAAGTCTGGGGTCCGGCATTTCAGGCCAATCCCACTGCTGGGCACTACGGGCAAAGTTGTAACACGCCTGGAACACTTTGTCGACGCTATCAATAATGTGTACACTGCATTTCAAGAAGACAAGTAAGTATGGATACTTTTAACCTTCAAACTATCAGTCTTATTTGAAGACACAAAATATCCAGCTCATTCTGCCGAAGTAATTACTGGCACAAGAGGTATTCCATCTTAGCCCTCTGGGTTATCAGCGCATCTGCACTCTCTTTGTTGTTGCAGGTGTCTATAAGCGGCGGTGATTACTTACCATCAGGTGACCCACCTGCTTATTTGCCTTCCTATTTCATAAAAAAAAGTCTTACAATTAAGACAAATGTCATTAAAGTTTTTGTATAGAAGGCATTGCCAGACTTTTTGAGCAAAGCGGAATTTTAGACTTTTTGAGTAAAATGCGAATGCGGGTGGTACAACCGTGTGTCGCTAGCAATATCTTGCTAATCCAGCCGCTAAGCAGCAGTGCTTACACTGTTGTATTCCGGCGTGGAGAGCAATGGCGAGTGTTTATGGACGATGGTGACTTACCATAAGATGACTCACTTGCCTGTTTGCCTTCCTATTTAAATATAAAAAGTATTTTGTCCAAAGCGCGATGTAATAAAAAAAAAATCATTAATTATTTTTATTTTCGTTTCAAATTTAGTTACAATGATTATAGAAAGTTATTTATACATATTTTTTATAGAAATACGGAGCCTGTCCCTTGTCTTAATTTTGGACTAAAATTCGAGACGTCCCGCTAAAGTCGGGAAGGCTAGCAACGCTGATAGTTAGCGACACTGACATGTGCGATAAAAAATAATCTTCGATCAAAAGGTGTTAGGTCTGTCAGGGACTTTTGCAAGGCCAGCTATGTACCAGCAGTCCTGTGGCTCTAACATGATGGGCCCAGGTTTAACTTATCCCTTCCTGCGTCTCTATCGAAGTAGAGTCATGAAAAGTGACACATATAGAGATAAAACCACTCAGTGAACTAGCCAGTATTGTTAGGGCCCCTGAAGGTGATTTAGTTACAGAAAGGTGCAGACTACCGCCGTGAAAAAGTAAAATGTCAATTTGAAGATGTTGTCCATTATGTTGATGATGTTCATATCATTTTTACAATGATCTTTAATGATTTCGTTTACAGATTCGTTGGGCATTACATATTCTTGAAGCCAATAATCTACATTAAAGACATAGAACTACTGAAAAAAGTCACCGTCAAAGATTTCGAACACTTTCTGGATCATCAGGCTATGGTCAGTGAGGAAGTTGACCCGTTTTTTGGCAGGAACTTGTTTTCATTAAGAGGTAATGTTTTCTTTGGAGTCATGATTGAATTGACTCTTGGACTTCGATGATTAGACACCGGTTTTGAAGAAAGGCTTTATCAATAATATCTATTCAGATATGCAGTGGAAATCGCAATAGATTGTTTTTGGCCAGACTTAAGATAAAATTTTTGCTTAGATTATGCAACTTAAATTTCTTCCGATTTTTTTGTTTTTTTTATGTAGAGCTTCGATCATCAAAAATTGCTTAACACAACGACAGTATATTTCAGATGAAATCTTGGTAGATTGAGTTACTCTGTTGAATTAAATGACTTAGAAAAGTTTCTGATGAATAGCACCTAGAGTAGCCTTAAAAACCAAAATGCGCAAGGAGCGTGAAACAGAGGATATTATTGAAAAATATGCTCTGTCTTATGGAGTTGCTTGTCGCTCAATTAAAAAGCAAGACTCAACATTTCGGGGATGCAGGCTCAAGTACTCCAAAATACTTAACGCATTTGTTTGTATCGTCATTGCGTCGATCACATTTTTTTTCTGTTCAATAAATTTATTCGTAATTTCAATTTTTAGGACAAGAATGGAAGGACATGCGCTCAACGTTGAGTCCAGCATTCACAAGCTCCAAGATGAAACATATGTTACCTTTTATGGTGGAGGTAGGAAACCAAATGATCACCTCGCTGAAGGCAAAACTTCAAGAATCTGGGAGTGAGTTTTCCAACCCCTTTATCTATCAGTGTGTTTTTAGAACCGATGAACTAACCTGGTTATCTCTTGTAGAAACATCCATGGAGATAGACGCGAAAGACCTATCAGCCCGCTACGCGAATGACGTCATTGCATCGTGTGCTTTCGGGTTGAGAGTTGACTCCCATTCCGATCGCGACAACGAGTTCTACAGTATGGGCTTCAAAGCAACTAACTTTGGTTTCATGGCGCTTCTTAAAGTATTGGGATATTCTTCTGTACCGTATCTCATGAAGGTTTGTGTAGCATTGAATATACTTGGAATTTCGCTTGCAAATGAAATTTCTTTAAACTTTACAAAGGGCTTCCCTGACTAACCGACAGGCCTAAACAGCTTAAACCCTTGTCTTGTTTGTAGACTCTAGGTCCTCGAGGCTTGATATTATGAATATGTGTTTCTTATGGGATTCAGCGTAGGTTTTTTTTTTAATTCTACCATTATAAGTGTTAGAATGGAGTAAAAGTTTAATAATCTACGCGATATTATGTTGGCGATTTAAAAAATGTTATCTCTTTTCAATTCTTCTTCGCGTCCTGACACCTAAATATTTAATTGTTAGGAATACTGACTCTGTTGTGATAGTTAACTGAAGTGTTATTACTTTTTTAGAAATTAAAGATGGCCATATTTCCTGAGGATGCTAGGAACTTCTTCAAGCATCTAGTTCTGAGCACAATGAGCGACCGGGAGGCGCACAACATCCTGCGACCCGACATGATCCATTTGCTAATGGAGGCTAAGAAAGGTATTTACACCTTGCACATAAAATAAAGGTAAAAAAATAAAATATTCAAAACGTTGCTTGAAGTAAAAGTAACAAAAACTAAAGTTATACGACGATAGATTGGCAATGTACTTACACAGCGTAGACTTGGCGTGGACTCATATGTCTAATGACAGTCCGGGCGGAGCCCGAATTCTCGCATTCATCGAGACTATTGAGTTTCTTGACAATATCTTCCCATCACAGTTTTCTTCCAAACCAGTGGTAAAAATTTTGACATTCGTAAGTGAAAAAAGATATTTTCATTTTGAGTCCTCTACTCATCTCTCCTTCAAGATGTAAAAATGTAAAACAAAATACATGTATCAAAGGGGTCTGAGAGTTCTTTGTTTTAAATTTTAAATCAGGCTTCATCCCTTAAGATAAAGGATTATCCATATTTAGTTTCCGCTAAACGGTATAAAGGTAATTGGTGTTAATTATTTGCTTTTGTTAATGTGCACTGTGTTAACGAGTGAGTAAGTACTTCACGCCAGTATTCTGTAAGATTGTGGTACTACCCAAACGCAATGATCGGATATTTTTTCATACTTAGCCAGACCTACTGACGTGTCTCGATTTAAGATAATAACGACGGACAGACATTAAAATATGCTTTTAAGTATGATGAAGTACTTGATGAGCGTTCGCGCCCATTATTCCGATTTGCTACTTATGCTAGTCACTATGATGTGGTAATTAACGATTATCATGTAATGTCCACACCCGCCCGAATGATAATTTTATACTATCATTTCAGTATCTAATGACGTACCTTCTTAATAAAGCGCTATGCAAGCATTGATAGCAGACGATAGCTTTGCAAAACAAATAATGGTAGGTATTTTCGTTAAGGCGTTATCACACTTGATGAACAAAACTAAAAACACGTGATTTTCACGCTTTGGGTCAGTGACATCTAAGCCATTCTAACTTAATTGTTCACTTTGGTGTCCATCCTAACTTAGTAAGGCGTATAATTACGAACGAAATCCAGATAGTTAAGAATAAAATAAAACTTTTGGATTTCAGTAATGCTTTCAATACCGTCGATGTTGGCATCATGTTTGAGATTCTGCGCTCTTTCAATATATCTCCTGCGGTGATAGAATGTTTTCTTAGGTACTTACTCGGACGTTGGCAGCAAATACTCGTTGAAACATCTCAATTCTCTAGTATAGTAAGCTAGTGGGTGTTCCGCAAGGTAGCGTACTAGAAACATTATTTTTTTATTTACATTAATTTCATCAATACCAATTGATAACTTTCACCCTTATGCCAATGATTTTTAAATTTAAACACAGGGCGTCCTTAAAAATAATAACGTAGCATGCATTTTATACTAGACCTTGCTTGGGACTTAAAGTTAATCCCGTTAAAATCCAAATCAATAGAGTGCCAAGAATTTAGATATCGTGATCGTGCCTTATCTTGAATTCCTGAATATGACTATGACTTAAGTTTTTTCTCAGCTAAAGTGACTTCCTAGCTGTCTTCGTCGTTATTCTCATGTTATTGCCCTTCTTTGTGACATACTTTACTCAAAGAGCCTTCAATTTTGTCTTTTCGGCTAAGTGCTCTTAAAACTCTTTCCTTGTTGTACCGCCTACTTCTTTTAAATTGTATACTACATTAATAGGTTAATTAGGTTAATAGGTTAATTTGTAGGCTGTGGAACTCTCTATTATCAATAAACCTAAAACAAACTAAATCACTTGATGTACGCAAGATCAACCGTAAAGTGCGTCTTTCATAGCATCTTTGATTCTATCTTAATGCTTCTAAGTCATTTGCTTAACATTACCTAGTTGTAAGACAAAGACAAGATAAGTACTCTGTTATAAAATGTTAATGTGTGTATTATACTTTTGCATTAAATTTAAACAAAACTTCGTTTTTCTTAAGGTCAGCTGACTCACGACGATAAGTCAGTTAACGACGCAGATGCTGGTTTTGCGACTGTTGAAGAGTCTAATATTGGAAAAAAGAATGTTGATAGAGGTAACATGTTTATTATACATACTATGTATACAATCAGTAATCAAAATAACAGCAGAAAAAAAACACAGGCTTTTAGAATTCTTCGAACGGCTTATATGCTGCTACTGATGAATGTTTATAATATTGCGTGTGAATTGTGCTTAATGAGATGCTTTGCAAGACACTCTGATTTCATATTGACTATCACACATGAGACAACTTCGTGATTGATTAATCCCTCGCGTAGTATTATGATATTTCACACTATTATCAGTATATTTATCATTTATTCGAAACAATAATCTGTAGATAGTTAAAGACCAACTGGTACCAATAAGTAGACAAGATCATGCCGATTCATCGCACATGAGAGAACTTCGTGAAATAACAATTTATTCACCACGCAGTATTAAGATATCTTAAGCAATAATCGTTAGATTAAAGCCTGAGTTGATATAACCTGAATAAATATTGTAGAATTCAACATCGCAATTTTTTATAATTCTTCGGTAGCATGCATGGACTTGGAATGTACATTCCGTGGAGGAGAGCCGGTTGGATTTCGTAATATTTTGTCTAATCTTACACTCATCGTGTTCTGATTTTGTCACGACAAAGCGACAAGCTTTCTAGAACAGTTTTGTATTTTTCTCTCCTTTTAGCTTGGTCAGATATTGACTTGATCGCCCAGGCGGCTCTATTCTTCGTCGCTGGTTTCGAGACTGTCTCCACCGCCATGTCGTTCCTTATGTACGAGCTGGCTGTCAACCCTGACGTACAGGAGAAGCTGGTTCAGGAGATTAAGGAACACGAGAAGGCGAATGCTGGCAAATTCGACTACAACTCCATTCAGACCATGACGTACCTGGATATGGTCGTCTCAGGTATGGAATATAACCACAAGGTGTTAAAAAAGTTTGTCGTTGCATTCCCTAAGTAACTGTACCTGAATTTCTTTTTTTTTAGAATTATTGCGGTTGTGGCCACCAGCGATAGCTTCCGAGAGATTGTGTGTGAAGGAGTACAACTTAGGGAAGCCAAATGAGAAAGCTACAGAAGACTACATCGTAAGTGAATTCCTGTTAATTAATCTAGACATAACTTTACCTTTTTTTGAATATATTCTTTTATTTGATGTAATAGTCGTATACTTGCTACTAGTGAGGCCCTTTTTGTTTTTGGAGAAATAATATCACGTAGACTTAAACGTTATGATATAAGCTCGATTTTACTTTAATAATAAAAGGACTAAAGAATAGTAAGTATCTTACCTTGGATGACTTTAAAATAAATTAGTTACGGTTGTTACAATAATACTCCTTGTATCCTATGCAGGTTAAAGTAGATGATAGCATCAACATCCCCATCTTCTCCATCCACCGCGATCCGAAGTACTTTCCGAACCCTACGAAGTTTGACCCTGAACGTTTCTCCGAGGAAAACAAACATAGAATCCAACCCTTCACCTACATACCTTTCGGAGTTGGCCCTAGGAACTGCATTGGTAAGAAATGCTTTCGTAACAAGTAAATTATGACGTGATTACATAGATATTAATGTCATCGTTATTATCTACCCATGGCCGTACCTAAGGGAGCGCTATTAAAACCTCATCCCTTGCTTTTGCATTCCCAAATCGTCCACCCAATTTCACTCCCAATTATATTGCTCTTTATTATTCAAGGCACTTGTCTCAGAACACAAACACACATTTCATTGACCATGATCTAACTCAGTTTCTTCAAGCTAATGCAAAATCAAAGATTATTCAGTTGCTACCATAACTTGCCCTTGATTTTGTGGAGTAGCAAGGTAAATTGTTCCGTTTTGTTAATATAGACCTCCGCAAACTATCTAACGCCTGAATCTATTGATTATTCAAATTAGAGATTATCCTTTATTAGAATATTCGTGTTTCCAGGATCACGGTTTGCGCTGTGCGAAGTCAAGGTGATGATTTACCAGCTCTTGCAGCACATGAAGTTAGAACCTTCAGAGCGAACACCAGTTCCGGTCGAGCTGCATACTGGAAGCTTCAACTTGAGGATAAAGGGAGGACACTGGCTGAAAATAGGAGCAAGAAATTAAGCAAAAGATAAATAAATGTTTATTTCTTTACAAATACTTTTCACAAATTGGGACCAATTACATTGCTAAAACACCTTGTAGCTTTGTATGACATTCATTTATTCTACGATGAAATTATGACTAACGTTATGACCTAATAAAATGCATTGACGTGGTAATAATCATTTACTATGGCTTCTGGTAGACTGTGGATTGAATTTTATCTTTATAACCGCAGATTTAAAGCAAAGGTTCTCAGGTGCTTTCAGGTGCTTCTAAATACATTCAGGCGTTTCTGTGCGAAAGACCAAGATTTTGTTCCCCATTATAATAAAATATTGAATTATTAAGATAAACTACTAATACAGTCTAATTATTAAGAAAACAAGACGTTTACAGTTATTCTTCTACTGATTGCGACCGACCATACAATGTGTTTTTTCATGATTAATTATGCAATTAAATGATTCACTCAAAATTAATGAGAAAAGACTATCAATATGTTTATTTTATCTACACTAATATTATAATAAAGTGAATCTCTAGAACTACTGAACCGATTCCGAAAAATATTTCACCAATAGAAAGCTACACTATCCCTGATGGAAATAGGCTACTAATTCCACGCGAACGAAGTCGCGCAAATCCTCAGAAAAGACATTTGTAAACCTAATTGGGATTTTAACCCTTTCAAGTCTTTCTTAAAAAACTCTAAAGAATAGCCATTAATGTCTCAAATAAATTAGGTAAACAAACAACTGAAGCTCTCTTTAGCTATTTTTTATTAACA
Organism: Ditula angustiorana; assembly: GCA_963691745.1. Lineage (NCBI taxonomy): Eukaryota > Metazoa > Arthropoda > Insecta > Lepidoptera > Tortricidae > Ditula > Ditula angustiorana. The sequence goes on along the minus strand of OY829480.1, from coordinate 560,433 downwards.
GTTAACATATTCATCTCCCAGTTTATTACAAGTCTTTAAAGATAAAGTTGAAAGGCCCCGTGATATAGTTGATCATGGTAGAGGCGATGTTGGGCGGTGCTCCGTCCCACTCTATCCGGAAATTCTCTACAACTTTTGATATTAATGTTTCCATCTCCAGCTCGGCGATGCGACGCCCTGCAATATTAAATAACAATTAGGGTGCTAATAGACTTGAGCATTTTCTTATAACAGAATAGCGAGTTTTCGCCGTTTTTAAACGCTTGCACGCTGTGGGCTGTTTTAATCCTATTGACTTTGTGAGCTTTGTAAATTCTACACAAAGAAATTCTACGGTTACAAAATTTAACAAAAATCGGCGCCATCTCTCGTCAGCTGACGGTAGCTGTAAAGTTACCCAGTTGAATATGATAACTTGTTAAAAAAAATTTTCATATAGATGACACCGAGGGTAGTTGTACCCATAAAATCAATACTGCAAAATGACCGCAAAATGAAGCACATTGAAAAATTCGCAGGGTAGGGCAGCGGCAGTGTGGCGAAACTGGAAAACGCAAGGCACGGAATGCTGATGTGGCAGGTTCAAGTCCTGCCATTGCCCTAATTTTTCTTTGTGTTGTCATTAAAATTTTAATCTACACAAAGACTTTTATGTAGAATTACATCCAATTCCTAACAGATTCAGGCGTTACTTTGCGGAGGTCGATTTCAACTGGAACTAAATACCTTGCTACTCCGCGAAACCAACGCGACCTTGGTTTCGCGGAGTAGCAAGGTAATTTGTTCCAGTTTGCTGTACATCTTAATTGTACCTAGGTGATGGCTAGACAGGTCGCTATTTAGGAATATATGGGTAAGAGACGACAAATTGTAATCAAGCTAGTTGCTCAGATAAAAACAATTTCAACATGTGCAAATATTTGTAAATCTTGGCACCGAGTATTAGGTAATAAATTTCGTTAGTTACCTATGCACATCCTAACCCCAAAGCCAAAGGAACCAGTGACGAATGGATGGGCATTGCCATGGTAAAGTGGGTCGTCCTTTTTGGCCAGCCACCTCTCAGGGATGAACTCATCGGGTTTCGGATAATGCTCCTTCATGCTTGACATGTACTGGTGGCATATTATTATTGCAACCTGGAAAAATACAATCTCTTTAAAGGTTTTTTTCATCGCCAAAGTCTTTGGGCTTCTCCCCGTACTACCCGCTGGTGGTAAACTTTGCCAGTGTGTTTGAGAAATAAGAGAAATTTTCAATAAGTATGAAAACTGAATCATCTATCTACACTAATATAATAAAGAGGTAAACTTTTTTTGTTTGTTTGTATGTAGGGGGTAATCTCTGGACCTACTGAATCGATTTCAAAACTTCTTTAACGGATAGAAAGCTACACTATTCTTGACGGACATAGGCTACTAATATTACGTGAACGAAGTCGCGCGCGTCCGCTAGTTATACTATAAAGATAGTAATACTACGACTACTAGTAGTACTATAAGATAGTAAGATCATATTTTTCATATTATTTGGTTACAAATTGCAGCAGTAATATGATAGAATACAACTCAAAAGGGGACCCGTTTCGGTTAGTACGAGTTTGTATTATATGTATGTAAATTCTATATCGTACAAAACATAAATGACAAAAAGGAATACAGTATTGTACAAAGGCAAACTTATCCCTTTAAGAGATCTCTTCCAGTTAACCTCACTTATTAATAAAACGGATCACTCACGTATTTTTACGCACGTTTCGGACCAGTCCGTGGCCCTTAATCATGAGCCGGCGCGTCGTCGCTCCACCGCCGCGGGGGCTCATGATTACGGACCACGGACTGGTCCGAAATATGTCAGGTATTTCTCGGCTTAAGAATACACGAGTGAGCCGTTTTATAAAATGTCCGAGTCTCACGGAAGTTTTATGTTAACCTTACTTCTATTATTAAAATAATTTTTGAGAAAAAGCACAACACTTCACGTCTTATTTTATACTAAAATAGTGATATGATTGCTAGGAGGAATGGTTACAAAAATACCCTAAATATTTAATAGATTCAGGCGTTACTTGCGGAGTTCCATATCAGCAAACTGGAACTAATTACCTTGCTACTCCGCGAAACCAAGCGCTAAGCTAAGCGCGCTAGGTTTCGCGGAGTAGCAAGGTAATTTGTTCCAGTTTCTACCAAAATACCCTATTTCGTGCCATTTTAGGGTGAAGAAGACTTCATCATGGCTTTCGCCAGCTAGGTAGTATTATTTGTTCTATTATTTATAACAGTTTATAACCGTTGACTGCCGGTGAAAGCGATCTTTTGCTTATAATATATCTATGTTAATAATAAATTAAGATTTTACATCTTTGGGTATTTTACACCCCAGCAGGTTATATTCTTTAGTAGTCACTCTCGCGTTTCCGTGGACTACAGGCATCATTCTCATGGATTCTTTGATACAAGCTCTGAGATACTTTTGCTGGCCGTTCTTCGCTAATACTTCTTCTCGTAGTTTGTTCTGTTTCTCGGGATTTTTGGCTAAAAGATACAATGTTGCAGTTACTGTGTTCGCTGCCTGAAATAGTAAAAGATAACAAAAACATTACGTTTTTACTAAAGGAGTTCAAAAAAAACTTTTTAAAATTAGTCACCTCAAAACTCTACCATTTTTAAACGGATTTGAAAAATATTTGTTTTACAAATATTTTTTTTTTGAAGTATATACTTCCAGATTAGTCCGATGCTGGGATGTATAAAGAATTGACGGATTTCTTCTAAATATTATGAATTTCAGTACTCTTCAAACGAACAAGGCGAGGCTATAAGGGTTCCTAGTTTCCATACGGAACCCTAAAAATTGGCTTTACTAGTTCCAAAACACTCACTGTATCTACTCCAGCTACCAGCATGTCCGAAGCCATTGTGATCGCTGCCTGGACATCAATATCAATCAACTTCTCTAAAATAGATTTTTCAGAGCTGAAAGCCAAATTGTCCCTCTTTCTACATTCTTCCATGCCCTTCATAGCTTCATGAACGAAAAACGCCGTTAAACTAAAAAACAGAATTTACTCTAATAACTTTAAAATTTTAGATACTTAAGGTAACCAGTGCTTGACACGTGTAGGACATTGTTTCCAGCAGTAGTTGACATCATCGTCTCCCGTTGTAAATCATATGTGTATCTCTCGTCAGTTATTGGTTCACTGTCAAAGACTGGGCCCGTTATCTTATGGAGATAAGAATGCAGTTACCGCTTTTGATTTTTATTAAAAATCAAATTCTTGAATTTAAACGTGTGTTCTCAACGTATGTATCACTTTAATTTCCTACCTTGTCAACAAATAAGAATATTTTTTTCTAATTTGTTAACATAGTCCTTAGCAGAGTAACTCCTGTAGACCAAACATGACCGGCCTAGTTCAGTTTATCTGATTTTACTTCTATGTGCCTCTTCCTTATGACACTAGTTTGACAGAGACTCAAGGAAGAATAAGTTAAACTTGGATCGGTCATATTAGGGCCACTGGATCTATTAGCAAACTTTGTACCTTTCCAGATTTTCATTAATTTTCATTGCTTTTCTAAAATTCTGTGTTGAAAAATATCTCCAAGGGCTTGGACCAAAGTCCACCTTTCCTGTTGTTATGAAGAAATCGTGAATGTTTTGGATGAGTCTCCTTGCTTCTGAGTCTTCTGGTAGATTTGGGTCGAAACAGTTAAGCCGAGTCCCCAACGCCACCAAACCAACCGACTCCAGTGCCCATAGGTTCATTTCTACATCAAAGTTCTTCTTTATCATCTGGTTTTCATCACGGATCAACTTTATCCTAGCAATAACACAAAAAAATCAGTTAATAATCAATTTTAACATGACTATAAAATCTGTATATCTTTCAGAAACGTTTGGTCCGCAACTTCATCGGCGAAGATTTTGAGTAACAAACAAACTTACATACATACACAAAATTTTGAGCCCTATTTTAACCTCTTAGGTTTGGGTTGGTTGTCTAAAAGACCTGTAAGTATATGAGTTCGCTTTTATATTATGCATTGTTCTACAAACTACCAATTTTCTTGTCATTGGCTTTGTTAGAATATTAGAATAACCTTTTAACTGTTGGTTATATTTTCAAAATTACTTTGAACAAATTGCCTTGTTAATCTCCAAACCAGAGTTACTGTTTTTGCTGAATAGCAAGGTAAATTTTTCCAGTTTATCGATTTAGATCTCTGCAAAGTAACTCCTGAATCTAGTAATTGTGTTTGTTAAAAATTTGGGCATTTCTAAATTTTAATCGCCTCGTGTAGCATTCTTGGGATGTAACGGATTTCCTTAAGGAAAACTTGAGGTTTGTTCGAACTTGATGGGTTAGGTCAAGGAGCATGCTGGGATGTTAAACACCTCCAGTTAATAAGTCTGCAGTCTTCGAGCATGTCATAGAACAGTCAAATCACGATAAGTTCGATCAAATTATGCTTCTATGTTTCACGATTTGGCTCTGTTTTGTCTGTCAATCATTCGGTCACAGAACTCTTTAATATGTACAAATACTTCATGCCATGGCATACCGTTGAATCATATCGTCAGCTACATCAGCGAGTGCCTCACTATATAAGTTGATGGTTTTTGTTTGCAGCATTATAGGGTTCACTTTTGATCGAAACTTTTTCCAATTTTCACCATGCCTGTAATTGTGATGATCCAGATTAATATGAATACTCGGAAGTGAAAGATCAAAAGTCAAGGCCTGCAGATAACAAAATCAGGAGCAATATCATAAGATTTGGAGGCTTGTCACCTGATACATCTCTAAGACAAGACTGATCAAGGCCCTGACAACTTCTGGTATTAGATAATTTCATCTGTAGGCCCCTTATCTTTTGATCTGGGGTTTCATTTTTTAATTTAGTTGTTGTGAATTTAGTAGTATAGTAGGCTGTATAAAGTGAGAGTGGATGGAAAAATGGGAAGGGGAAGACCTCGGCAAACGTACTCCGACCAAATCGGAGACATTCTGGAGAAAGGCCAGGTCAGGAGTACCCTAAACCGACGAGCACGTATGAAGAATGTTATGAGAGTAAGTGAACCCAAAGTTGTATGTCAGGATCATAGCAAATGGAAACCCGTGGTCTCTGCCTACCCCTCCGGGAAACAGGCGTAACTTCATGTGTGTATGTTGACTTTAGTTAAGCACTTGCAGTAAGTAGTAGTAGTTAAGTAGTTTGCAGGTGGTAGGACCTTGTGCATGGTCCGTCTGGATCGCTACCACCATCTTGCTCGCTAATCCTGCCGCTAAGCAGCAGTGCTTGCACTGTTGTGTTGCGGCGTGGAGAGCAAGACAGCCGGTGTAATTACTGGCACAAGACGTATTCCATCTTAGCCCTCTGGGTTGGCAACGCATCTGCACTCCCTTTGTTGTTGCAGGTGTCTATAGGCGGTGGTGATCACTTACCATCAGGTGACCCACTTGCTTGTTTTCCTTCCTATGTTGTATAAAAAAAAAAAAAACTATAAAAGAAGCTACACTTTAGCAGCTTTCAAAATTGATTTTGAAATCCAATTGCCTATTATTCGTGTCTGTACGAAAGTTTGGATCTTATATAATATATATTGTTTATTATAAGCTTGGATATCCAATGTCTAGTCTTACACAAGCATGCTTAGCTTGGGCATAGGTCCGGTGGTGTACTTAATTTGTTCCAAGATTGATGGTAGCGTAACATTAAAAATAAAAATATATAATGTAATATTTACTCAGTTACAAGTCCCGTTAGCTGACGAGAGTCATAGGTTTTTTTGTGCACTTTGCGATAGTGAGCGAGTGATTCAAAACCCGGTCGTATAGGCAAGGTGTATTCGCTTCGGTAGACCTATTAAATAAAAGAAATACCCAAATAAAACCTTCTTAAATATACTGTTTGTAAAACGTAATCAATCGTCAAGCGTTGCGAATGTTAGGCTATGGTTTGACATTTAAGGTTATATAAAAGCTGGCGATGGTAGCGGCCTCTAGTTTCGCACTGTATTAAAATAGCACAGCGTAACAGCAAGCAATTGTACAAGCAAGCATGTAGATAAACATGCAAAGTAAATGATTAATCTAGCATTGAATTGTATACATGTACGTATATGATAGTCCTAGTACATACTCATTTATAGAACTTGTGCAGTTTTCTGAGAGAGAAAACCTTCTCTTTTTTACTACTTATTAAATAATTAAGACGTTTATACATACGTATATGATATGTTAAAATATCCCCAACAATAATACATGTGTGAAAAATGCATTGTTTCTTAAGTTACGCCGTTATTAATATATTTATTTCTACCGCTAAGCAATGCAAAAATTCTTGACTCCGGTCTGCATGAAAAAAGAACAAAGCAAGAAATAAACAAACACGTTTCCGCATTTATAATATTAGAGGGTTGACCGGGCTGGAGATGCTGTCATCCGGGACATACTCACATGTTCCACTGCATCTGCGTCAAACAGCCAAATCATATTCAGTTTCCCAAAAATACCATCTATCCTAGCTATGGGACCGTATAACTTGTAAACTTGTTCAGACAACTGAAATCCTTCGCATCCAGCTAACGCACCTGCATGGAAATTATCATCATCATCAACATCAGCCACAAGAAGTCCACTGCTGAACATAGGCCTAATCCATGGCTTTCCAAAGTGACCGATTGCAAGCGGCATGCAACCAGCGCCTTGCTGCCACCTGTATGAGGTCATCGGACCATCTTGTGGCCGGTCGTCCTACGCTGCGCTTGCCAATACGCGTCCGCCATTCGAGAACTTTTCGACCCCATCGGCCATCAGTTCTCCGAAAGAAAGAAATTATATCACTTATTTATTTATTAAACAATAAATAAAACAACATATTTACAGTTCCTACAAAATTCTAAAACAACAACCTATAAATCAAAATTAAAAAGTAACTTTAGATAAAAAATCATATCTTAATTGTTGACTGTGCACATGGTCCTCAATTGGCTGGCAGCATTGGCTCGTTGGCCAGCTGTACTCGAACTGTCTCATTATCATTAGTCAAATTAGCTACCAGCCTTTTGGTCGCCTGAAGATCAGGCGTGTCGTGTCGATAAATCTTCATAGAGCTCACATGTTCCAAATCACTTTACGGGTGGTAGCACCTTGTGCAAGGTTCGTCTACCACCATCTTGCTCGCTAATAAGCAGCAGTGCTTGCACTGTTGTGTTCTGGCGTGGAGAGCAAGACTGCCTGTGACATTACTGGCACAAGAGGTATTCCATCTTAGCCCTCTGGGTTGGCAGCGCATCTGCAACCTCTTTGGTGTTGCGGGTGTCTATAGGCGGTGGTCACTTACCATCAGGTGACCCATGTCCTTGTTTTCCTTCCTATTTCATAAAAAAACCGGCAGCCCAAAGGTCTCTGCACACGACCAACCGTCATGGAGGTTCTTGGGGAAGGTTTATCCCCAGCAGTAAGTGTCTTACGGCTGATATGATAATGAATATATTGGAAGAACTTACCACCAGGCAAAAAGCTTAAAATTGGTCCAATAATGGGTAGAGATGAAGGTCCTGGAATATCCTTCCATGATTTCACATTTGACGTTCTTGTAGTATTGTTATCAATTACCGATGGTTTCATAATGCTTCTGAAACCAGAAAGATCAGTGCTCAGAATAAATGGATGAAGTAGTTAATTTTAGACGTCATCACTCATTCATTTTAATGAATATCCATAAATGGATGGATAAAGATTGAGTTCACCATATTGTATTGCACTGAGATGGATGAGGGAAGCTCAGTATCGGAAGGAATGGCGTGAAATGGAACAGACTTACATTTAGCATTGGTTGAAGAAAGTTATTGCAAAATCAATGCAATTATTAAAATTTGACACCCTTAATACACGATCCCATGTCAATTAAAAAAAGGCTGAAATGCTGAGGTAAGTAGTTATTAGAATTTTGGCCCAGAGGAGACGGTTTTGGTAATACGCTAAAATATGGTCTGGCGTACTCATAATTTTCATAATTCTAATTCATCTTTTTGTAACTTTGTGTCGCTATAATTCCTGGAATATATATATATTTTTTTGTCATTTCTTTTTTCATAAGTATTTTGAATGATCGATTACAATAATTTTGAACTACGTCATTTGGTTTAAGGATGAAAATAGTATTAAATACTTAAAAAATGGGAATTAAAACCAGTAAACCAAAACCGATCGATAGTAGGTACCTACCAAACAGTAAGCTGTCAAAATAACACGTAACATTAAATATTAGTTAATTATTTAAAAGGAGAATAATTAATACTAGCAGCAGCTGTTAAAACAACATGTTTAAAGCAAATACAGCAGATGTTTCTGTATCTGTAACAAGAAAACTTACAATAGACAGGTATAGTTAGACCAGCCTGGATTCGTACGGGTACACTAACGATAATAATATCATTTACAAACAAAGTCAAAATCAAAATATCTTTATTCAGATTAAGTACTCATAAATTCAAAAAAATTATCACCGTTCTGGAAAACCCTCTGATGATAAGATACCGGCAAAAAACGCAACTACACCTCGTTGCGTTATAGTACATTACACCCTGAGGGTGGTGAAATAAAGAATGTCTAGATCGCAGGAACTTGTCGCACGAGCCAAAGGCGAGAGCGATAAACAGCCTTTCTTTACCACCGTCCGAGGTGTGTACACAATTTTACGTCTTGCCCTGGCCATAAAGTGACGTAAAAAAGTAAACTCTGTTCTCTGTCAGTTTGGTCATGATATGTATGCTATTTAAGTTTAATCATCAGTTTGGTATCTAACTGCAACTACAACAACAACTTAAAAATAAAACTAAATAATAACTGTAAAGGTTGTGGTACTTGGAACAAAACCATTTAATCAAAGAAACTTTCAACATTTTAATACATTCCACTATATAATGTATTTTAATTTTTGAAATTCAAAAGTGCTCCTGGTTTGTTTATATGCGGTTTTTGAAAAAAAAAACATGCCACTTACTTTTCTCCAGGATAGGTTTTCAGTATCCTGTTAACATTTTCAAGGAAGTGTTTCAACTGGAAGGACATCACCGCCACATTATCTTGAAAAATTGAGACCGGGGTACAATTCTTGACATCTTTGCTGAACCTGATGTAGACTTTATGGTAGTACAGGACTAACACCAGGACGAGAGCCAGCAACCCGATGAGAAGCAGCATCTGCAATTAATATAGATTGAGGAAATAATTCTCTCGATTTCGGAATTACGGATACCTCTCAAGAAGTGAAGATTTCACTTGTTACATCAGATACTTCAATGACTCAATTTTGGGTGTTTGATAGAAAGAAAATAATGCATTAAATGCAAAATCAATAGAATAATAACACGGAGAAAAAAAATGGTTGCAAGAATGAAACATCCAACTTGCTATTTTTAACATAAAACTACCGTGAGACTCGGACATATTATTAAAACGGATCACTCACGTATTTTTGCGTCGGGAAATGCCCGACATGTTTCGGACCAGTCCGTGGTTCTTAATCATGCGCCCCCGCGGCGGTGGCAGTCGTCGTCGCGCCACCGCCGCGGGGGCTCATGATTAAGGACCACGGACTGGTCCGAAACATGTCGGGCATTTCCCGACGCAAAAATACGTGAGTGATCCGTTTTATTAATGTATCCAACTTGCTACTAAAATCTACTAAACATACTAATTACTATACTTTATCTTCTTTTTTTGTTTACTAATATAGACCATTATGTAGTCTGTTTTTTGTAGCCTTCCTGCCACCATCTTGTGGCTGGTCGTTCTACGCTGCGCTTGCCAATACGCGGCCGCCATTCTAGAACTTTTCGCCCCATCGGCCATAAGTTCCTGTGTGACCAGTGATGACTTATGGTATGGCACTGAAACGTGGCCACTTATGGGCCTTATAAGAAAGCTCAAATTCACGCAAATAATAATAGATGAATGATATCGAAGCCACAAGGTACCTAATTCTTCACAAACATATTTATAAAAGTAGTTTCCAGTCAACCCATTTTATTTCGGTTGCAGCGATTAATCGTCGTAAGTCGTGACATGAACATTATGGCATTTGTTGTGAAAACTAATAATGACATTACTCTTTGGTTGCATGGTGGCTACAGTGGCCCAGGGGTCAATTTGGTTGGTTGTACCTAGTAATAGAAACAAAGGCTTCTTACTTACCACTCAAACAAGACCAAGGAAAATATTTTAAAACTATTTTAATTTATTTAAAATTACAAATCCGCCAGAATGCCACAGCCTGACTCGTGTGCACGAAACGTGACTGACTACTAGTACTATATTTTACTCACCAACACAAATATCAAGGCTACCTATGAATATATTTAAAAAAAACCGGCCAAGTGCGAGTCGGACTCGCGCACCGAGGGTTCCGTTCAAACGTTCTAATGTTCTAAACTAGATGGTGCTAGGGGTCGAATAACGCAACACATTTTTTTGTGATGACCTACAAATTTACGGTTTTTGGCTTTTTTTCCTTTATTTGTGCTGTAAAACTTTGCTTCTTGCCAAATTTCATGGCTCTAGATCAACAGGATGTACCTTATAGGTTTTTCGGATTTGCAAATGTATAAAATATGCGGCATAAATGCCTGTATCTTATGATTGCCTTGACTTAGAAGTTTGATTTTTTTCACGGCTCTTAAGGGACGCAAACCTGAGTAGGGTAAAGGCACCAGTGGTCAGCCAGGGACCAGTGGTCAGCCTTTTGAGACGTTTATTGGTCATAAATATCTGGTATATTCGTTTTAACAAATCGCGAGTATTTCAATTGGAGCTTTGATTCCTTATTAGTCAATACATCATGCGACAGTTGCGGTGAGGGATCAGGGGGAAGAGGTATACTCGTTCATACAGGTGCTGTTTGTCGGCGAGAGCAGTATTGTCATGTCCGCCATATTTTTTGTTGCACGTGGTGTTCTCTTAACAGGTATGAAAAACCATGTTTTATTGTTTAGAGTTAATACCTTTTGTACATGATTGGTTTATTTATTAGTTTATCTATTAACTCACATTATATTTTAATAAAAACATAAATATTTAACCTATAAATTGAGGGGGTTGACTACTGGATACCACTATTTTACAAAAAATCCAGTGTCCAGCCTCCCGCGGCTGACCATTGGGTTATTCATTTTTATTTTTATTTTCGAGCCGATACAACCATTACGACCGTTAGATTTAAATTTTCATATTTAGTTAAGCATGCTCTAGTCTATTTAAAGTAAAACCCAGTAGTCAGCCGCATTTGAAATAACGGTTATACGCGGCTGACCATTGGGTTTAGCGGATCCAGTACTCAGCCATTAACCTTGCGTGGTACAGCGTTTTGAACTCTATCTCATTGAAGTGAGGTTCAAAAATGTATAAATATTTTTGACGTTTACTGTACATAGGTATTCTTTGAATGATGGTTTTCTTAAGTTTGTTACGCAGATATATGTGAGTAAAATGTATGTATCTTGTATATCCAAATAATTGAGTATTAATTACCTACACACTTAATTTTATTTTCTTATTTGTAGTAAAATGCCGAGACAAATACACACATACCCTCCAGAAAAACTCACTTCCGCCCTGGAAGTCATACGAAGCGGAATGCCGATTAGGGAGGCCAGCAGATCGTTTGGTCAAATTGGGGCCATATCCTCTAAAGACTGGAGGGAGTTAATGGGTCCCAACTGTAGAAGTTCATGAAAATATTGAGTTTTATGAACTTATAAATGTAGACCGGCTCAAATGGTCCCAGTAATGGGTTCCGACTGTTGAAGTTCATGAAACTATTGCAAACATTACTTAACATTACTTAACAGAACTTAAGGCTACTGGTCTTGTTTTAGTCTTTTCAGTCTTGATTTACTTACAACGCAGTTGGGATTTTGATTTTTTAAATTTACTTTTTTTTTATTTTACACTTTTTAGTTCGGATTGCATCAGAATGGTTGCTAATCAACTTTAAATCGTTATAGATCCTCAACGGCCATTCAAAATGAAAAAATGATATGAGAAATCTAATAATAATTTTCGAATACGTATCCAATGATACCCAACTCAACATAGTTCGTCGACATTCGTTTTTTTCTTTTTCACAATAGGGCATCGATGGTCGCCATATTGAATTTTGATTATTGTCATGTCTTTAGTGACACTCGCAAGATTAAGACGAATCGATTGACATAAGAATCATCAAAATCGGCCCACGCATGTGGTCTCTAGATCGCCACAAAGGAACAAACATACATACATAGGCTGATAAACACATTACCCTCCTTTGCGTCGCGCAGTCGGGTAAAAATAGACATAAGGGACAATAAATATTAGGAATAATATAGATATCGTTGATTTTGATATTATAAATATAATATATTTACACATATTATGTGATTTTGATCTCATTATGTTTAATAGTATGTAAAGGCCGAGTACTGGGTACAACAAGGCTGCATACTGGATTTCGGAGGCTGACTACTGGAAAAAAGTGCCATTTTTTGTTTTTACTTAATTATAAATATAATAAAGAAGATTGTTACTTTTTTCTATGTTTTGTTTTGAATCTTCAATAAGCAATTAATTTAACCACGTAATGCGTTTATTTATCCGACTAATCCTGTAGAAATGCCGACCGTTCAAACTTCAAAAAGTCGTTATGAGGCTGACTACTGGTGCCTTTACCCTATTTAATATAAGTATTAATTTCAATTCAATCCCTCCACGCGTTCTTGAGAAAAATGTCTTGACATACAGACAGACAGACAGACAGACAACAAAATGATCCTATAAGGGTTCCGGTTTTCCTTTTGAGGTACGGAACCCTAAAAGTATGTTTAAATATGCGAAGCAGTTCCCTAATCAATTCCATAATAAGTTGTATTGTATTGAAAATATTATGTTACATTAAAAACTGTTACCCGACTACGGAAAAAACTAAAAAGTTAAAATAATGATTGATTATTATCATCAAATGCCGTGGTCGTGCGTATTTTGCTGTCCTTGATAGTTGTAGTTGACGCACGACCAAGGCATTTGATTTGTATTATTACACTATTAATGGGACACTGCCAGAAGACTTAAACAGGAGTAAATGAACAATAATATCTAACACATCAAAAGACATGTCTTACTCTATAGGACAATGATAATAATCAATCATAACTTATTTTTTACTTTTTAGTTTTTTCCGTAGTCGGGTAACAGTTTTAAAACTTTTATTTTATTTCAACATTTTCTGTTTTAACTAAACTCATCATCATCACCAAAGGAACCCTTACAGGATAGTCTGTTTGTCAAGACCGTTTTGAACAGGAACGCATAGAGCAAATTGATTTTAATATCAAATTTTCAAGTCTGTAATCTCGTGTGAAAAAATCAAACTATTAAGTCAACGCAATTAAAAAACATGACCGTTTATGCCACATATTAGATATTTGCAAGTGAATCAAAAATTTATATACGGTACTACTTCCCGATGACATAGAATCCTGTAATTTAGTAAGAACTAAGAAGCAATGTCTTATATCCCAAGTAAAGGAAATTGTACGAAAAATGTAATTTTGTAGTTACCACATCTTAAAAAGTTTTTTTTTTTCAATTACTAAGTTATGTTTACACATTGTAAACTGACAGCGACCTGCGAATAATTTTCCAATAGCAAAGTTAAGTTTGTCCGTCATTCCGGTTTATCTTTTCGTCAGAGCAATGTTTGGCAATTATTTTGATATTGTGATAGGACCTAGTGCAATGTCCGTCCGGATCGCTACCACCACCTTGCTCGCTAATCCTGCCGCTAAGCAGCAACGCTTGCACTGTTGTGTTCCAGAGTGGAGAGCAAGACAGCCAGTGACATTACAGGCGCGAGAGGTATTCCATCTTAGCTTTCAGGGTTGGCAACGCATGTGCAATCTTCTTAGTGTTGCGGGTGTCTAAAGGCGATGGTGATCACTTTCCACTTGCTTGTATGCCTTCATAATTCATAAAAAAAAAGGTTTGATGTTAAGTTTGTACGGAACTCTTGGTGCGCAAGTCCGATTCGCACTTGGCCGGTATCTCATTAGGGGTAGGCTAGGTACGCTTTGGCCATGATCTCATATTTGGCAGGCCGAGTTATTACATTTTCGTGAGTGCCATCAGGACTACTGTTACACATTCTGTGGTCTCATTACAATGGTCTGCACGAACGAAGTCGCGGGCAACACCTACAGTTTACATAATGAAATGCCTCATAAACGACAACGTTTTGTACGTTTTAAATGGGCGTCATATTTTTAGTTCTGCTATCCGACGCCGTGTGTCGCTGCTAGTTAGAAAACTTAGAAGCACTTTATTCACTTACGATAAGATTCAAAATTGAACCAATGGCTAAATATTCAAAGCCCCTCTTCACCTGCTTCATCCCGTCGCAAAGTGGTGACGCTAGGCTTGTAACAATCCGAACAAGTAAACAGATCTATTGTCTTCTTAAATCGATGTCTGCGTGACATTATGCTCCCTCCCCCTTATACCTATTGTTTTGACAGCTGGCCTAACTTTAATTTATTACTGTAATTAATAATTAACATAATACATCATACATAGTATTTTCTTATGTTTTCGCGATTTGTAGACATTGAAATAAAACAATTTATACGGTTTATATCGCGTGTATTGTAACGAATCTAATTCCCGACGTTTCCATGCAAATCCAGTTCACCATGGAGCTAGAACACAATAATAGTTTGTCTTTCTTAGACATTTTAATGATTAGGAATCCTGATAATTCGTTAGCCCATACTGTGTATAGAAAGGCAACACATACAGATAGGTACCTTAATGGTAAGTCCCACCATCATCCGAGCCAGTTACTTGCCGTAGGCAAATCTTTGTTTCAGAGAGCACGGGGTGTCTGTGACACAGTATAGATATAACCAGTAAGGAATCTACGTACAAACGCTCGGAACCGACGCACGCACACAGACGCACGCTCAACACGGCCGCTAAGGCTGCTAAGGCGGCCGTCAGTCGCGTTAGCAGCCTTAGCGGCCGTGTTGAGCGTGCGTCTGTGTGCGTGCGTCGGTTCCGAGCGTTTGTACGTAGATTCCTTACTGGTTATATCTATACCGTGTCTGTGATGACCAACACCTAGCGGGCGAACTGTACAAATGTACAAATGTACAAATTTGTACGTTTCGTGCACACGAGTCAGGCTGTGGCATTCTGGCGGATTTGTAATTTTAAATAAATGAAAATAGTTTTAAAATATTTTCCTTGGTCTTGTTTGAGTGGTAAGTAAGAAGCCTTTGTTTCTATTACTAGGTACAACCAACCAAATTGACCCCTGGGCCACTGTAGCCACCATGCAACCAAAGAGTAATGTCATTATTAGTTTTCACAACAAATGCCATAATGTTCATGTCACGACTTACGACGATTAATCGCTGCAACCGAAATAAAATGGGTTGACTGGAAACTACTTTTATAAATATGTATGTGAAGAATTAGGTACCTTGTGGCTTCGATATCATTCATCTATTATTATTTGCGTGAATTTTGAGCTTTCTTATAAGGCCCATAAGTGGCATACCATAAGTCATCACTGGTCACACAGGAACTTATGGCCGATGCGGTCGAAAAGTTCTAGAATTGCGGCCGCGTATTGGCAAGAGCAGCGTAGGACGACCAGCCACAAGATGGTCCGATGACCTCATACAGGTGGCAGGAAGGCTACAAAAAACAAACTACAAAATGGTCCATATTAGAAAACAAAAAAGAAGACAAAGTATAGTAATTAGTATGGGTAGTAGACTTTAGTAGCAAGTTGGATGTTTCATTCTTGCAACCATTTTTGTTTTTCTCCGTGTTATAATTCTATTGATTTTGCACTTAATGCATTAAGTATTATCTTTCTTTCTATCAAAAATCCAATCAGGGTCTTAGAAGTATCTGATCTAACAAGTGAAATCTTCTTGAGAGGTATCCGTAATTCCGAAATCGAGAGAATTATTTCCTCAACCTATACTAATGACATCCTATACAGATGCTGCTTCTCATTGGGTTGCTAGCTCTCGTCCTGGTGTTGGTCCTGTACTACCATAAAGTCTACATCAGGTTCAGCAAAGATGTCAAGAATTGTACCCCGGTCTCAATTTTTCAAGATAATGTGGCGGTGATGTCCTTCCAGTTGAAACACTTTCTTCAAAATGTTAACAGAATACTGAAAACCTATCCTGGAGAAATGTAAGTGGCTTGTTTTTGAAAAACCGCAAAGACACAAACCAGGAGCACTTTTGAATTTCAAAATTTAAAATACATTATATAATAGAATGTATTAAAATGTTGTAAGTTTCTTTGATTAAATGCTTTTGTTTCAAGTTACCATACATAACGATTACAGTTTTTTCTAAGTTGTTGTTGTAGTAGCAGTTACCAAACTGACGATTAAACTTCAATAGCATACATAATTATCATGATCAAACTGATAGAGAACAGAGTTTACTTTTTTTACGTCACCCCGGGCCGTAAGTAGCAATTTTCCGCCCGCTATGCGAGCAGTAATTTCCACTTCTTGGCCAGGGGATGACGTAAAATTATGTAAATAAAACGCCCATAGAACCCTTTAGGTTAAGTTGTTAGTTATATAACCAAACATGGAGTAACTCGATGCACGAATACTAAAATGATGTAAGCAGTAAAATATTTTTGCGGGAAGAAATAATATCGATATTACTGTCAAAATCAAGATGTTATTCAACAATAAAAAAATATTTTCATCACATCTGCTCGGTAACGGTCCCATTACATGAAGGCAAAGCCGACCGTAAGTCCTGTATTAAAACCACGGGCTTTCTTATTACCATTACAGCCCGAGGTTTTAATGGCTGTTTTTTTAATTTCGTTTACCACATTCTCATACAGACCTATGTTAAATTAAGCAAGGAGGTTTTACTAAAACTAAATATTGTAAGTATTCGATTGAAAGTTTGTTTAAGGAATGGAATAATATTAAACGCGTGCAATTAATATAATTACATTTTACTGTATTCGTTTTATCTTATAAAGCCGTAGTTTATTTAGTATTTTGGAATTATTTATTTTATATAATACATTGTGGCTGTTTGGCTGGCTATAGGGTCCCGATAGTACCTTTCTGAACCCTACATACAACGAGGGCTGTGAATGCGTTATAAAAAGTTATAAAGGAATAGACAAGTTGTTGTTCTACATCTGTTAAGTAGTTAAATCATGAAATTTACCGTATCCCCCCCTCCTAGAAGCATATCCGACGCCATAATATGTGCCACCTGAACATCAACATCCAACATTTTTTCTAATATTGGTTTTTCAGTGCCATTTGTATATCTACCACTTTCTTTAGCCTCTTCCAAATTTTTCATTGCTTTATCTACGAAGAATTTTGTTAATCTACAAAAAAAGACCTAAGTGTAGGTAACTCCATTGAACAATCTTTTCCATTAATAACAATGCCGTTTTAACAAATTGGAATAAAGTACCTTACTACTTCGCGAAACCAGTGCTGTTTACATGCAAAACAGCTGTATCTAAGCGACAACAACATACATCACACAAACAGCTGCTTAGCTCGTACAGAGCACCGGTTTCGCGGAGTAGCAAGGTAATTTGTTCCAGTTTTTTGATTTGCACCTCCGCAAAGTAACGTCCGAATCTATTTCCGTTTTATCTTTCTTGCTTTTCGTAAATTTTCATAGCTTTTCTAAAATTCGGTGTTGAGAAATATCTCCAAGGGCTTGCTCCAAAGTCAACTTTTTCTGTTATAACAAACAGTGGATATACATTCTGTATAAGCTGCTTAGCTTCTGAGTCTTCAGGCAGGTTAGGGTCGAAACAGTTCAGGCGAGTCCCCAACGCCACTACGCCAATTGACTCCAATGCCCACAAGTTCATTTCAGCATCAAAGTTTTTCGTTGTCATCATGCTTTCATCACGAATAGATCTTATTCTGGTAATAAAACAAAGCAATAAGTAAATCAACTTTAATACATAAATATCACAGCCTTTAGTTTTCTGTCACAAAAACGCCTCGAACGCTAGTTTAACTTCTAATTTGCTATAGAAGCACTTTGTTGCAAATACGCGCCGCTAGAGGCTCTGTTATTACTTTCATAGTTATGTGATGCGCTTAGAGAATAACAGTGCTGAGCGTATAGCCCGTTGAAATAGTTGAAATGTTGAGATAAACTTACTATGATTTTACCACAATTAAGTGCCGTTCGACGTTTTAAGAGGAGTGTAAACGCAACCCCAAATAGCGCTCCCCATACAAAAGGCGACAACATTTTCCACCCTCTAAACTTTAACCTATAGCAATGAGTTTTTGGTATTTTGTCATAATGCCTTGGAATTGGGTTTGTATGTTTTGATTTTTTAAATATTCTTCATGGATTTGACAATATTTTAATTGTAGGAGTTTCATACAAAACAAAAAAGAATCAATATTTTTGAAACTATAAAGAATATTTTAAAAATCAAAACGTACAAACCTAGTTCTAGGGCATAATGCCAACATACATAAAAATCATGGCTATAGGTTAAGATTTAGAGGGTGGAAAACGTTATCGCCGTTTATATGGACAGCGCTGAGTTTACACGGGTAAATCGCGAAAGTTTAAAATAATTTAAAGTAGTTTTAATACTAAAATACCTTTTAATCATCTCGTCAGCCACATCGGCGAGCACATCGCTGTACAACTTGATGGTTTTCGGTTGCAACATCATGGGGTTTACTTTGGAACGAAACTCCTTCCAGGCTTCTCCTTGGCTGTAGGTGGTCAAAATTAATAAATACTAGAATAATATTAATGGAATCAATTGCTTTGGTAATCCGTGTCAGCAATCGTGAAAAAGAGAACGCTTGTGCTGAATACTTTAATAAAGAAATAAAACAAACAACTCAAAACGCGACCATAACCCAACTCGACACGTGTTTCACCTCTCCACAAGGCATCATCAGGAGCTATTGACTGTCAGTCGACCGTTTCATCGACTGCAAAGGATTCCAGGGAAATTCTTCAATCACCGGCTCCACTGAAAGCCAGCGCTGTTGGCAATGACGTGCTGACAGCATTCCTGAGTGGAGGCCACTACGGCTATACAATGCTATCGAGTAATTGAAATATGTTTGTCTTATTTCTGTCTTGTTTTGTATTATAAGCTAAATAAACGATTTTTCTTTCTATCTCCTTTCTTTCTTTCAATCTGATTTCACACAAGTAATTTAAAAAGTATGTTTTTACTCTGATATAAGTCCTGTTATCCGATGAGGATCGTAGACCTTGTTGTAGTATTTACGATAATGAAAAAAAAAAATATATATATTTATTTATACAGTTTTAACAAGTTGGTGGTTGACAGATAGTTAATTCTTATAGTTAACACTGTGCCATGATTCAAGGAACGTTTTTTGCCTGTATCATCTACACTAGGCTAGGCCTGTCTCGTAGAATGACACTCGACTTGATTACCTATCTAAAATTTACAAATGGCACTGAAAAACCAATATTAGAAAAAATGTTGGATGTTGATGTTCAGGTGCAAATCAAAAAACTGGAACAAATTACCTTGCTACTCCGCGAAACCGGTGCTATGTACGAGCTAAGCAGCTGTTTGTGTGATGTATGTTGTTGTCGCTTAGATACAGCTGTTTTGCATGTAAACAGCACTGGTTTCGCGAAGTAGTAAGGTACTTTATTCCAATTTGTTAAAACGGAATTGTTATTAATGGAAAAGATTGTTCAATGGAGTTACCTACACTTAGGTCTTTTTTTGTAGATTAACAAAATTCTTCGTAGATAAAGCAATGAAAAATTTGGAAGAGGCTAAAGAAAGTGGTAGATATACAAATGGCACTGAAAAACCAATATTAGAAAAAATGTTGGATGTTGATGTTCAGGTGGCACATATTATGGCGTCGGATATGCTTCTAGGAGGGGGGGATACGGTAAATTTCATGATTTAACTACTTAACAGATGTAGAACAACAACTTGTCTATTCCTTTATAACTTTTTATAACGCATTCACAGCCCTCGTTGTATGTAGGGTTCAGAAAGGTACTATCGGTCTCACAGGCTCAACTATCAACCACCACCACTGACATACGATCTACGCATGTTTCGCCACTATAGGCATCATCAGGGTCTTAAATAGTACGATCGTTCGCTACTTAAACGAAAAGTTATTCTCAATCTTTTCTCAGGTTACGATAGTAATACCGCACCAGTACATGTCAGGGCTGGAGGAGCATTACCCGAAACCAGATGAGTTCATCCCTGAGAGGTGGCTGGTTGAAAAGAACGACCCATTTTACCATGGCAATACCAACCCCTTTGTCACCGCTCCGTTTGGCTTCGGAGCCAGGATGTGTATAGGTAAAAAATAATGATGAAACCAGGCCAAGTCTGAATCAGACTCGCGCAAGCCATTTTATTATCTTTGTCTTGTAACGCAACCGAGGACTTGGTTGCGTTATTTTCCAAAAGCCCTCTGTTTATATCCCTACTTTTACACCTTTCACTCATGTAATACGTTAGTCTGGATCGCTACCACAATCTTGCTCGCTAATCCTGCCGCTAAGCAGCAGTGCTTGCACTTTTGTGTTTCGGCGTGGAGAGCAAGACAGCCGGTATAGTTACTGACACAAGAGGTATTCCATCTTAGCCCTCTAGGTTGGCAACGCATCTGCAATCTTCTTGGTGTTGCGAGTGTCTATAAGTGGTGGTAATCGCTTACTTCCAGGAGACCCACCTGCTTGTTTTCCTTTATATTGCGGGTGATAGGACCTAGTGCAAGGGCCGTCCGGATCGCTACCGCCATCTTGCTCGCTAATCCTGTCGCTAAGCAGCAGTGGTTGCACTGTTGTGTTCCGGCGTGGAGAGCAAGACAGCTGGTATAATTCGTGGCACAAGAGGTATTCCATCTTAGGCATCTTAGCCCTCTGGGTTGGCAACGCATCTGCAATCTTCTTGGTGTTGCGAGTGTCTATAAGTGGAATCGCTTACTTCCAGGAGACCCACTTGCTTGTTTTCCTTTATATTTTATTTAAAAAAGTGTATTTAATTGTTTGTTCCACCAGGACGCCGCATCGCTGAATTAGAAATGGAGACCATGATAACCAAAGTCGTGAAGAATTTCCAGATAGGGTGGGATGGTCCTCCCCCCAACCTCAAACCAGCATCTGCTCTCAACTACGTTACAGGACCCTTTTATTTTATTTTCAAGGATCTCTAACGCATCGTCACTCACTCGTCAAGGTGATACCGTGGTCCAAGGATAGCTTATTACTTAATGGGATGCTATGCTTCAAATTCAACGTCTTACGGGCCGTTTACGTGGTTGCATTAGATTGCGGACTACAGGGGTATGATGTGATCGAACGATTGATCCAGCCGCGCAATGTAATGCAACGGTACTTGCATGCGAGAAATCTCTCAGAATACAGCCCCTAGTGCTGATTTCACACGGCGACAGAATAGTGAGACAATTAAGTGGATAGCACAGTACTCAGTGGCGTAGCTGCCCAATATTATGAATATTGCACTGGAATCTGTTTTGAAACGAGAAGATAAAAAAAAATTAACTGCTGAGTTTCTTGCGGCGTTTCTTCTCAGTAGTATCTTCCATTTTCCGAAGCGCTAGTAGATTCAGACATGTAAAAGAGCCAATGGCTTACTTGCGAAATAAATTTTTTATTTTCATTTTCATTTCAGTAAATCGAGGGCAGTGCAGTGCAGTGAGCAGGCCAGTGCTGCTCGCCGTTTGTGCTGGTTGACTGACCTATATTTGAATGTCAATTGTCTTTCTTTTGTGTCTTCTTAACTGTTCTGTGCGACTTTTCTACCTCATTTTTCTGTCCCCGTGTGAAATTAGCGTAGCAACACTGCTACGCTACACAGTGGTGAAGTCATTTGTTGCTCCTACGCCACTTCTAGGCGATGTGATTAAAAATACAGATTTTCTAGGCCTTTCGACCACGCATTCAATTCACCTGTTCAAACATCTATGACCTTATTCGATGTTTTTGTTTAAATAAACCATTTAAAGTCATTTTTGGGTTTTCTATTAAGACTCCATTTTGTATGTACAAACACTTTTATTAAAAAAAACTTTACATTCAATAAGATAACAGACAATAATATTTATAAGGCAACGGTCCCAGTCCTTGACAGTGACCAATAGTTGACGAAAAGATACGGAAATGATGTCAACTACTGGTACAAACAATGTCCTGCGTGTGTCAAGCACTGGTACGTTACCTTACCTATCTTCCTGAGGCCCACTTTATAAAGAAACATAGTAGAAATTGCCAGTTCTCATAGGTACCTACACTTTGAATCGGTTGTGATAAGTTGTATGTAATATTTATTTGTTTTCTTATTGGATTTTTAAAATTTAGTACAAAGTAACTGCATGCGCTTTTATGTTCATCTTGCGTTTCCTTTTTTGACGTATGAGCGAAGCGCAATAGAAAACACAACAGCGCAAGCTCACTGGCTAGACGTGGTTATACATATATGAACGATCCCTTCTCATAGAAACAGGAGAAAAAAGAATAGCTTAGATGAATGCCATTCTAACGTTAACCAAAACTTCCCAACACAATGGATCCGAATCAGACAAAACACAATCGCAAAATCAGTGGGTAATCATAATGCTGCTGTAATGCTGCTAAACGTTATTGTTTAATAAATAAATAATAATAATCAAGAATTGTCGACCAGTTTATTTCCTCGCTTTCAATCGCAACCAGTGCCCTCCCTTTATTCTCAAGGTGAAGGTCTCAAAAGACAGCTGGATCGGGATGGGTGTTCGCTCTGAAGGTTCCACCTGCATGTGCTGCAGTAGCTGGTACACCATCACTTTCACCTCGCACAGGGCAAACCTGGACCCTGAGACAAAGAATCAGAGGTTAAGAACAACTGCAGTTTAATATTCTTTATACGAGAACTTCCTTGGACTCGTTGACGATATTTTATACAGAATATTTTTGGAAAGAGTGGACTTAACTTATTACATATTACTACATGAGGAAGTAGGTAGTGTTGTAAAAGACTCGAGTTTTAGAGTCCTGTTTTACGACTCGGAACACGCATTACAAGACTAGATTAGAAATGTAAGGACTCAATTTATTAAAAGACTTCTAGTCAAGCGAACAAAACAAGCGTGGCGTTTGGGCTATTAAAGACTCGTGAGTCTATTCAGTCTACGACTCAAGCCCCAACTGCGTGCTTGATAAGTAATCAGTATATATTATTCCCTATGATGCATAAATCTTCGTTTTTTCTGCAAACTTTAAATAATTACTATAAAAGACATACCTGCGTTAATCTTAGCTACAGCAACTAATTTCAAAGTAATTAAAAATCTATTACTTCTTGACTAATGTATTTTGGCAATTTAATACAGTTTTTAAACTAAAAATGGTAGTCTACTCCAGTATGATTTAGGACTCAAACTATATAAACGTCTCGAGCCGTTACAATAACGACTGCCACTGGGCTCAATTTAAAACATGAGGTCTTCGATTGCACAGCTTTTAGTATTAGCCGAGTCGAATCTAAATGAAGACTCCAGACAAAACTCAAGTTTTTTGCAACACTAGCAATAGATGCAATAGGTGGACTCTGGGATGTGGGATTTACATTAGAAGAAAAAACAACCTCCTTGCATTAATTAACTTATCTGCTTGGGTTAAAGTTTTTTTTTATCAAAGCTGGTCTGTATTTGTCCAGAATTGTCACTTGAATTCATTCATTTGTTATTTTATTTGTTTGATAACAAAGTGAAAGTCAACATGAGTAATAACTTTAGTTTCTTTGTCTTCTAATGATTAAAATTCTGCTTGTAAACATGATTCAGTAAAATAAAACATTATCCTCGTTTTGACCTCTGCCACAATCACGTAAAACTATGATATCAACAAATCAAATCAAATTATATTTATTTTGTTTGATCGCTTAAACGAAAGAAATTAAGGGCGAAATATGTACAAGCCGCAGAAGTAGCTCAACATTATCGCTGTTAGTATGTGACAAATTCAAACAACTCTCATTTCATACGTTAACTAAGACAAGGTTCTTAATAGGAGTGTGAACCCACCGCTCTCCATACCAACGGCGATAACCTGTTCCACCCTCTAAACCTTAACCTATAGCCATGATTTTTTGGTATGTTGTCATTATGCTTTAGAACTAGGTTTGTATGTTTGATTTTTTAAATATTCTGAATAGTTTCAAAACTGTGGATACTTTTTTGTTTTGTATGAAACTCCTAAAATGCAAATATTGTCAAATCTATGAAGAATATTTAAAAAATCAAAACATACAAACCTAAGGCATAAAGACAACATACCAAAAAATAGATTAAGGTTTAGAGGGTGGAAAACGTTATCGCTGTTTGTATGGGGAGCGCTTTTTGGGGCTGGGCTCACACTCCACTTAAGTGTTTAGCTAGTTCCGAGGCTGACTGTACCAATGCAGTTCCTGGGGCCAAGTCCAAATGGCAGGTAGGTAAAGGGTTGGATGTTGTGTTTATTCTCATCAGAGAAACGCTCAGGGTCGAACTTCAGGGGGTCCGGGAAGTACTCAGGATCCCGGTGTATGGCCAACACGGGGATATTCAATACTTCGCCTACCTTCATCTGTAAATCAAAATAGAACAATTTGAGTGCCAATCATTTGATTTCATAAAACCGAATAATTTTTGAAAAAGTTTAGGAAGCATTTGCCAGTCTCATTGCGAATCCAGCTTGCTCAAACCTTTTGAGTTGGTAGATACATTAAAAAAATATATAAATTATCAAAGTCAATGTTTAATTCACAAAAAAAATATTTATTGCCGACGACGACGTTTGACATTGCCTTTGACTTTGAGGTATTTGGACCGATGAGTTTACACTTTCAAATTTTCGTCATGTTAAAAAATTAATTGCACTGATTTACTTTAAGTAATAGTGTACTTTTATTTAGACAATCTCTGACTTACTGTGTAGTCTTTCGTGGATTTGTTGTTAGGTCTTCCCATATTGTATTCTTTAATGCAAACCCTGTCTGTGTTCACCACGGGTGGCCATAAACGCAATAATTCTAAAAAAAAACATTTTTTTAATACCTTATCATAATTAATAGATTCAAGCATTAGCTTTTATTACTTGTCCAATACCGCAAAATACGTACCACAGATGCCATGCTTTGGCACGGCATCCACTTAAATCACCTAAGCGGATCACCTAGGTGACATTGGACAAATTTTAATGTCTTATAAGGTCGTCTAGGTGATTCAATTGAACGCTATGTTCAGCACAATCCCTTGGACGATTTTAGTGGAGAGAGTACCCCAGAGATCAGTATGTTCCTTCAAGTGGTTCTAGTAGATGAACATCTCTATCAAGATCATCTAGCTGATTCTATTAGATAACGTTTGGACGTTAACGTTCACTAAAGAGATTTAAATGGACTAATACTTCAGAACGATCACCTATGTGCTTTGGTGTTCTTACCTGAGACACACATGTCCATGTAAGTCATGTTCTGAACCGAGTTGTAGTCAAACTTGCCACCGCTGATCTTCTCGTGCTCACGGATCTCTTCAGCAAGTTTGTCTTGAACGTCAGGGTTGACAGCCAGCTCGTATAAGAGAAACGTCATGGCGGTGGAGACGGTCTCGAATCCAGCAATGAAAAAGAGAGCCGCTTGGGCGATTAAGTCTATATCAGACCAGACTGAAAGGATATAAATAAGTTTAACTGTCATTGCGTAGTTTATACAAGTTTTGTCGTCAGCGCATTGATTAATGCTCAATTTTGAGTCTACTAAATCATCATCATCATCATATCTGCCAAAAGATGTCTACTGCTGAATATGAGTTTCCCCTAAAGGTCGCCACAATGACCAGTATAAACAATCTGGTTCATTAACGAGCTGGATAACAGTAGCGACTGAGGGTCAAGGAATGTCATCAGTAAAATTCTTTAGCGTAAATATGGGAAGGCGAATGATCGTTGAAGACTTTACTGCCAAAAACGGGGTACCACCGCCAACATTTGCGTGTAATGTCATTAGCTCAGATTCAAGCATTACAGCGGTGAGTACGTTAAATATCTCGAACGCCATATATATTGCTTGTTACCCGGTCAGGTACAGAAGTTCGCCCCAGGGGATTTTCGAGTGAAACAAGATTATAACAATCGGTTTTTATTGATTAAATAAAAGCCGATTGTTATAATTTTATTCTTGTTTCACTCGAAAATCCCCAAGGGCGAACTTCTGTACCTGACCGGGTAACAGTGGCGCCCAACGTGGGGCCCGAAGTGATATAGCACAGCGTAACAGTTCCCCTTTTCCCCGGTAAAGAAAATTAAAACTCATTTTAATTTTCGCTAAAGGTCTTACGACGTCGCAGCATTCATCAATCGTCTTTTTTACTATCCACATATATACATCATTCTTTCAGAGTAGGTCCGGCTATAGGGCTAGTCTGACCTTCGCGTCTGGTAGCAGAAGGCGCGGGGCGTGCTCGTAATATATTTAATTTGTCGCGAAAGTCCAAGGATTACCATCCGTCCTTGATAGGTTAACATCCAGATAGGATATGGCTTTTATTTAACGGGTTCCAAGACCGCCCGAGACCTGGATGCTAACATTAGGGCGTTTTTAAGAGCAGGCGCGACCCTACTGGTATTTAGGCTTTTAATTTTAACTATTTGCGACTATTTTTAATATGAGCAACGATCTGTGGTACTATGTTTTACTTATGTGTTGTGTTGCAATATTAACGTGCAGCATAGGTTAAACTGGCGGTTTAACGCAGTTTATTATTTTTTAATTACGTATTGCGGAGAATGCGCGCGCGCATTTGCTGCATGAATGAATTACCTTAACATGGCGCGCGTGCAACTCGCTCGATTATTGATGGGGCCCGAAGTGATATAGCACAGCGTAACATGCTGTAGTGTAATAACGACTTGTTACATTGCTGGCGAATGGTGGAATGCTTGCTGTAGATTCTTCTTCAGTTTTACACTGTACAAACCTGGACTTAAATTACTTAGTACAAGACAATCCTATGTTTCTATGATCTGTGTCTTTTCTGTGTATTTTAGTATTATGCTCATTGTTACACGATCTTGCACATGTAGTTTGATTACGTTACCTCTGGTTATGGTCTTCCTTCCAATGGTGGATTCTTCGACTGTAGCAAAACCAGCGTCAGCATCTTTATCAGATTTCACTTCATGGGTGAGGCGCCCTAAAATAAAGGACACTTTATCAGTACACGTTGTTTTAGCCACACTGATAATGATAACCCCTGATAATTTCACTAAAGCATGAGGTAAGCCAATATAGCGTTAAAATGCAAAACTGTTATTGTTTTCTGAAGATAGCGTTCGGTATCACAGCAACCTAATTAGCTGACTCAACAAAAGATAACCTATCTAGTGGATGTTTTTGTAAAAATAGAACGTTTGTGTCAAATATAAAATGCAAGTTTGTAAAACAAACATATTATTATGCCACGAGAAAATTGGAAGTGCATCAATCTTTTATCCTAGCAATTAAAGCTGTGATACTGTAATAAAAAAAGCTTGTAAAAGTTGCTTATTTCCATAATGTCATTAGGGTTTCAACTAAAAATTTTCTACAATATATCTTACTAACTCTAACAAACTGGAACAAAGTACGTTGCTACTCCGCGACACCAGTACCGTGCACGTGCAAGACAGCTGCGTCTGTAAATTTTTTTTCATGCAAAAACCCACCCTCCTCCACTTCCACGCGAAACAACATTCAACATACATCACACAGACTCGGAATTGATCCGAATGATGCCTCGTATAGAGGCGAAACGTGCGTAAATCGTGTAGACGCAGTGTTTAGTGGTAGTGGCTACTAGATGAGTCTGTGTAATGTATCGTTTTCATGTGGAAGCGGAGAAGGGTAGGTTTTAGCATGAAAAATAAATATGTCACACAGACGCTGTTTTGCATGTTAGCATATGACATTAATTTCGCGGAGTAGTAAGATGATTGGATGCAATTTTTTGATATGGACCTTCGTAAACTAACATCTGATTCTATTAACTATGGATAGTTACCTTTTTTGGCCTCCATGAGAAGGTGGATCATGTCTGGACGCACGATGCTGTGTGTCTCGCGGTCTTTCATTGTGCTCAATACTAGATGCTTGAAGAACTTGGCTACTTCGTCAGTCAACAAAGTCATCTTCCATTTCTGTAAAAAATAAAACCTATTAGTTCATATCAGAAGAAACTTACTTATTAGAAACATTAGAAAGGTATTAAGAGTATTATACGGTTCAACTGATCTCGTTAGGTAAAGTATCAAGCATTCTCTTACTATTGCTTATCTTTCTTCAAATACAACATTTTTAATATTGTGATCAAAAATTACATGATCAAAAATAAAAATGTTGAAACAGTTTGATCTATTTTGATTAGTGATTACAAATAGATCAAAACAGCCCGTCGGCTTATTCGAAATTTAATAACCGGCTTCTTTTTAACAGGAATTTAAAACAAGCATAACTGTTGTTCCCTCAAGTAATTTCACACTAACCTTGGCTAGAAAAGGCATAAAAGAATAAATGACGAACTTCATAAGCTGCCAGAAACCAAAGTCGGAAGATTTGTTCCCCATCTTGTAGAACTCGTTGTCAGGCTCGGAGTGGGAGTCGACCCTCAGACCGAAAGCACAGGAAGCTATGACGTCGTTGGCATAGCGAGTCGAAAGATCCCTTATATCAATCTCGATCGATTGACCTGCAAAATGATACAAGGTAAATCGTATATTCTTTAAAAACGACAGCCATGGCTGTGATAGTCATTCATAAGACAAAAACATAAGTGATAATAAGTGATAAGGTGATCGGGACTTAAACGTGATAGTAACATTGTTGACGTTTCAATCACATTGCAAAAATCGTGGTCACGAAAAGAGTGAAGTAGAGGGTATTACAAATATGTGTGAAAATCTGTACATCCTCTGTTAGTCAAAAGTCGCCTAGGCCTAACCTAACATTTTAAGAAGTGGTCTTAGCATTAAATACTTCTTGGACAAAAAGTGTAAATATTTAAAATAGTATTGAGTAAATGTTTCATTATTATTTGACCTACTCACTTTCCGATTCCTGGAGTTTCTTCTTCAGCGAGCTGACCATTTGGTTTCCCACTTCCACCATGAATGGCAGCATGTGTTTCATCTTCGAGCTTGTGAACGCCGGGCTTAATGTTGAACGCATGTCCTTCCATTCTTGTCCTTAAGGCAAAAGTACATATCCTAGTTGAGTCCGAATCTGATATTCAAGATGAAGTCTTTTGAACTTAAAATATAGTTTGGTTAAAAAAGATTCTAGGTGTTGTTCCTCATCTGCTGTTAAATCGTCTGTTTTTATCAATCTATTAACAAATTATTTATGGTCACTTGAAGCAACCTTGACCAATTCTATTGTCTACCTTTGAGGATTAAAGCAGTCTTTACAAAGAAACATTTACACAATTTAATATTACCAATATACAAACAAATTATTTTAATCTTCTTCTTCACATTTCTTGGCGTTATTATTCCTATGTAGGATTTTTTTTCATTATTCCACTTGATGCAGCCTTCTATTCTTTTTTACTATTCCTATCTTATTTGGGGTTCTTTTTATTACTCCAAATAGATTTATTATTCTTTGTCGGCGTTAAATTTATGGTTCAGTACCTTTTAATGAAAACAGGTTCCTTCCAAAGTACGGGTCCATATCCTCACTGACGAAACTCCGATGGTCGAGGAAGTGTTCAAAGTCCTTGATAGTGATCTTTTTAATCAGTTCGATGTCTCTCATGTAAATGACTGGTGTTTGAAATTCGTAGCTGCCGACAAACCTGTTGACAGCATTATACTCTTTATCTTTACATTGTTCAAAACAAACTCACTATCCATTCCTGCCTGCATCTTTGGTCACCTACCCTTCTAAACCACGCAAGGGATTTTGATACGGTTTTTACTGTCATTAAGAGATTTTTTTAAGGAATCCTACTTATATCATAAACGCAAAAGTTTGTAATTTTGGATGAATGTTTGTTACTCTTTCACGTTAAAACTACTGAATGGATTTGGATGAAATTTGGCACACACATAGTTTATAACCTGAATTAACACATAGAATACTTTTTATCCCGTAAAAATGCATAGTTCTCATGGGATAGCGATAAGTGAGTTATACGCCGTGACGTCATAAGTAGCAAAGCAACTAATTCTCATTAATTTTTCCAGGAAATATTGCAGATTGCATGTTGGGTGCACGTTTGCTTGATTCAATTAAACAAGTCTACGCGGACGAAGTCGCGGGCAAAAGCTAGTATTTTTATAAAGGTGCAAGGTTTACCCGTGCAAAACTGGGGCGGGTTGCTAGTGAATTCATATTTAATGGTGCTATTACATTTAAATGAACTAACCTCTCGCCTGGATGATCCTTATATATATCGTTAATGCTATCGACGAAGTGTTTCATGCGGAGCAATACTGAAGTCGCGTTTCCCAGCAGTGGGACGGGTGTCTTGATCTTGACGCCATACTTGCTGAAGCGAGAGTAGACTTTTCGGTAGTACAGAACAAGCGCTGCTACCAACGCTGCCACCCAGATGTACAATAACATGACCTGAAATTTGCGTTGAAAATAATATTTTTTCTATTCCTAGAAAATCTTTTTTTTTTAATGGGCTTCTACAGGTACATCTACATAATCTACGTCTACATCTACATATCTACGTAGCATAATACAGATGTTGTTTGTTTAAAATGCTATACAATGGCAACATAAATAAAAATTAGGGTAAAGAGTGTAGAGGTGCTAAGAATGTATTTTTTTGGAAATTCCACCATCAAGGGGCTTTAAAGTGAGGATAGAAGTTAGCATGTTATTTACAATCTACGCGTACGAAGTCGAGGGCTAAGCTAGTACTTAATATCAGAGCAAGTGGAAACAAAAACCTAAAACAGAAATGCCGAGCCGTTGCCGGCTTAAGGTCACTGTACGAAACGCAATTATAACGCTGCTACTTTACGCCGATATTCTGTAAGAGTGTCTAATAATAGGACATTCATATCTACTCGTACATAGTAAAGTAAATAAGTCTTATTGTTGTTTAAGTGTATGATAACAGGAAATCGCAATCATACATTGCACCCTAAGAAAGAGGCTACTTCAAAGTGTGCTTCGAAGCTTGGCAACGTCGCAAATAGCTGTCAAATGTTTGGCTCACTTTACTTAATTTATTGGTCCTCCTGTTTACCTAGCACGAACCTTGACCACAGAATAAATAATAGTACTAACGTACAGAAACTTCTCTTTTACGACCGCGATTAAACGAATTCCAACTTTATTCACACGCTTAAAAAGTTCGTGCGCCATGCGGCGTGAGTCAAAAGCTCCCGGCGACACGCTAGGGATGCGCGGCATTCGTTTTCAATTACACTGACACGGCGGGGGCGAACCAGCGGGCGCGCGGCAAGCCGACAGCCTACTGCGATTTGCCTATGCCATAGGCAAGGCGGTCGAGCGTATCTACAGTGCGGAGTGGAACTCCCCTGCCTTGACGACCGGCCGTAACTTTATATATAACCCGGTGTGTCATCGCTTTCTACCTAGCTCAGTAGGAGAGAGACTTACTCAGTGACTTGGCTCAGGTGGTCAAAAAGAAGGCGTGAATAGAGAAGCATCTCAATTGCTCTAATCAAGAGAGATATAACTTTAACATTTAGAGTATCCACGGGTAAAGCAGTCGCAATTATTGTTTAAATAAAAGATTCTAATAAAATATACAGAGCCTCGATTTTTTTATACAACAGGACCGAGCAAGTGGGTCACCTGATGGTAAATGATTACCACCGCCAATAGTCACCCGCAACACCAAAGGGATTGCAGATGAGTTGCTAACCTAGAGGGCTAATATGGAATACCTCTTGTGCCAGTAATTACACCGGCTGTCTTGCTCTCCGCGCCGGAACACAACAGTGCAAACACTGCTGCTTAGCGGCAGGATTAGTGAGCAAGATAGTGGAAGCAATCCGGACGGACCTTGCATAAGATCCTACCACCCACAGGATTCGCTTTACTTAGACGATAAACGATGTTGAGATAAAACGTAACGTGACGTAAAATTTTACACTTTGTCACCTAAACCATATAGGTTTAGGTGACAAAGTGTAAAATTTTACGTCACAATTTAACATGATGATATTTTAACTTGTGTAAATTACTTCCTAATTACTCTAGTAAATAGCGCTCTCGTGGTGAGGGAAAACATCGGAAGGAAACCTGCACATCCATGTAAATGAATGTGTAACCATGATCCCGTTGAACCGCTTTTCTTGTTACAGGGGTTACGGAGGTAAGGGCCCAATTTCATAAACGCAATTGGCGACAGGTGACAGTGACAATTCGCCGTACTTTACTGCGTCGACAAGTAACGCTTCATACGTAACATCAGAGTGGGCAAGCGATGTATACCGAATTGTCACTATCAAGTAGCGTTCATGAAATTGGGCCCAGATGGCCATAATTTAATCAGGTCTTATAATTATCTTAAAACTTACTTAATTCTTTACACACAATTTCTGTCACTCTGTTCTTGTAATTTTAACTAAAAAAAAAACAAATCACGAAAACAAAATACGTCATAAAACATCGACAACACAAGATCGGCATCATTTACCGACCTTGGTTTTTAAGCTTTTATGCCGTGTAGATAACAAGAGATAACAATCATAGGTATATTTGGTTATCTAACACATGGTTAAACTGAATCATAAATTGTGCCGGTAATACTCACTTGGTAACTGAATTGTTGATCAACATAGAATGGCGTCACCACTAAATTCGCAATCACGTCAGTCTCGCACGTAGCGCGGAATACGACTGTCAGACAGACAGATAAAGCATGCTTAATATACCTAGTTACAACATGACATGAACAATTTACACCAATTGACCTATCCCCAAACTAAGCAAGGCTTGTTCTATGAGTGCACACACTCATATAGATCATTATACTCGTAAGTAACGCAATAAAGGCCCATTTATATGGTACGAGCAAGGGGGTTTCACTCCGCAATGTAGGTGCGCTCGCCGCATGACCTATGGCATAGGTTAATCGCTGTAGGTTGCCGGCTCGCCGCGCGCGCGCCCGCTCACTCTGTGTCACGCGTTGATAGTCTTACAGTGAGCCGTCCAACCCTAGCGGTGCGCCAGGGCATTGCGGGTGGAAGGCGGCCGCGGGCGGCGCCTTCCTTTTGACACATGCCGCCTCGCCTGGCGAATGTTTATGAAGTAATACGAACTTTTGTGCCTGATTATAAAGTTGGAATTCGTTTAATGGTGGTCGAAAAAGAGAAGTTTCTGTACGTTAGTACTATTATTTATTCTGTGGTACGAGTTAGCGCCTGCGAGTTGCATTACAAAGCGGGCTGCAAAGATGATGACTGTGATCGATGGATTAAACTCACTCTGTGTAAATGGCCCCTAAGAGTTGAAACGCACACCGCTACATATTATGTGTGGTAGGATCTTGTGCAAGGTCCGTCCGGATCGCTACCACCATCTTGCTCGTTAATCCTGCCGCTAAGCAGCGGTGCTTGTACTGCTGCTGAGTTTCTTGCGGCATTTCTTCTCAGTATTATCTTCCATTTTTCGAAGCGCTAGTAGATTCAGACATGTAAAAGAGCCTATATATGGCCTACTTGCAAAATGAATTTTTCATTTTCTTTTTACATTTTCGTTGTGTTCCGGCGTGGAAAGTAAGACAGCCGATGTAATTACTGGCACTAGAGGTATTCCATCTTAGCCCTCTGGGTTGGCAACGCATCTGCAATCTCTTTGGTGTTGCTGGTATCCAAAGGCGGTGATCACTTACCATCAGGTGACCCACGTGTTTGTTTGCCTTCCTATTTCATAAAAAAAGTGTTGAAAGACACAGATGAATATGAAAAAGCGGGTAATGGTCACAGACGTAAGACCTGTACACAGGCAAAAAATTAGAACTTAATTGAATGTAAAATGCTATATAATGAATGACAACACAAAGAAAAATTAAGGTAATGGCAGGACTCGAACCTGCAACATCAGCATTCAGAGCCTTTCGTTTGCCAGTTTCGCCACATTACCGCTTTAAAATTAGGGTAATGGCAGGATATGAACCGAATTGAACCTTCATTTCACTTGTTAATGGAATGAACAAGTGAAATGAAGAATTAATAAAAGTTATTATTGTCATAAAAATTTTAATGTTTAACAAGTTATAAAAATAATTATACATTCATTCACACAATACATTTCAAGTTACGAAAGCATTTCACTCCGCGTCTCAATATTTCAAATAAAATTCTTTTAACAGCATAATGTAACCATAAAAAAATCTTAAACTTATAATTAGAATCACAGATAGACATTAACAAACAATATAAAACCTTCCATATTTTCCATATAGGTAAACTAATTAAGGTTAATTAGGAGCTCTAGCTCCTGTTTGTCCAAATCCTATTTCATTCTATTTCGCTTTTTACACTCGTAATTGAAGTTACGTATTTTTAGACTAATGGGCTCAAACTCAAACACGTCTAACGCAACACCATATTTTCTTGTCGTTACATATTCCTTATCAAAACCAGACGAAAATCGTCTGCACACGAGCGACATAGCCAAAACTAGAGCCATCCATATTTAATTCCTTGATTTCAGTTGCAACCAGTGTCCACCCTTCATCCTCAAGTTGAAGCTTTCAGTAGACAGCTGAACCGGGATGGGCGTCCGCTTAGAAGGTTCCACCTTCATGTGCTGCAGCAGCTGGTACACCATCACTTTCACCTCGCACAGAGCAAACCGGGACCCTGAGTAAAAAGAAAATAGGTTAGGAACAGCTACAGTTTGATATTCTTATTGATGAATACTTTTTCAGACTAGTTGAAGATATTTCTGAATGAACATAATCGAAAGAGCGGTTAATATATGCATGCATGGATTGGATATCCTTAAAAATCACTTACCAATGCAGTTTCTGGGGCCAAGTCCAAACGGCAGGTAGGTAAAGGGGTGGATGTTGTGTTTGTTCTCCTCGGAGAAGCGCTCAGGGTCAAACTTCAGAGGATCGGGGAAGTACTCAGGATCCCGATGGATGGCCATCACGGGGATGTTTAATCCTTCACCTGCCTTCATCTGGAAATAAAGATAAAATAATTTGAGAACAACTTATTAACATGAAATGCTTTCACAGATCACAAACAATGAACACAAGAAGATAAAATTTAAACGCAACATCTGACTTACTATGTAGTCTTCTGTAGATTTGGCGTTCGCTTTTCCCATATTGTAATCCTTAATGCAAATCCTGTCGGACGCTATCGCAGGTGGCCATAGCCGCAATGATTCTGGAAGAAAAACCTTCTGATATAGTAATGATACAATAACTAATAACCCTAAACTGTTAACCCACCACTGTGGTATCATGGCACATTATAAGGTTGGACTAAAGTAAATGACAAATTCAAATGAAAAGTTCATCGGCAATAATTGAACGCAATGTTTTTTTCATGATATCCAATCAGAATCTGTTAAAAAGAATGACAGATGCATTACATTTTCTTCTTACAATTCTTACCTGAGACACACATATCCATGTAAGTCATGCTCTGGATAGAGTTGTAGTCAAACTTGCCACCGCTGATCTTCTCGTGCTCACGGATCTCTTCAGCTAGTTTGTCCTGCACGTCAGGGTTGACAGCCAGCTCGTACAGGAGGAACGTCATGGCGGTGGAGACAGTCTCGAAGCCAGCAATGAAGAAGAGAGCCGCTTGGGCGATCAAATCTACATCTGACCAGGCTGAAGAGAAACAAATATGCAAAACTGCAGTTAGAACGCTTTTACACGAACTTTTTCATGAGTATATCGAAGTAACTAAATGTATCTTATTTCCAAAATAAAATCCTTTAAAAAATCCATGATAGCAGATGCGATTGTACTATGAAATATCGTCGCGGGTGCGACGCCTGTAACTATAATAATACTTATATTAAAGGAATATTAGTTAGGGTTCCGCGGAGAAGCAAGGTAATTTATTCCTATTTGTTGATACGCATAGTCATTTTACCATGTAGCTCAAATAGTGCAGTAGTACCTCTAGTTATGGTTTTTTTTCCAACAGTGGACTCTTCGACTGTAGCAAAGCCAGCATCAGCGTCTTTGTCAGATTTATCTTCGTGTGTGAGTCGACCTGAAAACAACCAACACCAAATCACCACAACGTCATGTCTCAGTCTGGCTGAAAATAATTAACCCTACATTTTGTCCCAAGAACGTAATTTGAAAAATACCTATTACTGTTTTCTGATAAAACTATTCGCTATCACAAAGAGGTAATTAGCCAAGTGTGGCCAAGTCAACAAAATGATAAGAATAACCTATCTCAAGAAATGTGTTAAAATAACTATGTTCATTAAATAATCATAAAAATGCTGTGATATGACGTCAAAACCACAATATGTACAAAACCAAAGCAAAGCCTTGCTTTGCGTAAGTGTTATCTTTCCTTTGAAAGCAAAAGAACTCTAAAATCATATCGAAATAATGTCTTTTAGGATGAGCTAACATCATCAAATTTCATTGTTCTAATTTAATTTCTTCCTTAACTTCTTAAACTTAGATCATGTCAGCCCGGAATCTGATCGCTAAGAGAACAATCATCAGTGATTGTTGAGTCTTATTATAATTACTGTATTACCTTTCTTGGCTTCCATGAGCAGATGAATCATGTCTGGCCGCAGGATGTTGTGTGTCTCCCGGTCTTTCATTGTGCTCAGCACTAGATGCTTGAAGAAGAGAACAACATCCTCCGCGAAGAGAGTCATCTTTAGTTTCTACACAAAGTAAAAGAGGTGTGTTAATTTTGGAAGAAAACATCCTTATTAGTTTATTAAAAAGTTAGTATTAAATTCTAGATTTAACATGTCAAATAATGAAACTAATTTCATCTCAACCAAAGTTGCACAGTCGTTACGTGTTCTAAAAGAAATCTATCTGAAATATTTTAACCTGTTTTGTATGCTGAAGTCAATAAGTTTAAATTTATGTAGAAATGCCAAGACACTGACAAAAATACAAAGCCAGTTATTTGATATAATCAAAGTTTTATCATCTGGTTCTTTCTGCTAAGTAGTAAGAAAATGCTAATTATTTTCTAATAGCATTATTTACTAACCTTGGCTATAAACGGCGTAGAAGTGTTAAGGAAGAATTTCATCAGCTGCCAAAAACCAAAGTTAGAGGATTTGTAACCCATTTTGTAGAACTCGTTGTCAGGCTCGGAGAGGGAATCAACCTTCAGACCGAAAGCACAGGAAGCTATGACATCGTTGGCAAAGCGAGTTGAAAGATCCTTAACATCGATCTCGAACGGTTGACCTGCAAAATAATAGGTACCAGATCAGCTAAGCATTAAATATCTTACGATCCAAATGCTGTTTTAATTTTAAAACACTATTGGTTACACCAAACAGCGACTAAAAAGTACTGTTTGCCAAAAGCTTTTTTGAGTCAGTAAGGTGCAGGCGCAAGGAAGCAACCATTGTTAGTCTAGGAATTTTTAAATTTCTTATGTTAATGTGAAAAATATTGAAAACTATGTTGAAAAAAAGTTTAATTCACTCACCTTTTGATTCTTGAAGCTTTTTCTTCAACGAGCTGACCATTTGGTTTCCTACTTCTACCATGAATGGCAGCATGTGCTTCATCTTTGAGCTTGTGAACGCCGGGCTCAACGTTGAACGCATATCCTTCCATTCTTGTCCTAAAAAAAGCACATAGTATTATAGCAGAGTTCATGTCAAATTGGAGATGAAGGGAATTGTTGTGAGATTAATTTAAAAGACACTTTAGAGCATGACACATGGTCCTTGTATTTCGCTTTTTTTCATTTGACTTCTGTTATATGGCCCAATCAGGCAAATGTAAAGCTAGAAACCAGCGTTACCAATTAAAGGCTTATAGGATTCCCGGAAGCTACATTGATCAGAGCAGTGTTTTCTTCTCTCTAAATTGTGTAAGATTTTACAACAAAATTCCAAAAAACATAACTGAACTAAATGATACAAAATTTAAATCTATTGTCAAGAAGACATTAATTTCTCGGGCGTATTATAAAATCAATGACTATATCTTGGACAAGGATATTTGGAAATGATCCCGATCTGTATTGGCGATCCCTGGCTCCAAAGATTGTACACCTGCTGTGTTAAATTGTTAAATTGTAAAAATTTGAAAATTTGAGATGTAAAATAACATTGTAATTTCGATTTATTTAAAAAATTACACCTCGTTGAGTTTCTTGCCGGTATCTTCTCATCAGAGGTTTTTCCGAACCGGTGGTAAATTTTTTGACATTCATAAGTGCCTAACCTGTAAGCCTAATCTGAATAAAATATTTTGACTTTGACTTTGACTTTGACTTCTTTTTTGTAATTATTAATTTTAGATTTCATTTGGGGCCCTATGTTAAACAGTAAGCCACTTAATGCAATTGGTTGTTTCTTATACTTACCTTTTAATGAAAACAAGTTTCTTCCAAACAACGGATCCAGGTCTTCACTGATGAAACTTCTATGATCCAGAAAATATTCAAAGTCCTTCACAGTTATCTTCTTAATCAACTCGATGTCTCTGACGAATATGACCGGTTTTATAAATTCGTAGTTACCGACGAACCTGTTAACAGATTACGAATTATGAAATACTTAGATTATTTGCTAAGTTTTTGTCTTTTAAAAGTCTTTTGACAACTACTGAGATTCCTAAATATAATATAAACATTAATATAGTTAACAATGTAAATACATAAATATATGTATAACACGAGTTGAGTTGGGTTTTCTTTGCCTTCTAAATTAAATACCTACCTCTCTTCTGGATGGTTCTTGTACATATCGTTCATGAGATCAACAAAATGTGTCATGCGTAGCATCGTTGTAGCCATGTTGCCCACCAGTGGGATTGGCGTTTTGTGCTTGACGCCATACTTGCTGAACCGCGAGTAGACTTGCCGGCAGTACAGGGCAAACGCGCCGACTAACGCCAACACCCAGATATAAAATATCATGGTCTGAAATAATTATAACATAATTATTAACATAGTGTACTGTGGCATGTATATTTTTTAATGTTAGTCATACATATAAAAAAAAATTGTGTGAATAAAAATCATAATTGACAAATTAAATTCGTTTCAACAAAACAAGAACTTCCACTAAAGTTGCAAGCGACAATAGGCGCGATAACTGTTTACCATCGGCCTAGCCGCATTACAACGACGTGGAATCATAAAAAAAAATTGACCGTAAAAATGATTATGGATTCTATTAAAATAAAGCAAAATTTCATCATAGCGATTATGATTCTAAATTAAATGAACGAAAACAC
Organism: Ditula angustiorana; assembly: GCA_963691745.1. Taxonomy (NCBI): domain Eukaryota; kingdom Metazoa; phylum Arthropoda; class Insecta; order Lepidoptera; family Tortricidae; genus Ditula; species Ditula angustiorana. The sequence goes on along the minus strand of OY829480.1, from coordinate 520,918 downwards.
TTTTTTTGTAAGCAGTAAATACATAACAAACACCTAACACAAATGGAAATACAGAACCCTCTGTGCGACTCTGATTCTTATTGTGTGCCAATAACACTTATTCAGTTTCATTTAGTACTGCGGCTCCACAAAAATAGTTTTTTTACCACACAATTAAACCGGTTTAAAGTACTATTACTCACGTGCCAATCAACTTGTTTGTCAACACACAATTCAAAGGTCACCGCTAAATTCTGTGTCACGTCAGGCCGACACGAAGCGCGGAAAACGACTAAAGCACGGCGACTATAATCGTAAAACCAGCTTTTATACTTACGTTAATCAAATGTACTAATCACGGTGATATTAAAGTCTTATTAGCATTGAAATTATTCCTCACGGCGTGTAGTAAAAACGAATATTTGGTTGTTTTTATCATATTCAAAGGATTTAAAAGATAATCTACAAATATTTTTATATCACGCCTTTGTTTGGTTAGATAAGGCTGTTTTAAAAAGAATAATGTGATTTATTGCATCAGTCGGTACTTTTTTACTACCCTAGGGCAGCAGCCTATGGGTTCCTAAGAACAACTCGTTGTTGGCCTTAAAATTACAAACTTGGCTATACTGACCTATCGAAATGGCCCAACCGGTATATTTAAGACAATTGACACCAATTGACTAGTCCCAAACTGAGCATAGCTTGTACTATGGATACCAGGCAACGAATAACCATACTCAAATACATACATACATATAACATCCGGGTGCAATCATCATACAAACATTTGACCCTTGTGGGAATCGAAATTACAACCTTCAACTTCATAGTCAGAGTAAATTATAGAAAAGGTGAAGAATACGCGTTACAGACACTGTGACCCTTACGTGACCACTCATGTCTAATTTATATCTCTGTGCGTCCTTTTCTTATGACTCTATTAAGAGTTGTAGAGAAGGATAATTTATACTCTGGCGATTATGTTAGAGCTGCAAGAGATGCCTTCGTTGAGCTGAGGAATAGACATAAATCTAACAAAGAAGTGCATGTTGTTTGAAGGAAGCTCTTAAATTAGTTTTTAGGGTTCCGTACCCAAAGAGTGACAACAGGGCCCAATTACTAAGCCGTCGCTAACCTTCCGTCTAGCACAGGGGTGTATCTGTTAAACCGTAACATGTTGACACTTAAATTTTTCACAGAGTATGTATTACTATAGCTGGCAATAAATGCCTACCTCTCTAGGTGCATTCGGCAGAATGTCCCAGTCCCGGTTCCGTCAAATTAAATTAAAATATGAAATAAAACTAAAACCATTAATTTACAAATTGGTCACAAATAAGTTCTTTTTCTATAATATTAATATAGTTTTTACAACGAAAGTCACGAAGAAGATGGATAATGTTGAAGAGAGTGTAAGTTGAAAATAAAATAAACAGTGTAGTGGAGTCAAAGAGTCAAAAAGTCAAGAATGTAGTCAGTCGTCGTCGCGCCACGGTCGCGGGGGCTCATGATTAAGGACCACGGACTGGTCCGAAACATGTCGGGAATTCTCGACTTTAAAATACGTGACTGATCCGTTTTTATTAATTTCTGTCCGAGTCTCACGGTAGTTTTATGTTAAGAATGTAGTGAAGGTTAAAAAATGCTGGAAGTTGTAATAATGCTGGAAGCTGTAATTGCAGAAGATAGTGATGGAGACGAAAAAGTAGGGAATGGCCATAAACGAAAGGCCTGGACACAGGAAAAAATGAAAACTTATAGAAGTAAAAAGAAGTATTAATAAAAGACATAACATTGCGATTAGTGTTTCAATATTGTGCGGATTACAAAAATAACTACATTTCATTCACACAATAAATTCCAAATTACGAAACCATAACACTTTGCGTTTTATTACTTCCATTCAACTATTATTAACAATATACGGAAGAAAAAAATATTTCTTAAATTGACTTATTAGACTACAGCTAATAAAAGCAATCACGAAGCTTGATAAACTTTATGGGTTTTTGATAAAACTATTCGCTATCAGATAGAGTTAATTAGCCAAGTCATCAAAATGATAAGAATAACCTATGAAATGTTGTTAAAAGAACTATTTTTCATTATATAATCATAGTTAAAAAGCTGCGAACCACATAGTTGAAACAACGAAGTAAAACCACCAAAGGAAATAATAACAATTTTTTTAATCACATCGAAAGAACGCCTTTTGGCATGGACTACTTACTTGTCCTAACACGGTAATTAGAGCAAATGCTTACGAAAAAGCGTATAATCTTTAATACTATCAAGGGTTTTATTCGACATTAGTCTTAAGTAATATAGAACAAAAAGTAACCGAAGTCTACATCAAATTTCATAGTCCATATTTAATTTCGTCCTTAGCTTCTTCGACTTTCATCATGTTGGCCCTGAACTAGACAATCATCAATGGTCTTTGATTCTTTCTTAAAAATACTGCACTACCTTTTTTAGCTTCCATGAGAAAGATGTGTGTTTCCCGGTCTTTCATTGTGTTCAGCACTAGATCCTTGAAGAAGATGGCCACGCCATCCGTGAAGAAAGACATCTTTAATTTCTACACAACGAAGTGTAAGAGTTGTATTGATTTCAGAAAAAATATCCTTATTTATTTATTAGTTCCTGCTTAGAACTGAATTGTAGACTTAACAACAAAACTTTTTTTTTCATTTCAACCAAAGTTGCGTAGTCCTTATGTGTGTAAATAAGGAAAAAACACTATGTTAAAAGGAGATGGCCTTAAAGGAGATGAGGAGCTTGTGTGGCGGGATCTAATGAGAAATTTAATCAGTAGATGCTGGCGGATTGATGGAGAAAGGTCAGGTTAGGAGTACCCTAAACCGAAAAGCATACATGAAGAAATGTTATGGGAGTAAGAGAAGTAAAGGTTGTATGTCAGGATCGTAGCAAATAGAAATTCGTGGACTCTGTCTAACCCTCCGGGAAACAGGCGTGACTTATGTATGTATGTATGGGTATCTTATTTAGGATAAGAATGTAACTCTTGAAACCACAATAATATTTCAAGTAAAAATCTATTTCAAATTAACACAAAATACATTCAAATAGTAACAAAATATTTTTAAAATAAAATTATTTTTTAACGTTAGTGAATATGCTGATCATATTTTTTTAATAATCTTTTATTTCTGTGCAGTTTGTTGATATTTACCACCGGAAAGTAACGCCTGTCATAAATCTATTAATTATTCAGTTCCATTTTATATGGCTAGATAGATACCCGTAATGTACTATTACTCACGTGCCAATCAACTTGTTTCTTCCACAAAATCCACACTCACCAAATTTGGTGTTACGTAAGACCAACACGAAGCGCGGAAAACCACTAAACCACTGAAACCATAGCAGTTTAACTAGCCTATATACTTTTGTTAGTCAAAAGAGACAGACATAACTCATAATATTGTCAGGGTATTGTTGTATGAAATGTCACGGTAACATTACAGTCTCATTTGAATTGAAATCGTTCTTCATAACGTGTATTAGACAAATAATCGATTGTTTTAATCGTATTTTAAGTTTTTGAAAGGTAATCGAAAAACATTTGTATATCACGCTTTTGTCCAGTTAGATAAGGTTGTCGTAAAAATAATATTTGATTTATTTGCAAACGGCGATACTTTTGTTACTGCTCTAGAGCAGCAAAGACGGTCAAAAAATAACAAATGAATATAATTTTGTTTGGGAAACTAACCTCGGTGTCATCTATGTGAATTTCAAGTATCATGGCCGATACTTGAAATTTTCACAGAGTATGACTGTATGACTGCAATGATGCTTATCTCTTTCGATGCATACGGCAGATATGGCCGACAAGTTGGTTTGTCGGTCATGAATGATTTACCATTCATATAATACAAATTAGTGACTAAAAAGTTATTTTCTATATTAATGAAGTTTTTTCCAAAGAAAGTCACAAAGAAGAATAATGTTGCAGAAAGTATGAAATTAGCTGCAAATATAGTAAACAACGTGGTGATGTTTAAAAAATACTGGAAATGTTAATTATGATGAGAAGCGAAGACACCATAGACATTGCGAAGGATACAGTAGGAGACGAAACAGTAGAGGAAAGGTCTGGACACAGGTAAACAAATGAAAACTTTTATAAATCTAAAAAAGTTAAACAAGAAGTAATAAAAACATTGCATTGTCAGTAGTGTTTTATTTAATGTTGTGTAGATTATAATTTGTTTTAATGATATTCCAATCAACTTCCAAAATAATAATACATTTCATTCACACAATACATTCCGAAATCATAACATTTTGCGTTTTATTATCTCTAACAAATTATGTTTTAATAACATACGTAACAATAAAAACATTTCTCAACCTTACAACTAGATCACAGATATATTTTACAAACAATAAACAATCTATTTTTTGTTTTTCATAGTCCAGTTACGGTTAACTTCATCAGAGACCTGTTCATGAAAAAGTATGTATGATTACAAGTATATTACAATTGTTTTTCAATTTTAAGTGTTTTTCCTGATGGGAATTAATCACCACTGCCAATGAGAACCAGCATCCCCAAGAGAATCGCTGGTCCGTTGGCGCCTTGTGGATATTGTGCCTCGGCAGCAAGCTGACTAGTGGAATATTGACAACGACAATTTTGCGTATGGTTATCTTGAAGAGTTTTTGTATTGCCCGAGCTTACGTATATACATATTCACAAATATGTAAAGTACTCAAAATTTTTGTTGTCACCTAACTTGTCAGTTTGGTTAAAATAAGAGCCAGATGAATCAGTCATTATACTTGTAATAACAATATCTTGACTAACGGGCTTAAATGCGTCTAGTCTTATTGTTACATGCATCCCTGATTAAAACCAAACGAAAAGAGGCTGCACTTGAACGACACCAGGAAATCTATAGTACCATCCATATTTAATTTCTTGCTTTTAGTTGCAACCAGTGCCCGCCCTTCATTCTCAAGTTGAAGCTCTCAGTAGACAGCTGAATCGGGATGGGCGTTCGCTTAGAGGGTTCTACCTTCATGTGCTGCAGCAGCTGGTAAACCATCACTTTCACCTCGCACAGAGCAAACCGGGACCCTGAATGGAAAGATCATAGGTTAGGAACAGCTACAGTTTGATATTCTTGTTGATAATCACTTCTTCCGACTAGATGAAGGTATTTTTGAATGAACATATTTAAAAGAGCGGTCTTAATACATGATCTAAGGATATCCTTAAAATATCCCTTACCAATGCAGTTCCTGGGGCCAAGTCCAAACGGCAGGTAGGTAAAGGGTTGGATGTTGTGTTTATTCTCATCAGAGAAACGCTCAGGGTCGAACTTCAGGGGATCGGGGAAGTACTCAGGATCCCGATGAATGGCCATCAGGGGGATATTTACTCCTTCGCCTACCTTCAGCTGCAAATAAACACGGAATTATTTGAGAACAATATGACATCAAGTAACGCAAAACGCCTTGACTTGAGGCTAAAAGTTAAACATGACATCTGACTTACAATGTAGTCTTCCGTCGATTTGGAGTTGGCTTTTCCTAAATTGTATTCCTTAATGCAAACCCTATCGGTTGCTACCGCAGGAGGCCATAGCCGCAATAATTCTGTAATTAATGATACAACAACTAAAGTACCTACATTTTTAAACCATCACTGGGGGGTCACATCGTGGGCGCATACGTGGTTTTACCAAATTAAATTGGCAATACACGAAAGAAATAATTTTTCATACATTTCTTGAGAATGCGTTTTAAAAAAAAATTCTAATTTTAAGACCATTACATTTTCGTCTTACATTTCTTACCCGAAACACACATATCCATGTAAGTCATGCTCTGGATAGCATTGTAGTCGAACTTTCCACCGCTGATCTTCTCGTGCTCGCGGATCTCTTCAGCTAGTTTGTCCTGCACGTCAGGGTTGACAGCCAGCTCGTACAGGAGAAACGTCATGGCGGTGGAGACAGTCTCGAAGCCAGCAATGAAGAAGAGAGCCGCTTGGGCGATCAAGTCTATATCTGACCAGGCTGAAGAGAAACGAACATGAAAAACTGCAGTTAGAACGCTGTTTATTCATGCGCATTGTCTTTTTCCATATAGCTCAAACAGTGCAGTAATACCTCTAGTTATGGTTTTTTTTCCAACGGTGGACTCTTCGACTGTGGCAAAGCCAGCATCAGCGTCTTTATCAGATTTATCTTCATGAGTGAGTCGGCCTGAAAACAAACAACACCTTATCACCCCAACGACAAGACATCTCAGTCTGGCTGAAACGGATTTACTCTGATAATTTGACGCAAGCACGAAGTTTTAAAAATATTATTGTTTTCTGATAAAAATATCCGCTGTCAGAGAGAGTTACATAACCAAGTCAACAAAATGATAAGAATAACCTATCTCGAGGGATGTTGTTAAAAAAACAATTTTCAATAAATAATCATGAAAACGCTGTGATATGAAATCGAAACGACGATGACTATCAATGATTTTTAAGTCTTTATTATAAATACTGTATTACCTTTCTTGGCTTCCATGAGCAGATGAATCATGTCTGGCCGCAGGATGTTGTGCGTCTCCCGGTCTTTCATTGTGCTTAGCACTAAATGCTTGAAGAATATGGCCACGTCATCCGCGAAGAGAGTCATCTTTAACTTCTACATAAAATAAAAGAGGTGGGTTAATTTCTGAAGAAAACATCCTTATTTGTATATTAAAAAATAGTATTAAATTCTAGACTTGATAGTGAAACTTTTTTCATTTCAATCAAAATTGAGAAGTCCTTGATTGTTCGAAAACAAATGTGACAGAAACAACTTAACCTATTTCAGGGTGCTTAAGTCAATTAGTTTAAATTTAAATTTGAGTCGCATGACGCGGTCAAAAAATATAAAGCCAAACAATTATACAACTTATTCAATCATTTATAAACTGCTTCTTTCTGCTAAGAATAAAAAAAAACACTATGAATTTAAAGCATTTTTCACTAACCTTGGCTAGAAAAGGTATGGCACTGTTAACGAAGAATTTCATCAGCTGCCAAAAACCAAAATTTGAGGATTTGTACCCCATCTTGTAGAATTCGTTGTCAGGCTCGGAGTGGGAGTCCACCCTTAGACCGAAAGCACAGGAAGCTATGACATCGTTGGCATAGCGAGTTGAAAGATCCTTTACATCGATCTCAACTGGTTTACCTGCAAGATCACACCAGATTAGCTAAGCATTAAGCATCTTGCGTTGCAAATTGTGTTGTATAAAAAAACGATAGGTTGCGACATTAAATATATTTATTGAGCGAGCTAATGAACTTCTGATTTAAACTAAGATTTTGCTATTATTCCAAGCGACACCAAAACTGCTAATAAACAGGCACTATTTACCAAAAGTTGTTTTCGTCAGTAAGGTGCAAGTACAGGCAAAACAACCTTGTTTTGTTAGTCGAAGCATTTTATATTTCTTATGTCAATGTGTAGAATATTAAAAAATATATTAAAGCACAAGTTTCATTCACTCACCTTCCGATTCTCGAAGTTTATTCTTCAACGAGCTGACCATTTGGTTTCCTACTTCCACTATGAATGGCAACATGTGCTTCATCTTTGAGCTTGTAAACGCCGGGCTTAACGTTGAACGCATATCTTTCCATTCTTGTCCTTAAGGTAAAAAAACACACACATTTTATCATAGCGGAGTCTAAATCAAATATGAAGTAAACTGTTGTAACATTGGTTAAAAGAACCTTTGGAGCATGCCATGGTAGTCCTTTTTTTCCTGTTACATAATTTTATCACGCAAATGTTTTGCTAGGAACTAGCGTTGACTGCCTCCATGATGAGGACCCCCGGGCTGCAGACACGGAGACGTCTGTTGCCCACGCCATAGGAGCCCTCGAGATAGTTGGTGTGCCAAGTGTCTACAGCACACCATTGACGGGAAAGAGGGGACCATACCAGGTTCCCTCACTGGGGAGTCTGATAACGGACGCGCGCCTATTGGCGAAGTTGCGGGTTTTACCCCTGAACCGAGATCTCGCCAGCTAGGCGACGAGATTGGAACACCCCGGGGTTTTTAGTGGGTAAGAGCCCTACATAAAAAAAAGGAACCAGCGTTATCAATTTGGAGCTTATATTGATCTGATCAATGTAGCTTTAGAGAGTTCTCTAAAGCTACATTGATCAGATCAATATATAGCTTTAGAGAACTCTCTAAAGCTACATTGATCAGATCAATTTTTTTTTCTTTCTAGTTATTATTATTTATATCATTGTTTTCTATTTCTTTATCTTCTTTTTTTGCGGGTGGTAGGACCTTTTGCAAGGTCCATCCGGATCGCTACCACCATCATGCTCGCTAATCCTCCAACTAAGCAGCAATCCCGCTGCTGTTGTATCCCGGCGTGAAGATCAAGACAGCCGGTAAAATTACTGGCACAAGAGGTATTCCATCTTAGCCCTCTGGGTTGGAAACGCATCTAAAATATCCTTGGTGTTGCAAGTGTCTATGGGCGATGATTATCACTTACCATCAGGTGACCCACTGGCTCGTTTGTCTTCTGGCCCTATTTTAAACACTTAACTACATGACGCGATTGGTTGTTTTTACCTCAACTCTATTTTAGGCCTACCTTTTAATGAAAACAAGTTCCTTCCAAACAACGGATCCTGGTCTTCAGTGACGAAGTTTCGATGATCCAGAAAATGTTCAAAGTCCTTCACAGTTATCTTCTTAATTAACTCGATGTCTCTGACGAATATGACCGGTTTTATAAATTCGTAGTTGCCGACGAACCTGTATACAGATTAACTATGAAACACTTGTATTATTTTGCGTTTTTTTAAAGATTTTTTTTTCTTTTAAAATTCTTTTGACAACGGCTGAGAGTCCTATACATAAGAGATACATAAATACAGTGAGTAGTATAAAAACCTAAACATATATAGATATATTGTATGCATCACATCCACGGCCTAAGTTGGAAAACCTTGGATTAGAGCATATCTGCGTTTATTCTATTACCAAACTCAATTTTGACTGAGCATACAAACCGTTATTCGGCAACTCTCCAGCCTTTTCACCGTTGCTCATTACCGTTCCTACATTAATTGTTGAAATGCAGGTCTACAAACAAGGACTTCAGGCAAGAACAAAAGCTGTACTCGACGTCGATACTAGTTTTAGCAGAAATTGGTGCTAAGCGTTACGTATTTTGTCAAATAATTAAGAAACGGTAATGAACAACGATAAAACGCTGGAGAATTACCATATTTCGTTGCCTTCTAAATCCTGTACCTACCTCTCTCCTGGATGGTTCGTGTACATTTCGTTCATGAAGTCAACGAAGTGTTTCATGCGTAGCAGCGTTGTAGCCATGTTGCCCACCAGTGGGAGCGGCGTGTTGTGCTTGACGCCATACTTGCTGAACCGCGAGTAGACTTGTCGAAAGTATAAGGCAAACGCGGCGACTAACGCCACCACCCAGATGTAGAATATCATGGTCTGAAATAATAATTACAGTTTTATTTTAATCCAGCTAGAACGGGAGCTCACCAAAAAGCAACAATAACAATTCTTATTTAAAAATTCTAAACTAGACACAGACATATCAATCTTAAACTAAAACTAAAACTAAAGTGAGGTCCCCCAGGTCTGATCCCTGCGGTAGGGTCCCCATGATGCTGGCTGCGTTTCCCCTCTGGATTGATATGCCAATCCGTTGAGCAAAAAACGAGGCAGCTCTAGGGTCCCCAGTGGCTGAATGTATTTTCTTTTGTAATGGGCCGAAAAGTTGGTGGGCGTTTGGGCTCCACGGTCCCAGAGTCTCGACCGCAAAGGCATACAGTCATGTACATGTTGCTCTGCGAGACCGATAACATAATTATGAAAATTGTATACAGCGGCACTTATATTTACTTGAACAACATCCTGATTAGGAATGTTTTGCATGCTAACTATTGCCCATTTTATGCGTTTATAACCGATTTCTTAAAAAAATGGTGTTTAAGGATTCGTCCTTTGAGATCGTAGTATTTTGCGATGCTGATTGTATTCTGCCTGTTTGGGAGTTGGCGGGTCTGCTATTTTGATAACATGATATTTTGAGATTCGGATATCTCAAGCGTTTAGGGTTGAATCTAGTGGTTTAAAAATCTGGTAGGTAACTACGCCAGAATACTCTTGAATTATCTATTACAACGGAGAAGGTAAGTTTTCCTCAATTTTCATTGCGTTCAAATAATGTAAAGCTGATTCATACATCCTGTCTTTTTAATTACCTTTGAAAGTGTAATAAAAATCTGTGTAATTATATATGTTAGAAAATACATTGCTTTCAAGAAATTTTAACTACAGGATGTCCAATAATTTTACTGTTTTAAATTAAAAAAATGTCTGGACAGCTCCTTGCTATTTAAATCATAATTATAGTACCTACATTAACAAGTCCTCTCTTCCTGCAAAACGTCTTGGATTGTTAAAAAGTAATATCATTTAGCCACAGAAAAATAATTTATTTGTTTACAAGTATGTCTAATTTTTTTCAAAATCTCGCATTAATCAAAGCGATCCACCTTAATCAACAGTAAACATTTTAATCAATTACGCTGATATATTAATATTATTTTTGTGTCTAAAGAAAACAGTTTTATCTAATACTTTGTTATGTTCATACTTATTATCTTTTAAGTGTTGGCTACAGGGAAAATCACAATCATACAATGCACCCCACTCAACTGGTAGAACATTTTATGCTCATGATTAGCGACCTTGACTATAAAGCTAGAGGTTTCGGGTTTGAATCCTAAGTTGGGCAAGTGTTTGTATTTGAATGTTCGAAAATTAAAAAAAAAACAATTTCAAAAAGGGTTTGTATGATGAATATGAATATTTGTATATGTGTGAGTCTTGCATGTGTTATATGTGCATATTTGTATTTATTTATTTAAATAATTATGATTATCTATTGTCTAAACCACATAGTACAAGCTTGGCTTAGTTTGTTACTAAGTCAATCGGTAAAAGTAGTCCAAAGATATTTATTTATAAATTTTTAAAAAAATAAGGTGTTTAAAAAAATGTGTTTGGTGAAAACGATACGAGAGAATTTTTCTGAATCGGTGGTAATATGTCTAAAGTTTATGAATGTTTATAAACCTATTCTAAAGACATTTTGCCCTAAACCATATTCTGTCATTATTAATTATGTTACCCACTACTTAATATCCTATTTTAATTAATTTTCATTAAAATTATCTTTAAACGTTTCATATTATTATTATCTTCTTTATAAAATTTTTTTTCTTGCTTTATACATAAAAAAAATTAATCATGTTAAAAAATTACATTTTAAAATATTACTACTACAAAAAATACATAATTACAATTAAATTCATTCTATTTTTTACAAATAATATTACTATGCATTCTGGTGTAATATAGCGAGCGATATCAGCGACAAATAGTAAATAGCGTATTAATTAGCATAAATAAATAGTAAATACATAATAAATACCTAACACAAATGGTTATACAGAATACAGAACCCTCGGTGCGAACCCGATTCGTATTATATGGCAATATCACTTATTCAATTCTATTTAATATGTCTCTACAAAAATAGATTTTTTTATAACACAAATAATAAACCGGTTACAATGATTTCCTTAGTTTTTAAACTGAATGATACTCGTAAAGTACTATTACTCACGTGCCAATCAATTTGCGAGCACAAAATTCAAATGTCACTGAAATTCTGTGTCACGTCAGACCGACACGAAGCGCGGAAAACGACTAAAGCACTGCAGTTATAGTCATATAACTAGCTTTTATACGTATCTTAGTCAAATGTGATAAACATTAATTAAATGTACTTAAGAGGAGTGTGAACCCAGCCCGAAAGAGCTCCCACAATACAAACGGCGATAACGTTTTCCACCCTCTAAACCTCTATGGCAATGATTTTTTGGTATGTTGTCATTATGCCTTAGAACTAGGTTTGTATGTTTTGATTTTTTTAATATTCTACATAGATTTGACAAAATTTGCATTTTAGTAATTTCATACAAAACAAAAAAGCGTCAATATTGTTGAAACTTTTAAGAAAATTTTTAAAATTAAAACATACAAACCTAGTTCTAGAGCATACTGACAACATACAAAAAACTCATGGCTATAGGTTAATGTTTAGAGGGTGGAAAATGTTACCGCCGTTTGTATGGAGAGCGCTGGGTTCACACTCCTCTTAACTTACGAGTATAATCGTAATATTACATTCCTATTTGCGATAAAATCATTCCTCATGACGTGTATTAAAAACAAATGTTTGATTGTTTTTATCATATTCAAACCACTTGAACGATAATATCGCACTCTTAGAATTAAACCGACTCAATTCTGAACATGATATTTCCCAAAATTAAACCCTATGTCTTTTAATTAAGGTGATATTTTGGGACGTGTATTATTCAGAAATGGGTCACTTTAATACTAAGCGTGCGATATCACGCTTTTGTCCAGTTAGATAAGATTGTTGTCACTTTTTGTTAAAATAATGATGTGATTTATTAGCGTACTTTTGTTTCTGCCCTAGGGCAGCAAGAATGGTACAAATTAAAAAAATAAATAGATGTTTTGGTACAATTTACTACACCAATTGACTTTTTTTTATGAAATTTAAAGGCAAACAAGCAAGTGGGTCACCTGATGGTAAGTGATCACCACCGCCTATAGACACCCACAACACCAAGAAGATTGCAGATGTGTTGCCAACCCAGAGGGCTAAGAAGGAATACCTCTTATGCCAGTAATTACACCGGCTGTCTTGCTCTCCACGCCCGGAACACAACAGTACAAGCACTGCTGCTGCGTGGTAGCGATCCGGACGGACCTTGCATAAGGGCCTACCACCCGCAAAACCACCTAGTCGCAAAGTAATGAAAACTTGTAGTATGTTCTTGTATTACTATTGCTAGCAATTGATAATTACTTCTCTGGGTGCATGCGGCAGACATGGCCAACCCATGGCTATATCCCGTCTCAGCCAAATTTAATTTAATTAATAACTAAAATTAAACTAAAACCATTGACAAATAAATTATTTTTTACGGAAGATAAATAGTATTCAATCTCGACGCCGAATTGAAGGATTGACCGGATATAACTCAGGACAGGGATATGTGGAAATCAAGAAGAGAGGCCTTTGCCCAGCAGTGGGACACTCATTTAGGCTAAAGAAAAAAAATGTATTGAAGAGAGTGTGAAGTTAGTGGAAGATATATTATGTACGGAAGGTTTAAAAGCGCTGAAATAATTAAATATTATTAAAAAAACGAGGGCACCAAAGAAGTGGCAGAGGACACAGGTGGAGAAGAAAAAACGAGAAATGGAGACGTAAGGCTTGGACCCAGGCAAAAAAATGAAACTTATAAATATGTATAACTAAAAGCAAGAAAAACAAAAAGTATTAATGAAACATTGCATTGTCTTTACTATTTTATTGAAGTTAAACTTAACAGTACATTTAAATCACACAGTAAATTCCAAATTACGAAATCATAACATTTTGCGTCTTATTGTTTTCATTAAAATATTATTAACAAGATACGTAACAATGCAAATATTTTTAAAAGATATAAATAGATAACAGATATACTTTAACAAACAGTATAAAAACTTCCTTATTTCCATATCTTCTTACGGTTACACTCTACCAGACGCCTTTTATCAAAAAGCATGGACTTGTATTAAAGAATTGAAGTGAAGTGAGTGTGAAGTGTATCTTCACATTAAAACATTAATTAATATGTGGGTCACCTGATAGAAAGTGATCACTACCGCCAATATGAAACCAGTACTAAAGCAAGAGAATCGCTGATCCATTGTCGTCTTATACGTAATGATTGGGGCAGACAGCAAGCCAACAAGTGAATATTGACAACTACAATTCAGCGTTGACTAACTGGAAGATGTTTTTGTATTGCTCGGGTTTACATTGTAGATACGTTATGTACTCTGAACTATCGTTCTTAACTGATATGTGTTGGTTCGGTAACACAGAAGTCAAATCTCTTACTTATTATACTTGCAGAAGTTTCTTATATTTTTACTAACGGGCTCAAACACGTCTAGCGCATCACACCATACTTGTTGTCATATAGATCTCTTTCTATCAAAACTAAAAAAAATAAAACAACATCTGAGCGATACAGGGAAAACTTTAGTACAATCCATATTTAATCCCTTGCTTTTAGTTGCAACCAGTGCCCGCCCTTTATCCTCAAGTTTATGCTCTCAGTAGACAGCTGGAGCGGGATGGGCGTTCGCTTAGAGGGTTCCACCTTCATGTGCTGCAGCAGCTGGTAAACCATCACTTTCACCTCGCACAGAGCAAACCGGGATCCTGAGAGAAAAAAATCATAGATTAGAAACAGCTACGATTTGATATTCTTTTTGATGAAACTTCTTTAGACTAGTTAAAAAGATTTCTGAATGAACATATTCGAAAAAAACCGGTCTTAATACATGCTCAATGGGAAAATTAGTTATACTCAAGATATTCCTTACCAATGCAGTTTCTGGGGCCAAGTCCAAATGGTAGGTAGGTAAAGGGTTGGATTTTGTGTTTATTCTCATCGGAGAAGCGCTCAGGGTCAAACTTCAGGGGGTCCGGGAAGTACTCAGGATCCCGATGAATGGCCATCACGGGGATATTTAATGCTTCACCAACCTTAATCTTTAAATAAACACAGAATAATTTAAAAACAACTTAAACAAAACGCCTTGACAGACACTAAACGATGAACACCAGGAGACTAAAAGTTAAACATAGCATCTGACTTACTATGTAGTCTTCCGTCGATTTAGCGTTGGCTTTTCCCATGTTATATTCCCTAATACAAAGTCTGTCGGTTGCGTTCACAGGCGTCCATAGCCGCAACAATTCTGAAAGAAATACCCTCTTCTTGAGTAATCATACGAAAATTTACGGACCCTAAACTGTTAAACCAGCAGGATCATGGAACATACGTATTGATTTTTAAATAAAAAAATCATTGGCAACACGTGATCAAAATATTTGTATGACATCCGTTAGAATGCGTTGAAAAGAGTGTCAGAACTTAAGACTATTACATTTTCTGCTTATAGTTTTACCTGAGACACACATATCCATGTAAGTCATGCTCTGAATAGAGTTGTAGTCGAACTTGCCACCGCTGGTCTTCTCATGCTCACGGATTTCCTGGGACAGTTTATCTTGGACATCAGGGTTGACTGCCAGCTCGTACATGAGGAACGTCATGGCGGTGGAGACAGTCTCGAAGCCAGCAATGAAGAAGAGTGCCGCTTGGGCGATCAAGTCTATGTCTGACCAGGCTGAAGAGAAACAAATATCCAAAACTGCAGTGAGAAAGTTGTTAAGTAAGGTTGGGCAACGTAACTAAAAATTGGCCATTTTGAAAATGTCATCTATTTAAAATCCAAAATAGCGGATGCTAAATTACTTAGAGTCGTCAGGAATGTCATCGCCATATTTATAATAATAATCATTCGACTAACTTGCTTAACCGGCAAAGTATAATATTACCTCTGGTTATAGTCTTCTTTCCTACAGTGGACTCTTCGACTGTGGCAAAGCCAGCATCAGCGTCTTTATCAAATTTATCTTCGTGAGTGAGTTGACCTGAAAACAAACAACACCTTATCAGCAAAACGTCACGTCACTTCTGTCTGGCTAAAAATATTTAACCCTGTATTAGACACAAGCACGAAGTTTGAAAAATATTATTGCTATCTGATAGATCTATTTACTATCGCAGTAAGTTAATTAGCAAATTCAACTATAAGGATTTCGTCTAATGTTGTGAAATATTTTTTTTGTTAAATAATCATAACAATCCTGCGATATGATAATCAAAGCAAATGCTTGCGAAAAAGCGTATATTTATTGTAAAACTATCAAGGTTTTTATTCGACATTAGTCTATGTATCACAGAACTGCACTTGTAGGAGCCGTCTACTCCAAGATAATTTTCTTAAATGTAAGTTAACTTAGATGCTTTATGTAATGAGTACTTAATATTTTAAGATCTATAGCACTATCAAAAACTATGACTGTTTCGTTTAAAGGTTGACTAATAGAGAATGCCTTAAGTCATTTAATCTGCCTTTTGTACATTTTATAATTAAGTTTATACAATGAAGATTAAATAAATAAATGGATAAACTAAAAGTACCAGAGGTCTACATTAATAAAACGGATCACTCACGTATTTTTGCGTCGGGAAATGCCCGACATGCTTCGGACCAGTCCGTGGTCCTTAATCCACTTATTTGCTGAGTGATCCGTTTTATTAATATGTCCGAGTCTCACGGTAGTTTTATGTTAAAAAGGTCTACATTAAATTTATTAATAATAATTAAATTTATTTCTTAGGTTCTTCGCCTTGGATCATGTCAATTCTGAACTAGATCGCTAAGAAAACAATCATCAATGGTTGTTGAGTCTCGTTATAGCTACTTGATTACCTTTCTTAGCTTCCATGAGAAGATGGATCATGTCTGGCCTCAGGATGTTATGTGTCTCCCGGTCTTTCATCGTACTTAGCACTAGATGTTTGAAGAATTTAGCAACGTCATCCGAGAAGAGAGTCATCTTTAATTTCTGTACAAAATAAAAGTGGTGTGTCAATTTCAGAAGAAAACATTAGACTTATATTACAGACTTAACAATGTCAATCGTGATCCTCAGCAGTGAGGGACCGATGAACAAGAAGAACAATGTCAAACAATGAAATTTATTTTCTTTTCTGTAATCACTTTGTTTCTTTTTCTTAATAAATTATCGACATTATTTTTTTATAAATTTAAGAAATAATTGAAAAAAAACTGAAACTATTGAGAAATTGAACTCTGTGTTGTTTTCTACTGTGAAAAGTAGTGGTTCTATGTGTTTTGTGTTGTATAAGTAAATCTCGTAATACAAGAAGGCTGTAAATTTAAACCCGAACCCATAGTAAGTAACACAAACACTGGTCGCTGAAGTGAATCAGTTTAAGTTTAAGACCCAAGACACTAACAAAAAACATACAAAACCTGACGGTTTATTACCTGCTTCTTACTGCCGGGGATTACTAAAACCCACCTTAAAATCGCTTCAACCAATATGCACTTACCTTGCCTAGAAAAGGCACAGAAATGTTAATGAAGAATTTCATCAACTGCCAGAATCCAAAGTTAGTAGATTTGTACCCCATCTTGTAGAACTCGTTGTCAGGCTCGGAGTGGGAGTCGACCCTCAGACCGAAAGCACAGGAAGCTATGACGTCGTTGGCGTAGCGAGTTGATAGATCCTTAATATCGATCTCGATTGGTTGACCTGCAAGATCATACCAGATTAGCGAAGTTTAAGCATTTTACGATGCAAATTGCGTTTGTATTAAAAAAGACGATAGGCTGTGGTATTTATTCGTAGTGTAAGCTAACATTAACTGCGGATGTGTAAACGAAGATAATATCATTGTTCTAAGAGGTACCAACACAGCGAGTAAACAGACCCCGTTTGCCGAACGTTTTTAAATCAGTAAGGTGTATGTACAAGCAACTAAAACTGTTTTTGTTAGTTAAAGCATTTATATATTGAACAAAAGTTTAATTCGCTCACCTTCCGATTTTCGAAGTTCGTTCTTCAACGAGCTGACCATTTGGTTTCCAACTTCCACTATGAATGGCAGCATGTGCTTCATCTTTGAGCTTGTGAACGCCGGGCTCAACGTTGAACGCATATCCTTCCATTCTTGCCCTAAAGGCAAAAAGCAAATACATTTATTATTCCGTATGGAAAAAAAATGCACTTTTTTGACCCTTAATCAAAAGAAACTTTGAAGCATGAAATGGTGATACTCGTCTTTTGTCAGTATCTTCTTTTTGGTTATTTTTACTGCTACCTTTACTTGGGGTCCTATTTTTAACAGTACGCCACTTGATGCGATCGGCTGTTTCGTCCTCAACTTTGACATACCTTTTAATGATACCAAGTTCCTTCCAAACAACGGATCCAGGTCTTCACTGATGAAGTTTCGATGGTCTAAAAAATGTTCAAAGTCTTTCACAGTTATCTTCTTAATCAACTCGATGTCTCTGACGATTATGACCGGTTTCATAAATTCGTAGTTACCGACGAACCTGTTGATAGTTATATTACTGATTATGCAATAGTTTTCTTAATCTGTGAATATAAAACAATTGACGTCCTATATGTTTGCCTTCCCATTTTATAAAAAAAAATTGTCCTAAGATATTAATTTTATTGATTTACCTATATAAATACTGAAGAAACATCGGGTTCACAATTATAAATAAATCTTTTCATTATATGTCTATGTATGTTTTTTTTTCAACATAGGTAATTATTTACTGATGAACACTGCCTGCTCGAATCTGTTTTTATCCTATATCTCATTACCAAACCTTATCCTTACCCTAACCCAACAGTTAACTGAGCAAAATAAAGCCGTGTTTTGTTTGCATTGTTAATAATGTACCTACCTCTCCCCCGGATTATCCGAGTACATTTCGTTCATGACGTCAACGAAGTGTTTGATACGCAGCACCGTTGAAGTCATGTTGCCCAACAGTGGGATCGGCACCTTGTGCTTGACGCCATACTTGCTGAATCGTGAGTAGACTTGCCGATAGTACAGGGCAACTGCTCCGACTAACGCCAACACCCAGATGTAGAATATCATGGTCTGAAATAATAATATCATAATTAAAATCATAGTATCTAGTGGCACTTATATTTATTTTAATTTTAATCTCATCATCATCATCATCTCAGCCACAAGAAGTCCACTGCTGAACATAGGCCTCCTCAATGGATTTCCAAAGTGACCAGTTGGAAGCGGCATGCAACCAGTGGCAGGCAGGCAGGTGGCAGGAAGGCCTGCCACCACCGAACGAAAGTAACCGACGTAGCCCAGCGGATTAGGAAGTTAAAGTGGCAGTGGGCAGGGCACATAGCACGGAGGCCGATGGGGTCGAAAAGTTCTCGAATGGCGGCCGCGTATTGGCAAGCGCAGCGTAGGACGACCAGCCACAAGATAATTTTAATCTATTTAAGAAAAAATAATATTATGTGGGGTCTGATAAAAGCAATAGAAGCCAAAACAATTACTTTTAGAATTTTGTCACAGTGCGTCTAAATGTTTGTACGCGCCTCACCTAATTTTGCTAATCTAAATTATTATAATAATATAATGATAGTATATTTTATTATTTCAAATATTTATTCATATATTTCTTTTATTTATTTATATATTTACATTGAACACAATTAATACAAAATTAATGGTGGCCCCTTAATTTTGTATAAATTAAATTAATAAGTAATTATTTGCGAAAATAATAATACATAGCTGAGAGCTCTTGATATTCTTGATATTTTCTCAATGAGATTTTTTGTCAACCGATGGTAACACTTCTGAAATTCATGAGTGCTTTTTGTGGGCTTGTTCTGAAGACAATATGATTTTAACTATATTTTTGATGATGTAACTTAAATATCCTATTTCATTTTATTTTCATTAAATTATCTACATATTTGTATCAATAATTAGTTATTATGATCCCAAACTAAATGAAAGGAAACACTTTCTTTTTGGAAAAAAAATTAAATACATAACAAATACCTAATTCCAATAGAAACTATTGAAAAAATATTTATAAATAAACTTAAACAACTAATGATAGAAAAATGCTACTATACGATAAATGAATACCTAGATGATAAATTGTAATGTTAAAACATAAAATGTCATAAATGTCATTATAACTGTTACCTTCTCTTCTGTATTATTTAAAAGTAAAATGGTAACCCTAGAATTTAGTAATAGTTTGTGCAATTCAGAAATGTATAAATATTATTATTATAGTCATGTGCAATAATTTAGTAATAAGTTGCCCTCTCGTCAAAAGTTGCTGTGCCCGACAGGGTCCGCGATGAACACATAGCTTAAGTTAACACCTGTAACATATACATTGTGGAAAAGCCATAAAGTATTGAGTATTGAATAGGTATTGAAATACAGAACCCTCAGAGCAAGTCTGATTCGTATTGTGTGCCAATATCACTTGCTTAATTTAATGAATATGCAATACAAAAATGTTTTTTATCAGACACACAATTAAACCTATTTCCGTAGTTTTAAACCGTATGATAATGTATTATTACTCACGTGTCGATCAACTTGTTTCTTACAAAAAACCAAACGTCACCGCTAAATTCGGATCACGCCAGACCAACACGAAGAAGAGCGAAAAACCACTAAAGCTCTGCAACCATAGCCGTATAAACAGCTTTTATATACACTTATGTTAGCCAGATGAGATAAACAGGGCTCATAATGTACCGGTCACGGTGACATTACAGTTTATGTCGTATTCAAAGAATATAAAAGATAATCTACAAATATTTTTATATAACACGTAGATCCGGTTAGATAAGGTTGTTGTAAAAGTATATACTTATGCTTTACTTGCATCAATCGTACTTTCGGTAGTGCTCCAAGGAAGCACGGATGGTAAAAGGTAAATAAATAAATAATCTTGGTACAATTTACGACGTCAATTGGCCTAGTCTCAGACTAATCAAAACTTGTAGTATGTTCGAGTATTAGTATTGCTTGCAACAGATGCTTCCTGTCTGGGTGCATGTGGCAGACACTACCAGCTAAATTCCAATTCAGCCATATTTAAACGTTTTCACGAATCATTAAATAAAATTAAACCACTGATTACAGATTAATTCAGTTTTTAGGACGAAAGTCAGAAAAAAGATAAATAATATTGAAGACAGTGTGAAGTTAGTGGAAGATACATACTATGCAGTGAAGGTATACAAGCGCTGTAAATAATACCTTATAAAGAAAAAAGTGAGGACTCCACAGAAGTTGCACAGGACACAGGCGAAGACGAAGAAACGAGGAATGGTTGCAGACGTAAGGCTTGGACCCATAAGTGTTAATAAAAGACTTTGAATTTCCATTACTGTTTTAATGTTGTACAGATTATAAAAATATTTGATTATTATTTAAATAAACTTACAAACTTAACAGTATATTTCATTCACACAACAAAATCTAAGTTACGGAAACCACAACACACGATACGTATTAATAATAATATTACTTAAACTTATAATTAGATCACAGATAAATAATATAAAATCTTCCTTACTATCTTTAATCTTCTAACAGTATAACTCTATCAGAACCTAATTATTCAAAAATCATGGATTTGCATTACAAGGGTTTTTCATAAATCAAAACATTCATACATATAAAGTAGGTCATCTGGTGGGAAGTGAACCCCACCACCCACGGAACCTGAGAACTCAAGACAATCGATGGTCCATTCTAGCCGACCTAAAGGTATTGGGCCTCCAGGCTGCAAGCTAACAGATGAAATATTGACAACCATTTGGCGTACATAGCTGTTTCGAAGTGTTTTGGATCTGGGTTACATACTGGATACCTAAGGTACACTGAATTTTGTTGTTATCTGACATGTGTTAGTTTGCTAAAATAGGAGCCAAATCTCCCACTTATAATACTAATAAAAGTTTCTTGTCTTTGAGTAGCGGGCTCTAGCACGACTATCACAACACACCATACTTGCTTGTTATTAAAAGCATTAATTTCTATCAAAACTAGAAGAAATGACACTTGTGCGACACAAACATGACAAAACTATAGTGCAATCCATATTTAATTCCTTGCTTTTAATTGCAACCAGTGCCCGCCCTTAATTCTCAAGTTTAAGCTCTCAGTAGACAGCTGGATCGGGATTGGCGTTCGCTTCGAAGGTTCCACCTTCATGTGCTGCAGCAGCTGGTAAACCATCACTTTCACCTCGCACAGAGCAAACCGGGACCCTGGGAAAAAGAATGGGAGAGAATGAGAGGTTAGAAACAGCTATTTACATTTTGATATTCTTTTTGATGAAAACTTCTTCATACTAATTGAAGGGATTTTACCAATGGACATATTCGAAGGAGCGATTTAAATGTTCTATCCTTTACCAATGCAGTTCCTGGGGCCATGTCCAAATGGTAGGTAGGTAAAGGGTTGGATGTTATGTTTATTCTCATCGGAGAAGCGCTCAGGGTCAAACTTCAGGGGGTCCGGGAAGTACTCAGGATCCCGATGGATGGCCATCACGGGGATATTCAATCCTTCGCCTTCTTTCATCTGCAAATTAACATGGAATAATTGAGAGCATTGTGACAGCACGTGACGTGAAATGCCCTGACAGAATGCCAAATGGTAAACACCAGAGAAGAGGCTAAAAGTGAAGCGTAGCGTCTGACTTACAATGTAGTTTTCCGTCGATTCGGCGTTAGCTTTTCCCATATTGTATTCCTTAATGCAAACCCTATCGGTTGCTATCGCAGGCGGCCATAGCCGCAAAACTTCTGGAAGCAAAACCCTCTTCTTGAGTTATGATATGACAACTTAGTACCCTTAACTATTAAACTACTACTTTGGGATCATGGCACATATGTGCTTGGACCTTTTAAAGTTAATCGGCATTACTTATACGCATTATCTCGAACGTTTTTTTTTTCATGATGTCTTGATAGATGTCATGAAAAAAAACATTACCTATAGGTATTCTGATAAATGCGTTAAAAAGAGCATTAGAACTTAAGACCATTTTCTACCTAAATAAATTCTACCTGAGACACACATGTCCATGTAAGTCATGCTCTGGATAGAGTTGTAGTCGAACTTGCCACCGCTGATCTTCTCGTGCTCACGGATCTCTTCAGCTAGTTTGTCTTGAACGTCAGGGTTGACCGCCAGCTCGTACAGGAGGAACGTCATGGCGGTGGAAACAGTGTCGAAGCCAGCAAGAAAGAAAAGAGCCGCTTGGGCGATCAGGTCCATATCTGACCAGACTGGGGAGAAACAAATTTATGGAAAACTAACGTTTATTAACTCTCAAAAATTACGTCCATTTCAAATCTATGATAGCTGAAGCGTTTATACTTTGAAAGTTGTCACGAATGTCATGCCTGTATTTAAAATAATACTCATACGATCAACTTGCTTAATCAGTAAAGTATAATAGTACCTCTGGTTATGGTCTTTTTTCCAACATTGGACTCTTCGACTGTAGCAAAGCCAGCATCAGCGTCCTTATCATATTTCTCTTCGTGTGTGAGTCGACCTGAGAACAATTAACACCTTATTACCACACCCACACGACAGTTCAGTCTGGCTGATAATAATTCAACATAGTAATTTGACGCAGGCATAAAGTTTGAAAAATATTATTGTTTTTTTGATAAAACGGTTCGCTACCATATATTACAGGGCTAATTCACTAAGTCAAGGTTTTTAGTCTACATCAAAATTCGTATTTATAGTAAATTTTCCTTAACGGCTTCGACCAAAATCATTTCGACTCTGATCGCGATCGCTAACAGATGAATTACAATGATTATTAAGTCTATTTTATAATAACTGTATTACCTTTATTGGCTTCCATGAGCAGATGAATCATGTCTGGCCGCAGGATGTTGTGTGTCTCCCGGTCTTTCATTGTGCTCAGCACTAGATGTTTGAAGAAGATAGTCACATCATCCGTGAAGAGAGACACATTCAATTTCTATACAAATTAAAAGCGGTGTGTTAATTTCGGGAGAAAACATTCATAATAGTCCATCAAAAGGTTCGTTTCAAATTGTAGATTAACAATTTCAAACAATAAAATTGATTTCGTTTCAACCGAATTTGAGTCCTTACGTGCTTAAAAGAAATATGTGACGGAAACAGCTTAACCTGTTTTGTGTATGTACAAAGGTCAATATCAGTTTTCTAAGTTTGAGTTCCAAGGCGCTGAAAACAAAAATACAAAGACAGACAATTAAGTACTTTACTTATTCGAAGTTTCAATGTTCTTCCTACCGGGGATTAAAATGAAACACAACTGTTAATCTCTAAAAGTATTACTCACTAACCTTGGCTAAGTATGGCATAGAAATATAAAAGAAGAATTTCATCAACTGCCGAAAACCAAAGTTGGTGCATTTGTTCCCCATCTTGAAGAATTCGTTGTCTGGTTCGGAGTGGGAGTCGACCCTCAGACCGAAAGCGCAGGAGGCTATGACGTCGTTGGCATAGCGAGTCGAAAGGTCCTTAACCTCAAGCTCGATTGATTGACCTGCAAGATCCATACTAAGTCAGCTATCCTTGAAGCATTAGAAAAAAGACGATCACGATTGTGAAGGATGTCCTTCACCCCAGTATATTGATGACTGACTAGCGACCCGTCCTAGGTTCACACGAGCACAATTAGGATCTCTCAGATATCTCTAAATGACAGTGAAAACCGTATCAAAAACTGTTCCGTGGTATACGAAAATGAAAATGAAATGAAAATGAAAATGAAAATGAATGAATGAAAATGAAAATGAATGAAAATGAAAATGAGAATGAAAATGAAAATGAAAAATTTATTTTGCAAGTAGGCCGTATAGGCTCTTTTACATGTCTGAATCTACTAGCGCTTTGGAAAATGGAAGATACTTCTGAGAAGAAACGCCGCAAGAAACTCAGCAGTATAGATGGAGCAAGTGGCCGAAGACATGAAGACAGACAGGAACAGATATTTAATTTACTTTATACTATGTACTTAAAGATAAAAATAAAGAAGATAAAGCAGACGTGTAAATGAAGATTGTTATAAGCGACACTAAAAGAAATTACGGTTTCTTCTAGTAGCATGTGCTTCGGAGGTGGCATAGTAAGGTTCTGTTTGCTAAAAGTCTTTTAAGTCTGTGAGTAAAGCTACCTGACATTATCATTACTTCTCAAAACGTTTTACTATTTCTTTCGTTTATAAGTAAAACATTTAAAGCGGCAGTTTATAAAGTTTCATTATTATATATCACTTGCCTTCCGATTCTTGAAGTTTTTTCTTCAGCGAGCTGACCATTTGGTTTCCTACTTCCACCATGAATGGCAGCATGTGTTTCATCTTTGAGCTTGTGAACGCCGGGCTTAATGTTGAACGCATATCTTTCCATTCTAGCCCTAAAGGTAAAAGGCACATAAATGTCTTATAGCATAGTTTAAATAAAATAACAAAGTGCACTTTTGTGAAGTTTGATTAAACGACACTTTTAGATCATAATTTGGTGTTTCTCGGCTCTCGTTTACGATGTCTTCTTTTACTTGACCTAACCAAGCACATATAAAGCTGGCGTCATCAATATTTGGTTGTTAGAGTTCTACAGCTACATCAGTCGCCTCAAAATCTTCTTTCGAGATATCATTTCTGTCTTGACTTGGAGTCCTACTTTAAACTGTAAGCCATTTGATGCGGTCAGATGTTACTTTCTCAAAGTTAAACTTGAGCATACCTTTTAGTAAAAACAAGGTCCTTCCAAACAACGGATTCAGGTCTTCACTGATGAAGTTTCGATGGTCTAAAAAATGTTCAAAGTCTTTCACAGTTATCTTCTTAATCAGCTCGATGTCTCTGACGAATATGACCGGTTTTGTAAATTCGTAGTTACCGACGAATCTGTTGACAGATGACTGATATAAAAACGATAAAACTGCTAAAGGAAAGAATAAATCACTTATGTATGTGCAAACTAGGTGAAAGGATTAAGAGTCCCTTCTGGTCTTTATTGTCAATTTCAAAAAGCAAATATTCTACTTTGATAATCAACTAAATACAATAGAGATGCCGTCAATCAAGGATTTTATAATCCTATACACAGCATGCGGTATTTGAATTGAATTACAAAATTAATGTAAAACTTTTCTTAATCTCTATTACTAAACCTTTACCCAACGGTCAGCTGATAACAATATTTTGTGTCTTGTATTCTTGGCGCCTACCTTTCTTCAGGATAATCCGTGTAAATTTCGTTGATGATTTCAACGAAGTGTTTGATGCGTAGCATCATTGAAGCCATATTGCCCAACAGTGGGATCGGCGTCTTATTCTTGACGCCATACTTGCTGAACCGCGAGTAGACTTGCCGGCAATATAGAACAAACGCGGCAACTAACGCCGCCACCCAGATGTAGAATATCATAATCTGAAATATATCCTACCAATATTATACACACATGTCTTTTTCCTGGAGGGGTAGGCAGAGACCACATGTTTTCACAATCCTGACATATCAGTCAGTCATTTATTTGCGTAAGACATAAAACTTGCATGCAAATACATAATTATACAATAGAAATAAAATTAAAATAATAACAAACGAATGATAATTAATTTAATGTTTCCTTTCAATCAAGGGCATTGGCAAAATTCATTGAGTTTTGGTAAGCTTTAGTCACCTGGTTACATTAAAAAATTGCACCTCTGGTTGGTAAAAAACGCATCAAAATCCGTCCAGCCAGCTTGTGAGTTACAATGCCAAAGACAGACAGATACACATGTCAAACGTATAGCACACCTCTTTGCGTCGAGGATTAAAATACATATTTTTTCAGACATACAATTAAACCGGTTTTTAAACCAGATTATGCTTATATATTCATTCATTCATTTATTCATTAACAATAAAAGTTGAGTTGTGCGTGTGATATAAAGTACTATTACTCACGTGCCAATCCACTTGTTTGTAAACATAGACTTAAAGCGGAATTCGGCACGTCACATCGACATGAAGCGCGGAAAACAACTAAAGTACTTGAGCAACCCGTATAACCAGTTTTTATACTTATGTCAGCCAAACGAGATAAACATTGCTCAAATGTCCCTATTACCGTCACGTTACGATCCTTGTTGCGTAAAATTGTTCCCCGTGACGTGTACCTCACGAACACGAGTCCGCATCTCCCTATCCACTAGGCCATCAACACTTATAAGAAATCTGTATCAGCTCTTGACATGCGTAAGATTGACATAATTTTCTCTCGTTTTAACTCGTATATTTTTGTATCTTCTCGACAATTATTTGATCACTGTCAAGGACTGCACTGTTATCTTTGTATGAGTATACTAGACATTATCTTAAACTTTCGCGACTTTCACACATATTTGCGGTATTACATCTATCGGAACTTTAACCCTATAATAATAAGTCATTATTTAAGGGCCATTAGTATGGCAGGAGTTCTCGTATGCGAGTTGCATTACATAGCGGGCTGCCGCGGTACTATGTGATCGATCGATTGATCGAGCCACGCAATGTAATACAACTCGCATCCGAGAACTAGCTACATATAAATGGCCCCTTTTCTACCTCAATGCTTCGACCATATTGCAACGGTCGTGGTCACGAGTAGACCACGAATTCGATCCTTTACAAAACTTGAGCATAGAAACAACAGTACTATACTAAGGCGGCCTAAACCTAATCCTTTAGTTAGAAGTTCTGTAAATAACTCAGCCTCGATTTGTTATTGTGCAAACTCTACACCCAATATAGCGGTGAAGGTCATTGCCAATAACAAGTGGTAACCGACCGTACAGTCAACCGTAGAACCTTTACTCAATAAAGTTCATAATGACTTCTCAACAAATGTCATAATATCCCAGTGATGACACATTGCGACAACGTTCTACAGTGGTCTATGAAGCAAATTGGTTGATTGTACCTACACTAGAAACAAGATGGCCAACGTACTGCCATAGAATAAATACATCCGGGCTGGACCGCATGTCAGTCTAACCTCCTCTATTCAATGATTACGTAATTCATAGTTGTCACGATACGGTAGCCGATGAACAAGCTAAAAACAAGTCTGTTGTTGTTATAAATACATGTCTAGAACATTTAATGACTTGCATGACTTGCCGTGTCTCATTTTTGACGCATAGTACAGTCAAAGAATTTAAATTCCAACCCACCTAAGGTTCAATATCATTATAGCAAACTGTCACCATAAGAGCTAACTAGAGCAAGATGTTAGTTTGACATATCGACCTTAATGCATTGCGAATGTCTGACGACATTTCAGCGAGATCGGTAGGGAATTAAATTCTTTGACTGTACATGTTGTTGCACTGTCCTGTAGATGACTGGTAATGATATAGGAATTGGCTGAATTCAGACTCACGAGATATTATGAAAAAATTCTGATTCTATAACCAGTCTGCTTGCGCAATGTGACTGTTGTTTCCATATTGACGCTTGAAAAATTATTAATTAGCTAATTTAAAAAAAACGAAACGGCTGAATATGACACCCAAAATGAGTACTAATATGGATTATGTAAAACAAACTACACATTTAATTGCATTACAAAGCTACGCCCGTTCAAAAATGCAGCCGAAACGAGACGAAAATAAAAACTATAAGGGAAATGGCTGACAATGACAAAGCATTTGTGTTCCATCGGAGGTTAAGATTACCTATACACTAAATTGGAGCGGATCGGAGATATCCGTTTTCATACATTTATACAACAGTCGGCTCCGCTTAGAGTGTCAGAATGTATAGAATTGCCGCACATTTGCACTTCTCGCCTCCAGTGGAAAGGTAGCCTTAGAGCCAACGGACCTGTCTGCCAAGCAACAACTACTTTCGGCCAATTATTTTTATAAAACCGTCCTAAGTCATAACTCTATTTCAATTGGCTGGGTCAATTGGCTGTAAGTACAGGATCAAATAACCTGGAGCGCCAATATTAACTAAAGTTTTATTGTGTACTGTAAAAGATAGAATTTAAGAAATTTCACTAGTTTTGCTATTATAACTGTTTATGTACATGTTAGCCTTCTAGGTTGGCAACGCATCTGCAATCTCTTTAGTGTTGCAGGTGCCTATAGGCGGTGGCGAACACTAAACTTACAATCTGGTGTCCCACTTGCTTGTTTACTTTCCTATTTCATAAATGTAAATAAATAACTTTGACATAATATGTTTTTCGATGATAGTATTATTTTCTATTCGTTTATTTACCTTGATAATGATAATATTGAACACTCAAAAACAAATTAATTCAACTCGTTACTATTCACGCAATATAATTTAAATTGTTTTATTTAAATCTCCACAGTTCCAGTTAAATAATAGAATATTGTGATACATAGTCTTGATTAACACTTGTTTGTCTCATGCAAACAATAAATAACAAACGAAGAACACAGATTATGATAGTCGAGCTTCGGATTGCGGAGAGTTACGTTGTGATTCGTTCTGTTAATAGAATAAACAAATAGTTATAACAAATAGATGTGGTAAACAACACTAAACAAAGTTAAAGGGACATCCCTAATTCACAATTAAAGGTAAGTAATTAATTAATTATGGCAAAATTTTATGCAGATTCGTTCGTGACTTTTTCTTTTCTTTTTATGAAATAGGAAGGCAAACAAGCAAGTTGGTCTCCTGATGGTATGTGATCACCACCGCCTATAGACACCCGCAATACCAAGGAGATTGCAGATGCGTTGCCAAGCTAGAGGGCTAAGATGGAATACCTCTTGTGCCAGTAATTACACCGGCTGTTTTGCTCTCCAAGCTGGAAAACAGTGCAAGCACGCTGCTTAGCGGCAGGATTAGCGAGCAAGATGGTGGTAGCGATCCGAAGGGACCTTGCACAAGGTCCTACCACCAGCACACTGGGTAAGGATCATCACTGGCCAAATAAAGTAATGATCTGCACCTAGTGTATTAATAATAATTTATCTACACATATATCATAAATGCTCTATAATGCGTTCAGAAACCGTAGGCAATGACCAGCATTATAACAACCAATATTATTATGAGAGTTTTTCTAATTTGTTTCTACATTTGTTCAAATTCATTTTTTATTATATTATTTAAATGTGTAGAGTCTATAGATATTTAATAGGTACCTAGCACTAGTAGCTAGTAGCAATGCAGATCATTGCCCTATGCCTTCTGAACCCATCATAGAGTACTTATGATATGTGTGTAGATAAAGTAATGTATGCAACTGTACATAATTAGGTCTTAAAACACTCGTGTGATCCTATTATGAAACTCGCTGACGCTCGTTTCATAAAACCACACTCGTGTTTTAAGACCCCTCATTATACAACAGTTGAATAAAATACTATTATTTTTCAACCCAATTTTAATTCAATTTAGTAATATAAAATGTGTATGGAGTATTTTTTTTTAAAGAAAAATAGGAAAAATATCTCGGAAAATGACAAAACTGGTAAATTCGTTTTTTTGTGTGGGATATATGCAATATGATAATAATTATATCTTTGATAGTTTATTCAAAACATGATATTGTATGAAGCACGCTATCCCTATAGACAAAAACAATCGAGATAATTAAGTAGATACTTGTTTTTTAATCTGTTTATTTACTACAGATAAAAAAGCCTAAATATATGATAGCTATACTGATATTGGCTATAGGTTGTAGTTACGACCCGGACGCAATTTGTGTGATTTAGCTGATAAGTGTGACGTTAAAATTATAATATCTCTTCATCTGTCATATTCTAAATAATACTTAATTATTAATATTGATAAAAGTTTTTGTAATTATTCTACAGCTTTTAAAGTCTTTTTATGAAATTTAAAATGAAAATGAAAAAAATATTTTGCAAGTAGGCCATTTAGACTCTTTTACATGCCTGAATCTACAAGCGCTTCGGACAATGGAAGATTCTGCTGAGAAGAAACGCCGCAAGAAACTCAGCAGTTTATCTCTTTTTTTGTTCTCTTTTCAAAACAAGATTACGTACAGAGCAATAAACACAATCATCACTTAATAAAGTGTAAAAAAAAGATAGCAATAAATAACACAGCAAGCTTTAAGCATATTTATTAAATCAACCTATACTACTTACAGATGCTGCTCCTCATCTGGTTGCCAGCTCTGGTCCTGGCGTTGGTCCTGTACTACCGTAAAGTCTACACCAGATTCAGCAAACATGGTGTGAAGAATTTGACCCAGATCCCTATACTTGGAGACATGACGAAGATGACCTTCCGGTTGGAACACTTCTTTGAAAACATCGACAAGATTTATACGAGTTTTCCGGGTGAAAAGTAAGTGACACTTAATAAATCGCACGCTTAGTATGAAAGAGACTCAATTCTGAATATGACATTTCCCAAAATTAAACCCTATGTCTTTTAGTTAAGGTGATATTTTGGGACGTGTATAATTCAGAAATGGGTCGCTTTAATTCTAAACGTGCGAAATATAGTCGTATACATTCAAATTAAATTTAAAATGCAATAAAATGACTACACAAAGAAACATTAGGGTACCTAATGACAGGACTCGAACCAGCAGCATCAGCATTCCGTGCCTCACGTTTTCCAGTTTCGCCACATTACCGCTAAAATACCACGTTAGCGGTAAGGTTGCGAAACTTAATTTGAATTTCAAATTTAATTTGAATGTATATCAAAAACCGGCCAAGTGCGAGTCGGACTCGCGCCCCGAGGGTTCCGTCATCAAGAACATCTAGTATCGCATTTTTGCTTTGTGAGACCAAAAAATATTTTTTACAAGTACCAATTTACAGTTTTCGGATTTATGGTTTTATTTGTGCTGTGAGACCTTGTTTCTTGCCAAATTTGATAGTTCTAGGTCAACGAGAAGTACTCCATAGGTTTTTGAGTGTCTTGCAAATGTATGAAACATGCGGCATAAACGGCCGTATCTTTTGATTGCGTTAAATTAAAAGTTTGATTTTTTTCACGGTTCTAAGGGACTACAGACCTGAGTATTTGATATTAATTTCAACTCAATACCTCCACGCGTTCTTGAGAAAAAAGGTCTTGACAGACAGACAGACAGATAGAGAGACGGACGGACGGACAACAAAGTGATCCTGTAGGGGTTCCGTTTTTCCTTTTGAGGTACGGAACCCTAAAAAATTTCGATTACAAAAAAAATACTCGTATATCTGATGTGAAGCTTTTAAAAACAAAGAGTTCGCTTGAAATGAGAAAGAAGAGAAGAAGCCTAAAATCAAGAATGTGTTATAAGAGTCGTATTGATGATGATGGTGCTTTTAAATTTTCAGTTTTTTAAGAATGCTCGTCTCACATCGCAATGAAAGCAAACACAAATATTTAATAAATATTTGCGCCGTAACGTGAACATGACAGTATTTGATAATTCTATAAATATACACGATGTACAAATTTTATCGCTCAGACGTTCGCTGACCAGATAGATAACATTAAGTATGAAGGGCCTGTGATTAACAATAGATAAGTAAATAATTAGCAAGTCATCATTGTTATTCAAAATGTTTTTATATTGCTATGCTAAGATACTGCGCGTGTTAATGACATATGTGCAGTCAGTGTTAAAAGCGGCTGATCATTCTTTTACCTAGTCACTTTAACTACTTTGACGCCCACAAATGTCGCGGAATTGTTATCACTACGACAAAGTACTAAAATGACTTCATCAGAGTCGTCTGAAAGTCCTTAGCTTAAGGTCTTTTGAAAACCTTTGGTACTATGCCACTCATCATTTGCAAGAGCATTTCACGTAATGAAATAAAAATGAGATTTTATTAGGACTGGAAATTTACCACATAAGGCTGGAAATGAATAAGCGATCTCTTAGGGTCACTGTTTTTTATAGGAAGCGGTGATCACTTCCTATCAATTGCCTCCCATGCTCATTTGTCTCCTTTTTCCATAAAAAAAACGATAAATAAAACCTTTTATTTCGGATGCGTGAGACACATCTTTAACAACTGTAATTTCAGATTCGTAGGTACCTACGAGTTTGTAAGGCCAGTGGTGTTCATCCGAGATATCGAACTAGTGAAGCAGATCACCGTGAAGGACTTCGAACACTTTCTCGATCACGCAGTTGTCGTTGACGGGGATATTGACCCATTTTTCGGCAGAAACCTTTTCTCACTGAAAGGTAAACCAAAAATTTGATACAATAGCATTGTCATTATCTCGTAGCATTAAAAATTTTCTGGACCAGAAAGATCCCTAGGTGATAAAACTACATTTAAGCTGGGCTACGATAACAGTGGGTTCACAATATAGTCTCCTATCCATTTTCATAGCCAGATAAAATGAAATGCCAAAATCGACGTATGGTGAAAGTTATTTATATTCACTTTGCTTTCACATTTTTGCAAATACTACTTCTAGACACATCATCCAATTCCAATAATGTTGAACTATAGGCTGTATTGTTGCTATTACTCGTAAGTAAGCTTATGGCCAAATACTCGTCTTGTCGACATTGCATATTCTACCCCAGTACCACTTTTACTTAATGACAGAGGTTTTTTATTAGGTCAGAAATGGAAGGACATGCGTGCCACCTTGAGCCCTGCGTTCACCAGCTCCAAGATGCGTGTAATGATACCCTTCATGAGGGAAGCAGGGGACCACATGATCAATAGGATTAAGAGAAATATTCGTGAGTCAGGAAGTAAGTGAAGTCTTGCTATTTCAAGAAAGATTTCGTGGTTTACATAATTCGCTTGCTCAAATCGAATAGTCTATGGCACCAAATTAACAAGCTATTTCACATTTTTCTCGACAGAAAACTACTACGATGTGGAATTTAAAGACCTCTCCACCCGTTATTCTAATGACGTCATAGCTTCCTGTGCTTTCGGACTTAAGGTGGACTCGCAGAACCAGGCTGACACACAGTTCTACGAGATGGGCAAAGTTGCTTCACAGCTCAGCATAATACAAGTTCTAAAGTTCTTTGGGTACCAAAGCTTTCCGAATTTGATGAAGGTGAGCCTACAAAACAAAATGACAAACAGTGGGACGTAATCAATTAAAATAAACAAGTAACAATAACATTTAGTGAAATAAAATAAACAACTTGGGCTGACTAAGTACAATTAAGTTAGGTATTCGTTATAGACTGGTGTTTATTTACAATTGTCGCGAACCAAGTGATACTGAAGACCAACGACTGTTGATTCATAATAGTAAACAAGGTTATGATAAGAAATATCCACTTGTTTTAATTGCAATCTTATTTGCAATATTAGTCACCAATGCTATTAGGGAAGAGACAATTAAGGTATCAAAGATGGCGTTGAAACTTTGATAGTATTCAATAATTTTGAATTTTAATGGCAGAAAACAATCTCTGTTAAGAATAAAATACCACATGCAATGAAACGATAGTTTAAAATTCTTTGAAGCTTCAGTCATCCCAGCAAACTTTCACTGCTGTTTAATATTTTAGTTGAACGTTTAAGTAAATCTTAAAAAAAAAATCATTAAAACACTTCAATAATTGTTTGGTGTCATTGTAGATGTTTAAAGTGACATTGTTCACGGAATCAACACAGAACTTCTTCAAAGATTTAGTGACGCAGACAATGCGTAACCGGGAGGCGAACAACATCATTCGGCCTGATATGATCCACCTCCTCATGGAGGCCAAGAAAGGTATTTTCTCAACATTATTACAGAAGAAGACACAGATTCTAGGAGGCTTACGTCCAGCAGTAGACGAATTTCTGTAATATTTCTTCTAAAATTATGATCATGGTGAAACGGATTACTTAGTATCGTGTGAAATAGATAAAAGTTATGACAAGTACTGGAATATTGTACTAAATCTGAGAACCTAGAGATCTCCAAGCAAACAAAAACTTTTAGGGCAAAAATCCTTTAAGTTGCGGGTGGTATGACTTTGTGCAAGGCTACACCATCTTGCTCGCTAATCCTGCCGCTAAGCAGCAGTGCTTGCACTGTTACCCTTATATCAATTACCCTTATTTATGTGCTAACATTTGAACTACCAGGTGACGTTGGCCCAGTAGTACTACGACTAATGAGTTAAGAGCTAGGATATTATTACAAACTTACAAAGAATCCTACTTATTTCTAATTTGCATCATGTTTTACTGATTCTGTATATTAATGCAATAGGTATTAATAGACCACCTTATGGCATGACAAGTCACTTGATTGTAGCAAAACAATAAAATAGGTATACAGAAATTTTTAGTTAATCTTATCCTCTGGTAGGTGCAAATTATTCTACATAAACCGCGAGTAATCATGACTATTTGTTAATAATTTAGGTAATCTAGTCCACGAGGAAGATAAGACATCAACTAATGACGCTGGCCTAGCAACTGTAGAAGAGTCGAGTTATGGCAGAAAGAATAACAATAGAGGTAAGAAATTGATCAATAACTGTAAGCTAAAAAGTGCGAGAAGATAATAAAATTTATCCCTATGTCATGTATCAGTTGGAAGAAATTTAGTCACCACATGATCGCAATTTTTTTCCAGTGTGGTCAGAAGAGGACCTCATCGCTCAAGCAGTGATTTTTTTCGTCGCGGGTTTCGAATCTGTCTCTCAGGTGATGACTTTCCTTGTTCATGAACTGGCTTTCAACCCTGACGTCCAGGAGAAATTGGTAAAGGAGATTAGAGAGAATGACAGGAAAAACGGTGGCAAATTTGACTACACTTCCATACAGGAGATGACATACTTGGATATGGTTGTGTCTGGTAAGGATTAAAATATTGACCTTAGTATTTTTTTTTGTAAAAAATACAGCATCAACTATACAAAATGTTTTGTCAATAGAACTGCTCAGATTGTGGACGCCGGGTGGAATGTTAGACAGAATTTGTACAAAGGACTACAATCTAGGCAAACCTAACGACAATGCTACTGAGGATTACATAGTAAGTTTTTAAACAGAAAAATAAAGTAGTCATAAGGATTGTTGTAATTATGCTGCTATGGAATGTCGCTTTACCCGTATACGTTTACAAACCAACTGAATAAATTATTCAACTCAGAGATGTGTTGACCTCTATACGTATCTAGATACGTCAACACATCTTTCACCTACACTCAAAGCTTATTTGTTGGCACTTACCTCTGTTAGAGTTATATTTCATTTTGATGGCTCTTACCATACGATTCAACGATGATATTTTATGTCATTCATTTTGACTTATTATCTAAGCCGAAAGCTGTTTTTTTCTATGTATTTCATCTTTATGTGAAATTTTACAATAATATCGACCTCCTCAAATCTGTAGGCCTGAATCCATTAATTACTCTCTAAGCTCTTTTAAAGACTGCAGAATCATAAAGGTGTCTTTTACCAAATCTACTCACCGTTCTAGGCCAATAGCGTAATCTGCATCCGCTATTAATCTATTTATATGCACTCCAGCCACTTCTTCTTATGCTGACAGATCCGCAAAGGAGAAGGCGTGAGGATCCCGATTTGGTCGTTCCACCGTGACCCACAATTTTTCCCTAATCCCACAAAATTTGACCCTGAACGGTTCTCTGAAGAGAATCGGCACAAGATCCAGCCTTTCACGTACAGCCCCTTTGGAATAGGGCCAAGGAACTGTATCGGTAAGTAACTGAATACATGGCAAAGTATTTAGAAACTTCACTGAAAAAAGGGACAACCGAACTAGTTTGGTTACTCATGATTTTGGTTAATGGTAATCAAACCTCATTTCAGTTAGCAAAACTGTTTGCTACTGTTAACATTTGATGATTTATTTACAAATCAAGAGTTAGGTAAGGTGTAAGAAATAGTTCGGTAGTTCCTTTTTTTGTGTAATTGGTAAACAAAACTTTGGATACGTGTAACAAGACTGTTTTTTCAGTGTTTTGTTTAAATAGATTATAGGCTAGTTATAGCTGGCTAAAACGGGTTTCACTATTAGTTTGTTTACTGTTTTTGCTCAAAAACATGAAGTGATGCGTACCAGTCCTTCACACTCGTAGGGCATTGTTTTTATCCGTGGTTGAGATAGTTTCTCGTTTTGACTCGTATGTTTCCGTATAATTTCGTCAACTGTTGGGTCACTGTTAATCACTGTGATTGTTAACTTACATTTAAATATATATAAGGCGAAATATATTGGTGTTTTTGTATTTTAATAAAGTAATTTAAAAGTAACGATTCTGATGTGCCGTTTTAAACATTTGTAAAGACACGTTCGCAATTTACATTTAACTTGTTCAAGAAGTTTTTGGGCAGAGACATAATAAAACTGAAACTAAAACTAAAACTAGGTGGGGTCCCCCAGGTCTGATCCCTTCGGTAGGGTCCCCATGATGCTGGCTGCGTTTCCCCTCTGGATTGATATGCCAATCCGTTGAGCAAGAAAGGAGCCAGCTGTAGGGTCCCCAGTGGCTGATTGTTTTTTTTTTGCAATGGGCCGAAAAAATGGTGTTTAAATCAATGATATACCACTCCGTTTGAACGTTTTACGATTTAGTAAGATTCATTATGCACCATTTTTATTGCAGCTTCCAGGTTCGCCCTATACGAGGTGAAGGTAATGATCTACCAGCTGCTCCAGCATGTGGAATTATCACCTTGCGAGAAGACCTGCAGACCTATCAAACTGAGTGCCAGCACCTTTAACCTGCTCATGAAAGGAGGACATTGGCTACGCCTCAAAATTCGAGAATAAACTACGAATAGATTTCTTTATTTAAACGGTCCTTAAATTTAAATGATTACGATTATGTTTAGTAATATTACAGATAATAGTTAAAGATCTCATTATTTTTTTTTTATAAACTGTGCAATGGATCTTGAATAAATAATAAAAAAGAGAATCTACCAAACTCGGACTACATGTATGGGGAGTTTGCAGGCAGGATTTACTACTTGTGGTTTCCTAGTTAACCACTAGAGGGCGTTTCTTACAATAGAAACAATGTAGACTCCACGAACTTTTTGGAGACGAGAAGCGCCATCTGTTATCTTAGTTTTTACTACCATCTCTTCCTTGCAGTTCAAGGACCCTGTCTTATTTGGTCTAAACAAAGATTTTATGAAATAACGGGATAAATGTATGTATATGAAATCCTTATTTATTATTAAATGTTTTTCTCGTAATATATTGTTTTATTACCGGGTTAGAGTGCCTCAAAACAACTCATTAGAGTTTGAAAACAGTTCAGTATTCTGGTATCGGACAAATAAACAACCGAATGATACTATAGGCCTATTTATACATTCATAAGTTCAATACTAGTTTTTACCCGATTACGGCAAAGCCAAAAGGAAGGGTTATTAACAACATAAAAATCAGAAAAAGACCCTGGCAACCACAATGTCCTAAAGATATGAATGATCGCATAACAAACCATCAACGTAACATTGCCAATGTCAATTGACCTTGAACTCATCCGGCGCACGCGCCTAAATGCCTTAATCAAATAATTCGACGGGCGCCATGTTGTTTTTCTGCTGTACGTACTGTTGGCCACAATGTGTTATTGTCAGACAGCTAGTTACAGACAATCATTGCGGTCTGTCATTACTTTGTGTTTGTGCAAATGACCACAAGCGTTTGAAGGTTAGCTTACGTTAATTACGGTTTGCAGTTTGGTACGATGACGCATGTTATGATTTCGAGTACAGATTTTATAGTACTGTTTACATTTTTTGTTGGTTTTTATCTAGCTGTTGCCCGCGATTTTTTACGCGTAGGTTTTCTTTATCGCTATCCCGTGATAATTTCGCATCTTTTCGGGGTAGAAAGCAGCCTATAGTTAATCTTGACTAGCGGACGCGCGCGAGTACATTCGTATAAAATTTGTATCCTATGTCTGTCAGGGATAGTGTAGCTTTCTATTAGTGAAAGATTCGAATGGGCTCAATATTTCCAACGATTACCCCCTACATACACAAACAAACAAAAAAACAAAGTTTACCTCTCTATTATATTAGTGTAGATGTAGATTAGTGTAGCATATGTAGATAGTATAGATGTAGATATGCAAACACCTCTCCGCCTCATTAAGATTCTTTTGTAGGTTTTTTGTTGCCTACAACGCTTCCATCCCAAGAATTAAGTAGTAGCATTTGCAAGCAAGTCTCAACCCCCATTCCACCCCGTTATGGATAAATTTTGAAAAAAGTAGCCAACGTCTATTCTTGAGTATCATACTATCCCTGTAAAACAAATTTTATCCAAATCAGTTTAAAAGTGAAAGCTGGACGGACAGACTTTTGCATTTAAAATAGTAGTT
This sequence comes from Ditula angustiorana, assembly GCA_963691745.1. Classification (NCBI taxonomy): domain Eukaryota; kingdom Metazoa; phylum Arthropoda; class Insecta; order Lepidoptera; family Tortricidae; genus Ditula; species Ditula angustiorana. The sequence goes on along the minus strand of OY829480.1, from coordinate 481,943 downwards.
TGAATAGTGTAAACATTTCGTCCGTTAACGCATGGAATAAATTTGCCTAGATAAACAGTGTATTGTATGTACATTACCCAGATTAGAGGTAGAGCCGAGGCCAAGTTTAACTTTTATCTATCTACGTGTCTTCCTCATTAAACTAGTCAGACAGAGACACAGGGAAGTTCAACTTAAACTTGGCTGATAATGCTCACAGTTTCTGGTTGCAGAACGAACTGTTTTTTTTTTTGTATAAAATACGACGGCAAACGAGCGAGAGGGTTGATTGTAAGTGATCACTACCGCCTACAGACACCCGAACATCAAGGATACTTCAGATGCGTTGCCATCCCTGAGGGCTAAGCTAAGATGGAATTCTTGTGCCAGTTAGTTCACCGGCAGTCTTGCTCTCCACGCTTGAACATACCAGTGCAAGTGCAAGTGCTGCTTAGCGGCTGGTTAGCTAACAAGATGGTAGTAGCAATCCGGACGGACCTTGCACAAGCTCCTACAACCGGCATAAATTATGGGCTGTTATCTAAAGATTGGCGATGGATCACAGCTTCTTAGGTTCGCTGGTTTCCACGGACAGTAGTGATTGCTTCTCATCTCATGACCTACATGCTCATTTTAGTCCCTTGTGCAAAAAAAAACGAATAATATAGTACTCCAGCCCAGCTACCAATTTTGACATGCCTGTATTTAACTTTATGTTTTTCTAAGGGAAATGAAAGTCAAAGTCAAAGTCAAAATATTACAAAAGGCAATGATATTATGAAAGGCATGCATACAAATAAAATACTTAATCAAAATAATTTATTAGTAGTCAAAATAGTTTTGCTAACAATACGGTCAATATTAAAGTTAAATATGGTACACGAGCAATAAATAATAATACTCATAACAGCATAAACATTTAAAATAGTATTTTATGCAACTGCTATATAATGAGAGGCCTTAAAACACGAGTGTGGTTTTATGAAACGAGCGTCAGCGAGTTTCATAATAGGATCACACGAGTGTTTTAAGGCCTAATTATATACAGTTGCATACATTACTTTATCTACACACATATCATAACTGCAAAAAACCGTAACAGCAAAAAACCAACAAACAGTCATGGCGGCCATTCGATCTATCCGCCAAGACGAACGTTTTTTTTAAACCATAGACAAACGAATAGAGTCCCTATTGTCATGTCACTCGATATCAAATGTCGTGCGCTTAAATTAAAAAAACATACTGAGTTGACGTTTCGTATCGATAACTGTTTTAATATCTGTGGATACTAGAATAGAGACCAATTTGAATTTTGACAGCTGTTCCAAATTTAAATTCATAACGTGACGAGATATCGGTAATGCGATCACCATTAAACACAGACTACTAAGAGATACTACCCAATAAAGAACAGATTTACCTACTACCACAGACAAGAAAATTCTTATAATAACATTGGTTGTAATAATGCTGGTCATTTTCTATGGTTTTTGAACGCGTTATTGAGCATTTATGATATGTGTGTAGATAAAGTTAATTTATACAATTAGCAACATCTACATGAGCTCTTATACTCTTAAACAAAAGAGTGCATTTCATAACAATAACTCTTTAAAGTTGCAGGCAAACAACTTGAGCATAAATCGAGTGGATGGGGTAAGTTTGCGCATATACATTTGTACTAGAAACGGCTACTGCGCAGTCAAGGTCAATGCTCGAATTGTTTGCCAGGATCTGTACTGATTACCACACAACGTGAAAAGGTACTTCTACCTTTTAATGCTATGAGTAGTAATGTTTTAGAGCTCTTTAACATAAAGGCATGTGATGCTAATTGTCCAAAAATTTAAAGCTATTCTTCGCCTTTAAATTATCATAATGTCTGCTATTACTTCCGGATTCTAAACCTTAGCCAGTTCCCGCCTTCAACAGTTATGCGAAACCCATCTTTTCGGTTGAGGCGAATGGGGGTGGTGGTCTTCTCACAAGGCGACACCTCGATGTGCTGCAGCAACTGGTACGCCATCACCTTCACCTCGCACAGCGCGAAGCGGGAACCTGGAATAAGATAAAACAGGAATTAGGTGAAACTAACAATTTGGTGGAGGTTACGTTCTGCTAAATACCTGGAGCGATAAATGTGTCGCTGAGATCAGTTAGGGATTTTATTTGTATGGCGGTAGTTATACTTCGTTTCTAAGACTTCAAAAAAAGGAGGAGGTTCTTAATTCGGTTGCATATTTTTATAATGTCCGTTACCTCAAAACTCCGTCATTTATAATGTGATTTGTAAGATTCTTCAATCATTTGAAAGCATATATTTCCAGTTCTTTAAATATTATAATCAAACATATAGCGATATTTAAGTAGTTGATTGTTTATTATGTATGCACCCCTTTTGATTAAAGCACTGCTATCAAAAACAATGATAATTCTAATAGAATTTTATAATTACGTACCAATACAGTTCCTCGGTCCCAACCCGAAAGGCATATAGACGAACGGGTCAATCGTATGCTTGTTGGCCTCAGAAAAGCGTTCAGGATCGAACTTGTCTGGTTCGGGAAAGTATTTTGGATCACGATGGAAAACCCATAATGATATCTGCACTGATTCACCTTTGCGTAGCTGAAAAACCAAAGTCATGCCCTCTAACGTTAACACGTTACAGTTTCCGTACAAAACGTTTTAACGTATACACATTCCCCATAATTATGCCAATTTCTACTTATTGCTTTTACAGTATAGTGCCCTATATATGGATTACAACGAACTAGCTCAACAAGTTCTTGTCTTCTTGTTGCAAAGTATTTTACACATTACTCACTCGAACCGAAATGGTTGTAATGATACAAATAATTTAAGTATTGAAACGATAAACGCAATGACGATACAAAGAACAAGCTTGGTCAACTGACAGGACTCGAACCACTGATCTCATTTTTCCGTGCAAAAAGGAATTCTGGCAACAGTATTTGACCAAAAAAACAGGGCTCAACAAGCTAACCAAATTGTTATCTGTGACTCGTATAAGGGACACGTACTGTGAATGTGCCAAGGTTTAACTAAAAGTATCAAAAAAAACTTACGATAATATCTTGGGTAGCCTTGTTGTTTGGTCTGCCTAGGTTGTAATCCCTTACGCAGAGTCTATCAACAACTGCAACTCCTGGCCACTTCCGAAGAACCTCTGCCAAGATCAATCAGAGAAACTTCATTTATATTACGTGCAATACAATAAAATGCAAATAAACTTTATTGAATAGCACATTCTGATAGAATTACAGGTAAATCTTACATATCCATGAGGCAGCTTTTATTAATTGAGAAGGATCTTTTCCAAACCACCTTGGAATATAGATAAAAATTTAAATTAAGATGACAGTACGCACTTATGTAGTCCCTAAAAATCAAATAGAGAGTTTTAGGAAATTATTGAATTTTCGGGGAAGATCGTAGGCTAATTTTGTCACTCAGTGCATCCTTTTTTTGATACCAGTTAAAGATATACCATTCTGAAGCATAATTTAACATTAATGTGATGCTTGGAACACAGAAAGTTACGTAAAGACATATTTATTCAACGTTACTCACGTCATTCAAAGTTATCATAGTTCCCAATAAATATTGTAAATTGTATCCAACAAGTTCTAACTAATGCCACCATATAAATCAAATCAACTGATGTGTTCTATAAGGGACTTCTCTACGTTTTGTCTTTTGAAACGCGACTGCTGCAAAGTATAGCTGCAGGCAAACATCTTGGAAATAAACCGAGTGAAGGGGATATGTTTGTGCATACACCTTTGTACTAGAAACGGCTATTGCGCAGTCAGGTCAGTGCACAAACAGTTTGCCGGGAACTAAAAGTTACCTGACACAACCATGTCCATGTACGTCATGTGTTGCACGGAATTGTAATCAAACTTCCCGTTATTCCGCTCCTCGTTCTCCCTTATCTCCTTCACCAACTTCTCCTGGCACTCAGGGTTGAGGGCCAGCTCGTGCAGGAGAAATGTCATGGTTGCAGAAACTGTGTCGTAGCCAGCGACGAGGAAGATAACGGCTTGCGCTACGAGGTCTACATCGGACCATACTGTAGAGAAGAAATTTAGAGTTATTAATAGGCATAATGTTAACTGGAGTTTGCAGTTAGTTTCTAAATCTAAGTATCCTTATGGTAGCATAAAAATGCTAGTCCTTAAGTGGAGCGTGCTACTGTAACATCAATGTTGGTGGCATTAAGAAATCGACGTGTAAATCAAACTCTTCTACTTTGGATTACAGAGAAGCGAAATACTTGTCTAAGTACTTCTGCAGTCGTAACATGACCGGGCAAGTTTAGTAAATCTATCTACGTCCCTTTCTTATGACACTAGTTTAACAGGGATGCAGGTAGGGATAAATTATACCTGGGCTGGTTACGTTAGGGCCACTATTTTTTTAATTTTACTTTTTTAAAGTATGAATACATATGCTACGAGTATTATGTTACTTTCTTTACCTGCTTGAGTCTTCGTTTTTTCAATTTTAGATTCTTCAACAGTAGCAAAGCCAGCGTGCTCATCTTTGACTGATTTAGTATCATACGACAACTGACCTAAGTTAAAACAAAAGTAATATTATGTGTGATTATCATCATCACATTCATTATTAACAAATAAAACCAACACGTTTGTCACGAAAGCGGTTTAAAAGGTCTAATCCTTACTTGGAAATTTAAAATTACAAAAAGCTACTTTTTTAAAGTCCATTTATTATAAAATACATCTTTCATGTTTCATTTTATATTATAGTTACATGCCCTGAAAAAGTGAACACTAACACGGGACTAAAAGGTTTTGAAATACCTTGGACTTTTATAGTTAGTTACAGACGCCCGTTGTACTTACGCTTTTGAATGAATGGTTCGTTTATTCACAAAAACATATGATACATTAGGATCTTACAACAACAATATGGTATTTCCCATAATATGTTTAGCCAAGGCAGGCATGTGAAAGGTAATTTCAGCAATTTAATCACTGAGTAGTCAAGAAAACTTAATCACTAAACATGTCATAAAGTAAAATATTAAAAAACAAAAAATATTTAGATTAAAAAGGCAACTACATTTGCATTTAGATTTGGAATTTTAAATTAAATCGGAATATAAGATAAAATAATTAATTACATTAAATTAAACTATAATAATAATGGTCAGTCAGTGCTTTTAGTGATTACTACCTACTAATTTTGACAATTGTTGTGATAACTTAATAAGAGGTTCTGTTTATCAAAAGTGTATCTAACGATGTCAGTAAAGGTATTGTTAAAGGTATAATTTAAGTAAAACATAATAAAATTATAGTAACCTTTTCTTGCTTCCATAAGTAGATGAATCATGTCAGGCCTATGTATTTGCATTTCCTCGCGTTGTTTCATGGACCCCAACACCACGTTGGAATAGAACCCCCGTATCTTATTGGAAAACATGCGTACCTGCAGAATCTAAAACAATTCAAGCATTATTCAGTCCAGAAATCTGACTTGAGGCCAGAGGTTAATTTGGTTTTGATTTTTAATGACAGTACTTTATTATTGCATTGGCATCAAATGCTGGAATATATTAAATTAAAAGAAACAATTCCACTACTGAAAGTTAATCCAAATTTACTTGCTAGGTTTGACTCACACATACTAACAATGCATTTATAATAAATTTAACATTAACACGTGAGATTAATTAAAAGTATGTAAAATACAATAATACCTACTTTCATGAGCCAGGGTACAGCCATAAAACCAAACATTTTCAACATAGAGAAAAAGTTAAAATTGGTGATCTCTTTACTCATACTGTAGAAATCATTATCTTCGAACTGCGAGTTGACGTCGATTCCAAATGCACAAGTCGCTATCACATCGTTGGCATAGCGCGATGATAGATCTTTGGCGTCTAAATCTATGAATTCGTCTGTCGAAAAGATGATTATGTAGTGTAACATAGCAATAATGAGGCGTATTACTATTAAGTGCACAGTAAGCACCAAAAACAGCTGAACTCTCGGAAAGGTCAAAAAGATGCAAGCTCTTGCTCTCTTAGCAAAAGAGTTGTCTATAGATCTTTTTGACGTCGACTATGCTGATATATGTATATTATCTACTGCTAACTCTTCAGTCAAGGGCATAAATAATATCAGTTTACTACATCACAAATGGATGGAAAACTGTACGTAATATACAGTACTTCCAGTTTCTTAATAGCCATTGGCAGTCTTTGTGATTCTAAGAAATAATTGACAAATATACTGTCAAACGCAAGGGCGTGTGAGATGCACGAAAATGGCCGAAAACCAAGAAACTGGAAGTAGTAGACCTTCATGAGTAACAAATATACTACTGTCAACGCAAGAACGAGTAAGATGCACGAAGATTTCTAAAAGCTACTATGGAAACGTTAGATGTACCTTTAGACTGTTCAATTCTGGCCTTGAGGGAGCGCATCATCAGGTCCGCGACTTGTACCATGAACGGCACCATCTGTCGGATCTTGGAGCTGGTGAATGCGGGACTGAGGGCCGAGCGCATGGCCTTCCACTCATCACCTACAAAAAGACGAGGCTTTAGAAGATAATGAACAAATTTCACAAAGGACTAATACCAGATATCTGAACTCTGCAATAAAAATAAGTGTGTGTGAAGACACGATCAGTTTACAAATTCTCAGATTGATATTAGCTGCTGATTCAGTCCTGTCCGTGGTAGTAAACACAGCAATCATTACGTCCATTCTGTTACCACTTGATGCATATACCTAAGCATATTACTTGTTATTATTTTAAACTAAATTACCTTTTAATGAGACTAAATTCCTAGCAATGAGCGGTTCAATTTTGGGATCCACAGCAATACTGCGGTCCACAAAGTGGTCAAAGTCTTTGACAGCAACCTTCTTCAGCAGTTCAGGGTCTTTGATCAGCACGTAAGGCTTAAGGAATTCAAACCGACCTACCATCCTGTAAAGAGAAAATAACAAGGTTTTTTCAATTCATACTACACTAAGAATTCTGAGAAATTTCCAGAAAAATCAATTGGATTAAAGCATTTTTCATTTCATAAGTCACCGGCAGTAAGCTCATACCTCTCCGTCGTCGTCAGACCTTGAACTAGCAATCATTGACGGTATATAGTCGTGAAAACTCACGAGTGACCATTGGTTTCAAACATCTCCAGCAAAATTTCAATTATTAGAGAGTCATCAAACACCAAATATTCATCTACATCTTATTGCAGTTAGTGTGTATTCCATATTTCACAAGTTAAAAAAAAACTAGAAATACTGCTGAACAGAATGTATTTCAAAGGATCTGAACATACTCTCTCTTAACAACAATGTGTTGTCAAATTTTATTTCTTTAATATTTGTGAGTGAAATATAAGTGGTGTCTATAATAAGTATAAGTAAGGATGTAAGGAGATTACTAGACCTATCATCTGGAAAGCTCTCATAAGTCCTCATGAGGACGTTGGTGATGTGTTCCTTTTGGAATATAACACCAGCCAAGTCACCCAAAACTGGGATAGCTGGTGTATGGTTTAGCCCCAGCCGAGAGAAGTGACTATAGCGCTGATACAGCCACACAACCATTGCGCATGCGGCGCCTGTCAACAGTAAGATGAGAAGCATTCCTGGAAAAGAAACGATTTCATCTTAATGGATTATTTTGTGGCAACTGTTGTCTTAATCACAGTACAAAACGCATTTTGCAGGTACAAGATCAATTTACGCTCTTAATGTTCGTATGTCGAGCAAGAAACTGCTTGACCACTTTTCGACCGTATTACAAAAAGGTTAAGGTTCAAAAATGGTCAAACAATTACTTGGTCGACTATACCTACTTGAAGCCGCTATAGTAAGGTCACTTGACTAAATAAATAAAATAGAAAAAATATCTCGGGAAAATTTACACCAATTGACCTAGTCCCAAACTAAGCAAAGCTTGTACTATGGGTACTAGACAACATAAATAAATACTTACATACATATAACATCCAAGACTCAGATACAAACATTCATATTCATCTTACAAACATTTGTTCCTCCCGAGAATAGAAGCCGGAACCTCTAGCTTCATAGTCAGGGTCACTAACCACTAGGCTATCCGGTACTCAAAAGTTGGAATAAAGTTGGAATGAGACATGTAATCTATGTACAGTCAACTAATTTAATCCATAGGTCACTATAGACCGTTGTCGCAATGTATCTTTGCTGAGATATTATGACATTTATTCAGAAGTCACTTTGACGTTTACTGTGAAAAGGTTCTACAGTGGCTTATGAATTAAATTGGTTGTCTGTATTTAGTCAATGGGAACAAATTACCTCACTACTCTACGAACCAAAATTTACGTGTACCCAAATCATGGAGTATCATGAATCATTATTGTACCCTGTGGTTAATTAAACACACGCACGCTCACACACTCATATACAAATTACCAGTGTTAATAAGTTAATGACAACTGTAATCAACGGCTTGAATTATTTATTACGGTAATGATGATCAATGAAGAAATTATGATACTATCACATTTAAATAAAAATAAATAAATAAATATTTTGGGACAATTCACACCAATTGACCTAGTCCCAAAGTAAGCAACTAAAGCTGCTTGTGTTATGGGTACTAGACAACGGATATACATACTTATATAGATAAATAGATACTTAAATACATAATTTATTGCCTGCTATCATTAAGTTGGTCATAGGGATACGTGCAGTTGTTATTAAATGTACAAAAGAGGTGGTTCTCTTAACTCTATTATTTATTAAAGTAAAAAAATCAAACTCCCATAATCTAAAGGTGTGCTTGTTTTTTTAATTCTTCCACAGTTCCACTTTCAGAAACGTATCTTATAATAACACTTAAACACTTATAAAGAAAACAGAAATTCTCAAAAATCACTGAAAACAGTTTTTACCCAATGGAATTTTGCAATTTTTTTTGTACAGTAGGGGAAATAAATTCACGTACCACCTTAGAACCCTATCGCAAGAACGCGACGCGGTAAACACCAGGCTATGTATGTCATACAAATGCCATGCGTATGTCTCTTCGACTAGGTTCTACGGTGGTACGTGTTTCAATTTCCTTGACTGTATCTATAATGTCCGTTGTCTAGTTTGAGACTGTGTCAATTGGTGTGAATTGTCCCAAGATATTAATAGATATTTTAGTAATCTATACTTAATTATATTTACTTACTGCGTATTTCCACAAACAAACTATGTATCTATCGTAAATAAACAGACAGACAAACGCGTTAGGTCGCGTGCCCAACTGCTCACTGACTAGCCCTGACCCCCCTTTCTAGGTAGATTGTGATTTGATGCCTTCCCGACGCAGAGCGTAAATCAGTATTAACAAATTGATATACACGTTCCCAGCTCCTTAGTTGTTCTGATGTCCTAGTACATTTTGTTTGAATAGAACGACGGGACCACTTTTTTTTATGATACAATACAATCATACATGCGGGTCATCTAGTAAGACGCAATCACCACCATAGAATCCAGCAACCGAAAGACAATTTGTGATCCGTTGCCGGTTATAGCTAATTGACTTAATTATTGACTAATATTTTTCTGTTATCAAAGTTTAAAATATTCTTTCAAAGAGGTTAACTGTATTTTTAGTTTTATTCTAAGATCACTTTACTCAGCACTATTTACCAAATTTATACATTTTCAAGATCGAGGTAAGTTCAATATACATCGACACACTTCGGAAAACCATCATAAATCATGCATGACACGTAAGATATATTTCCAAACGCAATCGACCTTTATCATGGAAATTAAAAATATCTAAAAATAAAACGGACTTTTTTGAATTAATTATTTATTGTCAACACAAGTTACACAAATTATTGTAATATTAAAGAAACAAAGCTTAAATCTAGGAAAAGGGCACAGCCCTAAATAATCTCACTCTTCATTTAATACAATTCTCATTAAAATCGCATTTTCAAATACATAGTCTCATAAGTCATGGTTTTTATAAATTCCTTAAAATATTCTCATAATGCCTACCAGTCGCAAAATCAGTAACAAAACAGTTATTCTCACAAATGCTATACGACTATTACCAACTGATGACGGTTATTGATAAATTGACCATGATCCTACTTGCGGGCTCGGAACCGAAGCCAGTGACCACCTTCCACCGCTATCCGGAGGCCGTTCTTCTTGCAGAGGCGAATGGGGATGGTGGTCTTCTCACAAGGCGACACCTCGATGTGCTGCAGCAGCTGGTACGCCATCACCTTCACCTCGCATAGCGCGAAGCGGGAACCTGGAATAAGATAAAATAGGTAAGTACTTAGGTGAAACAAACAATTTGGTGCAAGTAACGGTCTGCTAATTGCCTGCAGCGTTGGGTGTTGCTGAGATCAGTGAGGGGTGTTTTCTGTATGGCGGTGGCTATACTTCGTTTTTATAGGACGTCAAAAATGTGAAGGTTCTTAATTCGGTTGTAGATTCATATCGCACAGAGCGAACTGAGAACCTGGGAGAACACAGCATGCAATAACAAGTGACAGTACAGTACCCGGTAGTAAATATTGCACATCGGCTAGTTTCGGATTTGTACTTACTCACATGTGCAATACCTATTTACAGGGTACACACCAGTAGTAAATTTCAGGTCAAGTTATATTAAGGAAGGTATTAATCACCTTCAACGTAATTCAAGATGGTTAATGCAATCGTGATATTTTGTGTAATTAAAATAATAATTATGTACAAGATACTGTGTCGATGTCAATAAGTTTTTACACCGGGTACATATTCACGCAGGATAAAAATCTGATAAAATGCAAAATCTCAAAATGTCCTCTTTTGCATACTTGAGTCGGCAAGAGACGCAAGGAGTGACAAGTGAGAAATTGGCAAACGTTTGAAACTTATCTATTGCGACTTAATGCCAACATGTGAAGCATTTGAGTCTTGAGGCGACAAAAGTCTTAGAATATTTTATGTACACATAAAGTAAGTTTTGATTCGGTTTAATTTCGATGACTCTATCGATGATTTATTAGGTTTAGATTTGGCGTTATTTCGGTACATATGATTAATGAATTAATAGCATTTTCTAATAAACATGCTACAGTAGCAAATTTTCTTAGTTGTTACACACTCACCGATACAATTCCTGGGCCCCAACCCAAATGGCATGTAAGTGAATGGGTCGATTTTGTGCTTGTTTTCTTCGGAAAAGCGTTCAGGGTCAAACTTTTCGGGATTAGGGAAATATTTGGGATCGTGTTGGAATGACCACAGCGGTATCTGCACTGCCTGACCTTTGCGGAGCTGAAAAAGGTACAGATTTGAAACATTGATTATTAAAGTCAAAATCAAGGTCAAAAATATCTTAATTCAGATAAGACTTGCAGGAAGTACTCATGAATGTCATAAAATTTACCACCGGTTCGGAAAAACCTCTGACGAGAAGATACGGTGGAGAATCTCAACGAGGTCGATTTTTTTAATAAATCAATATAACAATGTTTCTTCTACATAATACTAAACAGCAGGTAAGAAGCTGGACAAACGAGCAGATTATGGTGCTACTGGCTCCTAATTGCACCATGATCTACTGGCCTAACAAAATTCCGGCTACTAGTGGTGTGGGAATATCACTATTGACCAGGATATTGTATAGGGGGACCATTGAGAATAAAATCGCGACGCAACCTTACTCAACAAAACAGTGAGATTTATTAGATCTGCTGTTACATCAGCGTACATACACAAGATTGTATTTGACATTTCCTTTCCCTATGGAACGAATGAAAGGTCAACTGCGATCTTGAGGAGGTGGTTGTCCTTGAGAACGATCTATAACTACTGGCCAGAATTACATTTCAAACTTACGATAACGTCTTTAGTGGCCTTGCTGTTGGGTTTTCCTAGGTTGTAGTCCTTCATGCAAAGTCTATCAACAACTGGTGCTGCTGGCCATTTCCGGAGAACCTCTGTAGGAATCAAACACACCATTACATCGTTATGTGTATCATTATCAACTCATCTCCAAACCACATTAACATCCAGGGCTTTAGTTCTCACAATAAACCTTTTATAGCAGGTGTATGCAAATGTACATACATCACAAGGAAAATTCATTTTCCAAAAAACTAATGGAAGAATTCAAATTAAATTTCACTCATGATTTCTATTACTCAAAGGTCCGAATTTGGGTTTGAACCCAGGATTCTCTGCAAAAGAGGCGGTAGCCTAATGGCTACTTTATTTAAGTCTGCCATAGTCATATGAAATTATAATCTCATCAAGTATCACCTACCTGACACAATCATGTCCAAATACGTCATGTGCTGAACGGAATTGTAATCAAACTTCCCATCGTTTCGCTTTTCGTTCTCTCTGATCTCCTGCACCAGTTTGTCCTGAACCTCAGGATTGATAGCGAGTTCGTGCAGAAGGAACGCCATCGTCGTGGCAACAGTTTCGTAGCCAGCGAAAAGGAAGATCACGGCTTGTGCTACTAGGTCCATGTCTGACCAGGCTATGGAAAACGAACGATTTTTTTTAGTAATGAAGATGGTATGGGCCGCTTAGTATTAGCAAGTTGCGTCAAAAGAATATGTTAATATTTAACACTATTTTAATGAAACGGATTCTTAATTTCATATGATTGTACCTGTGGTTTTGGTTCTAGACCTTCCAACGTCAGACTCTTCGACTGTTGCAAATCCAGCATGTTCATCTTTCGTCGTCTTAGTATCGTGTGAGAGTTGCCCTGAGTTAAAATAAAAAGTCAAATTAAATATTACGTAGCTGATGTGAATCAATTTGAACTGTACTATCTACTGTAGAGTTTTGAAACTACTACGAGTATGTCTACCAGAGGAACCACTCTGTCATTTTTATAAAAGGTAATTAAGGCAAGTATATGATTATCTAAGTGTATGTTACCTTTCTTTGCTTGCATTAGAAGGTTGATCATATCAGGTCTGTGTATGTGCATTTCTTCCCGTTGCTTCATAGCTCCCAGCACCACGTCAGTGTAAAACTTTCTTATATTCATGGGGAAAATGCTTAATTTTAGAAGCTGAAAACATGTTTCTTTGTTAGGCAACAGTGGTAAAAAACACTCTTCATGGATTTAAACGTATTATTTTCATACTTACATACATAAGCCAAGGAACCATTCTAAATGCAAATAATCTGACTTTGGTCCCAGTTGAAAAAGAAGTAGTTTCTGTGCTCATTTTGTAGAAAATATTGTCCTCGACTTGTGAGTTAATTTCAATCCCGAAAGCGCAGGTCGCTATTACATCGTTCGCATAGCGGCCTGTCAAATTCTTGCCTTCCAGGTCTATATAGCCATCTGTTGACAGGATTAATTTAACGAATTAGTTAATTCCACATGTTAAATGTAGTTGGGTCCACCTGAAATTAGATTGCCCATCATTGTACTCTACATGTAAATTGACTATTACTAACTTGTTACTGCAGAAGGAGGATTGTGTAATGAATAAAGTAGCCATTTTAAAGACGACAATGTATAAAATCATACATATACAATCGAAGACTATATAAGTCACCTTAAAACACAGAACCGCAAGAAAGTGTCATTTTTTGAAAGGGAGGCACTGTGAAGTGTTTGATGACCTTTTGTTCATAGACAATTTCTCTCAGTTCCATATTTAATAGTAATTTTGTTGCTATTTGTACCGTTAATAATGTCAAGAAAACTGTCAGCACACCGTCACCAAGATTTACCAATGATGTTCGTTTGCCTTCCGATCGATAAATAGCTGAAAATTTGGCAGTATCGCAGATATTGCAGTGAAATGTGCTCAGCAGTAAAATAATAAATATTTTTAAATGAAGAAGAGGAGGTAGAGGGTTACCTTTAGACTGTTCAATCCTGGATTTGAGAGAGCTCATCATGTGTTCCCCAACATCCACCATGAATGGAACCATCTGTCGGATTTTGGAGCTGGTGAACGCAGGGCTGAGGGTTGATCGCATGTTCTTCCACTCTTCACCTGCAAATGATCAAACTGATTATTTTCACCGTTAGAACGGGTTGATGATGAATAGGTGTTTAGTTATGGGTTGATAACTGCACAAAGACAGATTGAATGAGAATTGACTAATGTCAAATCATTATAAGATGGCAAAACATTGGCAAAAGCAGACATCAAAATGATTCCATCACTGATGTTAAACCCATACATTCAATGGATAATCCTAGCGTTGAAGCGAATAAAACATACTTTAGATTGACTTTCTCGGATTTGAAAGTTTGTTCTTTAAAAAACTCCCAGGTAAATATTTTTTGACGGTTCATTGAATTATTTCTATATTCTCGATGATGTGTTGTTTAAATGACGATAAGGTGATAAGATTGTTTAATTACAACTTATCAATGCAGATAAGAATAATCGCTTGTTTGGTCTATTAAATAATATCTTAGTCACCGTGAATCTTAGAAGCTGCTGTTGACGATCATTATTTGTTTTTGTTCGAGGAAAAAGGCAAATCACGATGAGACCTAATAATGCGATGATATTATGAAGTTTATTGTTGCCGGTTTTAAAACGGCAGATTACATTTATTTTAAAAATGTAGACATATAATTTGTTTTCGACGTAAAAAGAGATGTACGACTGATGTAAGATTTTAGGGTCTTGCATCAAAAAAGTGGTTGTACTCGTGGGGGATATAGTAGCTACAAACTTGAATAATTACCTGAAATACACTTTCAATTTCTTATATCGGCAAATTGATTATATTTAAAAAAAATTAAGTTATATAAAGATAATAAAAATGTACATTTCCCTCTTTCTTTCTTTCTTTCTTTTATTGGCAACAGTGAAACTCCTTCGGCTGTTAGTGATCACCATATCATAGACAAAGCAGACTGTAGATGCGATGCCAACCCAGGAGGCTAAGATTAGCAATCAAGACGGTGGTAGCGATGCGCAAAAACCTTGCAGATCACTCGCCAAAAGGAGTTCCAGAATATTCATATTATTAACTTTATTGAATATTTAAAGTGCAAATCAACTTACTTCTCAGACCAACCAGGGCTCTGCCGAAAAGAGGCTCTACTTTAGAGTCTATGACGAGGCTTCGGTCCACGAAGTAGTCGAAGTCTTTGACCGTAACCCTTTTGAGTAATTCAGGGTCTTTGATCAGTATATACGGCATCGTAAACTCGTGGCGGCCAATAAATCTGAAACATATTATTAAGGTATTAGGTAAAAAGTCTAAGGTTTGATAACTTGGTACGTAGAGTGGTAGTGGTAGAGCCACGCTGTAGCCGTTGCCGGTTACGTAAATAAAGGAGCGTGGAGTGAAAAGAGGGTGGGTTTTTGCATGAAAAATATATATGTGAAAAATATATATTAGAATTAGGATTGGAGAGTAACGACAGCATACTGTCATTTCATAGATTTAGTTAGAAATGAAGCTTGACGCAAGACTGTGAAATGACAGTTGCTGACGTTACTCTCCGATCCTATTCTAATCGCGGTTTAATAATACAGACACTGGTTTGCGGAGTGGCAAGGTACCTTGCTCTAATTTGTCCCTAGTTTAAAAAAACAAGAATACAGTGTTTCACTCACAGGTTGAATGGCATTAAAGTGCAAAATAGATGTAGACAACCATTAATTTTTTTTTTGTCCAAAGAAGCAGCAAAAAACCGATATTTTAGAAGTTACGGCGATACAAAGTTACAAAAATAATAAAGAAAAAAGTTCTTTTTTATTTCGAAATATGCTCATTCGAATCCAGGTAAAAATGTGAAAAATTTATTATGAGACTAATTAGTTAGAAGCTGACAGTATTACAATAAACGCGGTTCAGTATTGGCTCCATACAAATCACGAGTGTGACGTCAACCGCGCGTATGCAGCGCGATAGAGCGTTTTCAGGCCGCACGCCCGTCATTTTAATACTGGTGATATTTCTTAAAATAATGACCGAAGAAAAAAATTAAAAACACAGTTATTCTACTTTTAACCAATTCTATCAAAATTTAAAAATTAAAATCATTAGAATACCGTATTGCATTTACAGTACAAGTAACACTCACCGATCATCAGGGAAGCTGTTATAAATCCGAGCCAGCACGTCAACGCTGTGTTCTCTCTGTAACACCACGCCAGCCATGTCGCCCAGGAGTGGGATTGCCCCTGGAGAGAAATTCACTCCGACCCTGGAGAAGTGAGTGGCTTTCCACCATAGCCACGTACCCAGCGCGAGCGCAGCGCCCGCCAACAGTATCACGAACAGCATTGCTGAAAAATTAACTGATTTTTAGGGGTTTGTTTGCACAATATTTTACGACGCTCAATTTATACTTAACAAAATGATTTTATAACGTTAAAGGGATTTCAACGCGATAAAATTATTGTTAATTTACCTCGACGTTTCGGCCATGTTGCAATGGCCGTGGTCATGAGTAGACACTCGTCTACTCGTGACCACGATAAATATGTGTCGAAATCGCGAAAGTTTTAAACAATTTAACAAACTGTTGCCACGATACTCTGTTTATCAATTCCAACCTAAAAATCTTAGATGTACCATAAATGGTTAGTTAGAACGTACTAAGTGACAAATTGTGTCCCGAAAAAAAAATTAACAACCCGACGTCCTAAAGACTTATGTCCCTAGTAGCTGTTTAGTACCTGTATAACGAAATGAAATGAAACATGAAATATATTTGACGATCTTGATGATGCCTCGTATAGAGGCGAAACGCGCGTCGAGCGTGTAGTTTTAGTGTTTAGTGATGGTGGTGTGTAGTTGAGTCTGTGTGATATATGTTGTTTCGTGTGGAAGCGGAGGAGGGTGGGTTTTTGCATGAACATATATGTGTCGCACAGACGCAGCTATTTTGCACGAGCCCGGCACTGGTTTCGCGGAGTAGCAAGGTAATTTGTTCCAGTTTGTTGAAATATATTTATTCAAAAGTAATACAAATACTCATTGCTTTGGGTCCTGAGCTAGGACTTCCTGTGTTACAGGACGACAATCCCTATTCAAACAAAGGCGCTTTTAATTATGACCTTAATTTTTTGTCACTCTCTTATTTGGCACCAAGTATAGTTCGTTAATTGACTCAACAGTACATTTATTCATTTACTGTCTTAATCCCTACTTCCTTACTAATATTATAAATGCGAAAGTAACTCTGTCTGTCTGTCTGTCGCGCTTTCACGCCAAAACTACTGAACCGATTTGGTACACGAATAGTCTAGAGCCTGAGAAAGGACATAGGCTACTTTTTAATGCGTAAAAGGGGTTGAAATGGAAAGTTGTATGGAAGTATCGTCATTTTTAGAGCTAGAAGCTTGAAACTTATGTTTAAGGCTGTTTATTCGATATAAATAAATATGACATTCAAAGTTTGTAAAAGTTTTACCCTCAAGGGTGTAAAGTAACAATAGGGAATAGGGGATGAAAAGGGGATGAAAGTTTGTATGGAAATGTAAGGTCTGAGTGAATGTTTTAGAAGTTAGCGACAAGAGACAAAATTTTAGAGCTATTCTGATGTGACATTTACGGGGTCATTACTAAATGTGAAACTGGAGTTCGGGGGGGGGACGCGGCATAGTACGGCGCGGTGTAGATGGGGAAATATGCCTAAGCGTGCATTACCCGAACGGGTAGACACGTGAGGGCAAATACTGCAAATAGCTCATTAAATTATTTATACGTATGTCTTATTTGTAAAATAGTTAGCCTAAATAATTAAAAATGCTACCCACAGACACTTTTCCACGGACGAAGTCGCGGGCACAGCTAATCTACATATAAAAGCCTGTGTACTCTGCGCGTAACTCGACGGTTCAAACTTCGCTGAGTTATGTGTGCTGTGTACATCGAAATGAGAAAACGATAGAACTGTGTACAACGCAGTGGCAGAGTCACCGACCATAGTCTATTTGGTAGACTATGTTGGATAGCCTGAATAAAACTGTAAGTGCTAACTGTCAAGGAAACAGCTCTGCGTTTTGTACGTTTTAAATTGGCATCATATTTTTAGTTCTTCTATCCGACGCCGTGTGTCGCTGCTGGTTAGAAAACTTAGAAGCACTTTATTCACTTACGTTAAGATTCAAAGTTGAACCAATGGCTAAATATTGAAAGCCCCTCTTCACCTGCTTCACCCCGTTGCAAAATGGTGACGCTAGGCTTGTAACAATCCGAACAAGTAGGCATATCTCTTGTCTTCTTATATCGATGGCTGTGTAGTATAATAGCGTTGACATAACAACCGGACGAACAAACAGGTTGTGTCGCATGTGGTCAGTTTGCAGGGTGAATCTTCGACGTTTCAACCGCTTTGTTCTCTTATTATTTAAAGATCAAATTATTTTTTGGGGTCTCAAAGTTTATCATGGGAATAAAACCCCTGCAGAGTAGTTTAACGACTGCATCTTAAAGAGCTAGCAGTTTTTTATGATTAGAAATATAGCAAAAAAACATTATGATAGATTAAATGTGATATTTTAATTGTGGTACAGCTACACTGTGACAGATTCGGACACCTGTTACTAATGTTTTGTTTAAAAAAAAGAAAAAAAACTGCAGAGTTTCTTGCGGCGTTTCTTCTCAGCAGAATCTTCCATTTTCCAAAGCGCTAGTAGATTCAGACCGCATGTTTAGAATTAAAGAGACTCAATTCTGAATATGACATTTCCCAAAATTAAACCCTATGTCTTTTAGTTAAGGTGATATTTTGGGACGTGTATAATTCAGAAATGGGTCGCTTTTATTCTAAACGTGCGACATGTAAAATTATGGCCTACTTTCAAAAAAATTTTTTCATTTTTTTTCCTCATAATTTTTTCATCTTGTTGTTTACATCTTACGGCGATAGGCATATTAGAAAACAAACAATATATGCCTGCTACTTTATAAATCGCTTATTTAGTGAAACTTTAAATTAAAATGTCATTTCAATATCGAATATTTTGTTAACGTCGTTAATAATTATTTTATGTTATTTTATCTACACACATATCATAATTGTTAAATAACGCGTTCAAAAACCATAGAAAATGACCAGCATTATTACAACCAATGTTATTATAAGAATTTTCTTGTCTGTGGTAGTAGGTAAATCTGTTCTTTATTGGGTAGTATCTCTTAGTAGTCTGTGTTTATTGGTGATCACATTACCGATATCTCGTGACGTTATGAATTTAAATTTGGAACAGCTGTCAAAATTCAAGTTGGTCTCTATTCTAGTATCCACAGATATTAAAACAGTTATCGATACGAAACGTCAACTCAGTATGATTTTTTAATTTAAACGCACGACATTTGATCTCTAGTGACATGACAATAAGGACTTCATTCTTTTGTCTATGATTTAAAAAAACGTTCGTCTTGACGGATAGATCGAATTGCCGCCATACTTGTTTGTTGGTTTTTTGCTGTTACGGTTTTTTGCAGATATGATATGTGTGTAGATAAAGTAATGTATGCAACTGTATATAATTAGGCCTTAAAACACTCGTGTGATCCTATTATGAAACTCCGTCCACACTCGTGTTTTAAGGCCTCTCATTATATAGCAGTTGCATAAAATACTATAAAGCAATTATAACAGCGTTGATGATGTTTAACGGTTATAAATTAGTTGAAGTGTGTGCTTGTGCTTCACATTTCTAATGTTAAAAAAAAATAACTGCAAGCAGTTGAAACGCTAAGGAATTACCCTGAACAAGTTTAGTGTGATATTTAATATTCCGTGTACAACGAAACTTAGCTGTATAGTATTCATAGTTTTTTAGCTCTACTGTAAAACCGGTTATAACATCGATGGTTATAACATAATACGCCGAAATTAATACAGCTACTCTACAATAGATGGCGTTAAAATAAAAAGCACGTTTCTTGTATAAGGACCTCCATTATTTTTTATTATCTTTTATTTTTATTTTTGTTGTTATAGCGGCCATAAAAATCAAGTTCTACTATTTAAAAAAAACAGCCCCGTGACAGACGGACGAAGTGGAGGCTAACCCTCTTATTCCTAAAAACTTAACAATATTTTTAATCTATGTAACAAATGTTTTGTCCCTTTCATTGGAGGGCAAACGTCACAATGACAGATAAAGACATAAAATTTTTTAACTAACAAACGTTTACGAAGCGTTTATGAATAAGGGGATTAGTAAATAGGGTCCCGTTAGTACCATTTGGGACGGAACCCTAAAAAAGAATAATGTGCACAAAAAATAAGACACTGAAAACTACATGCTCACGTTTCTGCAGATCATTAGTTAAAAGAACGTAATAAATAATTAATTGTAAAGAAGTTCATAAGGCAATAGTCGAGAGGAAAAGTCAAAATTAAAAACAAAGATCTAGCAGTCAATGACCCTGACCTGACCTTTAGTAGCTTCATGTTAAGAGGATTGTTTACTAAGTCTTAGAAAGCTCCAGCTTCCATCCTCTTAACCTTAACGGCTAAGGTTTAGAGGGTGGAAAATGTTACCTGGCTAAAGGTTAAGACTTAATCTGTAGCTATGATTTTAATCCGACTGCCGCCAGAAGAAAGAATTATGTTTTAAGTATGCAGTTGTTATGGTTTGTTTTTCAATATTTTTTATGGATTTGACAATATTAGCATTTTAGTTAGCAGTTTGATACAAGCCTGGCCTGCCTATACCCAGCGTGAGACTCAATGCTAACTACTACAGTTAGCTTAAAGTTCCAACTTACAGACTGGCTAAAACCAATAAGTCGTTCATGAGAAATTGCCTAAGATTTTACAGCAAAATTCCAAGAAACATTACTGAACTAAATGATACAAAATTCAAATCTATTGTCCAGAAGACATTAATTTCTCGGGCGTATTATAAAATCAATGACTATATCTTGGACAGGGATGTTTGGAAATGATCCTAATTTGTATTAGCGATCCCCGGCTCCAAATATTGCACACCTACTGTGTTAAATTGTTAAATTTTTAAAAATATTTAAGATGTAAAATAACATTGTAATTTTGATTTATTTAAAAAATTACACCTCGTTGAGTATCTTGCCGGTATCTTCTCATCAGAGGTTTTTTCGAACCGGTGGTAAATTTTATGACATTTATAAGTGCTACTTGTAACTGTGAGCCCAATCTGAATAAAATATTTTGACTTTGAGTTAAGTCTCAGGCTAGATATTAGATTGTATGACTATTGTATTTCTTCTTCTTTTTATCGTTCCTCTCCTATCCTCCTCTCCTAGGTCTCTAGTCTCCTAGGTTGGACAACATCATAGCTATTTTGGTTTTTGAAGCCCCTGTTCTAAACAAAGAGGTTGTACTGCAGTGGTTCTAACCTGACCAGCCAAGTTTAATTTATCTCTATATGCGTCCCTTTCTTATAATACTTGTTTGACAGAGACGCAGGGAGGGATAAATTAAACCTGGACCGCTCATGATAAGACTACAGTTGAACCATCTCGCAGGTTCTTCAGCCAGGAATGCCTCCTTCGCCACCTGGTTTGCCGGCAATCTTTCCCTAAACGAATGTATTTACAATTTGACTAAATTCATCATCATCATCATCATCTCAGCCACTAGAAGTCCACTGTTGAACATAGGCCTCCTCCATGGATTTCCAAAGTGACCGGTTGAATGCGGCATGCAACCAGCGCCTTTGAGTATATTTAATAGTTTTATTTGCGGGTGGTAGGTCCATCCGGATCGCTACCACCACCACCACCTTGCTCGCTAATCCAGCCGCTAAGCAGCAGTGCTTGCACTGCTGTATTCCGGCGTGGAGAGCAAGACAGCCGGTATAATTACAGGCACAAGAGGTATTCCATCTTAGCCCTCTGGGTTGGCAAGACATATGCAATCTGTTTGGCGTTGCGGGTGTCTATAGGCGGTGGTGATCACTTACCATCAGGTGACCCACTAGCTTGTTTTCCTTCCTATTTCATAAAAGAAAAACAAAAGAAAATTCATAAAAGAAAAAGTCCGGAGAGTAGACCTGTGTATGAGAGAATATGCAGCAGTAGGAAAATTTTCAAGTCCAGGCTAAAGTTCTGTCAACTTAATCAGGAGCAGATTAGTCTTGATATTCTGGCCTCGCAGCATAAGTCTAAGCAGATTGGCAAGTTCTGGAGGAGTACTAAATGATGTTATTTCATGTTTGCTATTTTTCGTAAGAAAAGATTTCATACCGAGCTTCTTGCGGGCTATTCTTCACAGCAGGTGCAATTTTCTGAACCGCCGGTACTTTATTGTCTCACTGTGTTATTATGAACTATTACATTTGTAGTATTTTAATGGGTAATTATTTTTTTAGTTTGTATTTTTAACCATTTTAATCAGTCTGCCCGTGAAAAGAGCTCGAAACCTCACGAATTAAATTCATTACAATATACATAATAATGGCAATCTTATGCAATTAATAATGTAATTTTATTTTGACTGAATAAATAAACTAAACTATACTCGATTAAAACAATTTAAATTGTTTCATAGCAATGGCCGCTGAATACATTTTTTATTTTTAAAGATATCATCACATAATTAAATTAAGTAAACCAGGAAGATAATCAAGAGACTGCTATAAATTACACCAACACTTTTTTGACAACTTTTAAATCAAAGTTTTGATACAATAACACCACAGTATCTTCCCTACTTGATTCCCTATTTAAAGGAACAATAATTGTTTATTAAATTATCAAATAGAACACCATGTTAACTAAAATGCAAACATTCAATGCTTACCGTATCCTTATTTGACAACAATAAATAATACGTAAAAAAATTTATGAAAATCACAAACGCGTCTCAACTCCTGCGCAGTTCGTCAGGCACTGGCCGGTAAAGCGATCTTCTTTTAAGTTTATTGCATCGAATATAGCCACTTGGTAGTGTGAGCCAAGTATGGAATTTTAAAGAACTTTATTTTGTAATTTATAAAGTACAATCACACACAAATCTGTGTAACTTTTCACGTTGGATACATTCTGGAGAAAGGTCAGGTCAGGAGTACCCTAAATCCACGAGCCTGCATGAAGATAGAAACTTTATTGAAACAGCCAGCCATGACAAATAAAAGAAGAACAAATAACATTATAAAGGAAAAAAAATGTGAAAATGAAGAATGTTATGACCATGAGAGTAAGTGAAGAAAGGTTGATCGTAGTAAGTGGAAACATCAGAATTATGGTTCTTTTTTAATTTAGAGGCATTGTCAATCTATCATTTAAAAATTAGAAACTCATGTTTGTCATGTTTTTGCAATGATTCAGTAAAATTTATTTGAAGTGTCATAGTGCGCAATATTACAATCCATTTACTTAAATCCATTCAAACTTAATATTATAAATGCAAAGGTACCTTGTCTGTGTGCTTGCTTCGTTTAAGCGCCTAAACCACTGAATCAATTTTAGTACTTACTTATAGAGAAAGATTTAACCTCGGAGAAGGACATAAAAACTTGAAGAGATGAAAGAGAATTAAACGTTGAATGAGGAACTCATAAATTTTTAAGTTAGGGATTTGAAAATTCATATTTATACTTTTGATACGATCAATAGTGCTTCAGTAGAGTTTTGAAAAGGTATCCCTCAACACGGTATAACAGGTGAAGTTTTTTCTTAATCTTTGTCTCTAAAATCCATGCTAGCTGCTGAGCAGATTTTCGTAAACCAGACATACTTTCATAGATAAATAGATACTCAAATACGTATAACCTCCAAGACTCGGGTACAAACATTCGTATTCATCATATTACAAACATTTGCCCCTCCCGGGTCTCGAACTCGGAACCTCAAGCTTTGTAGTCAGGGTCATTACCACTGGGCTATCCGGTCCTCAAGGTAAAAGGAAAGGACTGGGGAGATGTTAAATTACTAATAATATAACACCTTCTGGAATTAACGTTAACAATGAATAAATATGAATTTGAATAGATTAGCTGGTCAATATAATTATTCTACGCCGATGAATTCGCGGGCACCGCCTAGTCATGAAGTCAGCTGGTCAAAATGAAGCTAGTAATAGTGAGATAGGAAACCATAATCGAAAGAACTGTATTGTGTATCAACGTTGACGATTCGAAATTGGTCTCACTATCAATTGAGAGCTTAAGATTACTTGAATATGATTGCATTTCAAATGTAACGCTTGCGTCAGCTACTGGAATCATTGGCTATTTACACGCAGTCACGGGTAATACAGCAAAAGATGTTGCAAATATTGTTCAATATTATTTAAGTTATAGATTCACCTTCAAATAAAACGAATGAAACTGTCCATTGTTGATTTGTAGAGAATGCCTTGAATTCGAATTTTGTAGTTTTTTTAGTTTATTTCGTGCAATTATGATGAAATAAAGTGAAATGAAATGAGCAAGGAGCTAATTTCAGGGTGATTTTCACTGTTTCATAAAAAAGTTAAATAAGAGATCCCATAAAGGTATAAGTTCGCGTTTGTACATCACTGTATCTCTTTTTGTCATTTTTTTGTACAATAAAATAATTTACATACATACCTAAGTACCTAACTATGTTTAAGATGCTAAATTGACAGTTAAATATAAATCTGATGTGATTTAGAGTTTTAAACACATTTGACTTTTCGATGCAACTCTGCCTAAGTCTCGACCACAATCAAGATTACATATTTTTGATCATTTTACTCTCCAACATAGTGAGGCTGAGTTTTCACAGCATGTATAGGTTTCCCTTGATTTCTGTGATCATGACTATAAAAAATATCAACAATTGGTCAACACAATACAAACTAACGACTTATAGGATAACAATACACGATTTGAGAGCGGAAGTAAATCTAAATGTCACGTTCATGAGAGCAAACAGTGGTAATCAGCAATTCACCAGATAATATCAAAAGAGTTTACCCTGATAAGCTACCGACAGGATATTTTTGTTTGTTTTCCCATTGTAATAGGTTTTAGAAGTTAAATATTCTACTTTATCACTATTAAAAGAAATATTATCCACACATAACGCACGCTTAGTATTAAAGTGACTCAATTCTGAATTTGATATTTCCCAAAATTAAACCCTATGTCTTTTAATTAAGGTGATATTTTGGGACGTGTATTATTCAGAAATGGGTCACTTTAATACTCAGCGTGCGAAGTTGATAGTACGCATAAAAGGCATCTAAAATTAGTCTAGTCACCTGGTGAGATTCAAAAATTGCATTTGATTCTCACCGGATAACTAAAGCTCACCAAAATAGCCGTTTTTCATAGAGATTCGGCTATTTTGGTGAGCTCTAGTCTCCTAGTGAGATTCAAAAATTCCACCCCTGCTCTTCAAGGTTGGATTATTTTTATTTATGCTTAAATTTGAATCTCGCGTAAATGGTACGCATAAAAGGCATCTAAAATTAGAATTATCAGTGATAATTTTACAGATAAGTATGATGCATCAAAATTATTTCCGTCTATCTCGCAGATCTGATAAATTGTAAGTCGAAAATGTACGTAAAAATAAACTTGTGCAATACTAGGGTAATTTTACTAATAAAAGGCCTAAAAACGCAAAAGGCGATGTAAAGCTGCATTTTTGATATGTTATTTGGACCCCTTAGGGCAGCTATACTCAACCTGCGGTCCGCCAGGCCTTTGTTATTGGCCCAGCTGAAGTTACAAAATTGTAAACCATTTTAATTTCCGCACCATGCTAAATTACGCGCCCATAAATAATTTTTGCTTGCGGCCCTCGACACCATGACTGAAACGTGTTTGTGGTCCCTATAAAAAAAAGTTGAATATGGCTGCCTTAGGGAAACGTGAAACTACGTTTTAGGTGTGCTACCTGCGTAATACGTGATAGACTGCAAATTTTTCAGACTTTTTTTAAAAATTGTCTTGGTAGAGTTCTAAAAGGTTCCCATCTCGGATATAAAACTCTAGGTAAGTTTATCTATCGAATTAAAATCATTTCAAATCATTAGATTGTCCTTAAGTTATCAGAATATTATATTCACTTTGCGGGTGGTAGGGCCTTGTTTAAAATCCGTCCGGATCGCTGCCATCATCTTACTCGCTAATCCAGCCGCTAAACAGCAGTGCTTACATGATTCCGTTTTTAGGAAAATCGGCCGAAAGACTCTCGAACATGATAACAACATTTTGATAACAAAAGACCAAGTCATATGAGTGTTCGAATTTGTTATCTATTCAAGCAAAAGAAACATTACTTCAGTATTTTGTAAATAAACTGGTGTTTTAGAAAACAAATCAAACACTTTAACAGATGCTCAGGTTGAGCAGTGATCTTAACACAATTGGGATATTAGTCTGAGTTTATGTCTAAGTACGTCACTTTCTTATGATATTAGTTTGACAGAGATGCATGCGAGGATAACTTAAACCTGGGCAGGTCATATCAGAGCCACTGAAGTAGCTGAACACTCTATTAGATCAAACAGATTCATAATAGTAGTTTATGCAACTGCTATATAATGAGAGGCCTGAAAACACTCGTGTGATCCTATCCTGAATTTTGACCAGCAGTGCTTGCGCTGTTGTGTTCCAGCGTGGAAATCTAGACAGCCGGTGCAATTACTGGTACAAGAAATATTCCATCTTAGCCCTTTGGGTTGGCAATGCATTTGCAATCTCCTTGGTGTTGCGGAATTCTTCAGGCGGTGGTGATCAATTACTATCAGGTGACCCACTTTCTTGCTTGCCTTCCTATTTTGTACAAAAAAAAAACTTGTGTTTTTGTATAAATTCTACGAAACGTAAAATAATCTGTCTGTAAATAATTTGGGAGAATTTTGATAGAAAACTTGCTATCTGGTTGATATTGTTGCTATCTGGCAGATAGAGTTTCAATATATTATTATTGCTATTTATTTGTGATGCCTAATCCCTGACGTTTCTAGCTCGTAGAGGAGATTAGATATCAACAGGATATTTGCGTTGCGACGCGAAAAACCATAGTCACGGTGACAGCATAAAGATACGTAGATTTAGTATCACAAACAAAACAATGATGTTGACCGTAGTAAAGAACATAGATAAAAAAACCAGCCAAATGCGAGTCGGACTCGCGCACCGAAGGTTCCGTCATCAACAACATCTAGTATCACATTTTTGCTTTGTGAGACAAAAAAAAATCTTTTTTTGTGTGTGTATTTACTAAAAATTATCGGTTTTCGGATTTATTATTTTATTTGTGCTATGAGACCTTGCTTCTTGCCAAATTTCATGGTTCTAAGTCAACGGGTAGAGCAGAGGTTTTTTAATCCCTTGCAAATGTAAGAAATATGCGGCATAAATGGCCGTATCTTTTGATTGCGTTGGCTTTGAATGTTGATTTTTTTACAGCTCTTACAAGCTGTAGATTTAAGTATTCGATGTTAAATTCAACTCGATACCTCCCTCCACGCGTTCTTGAGAAAATGGTATTGACAGTCAGACAGGCAAACGGAAAGACAGACATAAAAAAGCGATTCTATAGGGGTTCCGCTATTTGCGACACTGAACCCTAAAAAGACCTGGTGCGTAATGCACGCTGGTCGAACAGTTTTAAAAAGCTAAGTGAAGGTGGTCAAAAATGGCATTAGACAGGAAGAAGACTTACGCTTTCTAGGATGTTCAGAGAAGACTTGTAAAAGTTTTACTGTAATTGAAATTTTTTTACTGAGGCTTTTTATGTACATTACATCTTAATTGTACCTGTAATAAATAAAATCACTTTTTTTAACACAAAACTACCGTGAGACTCGGACATGTTAATAAAACGGATCACTCACGTATTTTTAAGTCGAGAAATGCCCGACATGTTTGAATTGAATGAAAATCACTTCGTCTAAGCCTGCTGAGTGTCTTTCGGTGCGTCTTCTCAGCAGAACCTTCCATTTTCCGAAACGTTGGTAGACTCAGACATTTAAAAGAACCTATATGGCTTACTTGCAAAATTGTTTCTTTCATTTTAATTTTTACGTGCTTAGAATAGTTCTCGAATATCCTGCCGTCCCATTCAATAATCAATAATCAAACACAAATCATAGATAAAATACTTTTATTTCAATATAAAAATTAAGTGATCAAAAAATTAAACATGAAGACGATCCTATACCAAATAAATTAAAATTTCATTTACGAGTATTTTTAAAATACTTTAAACACCCATATTTTGAACGATTTTTTTACTGTATAAGTTCGTTTAATTGAAACTCTAAATAAAAAAAACGCAACAATAAAATCTTATTCTAAACTTAGAGGTTTCAACCCTCTTCGCATAACAAACGTCTTTAACTTCCCGTGTGATAAACACACACTGTAATGATTGATTGTATAATTGAACCTTGTATCTGCGATTTTTTCCCGAACTTGGCCCTTTTTAGCGATATTTGTATGACAGCCATAGAAAAAATAATTTAAACAGACGTTAATGTATCTGCTTATTTAATAATTTCATTATTATTGTTTATCCTTACTGTGAAAACAAAAATATTCATTGTTATAATTAAGTGTATGTTAGTTGATAACCCTCTATAATTACAATTAAATCTGATATCTTTATACAAAATTAAATAATAACATTTTGTTACATAAAATTTTTAATACCGACTAACGATTATTCGCTTTGAAATTCAGCTTCTCGTTATTATGCCGTATATATTACACCAGATGAAATCAAACAATTGCGTTCAAGAACTTTATATCAATCCCAATCTTCCAAGCTCTTCACCAGGTCTTACCGTAACCACACAGAATCTAAACTCAATCAGATAAAATCATTTCAATTGAAACACGGGAGCCAAGTGCGCGCCGTCTATACAAAGACTTATCGGCGCGCCTTATAGAGGCCTCCCGTGACCAGAAGGCTGGGCAATACTTTGCCCAAAGAATCAGCATTGCCATCCAACGTGGCAATGCTGCCAGCCTTCTGAGCACTCTCCCTATTGGCAGCAATTTGGGTCAACTTTTTTACCTTTAAGTTTAGGGTAAGATTGTATTGTTGTGTTTGTTTTTTAAATTTAGAATTTGAATAAAATCCCATTTAATTAAGACACCAAGACTGTTCAAAATCGCAGACTTGAACATTCAGCTAAACCATCAACTAATAACTTGACTGCTTCTTCTAAAACCAGTTAACTCCTCGCCTTTATCCTCAGCCAGTGCCCTCCTTTTATCCTCATGTTGATGCTGTCCGTAGCAAGTTCTGCTGGAATTTGGGTCTTCTCACACGGCATCAGCTCCATATGCTGCAGCAGTTGGTAAACCATCACCTTCACCTCGCATAGTGCGAAACGTGAACCTGCAAGCAAATTGATCACACATCTTCATCTGATCCCAAATAGGCAAAACTTGCATGCAAGGCTGGTTGCATGCTGCTTTCAACCGGTCACTTTGGAAATCCATGGACGAGGCCTATTTTCAACAGTGGACTTCTTATGGCTGAGATGATGATGATGAAGCAAAACTTTTATCAGACGAAGCAGTCCTTGATTTTATAGTCGAGAGAGATGATAAGATTTGTTAATTTTGTATCCTATTGCAATGTGATGAAGTGCATTAGCACTTATAACAGTAAATAGGGATAGGAACTGCCAATGACGTAATCAAATAATAAATTCTCATACCGAACACTACAACTTTAACAGTCGGGATCTATTAAAAATCTAGACCGGCTCAAATCTTCTTTATTGGTTCCGATTGTTAAAGTCGTTATGTTCCGCATTAGAATATTGTATGTGTATTTGACTTTGTGAGCAATATTTACACTCCTTGACCTCGACGGTACATAATTCTAACAATACTCATAGAAAAAAATCAAATATTGAGACAAAACATTTCTTGCCAACTAAACTAACACGGCAGACTTTTTCGGACCGGTAGTAGATTGGGTCGCCATTATGAGCATTAAAGAAATATATTTATTTATTGAAAACATTTGTAAATTAATCATTTCACAAAATGGGCTTACGCAAAAAACTAAATTAAAACACACAGAGATCATTGAAAGCAGTGCACCCCGGTAAATATTCGGGCGTTTTAACCGCCGTCATTAACGGCCACAACTTTTATAAAAAATTTGAAGAAAGGGATGGCAATTAGCATTGACAATTGTCATATACCGACACTTTGCCGGAAGAAATACCTGATTTGACTACACAAATCAATTCAACAATCACCATACCTTCAAAAATCTGTCAACAAGTTGTTGCTGAGAATGACGGCTGGTAAAATGCCCAATATTCGCCCACCCGCTACGTAACTTAATGGAACTCGTTCTAACTAGCACAGAAAGAGACAGACGCACTGAGTTACATAGCAAATTAACGCGTATCGAGAAGACTTTCGATGAGCAACCAGATAAGACCAATGGAATTATAAACGACACAGAGGACCAATGTGAAAACCATACTGTTGATTGTTAAATATAAAATGCTGATAATTACCAATGCAGTTCCTAGGGCCATGTCCAAAAGGCATGTATGCGAAGGGATGGATGCTGTGCTTGTTCTGATCGGAGAAGCGCTCAGGGTCGAACTTTGAGGGGTTCGGGAAGTATTTCGGATTGTGATGGAAGGAGTATATTGGGATGAAGATAGTTTCGCCTTTCTTGAGCTGAAAGAAAATAATTGCCTTAATAAAAAAAAACAGCCCTAAGGAATAACAAGTCACAATTAAAAGTCTACAGATGACGTAAGGATCATAATGATACAGCATACATTTATATTATTTAAAGAACATTTTCACTTAAACGGTAAATGAGTTTAAGAACCCAAGAAAAAGCAACTATCGGTTTTGGAAGAAACGCCATTATTAAAAAAAAAGACTCCGTGGCTCTAACATGACAGGCCCAGTTTAATTTATCCCTCGCTGCTTTTATGGCAAACTAGTGTCATAAGAAAGTCAGGCATATAGAGATAAACACATATAAACTAAAATTGACCAGTCTTGGGGTCACGGGAGAAGAATCGAAATTGCCAGGTTGCGTCCAACCCCAACTGGCAGTTAAAATTTCTATATCAGATATCTTCAAGGAATTCTGTATTTTTTTCAACTCTTATCTCATTGTTTATTTCGAACTGGATCCAGTAACTTTTCCTGGTTTGCTAAGGTTAACTCACTATGAAATCTTCAGGAGCGTTGGGGTTTGGTTTTCCCATGTTGTAATCTTTCGTGCAGAGTCTGTCGCTGCCACCTGCTGGTGGCCATTTGCGAAGCAATTCTGGAATAGTAATAAAAAATCTTACAGCAATAATTTATATTAATAAGACAAACATAGCAAAGAAAGCTGTAAAAGACTGGCTTTAAATATGTTATTAGGCTAAAACAAAATGTAATGAAAAGCAACTCCTTTCTCTTTGAAATTTGACTTTCTTCGCATTTAGAGAAATATACACAGTGAATGATTCAAAATCGCATTTCCGCATCTGAGACCTAGCTATTCGATGAAGAAAAATATTGCATTGTTTTTAACATATAGAACTGTTGTATTTACATCAAGTTTAGAATATAGACTTGAATCTTTAGAATTCAAAATATGTAATTACTTTGGCGTCAAATACGTCAAAACGTTCGAAACTGTAACAGATTTCAGATTATGATAGGTATCCTTACCAGACACAACCATATCTAAGTAAGTGAGCTGCTGGATGGCGGTGTAGTCAAACTTGCCACCATTCTGTTCAGCGTGATCCCTTATTTCCTGTACTAGCTTCTCTTGCACATCAGGGTTGACGGCCAGTTCATACAGAAGGAAGGTCATAGTGGTCGAGACAGTGTCGAAGCCAGCCACGAAGAAGGTCACAGCTTGACCTATGATTTGGTTGTCGGTCCAGACTGAAAGAAGAAAAATAAAATCAAATCAAATCTATTGTCAAGAAGACATTAATTTCTCGGGCGTATTATAAAATCAATGACTTTATCTTCGACATGGATTTTTGGAAATGATCCCGACCTGCATTGGCTATCACTAATAATGCCCGGCAGAATCGTACATGTCAAAAAGCTTCCATTTTCTTGTTTTGATTGCGTATATGATAGTGACAAACCACCATCTCTCTCATCATAAAAGCCAAGATCTGAAGAATTTGATTCTTTGCGATAAAATCTTACTGCGATCAATGAATTGGTATTCACTACTTAAATGAAGTTATTACCTCTGTTAGTAGCTTTCTTTCCAACAGCAGATTCTTCGACTGCAGAAAATCCAGCGTCAAGCTCGTTGCTTGGTTTCTCATCGTGGGACAGCTTGCCTAAGTGTCAAAAAATTAAACACTTTACTCTTACTGTCAATGCAACAGACAACTAGAACCCTTAACTCAAATGTCTTTGGCTCATAAAGCCATGATGAATTAGAATAGTATGCAAAATGTACCTTTCCTGGCCTCCATAAGCAAATGGATCATGTCTCGTCGCATGATTTGCCGCTCTTCGCGATCACGCATCGTACTCAGCACCAAGTGTCTGAAGAAGTTGGACATTGACTCCGGAAATAGAGCCACATTTAATTTCTGAAAAGATGATATCGAATACCTCTATTTATCATCTCATCGTATCCCTGGTAGACAACCAATGAGATGGTCAAACGATCTGGTTATGGTAGCTGGTTAAGGGATGGATGAGGGAAGCTCAATACGAGGAATGGTGTGAAACGGAAGAGGCTTCACTCAGCATTGGGTGGATACAGGCTGAAAAAAAAGAGAGAAGAAGAGAGAATCCCTGGACATACATTTCTAAGACATATGGAAACTTTGGTGTGCTGTGCTACTTTTAAGCAAAATAAAGATATTTGATATTTAACTTTTTGGAATTTTACAAGTCATGTTAAAGCAGCGCTCGAGTTGGATATTTGTATTCATGACACGTTAATTCTCTAACTTTCCCTACTCATTAAAAATAAACAACGCAAACGCTACTACTACGACTACCGGCACCAAAAATACCACTTCACACGTTTTACACCATTGTTGTGGGTGGGAAATTAAATGGAAATTAACAAACGTTAGTTAAATTAACGTTCTTCAATGCTGCCGGTAATATTCATGTGGACAGCGACAAAGAAACTTCTGATTCTATAAATTATTAACGTTCGCCTACTGACCTTCATAAGCGTTGGAAAAGCGCTGTAACATAAAAATTTGAGCAACTGTCCAAAACTAACGCGTGAGGTCATCTTGCCCATCTTATAAAACTCGTTGTCGGGATCTGCGTGGGAGTCGATCTTCAGCCCGAACGCAACTGACGCTATGACGTCGTTTGCGTACCGCGTTAGCAAGTCTTGCGAATCCAAATCTACGTATTGATCTGAAAGATGAACCTATTGGTTGAAAATATTTTTGATATTCTCATACTGCACTTGTGTCGCGTTTAACATTATTTCAAAAGTATTGACATAGTTATTTCAAATTTAAATAAAGCAAAAGAATATGTGATGTAACTGTTAACACCCGTTAAATATTAGTCTTTAGTTGTTGAGATTTAAAACCGAGAGAAAGAAGAAGATTTTCACGTATTCTTCTTACAATAAAATAGTACTTTGATGGTAAAACTGAAATTTTAGGTCAGAACTCAAAACAAGTGTTGATGACTGTGGTTTACTGGAGGCAATCAGATAAAAAGGAAGCCAGATGGTGATTGTATTATATTATTTCATTACCCTATAACATTACTAAGAAACATGGACATAAGCTGTGGCGTTGGGATTTTTTTCCACAACAAAAAAAAAATTTGGTTACAGTCCTTTAATTATATCGGTTTTCCAAATCACGAACCACACGTAATATTAACTATTACAATAATTCTGCTAAAACATCACAGTAAACGTACTTCCTGACTCCTTTATTTTCTTCTTCAGTGAAGTGATCATCTGATCTCCAACTTCCACCATGAACGGAATCATGTACTTCAACTTTGAGCTGGTGAAAGCTGGGCTCATGGTTGCACGCATGTCCTTCCATTGCTGGCCTGGAATCAATTAAAGGAAACTGAAATGAATGGCTGGTTGCTTGAATCTGCAGAGTTTCCTGCGCTTCTTCTCCGCAAAATCTTTCATTTTCCGAAGTGCTGGTAAAAATCAGGAAGCCTATGTCGCCAAGTTTTGTTAAAGTCAGACGTAAGTTAAACGGAACTCTTGAGCTGATTGAATGTTTTGATAAAGGATTGAGTCGTTAATGCAATGAACCAATGGATACCGTGAAGTGAACGATACTCACAATGAAGTATCAATATTATAAACAAATATATATTCTTTAGTAATACATACAGTAACTGAATATGTCGTTATACTTATTGCATTCTTAAGAGACTTAGCATACTAAAGTCAAACCTTCGTACATTAACAGGTTCACGTACAACTCGGCTGTTCATATCTTTTGTGCAGCATGTAGTCGTAACTTTAAAGTGTAGTACGATTTTGAAAGCTACTACTTATGTCCAAGCGTATAACAATAAAAACCCGAACTGAACCAAATCGAGGATTTGCAGTCATTGGACTTATTGTTAAGAACATGACAAACACAATGATGATGAGACCAATGACGTGGTACACGAAGAAACGTCTAGTAGAAAGAGAAATGAGGCCCTAAGGTCACTTTCACGCGTATATTTTCAGTTCGGAAGTAAAAAATGTACCACCAAATAGTAGAGAACATTGACATTGACTCTGGAAATAAAACATTAAGATTAGGTACCTTTCATAGCAAAGAGGTTAGCGCCAAACAACGGGTCCATGTGTTCGTTAACGAAGTCCCGGTGATCCAGGAAACTCTCGAAGTCTTTGATGGCGATCTGTTTCAGCATATCCACGTCTCTTACGAAGATGTCTGGTTTCAGGAACTGGTAAAAACCTATGAATCTGAAAGCGAGTAGCATTTACATGAGAATTTAATTCAAAATTAGTATGATTACTAGAGTTGGGCTCAGACAACCCAGTGTAGAATGCTTGTCGCAAACTCACGAGGAAGGCTGAGCCAAAGTTAAGGGGAAAGGCACAGAAGAAGTAGAAGAAGAATAAATTTAAGTTATTGCATAAAAGTAGTAGGCATTAAGCAAAATTGCCCAGTCATTGGAAGGGCTCACTAAACCTAACACCACCTCCTTGATGATGCCTCATTTGTGACTTTAGTTAACTACATACTAGGTTTAAGGAAAAGCAAGTTAAATTCAGACACCTTAAGTTTAAAACGTGAGACCCAATAATATACCTTTCTTCGGGAAATGCTTTGTATCCAATATCCATGGCGTGGACAAAGTGTTTCCTGCGAAACACCAATGGCGCCATGTTTCCCAGCAGTGGGAGGGGCTTGAGGTGCTTCACCCCTGTACCATCGAACCTGGAGTACACCCGGCGAAGGTACAGCACCAGCGCTGCGACCAGCGCCAGCAGCCAGATGTACAGGAACATCGTCTGAATGACCACATCAGGTTATATTCATTTACCATAAAATTTCGTTAATCATTACGTTGATTTTCTCGTGGTAAACGTTGCGTGTGAGCGTTGGTGACTTAATGGCTTGAAGGGTGGACTTATGACCATGAGGTACGGAGTTCGATTCCCAGCAGTCGCCATCTACTAGTTAGCACAATAATGAGCTATTATAAGTCAGTCATGGTTATTCATGAATAAACAGTAGTAAATACAAATGAGTTTTTTTAACTTATGTACATTATCTAAGCACTGTAGTAACCAACGCTATGGAAAACATCGTAAAAAAACCTACACAATCATGTCAAATGAATGTGTAACCATGATCCTATTGGTCCTGTTTCCCTATGACAGGGGTACGGAGGTCAGATGGTAGTTGCTCCAATGTAATAACCTGACCTGCCAAATCAGGGATCAGGGTCAAAGCGTACCTACCCCGAAGTAAGAACCGGGAAAAAACCAAAAAAAAAGTTAAATGGTAGAGAATGCCTTAAGGCATTAAGTCCACCTTTTGTACATTTTATATTTAAGTTTGTATAATAAAGACAAACTGGAACAAATTACCTTGCTACTCCGCGAAACCAGTGCCGGGCTCGTGCAAAATAGCTGCGTCTGTGCAACACATATATGTTCATGCAAAAACCCACCCTCCTCCGCTTCCACACGAAACAACATATATCACACAGACTCAACTACACACCACCACCACTAAACACTAAAACTACACGATCGACGCGCGTTTCGCCTCTATACGAGGCATCATCAAGATCAAAGAAACAGTACGACCGTTCGCTACTTGAACGAATGGCGTACTGACAAACTAAAACATTTTTCTTTAATCCCGCCTACCGCCAACATTTGCAATGAACAGGTTAATTTTCCTTCTTATCCTTTATTGCGGGTATGCTTAAATTCTGTCTTTAACAATGGTGGTAGCTGAGATTGAGATAAATTATGTGGGTAGTTTGTGATAATATACGGGGGTACTTTTGTTTTATTTTTAAATTTTGAGGGTAGGCTTTGAGAAAAATAATAAGGGTAGTTGTGCAAAAATGTTGGCGGTAGGCGGGATTAAAGAAAAATGTTTTAGTTTGTCAGTACGCCATGTACATGTCAGTAGGCAGTACTGTTTCTTTGATCTTGATGATGCCTCGTATAGAGGCGAAACGCGCGTCGATCGTGTAGTTTTAGTGTTTAGTGGTGGTGGTGTGTAGTTGAGTCTGTGTGATATATGTTGTTTCGTGTGGAAGCGGAGGAGGGTGGGTTTTTGCATGAACATATATGAGTCGCACAGACGCAGCTATTTTGCACGAGCCCGGCACTGGTTTCGCGGAGTAGCAAGGTAATTTGTCCCAGTTTGTTGATATGGACCTCCGCAAAGTAACGCCTGAATCTATTAATTATGTATAATAAAGATTAAATTAATTGATTATAAACCGGTAGGAAAATTAATGATAAAGTTTAGTTTGTCATAACATATTTTTGATGTTGCTATTAACGTTTTTAGAATAATATGGTGATAGTGTAGATAAAAGGTTAGGTTGTTTTATAAATAACGTAAAACAATAAAGGCATTCATTACAGACGGACTGCATTGCACTGCAGCTGCAAACCGGCAGTTTGGATGCAGTTTTATGCGGTTGCCATAACTACATCGAAACTGGATTGAACTGTGCAGTCTGCTTTCAGTTGGCGTGAAGTTCTCATAGCAACTGCACAGTTCGTTTTCAGTTTCGATGTAGTTATGGCAACTGCAAAAATACTGCAACTTTGCAGCTAGCTGCCAGTTTAAACGCAGTTCGTCTGGCAAACGAAATAATTATGACAAATGAAGTTATGCAAAACATTAGAACACCGAGCATACCACATAAAGTCCCCTTTTTTCAGCCGCATATCTACTCGAATTATGTAGTTACTGAACAACCTTGTGTTGAACCACGGTGTTGATTTTTTAACTACGCAATTTGGGTAGATACGAAGTTGAAAAGGAAGTGGAATTATCATCGAGGAAAATGGTATTAGTGTCGGAAACAAGATGACAGTCTAAAAAAGTCCCGACGAATTGAGAACCTCCTCCTTTTTTAAAGTCGATTAAAATTTTTTGGGAATCGTTTAAAAAATTTCGAAGTAAGGAACAGCATAAAGTTAAAGAATAATTTAAAAAAGCAATATTCTAGAAGTTACAACAGCACAAATTTCGTAAAATAATGATGAAAAAAACGATATTTTAAAAGTTACAGCAACACAAAGCTAAACAAATAAGTAATTAAAAAATTAAAAATAAACTTTTTTCTTCAAAATATGATAATTAGAAACGAGATAAAAACAATTTTAATTTATACATTATGAGCAATGATTGAAATACTATATTAAAGTAAAAAAACACTGTTGCGCTCCATGTAAACATTATTAAAACACAATTATACTTCAGTAATAAAAATAAAACTTACGACGAAATTACAGGATCAATTCGCGATCGGCTATAGTAGCGTAATTGACACAAATGCGATGCGCAGACGCACACTTGGTAGAAGCCACGGCTAAACTGACATGCCGGCTGCTTACCTGACGCTATATAAATAGCAAATAAGATAAACTTAAATTATCGCAGTTTCTGTTATTGTGCAATAGTGATTGATCGTTATTATAGACGATTATTTGGAAAGCAAAACATATATGACACAAAAAGGATATTTGTTATGAAAACATTTACGGGTGTGATCTTGTGCAGGGTCCTTCCAGATCGCTACCACCATCTTGCTCGGTACTGCTTGTACTGTTGTGTTCCAACGTGGAGAACAAGACAGCCGGTGAAATTACTGCTACAAGAGGTTTTCCATCTTTGTCCTCTGAGTTGGCAACGGACATGCAATCTCTTTGGTGTGTGGTGCAGGTTTTTATGGGCGGTGGTGATCACTTACCATCAGGTGACCCACTTGTTCGTTGGCTTTCCTATTTCATAAAAAAGTACTAAGTTCTGCAGTCCCTTGTTGTAACTAGTTGTGAAGAATGTAAACTTCAATAAGTCATCGCAATCAAAACAAAGAAGAGTCATTTATGTCACATAGGTATTCTGAAACTAGCAAAACTACAATCAAAACCAACAGAGTTATTCCCGAATTGGTTTTCTGGAGGATGATTTTTCTACCACGTGTTAGGAAACAAATTTAAAGAGACAGACAGACAGACAGACAACAAAATGATCCTATAAGGGTTCCGTTTTTCCTTTTAAGGTACAGAACCCTAAAAACATAAGTTTCAAATTCCATCGCTATAAGGTAACGGCCGCAATAATTGTCAGTGAACCAACTATTGACGTGAACGTAAGGAAACATTCGAATAAAAATGAGAGACATAATGTCAACTACTGGTACAAACAAAGTTCTACAATTGTCAAGCACTAGTAAGGCTATCTTAAAAGTGTTTATTTGCAAAATTTAACGTGTTATAAATATATTTCATGAATGACGCATTCTTTGACCAACGTTTACTAAGTAATTAACGTATTTATAGTATAAAGTCGCGTTCTTTTTCCACGTTTTTTCTTCTTCTTCATGTTCCGATAATTTTATCTCTGTCCTTCACGTAATAAATAAACAGCGACAAGGTACTAAAGTTTTCTGCTAGTTCTAAGGCTGACCGTAATTTTGGAGCTAAAAGAAAAGATTTATGCACCATTGAAGTTTTATGCTACGTTGAGTTCAGCGCCATCTAATAGAATACTTGTTAACTAAGCCTCCTCGGTCTACATAGCGCCATCTGCCGTTGAGTAGCGGAACTATTTTAGTTTCACATTGTAGAACAGATGTCGCTAACTAAATAAACCTAAATCCGAAGCAATCGCACTGTAAATTTTAATATTCTCTTTATAATTTTTACCCAAACATAGGCTACATAATTATGTAGACATAGTAGATTAAGAATCTAGTTTATAATCACAATTAAAATGGGACTGGAAATTGTTTACGACTGTAATTTTATGTTTTTCTTTCTACGTTTTTAGGGTTCAGTATCTAAAAAGGAAAAAAGAACTCATTTAAAATCCGTTGAGCGGTTTAGAGGGAGTAAGCGACCGAAGATACAAACCGAAATAGATAGCTTCTTTATTTCATACTATCTAATGATCTAGTATACTGTATATTTGGAAAAACAATTTATTGAACCAGAAAAAATAAGAACCATAGGGTCCAATTTTTGAATCTTACCAGGTGACTAAAGCTTACCAAAAAGACCGAATCTCTATGATTTGGCCATTTTGGTGAGCTTTAGTCACTCGGTGAGATTAAAAATTAACACTCCATAAAACGTGAAGGACAATAAATTATCAAAAATGGAAAACCCAAATTCTTATATCAGCTCTAAACTTAACGACCGTTCATTTGGGATTTAACAAAATACAAATTATTAAGAGCCACAAAAGCGCTCTCCACACAAACATAAACTGCGGTAACATTTGCCACCTTCTAAACCTTAACCTAGTCCTTTATCAGTAGGCTGTTTTAAGACAAAGTTTCTCGGTTTTTTTATGAAATAGGAAGGCAAACAAGCAAGTGGGTCACCTGATGGTAAGCGATCACCACCGCCTAAAGACACCCGCAACACCAAAAAGATAGCAGACGCGTTGCCAACCCAGAGAGCTAAGATGGAATACCTCTAGTGCTAGCAAATACACCGGCTGTCTTGCTGTCCACGCCGGAACACAACAGAGCAAGCACTGCTGCTTAGCAGCAGGATTAGCGAGCAAGAATAATATAATAATAATGTTATAATATTTAATTACATGTTTACATAATAATAAAACAAGCGGCCACCCGACTCAATCTCTGAGGTTTACTTTTGAAATGTTACAAATAGAAGAGTACAGTGAGCAAGACTCACGAAAACGCGCTATAAAGTCAAAGTCAAAGCCAAATTCAAAATATTTTATTCAGATTAGGCTTACAGGTAGCACTTATGAATGTCAAAAAATTTACCACCGGTTCGGAAAAACCTCTGATGAGAAGATACCGGCAAGAAACTCAACGAGGTGTAAAAAGCGCGCATGCACTTTGACGTCACTGTTTACGCTTTCACTGCTAAATTCGATTAAATTAAGTCGAATATGGTAATCAGGGGAAATAATTCATGTAAAAACATAGACGAAACGTCGAGGTAAATTAACAATGATTTTATCGCTTTTAAACTCCAGTTAACGTTATAAATAATTCGATTAGCTTTTAATTTGCTACAGTTATACCTTCAGTGCTAATTTTGAAGCTCACCGGTGACTAAAGCTCACCAAAATGGCAATTTTTCTTAAGTAAAACACACCCTAATGAATGCGACGTTGCCACTATGTAGACTAGAAAACTTTTTTTTCGCTATTTATGTATCTTTGTATAGCTATTAACTTCTACAATATCGATGTTTATCTATTTCTTTCACCATAATAATATTATAATTATGATCTGCAAAAATTTAACAAGATTATAACATTTTGATTCGTGATGCATATTAATAAGAAAATAAATTTGGGAAAGAAAACAAAATTTTCAATTCACATTCATAGATCGTATATTTTTTCTTTTTTATCCAAATAATACACATAACTCGTCTCAGATTGCACGGATACTTACAACTAACTTAAACAACATTCCAAACAATTACAACCGTTTCGTAGTTAAATTTAACATTTAAAATTCAATGAATCGACATAGATTGGTAATACTTCAACTGGTGGCCAATGTAAAAGGTGCCTTTTAGTAAAAGTGATAGGTACGATAATTGATTCCAGCATAGTACTAAATTCCAATTTATGTAGACGATTTCAGGATTTTTAATATTGTTTCTTATAACTATATTCATTTTGGATGTAATACTTTAAAAAACCTAAGTGCGTAATTCTAACATAAATAACTCAAGGAAACAAGTAAACGTTCTTGTTCCGCTAGAAATAAATAATAATTATCTTTTTATTTAAAATTGTGAAAAAGTAGTAATTTTTATAAAATAACGTAATGTGCAGCAATTTGCGGTATTATTAAATTATTTTACCTCCTAGGCAGAACAATTTCCCAATCGTCATGAGGAAAATTAAGGTGCGAAATATATTATTTATATTGTATAGAAATACCCATAAGTACCTAACTATAATGATGATGATTTAAGATCGAATATTTCAAACTCGTATTTAACATGCCTAGAAAATAATTCGTTGAATATGTTTCTTTTTATCGTCAAAATACAAAATTAGAGTTACTAAAATAATTAGTATCCGTTACGTAACAGTTTAGTAACGGTTGATATCAGTTTAATAACGATTTCTTTTCCAAACTGATATAAATCG
This sequence comes from Ditula angustiorana, assembly GCA_963691745.1. Taxonomy (NCBI): domain Eukaryota; kingdom Metazoa; phylum Arthropoda; class Insecta; order Lepidoptera; family Tortricidae; genus Ditula; species Ditula angustiorana. The sequence continues at coordinate 440,211 of OY829480.1, read as the reverse complement.
TTACGAAACTGATATTAATTATTTTAGTTACAGTAGGTACAATGTTTTTGATTTTGACCCTTCCCCTTGACGATTCGGTCATGTTTTAACAGCCATAGTCTGGAGCAGGCCTGACGGTGTCCATTCGTGACCTCGGCTAGCGTGGTATGGCGAAACATCAGAGTAATAGAAATATATTTTACGAGATACATGAATGTAAATAACAAAAAATTTAAAAACCTTTTGAAAATAAAACAAAAAAAATATTAGTGAACAAAATATTGCTTAGTACTGGTCCATCTAATGTCATTTGTTAATTAATAGATTCAGGCGTTACTTTGCGGAGGTCCATATCAACAAACTGGAACAAATTACCTTGCTACTCCGCGAAACCAGTGCCGGGCTCGTGCAAAATAGCTGCGTCTGTGCGACACATATATGTTCATGCAAAAACCCACCCTCCTCCGCTTCCACACGAAACAACATATATCACACAGACTCAACTACACAGCACCACCACTAAACACTAAAACTACACGATCGACGCGCGTTTCGCCTCTATACGAGGCATCATCAAGATCAAAGAAATAGAGATAAATAGAAATAGAGATTCGTATAGAGGCGAAACGCGCGTCGATCGTGTAGTTTTAGTGTTTAGTGGTGGTGGTGTGTAGTTGAGTCTGTGTGATATATGTTGTTTCGTGTGGAAGCGGAGGAGGGTGGGTTTTTGCATGAACATATATGTGTCGCACAGACGCAGCTATTTTGCACGAGCCCGGCACTGGTTTCGCGGAGTAGCAAGGTAATTTGTTCCAGTTTGGTCATTTGTTAATAAAATACTTTAGTATTATATTTATACTGACAATATTACTAATCTTGTCTTACGTCCAATTTTTAATGACAAATATCTTGGGGAGCATCTTATTAATTTAATCGCAATATTAAAATTCACCGATATAAATACTTAAAATACATATTGTTGTAGATACTAGCTAAATATCCACAATTTGGATTCAAAGATTCGTGCTTATTTCCGATTCGAACCCACGGCCTTTGGCACAACAAAACAGTCACAAGTAGTCACAACCACTGAGCTATCTGATCACTTTACATCAGTCAGTAAAAATATTCTTACTATTCTCAGTAATATTGTCAATATCTCAGAAACTACAGCAATATCTCCTCCACTCGGAGCCAAATAATGGACTTTTCTTAGTTTACACGTCCAATTACAACTAAAGAAAAAGAAAATAAATAAATCAGTTCTAAATACGGCGTAGAGTGCGTTTGTTTTGAAAAAGAGAATAACATTTATGTGTATATTGACATAACTTGTTTTTTGTCTTCCAACTCAAAGACAACTGGAATGATAAATTCAGTTATGTCATTTTACACACAAGACACATTAAAATATATTAATAAAAACGGATCACTCACGTATTTTTAAGTCGAGAAATGCCCGACATGTTTCCGACCAGTCCGTGGTCCTAAATCATGAGCCCCGCAGTTTTGGCGCGACGACTGCGACGAGGACCACGGACTGGTCCGAAACATGTCGGGCATTTCTCGACTTAAAAATACGTGAGTGATCCGTTTTTATTAATATGTCCGAGTGTCACGGTATTTTTACGTTAAAAACACATTAAAATATGTTCATCCATGCTTGTCCATAATCAAAATTCTTACCTAAAATTTCAATTTCTGTCACTTTAGCATCGATTATCGCTAATAAAACAAATCGAGGCTATAAACAGAAGTGAAGATTTACGATTTGTCGATTTATAATGTTTTTTATACAATATTTTATGTCAAATACTGACATTTTAGGTTAGATTTTTTTTTACTACTTGAGACAAGAAAGGATAAACATGAGTTTTTGTATTTTCCACATCCAAAATGAATAAAGTCGTATACATTTTAAGGGAACTAGAAAAGTGACTAACTCCGAGCCTAATGATTCAAATTTACGTATTTTATTACTAACATTCGTAATAAACTTTACCAAATGACGTGCGCTTGAGCAATGAGGTCAAAATGCGGTAACTGACGTCAATTGAAAAGAAAAAATCATAACAATTAAATTATCAACTAACGAAACCTCTTAAAAAAGCTACAAGTTGCATATTTCAACCAACTTACAATGATAAAACAGTAAAATCACAAAATTGCAAGTTGACTTAATCGTTTACTTTTTTATTGTTCCTGTAATACTATAAATAAATGTCTTGAGCATTATCCAGTTTCTCGAAGTTAATCACAATTGCAATGATATTATATCATAACCATTTCGATCAGAAACAGTAAACCTTAAATACGATTTAGTTCAACCTAGTTCTTTAAAAACATCAACGAAAAACGAAAAACTTTTTATCTAAAATTTTCTACAGTCCTCTTCTCGAACTGCGTTTTTGTAATGTATATTTGAACTAGGCATCTGACATTTCACAGTAAATGTACTTACGACGTTTTGTAAAGACACAGCTTTGTACTGTCAGTTACAACGTTTTACATCTACACCGAGAAGAATGTAACTTAAGACTAAGTAATTAAATAATTTACTTTAGAGTAACGGTACCCAATGAAGAGTTTAGAAGTAGTCAAGAATTGTGATACAGTTAAGGTGAAACGATAAATGGAAGGCGTATATTTACAGAAAAATAATTCAGTTTATCTTACATCACAGCAATCGCCTGAGAGTCGCGAAACTAACTCTAAAAATGTTAAAATTGTCAAAAAAATATATTTTATTGTTAACCTTAAAAACATTAATAATTTGTCGAACCTAATCTTTGGCTAGCAGATCTTTTATTCTTGTCATTTTAATTTCCTTATTGCACGACGGCGATTTCAATTAGAAAATATTTTTTATATCTTACCTAACATTGAGAAGACAGAAGCTTAACAACGATTCAAAGAACTTCAACATGATCCTTTAATTATGCCTATGAAGTGCGGAACACGAGAAAACAACTAGAAATTGAGACGAATTATATAAAATTAAGTACATTCAATTACTTAACAACTAATTATGGCAACTTCAACTAAAAGAAACTGGTTACTTACAAATAGCTTAGTCCAAAATATAAATAAAATCGGAATGTTCGAACTTGTTCAACTTCGCTTACGACTAACTATCATAAAATGGTAACAACAATCAAAACATCAAAAATACTTTATCAAAAATTCGTTCTGAACAACCTTCGAGTCCGACCGAAGCTCATCAATAAAAACCGTTCGTAAAGTCCTTAATTACGTTTTAAAAATTAATATGGACACTTCAACAAGTCGGGCGACTAATAATTGACGGGCAAACCGCGCACTGGCCAAACGGACAACCGAAACTGCCGGACACCGAGCTAACCTCTAACACACCCAAAACATTCGGAAAACACCTATCTATTCGGGTCTACTCTACGAACAAACCGCCACCTTCCACGATAGCGCACTTACTCTATTGTGTGAAAATTGACGTAACTACAATTTACCTCAGTTTTCCAGGAACGTTATCATTAGGAATGGCCCTCAGTGTGTAGAATCGTCGACTATCGTGAAAGGCGATTTGATCTCAGCAGCCCTTCAAATCTCGTAGCCTATCACAACGGACTATAATCTAGCGCGCCCGCAGGTAATTGATCATCCTTTTACAACTGCCCTATCTATCTGAGCATTCGTTTAAACTAGGAGTACGTCATGTCATAACTGTCCAATTCTGATTTCACTATAACGAAGTTAGGGTTGTCGGTCTTGTAGTCGGGGCCTTTGGGGCCGAATTGGTAGACGAGGCGCGCGGTGGGCACGGAGACCAGAACGGACTGCCGGTAGTGGTACCGCATGGCTCGGCTGAACTTCTCGAATGTCATGTTGTCGTTCTGCTTTAGCTGGCCCCACAGTTTCGCCACTTCGTCTGGTTTCACGAACCTGAAAACAATGAGAGAGAGATTAAAATGGTGGATCAGTTTAGTTGAACTAAGGAAAATAATACATTGATCAATCGTTTAGGAAACTCAGTGAAACATAACATTATTTAACTCGGTTGAGTCTTTTTTTAAGGAAAAGGGAGGAAAATGCCAAGTGATCATCATCATCTATCGGAAGTACCTAGTGACCCCTAGAGAAGAGCAGAGTTGCTCCATTTGACCTCTATTTGGTCTTAAATTCAATATAGCAGCGGCCCTAACATGACAGCCCAGGTTTAATTTAACCCCTCCCTGTGTCTCTGTCTAACTAGTGTCACAAGAAAGGGACGCAGATAGAGATAAACTAACCTTGGCCAGTCATGTTAGGGCCACAGGGGGGTAGGAAGGCATTTATATGTGTTTTTGTTGGACAATGATTAAAGTATCGTTGATCCGATCTTTATTTTTGGTAAGCTTGTACATACATACTTGTACTTTAGATTAAAATAATTTTTAATTTCAAACATGGGCTAACTTAATTTAGGGGTAACCAAGTTGAGGGTTTGATGCAAACCTCTACCGCGAGGACTCTGTTCAGAGCTCTGTTCGATAGCAGGTTATAAAAAGAAATTGTAAGCTATAACGTCAAAACGTGATAACAACATGATTTTTCTCAACAACTAGTTGGACATATTTTACGCCAGTAATTTGATAAGCTAACGTATAATTAAATTAAACAACCTTATCGCAGGAAATCCGACGGACCGTAAGATCGTCGTGTTATTTCTCTTTAACCGAATAAGAATCAATTAGCCGCTAGAAACTGCTTTTCAAAGTAATTTATACAACTATACATGTAAATATAACTTCATCTTTAGTTAGGTATACTCACTAGATAGAACTATCAACAGTCACTTTAGCATAGCAGGCATAGGTTAGACTTAAATCCCTGTCTTCGTCTCTGTCAAACTAGTGTCATAAGAAAGAGATAAACTATGATAAACTATACTTGGCCGATCATGTTAGGGCTACTGCAGTTGAAATTTAACCGAGCGCAAAAGCGTCTTAAACTCGACTGAAGAGAATGGAACGCCATTTATAATGACTGTGTCTGTTAGAAGATAACTTAAGTATATTTGATTATCTTAGTTATATTTTACAACAAGTAGTTCCAGTTGATGTAATTTTTAAATTCGAACTTGAAGGAGTCCAGGTGTGTTTATGAAAATGATGGGATGATGGATAGAGAACAAAACAAAAACCAACAACAAGATCAGATACAGAAGTTATAAGCGAAGCTGGTTCTGTAGCAAGAATGGCAACGCAAAATTCGTATAACGAAGGCTTGGCTGCGCAGCTGACTACAGCATCGGTCGGACACGATCAAAGATCTTTTTTCTTAGATCTTTGTATAATTAACAGGTCCATAAACAATTTCAATCGAGTCAAGTTCAACAAGAATGTAATAACACGGCTCTTCGCGTAATTTACTACTCATTAAATGGACTCAAGATATATATACAAGTGCACATAACCGGTGCACATAACCGTGTCAAGTTCTGATGCAAAGTGTCCAGATAATGGCTATCGGAGCCAAGGATTACCTGTTCCACGTTAAAAGACAGAGGGTTCACTCGACGAGGTAATAAACGCGGATCGTATAAAACTTATAACAATGAAGCATCTCGTTGAGTTATGCGATATGAACGCTACGAAATATTTCGGAAATAAGTACGAAGCTACGAGTATAAAATAAATTAATTATTTGGATTTCGCTTGGCGCAAACTGAAAAATAGAGTTTTAGATTGAGAAGAAATTGATCGTGCAAATCGCATTTCGTTATGTTTCGAGTTATTATCATAAATGTATAGGCATGGATAAGCTACTACTTCACGTCGGTTGTCTGAAAGAATATCGTACAACCCCAGTAGAACCAGCGCATTCATACTGCAACCAGGTTCATTGCATGAAACTCAAATAAATTTTAGCTTCTTTGGATGAAAAACTCAGAAAGAATTTTACTCTTCAAAACGCACGGACGACAGTCGGATTGTCTAACCATCGTTTTATGATGTCGATAACATGACTTACAAAGCGTAGGACTACAGTTCACGACAGCTGCCTTGAAGTACCGACGCTTGCGCATAAACACGCTAATTATAGCGACGTTTCATAACTAAGTATTTATAATTGTCGTTTTGATCTTCAGTTGCATGGTCAGTTGGTCAGTTGCTAAGGTTGGCTTGGAGAGATTCAAAAGTGTGTGCGAAAATTGACCTTCGACAAAAACCAGATTTTCAATTTTCAGAAACAAAAAATCCGATTACCAAGGGTTTCTAACAGTTCCTCGTGATTACAGACAAATAAAATTAGACCTAAAGCTTAATTATCTCAGACCTTCTCCCGTTTCTTAGGGGTACTTTGACCACGATCCCAAATTTGCCAGTCCAGATCGTTACATTGGAGCAATTGCCATCTGACCTTTGTAGCCCTGTGACAGGAAAACCAGACTAATAGGATCATCGTTACATATTAATTTATTTCCTATTAGTTTCCTCCTAAATATTCTCTCAACGTTAGAACTAGCACAACGCTATACGCATAACATTGGTTATTATTAAAACTTAGGTAATGTACACAAGCTAAAAAAACTCATTGGTACATGGTGACCGCTGGGGATCGAACTCGGTACCTCACAATCACCAGTCAACCCCCCTTGCCACTCGACCACCAATTCTCCTCAGGTCTTAGTTACTGTGTTACATGGTACAAGGTCTCACATGTTGAGTTGCGTTGCATTGCGCGGTTCGATCGATTGACCATCGCATTGTATCTCGGTAACCCGTAATGTAATACTACTCACATGAGAGGCCTTGTACCAATGTATTTGCGGCCGTAGACCCAACACACACTTACGCATAAACGTAAGTAATTAAGTACGTGAGTAGAGTAGAGTGATTATTTTATTTCTGTCCAATGAGACTCAAAATGAAAAAGAAGTAAGCTAAATATTCAATGAGTCCAAAAATAGCCTACAATTCTCGTCATCTGTAAGGATACTGAACAAGAAACGTTTTTATCATTCAGAGCTAAGCAAGGCGGTCATCAAATCATAGACGCTGTAACTGCTACTGTCGAAGATTATTGAACAAGTAATAATTACTCACTGATAGTCACTAACCTTGGCATTGGAATCTTTGATTGGGTTAATGGAGCTGTTGCGACGCAAATTAGGTTCAATAACGGCGCCACGTGGTGTGTTATACGCAGTGAACGTGAACTTGTTAGATTAACTAGTAACGTTATCTTATCTGGTTTTCGTATATCGTTTGCCCGAATTGCTCTTCACAATACAGTAGTTTGTTAACATTGGTACGGTCGATATAGGTGACTTTGAAATGTGGCCCTTATTTATTTATCTGAGTTTATCTCTATGTGCGTCACTTTCTTATGACACTAGTCTGACAGAGACGCAGAGAGGAATAAGTTAAACCTGGACTACTGCAAGGTCGACTCACAAAGTAGCATTTTTAATCGAATTGACATCGTCAGGGATTATTTGGTTGTTTTCATCATAAAACTCGTTGATAAGTGTTGGATTCATTTTATGGCGATTACAAAACTATCAAGTCACAAAGTTTCAATTGTATTAAAATCATAACAACATAATGTGTCTACGTCTACGCACATCAAACGTGCTTGAGTGCTTATTTGGTATGTCAATTTTTAGTTTATCCATACCAAGCTAGCGTCGCATTCGCTACGCCGTAAATATTGCCAGATCCCATGTAGAGCCAAGTCTGGCATTATTTTTTAATATAAACTTACTGTCCAGTATGCTACTGGACGTTACTGAAGAACATAATGTTGCATCTAGGTACTATCTAATCTGGACGTGTCAACAAATGTTTCGTTGGCATTTTGCATAGATTTGAGCAAGTTTGATAAGTACGAGTATCAACAAAGTAAGTACGGAATCAAATTCTGAGGATCACTGTGTTTATTAGAAATTGTCTTACAATTGTAACATAGTCATCGTCAATTATCGTCTTGTTCATTCATGCTGTTGTTTATAAATCCATCGTGTAAATTGTCTTAGGAATTCCTTTCGATATCACTGGCTTTCTTATCATGTTTATTTGCATTTATCATATATACTTACTGCAACCAGTATATCTTATCCAGTTGGGATTGCTCAACATTTATATTATTTACTCAAAACAATGATCGCGTTTTTATCATCATCAGGCTTTACTTTCAACGATCATTTATACTCTTATGTTTTTCTCGTATAATATATCAATGAATGTTATTTCTTTGTTTCTGATATGATATAGTTACCATCGGTTTTAAAAAAATCTTCTTAACTGTAGAATCGAACGTCACCATCATCTACACAAAATAACCTGAATTTATTAATTATCATCATCATTATCTAAAAAACTTTTCTTTCAGTATTCTCATTCTTGACGTGGTTTCTTTGGTCCACTTCTTCATAGTCATCAGGCCATCGGACTTTGGGTCTCCCAAGCTTTCGGAAACCTCTCGAATCTCCACTTGGTGAATTAAAACAGCTTTAAAACAGCATCCTTCATTATTTTAGTTTCACTGTTAATCATTAGCAGTCCTAGCCACGTTTCAAGTCTAAGTTTTACAGCTGCTCGTAAACGTCACAATGCCGCAGGAGGCATTGTCATGGCGTGCTCTAACAACCTCGCTGCGATCGTTTTTGCTTCAATAAAATGCCAATGGATTGCGATATTCCAGTTGACTAATAGAAATTATTTTAATGTAGTTTAGACGATCTTGCTGACATTACAGTGGGCCTAATATTTTGAGCGATTTCTAAATTTTCGAATATCGGAATACTTTATGATTGATAAGACTAGACCTTTTAGATCTCTAAAAGCCTTTGCAAAATAAACGATACGATATTATATCAATATACATATAAGTATTGCAGTAGTATTATGTCGATGCGTTTCTCCATAGCGTTATGGTGACTTGAGCAGTTTTGACCTAAAAATCATCTCTTTGTACTGGTGGCAGGGCACTTTCCAAAATTGAAAAACTTTCAATGTGACCAAAGAACATTCCCAGCTTTTTTAAACATTGTGCAACTTGTCCATCATTACTCTTATGTACCAGTTTATAATGATGGTCAAATATATCAAAGGAATAGGTCAAGAATTTTGCAAAAAATTAAGTAAAACAAACAATTTGCATGTGCGCTCGAAATCAACCACAATCTGCTTACTGTCGCCTGGTGCTAATTGAGTATTTTAACTAAGATATTCAGTAGAGAAGGATACAAGCAACGACCCAAGTTACAACGACCCTTATAAGATAAATATAGGCAAGAATCTAGACACCTAGCAAGCTGTCGACAAAATTCTCCAAACTTTGAACAGCGAGGTATCAACGGACGATTCCAAACCAAAATTCCTCAGCGAATTTCACTTGTGGCATTGTCAGCCAGTCGTTAACCTTCCGAACGAGGAGTGTAGTATGATTCACGAATTTGGATGCGCCGAGCGTCCGGGCGAGGCCGTAGGCCGGCCTTGTGATGCGCGCGCGCAGGCCAAGGATCTGGCCCTACGTGCCATGCATCGCGCCTCCGACCTATATCGCTCCTGGGCACATTTTTGGTTTGTTTTTTGTGAATATTTGTGATGATGAAAAACTGATTTCGCTCTTTTCAGCGCACAGTTTGGCTAATAAAGGTGATTTGTCTTGTACTCGCAAATGTGGCAATTTTTACGCACTCGCTTCAAATGCTCCTTTTTTATGCTGGGTTCCTTTATTGAAACTTCGTATAGTATTTAAAAATTTCGGAAATGTTGCCGTTTGCGTATGGTTACTATATAAATATAATGTTGCTAGGTACATCTTGAAAATATATTATTAAATTTACCTACCACCCGAAAAATTTTAACAAATTATCCATGGAAAATCTCAAAATTTTACTTTTGGTACGTTAGATGAGTTTTGATTAAAGAAATCGGCCATTAGAGACCCTAGCAAGCAACATTGCTTTGAACGTCTGTATAATTGCCTCGTACAAGTATAACAGCTTATAAATACCGCCAGCAGCATCCGAGCTTATCAAAGTTCTGCCGCAGCAAGTCTAGAGGAAAAAGCTATAATTCACTTTGGATTTTCCCGTAACACATGGGATGTGGTTTGTTTTTAATTAACCGCAGGGATAAAAATGGAGCATAACATGTTTATGACCTGGTATGTCATGGGAAAAGTAGGTACACTTCACAATAGCATAGTCGACCAAATAATCGCTTAGCCACTTTTAAACCTTATCTCCTCGTAATACGATCGGGAAGTGGTTGAGCTATTTTCTTGGGCGACTATACGTCATGGGATAGCCACGCAACAAAGTAACAAAATAAACTTTTATAAATGAAACGTAGACGCGAAAACATAACCCTCCCTTTTGACGGTAGTCTGGTAAAATTTAACTTCATACACAATCATTTTCTCGAAGGGCATGCATAAACAAAAATAACTACTTAAAAATCGCTATTATTTATGCCTATAATATTTGACAAGGTGCCTTTATTTTGAAGTAGATTTTAAGTAAAAATGCTTCCAATCTGGAAGTGTGTTTTTTCAAATAGAATAAGAATTTTTTTAAATTGGTCTGTAACTGACAAAGTTCTAAGATAACAAACAAAACGAGAAGAGATTTGATAAAGCGAGGCACTACAATTTTTTGTTGTGACTATTATAACTTCACTAAATTCTAAAATTCACTCACACACAAACCAAAGCCATTACCCGACTACGACAAAGCCAAAAGGAAGGGTTATGTTTTGAATGACAGTATGTGGGTTGTTTACATGTCAGATGTTGACAAGTTCTAAATATAAATAAACAATTTACCGTAGAATGAGGACAATATTTGTACGAGTATGTAAGGTATATATCAGTAATAAAATAATTTGTTACATTTTATTATGAAGAGGATATTTAAATATATGACAATGACATTTTTAATGTGAGACTTTAATCTGATCTGAAACTAACTTCAGCAGTTTTAACAATATTATCTGTACCGCAGATACTGTTGAAATTTCAATAAAATATTTTTTTTTATGTTATCTGTCTGTGTTGTTTGACTGACACGTCACCGTAGCTAGCATCTGAATTCTCCTTGTAGTTGAGGTTGTGTATGGGTTGTAGTGATCACTTACCATTAGTTGACCCACTTGCTCGTTTGTCTCTTATTTGAATTTGAAATCGTGGCAAACAAATCGTTAATCACGTGAAGAACTCCAGGTATCGACCTTTCAATAATATTAACATACTAAACATATAAAATCTAGATTCAGCATCATAAGTCTCAAAAAAAGCTTGCAAAAACTTGTTTACGAATACCAAAGTCATGTTTGGAGGGGTTATATGGGGGGGAGTGAACTTACAACAGGTTTTGAGCTGTCGTATGTGTACCACGTACCCGCGGGCACAAGTTAAACGTCGGCGTGACAGTGTGAAATGAAACGTATTTTGCTGATTATAAAACTAATTTTTGTTGAACAGGCTGCATGCTTTTCTTTGGTTGTGAGTCAAAAGATTGCACATTGGGTTGCTTTGTTGTTTTTTAATTTGAAACGCAATTCAGTATCGGGCTGGGTTGGAAAATTTGTGGGTATTCAACTTAAGAATTTGGCTGTCGTTAGTTACTTTATTTGTGAACAAATACACTAGGTGGTACACAAACAACACCAACAAACCATTTGCACTACAATACGAAATTACCATACATTAAAATTTAAAATCTCTAAGGACAGCCCTGAGTGCGGTGACCCAGTGAGTGCAGGGCAACTGCTGATAAGCCCTATCAGCCATCAGTGGCCCCCGCAGCTCCAAAAGGGACTAAACCTTAGCCATTAAGTTTTAAAGGGACGTAACAATCGTATAACGACAAAAAAATTGTTTTTAATGGAAAGGGAAGGAAACGAGCATGAGAGTCACTTGATGGAAAGTAATTGCCGCTGCTCATAGGAACAAGTGATCCCAAGAGAATCGCTGATATGTTGCCGGCCTTTAAGTCCCCTCCCGTGGGCCTCCGGGTCTCTCAGCCACCGTACGAAATGCAGTAGCAGCTACTACTTCACGCCGGTATTGTGTGAGAGTGTATCAGTAAAATAAAAACGAATTGCTCTAATATCCTGTTTATTGGTCAAAGATTAACGGGAAGAGATCCCTTAAAGGGATAAGCTAGCTTTTTTTTTACAACATAGGAAGGAAAACAAGCAGGTGGGTCACCTGATGGTAAGTGATCACCACCGCCTATAGACACCTGCAACAACAAAGAGAGTGCAGATGCGTTGCCTTTTTTAAATTTGTGAACTGTTATTTAAATTTTAATCTACATCTACACTAATATAATAAAGAGGTAAATTTTGTTTGTTACTTTGTTTGTATGTAGGGGGAAATCTCTGGAACTTCTGAACCGATTTCCAAAATTCTTTCACAGATAGAAAGCTACACTATTGCTGACGGACATAGGCTACTAATTTTACGTGAACGAAGTCGCGCGCGTCCGCTAGTGTACAATAAAGAGGTTTACTTTACATACATACTATTACATTCATACAAAACGTATCAGTAAACAAACTTATGAGTATAGATGAGTTGTAATAATATGAGATTTTGGAACAAGAGTAGAACTTAGGAGTCTTCTGTGATAACTATGAGTATAAGTGAAAAGATGATTATTCTGTCACTTTCTGACATGTAACTCGTTCTGTTTAGAATAAACATAATAACAAAAGACGGCTAGAACAAAAAATGCTCTTTTCGTCGCTCTACAGTGGCTCTATTAATTTCGATTTTACGTAATAATCTCGTAATAAAAGTTGTTTTGAACCAGTTATTTTACCTTTATATTTGGAAGATATCGTAACGTTATAAAAGAAATTACACGAATCTCTTTGAGTTGTCAGTCAAAGCTCCAAACGTCATCGAGATTTTATATTTCTGTATTCACAAATTGGCACAGAACCGCGCTCGCGTGTACGCTAACCAATACCTTTGAGAAACAACTCTGAACGAAAACCGGTAAAGATCATAATTGTCTGAACAACAGTTTATTTTTAAAATTCACACGCCGTACGAGTTCGCAGTATTCGGTGAAAATGAACAAACATCAAACTGTTGTTTTTGTGATACATCAAGCTGCTAAGAGACAAGAATAAAGATTCTTTCAAATATTAAGAGGAAACCTCAAGACCTAGAGAACTGAAAAATAGGTATTTGTAAAATCTATTGCTGCCTCCATCTATCAAGCCTCCCCCCGCAGAGCGCAATAGAGACAGCTGCAGCTTGGGCTGAAAATACCTATTTAAATTACACCAAATTAACGATTCGTAGACCCCTGATTCCTTCTCCAAAACTTAACCGATTTAACTACTTTTTTCATTAAAAATTAAAGAAAGGCAGCGTTCCTATTTTTTCCTTTTTTAAATAATCTAGTAAAATTTGTTTTCTGAATGTATGAACGCAGCCGAAAATCTGGCCAATTTTTTAAGTTTTTGAATGTTCATATCTCTTTTAATAATTAATTTATTGAAAAAAGGAAAACATAGGGACATGCATGATAGTTGCCATCGATTTTTTGGAAAAAAAATATTGCTCTATTGGCATTATCCAGAGAGAAAACAGGGGACGACGTTTGTATGGAAAAACGGCCCTTGTGTTTCCTCTTAAGAAGGCCACCGCTAAGAATGGGAAGTGAAAGTTCGGCAAAATCTAGACATCAGGAACATGTTTTAAATTGTTGTGTATATTTCTGTCCGACATGCGTGACGCAAAACAATAATGATGAAATCGTAAACAAAAAAATATTTTGTAAATAGGCCGTATAAGCTCATTGACATGTCGGAGTTTACCAAAGCTTAGAAAATGGAAGATTCTTCAGAGACGAAGCACTGCAAGAAACTCAGCAGCTTATCCCCTTTTTTCTACTCTTTTGCGGGTGGTAGGACCTTGTGCAAGATCCGTCCGGATCGCTACCACCATCTTGCTCGCTAATCTTGCCACTAAGCATTAGTGCTTGCACAGTTGTGTTCCGGCGTCAAGAACAAGACAGCCGGTGCGATTACAGGCACAAGAGGTATTCCATCTTAGTCCTCTGGATTGGCATCGCATCTGCAATATCTTTGGTATGGTGTCTCTGGTGTGGTGTCTATGGGCAGTGGTGATCACTTACCACCAGTTGACCCACTTGCTCGTTTTCCTTCCTATGTTGTATAGAAAAGACGCGATTACAGAGGACTTCAATCAACAGCCGTTAAACTAAATGTCGTTAAATAATAGATATAAATATTAACATTGACGATGTCATAATATAATATATAGCATAGTTTTATATAACATCAAGTCTATTCCGTAAAGTCCGTCTTAAACCCGTCGGTTATTGCTTTCTGAATGGAAGTGACGCACACCTGGGAAACACACGACCGCCTTTCACGGCGTGTCGGTGAGACTCGACTTAGCAAGTGGCCAGTTATGGCAGTTGGGTTTTCATAGCTACTTTTTATCCAACTGCCACCAGAAGGGAGGGTTATTTTATTACATAACTAGCGGACGCCCGACTTCGTTCGCATGGAATTAATAGCCTATGTCCGTCAGAGATAGTGTAGCTTTCTACTGGTGAAAGAATTTTAGAAATTGGTTCAGTAGTCCCTGAGATTATCCCCTACATGCAAACAAACAAAAAAAATTGGTTAGTATAGATACTTCATATAAATATTTCATAAAAAGTTAAACATATTTTTAAGCTAACAAATGTTTTGTCCCTGTCATTTGAGGGTAAACGTCACAATGACAGATAAAGACATAAAACATGTTAACTAACACACGTTTACGAAGCGTTTATGAATAAGGGGGTTAGTCCCATATAGATATGTATAGATAGTCAAAGTAGTACAGATATACGTGCATATATGTATAATGTAAGTATATATGTATATGAGTACGCCATGTGTTCTGAGAATCATAGAACTGGACAGAGGAACTTTTATAACTGCTAGGCGAGGCCACGGATCGTTAAACTGCTTTTAAATAAAATAAATAACTATGCAAACTTGCTTTAAACTTAGCTACATTACACCTTATGCAAGTACAGTACGGGAAATATATCCACGTACCACCTTAGAACCCTATCGCAATGCCGCGACGCGAACGCTAGGCTTATGTCATACAAATGTCATGCGTATGTCTCTTCGACTAGGTTCTACGGTGGTGCGTACCAGCGGCCCGCCCCGCTACTAATTTTATGCGAACGAAGTCGCGAGCGTTCGCTAGTTTAGGATATACTATGTACCTAACGTTAAAGTTATTCTTTAAGTTTATTCGACCAAGAAATTGCTTGATCACTTTTCGACCGTATTACAAAGGAATAAAGTTCAAAAGTGGTCAAGCAATTACTTGGTCGACTATACCTACATATAAATGTTTAACAAATACAGTTTACATATAAAGTAAACGATCCAATTAAACAGGTAATTCATTATAAGATAACAAACAAAAGTGATTGTTGACGCAACATTATCTATCATTTTTAATAATAACTGATAAAAATGACAAATATGTGTTCTAAATTACTAAGAAAAGTTCTTAACACGTCAACAATATATAAAAAAAAGATGTACTTATGTCAATCAATTGGTATTGATTGACTGATAACGTTAATCTCTTATCTCACAATTATTTCCACGTTTTCCTCATGCCGTCTCGCTCTGGCGCTGCGATGTATATAATTATAGTTCTAGTATCGCTGACGTTTTTTATTTCGTAGCAGATAGGCGGGGCTTAGGCTGCGACATACAATGCCTATTTTTTAAAGCGGGTAAGACCTTGTGCAAGTTCCGTCCGGATCGCTACCACCATCTTGCTCGCTAATCCTGCCGCAAAGCAGCAGTGGTTGCACTGTTGTGTTCCGGCGTGGAGAGCAAGACAGCCGGTGTAATTACTAGCACAACAGGTATTTCATCTTAGCCCTCTGGGTTAGCAACGCATTTGCAATCTTCTTGGTGCTGCGGGTGTCTGTAACCGGTGGTGATCACTGGTAAGTGATCAAACAAGCAAATGGGTCACCTGATGGTAATCAGGTGACCCATTTGCTTGTTTGCCTTCCTATATCATAAAAGAAAAATTCAAAGACTAAATTGACATTACGCATTTTTTTGACATTTCTCATATTAAGCCTGGTTTTAAATGACCTGTTGGATCCAACGTCACTGGGTTAAAATAAAAAAAACTACACGACAAATTAATCAAAATATAGCGAATAAAACTAAGTTTAATAAGGCTGCTCGAAACAAAATATTCCAGAAAAACTTTACTCGAAATTTTATTTGATTGTAAAAACATATCCTCATTTTGGATACCAGAGTCTTCAAGGACACCATATTTAAAAAAAAATTAACACTATTAATCAACGTTATGTTGAAACAAAACAATTATAAACCTACATCAACTAAGAAACCACAAGTACTTAAATGTCTAATCAAACTATCATTTTTTAAATCAAAAACTGTCACATGAAAACGTATGAAAATTTCGACATATTACAAAACTATGTGTGTTCGTATGAACGCCGCCTTAACGCGCGAGCCGGCGCCGGCGCAACCGCTGACGTCACGCCGCAGGCAATTACTGGAACTTATCTAAATCGAATGAGTCCAGATAAACCGACAGTGTTCGAACATTACGCTTTCTTAGCAAAACTCAACCTTAAAATACCTGCTTATATTGTGGAGACAAAATTGTATGATTTAATTGTTTTTTACATCTTCAATTTTAAAGTCAATATTTACACATATTTCGTCAAATATTCCATAACTTGCTGAGTTTAAAATTAATATTTAAACGCGTTTTTTTACATTTCAATATGCCTGAATGACACTGTAATTTGAAATGTGATATAATTAATATAATTACGAGGATATCGAATTGTCGCACCTACTTAATAGGTTTATGAATTGAACTCGTATTAGGTCAACGACCTAAAATCTCTCTTATCAAATGTAACGTGTAAAGCTATGAGTATATTATATTAAGTGGCTTTAATAGTTCATTACATCCCTAGGGTGGCAAGACAAGTAATAGATTGTAGGTACTTCACGAGCTGAAGCTGAGGACGATAAACATGCGATTTAATGCCGTTTTTTATCACCGCCCGAGTGCGTACAGTTTTAAGTTTTCCTCTGGCTGGGAAGTGAGATTTTCTGCCCACGTAGTGGTAAACCCCAGCGTCACGTGCCGTAAAACACTTAAAACCAAGAATGCAATGACCATCAAACAGTACATTGAAGAATTCGCCATGAGAGTAACGTTTTTAGTCCCAGTGACCCAACAGTGACCCAATTGACGAGAAAATATGGAAGCACATGAGTAAAATCGGCCAAGTACGTGTCGGACTCGCGCACGAAGGGTTCCGTACCATAATCTATAAAAACGAGCAAGAAATTCACGTTTGTTGTATGGGAGTCACCATAACTATTTGTTTCATTCTGTTTTTTAGTATTTGTTGTTATAGCGGCAACAGAAATGCATCATCTGTGAAAATTTCAACTGTCTAACTATTACGGTTCTTGAGATACGGCCTGGTGACACACGGACAGACGGACGGACAGCGGAGTCTTAGTAATAGGGTGCCGGTTTACCCTTTGTGTACGGAACCCGTAAAAACGAGAGATAATGATGACAACTACTAGTACAAACCAACACTAGTGCTAGACACGCGTCCTTGTGGTACATTACAATGTTGTTAGGTACGTCAAGGAAATTGAAAGACGTACCACCGTAGAACCTAGTCGAAGAGACATACGCATGACATTTGTATGACATAGCCTGGCGTCGTATCATTGCGATAGGGTTCTAAGATAGTACGTGAATATATTTCCCCTACTGTACGTGAACCTGGTTATTTCTCAATAAGTCTGATTTAAATCTTTCCAGCGGTGACCGTCTTTTTTCATACCTGTGTGTGTGCGCTTGCGCATGTGCGTGTGGCTTCTGCTGGGGAATCCCGCCGTGCAAATATCATCGAGGCCGTAAGCGCGTTAATTCGAGTCATTGATGACTTAGATCCAGTTTTGTAGTTGTTTTGATCAACGGCTTAGAAACCTGATTGCCTGCCACATTGGAGAACAAAATAATTTAATTGTCGTTAACGTATAATATAAAATATAAAGGCACTTAGTTGAGAAAGAACTTTTATTCTTACTAATTGATTCTTAGAAAGTAACATTAAATGATAATTAAACGTTATTAGGCATTTATATTAATATCGATGGCCTAAGTACCTGTCTGTTCCAGGTTATTAAAAAAAAGTTTTTTATTTCTATTTTTAAGATTTCTAAATCAGTCCTTGGCCATTTTGAAAAAAGGATGTTTCATGTCATAATGGTTTAAAAATCAAAGCTATACTCCGTCATGTAATTATTAGTAGGTGAAAACAAGTACTAGATTTCACTAGATACTCTACCCCCCCTATTTTTAAACGTTGCGTAAACGTTTGTTAGATAAGAGTGTTATGTATTTATCTGTCATTGTGACGTTTGCCCTCAAATGAAAGGGATAAAACATTAGTTAAGGTAATTAATTTGTTTTGACCCTTAGAGACTATACATCTCTAAGTTATTTAGACTAAGTATTTGATCAGGGACCACATACATCCCGATTCTAATTTCTTTGACCTGGGGACCCTATACATCTCTTGGTCAATCTGTACTAGTGCCAGTTCGTTCAATATGCTTAAAGCTTGCTGTGCTATTTATTATCTTTTTTTTTTCTCACACTTTATGTGAACTATTGTTATGATTGTGTATATTGCTCTGTAATCTTGTTTTGAAAAGAGAAGAAAAAAAAAGATAAACTGCTGAGTTTCTTGCGGCGTTTCTTCTCAGCAGATTCTTCCATTTTCCGAAGCGCTAGTAGATTCAGACATGTAAAAGAGCCTATATGGCCTACTTGCAAAATAAATTTTTCATTTTCATTTTCAGTTTAAAAGATTGTTATTTTTTATGAATAAGAGCGTAGTTTAATGTTATCGTAGGTTGGACTATTTACTCATATGTACCAAAAGAAGTAGGTACTCAGCTTTTATGAATGTATTGTTTGCTTTATATATATCTTGTTAAGGTCACAAGTTGTGTGTGTGGGTGAGGCCACATAAAGTGTCGGAACTTTACTATGACAAAGGGATTTATATAATAATTCTTGGAAAAGTCTTTATAACTTTCTTCAGATGTGATACTACGACTAACAAATATTTTGTGAAGTTTTACATAAAAACGAATACAATACAAATACTGTTTAATACAATAAACAACACGGAAAAGTATCCTTGGAGAGAATTAAGTCAGCAAATGTTTCAGCTTCACATTTTGACATATTAAGGCGCTTTGCGTCAAACTTGTTTTGCGAGCGCTAGACCTAGTACAAGTCCGTCCGGAATGCTACCACCATCTTGCTCACTAATCCAGCCGCTAAGCAACAGTGCTTGCACTGTTGTGTTCCGGCGTGGAGAACAAGACAGCCGATGCAATTACTGGCACAAGAGTTATTCCATCTTAGCCCACTGGGTTGGCATCTGCAGTCTCCTGGGTGTTGCGTGTCTCTATGATTAGTGGTGATCACTTACCATCAAGTGACCCACTTTTTTTTATACAATATTGGAAGGGAAACAAGCAGGTGGGTCACCTGATGGTAAGTGATCACCACCGCCTATAGACGCCCGCAACAACAAAGAGAGTGCAGATGCGTTGCCAACCCAGAGGGCTAAGATGGAATACCTCTTGTGCCAGTAATTACACCGGCTGTCTTGCTCTCCACGCCGGAACACAGGCATCATCTAGATAGAGAATCTCGTATAGAGGCGAAACGCGCGTCGATCGTGTAGTTTTAGTGTTTAGTGGTGGTGGTGTGTAGTTGAGTCTGTGTGATATATGTTGTTTCGTGTGGAAGCGGAGGAGGGTGGGTTTTTGCATGAACATATACGTGTCGCACAGACGCAGCTATTTTGCACGAGCCCGGCACTGGTTTCGCGGAGTAGCAAGGTAATTTGTTCCAGTTTGTTGATATGGACCTCCGCAAAGTAACGCCTGAATCTATTAATTATTCTTATGTATAGTCGACCAAGAAATTGGTTGACCACTGTTAAACCTTATCCCATTGTAATACGGTCGAAAAGTGGTCAAGCAATTTCTTGGTCGACTATACAGTCAAGGAAATTGAAACACGTACCACCGTAGAACCTAGTCGAAGAGACATACGCATGACATTTGTATGACATAGCCTGGCGTTTAACGCGTCGCGTCATTGCGATAGGGTTTTAAGGTGGCATGAATATATTTCCCCTACTGTACGTTACAATGTAATGGTACACGCGCAAAGCCGGGTGGTTCGCTAGTATATTGTATATAAAAATGTTGATATGTTTGGGCGATCTTTGTTATTGGCGCTGTATCTACGTACAAGCCTTCATTCACGTTTTCAGTTCGCAAGTACAAGATGAAAAACAAAGGAAAGCCGAGAAAAATCGCACAAAAGACACCTCCCTCCCCGGAAGGGGGGGCTTACTAATCAATATAATAGAGCCACTATGAGAAAAAAATGTATACATATCTACGCATTTCTGTGTCCGCGAACGAATTTGAACTTTATTTTGTTGGGGGAAGATTGGAATTGCTTTGTATAACCTTAAGCACGGGCTGCCCTAGTTATAAATAGATTTCACGAAAAAGAAATGTTACAGGGACTCTGGTGCAGGCCGCACAGAGTACGCTATTATTTAGAGACTTCCTTTTATTTCCTATTCTTATATTTGTACAATAAAATACAATACAATACAAATAATCTTTACTAAACTTCATACAAATAAACGTATCGTACAGAAATAGTTTTAAGGGTGTACGCCATTTTATCGCTTTTACATTGTTTTTTTTTATAATTTCTCAAATACATTATATTTATTAAATTTTATTGGAATGGCTATTGATTATCTTTTATTTTTGTAAATGTTATCCAACTCCGATATTTCACATTACATAAATAATGTATTTATTTTACTAATATAACAAAACTTAAGTAACCCGAAAGTGTAGATATGTAATTAAAAGTGTATTTTATTTTGGGCCTCTGTTGCCTGTGTAAATAAAATATTTATTATATATCTTTGTTTCTTATATTGTATAGTCGGTCAAGAAATTGCTTGACCACTTTTCAACCGTATTAACAAGAGATAAGGTTCAAAAGTAGTCAAACAATTAGTTGGTGGACTATACCTTCAAGTTATAATCATCTGATTAGAATTGAATATGTATAATGTCTTGCATTTATCGGTACAGATCTTTTTTTATTATATTTGTGATATGTTAAATGTTATGATCTGTCAAATAGGCAATTAATTGTAATTAAACGTTAAAAAAAAAAACATTTTTAACGCTCCTTGATTAATTTAACCTTGCTTTTCTTGGTTTGTATTATTTCCTTAAAGTTATACTAAATCAAATACTAATAAATAAACAATACATGTACAAAAGTAATCAAGTTTGTTCGCGACCGCTAATTAGCGAATTGGAATAAACAAGAACATAAGAAGTACAATAGAGGCTTATTGTATTAAATACCTAATTAGCTATTGTGACTTAATGTTAATACTTGAAATATTAATTGTTTTTCAGTTCAGGCCAATTAAACAACGTAATCCGTGAAGTGTTTTGTTTTCAGGCGTTCTGCTTGGTTTTGAAATGTGTACATGAATATTTATAGTATGTATTTAATTTATCCACCATTAGAAATATCGTTTTATATAATTTGTTTGAAATATATCGTCCTCCTTCCTTCTAACTGTCGTAACTATAATGTAACAATTTTGTACGATTAGACGTAGAATATTTTTTCCAAATTGTAATGAAACAAACCTCGTGTGTAACTAATTCAATAAAAAAAGAATCATTGGCATCGGTTTACGATTGGCGGAGATATCGCGTATTAAACACACAAAAAAAATAAGATCGTTCGTCTTTTTTGAAGTTGGTAAAAAAAGAAATACAATTATGTACAAAGGCGGACTCGTCCCTTTGAGGGATCTCTTCTAGTTAACCTTAAATGCTTTCTATGTACCCTTTTATATTTCCTTTAACAAAAGACACCAGCTCGGACCAACACTATACCACAAAACTAACAATGACTACAAGTTAACACAATTTGTATTATTTTATACAAAAACGTGACAAATAAATGAAAAATAAATGTACCTATGTGTACCTATATGTGAGTCTGTATTTATATTTTTATTGTGACATATTGATTTTTATTTTTGACATTTCGACATTTTCTACACTTATTTCTAGATATTTTTATTTTTCTATTATTTTGTTTACCTTTTCTACGATCTTATTGTGAATTGGTTATGTTTGACATTCTGAATTAAATGTAATTTCCAATAAGAAATAAATGAATCTATCTATCTATCTACTTACGTTTTCTGGTACAAGCGGCCAGTTCTCTCTGTATCGCAACTACACGCGCTCTAATTTCTCCGGACCACACTCACAGACGCAATTAAGTCGCGTACAGGAGTCCCCCCTCCCCGCTCCCCGCCCCCCGGGGGGGAAAAAACGCGAGAAAAAGAGCGGAAATGCTCGTGACACGTGACTGAGGCTTCCCGGGGTTGCCATGGCGACGGCGGGGTCGTAGGCGTAGTACTACGTATTTTTCTTGGCTGTGTTGCAGTGTTCGAGCGTTTTGTTTCGAGGTTTCGTCCGGAGCTTGATTGCGTTGTAGGTTATAATTTATAAATGGTATATAAGTTGTATTAAAGCAAATAAACGACTTACCTATCTAACTATCCTACCTACCTACCTATTTAACTTTGCTTGTAATTTTTTTATGTTTTTTAACTACCCACTTTGTGACAAAAGTGAGTTACTAGTTCTCTTGCTTCCTACACCCAACTTAGGCGCGGAGAACAAGGCTCCCGGACTGAGCATAGAGGCACTCTATCAGATGTGAGTGAAGTTCAACCTTCACGCAAGTCACTTTCACGTTTTATGATTGGTTATTGGTTAGGTAGCGTATAAGCTAAACTTTGACAAGGATATTATAGAAAGAAATTATTTGCTGAGAATATGTTATTAAAAGTTGGTGATAGAAAATTAAATAGACCACTAGTCTGCTTAGATTAGCATGCAATAAGGAAATTTAATTAAAATCCGGGCATTACTTTGCGGAGGTCTATAACAACCAATTAGAAGAAATAACATCTCCGCGAAATATTTTGATGGTGTGTACAAATACCTATAGAAATTATTTTGCTTACAGTCACTGTGAATAACATTGTACATTAATACAGACAATGTGTTAAATTGTTAAATATTTAAAATATAAAATAACCTTGTAACTTTGATTTATAAAAAAATAAACCTTGTTGGGGTTCCTGCCAGTATCTTCTCATCAGAGGTTTTTCCGAGCCGGTGGTAAATTTTATGACATTCATAAATGTAAGCCTAATCTGTATAAAACTATTTTGACTTTGACTTTGAATAATACTATAGAAAATGATATTAATGAGCCAATTCATACAAATATGTTTAGGGAAAACATTTTGAAAAATCTTTTTTAGTAATAACTTTTTGCCATCTTTTCGGTAACTTTACTCATATCTATGTAATTATGTATGTATACATTACAATCATAAAAGAATTCCTCCCACTTTTTTAAACTACAATTCAAAATTCCTATATATAAATTTTTAAATTCCTTTCATAATGGAACGAAGTCCAACCATTTTAAAACTCAGATACTCTCCACGCATATATTTATAGCCCGAATTAAGTATATGGGCCAAGGATTCATGGCCTTTTCCTGTGTAGATACATATATATAATATAAGAAGTATAAAACTATATTGAGAGGTATCCATTGACAATAACATCCCACCTACTAACATGGGAGTTCCATTTTTACGTGTTTGGTATTGTACGAAACCTTCCCTTTTGTTCAACGTCGGTGGTCCCTTCCACAATATCACCCCCACTAATCTTTCCGTAACATTATCCAAAATCACAGATTTTATTAGTAGGTAAGATATTTCTTAAACCTCTTGGATTTATGTTTCATAATTATAAATGTATTTATAACAATTTTTATGTATGATATATTTGAATGTGTTTTTTCTAATTCTATTTTGTTTATTAAGTGTCTTGTCATCTTTACTAAATACACTCTGAATTATTCACTGCTCTGCAAAAACTGTATTTTAATTAAGTATGTTTTTGTCTTATTTAATTTATTGTGTACATTTATCTTTTTTTTGTAAACTATATTAATGTTTTTTTTTTTTAAGGATGGTAAACGAGCCAGTGGGTCACCTGATGGTTAGTGGTCATCGGAAAAGAGAGCGACTTTGTTAAAAATTATGTAAAAGATAAAGGAAAAAAGTTGATTCTCTTACTCATATAACTCGCTCAATTCGCCATCGTATAAAAGGTAAGGGATGTCTCTAATCTAATCTTACAGACAGGTTGAAGATACATCACTTTTTTAATAGCTATTTAATGTTATCAGTAAATTATTAATTTATTTTTTTGCACTTGGATTTACAGTTATATCAGTTGGCATCTTGTTATGAATATAAAAGAAATATATAAGCAATTATTTCGCTAGACAGGTGACTACGACAATTCGACGATAAGATGTCGAGGCAAGTAAAATGTATGAAACATGTGCCTTTCACACTGTCCGATCCGATATTGGTTATTGGATCCGATATATTTCACATACTTGACCCGATACCGTATCGGATAATCTGAAAATTTTCTAATACTGCATCATTCACATAATGGTCATGACATCTGAAGATTTATCTGAAGATAATTATATCACAACACTTGCAGGTAAATAAGCAATGTTATTACTACCTTAAAAGTCCCGTCATACGACATAAATGTGTGTCAGAATCGCGAAAGTTCAAAATGCTAAGGGAGCAATTTCATAAACGCGACAGGCGACAGTGACAATTCGCCGTACATTACTGTGACGACAAGTAACGCCACAGACTTAACGTCATAGTGGGCAAGCAATGTATTTATTTATTAAGTCTAAATTAAAATCTGATGCTTGTTTCATCTCGACACGCCGCCTAGAAGCCGAGTTAGAGACCTACTTCCGTATTCCACGCATACAACAAATATAACATGTAAAGAAATTGAGAGAAAGAACACTGAGAGAAATTGTTTTAGCTCGAAATTATAGAGGCAACTGCTCTAACTATTGACAGCAGCACCTGTGTCCACTCTATATCTTAGAACTGTTCTCTCTCATCATCCGAGCGATCTTCATGTTTCTCTGTTCCCTGCCTTCAGGTCAAAGAAATAGAACATGTGGATTGCTTAAACGGTGAGAGAGTATAGCTTTGCGATTTAGAGCGTCTACAAGTACAGTCGACCAAGAAATTGCTTAACCACTTTTTGACCGTATTACATAGGTATAAGGTTCAAAAGTGATCTAGCAATTACTTGGTCGACTATACAGTTGTCCACATGTAGAGCAATCCCTTTTTCATAGTACTTATTATTTGCCTCCCTTTCGAAAAACACCTTTCAGTTCCAACTTTAAGAGGAGTGTGAATCCAGCTCCAAAAAGCGCTCCCCGTACAAACGGCGATAACGTTTTCTACCCTCTAAATCTTAACCTATGGCAATGATTTTTTGGTATGTTGACATGTCTTTTTTTTTAATCCTTCATAGATTTGACAATATTTGGATGTTAGATGTTTCATACAAAACAATAAAGCGTCTATATTTTTCAAACTATGAAGAATTATGATGATGCGAAGTTGCGAGCAAAAGCTGGTTTAAAATCAGTTTGGATACTCTGCGCAGGGCCAGGAGCTGCTAGCAATATTAGCAACAAAGGAAAAATAGAAATGTCATCAAATTGCGAAAAAAAGCTATCTGCCCTGGCGTCCTCTAGCGAATTACATTTTATTTAAGGCCCTTAATTAAGATCCAAATTAATTAATGTCACTTTTTTTGGTACGTTTTCACGGAATCTCGAAAACAGGGTGGAACCGGAAGTAAGCGGCCTTGGGCGCTGCGTAGCAACGTCGAGAGGAAGTGAAAGAAAAAAAGAAAAATCTATACGAGGCCGGTGCAAGGCGCCGCCCTCGTCCGCCCTAATTGAATAATTAAAAAATAATAGTTTTCGCCCGGGAACGACTCCGGGTCAAGTGAGCATAGTTGATCCTGTTTCCTGGTCGCTTTTTTAATTTAGTAAACAAAAATCACTCTTTTTAATTCATTTTTAGCAAAAACTTTTTCTTGACGGTATCGGCCATTGAATTTAAATACATACACGTAGCGAATTTAAACACAATCCGATCACTAGAAGTGACTCAAAATTCACTTCCAATATTTGAACTAATCACACTTTTTTTAATGAAATAGGAAGGAAAACAAGCAAGTGGGTCACTTGATGGTAAGTGATCACCACCGCCTATAGACACTCGCAACACTAAAGAGATTGCAGATGCGTTGCCAACCCAGAGGGCTAAGATGGAATACCTCTTGTGCGAGTAATTGCACCGGCTGTCTTGCTCTTTACACCGGAATATAACAGTGCAAGCGCTGCTGCTTAGCGGCAGGATTAGCGAGCAAGATGGTGGTGGCGATCCGGCTGGACTTTACACAAGGTCCTACCACCCGTAAACCTGTACCCGTTTTATTCTCTATTTTTGCTAATCGTACTCCTCGCGAAGGGTACGGGCGGCTACGATCGCTTAACAAATAGCAATTAATTTAAAGACAGATGGGTGATCTTACAATAATCAAAAGGCAAAGAAAGCTATCGTTGATATGAGAGAACTTTACACGAACTGGAGTGGTTCCGTGTACGCATAAAGACGACGTAGCCCAGCGGATTAGCAAGTTGAAGTGGCAGTGGGCAGGGCACATAGCACGGAGAACTGATGGCCGATGGGGTCGAAAAGTTCTCGAATGGCGGCCGCGTATTGGCAAGCGCAGCGTAGGACAACCAGCCACAAGACGGTCCGATGACCTCATACAGGTGGCAGGAAGGCGCTTCCAACCGGTCGCTTTGGAAATCCATGGAGGAGGCCTATGTGCAGCAGCGGAGTTGTGGCTGAGATGATGATGATGATGATGATGAAGACGACCATCTAGAAGATCATACAAAGCGATTTGGCCCTTTGACTAAATATACTTGTAAAATTATAACAGCTAGTAAAAAGCGGAACTTTTTATACGTGTTGAGTTTGTCTTAAGCATCGTACTAGGCCCTAAAAGATGAACTAATTTCAATAATAACCTCTGCAAAAGAATAAATTAAATATTCTTAAAAACTTGTTTCATGGACTTAACTCACAGACCGACAAAACAATGTCGTTCTTGAGTAGTCGTGATATTAAAGAATATCGAGTTGTTAAATTTTTTTTTTAAGCTGGTTCAATAAGTTACGTCAAATTAGTCAAAACCTGACCTATACTCGAATACATTTGAATTAAGTTGTTATTGTAAATGATATTTGCTTCGACATGCTTATAATACTGTGCCTAACCTTGTGATCTTACGTCCTAAACAAAACAGATGACAATCTTTTTTTTAACAGGTTTTTCAGAATGTGAGAAAATGGCTCCGCGATTTTTTTGTTTCGCTGGTTCTTTGACGGCGGCGATTACTTCCCATCAAGAGACCCGCAGGCTCGTTTGCCTCTCTCTTCCATAAAAAACTAGCCAAGTGCGAGTCGGACTCGCGGACCGACAGTTTCGTACAATACTTTTTACTAAATTCACTGATTAGAAAAACAAACCGCACTAATTAGACTATAAATCCAAAATAAAACTACGTTAGCTTGATGCGGCGAGGTAACAGCGCCATCTATGAGTGGCTTTCGAAACTAATTTTTGTACAAATGGCAGGGCAAGTTGCACCGAGAGAAAGCGCCAACTGCCAACTGGCGGCAAAAACGGAGCCTTTTTTTAAATCGAAATTTTTAATTTTTTGTATTTTGTAAACAAACTGGAACAAATTACCTTGCTACTCCGCGAAACCAGTGCCGGGCTCGTGCAAAATAGCTGCGTCTGTGCGACACATATATTTTCATGCAAAAACCCACCCTCCTCCGCTTCCACACGAAACAACATATATCACACAGACTCAACTACACACCACCACCACTAAACACTAAAACTACACGATCGACGCGCGTTTCGCCTCTATACGAGGCATCATCAAGATCAAAGAAACAGTACGACCGTTCGCTACTTGAACGAATGGCGTACTGACAAACTAAAACATTTTTCTTTAATCCCGCCTACCGCCAACATTTTTGCACAAAAATACACATTTTTGCATTTTTGTGCAAAAATGTTGGCGGTATAAAGGCGGTATAAAGGTATAATGGCGGTTAAAGAAAAATGTTTTAGTTTGTCAGTACGCCATTCGTTCAAGTAGCGAACGGTCGTACTGTTTCTTTGATCTTGATGATGCCTCGTATAGAGGCGAAACGCGCGTCGATCGTGTAGTTTTAGAGTTTAGTGGTGGTGGTGTGTAGTTGAGTCTGTGTGATATATGTTGTTTCGTGTGGAAGCGGAGGAGGGTGGGTTTTTGCATGAACATATATGTGTCGCACAGACGCAGCTATTTTGCACGAGCCCGGCACTGGTTTCGCGGAGTAGCAAGGTAATTTGTTCCAGTTTGTTGATATG
Organism: Ditula angustiorana; assembly: GCA_963691745.1. Lineage (NCBI taxonomy): Eukaryota > Metazoa > Arthropoda > Insecta > Lepidoptera > Tortricidae > Ditula > Ditula angustiorana. The sequence goes on along the minus strand of OY829480.1, from coordinate 411,578 downwards.
GACCTCCGCAAAGTAACGCCTGAATCTATTAAGTATTTTGTAAGTTTCTCATAGATGACACCGAGGGTGGTTTTCCCAAACAAAAATCAATAATATAATGACCGTAAAGACGAAACACATTGCAAAATTTGCAGGGTATGGTAGCGGTAATGTGGCGAAACTGGCAAACGCAAGGCACAGAATGCTGATGTTGCAGGTTCGAGTCCTGCCATTACCCTAATTTTTCTTTGTGTTGTCATTATATCATTTTAAATTTAATTTGAATGTATCAAAACGGAGCCGTTTTTCCTTTTGGGGTATGAAACCCTAAAAAGGTCCTCAAACCACAGATCAGTCAGAATCAATGAGCGATGTGAATCAACGATCGTTCACGGCGGAGACGACTCGTAAAAAACAGACACTCGTAAAAACGACCAGAAAAAACTACGTCACGTGACTTGTTTGGCTTCGTATGTTACCTACTATTATTGTATGTAACTCTGCTAAGGTAATATTAGGTTTACAAAAAGCCAAGCGCGAATCAGTCTCGCACTCGATAAGAATCGCTGAAAAAAAAAACGTTTTTTTGTATGAGAACCTTCAAATTTTAACTTTTTTACATTTGTTAGTATTCATCTAAATAAGAATGGATATCCGTTGTCTAGTACCTATAATACAAGTTATTCTTAGTTTAGGACTAGGTCAATTGGTGTCAATTGGGATGTTGACTAAAAAATAATAATTAGTCCATCTTTTAGAACGCCAGAAAATAGTAGATACGTATTTTTTCTTTTGCTTCTAAAACTTAAAATAACAAAGTTACAGAGCGGCGAAAGTTCGCGCTACGTCATTATTTCGTAAAATTTTTACGAAAGAGTGACGTCACGAGCCCCTACTCCTGAATTTGAATGTGCTGTATCTTTGTCAATATTATTCGTATGGACAAATAAAAAAATACGTATCGAGTATTTTTCTATAATCTAACTGACGGACTAATTAGAATCTTGTTGTTTTAACCCAGGAGACATCCCTATTGTCCTGAGATGTTTATCTTATTTATTTATTATGTTATGTTATAGTCATAGACACACACACACACACACACACTGTGAAAATTTCATTTGTAACGTTTACGTTACGTTATATATTAAAAGCGAAGAAGAAAATTACAATTAAAGTGAAATAATATTTTGCAACTTAGACCATATAGGTCTTTTTTACATGTCTGAATCTACTAGCGCTTCGGAAAATGGAAGATTCTGCTGAGAAGAAACGCCGCAAGAAACTCAGCAGTTCATATTTTTTTTACGACAAGAACAACAACAAAGAAAAATAAAGATACCTACTTCCAAATGCGATGCGTACGAAGTCGCAAGCAAAAGCTAGTGTTAAATACATATAGTATAATAATGGTTGTAAATGCTAGCAATTCTATGTAACACTATAAAACCGGTTTGGCTATAACTGCAGAAACTGTCATACAGAACCGATAATGCTATGGCTAATGTTTATGCTAATTTATGCGCGTGAGCATCATTAATGAATGTGTAAGAACATTAAGAACAATAGCATGTATAATTAATATTGAAACTTTTCTAAACAGATTTGCAAGCGACTCGAATAGTTTACGTTAATTTTAGTAAAAAATCTTACTTTCCATTTTAAATGTAAGAACTTTTTAAATATAAAAAAAAGTCTTCATATCCAGTATTTTAATGGAATGGAGTATAGTCAACCAAGAAGGTGCTTGACCGCTTTTCGACCTTATTACAAAGGGATAAAGTTCAAAAGTGGGCAAACAATTACTTGGGCGACTATACATAAATAAAAAAACATGACAATCCGTAAAAAGGAAAGCCGTATGTATTCTGATTATATTTGAGCAGTTCCCTGAATGCTTCATGGATCCAAGCATCAGAATTAAATTTTGATACCAATTTGAAAGTATATGTTTTTCAAATAAAAAAAAGAATTTTCCAAATAATTCGTTGAACGACGGATATCTGCAAAGACAAACATTTAAAAAAATACAACAGAATTAAAAACCTCCTCCATTTTGAAGTCCCTAAAAAAATAATTTAAATAAAAGAAGGTTACGAGCTCCAAGTTGTTTACTAAATTACGATGACTTAATGAAAAATAAGACTCGATTTACATAACAATAATAAACTCAGTGGGAACAATGTGACGCGCAGTTTCGGACAACACTAATTAGCTTGTACATATATTTAGAAATATATAATGTTGAAGCACTTCATTGGCGCTGTTGAAAATGGAAATGAAAAAAATCAAAAATGAAAATGATGTGATTAAGATTAAAATTAAAATTTGCATGTCATCCTATGACTAAACATGTGAAATCTTTTTTATCTACTTTAACACCAATGTACCTACCATGTTTTTAGCAAATAAATGATTTCTATTTCTATTTCTATTTCTATCAACAAACTGGAACTAATTACCTTGCTACTCCGCGAAACCAACCGCGCTTGGTTTCGCGGTGTAGCAAGGTAATTAGTTCCAGTTTGTTGATATGGACCTCCGCAAAGTAACGCCTGAATCTATTAATTATGAAAAAAATATTTTGCAAGAAAGAGATGTACGAAAATTAGCCAATAAACTGGAAGTACTGTATGTATACAGATAAATTCTGCACCTAGCACGAATCTTCTCGATACGCGTTAACTCGATACGTAACTCAGTACGTCTCATTCTAACTACCCTAGTAGGAGCGAGACGCACAGAGTTGCATAGCAAGTTAACGCGTATCGAGAAGATTCGTGCTAGGTGCACTGAGAGCTAAACCTCTACTTAGGCATTATGCCTACCGACCTTGCTAGCAGAATGCCGTTGCTGCCATCAAACCAAACCTGGCACTGTATAAAATACCTTTTAAAAACTCTTGCAAAACAAGTTCTCTGTATAAAACATTATTTATTTACTATACTATACAGTATAGGTCTTCATTTGCCTTCGCGTGGTAACGTCCGAGCCTCAACTACACGAAATCTGGTTTTTTGCGGCAAGATTCTTGTTCTCCGCTTGACGTTTTTGTGTCATGTTTTGGTTGTTTTTTGCAGAATGAGATACTAGCTTTAACCCACTGTCTCACGCAGGATTTATGGGTTTTACGGAAAAAAGTATGCAATGTTTTAATCCAGGATATAATCTACCTATCTGCAAAATTTCATCTAAATCTGTCTAGTCGTTAATGCGTGATTAAGGAAAAACACCCCAACATCTTTTGTATTTATAATATTAGTAGGACAGCTTAGCAACGCATTTAAAGCTAGGTAAATATTTTTATCTTTACCGTGGAATTGTCTATCAAAAACTTGAGTTCTTCGATTCAGTGATACGTAATCGAATTCGTATTGATACATAAACGAAGTTGGTTTTTCGTGCAACAAATTAACGCATTTCACCAGTGCCTCTAGTGTCAGTTTTTGTCACAACAAACTTCTCGAACGCGTTAGTATTAACCTCTGGATTACGATGGAAATATGGTCAGCGCCTCTAGCGGCGCATATCCGCAACAAACTGTTCCCATAGTATTTGAAAAATTTACTGTAATGCGTTCGACACGTATGCTAACCTAATGTCTGACAGGGAATTAACTTTACACTGTTGTATCACAAATCCTGAAGTCCAAGAATTTGGCATTGGTATAAAGTCTATTTCTTGACAAGTGACTAAATACGGGAAATGTCATTTTTTTTGTTATAAAAGGTCAATTTGGTCTCTGAATTCAAAAACAGACTATCTATCTATCTATCTATCTATCTATCTATCTAAATAAAAATGAATTGTTGTTCGTTAGTCTGATTAAAACTCGAGAACGGCTGGGTCGATTGAGCTGATTTTGGTTTTAAAATGTTTGTCGTAGTCCAGGGTAGGTCTAAACGGTGAGCAAATATGCCTCCAATAATTAGGCGGTATGAAGTTCGCCGGGTCAGCTAGTAAGAAATAATATAGAAACTAACTTAGAACTGACATAAAAACTTTTGATTTTGATTCGACTCTGCATCTATAAATTACGCCTCAGCCTCTTACATAATTGTAAATATCATATTTATCTTGTTTATAATTATCTGACAACATCCAGTTTTTACTTAAAGTGGCATCAACTGGTAAGATTAAAGATATTTCACAAAAAAAGCAGCAAAAAATATACCTTCAACTTCAACCTGAGGTGGCAACTCGACGCAGAGTGTACAAGTTACAATTATTGCAATTGTTTACGTCATTACGTCATCCCAGCTTAAGAAGTTCTTAAGATAATGGAAACTGATTCTTATTAAGACCGAGCAGAACCGAAGTCGAATGAAGGTGTTAAGGTTGCATTGTCAACATGCGAACCAATGGACGAGGACAAGCGGCAAGGTTAAGGCGAGTGACGACTTGAGAATTACTAAAACTAAAGCAGTAGAATTATATTTATCTGAGAAAAAAGGGGTAATTGGAGAGGAACCTGTTCACTTTAGAAGGTGAATGAAGATGATTTAGAAATTAAAAGTGTTCATCCATAGAAAAAAAGTCAAGAAATAGGAACAAACCTGGCTACTCCGCGGAATCAAGTAGCAAGCAATCAAGTATCGTTTTGCGGAGTAACAAGGTGATTTGTTCCGATTTGTTGATGTAGACTTCCGCAAAGTAACGCATGAATCTATTGATTAAGAATTAGATATACTCAATCAAAATAAAGGCACTATCAAATAAATGACTTAATAATATTTTTTATACAGCTAAGAAAATCTTGAGAATGCAGAAAGCAAGGCAAGTTTGTAAGAAGTAAGAATAGATATGTTTTTATGTTGTTGTATTGTATTAGATCGTCAAACTGGCAAAGCAAGGTTTGTGCCTTATCGTATGTATAAAAATGCAATAAGACTTGAATTAAATGAATGCAAGATTTTAAAAACTAACCCCCTTATTCATAAAAAGTTAACAATATTTTTAAGCCTACAAATGTTTTGTCCCTTTCATTGGAGGGTAAACGTCACAATGACAGATAAAGACATAAAATATATTAACTAATAAACGGTTACGAAGCGTTTATGAAAAAGGGGAAAGTTTATTATTAAGAAAAATCATCGCTTTGTTTCAAAAACTTGTTCTCTTATAATGTTGAAAGCCATATTTTAAAATCTGCATCGCAATTCAAATGAACTAATCCAGTGTTGTTTAAAAACGTATAAAAAGGCATCTATCCGGTTTACAGACCGACGGACACATTTTTTTCTTGTTTCAATTTATTTTTTTACGCTCCTCGGTATACTCATACATAATTGATACACACAGTTATGTGCGAAACCGGTTCCAAGTAATTTTACATAATTAGCACGTGAGGTATTATTTTGTGTACAAGTTAATTTAATTGCTTGATTGTTTGAAGATTTACTTGTTTTCGTGATATCCGAGCGGCAGTTGCGGAATCAATTTTAGAAGAGACTTATTCAAAATCAGCTTACTTCACGTCTTACAGCAGTTTCTGATGTGAGTCTAAGTAGTAAGAGACTTGAAAACGATGATTAAATAATGTCATCTTTGACTTGCATATGTCGTATTGATGGCAAAATGGGGCGAGATAAAAGGTCATCGGAGCCGCTGCCGTCTCACCATCGCTGACTTATCATTAAGGCACTAATTGATCATCACAATCGAAGCCAGCTTCAAGGAGAACCGACCAATTACATCATAATTATCATCTCGAGTTTTTCTGGTCGCAGATATGCATACATTGGCAAACGTTGGACGTAGGTATAGAAAATCAGTTCTTATAGCCGCGTCTAATAATGACAGCGTCAATAAAGCACCAACAATCGCTGGGTTATTATAATAGTGTGGTTGTAAAACATGTGTTACTGCGTTTCCACGTGCCTCGGACGTGATAAATAATACATAATATACGTACGAGATTCATACGGAGGCTGCGAGCAAACGTCTCGGTCACGACACACTTTTTGCTGCACTCCATTATTACAAGGACTGTGATTAAAGACGAAGACTCACCTGAACTTCCCTTTCGCGTGGTCCTCCCATTTGATTATCGTGGGGCAGTACTTCGGGTCGAAGAGGAGGTTTCTGAGGAACTCTGGGACCGACACGCTTCTTGGGCGTTTGCAGACTTTTCTGCCACTTCCCTTCGGTCGGCCGGGCGGCCGTTTGAACAGCTTTCTCTTGTCATCTTCGTCTCCAGACTTGCTGGCGTCACTTCCATATGAACATACCGGGGATGCGGTCTCGGAATGTCTGGTACCGTACACGTCTTCCGCGTCATCGCTGGAATCGCAAGCTTGGAGCAGGCTGCTGTCGTTTGGCTTATAATCCGAGGCGTACAATCTATTCTTGTGATCCAAATCCAAGTCTAGCACTGTATGCACCGGCTCCTGTGGCTGATAGGGGTCACTCTCAGCATACCTCAACACAGACGACTGCCGTAGCAACTCCTCGTTAATGCGAGCCTGTAGTTTATCAAACAACGCACTGCCCATTCTGGCTGACAAATTGGGGTCCACGTTAGGATGTCCAATTCTATGAAGCATTTCCTCTTTTTTCATACTTCTCAATTCGAGACCTGTGATTCTGAAATTGTAGAACGGGACGTCATATTCGTTAAAGCCCATGCCGTAAGCTGTATCGAGTATCCAGGACACGCTTTCATCCTCGTTCCAGTCCACAACAAACTTGTATTTCCATTCGTCGCGATGATATTCGCGGGAGCTGACAAGGTTGTGATAGACATTGTTTGATGTCTCTTCCTCGGCGTAGACGTCGTACGGCGGGTTTGAGTAGTAGTTCCCGTAGATGTAGGAAGCGGGTCCCTTGTTGAAGACTTGTTTGAAGTCGTCGAGGCGGGCGGGCGCGGGGGGCGCGAGGCCTGCGGGCGGGAGGTACAGCTCGCACATGTTCGGGTCGTAGGAGCGCGCAAAATCAATCATGGCGCGTGTAGCGCGGGTGACGGCGGAGCGCGGAGTGAGCGCGGCTGCGGGCGCCCTCCTTATGAATACTTTGGCACGCGCGCCGCGGTTTGTTTACAAGCCAATCGCTCGTGTTTTGTTTTTGTGATAGCGCTCGCCGCTATGATGTATTTAGGGCGATGCATTGGATGTTGTGAAGTTTGGGTTTGATGGATTTTGATAAGATGAGTGCATAGTGCACTGTGTGACACGACATGGTTAATTTTTGAGGCACTTAAATCAATGTAAATATGAGAAATCTCGTGACTCCGGCAATCAGACAGTGTTGTAAATCTTTTGCATAACCGCAAACGGATAAGATTGACTTGGTCACGTGATTGTTTTTGTATTCCTTGTTTCCGGTGCCTAAAGAAATATGATGGGGTATGAAGATGAGTATGATTGAGATGTCTCTAGTTTTAAATAATTGGAATATGGTAGAAATATGGGCTAGTCTATTTCACTTACAGTAGATATTCCACTTACAAACCAAACTGCATAAAATGTAAAAGTGTTATTGTAGATAACCATTCAAAATATACTTTTATCGAAAGAAGAAGATAAAACCAATTTAATACTTAAATGTAATGTCAAAATATAGTAATTATTTTTTGAAGAAAAAAGAACAAAAATAATATTATGCTTCGTTTCTTCTCAGCAGATTCTTCCGTTTTCCGAAGCGCTGCTAGAATCGGACATCTAAAAGAGCTTATGTCTATTAGGCCTGCTTGCATAATTTTTCATTTTTATATTCATATTTATTATTCAAAAATAAATAGCTCATCATGATGTCAATGTCAATTGACGCTGTGACCCCATAAAATCACTGTAAAATCCAATATAAACATGACTAAGTCATACATAGTCCTCAAGACCAGTTTATTGTCATACTTGAAACTTGACTATAACTACTGGTTCTTCACCTTCAGGTTGTATAGTCGACCCAGTATTTGCTTAGCCACTTTTAAACCTTATCCGTTTGTAATACTATCGAAAATTGGTCAAATAAATTTTGCAGGTTCAAGTCCTGCCATTGCCCTAATTTTTCTTTGTGTTGTCATTACAATTTTAATTTAATAATTTGAATGTTGAAAACATTTAAAATTAAAAAATCGAAAGAAATTTCGGTTACAAACTTTAATAACAAAAACGGCGCCATCTCTCGTCAGCTGACGGTAGCTGTAAAGGTTCCCAATTGAATATGATAACTTGTAAAAAAAGTTTCATATAGATGACACCGAGGGTAGTTGTACCCTTAATATCAATAATGTAATGACCGTAAGACGAAGCACATTGAAAAATTCGCAGGATAGGGCAGCGGCAGTGTGGCGAAACTGGAAAACGCAAGGCACGGAATGCTGATGTTGCAGGTTCAAGTCCTGCCATTGCCCTAATTTTTCTTTGTGTTGTCATTACAATTTTAATACATACATAGGCTGCTAAAAACATAACCCTTCTTTTGGCTTTGCCGTAGTCGGGTAAAAAGAAGCTTCGAGTTTTAGTTTTATTTTCGGCCCAAAACGCCGAATAAAGGCAAGAGCAGTATTTTCTTCTGATTACATCGTTTCCAATGTATATCGAAGAATTTTTAATCGTTAATGAATAAATATAGATTTCATTTCGGTATAAGTTTTTTTGTTTCTAAGCATAGTGGATTTGTATATTAGGAAACATATCAGAAAAAACATTGGAAAAATTGGAAAACTACTGGAAACATTTTTTCCTATCTTTTCCGAACGAAATGTTTCTATTACCCATCAGAAGACATAGATACTAATATTCCACATTTCAATTTCAATTTCTAATCCAATTTATTGAGATTCCCAGTAAAAATAATCCAGCTGCTAAGCAGCAGTGCTTGCACTGTTGTGTTCCGGCGTGGAGAGCAAGACATCCAATGCAATTACTGGCACAAGAGATATTCCATCTTAGCCCTCAGGGTTGGCAACGCATCTGCAATCTCTTTGATGTTGCAGGTGTCTATAGGCGGTGGTGATCACTTACCATCAGTTGACCCACTTGCTTGTTTTCCTTCCTATTGTATGTCTTTATATTATTGTACGTCCGAAAAGGGCAAACGGTTGATACTCATTATTTTATGGCATGTTATAACAATGTACACAGTCTTTACAATAAATGGCTATCTTATCTTATCTTATGAAGTTAAACCACCTATATCTATTAATTATCTTTATGATTTTAAATAATATATATAATGATATTATTTACACAACATAAGAGCGCATGGAAAAAGGCAACCCGTAGCTCCATGGCGGTACAGGTGTAAAAAAAGAAAACGTTTTTCTTTCGCGAAGTAAAAAAACACCGCAGTCACCTGTTTTTATTTTATTCGCGTATTTCTGAGATGGAAGGCCTCTTTGGAAACATCCAGGGTGGGGCCTTGACCTGATTCCCACAGAATTCCCCGGAATATACGGTTTTCTATGACAGTAAGTTTTGTCAAATACTTTTATCATTTTTAGAAAGAAGAAGAAAGAAAAAAAATTAATTTAAAACTATTCAATATGGAACATACAAATACACACAGACGGAATAAATAAGAACATCATGTTGAACAGAATCAAAAAGGACCCCACTCAGCATACTGCCTCGGTAAACCGAGACGCTGATTTTCAGTGGGACCCTTGGGATTCCTAATACTAAACTAATACTAAACTAAAAACTAATGACGATACGAACGAAAATGGAATGTGCACTTAACAATTCACATCATTACCCCAGGTCTGTAGTTAAGCCTGTAGTTTAGGTCGTTCTCAACTTCACAGAACCACACACATACACACGTTCTCAGAATTGCATTAGACGTTTCATAACTGCCTATTTAAACGAAACAAATACGATCGTGAGTAAGCTGGAGAGCTCCAATTGGATTCTCAAGCCACTCAAGAACCTTTTCACGGTAAATGTCATAATGACTTTTCAGCTAACGTCATAATATCCCAGCGATGACACATTGCGACAACGTTCTACAGTGGCCTATGAATCAAATTGGTTGGCTGTACTTGACAACGATCTATAACTACAGGCCTTAGACATACTTTGCTGTATGAGAACTGTCACTTACCTTTGTCAGAACGTTGACAATTTTAATTACAAGATACAATAAAAGATATAACATTTTGTAAATTTAAAAGTACCTTAAAAAATGGCTTGCTGATAAATGTTTTTACAGCATTCAAGAATTTTTGGATTATAAGTAAATTTAAGTTTGTTCTAGTTTTAATTTCGCATGCCTAGTAAGGTAGGTTTTAGTAAAACGTTATATGAGCTCTTACTGACCTTATTTTATGTACCTAAAATCAGCGAATAAATAATATTTGAATTTGAATTATAAAAATCTGGCCGACAGAGCTCTGTTCAGGTCAAATTTTCACTTCATAAACTCCTTTGATATCAATTTCATTGAAATTGTTACAGCCGTTTTCAAAAGCGCGATTACATAATAATAATTAAATTATGACTATTGCTCATATAATATTTTAAAAAAATCCCGAATTTTGACTTGACTCGTGACGAAGTTGTAATACGTTCTAAACGTCGTGGTTAATGTAACAGTTAACTAGAAGGTATTTTAAAAGGTAAATTGTTCCAATTTGTTCATTATGGACCATCAAGTAACGCCTGAATTTATTAATTATTCGAAGAACGTCAAAGCCCACCCATAAAATCGTTTTTTTTTTTCATTTATTGATCCATTTGCCAGCAGCCTTTTGGCTATAATCGGATATTCTATGAATTTTAATTTGAAGAAGTCACTTTAAATGAATGAGTAAAAAAATGCAAAACGTTATTTCTAAGAAAATATTTAATGACTTAACTAAACACAGACATAACATACCTATTCAGTATTAAAATGCAATATAATGAATGACAACACAAAGAAAAATATGGGTAATGGCAGGACTCGAACCTGCAACATCAGTATTCCGTGCCGTGCGTTTTCCAGTTTCGCCACATTACTGCTGCCATACCCTACGAATTTTTCAATGTGTTTCGTCTTTACGGTCATTACATTGTTGATAAGTTGTTTGGGAAAACTACCCTCGGTGTCATCTATGAGAAACTTAATCAAGTTATCTCATTCAACTTGGTCATTTATGAATGCCAGTTAGCTGACGAGAGATGATGCTATTTGTTGTTAAATTTTTGTAATCGAATTAATGTTTTTTTCAGTATTCATTTTACAAGAAAAACAGTTGTATTAATTGTTAACAACAATGCGGGACCTTTTGGGGATTTCGTGTAAATTTTAGTTTTTTGTAAAGTTTTTGTGCATGTTTTTAATTATCATCATTCATTTACAAGATAATTCTTACATTTGGTTTAACACTTAACTGCATAGTCAACCAATAAATTGCTTAACCTATTTTCGATCGTATTTCAGTAGACTAAGGTTCAAAAGTAGCTAAGCAATTACTTGGTCAACTACATGTATGTATGTATGTATTTATGACTTCATTGTACTTAACACATAAAATAATAATAATAAATAATAAATAAAATCTTTATTCAAAATTATTTTTTACAATATAACATCTATAGTCTAAACATACAAAAAGGGAATAACAGATAACAAGACAAAACAGACGTACAAAGCCGAACTGATCCCTTTAAGGGATCTCTTCCAGTTAACCTTTGAGCGATTGACAGGACCCAAGATCTTAGACTCAGAAAAAATAAAAAGCAAACTAAGCAAAACCTACTTAACTTAATATCATACTTGCCTTCCTATTTCATAAAAATACGTAAAATATTCATACTTATAATAATACTAGCTTTTGCCCGCGACTTCGTCCGCGTAGACTTGTTTAATTGAAACATGCAATCTGCAATATTTCCTGGACAAATTAATGAGAAGTAGTTGCTCTGCTGCTCATGACGTCACGGCGGCGTAACTCACTTAATGCTATCCCGTGGGAACTATGCATTTTTACGAGATAAAAGTATCCTATGTGTTAATCGAACTAAGAAGTATTTGAAACAAGGAACAGGAATTAAAATCCAAATGTACAACATGCTACCAACTAAAATTACTTGTTTGCCAATGCAAGATTTCAAAAAGAAAATCGAAGGCTTTCTGAAGAAGAATTCATTGTATTCCATAAATGAGTACATGGATCTAATAAAAGATGTGAAGTAGTGAAATTTATAATGGTTCAGTAAATGTTAATTGTTATTTTGACTTGCTAAATGTAATGTTTGTTACATGGCCAATAAATCTATCTATCTATCTAATCCAGGTTATGAACTATGTGTGTGCCAAATTTCATCCAAATCCATTCAGTTGTTTTTTTATTATATTAGTAGGATACCAATACAAACAGATATAGACATACAAAAACTACATACAATAACTATTAAGAGGAAGACTGACGCAGTACTTTTTCAAACTACTCCGGAAAGAGGCGATACATAGGTAACAATAAATATATTCTATTCAATTCCTTGCATGGTAGGAGCCTGTGCAAGGTCCGTCCGGATTGCTAGCACCATCTTGCTCGCTAATCCTGCCGCTGAGCAGTGCTGGCTGTCTTAGCCAGTGCAATTACTGGCACAAGAGGCATTCCTTCTTAGCCCTCTGGGTTGGCAACGCATCTGCAATCCCTTTGGCGATGCGAGTCTCTATGGGCGGTGGTGATGACTTACCATCAGGTAGCCCACTTGATCGTTTGCCTTCCTATGTTGAAAAAAAATTAAAAATAATTTACAAAATATCACTAAATTCCCGCTATAGAACTAAAAACAAATTTAACACAGAATAATGCAGTCAACATCTTATCTCAAAGCTAGCTCATTAAGGAATTTTATTTTTGTCCCAAAAAAAGTATAGTTCCTGCCAGATATCGATAAACAAATTCCACGCAATCATTTTTAGTATTTGGGACACTGGGTCACCAAAGCATTGAAGACGAAAATGGATAACGCAAGAGGGTAATGGCGTATCCTTTTTAATACAATAAACCTTCAATTTCATAACATAACAATCAACAAAAGTAGTTTTGAACAGACTGGAAAAAATTACCTTACTGCTCCGCGAAATCAGTGCTGTGTGGAAGCGGAGGAGTGTGGGGTTTTGCATGAAATATATATATCGCACAGACACAGCTGTTCTGCACGTGCAGAGCACTAGTTTCGCGGAGTAGCAACGTAATTTGTTTTAGTTCTTTGACAACACACCACTGCACTGAGGCCGGCGCAATTGACTCGCTTCTTACAGGTACCTAAACGCCGTTTTGTTCGAAGTGAAACTTCTGTATTTGTACTATTATTTATTCTGTAGTGAAAGTCAGTAGAAGAATATGAATTTATTATAATCTTTGTTTGCTACGCGCCCTAAGAATGCTACGGTCGCTACGCCGTAGCACAATATAGAAAGTCAACTAGCTAAGGGTCTTTCTTTTTTACTCGACTACGGCAAAGCCAAAAGGAGCGGTTATGTTTTTAGCAGTCTATGTATGTATGTTTTTAGAATTTTCTCAGTGGGGAAGACTGCATTTTGAATGTTCCACCACAAAAAAAAAACCGGCAAAGTGCGTGTCGGGCTACAGCAATGTAGAGTTCCGTAGTTGCAAGCACATTATAAATTGGTCAACCATTACTCGTAGAGTATCCGCTAAGTCGCGCGGGCGCACGGAGCGGGTGCACACCTATAGAAAAATAGTATGAGAGCGTCCGCTATCTCGCGCGGGTGCGGGTGCGCGCTCATACTATTTGTTCGATAGGCGTGCACCCGCTACGTGCACCCGCGCGACGTTGCGGACGCTCGTATGAACCGCACCCGCATCCGAGCGAGTTAGCGGACGCCCTCATACTATTTTTTATAGGCGTGCACCCGCTCTGTGTACCCGCTTCGTGCAACCGTTTTGTGCGCCCGCACGACTTAGCGAAGGCTCGTAAACTTGAGCAAAAAAAGCCTGCTTAACTCTGATAGTTTTCCTTTTGACTTGGTTATATTCATTACTCCTTGATTTTTTTTAAATAAGTATAGTACTCGTGACTTGAAGCGGTTCGTCACAATTTTGAACGGTCGCAGCTTTAGTTTTGAACTTTCAGGAGTAAGTCATCAATTATTATTCAACAGCTATAAGCCTTTTTAAACTGCGCATTTTCCTCGAATATAACTGTATGTTACAAAGCAGACCGCAAATACTCAGCAGAGCTACGTTATACCTATGCTCGCGCATGCGCGCGCGGTACAAAGCTATGAGTAGTTGGTTTTTTCACTGACGTCCAGACTGCGAGGCGACGGTCGTCAGACTCATGGACTCAGCCATAAAGGGATATTTAGGAGTGTGTATCCGACCTCAGAAAGCGCTCTCCATACTAACGGCGATAATGTTTTCCACCGTCTAAACTTTAACTTGCAATGAGTTTTTGGGAAGTTGTCATTATGCCTTAGAACTGGGTTTGTATGTTTTGATTTTTTTATATTCTTCATAGATTTGACATTATTTGCATTTTAAAAGTTTCAGACACAACCAAAAAATCTTTAAAATTTTTGAAACTACAAAGAAAATAATAAATATTAAAACGTACAAACCTAGTTCTAAGACATAATGACAACATACAAAAAAATCTTGGTTGTAGGTTAAGGTTTAGAGGGTGGAAAACGTTATCGCCGTTTGTATGGAAAGCGCTGGGTACATAATGTCTAAATAACTGGAGAGCGCCCGCGACTACGTTTGCGTATAATTAGTAGCCTATGTTCGTCAAGGATAGTGTAGCTTTCTATTAGTAAAAGAATTTTCAGAATCGGTTCAGAGCTAGTATATCATTTTGTATCACTGCTAATATATTTAATTATGTATTATTATTATTAGACGACCGGATAGCCTAGTAGTTAGTGATCCTGACTATAAAGCTAGAGGTTCCGGGTTCGATTCCCGGCAGGGACAAATGTTTGTATGATGAATATGAATGTTTGTACTCGAGTCTTGGATATATTTATGTATAAAAGTATATACACCCGTTGTTTATTACCCATAGTACAAGCTCTGCTTAGTTTGGGACTAGGTCAATTGGTGTGACTTGTCCTGAGATTTTTTTTCTTTACATGGAAGAGATCATGGATTCTTGTAATTCCTGTAATTCTGTGAAATTGTTAATGTAGTATTCACAAAGCATAATGTATTGTATTGTATTGTATATTTATGGTACCTAATTGAGACCTGATGTAGCGGTTGTACGAATTGGGATGTCAGGATTCCGTAACTATTTCCTTCCTTAAATAGCGTTTATTTATATATTTGCCTCGTTTTTGTCATTGTGGCTTTTTCAGTTTTTAACCAAGATAATGAATTGGTAGTCCTCTCTTTACAGAGGGATAAATTTATTTATAATTCATTGAAATAAAACAATTTGAACGGTATATATCGCGTGTGTTGTAACAAATCTTATTCTCGATGTTTCGAGCCAGGTCTCATGTTCACGGAGTTTCTTGCGGCGCATTCTTTTCAGCAGATGCCACTTCCGAAGCGCTGGTAGAGTCTGTAGTCTTATTGCGTTAATTAGAACGATTTCATATTCAGTTTTTAAATTTTTTCTATTATTTTTCAAAATGGGGTAGTTTGTATTCTAAGTTTTTTGTCAGCCTGCCCGTGACCATGAGACCTGTAAAGTGCTCGAAACATCGGGAATTAGATTCGTTACAATACACGCGATATAAACCGTTTAAATTGTTTTATTCCAATATCTACAAGTCGCGAAAACATAAGAAAATATTGTTTATAATTCGTTTATTTTTATACGTACTTTAATCTACTAACGAATTTTCAAACTTGTGTCAAAAGTGAAAGTCAAAATATCTTTATTCAGATTAGGCTTACAGGAAGCACTTATGAATGTCATAAAATTTACCACCGGTTCGGAAAAAACCCCTGACGAGAAGGTACCGGCAAGAAACTCCACTATCTATTGCCTTTACTAGCGACTGGCCGCGGCTTCGAATGGGTACAATTAAGATGAAATGTGGGTCACCCTGTTGTGGCATAATTTCGTAAATAATAATTCTTTGTGGCATAATTTACAGAGCCATATTAGGCTTTGTGCATAAACTGTTATCGCAGAATGTAAATTCGCATACTTAGTTTAATTACGCAGAATTACGTTAGTCCGAACATTATTTGGTCATATTATTCATGGTCCGAATCATATCCACACATATAGTAAATTATCATAAAATTATTTTGCCGAAAACTATCGTGGCAGAAAGTGTCGTGTAGAGGTCGCAGTTCTAACCTAACCTAACCTACTTTTCTAGTAATAGTTCTGGTGTCACAACAGTGGCCCTAACATGACTGGCCAAGTTTAGTTTATCTCTAACTGCGTCCCTTTCTTATGACACTAGTAAGACAGAGACACAGGGAGGGGTTAAACTAAACCTCCGCTGTCATGTTAGGGCCGCAGGGTGATCCAAGTTTGTAAGTATCTATGTAGCTCAAACACGAACTTAAGTTCAGTTTATAACCAGCAGGCTAGAACATATGACTTCTATGCCATCATGCGCAAAAAGACTGCATCGATGCTCTGCAGGCTAGTCCCAGGTCCATC
Organism: Ditula angustiorana; assembly: GCA_963691745.1. Taxonomy (NCBI): domain Eukaryota; kingdom Metazoa; phylum Arthropoda; class Insecta; order Lepidoptera; family Tortricidae; genus Ditula; species Ditula angustiorana. Next base: position 395,070 of record OY829480.1, on the reverse strand, counting down.
CTGAAAACTGTGGCGGCAAAATACGACTCACCACGCATGCGCCACTTTGCCCAAGGGCTGGTCAGCAGAAGGTAACCCGTCTATTGTTAGCGTAATTGTCTAGAATTATATGTTGCCGTACTAACATAGACATAAGAATTGTCTTCTTGTTTTTACTAACTAATGTGGACCATTTTGTAGTCTGTTGAATAAATAAATAAAATAACTACCTCCCTTTGGGTCGTAGTTCTAAACCGAACTCGAGCTCCAGTTTCATACAATGCTAGTATGAGATTCTAACTTCGGTCGGTTTAAAACTACGACCCTTAGCGTGATAGATATAAACCGTACAGTCTACGCAGTATACGCAAGGCACGGAATGCTGATGTTGCAGGTTCGTATCCTGCCATTACCCTAATTTTTCTTTGTGTTGTCATTCATTATATAGCATTTTAAATTTAATTTCAATGTAAAAACAATACAAAAAGAAAAATAAAAAAAAATAAAAATAAATAATTTCGATTACAATAATTTAACAACAAATGACGTCATCTCTCGTCAGCTAACGGGCATTCATAAATGACCAAGTTGAATGAGATAACTTGATTAAGTTTCTCATAGATGATACCGAGGGTAGTTTTCCCAAAGAAAAAATATCAATAATGTAAAGACGAAACACGTTGAAAAATTCGCAGGTTATGGCAGCGGTAATGTGGCGGAAACTGGAATACGCAAGGCACGGAATGCTGATGTTGCAGGTTCGTATCTTGCCATTACCCTAATTTTTCTTTGTGTTGTCATTCATTATATAGCATTTTAAATTTAATTTGAATGTAAAAACAATACAAAAAGAAAAATCGAAAAAATTTAAAAATAAATAATTTCGTTTACAATTATAAACCGTACAGTCTCCTGGATTAGTACCAAACTGGAACTTGAGCACGGTCTATAACTACCAGCTTAAGAACTCGTTCACTATAAAACCGGCCAAGTGCGAGTCGGGCTCGCGCACGAAGGGTTCCGTATCATTATCTATAAAAACTAGCAAAAAAAACACATTTGTTGTATGAGAGTCCCCTTAAATATTTATTTCATTTCGTTTTTTAGTATTTGTTGTCTGGTGGCAGACGGACGGACGGAAAGCGGAGTCTTAGTAATAGGGTCACGTTTTACCTTTAAATGTGTCTGTTTGAATTTTATGCAAATATACAAGGAAGTCGTCGTAATAATACTGGTCTTAATCGTCGAAACTTGGCGGCGACGTTCCCCGAGCACGTGCGCCTGCGCAGCGCTGGGTTTCGAGCGATAATTACTCTAATTATTAACTCAATTGTTATTATAGGTTGTTAATCGATAAGTTACTTAATTAAATAACCCTAAATTGGGAAGCTAATTTTGATTAATTACCTAAGGCGTTGCACGTGTATGAGGAAACGTATTTTGAGATTAAGGGGTTACTATGTAAAAATTTATATAGCTGAGTTTGTATGATGTATGATGTTTCATGCGGAAGCGGATGAGGATGGGTTTTTGTATGAAAACATGCTGCACAACCGTAGCTGTTGTGCACGTGCTCACGACACTGGTTTCACAATAAAAAATAAATTACTTTATTACAAATGTAACAAGGTAATTTATTATTATTATTATAAGCTCACGCCTGTTTTCCTTTGGGGTAGGCAGAGACCACAGAAACAGTTAATTTATTCCAATTCATTAATATGAACCTCTGCAAAGTAACGCCGGAATTCATAATTACTAACTTCATAAGGTCCGTCCGGACCGCTACCACCATCCTGCTGGCATAAGAGGTATACCATCTTAGCCCTCTGGATTGGCAACGCATCTGTTGTCTCCTTGGTATTGCGGCCGTCTATGGACGGTGGTGATCAGATCGCTTACTATTTGCTCGTTTTCCTTCTAATTTTGTGTAAAAAAAAACTTTGAATGTGAAAAATTTTCAAAAGACATTTTATTCTTACTTTTTGAACTTTCGGTAACTTGTCCATCCTTAATCCCTATAATGTGTCAACGACAACTTTTCAAAATGCCTAAATTTTCAATGTGAAAAATTCTTGAAGTCACCAGTTCTCAAGGCAGCGGTTATCACTTCCCATCAATAGAGCCACATGCTCGTTTACCTCCCAATTTAAAAAAAAAAATAATAATCTCAGGCAAAAAATATTGCGTAATAATTTTATCAATCGAAAAGCCCAAAATGACTAAACGCATAACAGCGGGTAAACCTGCGCAGGAGTTTAGAAACGTGTTAGATCGCGTGCCGTAGTAGTCACGGGTGGGGCTTAAAATGTTGCTTTGTTTGATCACGAGATTATAACAAAGTAATTCTACATTTTTTTTTGTCTTTGCCCGCTCCGGTATAATATGTATATTTGATGGCGACTGTACCATATTTTTAGCAAATAAACTTGTCAACTTAATATATAAATATATGTCGATATTAAGTATTATTTATGTTACTCATGTTTTATAGAGCCATTTACTACTTAAGGCCTACACAATCGATATCTAAATAGAAATAGTGTAAGTTAATTTTTTCAAAACAACCGGGTTCCAATCCCGAACTGAGTAGGTACAGGTTTTTATTTATGAATGCAGTTTTTCTTCTTATTAAAATCGATGGCATAGTTCTTAAGAACAGATCTTCGTATGTCTTATAGTTTTAGACTTTCCCATACTGACCGATTTAAATGAGACACTCTGTATAATTATGATGAAGAAATCATTGCAGCACGGATGCTCGCAACATCATAAAAAAAGCAAATGGAGTGCGATATTTGTAGAAGAACATAATATTATAGTCTTGAATAGATGTCGTCCTAAGCTGAACAAGGTGGTAATAATTAATTTAATTACTAATTACCTACTAGCCTTGATTAGTTACCTATTTTTAACTCGCAGGACATCGTGCGAGACTCTTGATATAATTATGATTACGTAAACTGAACATGGTTAGGTTTATATTTTTCTATTTAAAAATCACTCACTTCAATCGACGCAGAACGGATTAACAGTATTTTTTTAAATTTGTTTTTAATTGTAGTATAGTCGACCAAGTAATTGCTTGACCACTTTTCAACCCTATTCCTTTGTAATACGGTCAAAAAGCGGTCAAGCAATTTCTTGGTCGACTATACATAGGCAAGCAAGCTCTGCTCAGGGTAGCTGTAAAAGACAAGGAGAAAAAGAATTTTTCCAAAAATGAATAAAGTTCTTTTTAACCTTTTTGACAATTTAGATAATGTAGATACATATATCTAATGGTGTCTATCCACAATATTAGAACTCTTATATCAGTTAAATTTTCTTTCTTTAGGTCGATCGCAAACGTTACAAATCCCTTATTTACATATAGGGTAACACATCAACAACGTACAACGCACGACTTTTGCAAAACAGTAAAGTTGATATTTAAAGTGAGACAACTCTAAAATCTGTTAATTAATTGTTTCTTACATTTCAAATTTCTTTTTAGAACCTAGATTTAAGAGGAAACACCAAGGCCTAGAGAATTGAAAAATAGGTATTTGTAAAATCTATTGCTGTCGTGCAATGCCCGAACAACCCCGCAGAGCGCAATAGAGACAGCCGCAGCTTGGACTGAAAATACCTATTAAAAGCACACAAAATCAACGATTCGTAGACCCCTGATTCCTTCTCCAAAACTTAACCGATTTAAATACTTTTTTCTTTAAAAATTAAAGAAAGGCTTTGGCAGTGTTCCTATGTTTTTCTTTTTTTATATAATCTAGTAAAATTTGTTTTCTGAATGTATGAACGCAGCCGAAAATCTGGCCAATTTTTTAGGTTTTTGAATGTTCATATCTCTTTTAATGATCAATTTATGAAAAAAAGGAAAACATAGGGACATGCATAATGATGGCCGTAGATATTTTGGAAAAAAAAATTGCTCTACTGGCATTATCCAGAGAGGAAACAGGGGACGACGTTTGTATGGAAAAACGGCCCTTGTGTTTCCTCTTAACAATTTAAATCATTAACTTACAACGCAAGACTTTTGCAAAACCATAATGAAAGTTGATATTTTAAGTCAGACAACTCTAAAATCTGTTCATTAATTCAAATCTCCTGTCTTACTTTAAACTTTTTTTCTTAATTTACTGTCTCTTATGAACTTATATAGGTTTATCAATTTAAATCAACATGCGTTCCGCCAGCGCAAGAGTACCGCTTATAATTTGAGCGCGGGAAATCCCGCGTGGTAAACCCAACGCACATTTCCACCTGAGCTCCAGATCGTAATGAGTGCAACGGCGCAATGACCCCTGTTTCAGGTGATCCAGTGATACAATGATTCAAGGAAGACCTTGACCAGAGCTGATGCAATTGCTTTGTTTCAACCACAACAAACCGACCACAAGAGAAATGTTTGTAGTAATTGTAATGAGTGGAGAAGATGCTGCGCAATGCTTATTTAGTGAACCACTATTGAGTTATTATTTATTTATTTTATTTATTATCAAAAAATATTATTATTTATTATTTTGATATCAAAAAGTAGCTAACACATCAAAAGTATTTGGCGATTTATTTTTCTTATTAGTTTAAAATAACAAAAAAAACTAACAAAATCAAAAATATGCGCCAATGAAATTAGATGGGTGCGCTTTTTGATAATTACTCTATTAGGGAAAAGTTCAAAATTGCTAACTAACTATAAAAGAGTTACAAAAGTGTCTGGTTGACGTGACTGTTGCCCAAGGGACTGACAGCAACTAATGGCAAGGATCAGTATCGCAATACAACGAGGGAACGCTACGAGCCTTTTGGGCGCCATGCCACTGGGGCCCTATTTAGATTGTCAGGTTTTTAAGCCGGAATTTGTTGTATTTCCTAAAGGTGTGAGTGCAGAATGATTCCAGCGAAATTGCTTCAGTGTGACAGGTTTGACATGTAGAAGAAGATATAATTTTTTGTAAGCAAATAATTTCATAAGGCTACTCCAGTACTACCTCCTCTAAGAGAATTTGTCACGTAATTGCATTCAAGTCATTCTTTGGTGACAAGTTCTAGAAAACTAAGGTGCATACATTTTAAGGTTATGAATTCTGCTGCACCTTGTTTTAATTTATAGAGGTATGCATTAGAAACTAGAAAGTTCTTATTCTTGGCGTCGGCTTTCAAAACAAATGACGTCACCTCTAAAATTATATGCAAAATTTAGTACCTCACTTTAAGCACACATCATTGTTTACGAGTTGAGTATCAATGAAAAAACTTATCTTATGATGACTACAAGGAAACTTATTCATTCACAAATCCCCGCCAGTTTTTCTGTTTACTACATTACGATGATTAGCGATAGATCATGAATGGCGGCGCGCGCGCCGGTAAGGAAACCCTGCGGCAAAACAGAAGGAATCCGGGTTGTAATTATTGCACAACGCCCGTCTTTCCTTCCTCTGTCGTGGGTGGTGTACTTCCGTGTCTATATTCGACGAATTCCTGTAACAAACCATCAACAGAAACGAAAACATTAAAAAAATTAGGAAAACAAGCAAGTGAGTCACCTGGTGGGAAGTGAACACCGCCACTTTTTGAGACCAGTGGCCCGTTTGACTAAGCTACAAGTTACAATTTTACAAGTCCAAACCGGCAACATTGGTCAATAATGACCAATAGCAATGGGCATAATGATCAATGTTGCCGGTTTAGACTTGTAAAATTGTAACTTGTAGCTTCGTGAAACGGGCCACAGCAATTCCAAAAGAGTTGCTGACAAGTATCGCTCGTCAGAATCTGAAGGCTGGCAATTGCCAGCCTTCAGATTCTGACGAGCGATACTTGTCAGCGAAGGACAGCGCTTCGGAAATAAAAGATTCTGCAGAGAAGAAGCACCATAAAAAACTCGATCAGCAGCGCCTTGATTATTGAGTTTCGAGCGCTCAATATTAGCCAGCTGTTGACCAATCAAATAAGCGAGCGTATATTTTAGCCGACACAAATTTTCGCGCGACTTGCGAGTGTCGAGAGCTCTAAAGTCAAAAATCACCCCATTATATTTTTTCTGGAGATGTGCCTCGGAAAAAACACGACTTGTTGACTCGAGTTAAAATTCACGTAATTCGAGCCAACTCGAGATTGCAGTTACGATGGTTACGATGAGTAACTGAGTTGTTGTAGCCAGGGGGTATCTGCCCCCAGGCGCCAGTTTTAAAAAGCACCATTAGATACTAAACTTAATAGGTATAACATAACTCGAATTGACCCGTCACCACTGTTTTCTCTCATTATCTTCTCAAAACAGAATTATAGAACAATATTTTTTAAAAAGCAAGTGGGTCACCTGGTAGTAAGTGATCACCACCGCCTTCAGACACCCGCAACACCAAGGAAATTGCAGACGCGTTGCCAACCTAGATGGGTAAGATGGAATACCTCTTGTGCCAGTAATTACACCGGCCGTCTTGCTCTCCACACCGCAACACAACAGTGCAAGCGCTGCTGCTTAGCGGCAGAATTAACGAGCAAAATGGTGATTGCTATCCGGACGGACCTTGTACGAGGTCCTACCACCCTCATCTACTATATGTATGTCTATAGCAGGTACTTAACATAAATAATAAGAATTAAAGTGGTTTGTTTTTGAAATCGTCTCTCGACGAGGTAAGTGACTTTGACCGCTGCATATCTCGACCTTCAAATGCTGTTCTTCTAAACAACATGTCCTTCGTTAGAAACAAAATTGTTTGTAATTTTTTAAAAGTCGATGATGAATTGTGATTTTGTGATTTATTAAAAGTCTGTTTTTTGCGCTGCCTTAAAAGTGTTTGTCATAAATGCATCATTATTTTTAACTATTTATAGGTATTCTAGTGAGCCGCCTGGGCTTTGCACGGTTACAGTTATAGGATGTATAGTCCACCAATTTGATACGTATAGGCCACTGTAGAACCTTTTCTTAATAAATGTCACAATGGCTTATCAATAAATGTTGTAATATCCCAGCGATCACGCATTGCGACAACGTTCCACAGTGGCCTATGAATCAAATTAGTTGACTGTAGGTACATAAAAACCTTAATCAAATCAATTGCATGGTTTAGATGGAGTGCTGCCGAAAATACGATGAAGACAGACAGGAATGGATGATGACTTTTATTTTATGTCATGTACAGCCAGCAGAGGGTCTGAACACATGAAAAGGCTTAAATTGTCACTAGTCAATCTGCTATCATTGTTGACATTTTATGATAACAAGATCGTTTTATGTATCACGATAACATCATCCAAGCAAATAAACAAAATAAGTTTTTGTTTAAGTCTCATTTAAATTTTTTGCCAACCGTACTTTATTATTGCATTGCAATCCTAACATACACACTATTTCAAGTCCATGCAACCAATGGAAATGGATTAAAATTGACTTTACAAGATTTTGGCAAGATTTGACTAACAAGCTATCAAGCTAAAAGGTGAAGTTAAACAGAATCTTGTGTTAAACTACTTACAAGAAGGTCAGCGACCTTGACCTCGAAAACAAAACAAAAGGTTGACCGTGACCGCTAAAAGATATAATCTCGAGATGTCATATACGTGGACGTCATACCAAAAGCGCTTAATAACCCACTACATTACTATAGTACCTTGAGAATACGAAGGCACCCGTCCAAAAATTTCCATCCCATTACGGCATCTTTCTAATAGAAATCTCTTTTTTAAGCAACTTGCTTATTGTGTCCCACTGCTGGGCAAAAGCCATGAGACCTAAAAAGGACTCGAAACATCTGGAACTAATCAGTAATTTATTTGCTGAAATACAGACAAGTTGGTGTTTTACATTAAAATTACAGCACTGCATGTTTCGTCTCAAAGACATGCAAATATTAGTTAAAATTAACGTGGTGTGAATTAGCGAAACGAATATTCGCATTCGCATTCGCATTCGCGAATATTCGCGTATTCATTGCATTATTCCCATTCGCCAAAATTTATGCGAATGTTTTGCGAACATGAATAGCAGAAAAAAAACAATTTGAAGACAATAGTAGATAAATAAAATCAAAGTCCATTCATTTCTTATGTTTTTTAATGCAAGAAAAAGTAACTAACCTCGTATTCACAATATCAGTTTTCACTTTATCATTTGGTATTATTTATTTACTTACTTGTTTTTTTTGCAATGAAGCTTAACAATTACATTTTCATTGGAACTTATAAATACAAATGGAACGCATCTCCTTCGAACGAGACTGCTTCCAAGCCATAGACAATTGGCGCCAAATTTGAACAAATACTGAATATTCGCATTCGCATTCGCGAATGTCGGTAGCAGATATTTGCATTCGCATTCGCATCCGCGAATGTTCAAAAAATGACATTCGTTACATCACTAGTGTGTATCACATGCACAAACTACTTATATACTAAGAAACAATGTCATTAAGGTATTCCTGAATCGAATAGTAAGCCTTAAATGCTAAAAACTTATGTAATGCACTTTTAAATTCTTTAATGCTAACTAGATTTGTAGCAAGCCGTGCAAGGCCAAGCCCCAGCAGTGGGCGTCTTTCGGCTCATATGATAATGACGATGATGCTCAAGTAGAAGATTAAAACATACCTAAGGAATTATAATGAAAATCTTGTAAGCGAACCGCCTCTTTGCACGCGGGTTCAATTAGAACGTAATATACATTGAAAAAAACCTTCTACGAAAAGTCTCTAATGACAATGAAACCTGAATCAAAATCCGTTGCGTGGTTAAGAAGGAGTTAGCGTCCAAAGATACACTATAAGGCTGGGTTTCCACCAGAGATGTGCGAGGATGCGTAGCGAGGGATGTGTTTGTAAAGAACCAATGAGCCGTTTCCACCAGAGCTGTGCTGACCGAGTCGAGGTAAATGAAGCGATTCTATTGGTTCTTACAAACACATCCCTCGCTACGCATCCTCGCACATCTCTGGTGGAAAAGCAGCCTAAGGATTAAGGACAGACAGGAACGAATAGCGACTTAACTTTATACTATGTGAAGATGAATATGAAAATACCTAATTAAAAGGAAACTCTGAATCAGTTATACCACTGCGACTTTACTTAATTCGTTAAGTGGCCTTTTTACACTCAACAAGTTGCTAGAACTACGATAAACAGGATACAAGCAACAGTTCCTACACAAACATGTATCAGCGCAAACATCCCACTTTTTATTGTAATCGAAATTATTAACTTTTAAAATTTTTCGATTTTTCTTTTTGTATTTTTGATGTTGCAGGTTCGAACCCTGCCATTACCCTAATTTTTCTTTGTGTTGTCATTCATTATATAGCATTTTAAATTTAATTTGAATGTAAAAAAAAATACAAAAAGAAAAATCGAAAAATTTTAAAAGTTAATAATTTCGATTACAATAATTTAACAACAAATGGCGTCATCTCTCGTCAGCTAACGGGCATTCGTAAATGACCAAGTTGAATGAGATAACTTGATTAAGTTTCTCATAGGTGACACCGAGGGTAGTTTTCCCAAAGTAAAAATATCAATAATGTAATGACCATAAAGACGAAACACATTGAAAAATTCGCAGGGTATGGCAGCGGTAATGTGGCGGAAACTGGAATACGCAAGGCACGGAATGCTGATGTTGCAGGTTCGTATCCTGCCATTACACTAATTTTTCTTTGTGTTGTCATTCATTATATAGCATTTTAAATTTAATTTGTATGTAAAAAAAATACAAAAAGTAAAATCGAAAATTTTTTAATATTTATATTTTGTGTACTGATCCTGAAATACAGAATAACCGGAACTCATCAACACTACCTAGAATATCCAAAACACAAGAAATCTGTCTTAAAAATGGTTCGGACTATCCCCCTGTCGACCTTGGGGATCAACTGGTACAAGCATGGTACAAGCTACAAGGATAATAGTGCTTGTTCTCAGAACTTTAGAGAGTGGAAGGATTTCCCATTTGATCATCAAAACATGCCACAAGACACGGAACAATCAACTTAATAGGCATGATGACTAAAATTTTCCTATTTTAAAAATTTAAAGAACTAGTCAAACGAAGAAAAACTGTGTTTTTAGTTTTTACCTACGATCACTATTTGTTGAAATATCGTGAATAGAAAAGCGATGCAACGCAAGGCCCATAAAAAAACGCATACAAAACGGCTACATAGGTAGGTATGACATCACGCCTTAGGGCCTGGTCACATGTCCACGGCGCGGCGTCGTTACCGTGAAACGCCGCCAGTGTGACCATATGTGGCAGGATCCTGCCTTTTTGGCAGGTTTAGCCCTTCATTTTGACATCTGGCAGGATCGGTTGAAGTTTTCAAAATCTGGCAGTATCTGGCAGGATTGCAATATAAGCTGGCACGTTTGGCAGTATAGGCTTAGACTGGGTTCACAGTAAGCATTTGCGAGCGATAACAACGCAAAAACGTGGCCATTGCCCAAACAGAGCCATTACCGCGTTTTTCCGTTTTTATCGCTCATAAACTCTGATTGTAAACCCAGTCTTAAAGGAGCTTAGCCAGAAGAGTTTGGCTTTGGCAGGATTTGTCAGTTTTCTAGCCTAAGTAGGGCAGGATCTCTAATTTGAAGTTGGTCACACTGAACGCCGCGGCGTCGGAGTTTTGCACGGTGCCGCGACGTGCAGATTCACGGCGCCGCGCCGTGGAAATACACGGCGCGGCGCCGTGCAAACTGATGAAGCCGCGCCGTGGACATGTAGCCAGACCCTTAGTGTATTTGCTAGTAAATGTATGGAGCGTTAAACTTAATCGCGTTTATTTTAAGGTTACTTCTGTGCTAAACTTTGTTATATTTTTATCAGGGTTCTAATAAGCATAAGAAGACGAATATTGAGCGTTCTAATCGCTGTCATTGTCACCAACAACTTGTTGACAAAGTTTTTAAGTGATGCTGGGTGGCGCATCAATTTGTGTAGTCAAACCATCTCTCCCGGCAAAGCTTCGTCGCATATCAAAGTGGACAATGGATTTGCAACTATGATCCTATCGGTCTGGTTTCTCTGAAGCAGTGGTTACGGAGGTCAGATGGCGTCGCTCTAATGTAACCAGGGGTGCGATTTTTCAATCTCACCGGGTGACTAAAGGTCGGGTCGCCAAAATAGCCGTTTTTCATAGAAATGCGGCCATTTTGGTGAGCTTTAGTCACCTGGTGAGATTCAGAAATTGCATTTGAACCTCACCGGGTAACTAAAGCTCACCAAAATAGCCGTTTTTCATAGAGATCCGGCCATTTTGGTGAGCTCTAGTCACCTGGTGAGATTCAAAAATTGCACCCCTGTGGCCCTAACACGACTGGCCAAGGTTAGTTTATCTCTATCTGCGTCCCTTTCTTATGACACTAGTTAGACAGAGACACAGGGAGGGGTTAAACTAAACCTGGGCTGTCATGTTAGGGCCGCTGTCTGTCCTTATATCTTCAGCCACTTACTCCTTCCAAACCACGCAACGGATTTTGATACGGTTTCACTGTCTTTAAGAGAGTTTACTACGAAAGTTTTTTATATACATCCTAATTGTACAGTCAAGGAATTTAATTTCCAACCCTGCTGAGCTCTAGGAGATGATGATAATAAAGACGAGTAGCATAACAGTAAACAGGTTTCTGTCACGCAACCAAGGCCGCCTCTGCGTCACGTACCAACGAAGGCTTTTGCGAATTTCGAATGCGCGGGTTCTTAATAGTTTTGTTTTCCTTTGCTTTGAAAAGGACATAAATTGTGGTCTGATTCGAATATTAAGTGATAGAGGGGTTTATCATCTTGTCGCAGCTCGCACGGGTTCCGTTGTCGATAATTATGTGCGTCCCTTTCTAGGTACATAGTTTTTTTTTTGCTAAAGACCAGCGAGAATTTATATAACATGGGGGTGTAGGACACAGGAGCATCAAAAAGCAGTCCTGGTAACTGGCTGAATAAAACAAAGTAAGAGATCGAATCTGCATTGGGACCTACCTACCAAGACACCTATCTACCTAGAGACCTACCAACCTAGATACCTAACCTATCTAACTAAAGACTCTAACTAGAGAGACCTACCTGACTTTCTAGTCGGGTAGGTTTCTACCTACCTTGCTAGAGATCTGGTAGATACCTAACCTATCTAACTAAAGACTTGCCTTACTAGAAACCTAACTAAATAGAGACTTACCTACCTAGAATCCTACCTGACCAGAAACCTACCTAGATAAATACCTAATCTGCCTACAAAACGAGGCAAACAAGCATGCGAGTCATCTGATGGGAAATGATCCCCGTCGCCTGAGAACCTACATTGCCAAAAGAATCGCTGATCCGTTACCCGTGTTATGTGTCCCCGGTTGGCCCCCGAGTCTCTCACACACCAAACAAAATGGCGGTAGCCAGCTACCTCACTCCGATATTTTGTAAGAACGTGGTACTAAAAGGGTCGAGCATGCCTTTACGTTTTCCAACCAGCTACTGGCTGTGCGTCACTACCACTATAAGAAATCCCTTTAGTAAAATGACACTTTCTCTCGGTTCCATCTTTAATGGTCCTTGAATGTTCTACTTATATGACCTACCACATACTATGAACATTAACCCATGTAATTGCTCTGTTGTTACATAAAATGTCATAATCGTGAATGTCCTTCCTTCCTCGTGACGTGAAGGAGAACTTGAATTTTTGAGGAAAACTGAAGACTGGCTTGGCACGCCTACTCGAATACTAACGCAGTAAAACATACGCAGGAAGTGTGTCTCGTCACATGTGCCTTTATTGTACTTAATATAAAAAAATATATACTATTGTCACCGATAAATAAAAAATATTTTCTAGGATTCCATGATAAATTAAAAACAAAAAGTTTCGACGAAATATTAAACGTGTGTTAAGTAGTTTTACTGGGATTTTTATTTCTATGAAATAGGAAGGCAAACAAGCAAGTGGGTCACCTGATGGCAAGTGTACACCACCGCCTATAGACACCCACAACATCGAAGAGATTGCAGATGCGTTGCCAGAGGGCTAAGATGGTATACGTCTTGTGCCAGTAATTACATCGGCTGTCTTGCTCTCCACGACTGAACACAACAGTGCAAGCACTGCTGCTTGGCGGCAGGATTAGCCAACAAGATGGTGGTAGAGTCCGGGCGGACCTTGCACAAGGTCTTACCACCCGCGGATTTATTTATAATCCAATCTTACCAGAGAGCCACAAGAGGGGGGACCTAATGACGGAAACAGATCAGCGATTCTCTTGAGATCGCCAGTTTCCATGTAGACCCGTAGCGCTGAATTATTTTGAGGGCAAAACCTTCAAGAATTCTAATGTTTGATAAAATCTTGTCTGTGGATACATTTGCATATAAACAAAATATATTTGCGTTTTTGTGTCACATCGCGGTTGTGCATTTTTAGAAATTTGATTATTTGTAGTGGATATAAACAATTCAAATCAAAACTGACAAAATTGATTTAGAGTTCAAAGATTTAATGGTTTTGTATTTTAAATAGCCTATCTAGTGTACAAACCTAGTTTGTGTCATCTTCGTCCAGCGAAAACTGACTTGGGGTCAGTACATTAAAAACTGCGACAAAAAAAAATTACAATTCCAAAAACTAGTACCATATACCTCAGATCACTTAAATATCTCTATTAAATAAATTTGTGCCAAATTAAAACACGAACTTTTAATATTTCAGATTTTTTTGCTTCTCCAAGCTATAAATACTTAAAAAGAATATTACAATTATTAGAGTTTACATATCCAATATCATAAATGCATAAAAGATCGACACTGTGAATTTGTGTCATTTTCTTGCATGATATATTAATGAAAATAAAAACAAAAAAGTCAGCGGTCGAAGCGAGTAGGAGCGAGCGAGAGGTGGCGGCAACCGGCAGCGGGGCGCGGGCGGCGCGACATTCGGTCCGTCTCGATCGGTTACTATACTTACTATTTACAAACGAACACGCGCGGCGCCTTCGTTCGGGTTGGCATGATTTCTTCGCGAAGCGTTAAAGTAATGTGCTGAATTACATTCCCTTTTTAACAGACTTCAAAAAAAGGAGGAAGTTTATGTATGTTCACGGATTACTCGAAGACGGCTAGACCGATTTGACAAATTCTTTCTTTATTTGAAAGGGTATACTTCCAAATTAGTCTCACTGCCACCAAGTTTGGATCTGATGATGGGATCTTGGGGAAATCGAGGGAACTCTTCTAAAATGGTATGCACACCTGTAGCGATTTGGATATTTTAGATAGTAACTTGTGCTTTTGCTCTCAGAAAACACCATTTGGTGAAGTGGAATTGATGATAAAGACCACAGACGGTCACCGGAACTACTCAATAATAAGTATTTCACAAGTGGCGATACGGTTTTTTAAATATAGTTGCTTAGCAGTTTAAGCTCGTGGAGCTGATGTTGAAGTACCAGGAGAACTCCTCAACAATTATCGCCCCAGCAATGGGAAAAGGTGGTGAGCAATTTACATTAAATATGCAATTGTAACTTAGATAAATAAACCGACCCACTAAAAAGCGAGAAAAAAAACTGAAATTCAATTTAAAATGCTAAATAATGAATGACAACACAAAGAAAAATTAAGGTAATGGCAGGATTCGAACCTGCAATATCAGCATTCCGTGCCTTGCGTATTCCAGTTTCCTATCTATGAGAAACTTAATCAGTAACTTGATTAAGTTTCTCATAGATGACATCGAGGGTAGTTTTCCCAAAGAAAAAAAAATCAATAATGTAATGACCGTAAAGACGAAACACATTGAAAAATTCGCAGGGTATGGCAGCGGTAATGTGGCGGAAACTGGAATACGCAAGGCACTGAATGCTGATGTTGCAGGTTCGAATCCTGCCATTACCCTAATTTTTCTTTGTGTTGTCATTTATTATATAGCATTTTAAATTTGATTTGAATGTAAAAAAAAATACATAAAGAAAAATCGAAAAAAAAAATGATTTCGATTACAATAAAAAAAACTGACATCAAAAACAACTAAAAAGCAAACAATAGTCTGTTAAGTACATCTATATCCGATTAACGATCTAGCAATAAAAGTTTATTCATACAATTTCATGATAGAATCGGAAATCGGATGAAGATGTATGTAACGGATTATTCTCTGCTTTTTTTAACATAAAACTACCGTGAAACTCGGACATATTAATAAAACGTGAGTAATCTGTTTTATTAATATGTTATTCTCTGCTCTTCAGTTTTTTGGTTGTTTTTTACTTATACCGCTTTTTGATATGTTGGTTTGTTCCCGTCGAGTCACACTCTCAACTGTCACACTGTGACTCGTTGGGAATATTTTTACAAAAAAAAATCTCAACCAGTCACACTGTTACTAGATAGGACAGTATTTAATATTTATTCCCAACGAGTCACAATGGGTGTGACTCGTTGGGAATACTCTTTTCAAATTAAATTTAAAATGCTATATGTATATAATGAATGTCAACACAAAGAAAAATTAGGGTATCCTGCCATTACCCTAATTTTTATTTGTAGCATTTTAAATTTAATTTGAATGTGTAAAAAGAAATACAAAAAGAAAATCGAAAAAATTAAAAAATAAATAATTTCGATTACAATAATACTCTTTTCTTCAAAACATCCCAAGTAGTCACAGTGTTACTAGATGGGACAACATTTAGTATTTATTCCCAACGAGTCACACCCGCAACTGTCACACTGTGACTCGTTGGGAACAATTCTTGCTGCAAAAAATCCCAACCAGTCACACTGTTACTAGATGGGACATTTTTTTATATTTGTTCCCAACGAGTCACACCCGCAACTATCACGCTGTGACTCGTTGGGAACAATTCTGGCTGCAAAAATCCCAACCAGTCACACTGTTACTAGATGGGACATTTTTTATATTTGTTCCCAAGGAGTCATACCCGCAACTGTCACACTGTGACTCGTTAGGAACACTTTTTGCTACAATAAATCATTACCTAATAGTAGACTGTGAAAAGACAAATCAAACAACGACGAACTGTTACCAGAAAAGTACGTTAGGTTAGGTTTGAACCGCATCACCAACAGAAACGAACTGCTACCAGTAAAGTAGGTTAGGTTAGAACTGCGATCCCAACAGAAATAAATTGCTACCAGAAAATTAGGTTAGGTTGGGTTAGAACTGCGACTCCTACAAAAAGTAGGTTAGGTTAGAAAGGAATTGCTGCTAGGAAAATAGGTTATGTTAGGTGAGTACTGTCATTTCAGTCTTATTTCATCACCAAACTTATATGATTGTTAGAAACAAATAAAATTAACTGTCTGATCGAATAACAGTGATAATTGATTGGAAATTCGATACTAAGATACCTTTCTATAGTTACAGTGTGACAGTTGCGGCTGTGACTCGTTGGGAACAAATATGAAATATTAACCCATCTAGTAACAGCGTGGTTGGGATTTTTACAGCAAGAATTGTTCCCAAAAAGTCACAACGTGACACTTGCGGGTGTGACTCGTTGGGAACAAATATAAAAAATGACCCATCTAGTAACAGTGTGACTGGTTGGGATTTTTTGTAGCAAAAAGTATTCCCAACGAGTCACAGTGGGTGTGACTCGTTGAGAATAAATATCAAATACTGTCCCATCAAGTAACAGTGTGACTGGTTGGGATTTTTTTTGCAAAAATATTTCCAACGAGTCACAGTGTGACAGTTGAGGTTGTGACTCGTTGGGAACAAAGGCTTAAATATGCCAATCGTTGTTTTCAAGGTATTAACAGTGATAAGAGGTAAAAACAATTTGTGGATCATAATACAATATTTTTATTTTTATAATAATATATAAAGCACAAAATAATCGTAAGCCTTAAAAGTTATAATTTGTTGTTACATAAGAATTTTTTTTTAGGTCCGTGTTACAAACACTTCAATTCTTTTACACATAATATAATTTTACCACCGTCGCCTTCGCCGTAATAATTGTTAATTGTCATAATTGTAGTTTTTATGGGATCACTTTCATTCCCATTTTTTTCTGAATTTTGAAAGTCAGACATTGATACACTTATTCTTTGTGTTCATACTTGTCGGTAATGATCATAAAAATTAGAGGCCGTCATTGCTAATAATTTCTTCTAAAATCACTTTTAGTCTTGAACACTACTTTTAAATTACACAAAACAATCACATACTATCTATGACAATTTCAAAAAACTTTTAAGAACTAAATCACAGTATACCATTATTTTAAAACCTATAAAGTTTTAGGGCATTTTCATAAACTATTAATATTTACATAATTATACATAATCTTAATATGTCGTGTATCACATATTTTAATATCTTCACTATTTATGCCAATAAATTTTACATTACAATCATTGTCATTATTTTTATATTCTTAGCTACT
The DNA here is from genome assembly GCA_963691745.1 of Ditula angustiorana. Taxonomy (NCBI): domain Eukaryota; kingdom Metazoa; phylum Arthropoda; class Insecta; order Lepidoptera; family Tortricidae; genus Ditula; species Ditula angustiorana. Next base: position 377,698 of record OY829480.1, on the reverse strand, counting down.
AATGTACAATTTTTTACCAGCTTTAATAGATTTATTAATAAAAAACAACTCAATATTTGAATAAGATACCTACCTGATTAGTAATATTGGTACAAATTTGTATCAGCCTTAGGAGATTATTATTTGTAATACCTTGTACTTGTAACAATTTGTAATAATATTATTTGTAACCTAATACTTTCATTTTTAATTATTTATTATAAAGTGTCGTTAATCAGTCTCATTTGTAAAGCGAACTTAAGTAGTTAAAATTTCGGCACGGTCCTTAAAACAGTCTACTTTTCTGTCATCGCTAGCAACGCTCGAGTCAATGAACTTTAATATTCCTTTTCTTTAACGATCACAATATTTACGTCCAGTATGAGCCCACGTACAACACATTTATTACTTTCAACTTCCATTTTAGTATTTCGCAGCTTCATATTTAATTCACAACGCGGCCACATTGCACTTCGCACTTGTCGCAACTCGCAATCGAATGTAAACAAACAGCAGGCACGCGGCCTCGCCGCACCCCGCCCCCCGTTCCCCGCGCGTGTATGCTTTCTCCGTCCTTCGCGCTAAAAAGTTTTCGTCTTTCAACTGTATCTTAATAATAAGATTTCATGAATAAAAACGACACAAATTGTGAATAGTGTTTCGTTACACCGTAATAATAATAAAGACATAAACTCTAATAACTTGAATTTTCTTTTGTGACTTTTACAGGGTGTTTTACAAAAAAAAATAAGTAGCTAGAAATACCATGGGTGAATTCGACACAGAATACTTCGTACAACAGATATCATTGACCTAAAACATCTAACACTTATTTGACCAATTGTAATATTCTTTTAAAGCTACTAAGGCGACATCTTAGGTAGTGGCTAAATAACTGTATTTCCATTGACAGAGATGACACAAAAGGCTCATGTACGTCGGTTACAACTTCGTCATCATCATAAAAGTAAAATTTTCATCTCTAATTTTCTTTTCATCCGATATTGTTAGAAAAGACAAAAACCTGAATTACTACTTATGCACAACCCTAAACTGACACAAACTCATGTGTTAGGTTAAGTAAATGGTCAAGAAACTATATACGAAAAAAAGCTAACATTAGTATTTTTGAAACCTCAAAACCCAGCGCTACGCGTCTAATGGGCAGCGGTAATCACTTGCCAGACGGCCCGCGTGCTCATTTTCCTCTCTAGTTAGGTAAGTCTCTTAGATTAGGTAGATAAGTCCCTAGTCGGGTGAGTCTCTAGTTAGGTAGGTTAGGTAATTAGGTAGATAAGCCCCTAGTCAGGTGAGTCTCTAGTTAGGTAGGTTTCTAGTCAGATAGGCCTCTAGCTAGGTAGGTTTCTAGTTAGGTAGGTCTCTAGTTAGGTAGGTTTCTAGTCAGATAGGCCTGTAGATAGGTAGGTTTCTAGTTAGGTAGGTCTCTAGTTAGGTTGGTTTCTAGTCAAGTAGGTCTCTAGTCATGCAGGTAGGTCCCTAGTCAGGTAATATCCAGTTAGGTAGGTTAGGTATCTAAGTAGGTAGATATCAGGTAGGAAAATAGGTCAAAGAATTTATTTATTTAGAGAAATCAGACCGTATTGCGACACAAACACAACAAAACATTACAGAATAATACAATTATTATATTAATTGTAACTCCATAAATTACCCATGTCATTATTTTATTTATCTAATAGGAAACTCGGGTTGAATATTCCAAGTACCTACTTACTTACCATGGAATTATTTAATGCTGTGTTAATCGGGGTTGCCAGTGCATGCGGTTTTTTGGACACCTACGCAATAATAACAATAACTAGGTATCTTTTTGTATGTAATCGGATTTTTAATTTTTAAATTTTTTGTATTCTTTTTAAATAAAAATATTTTTTTTGTGGTTGCTATAATGTGGCGAAACTGGCAAACGCAAGGCACGGAATGCTGAGGTTGCAGGTTCGAGGCCTGCCATTACCCTAGATTTTTCTTTGGGTTGTCGTTACATAGTATTTCAATTAATTTATTATTTTTATTACCTATATGTTTAAAATAAATGTCGTTGGTACGAGAATCCATTTTCAGTAGACTGGCAACATTAGTGTCAAATACTGCTAATTTAATTACGTTAGCTTAGCATAGCAACCGTATAATATCATTCCGAAGTTATTAATCACCACTCAAAAATATGGCTAACCCCTATTTATGACGTTTACGGGACTTAACGCGATAAAATCATTAATAATTTACCTCGACGTTTCGATCGTGCTACAACGTAAGTCACGAGAAGACCAAGGGGTCGAATTTTGACTTTTGAGCGTTCGACGCTCGCCAGCCGCTGGCCAATCAAACACACGAGCGCAATATAGCCGTCATTGGTTGACACGTGGCTAACGTGCTAGCGTTGCTGAACTATCGATAGTTGACCTCGAAAAATAGTCACCATATTGATACTATCGATAGTATTGATAGTATTTTACCAATACTATCGACAGTGTCGATAGTATTGGTTCAAACTATCAATACTACCAATAGTATCGACTAGGGAATGCAAATCCGGTTATTTTCTCTAAGGAATAATCGGTTAACCGGTTTTTTCTTAGTGAAAATAACCGGTTTTGGATTGTCTAGTATCGACACTATCGAAAAGCAATACTATCGATAGTATTGCCTTTGTTGAGTATCGATAGTATCGATAATCGACAGGCCTATCGATATTGTGACTGTTTTCGAGGTCACGATACTATCAACAATACTATCGATAGTTCGATATATTGTCGCAATACTATGACGAGCGCTTGAAAGTCAAAAATCAGCCCGCTGGTAAATGAGTGAGCGATCCTGAAACCGGTCGGATTAGCGTTTCTTAGCGTCTTTTTTTTATAAAATAGGAAGGTAAACAAGCAAGTGGGTCACCTGATGGTAAGTGATCACCACCTCCTATAGACACCCGCAACACCAAGGAGATTGCAGATGTGTTGCCTACCTAGAGGGCTAAGATGGAATACCTCTTGTGCCAGTAATTTCACCGGCTGTCTTGCTCTCCTCGCCGGAACACAACAGTGCAAGCACTGCGGCTGGATTAGCGAGCAAGATGGTGGTAGCTATGGACGGACCTTGCACGAGGTCCTACCACCGGCAATACCGTCTGGTCAGCAATACCATGAGTCTCATTTAGCTTCCATAATACTCGTATGTAAACAGTGCGCATGCGTTCGTTATCGCACTTTACGTCATTCCATTAGTCGGCCACAAAACCAAGATAATATTAATTAGTTGAAATGCGACATAATCGACATTATTATTGTGTTCCAAAGCGAGCCATTAAAGCAACAATGATACCCCTAATAAATAAAATGTATAAATTGGGAACATAGGAGGACAAATGCGAATATTTCAGGACCGAACTGTCCCTATCGCACATGGGTCATGGGCTTATGGGCCATTATCTATACACGATAAATTAATCACAAAAAACTTCCCGATATCCCCAACATGACCAGCTTGGGTTTACCTTATCCCTCCCTGCGTGTCTGTCAAACTAGTGTCATAAGAAACTGAACTTGGCCAGTCATATTAGGGCCACTGGTTTGTTTCTTCTGTTAATCACAACTGCATTTATTTTTCAGACAACAAATAAATAAATAATAAAATAATAAATATCTCGGGACAATTTACACCAATTGACCTAGTCCCAAACTAAGCAAAGCTTGTACTATGGGTACTAGACAACGGATAAACATACATATATAGATAAATACATACTTAAATACAAATAACATCCATGACTCAGGTACAAACATTCGTATTCGTCACACAAATATTTGCCCATACCAGGATTTGAACCCGGGACCTCTTGCACAGTAGGCAGACACATGTGCCACTGTGCCATACAGGCTGTCAATTTAATAGTCTAGTTCCGTTAGTAAACAAAAATGCAAAAAATATATATACATCGATATGCAACATGTCCCTAGCCTATGGACAAAGGATGACAAATCGTCTAACAGGCCTATACCTACCGCTTTCTATTATTTTTTGTCTATTATAAATGCTAGGGACACGCTCGTTGTAGACATGCATACTCTACTGCGGTTTTGATACAAAAATGGGTACAAACTAGAGATGTACCGACTAGTGGCCGACTAGTCGGTAAAGCCGACTATTCGGCCATATTTCTAGTCGGCGACTAGTCGGCGACTAGTCGGCAAAAATCACCGACTAGTCGGCTTTTATTTTTATTTTATTTTTTATTTTAAATACGACGTAGGAACTCAGACGAGCCAGTGGGTGGACCTAGTGGTCATATTATCAATTTTTATTAAATAGTACTCTCATCATCTGATCGAAGACTTTCGTCTTCAAACACTGCAGTATCTTAGACGAGAAGATGTTGCATTGCATAGCTTCCCGAACGCTGCTTAACCAAGTCGAATTAGAAGACATACCAAAGACATTCCGGACGTTAGCATGTACGAGATTAGTATGTCTCTCAAACGACTTAAAAATGAAAAATTCCAGACGACGTCAAATTACAGCCAAACTCCTGAAGGCATTGGCATTCTGAGGGTAAACCGGTTCTTAGTGCCTTTTAGACTTTGTTTAACTCCGTCAGTCACGAAGGGAGAACGCTGCATGCATGGAACAGAAGTATGGTGGTGCTCCTTTCCGAAAACGGCAATACTACTCTGCTGAAGAATTATACGCCTATCTCACTTCTAAGCTATGTTTAAATATTATTTTATTTTCGAGTCATTCCGAACCGTCTCATGCGCTGGCTCGATGACTTCTAGCCTCCCGAACAAGCCGGTTTTCGAAAAGGCTTCAGCACCGTGGACCACTTACACGCGCTGCGGCATACAGAAGACTAAAGAGTATAACCTCCCCCTTTGTTTAGCATTTGTGGACTACGAGAAAGCCTTCGATTCAATCGCGACCAGTAGCCCGTTTCACGAAGCTACCAAGTTACAATTTTTCAAGTCTAAACCGACGGGTTTGCGTTGGATCGTTTTTCTACTCGCATTAATTTATGAAATAGTAATCACAGAAAAAAAAACAGTTTTTCTTCTTTTAACGAACTCTTTCAATTTCGATAGCCAATTTTAATATCAGCCAATAAACTGGGATTGAAGCCTGCTTTCCAATCTACAATAATGGGTGGGCTGTACTGCAGTCTCTCCAGCGACGACCCGACATAGAAGTGCTAAAGAGTTTGTATGAACATGCCAACTGCAGGATCAAATCTCGAAGCCTATCTTGCTACAGCGAGTAAGTAGTTAAACATGGAGATTTTATTTTATTCAACAGTGAAGGACTGGACATAAATAAACTCGTAAGCGGTGAATATATCGCTCACTTTTGTTTTGTCCACGACGTAGTAGTCATGGCTGAGACCATGGAGGACCTTAGTATAACGCTCGATGACCTTAGTAGAGCCTACAAGCAAGTTGGTCTTAAGATGAACGTGGACAAGATAAAAATTATGTCGAACGCCCTCGTCCTGCCAACTCCCTTAAAGATGGAGACTCTACACTCGAGGTTGTTAAGGCATGTATGCCTGGGATAGACTGTCCAGTAGGTAGATGGTAGATCCAACTTCGACAAGGAGGTCAGTCATCGAATCTGACTCTGTAAGGTAGCGTTCGGGAAGCTACGCAACATCTTCTCGTCTAAGATACCGCAGTGCCTCGGTGAATCAGTTGGAATGGTAATTTTACTACAATACAAACTTCTTAGCTAAGTAGTTCGCTGACCTTTGTTTAATTTTAAAAAACTCTGTAATGCGTCGAACGCTACATATTCCGCTCGAACAGGCTCGAACATTAGCGAAAGCAATGATCGGCTTGGCCGACTAGTCGGCCGACTAGTCGGCTTTATCCCAGCCGAGTAGTCGGCTAGTCGGCTAGTCGGCCAAACTCATAGTCGGCCCATCTCTAGTACAAACTAAATTTTGTGGGTAGTTTGTAATAATATATAGGGGTACTGTGGGGGTACTTTTGTTTCATTTTTAAATTTTGAGGGTAGGCTTTGAGAAAAATAATAAGGGTAGTTGAGCAAAAATGTTGGCGGTAGGTGGCATTTAAAGAATAATGTTTTAGTTTGTCAGTACGCCATTCGTTCAAGTAGCGAACGGTCATACTGTTAGATCTTGATGATGCCTCGTATAAAGGCGAAACGCGCGACGATCGTGTAGTTTTAGTGTTTAGTGGTGGTGGTGTGTAGTTGATTCTGTGTGATATATTGCACGAGCACGGCACTGGTTTCGCGGAGTAGCAAGGTAATTTGTTTCAGTTAGTCAAAAATTGGTATATCTTTTTTAGTCGACTGTACTACATAAATCCCATAAGTAGCAACTCCATAAGGCACAATCAACAAAATGGACCCCTAACCCTAGGACTATGTCAAAGTGACGTTACAAATCAAAATGTTAGAAGTCTATCTTATTACCTGAATCCGACATGGTTCTATGGTGGGTCAGGGTTCCATTTTGTCGAGAGTACGTAAGTGTAAGTTTTTAGGGTTCTGTACCTTAAGCATGCCAACGGAACCCTCTGCTGTCCGTCCGTCTGCCTATCACAGGGCTGTCTGTATATTTTTAACTGTGATACTTAGATAAGTACTTAAAATTTTCACAAACTGTGAATTTTAAAGATTACTAAAGCATAACAAAAAGCGATATTTTTTAGGGTTCCGTACCTCAAAATGAAAAATGGAAGCATTATAGGATCATTTTATTGTCCGTTCGTCTGTCTGCATGTCGTGACCCTTTTCTCAAGAACGCGTAGAGGGATCGAGTTCAAACTAATGGTCCACCAGGCTGAATCTTCGTGAGTTCGTTCGGTTCCACGAGATGCCCAAGTTTTTCCTATGGGCATATTCTCAAAGAGGTAGGTAATGTAGTGCCGTGGAATCGAAAACTTCCAAGCGTAGGAATAGGAAAACGAAGCACTACATTTGTATGACTTTGTGGCCATTCAATTATACTAATATTTACTAAGCTGCACACAAAACATCAGCTGGTTATTAATGATTTTTATCTACACATATATCATAAATGCTCTATAATGCGTTCAGAAACCGTGGGCAATGATTAGCATTATAACAACCAATATTATTATGAGAATTTTTCTAATTTGTTTCTAAATTTGTTCAAATTCATTTTTTATTACATTATTTTAATGTGTACAGTCTATAGATATTTAATAGGTACTTAACACTAGTAGCTAGTAGCAATGCAGGTCATTGCCCAATGGGTTCTGAACCCATCATAGACTACTTATGATATGTGTGTAGATAAAGTAATGTATGCAACTGTACATAATTAGGTCTTAAAACACTCGTGTGATCCTATTATGAAACTCGCTGACGCTCGTTTCATAAAACCACACTCGTGTTTTAAGACCCCTCATTATGCAACAGTTGCATAAAATACTATTATGACCTCATTATTTCGACATATTCAGCGTAGAGTACGCTCCAACTCAACCCATCGATTTTGTAGGACAATTGTTTTTCCGAGTTTATTGTCATATTATAATTGAATGGCCACAAAGTCCTACAAATGTAGTGCTACGTTTTCCTAGTCCTAAGCTTGAAAGTTTTCGTATAATATCAACTTTTGAGGTACAGAACCCAAAATAACAAAAGCTAAAAATTAAAGCCGGGTTCCACACAAGAAATGTTTTTCGGTGTTTTTGATCGGAACCCTTCGTGTTCGACTCGCACTTGGCCGTTTTTGTGCCATTTTTTGAGTCACGCCCCCGCGCTGTTTATTTTTTCGATTTTCTTATCAACGCGCCGTATCGTGTTTTTAGTATAGGGTCCTTTAAAACTAATAGATTTCTCATGGTAACAAGTTTTTTTGCATTAAAAACGTGACTAAACTTGTTTTACGCGGCATTCGTTTTCAATTGCACTGACTCGACGGGGGCGAGCGCCCGAGCGCGCGGCAAGCCGACACCCTACTGCGATTTGCCTATGCCATAGGCAAGGCGGTCGAGCGTACCTACAGTGCGAAGTGGGACTCTACCAATATGAAAATATAATTACTTAAATTACTTTCAAATTCTACATCTCGGCATAAGGTTTTATTGTATAAAAATAACTGGCACATAATAGGGTTATCAGCATTCTGATAACGATAAAATCATGATGACCCAGGCTTGGTATTCCCCGTATCTATCGCACATTTAAAAATAAACAAACCGTAAAGTTAAACAAGCAATAAATACGTAACATATCGCATTGTTAACTCATTGTCCAAACTTTTATTCAAATAATGATCTTCATATTAATGACTCAAAAAAACTCCTGCGACCCTCAGTGACTCGAAAAAACTACTCCTGCGATGACTAAGCTGATTATAGAATATAATAGAATACATTATATTTTTATAATCGAAATTTATTAATTTTAGTTTTTTTTTTTAATTTTTTATACATTCAAATTAAATTTAAAATGCTAAATAAAGAATGACAACACATAAAAAAATTAGGGTAATGGCACGACTCGAACCTGCAACATGAGCATTCCGTGCCTTGCGTTTGCCAGTTTCGCCACATTACCGCTACCATAACCTGCGAATTTTTCATTTGGTCATTTGATCATTTGGAAAAGTGAGTCATTTGTAAAATGACTAGTAGTAAAATTATCAATTGGCGAAGCATTTTTTTGCAAAACGTTGTTTGTTGAGTGTAATTTTGCCAAATGACTTTTGGTCAAACGGCAGGACACCGTACTGCGCTCATGATAATGGTACAGGAGCCTTTATTTTACTTAAGTATTCGATGGCAATGACATTTAAATTGGAGTTACATGAAACCCCCGTAATTTTTGTAGTCCATTCTTAAAATTCAGAGGCTAGGTATTAACCAATATTTAATGTCAAATTAAGCTTAATTATGTCTTCGACTGTACCTATATGTATGCGAATCAAAAACAAACACTTTAGTCTTATAAACTTTTTATCAGTAGATTTTCAGTCGTGGTTGAATTTTAGTTTAAAAATAATATTTTCGAAATATTGTTTCAGCATAATACCGCTCTAGGTATACAAATCCATGGTTATCATTGTATGCTTCATTAATTAGTAACCAAGCCACATAATATACATAAATAAAGTCATGGTATTCCCATTTACCTACATTTGTAATATTTAAATTACGCCAAATACATAAAACTTATCACACTCGAATTATTATAACTCGCAATGAATAATTTTCGATGAAATCATATTTCGACACAAGCATCTTTTTCATAAAATAAAAAGGCAAACGAACATTCGCAAAATCGCAAAATCGAGTCAATTTTATTATTTAAAATTTTGAAATCTGTCGTACTCGTAAATGAATGTCAATTTGCCAATATCAAAGTGATAATATCACAATAATCATGAAAAAAGTAACACCAATAATTTACAATTAAAAGTCGCATCATACTTACTATCACGGAAAAAAGAAACGGGGGAAATGCTTTAAAGCATTATTTGTACCCGTACCGGTGTCGCCACACGCACACACTTGTGGATATCATCTTATACTACACTACTATAATAACATAATCTTGATTGGTTAAAATTGTCAAACGATATAAGACAAATGGTACACAATTTTTGTAAGAAAATATATCTTATGGTAGTGATACTAAGGTTTACTTTTTATTAACGTCAAACTGATTATACGACATTTTAATCTGTAAACGTCAAAAGAAAAATTTGGCTTCGTAGTTCCGCTACACAACACTAGATGTCACAACTGTAGCGCAGAACCTTCCAGAGCGCAATAGTCATTGCAGTCAATCAATAATGAACTTTATTGTAATCATGGACGGTTGAATTTTGACTAAATGTTCTGTTAAATTATTAGTACAAGGAAAATAACTAAGATTTTTATGGAATATCATTAAAATCCTACTTAGCGGTGGTAGAAACAACCCCATTTTGAAGATTTATACTCCTACTATGGTTCTTGCACTCTAAAACTGAACAATACGGCATGGCTAGGGAAAAATAAGGTATTTCGCGAGACTAACACCTCCACGGGATGACAGAACACGACTGGGAGCGGTTTAGCGGAGGTTACGTACAACAGTACGTAATGTTGGCACGCGCATCACGCGTACATTGCACTTCCCCTGTTTTCTGATTTCCGTGCTTATTATTCACTTCCCATCAGGTGATCCTCCCTATTCCATTAAAAAAACTTATACATAAAAAAAAGCACCAAGGTTCACAGAATAAATAATGTGTCGACCGAAGTAACTGCTGTCTTCTGGCCCCAAAAAAACCATACGGATTTTCTTATTTCCATTTCACCAAAGTAACGTTATATCTAAGACTTCGGTTACACGCTAATTCTGGCGTCAGTTCAGTCCATCATTCCGGTATAGTTTTGACGCCAGATGCCAGAATGATGACAAATGGACACGGTTACGATCAGTGGCCCGTTTCACGAAGCTACAAGTTACAATTTTACAAGTCTAAACCGGCAACATTGGTCAATAACGACCAATAGCAATGGGCATAATGATCAATGTTGCCGGTTTTGACTTGTAAAATTGTAACTTGTAGCTTCGTGAAACGGGCCACAGTTCAGACTGACACGACACGAGACAGGTTACGCGATAATTATCTCGTCATTCTGACCAGAATGATGGACTGAACTGACGACAGAATGAGCGTGTAACCGACGTCTAAAACCTATGTACCGCTGTATGTTATATTAGATGACTCAAAGAAAGGTACAGTCAAGGAATTTAATTCCCTACCCATTTCGTTGAAATGTCGTCTGACATTCGCAATTCATTAAGGTCGATATGTCAAACTAACCTCTTGTTCTATAGCTCTTATGGTGACAGTTTGCTATACGCTATTGAACCTTAGGTGGGTTGCAAATTAAATTCCTTGACTGTTCATAAAAAAACAGCCTCTTTTAAATTGTTGTTATAACTGACATAGTACCGGTATAGTCTTCGGTGTACTCTTTATATGCTTTGCGGGTGGTAGGACCTTGTGCAAGGTCCGTCCGGATCGCTACCACCATCTTGCTCGCTTATCCTACCGCCAAGCAGCAGTGCTTGCACTGTTGTGTTCCGGCGTGGAGAGCAAGACAGCCGGTGTAATTACTGGCTCAAGAGGTATTCCATCTCAGCCCTCTGGGTTGGCAACGCATCTGCAATCTTCTTGGTGTTGCGGGTCTGTAAAAATTTCAAGTATCTACCTATTTTATTACAGTGCAGAAGATACAGGCCTGTGACGGACGGACGGATACCGGAGGCGTAGTAAAAACAATAATTACTAGAAGATCATTTATCTTGACTACAGGTACGGCACCACAAAAAACTAATGAGCTTTATATGGGTAACTATAATTTAAAAAAACGTAGGTAAATATTTGACCTCTAAAGTCTAGACAGTTGAAACCTTGATTTCCGATTAGGTAAGTATTCTAGGTATGTATGTAGCCATGGGAAATTTGTCACAAAATCCCTGAGCCCCAGAAGAGGCGTCAACCTTACCTAAATGCTTCTTTGAATACTAAGTACGTATAAAAGAGTTGTGTGACTAACTGACATGGCACTAGAAAATGCAAACACGGTTATTTTCTCTATGGAATAATCGGTTAAAACCGGTGCTTTTCTCTAGGGAATAACCGGTTAAAACCGGTTCTTTTCTATAGGGAATAACCGGTTCAAACCGGTTCTTTTCTCTAGGGAATAACTTGTTAAAACCAGTTTTGTATAGGGAGTAACCGGTTAAAACCGGTTCTTTTTAGAGAAAATAACCGGATTTGCATTCCCTACATGGCACAGCTTAAACCGCTGAAGGTAGATTTACACATTAAATTTGGAACGTGTTCCTTAGAAGACGCAGAGGTGCTTTAAAAAAGAATTTTTGGAAATTACATCTCGAAAGGGGTTAAAAGAGGGGTGGTTAGTATGTCAATCAAGAACTATGCACTCTACTAAAACTACGAAGTCTTTCATAAGAGCTAAGCTAAGAATTTGATATAGGCACATAATATTTCTTACTATTAACTAAGATTAGAGAATTTTATTCAAACTAACTTTACTTTCTCAACTAGTTCTAGGGCATACAATACAATAACTCTTTATTGAACACCACAAAACACAAAAAGATACAATATAGAGACATAACAAAAGGCACACAATAGGCGGTCTTATTGCTAAAAACGATCTCTACCAGACAACCGTTAGAAAGAGACGTAGAAAAGAAAAGACAAGAGCAGGTGGTGCAATAACATGGCAATAAAGAAATCAAGAAAAACAGACACCAAGGCATACCAACATCTTTAAAAAAATCATGGCTATTAAAGCTTAGAGTATTGTATTGTTAGAGTTTGTATGGAGAGCGCTAGGTACACTACAGTTTTAACGCGTTTCAAAACGGTTCGTGCTATAAGTAATGGACTTCTAGTCAGCGTTTCAAATATGGCCACATCAAAAGTCAAACAAAAGTACAACAAATAGACAATCGCTTGCGCTGTCAGTCTGTCGGATCGACGGTGCTGCTGTCAATACCATTTTTTTGTAAAAAAACCTATTTGCAACGAAACTTACTAAATTATTTTATGCAGTTAAACGTAAAGTTGTAAATCCAATGACTATAAATGGTGAACTCATAATTTGCATTTGCATGTACCTGTATTCTTATGTCGGTCCATTTTTCTGTTGGCATTTAGTATGACACTGTATATCAATGTATTATAAAATCATTGGTTATATCACAGACTGACGTTAAAACTAGAAATGAAGGAAGGAAGGCTCCCGACAGGAAAACGGTTTACCTTCGCGAGAGGACAATGTTGAGGCCTGCTTGACATTCCTTCCTCGACGTCGTCACACTGTTTACATACGCAATAGTCACGACGAGACGTAGACCTAGCCAAGACAAACCCACGATTTTCACGGGCTTCAGGCTTCGCTTGGGTCCAATCAATAGGAAGGTAAACAAGCAAGTGTGTCGACTGATCGTAAGTGAACACTGCCGCCTATATTCACCCGCAATACCAAAGAGATTGCAATGCGTTGCCAACCCAGAGGACTAAGATGGAATACCTCTTGTAATTGCACCGGCTGTCTTGCTCTCCATGCCAGAACACAACAGCGCAAGCACTGCTGCTTAGCGGCAGGATTAGCAAGCAAGATGGTGGTAGCGATCCGGGCGGACCTGGCACAAGGTCCTACCACCCGTAAACACTAGTTTGACAGAGACGCAGGAAAGGATAAGTTAAACCTGGAATGCGATTTTTGAAACTCAATCTCACTAAAGCTCGCCAAAATGGCCGTGTTTCATAGAAATGCGGCCATTTTGGTGAGCTCTAGTCACCTGGTGAGATCCAAAAAATGCATTTAAATCTCACCGGGTAACTAAAGCTCAACAAAATAGCCGTTTTTCATAGAGATTCGGCCATTTTGGTGAGCGCTAGTCATCTGGTGAGATTCAAAAATTGCACCCGGGCCGGTCATGTTCAAGACCTCTGTATAGAAGAGAAAAGAAGCTAAAGAAATATCTCCCAGCACCCTCAACTCCGGGGTTCCGTGTTGGAAAATGTTACATAAATCTTTATCCTTACATAGTATCCAACAAAGTCGCTATCCGTGTCTATCTGTCCTCACATCTTTGACCGCCTACTCCTTCTAAACCACGCAATGGATTTTGACACAGTTTTCACTGTCATTTAGAGCTTTTATAGGTTTTTATGTACCAATACATGGTAATAAAATGTTCGTTAGTAAATTAAACAGTCTAGCTTCATAAGGAGCGATAATCCCAAACTAGTGTTTAATTTATTTTAAAACTACAATACAAAAGAACAAAATATGTTGCCTGTGACTAATTAACCGCTCTTTATTGCCATAAAAATATAGTTTTGATAACTCTTTTGTATTAAAACTTATAAGCTGATTATGTGGTTAACATGAAATTGAATTAGTCATTACCAAGTCCAGGCTTTGAACGATAACAACGTCTGTAGTACGTTCCCTTTGTTTAATTTTATACCTAGACTTGCTCATTGTCTGCCCTAACATGACGGCCTAGGTTTAATTTAACTCTTTGTGCGGCTAACTAGTGTCACAAGAAAGTGACGTACATAGAAATAAATTAAACTTGGCTGGTCTAGTTAGGCACTCCTCGCTGAAAGTAACTTGAATGATAGAAAAGATACAAGCTCTTGTGTAAATAAATGCCTAGGACCTTGTGCAAAGTCCGTCCGAATCGCTACCATAATCTTGCCAGCTAATCCAGTCGCTACGCAGAAGTGCTTGCGTAGTTTTGTACCGGCGTGGAGAGAAAGACAGACGGTGAAATTACTGGCACTAGAGGTATTCCGTCTAAGCCCTCTGGGTTGGCAAGGCATCTCCAGCCTTCTAGGTGTTGTGTAAGCGGTGGGAATCACTTCCCATCAGATGACTAACTTGCTCGTTTCTCTACTTATGTTTTAAAAAAAGACAAAAACTATTTCATTCATGCATTATAGTTACTCGATGAAGACTGTCATACATTGGGCTACATTGGGACTGACATGTACACAATTAATCACTCAGTGATTCAATATGCAAGGATCTTTTTTAATGAAACAGTTGGTTGATATGCGGTCAAAATGGCCAGCTTCGTCATTAATGAATGCTTATAGGTTGCTAGCGGACACCCGCGTCTTTGTTCGCGTAGAATTAATAGCCTACGCCCGTCAGGGATAGTGTAGCTTTCTATTAGTTAAAGATTTTTTGGAATCGGTTCAGTAGTTCCAGAGATTACCCCCTACATACAAACAAACATAGTTTGCCTTTTTATTATTGGTTTAGGAGTGTAGATAAATCATCAGTGTTCAACATTCATTGTAAGCAAAGTCAAGCACGTCGAAGTTTTTTTTTATGAAATACGAAGATAAACAAGCAAGTGGGTCACCTAATGGTAAGTGATCACCACCGCCTATAGACACCCGCAACACCAAAGAGATTGCAGATGCGTCACCAACCCAGAGGGCTAAAATGGAATACCTCTTGTGCCAGTAGTTGCACCGGCTGTCTTGCTCCCCACGCCGGAACACAGCAGTGTAAGCACTGCTGCTTAGCGGCAGGTTTAGCGAGCAAGATGGGGGTAGCGAAGTTTCCATTTTAGTCGATTAAAAGTTTTAGAATTGTTTATAACCATATATTTTGTATACATTTTTATCTTTGTCAAAGCAGCAGTGCTTGCACTGTTGTGTTCCGGCGTGGGGAGCAAGTCAGTCGGTGCAATTACTGGCACACGAGGTATTCCATCTTAGCCCTCTGGGTTGGTGACGCATCTGCAATCTCCTTGGTTTTGCGGCTGTCTATGAGCAGTGGTGATCACTTACCATCATATGACCTACTTGCTCGTTTTCCTTCCTATGTTGTATATAAATAATTAGAACTAAGTCCAAAAGCTTGCATGATTTTATGTATGTCGTGGGAGTTAATAGGGTGGCGATGTCAACGCTCAATTATAGCAAAACTTTTGGTCTATTTTGATATTCTTTTGATATCATTTACCTTTTTGTTCTGAGTGTGTAGGTTGGTTCCGCCTACGAGCTCATCACATGAACCAACCTATTTACTGCTAGACCCTTAAGAGACAAGGTCAAGATTTGATAGGTTACTTTTCCTGTTTCCTTTGCGGCATTTGATTTCAACAGAGTAGAAGTATTATCAAACCGCGATTAGAATAGCATTGGAGAGTAACGTCAGCACACTGTCATTTCATAGACTTGCGTCAAGTTTCATTCCCGATGTCTATGAAACGACAGTGTGCTGGCGTTACTCTCCAATTCTATTCTAATTCCGGTTTGATAATAACAGTACCGGGTTGCCGGCCAAACCCCGGACAGGTCCCAATTTACCTACTGATGGGTAATGGAAAAAATTCGTTCGGGAAAGAAAAGAACAAATTATTTTTTTCCAGTATTTTTTAAATTTTTCCATTATTTTTCTGATATTTTTCCTAATCTAAAGATTGACTATGCTTAGAAATAAAGATAATTATACCAAAATGCAATCTATAAGATTAAAAATTCTTAGATATACATTGGAAATTATGAAATCAGAAGAAAATACTACTCTTGTCTTTAATAAATAGTTTTATTTCAATAAAACGTTATTATTTATTTTTGTATTAATTTTACATTGAACAATATTTTGCCATTATTTTTCCATTTATTTATGTTACCGAAAAGTAAACTAAAAAAAATTCGAAGATTTGAAAAATTTCGGAAAATTACCCGTCGCTATATTTACCAAGCTGACAGGTGACATGTACGTCGACAATTCGACTTATAGCTAACTCGAAAAGTTTTGTATTACCAGGCATAAATAGTAGCTATGTAATGTAATGTACTCCAAATTGCCGTTGTCACCTGACTTGTGTTAGTTCGGTGAAATACGGCCAGGCCTTAGCGACGCGTGATCGCCATAGCAATGCGCGTACGCAGCGAGGCCGGCCACGCATGACGGCTGTTCAAGCATCATCATACTTTACTCATGTCATAATTAATAGTTACCAGAGATCGATATATGCCGGCTCAACCGGGGAAGTACCATTTTATCACAGAATACCGGCGTAGTAACTTGCTACAGCGTTTCGTGTGTTAAGTGAGAGATCTGGAAGCCCAAAGCACCCCAAAGAGGGTAGAAGCACAGTGTGGTAGAAGCGACCAACAAATAGGCTCTTTTACATTTACTATACCAATGCAATTTTTGAATCTCACCAGGTGACTAGAGCTCACCAAAATGGCCAAATCTCTTTGAAAAACGGCTATTTTGGAGAGATTTAGTTACCCGGTAAGATTCAAATGCAATTTTTTAATCCCACCAGGTGACTAAAGCTCACCAAAATGGCCGCATTTCTATGAAACACCCCCATTTTGGCGAGCTTTAGTCACCCGGTGAGATTAAAAAACACACTTAAGCGCTTCGGAAAATGAAAGATTCCGACAGAAAGTGCCGCAAATACTTACTGAAGAAACTCAGCAGTTTATTATTTTTTTTACAGTTCCATTTTAAATTACTTTATCGTCAGTTAAACCCTAAAATAAATTTATTTAACGCCTTTTGCTACAATTTTACAATCCCTATTAGCGATACAAATAATGATTGAGTTCTGTACTTACTTACAGAATTGCAACTAAAAAAAATTACAACTACCGCCTAATAACTAAAACAACACGAACTGCTCAAAGCAGTATCATAGAGATTAAAATTAATAACTATAATAAATCCTGTGATCAAAACGCTTTCGTTTTCAGCTTGGCGTTATTCAGTTAAACAGTTCAAGAAGCTTTCTTCTTGAACTGTTTTACTGAATAACGCCATCTCATGAGAAATGGTAAAACTACGACGCTGTAACTAAAGCATCCTAGACATTGCAGCATTTCGGCTACTACTCGGTAGATGGCGCAAAATTCAGTTAAAAATTTTAAAATCATGGGTGATCATGATTGCTTTGGATGCTTACTGAATTTTGTTGATCTTAGAAGGAATAACCCTTCCTTTTGGCTTTGCCGTAGTCGGGTAAAAATAGACCGATCTCTGTAACTAGCAGTATTATTAGCAATCATCAACAATCCTGTACAAACTCGGTTTTATGATTCAGTTTTTAATTCTTTTACACAAATATCGGCAGTATTAGTGATAGGAAACCTCAGTGCACTCATGGCCGGGTTTTTCTGTATTTATAACCAATTAATTTTATTGTATTACACTGCCATCTAGCGTCGAGTAGTTAAAGCTACGTTTACACACAGCACAGTTTAACTTCATTACATTGCAAATACTTAGAAAACAATTATTATGACTATTGCTTGATTTTGACTTAAGAAATACATGAATAAATTTTGCCATTTATGAAATCTAAGTCAGACTACTAAGTAACACATCATTAATGGAACTTGTTATCAATACCTACATAATATAATTCCAAAATAAATATATTAATTTAAAATATTCAAAAGCAGTAAGCATAAGAAAGTGAAGATAAAAACGAGAACTACTTGATTCAATACAATAAAATATCTAGAAATACTTTTGGAAAACGCTATAAGTACAACAAATAACATTTAAATGTCACAACAAAAATACAAAATCACACAAGTTGAAATGGCAAAACCAATAATAAATAAAAATAAACATGTATGGCTTCCAACACAGTCGACCTGGCTGGGGTGCAAGTTTTGAATCCAACCAGGTGACTAAAACTTACTAAAATGGCCGCATCTCTAAGGAAAACAGCCATTTTGGTGAGTTTTAGTCACCCGGTGAGATTCAAAAATCACACTTCTGGGGTGCAATTTTTGAATCTCACCAGGTGACTAGCTCACTAAAATGGCCGAATCTCTATGAAACACGGCTATTTTGGCGAGCTTTAGTCACTCGGTGAGATTCAAAAATGGCACTCCTGAAGCGCCCGAAACGCACGAAAATGGCCGTGTTTCATAGAGATTCGGCCATTTTGGTGAGCTTTAGTTACCCGGTAAGATTCAAAAATTGCATTTGAATCTCACCGGGTAACTAAAGCTCTCCAAAATAGCCGTTTTTCATAGATATTCGGCCATTTTGGTGAGCTCTAGTCACCTGGTGAAATTCAAAATCGCACTCCTGTATATTTGTTCAACACGCATAACTTATTAAAGAGCACCTAGTTTGTTTCTAATATTCTTTTTTGGTTCATCTTTTTCTTGCTTAGGACCGTAAAGAGCGAGCAAACATTATAATAAGTACCTACATATTTTCTTATTCTTGTCATAAGATATTCGTATCGTATAAAAACATCACGTATGTCGCGAAAACTGTTGTTTTATGAAGCATGAACCCGGCTGGGTGTAACCGACGAGCGCCGCGGGGCGACTTGCGTCACACACACAGACGTTATTAGTATTTGTTATACTATACAGCATACCCAATTATTGGCAATGTCTTAAAAGATAGATAAAACGTTTATTTGTTACTGCAAGCACACACAGTCAAAGTTACATACAATTTAGACGAAAAAACGAAAGGTAACAAATTAGATGAGTACTTATTGTCGATGTGCTCTGCAGTACGAAAGGGCCATAGCTCAGTCAGTGGGCAACATTGCTCTTATAAGAGCAAAACACTGGTTTTTTTATACAACATAGGAAGGCAAACGAGCAAGTGGGTCACCTGATGGTAAGTGATTTCCACCGCCCATAGACACCCGCAAAACCAAAGGGATTGCTGATGTACTTATTGCCAACCCAGAGGTATTACTATATTATGTACTTTGTGCCAGAGGGCTAAGATGGAATACCTCTTGTGCCAGTAATGGCACCGGCTCTCTTGCTCTCCACGCCGGAACACGACAATGCAAGCACTGCTGCTTAGCGGCAGGATTAGCGAGCAAGATGGTGGTAGCGATCCGGACGGACCTTGTACAAGGTCCTACCACCCGCAAAATGCAACTGGTATTCGAAGATGCTTCAAGCTTCTTATAAATGGAAGCTAAAAGTCTTCTGCTTATTGAAACAAGGGATCTTTTTGCCTACCAACGGATTGAATTTTGAATTTCGAGCGTTCGATATTTGCGGACCCCAGATCAATCAAATACAGAAGCGTATATTTTAGCCGTCACTGATTGGCTGGAGAATGTTGAGAGCTCCAATGTCAATAATCACCCCACACCCGTTTTCTTTAATATTGTAAAAGCAGTGTCAGACAGGCAGGCGGTCCACTTGATGGAAGGTGGATACCGCCGTCTATAAGACATTTATTGCAACCCTGCAACGCATATACCTTGAAAAAAAGACTGGTTAAAGTGACTCTACCAGCATGAAACGGTGGATTAGTTCCTGATTCGCCGGATTTTTGTTTCGCAGGATTCTTTTTTCATCGAATGATTTTAGTCACAGAAAATCAAATTAAACTATGGAAATATTGTGAGTTTGCTTATATTTGTGGAAGTACATCACATAAAAGAGATCTATCTCCAGGAGGGTGTTATGTCCGAAGGATGAAAGTTGGAAGTTGTATTTATGCGTCCGTGTTACGAAACTTCTTAAGTGTGAGTTAGCGCATGTCAGTTGGTTTCCTCCGTTCTAAACTAGATGACCCCAGTCGCTACATATTAAATTTAATTACTATCTTATTTTTAATTACTATCATAAAGTCTCCTTACAATTTTGTTTATACTATACTATAAGTATTTTCGACGAAACAAAAATTCGACGAAACAAGTATCCGGCGAAACAACAATTCGGCGAATGAAGAACTAATCAAACGGCATGGGGTTCGGGTGTATGGCATGACAAATGCAGATCGGCGCCACGCGCGAAATCCGCGAATCGGCATTGTCGCGCGGTTCCCGCGTTTTTGTGGCGCGCGGAAGTCGCGAGGCCGCCGCGCTTCCTGCTGCGTGACGTCACGGATGGGTGTTGCCATCTTGCTTTACATCACCTTCTGTGCACCCAGATGCGATTTTTGAATCTCACCAGCGGGGAAATTCTCGTGTCTGTAGAGATGAAGTCACAGTCGAGATACGTTAAAAGCTCGTGGACTCGTTTAGGTTATCCCGCGGGATATCGTAGTGGTAGAGTCGTACTGTAGAGTAGCATAGAATAGAAGGTTTATTGACACACTTAGATTTAGATTTACAATTAATAAAAATAAATTACTTGTAAATAAAAATACTTGTTTATTAAATGACTAGCAAATGCCGCGACTTTGTTCGCGTGGAATTAGAAGCCGATGTCCGTCAGGGATAGTTTTTTATTAGTGAAAGAGTTTTTGGAATCGGTTCAGTAGATCCAGAGATAACCTCCCTACAAACAAACAAAAGGTTTGTGTGTGAGGGTCGTACCAACGGGGAGGGTGACTTGCCTATGACAGTGAGCAAACATCAAATTAAAAACTGGCTCGCGCACCGAGGGTGCCGTGAAAGATTAATAAACACCGAATGTAACGAAAAGTTATAATGAATTGAGGGACAAATCGACATAGGTCGTGGTCCGTTTCAATACACCATTGTAAGAATTTGCCCGATTCGCCTCTTTGGCACTTGATCCTCTTAAGGTAGTGGAATAAAAACGGTTTTTTTATTCATGTTGTACAGTGGTTGTGAATGTGGCTGGTATTCGACCAGTCCGGTCGACATTGACCGCTACTCTGACCTAAATGTTTGACTTTGTTTCATTTGTTTTACTTAACACCTAAGGCTATTTACCCGTTACACTAGAGCAATTATAAGTTTATAACATAACTTATAAACGCCCCGCCTACTACTACCTAATACTGACTAGTGGTACAGTCAAAGAATTTAATTCCCCTCCCATTTCGTTGAAATGTTGTCTGACATTCGGAATGCATTAAGGTCGATATATCAAACCAAAGCCTTGCTTAGTTAGCTCTTATGATGACAGTTTGCTATACGACATTGAACCTTAGGTGAGTTGGAAATTAAATTCCTTGACTGTACAATTAGGGTGTACATAAAAAACTTTCGTAATAAACTCCCTAAAAGACAGTGAAACCGTATCAAAATCCGTTGCATGGTTTGGAAGGAGCAAGTGGCTGAAGATATAAGGACAGACAGAGGTGCAATTTTTAAATCTCACCAGGTGACTAGAGCTCACCAAAATGGCCGTATCTCTATGAAAAACGGCTATTTTGGTAAGCTTCAGTTACTCGGTAAGATTAAAATGCAATTTTTGAATCTTACCAGATGACTAAAGCTCACCAAAATGGCCGAATCTCTATGAAAAACGGCTATTTTGGTGAGCTTCAGTTACTCGGTAAGATTAAAATGCAATTTTTGAATCTCACCAGATGACTAAAGCTCACCAAAATGGCCGAATCTCTATGAAAAACGGCTATTTTGGTGAGCTTCAGTTACTCGGTAAGATTAAAATGCAATTTTTGAATCTTACCAGATGACTAAAGCTCACCAAAATGGCCGTATCTCTATGAAAAACGGCTATTTTGGTAAGCTTCAGTTACTCGGTAAGATTAAAATGCAATTTTTGAATCTTACCAGATGACTAAAGCTCACCAAAATGGCCGAATCTCTATGAAAAACGGCTATTTTGGTGAGCTTCAGTTACTCGGTAAGATTAAAATGCAATTTTTGAATCTCACCAGATGACTAAAGCTCACCAAAATGGCCGAATCTCTATGAAAAACGGCTATTTTGGTGAGCTTCAGTTACTCGGTAAGATTAAAATGCAATTTTTGAATCTCACCAGATGACTAAAGCTCACCAAAATGGCCGAATCTCTATGAAAAACGGCTATTTTGGTGAGCTTCAGTTACTCGGTAAGATTAAAATGCAATTTTTGAATCTCACCAGATGACTAAAGCTCACCAAAATGGCCGAATCTCTATGAAAAACGGCCATTTTGGCGAGCTTTAGTCACTCGGTGAGATTCAAAAATCGCACTCCAGGAATGGATACCACCTTTATCTTCCTCATTTCTTTGGTCGCTAACTCCTTGGAAACCACGCATCGGATTTTGATACGGTTTTCACTGTCGTTTAGAGATTGTTTGCGGAAGATTTGTATGTACATTTAATTTTAATTTAATTTTAATTTTAATTTTAATTTTAATTTAATTTTAATTTTAATTTTAATTTTAATTTTAATTTTAATTTTAATTTTAATTTTAATTTTAATTTTAATTTTAATTTTATAATTTTAATTTTAAACTTTTAATTTATATTGCGCACTAACATAGTTTTGTAAGTAATTATTGTTACTAACACATTATGGGATCAAATCCTGCAATAAATGATTTTGATTTTGATTTGATTTGATTACATCCTTATTGTACTCATGCAAAAATGGGCGATTCGCTAGTATTATTATTTATTATAATTGATATATTATATCAACAATCCATAAAGGATAGGAACGATATCTACGAGAGCTGATTAAGAAGGTACAAAAATAATCATAAACTTATTACTTACAGGGATTGAAAAACTTGCAGTAGCTGCATAGAGGTGATAGTTTCTACACAGCTACTATACATTAGAAAATTCGATCCCGGGATTCGTAGTATGGCCAATCCCGAGATCCCGGGATTGGCCATACTACGAATCCCGGGGACAAATTCCCTGGTCATAAATAACAACGTATGTGACTCTACAAATCAATGCATACTAACAAGAAGATGCACTTCCTTACAGCACTGAAACTACTAACAAAAGACGGAAAGATATAGTTTGCCCTCGAAATATGGGAAAAAAACATGCCTTCTCTTCTAGATTTTACGTATTCTTAGGACCATTTCTTTACAATAGATTAAACGCTGACTGTGTCATATATCCTCTTACTTATAAAAATACTAAGAAAAGTCTCCAAGATGAACTTCAAAAACTATCCTACGAAGATACAGAGAAACTGTTGATTATTTCGTAATGAACATTATTTTTATATGTAAAGGCATATTTTGTTATTGATCTGTTTATTTATAGTGTTTTGTAATATAGCTAAGTTATTAAGAACAACTGTTTTTTGCAAGTGATAATTTAAGCGAGTTATATAAGTCCTTTTCGCCTGAAACACAGGAACATCCTAGTTCAGGCATAAGTGTTTCTTACCTTTTGTATGTTTAGACTATAGATGTTATATGTATTGTAAAAAGTATTTTTGAATAAAGATTTATTTATTTATTATTATTATTTGAAACCAAAGATTTGTTCTTTAAATGTGCTGTAATCTACTTTTTAATAACTCCATTTTACACTACTCATTGTCACGTCATTGTAAAAACTAGACTGGTCGAAATGTAGGTCAGTGTTACAAATTTGAATAATCATATTTAAGAAATCGGAAGCAATTCAAAGACTATTTCTCTAGACGACTTCTGAAAGAGTGTGCATTGTAAATAAAGAGCTGATCTTCGTTGTTTAGTCTGTATTCATATTATTCAAGGTCACGTAGTCTTGTGTCTACTCCAATATGTAACACAGCCATTGAGCTTTATACCTATACAGTACAACAAATTCAGAAGGGTATGTTAAGATGGGTCGGGCGTGTAGAGAGGATGGATGAAAGAAGATTAACAAAGGAAAGAAGGGGAAGGCCGATTACTAAAACCAAGCCGCAAGCTACTTCACGACTGTATTCCCGAAGAGTAGCACTACCCCGGTCGAGGAGGCCCATTTAACTGTGACTCTTCCAATTTGAAATTAACTTAAAGAGTCCTGGATTTATTATCTCATCTATTTAAGTTAGCTAGCTAATATAATCTAACCAATTTTATTTTCATAAAATAGGAAGGCAAATAAGCAATTGGGTAAACTGATGGTAAATGATTACCACCATCTATAGACACCCGCAACACCAAGGAGACTGTAAATGCGTTCCCAGCCAAGACGACTAAAATGCAATACCTTTTGTATCAGTAATTGCACCGGCTGTCTGTCTCTCCACGCTCGTACATACACAACAGTGCAAGCATTGTGCTTGGCGACTGGATTGTAAGCAAGACTGTCGTAATGATCCGGCAATACCGTTGTTTTTAGTAAGCCTAATTCCGGAATTCCGGAATTGACCCGAACTAAAAATACCGGACTTGCGCACCCTAATCCGGACCTTGCACAAGGTCCTTCCTCCCGCAAATATAGGAGATATTCTAATGATATTGGTACCTATCTATAATAATTACCTGTATGTATGTATTGCAGTACTGTAAAGGGGTTTATAATGTATTTTTTTGCTTTTAATATCGGTTTTATTATTTTAGACAAAAAACTAACTTGGGAGGTGCAAAAGCAATTGATGTGACAGTTTATTTTAGTCTTTATTAATTTAAGAGCTTTGATAAAAACTACACATAATGTCAGCCCGATGTATAACTCAAATGAGGCTACGAGAACATTCATAATTGCATGCGTCTAAATGAAAAACAAGGAAACATCAAAGCAAATTACACTACATTTAAGCGTCGATGTAATAAACTGTCAACATGGCCGCCAGCAATGCACGGTGTTAACAATTGACAGTTTCAAAACAACTCGCGATCGCCAGATAAGCCGACGTAAACACAGTTCGTGTCATCTTGCGTGCATGCTTTGCTGTTGACATGTTTATAATTGTGCTTGTAAACAAGAGCGCTGTTGTCACACGCTGTAATTGTTTCCGTCCGGGGGAGTGAGCGTTCTAATCAAACATACGGCTCTCCTCAGGGCAGATAATAAGCAATACGGAAAAACGAATTTTCCTAGAAATGAGACCTAGCGAGATTGTTTCGTCGCCCCCGCAAACCACTGTTTTGTACTACCAATCCGCAATTAGAATTTTGCGGGTGGTAGGACCTTGTGCAAGGTCCGTCCGGAACGCTACCACCATCTTGCTCGCTATTCCTGCCGCTAAGCAGCAGTGCTTGCACTGTTGTGTAGCCGGTGTAATTACTGGCACAAGAGGTATTCCATCTTAGGCCTCTGGGTTGGCAACGCGTCTGCAAACTTCTTGGTGTCACGGGTGTCTATGGGCGATTGGCATCACTTACCATCAGGTGACTCACTTGCTCGTTTGCCTTCCTATGTTATAAGATAATAACATTTTGATATTGACTCGAACTTTATCCTCACCCCAAATCTATCCATAAAATAATCATCACGAGGGATGCGTTCAGAGCTTCCATTACTCACAATACTCTATTGTCCTAAGTACTCGTCTCTTGAAAGGGAGAAAGTACCTATGTATGTACGTAAGTGATGGGGTGTATTGAATGCATCTAGGGTTGCCAACCGTACTATATCGCACGCTTAGAATTAAAGTGACCCATTTCTGAATAATACACGTCCCAAAATATCACCTTAATCAAAAGACATAGGGTTTAATTTTGGAAAATATCATATTCAGAATTGAGTGGCTTTAATTCTAAGGGTGCGATATTATAAAGTATTTTACTATATTTCGGCTCTCCGTACTATATACTGATGAACTTATATTATAGTACGCAAATATACTACACTAACGGACCCTCGTAACTTCGTTCGCGTGAAAATAGTACCCTATGTCCGTCAGGGATAGTGTAGCTTGCCATTAGTGAATTTTTGAAATCGGTCCCGTAGTTCCGGAGATTATCCCCTTCATACAAACAAACAAACAAAGTTTACCTCTTTATTATATTAGTGTAGATGTAGAAGTGTAGATTTCGAGCATTTTTCACGTTAATAAAATAAATAGAACATATAACAGACTTACACCATTGCCTTTTTTTCATCTTTCCAATAAATACTATTTTTTTTTGAAGTGTTCTATATATTTTCTTAGCTTATTCTCAAAAATACTATTTTTAACCGAAAAAATGTTGGCAACCCTAAATGCGTCCCTCAAGGTCGAACGCTGTGACGCAGTATTTGGTTGCGTCATAATAATAGGACCCTTTCTTTGAACGGAGAAATGAAAGGCATCAAGCTAACCTCACACCTGCTACGGCTGCCGCGCACTGATGCATCGTGATTCCTGATTAAATAAATAATATAACATTTTATTTCAGACATTGTCCATAGGGTTATCTAGGTACAATAAAGACTTAAAACTAATATGTTAGTAGAGGTAGGTAAGGCAACAATATTTAATAATGCGGGTGGTAGGACTTTGTGCAAGGTCCGGATCGCTACCACCATCTTGCTCGCTAATCCCGCCGCTAAGCAGCAGTGCTTACACTGTTGTGTTTCGGCGTGAATAGCAAGACTGCCGGTGTAATTACTGGTACTAGAGATATTCCATCTTAGCCCTCTGGGTTAGCAACGCATCTGCAAGCTTTTTGGTGTTGCGGGTGTCTATAGGCGGTGGTGTACACTTCCCATCGGGTGACCCACTTGCTTGTTTGCCTTCCTATTACATATCAAAAAAACGGATCGCGGAGGAGATGAAGCTGAGTCCACCGGCGCATCAGCGCGTTGTCCCCGCGGTCCGCGAACACACTCAGGAGCTTGTTGGGGCTGGCACGCACCCGGGCAAGCAGGGAGGCGCACCGCTTGCGCATTATAGCAGCGAATAAAATGAACAAATAATAAACTATTAATTTTCAGAAAACTTGGTCCGAGAAACTTGTAAGCCTGTGTTATTCATGAATGAAAGTAAAAAAAAAAACAAATCGCCGCCAATAGGGAGAGTGCCCAGAAGGCTGGCAGCATTGCCACGTTGGATGGCAATACTGATTCTTTGGGCAAAGTATTGCCCAGCCTTCTGGTCACGGGAGGCCTCTATAAGGCGCACCGATAGGTCTTTGTGGAGGCCCTGTTGTAGTTGGCCCCCAGGACCTAGAGACGGCGCGCACTTGTACCCTCAGGCCTCTAGAGTATCGACTTATTTATTCATTTTTAAATACTACTCGATTTTCGTTTGTTAAATAGTATAAAAGATGCCGTATAAAAGTTATCTGGTGTTTGCTTTAGATATAACAATTTAATTTTTAAATAGAAGTTTAATTTATCGAAACTAGGTATTTTAAAGAAACTATGTGAAGTAGAGTTGGAAAAATTACGTTGCATGAACCTAAGTTTTTCACACAAGCGGGTTCACAGAGTAGGTGTTGCCCCAAGCAAGGAATCGAATCCCCGATTGTTTAACTGGCAAGATCAATCCAGTAGCCTCTAATGTAGGGTCGCCATACGTCCCGTTACGCCGGGACATGTCCCGGTTTGAAGCGTGGTGTCCCGGTGTGCTGGCCGTTAAGGAAATCATCCCGGTTTCAAAACCATAGTTTGTCAGAAGAAACCTAAGTGTCTAGCATTCTAGAATTTATCGCGGTCATAAATCATGTATTCCTTTCTAACCAGTTCACGTGTGCGAAAGGGACAGATGCTTTAATGTTAGTGAGCTAGACTAGATATATAGGGATGCATGTAAGTACGTAGTGCGCACTAACAAACAGTCAGGCGCCGACATCGCCGATTTTGATGATTCTTATGACAATGTATATTTTATTTATCTTGCAAGTGTCACCAAAGACAGGACAATAATCAAAATCAACATGGCGACTACCTGACGCCATATTGTGACAGAGATCAAAATGCCGAGTGGGGTATCATTGACAAGGTATTTTAAAAACATCTTTAGGTTTCTCTTGTCATTTTTCATTTTGAATGACTATTTAGGATTTATAACGATTTAAAGTTGGTAAGCAACCATTCTCACCTAATTCAAACAAAAAATGTAAATTTTTGTAACCGAAATTTCTTTTGATTTTTTTTATGTTAAACATTCAAATGATTAAATTAAAATGCTATGTAATGACAATATAAAAAAAATAGAGTAAAATAATTAGGGTATTAGGGGGGGGTCAGGGTATTAGGGCAACGCACGGAATGCTGATGTTGCAGGTTCGAGTCATGCCATTTTAAAATACAAAAAGTAAATTAAAAAGTCAAAACCCAAATGTGTAAAAAATATATAAAACTGAAAAGAAAAAAAAACACGTCCAGTAGTCTAGATTTCTGTTAACTAATATTGAATAACTACACCATTGCAATAGTTTCATGACTAGTCACTAACTGTAATGCTGTAGATTGTATTTATAAATAAAATAAAAAAATAAAATAAATGATTCTAGACTACTGGACTTGTTTCTTTCTTTTCAGTTTTTATTCACTTTTTAAGCAGTTGAGTTTTTTATTTTTTATCATCTCTACCTACTTTTGCTTTACTACTTTTGCCTCAATTGTCCCGGTCAACTACCCTAAATTTATGGCAACCCTACTTCAGTGCATTCCAATGTAACGTGACCCTCTGGCAACAAAGTGCAGGTAACTGCCGGTTCGGGCCGTTATTGTACTGATTGCCGGCTTCCGACCGCTTCCCGGTAATGGCACCGAGAGCTTTGGCGATACCGGCAATGCTGATCGAGAGCTGTTAAGGCATACAATACCTATATGAGCGTATAATGTATGGGCTGGCGCTGGGCTCATACCGAAGCTTCATTATACATCATTGCGGTAAAGCCACAGTAAAGCCAGTTGCTGATTGCAGTATGCCCGGCTCGACCGGAGTAGTACCACACTCTTACAGAACACCAGCGCGAAGTAGCTTGATATTGCGTGTCATACGGTGGCTGAGAGATCCGCAGGCCCACAGGCCTTTATGTTGAGTTTTTGTTGTTCGATAGCTCTGTTGGCACTGGGTTTAATCACTGAAAGGCGTGGATAGACTTTCTTCAGCTTTTATTCACTGTAATGCGACATTACACTTGGATTTTATCGAACTATAGAATTAATACTAAGAGCACACAGCAGGCACATCGCCATGTTGAAAGGAAAAGAGCTAGAACGCTTTGAGTGAGGGAGCGAGACAGATTATCTAGAAACGTTCAGAAATAATTTAGTTATACTAAACAGGGAGGATACCTACACGGCGGCTATAGATCAGCGATTCTCTTGGGATCGTTGGTTCCTATGAGCGTGATCACTTTCCGCCAAGTTACCCGCATGCTGTACGTTACGTGCATGTATGTACGTTAGGAAAAATATATGCAATTTCCCTACCAACGTCGATAAGCCAAAGGCTACTAGAAATACAGGAAAGCTTAAAGTTCCAACTTACAGACTGGCTAAAACCAATAAGTCGTTCATGGGAAATTGTGTAAGATTTTACAACAAAATTCCAAAAAACATAACTGAACTAAATGATACAAAATTTAAATCTATTGTCAAGAAGACATTAATTTCTCGGGCGTGTTATAAAATCAATGACTATATCTTGGACAAGGATGTTTGGAAATGATCCCGATCTGTATTGGCGATCCCTGGCTCCAAAGATTGTACACCTGCTGTGTTAAATTGTTAAATTGTAAAAATTTTGAATATTTGAGATGTAAAATAACATTGTAATTTTGATTTATTTAAAAAATTACACCTCGTTGAGTTTCTTGCCGGTATCTTCTCATCAGAGGTTTTTCCGAACCGGTGGTAAATTTTTTGACATTCATAAGTGCTACCTGTAAGCCTAATCTGAATAAAATATTTTGACTTTGACTTTGACTTTGCTCGTTTCCCACATTTTTCTATTTAAAAAAAGCTACAAGTTCTTCGGTGCACTTCTGCACTGAGGACGCTGCAATTGAGCTGCCGCGCGTGCGAATGAATAAGAGTTACAGGATAGAGAGAAACCAGGGGCGTAATTAGGGTGGGTCCGGCAGGGCACGTGCCCTGGGCGCCATAAAAAAGGGGGGGGGGGGCGCAAAAAAAACGACATTTAACTAACTACCTATTATTCAAAAATACAACACAAATTCGCAGTCTTTTAAGGATCATTTAGTTTCCAACCCACCTAAGGTTCAATAGCATCTAGCAAACTGTCACCATATGAGCTATAGAGCAAGACGTTAGTTTGACATATCGACCTTAATGCATTGCGAATATCAGACGACATTTCAACGAAATGGGTAGGGAATTAAATTCCTTGACTGTACATTTCTTTAAAAAAAAATCTCGATGACCGTATCAAAATCCGTTGCGTGGTTTAGAAGGAGCAGGCAGCCAAACATACACTGTAAGAATTTAGGACAGACTGGAACGGAACCCAATTTTATAAACGCGACAGGTGACAGTGACAATTGGGTATACATTGCTTATCCACTGCGATGTGAAGTCTGTAAATCTGTAGCGGGCCTTGTCGCCACAGTAATGTACGGCGTATTGTCATTGTCACCTGTCGCCTGTCGCGTTTATGATTTTTTTTATGAAATTCGAAGGCAAACAAGCAAGTGGGTCACCTTATGGTAAGGGACCACCACCGTCTATAGACACACGCAACACCAAGAAGACTGCAGTTTCGTTGCCAACCCAGAGGGCTAAGATGGAATACCTCTTGTGCCAGTAATTACACCGGCTGTCTTGCTCTCCACGCCGGAACACAACAGTGCAAGCACTGCTGCTTGCGGCAGGATTAGGGCCCAGATAGCGAATTTACACTATGTAGTGGTGAGCCACCCCCTTTTGACTTTCAATGCATGAAATACACGTGCTTCGTCAAGGTGATTCGGTCTGTTAAACAATATTGTACCTTATCACTAGACGCAAAGGTTACAATTTCCACGTACCGCACTTAACCTTGAGTTTTGCGTTTGCCAAAGGTTATTTATTTTATTTTCATTTTTTTGAGATAGGAAGGCAAACAAGCAAGTGAGTCACCTGATGGTAAAGTGATCACCACCGCCTATAGACACCCGCAACACCAAAGAGATTGCAGATGCGTTGCCAACCCAGAATGCTAAGATGGAATACCTCTTGTACCGGGTTATAAAACATATCAATATAAAATTTACTAAATAGGTATCAACAGTATTCTGAAAATCAAAAATATTTATTTGCTTTCCTAAAGAAACATTATGAAATTAATGAAACTGCAAAATATTCATCGTAAACTGAAGTAAGATCAAAATTAGAACTAAACCGGAACCATCAATTTGTATAACATGATACTTTTTTTAACTTGATTGACATTACGCGGGTGAAAGGACCACCATCTTGCTCGCCAATCCTGTCGCTAATCAGCAGTGCTTGCACTGTTGTGTTCCGGCGTGGTGGTGGAGAACAAGACAGCCGGTGCAATTACTGGCAAGAGAAGGGTTCCATCTTAGCCCTATGGGTTGGCAACGCATCTGCAATCTATTTGGTGTTGCGGGTGTCCATAGGCGGTGGTGATCACTTACCATCAGGTGACCCACTTGCTTGTTTGCCTTCCTTTTTCATAAAAAAAAAAAAACCCAACAACATCTAAGAAATCCATTATATTACTTAACACATAAAAAAACCGGTTTGAATACATTATAGTATGGTTTAAAGGCAGACAGACGCAAAAATTAAATAACTTACAAATTTGTATGTATTGTCAACCAAGAAATTGCTTGCCCACTTTTCGACCGTATTACAAAGGGATAAGTACAAAAGTGGTCAAGCAATTACTCGCTCGACTATACACAAACAGTATGTAAATGACTCACTCTCACTTATTCGTTTGACTTACCAATCGTTTGAAAAATAAAAGACATTAGTTATAAATAACTATTATAGTTTTAAAATATGTTTAAAAGTCAATTGAATTAATAATTGCCATCTTAGCTCAAGTGTTTCTGCAGATGGTGTAAGTAAACATGGGAATAGCAAGTGTACAGCTATTTCGGCAGCACACTCACGGCCCGGATAGCTCAGTCGGTAGAGCATTGGACTTTTAATCCAAGGGTCCAGGGTTCAAGTCCCTGTTCGGGCGGCAACTTTTTGTAACTTTTTCTAATTTTATTTTTCTTTGTAAATGAAAAATTAAGTAATTGCATAATTTTTTTTATCTACACATATATCATAAATGCTCTATAATGCGTTCAGAAACCGTACGCAATGACCAGCATTATAACAACCAATATTATTATAAGAATTTTGCTAATTTGTTTCTATATTTGTTCAAATTCATTTTTAATTACATTATTTTAATGTGTACAGTCTATAGATATTTAATAGGTACCCAGCACTAGTAGCTAGTAGCAATGCAGGTCATTGCCCTATGGCTTCTGAACCCATCATAGAGTACTTATGATTATTATGTGTGTAGATAAAGTAATGTATGCAACTGTACATAATTAGGTCTTAAAACACTCGTGTGATCCTATTATGAAACTCGCTGGCGCTCGTTTCATAAAACCACACTCGTGTTTTAAGACCCCTCATTATGCAACAGTTGCATAAAATACTATTTATTGCAAGCATTTTTTTTAATACGGTCTTTTGCCGTTTCATAATTCAAAAATAAGCCGATTTTGATACTTATTTAAGAACGCGAGTTTTTATTAAACAACCTGCCACTGAAATTGATTTTTTTGTTGGATCCCACCAATACGACATGCAGGTAGGTACAAAAACGTAGCAATCACTGAATAATGAGTTTCAATTTCCTGCTTAGCTGCCCATCAATTAATTAAACCTGCATTGACTCTAACACATCACCAATTTTTTTCCAGCACCCCTAACATCGTAGGTCATGCGCATTGATAAGTTAGCCAAGCTTAATTAACTCTCTCCACGCAAAGCCTTTGAAATGTACTTCAATTAACGTACAGCATGGTATAACTCAAATTCTGCGCGGACGGCCTAGCAGTCTCCGCCGGACCGCCGCGCGAAACGCTCGCGCGCAACCGACCGACTGTGATAAAAAAATGACCAAACAATAAACATAAATAAAAATAAGTGTTCTCGTGTTCCAATATTAACCCTAAACCATACTAACCTAGCTCTGTTTGGAAATGTCCCGCGCATCAAACTTTAAAACTTACTTTTAAAGTGCAAAAATGACAAAATATAAACTGAACAATACTATCCGTTCTTCGTCTGAGGTGACTCTGACATCTTACATGACGGGCAGCACTGACAGCAATAAAAAGGAGTATCAGATGGATACTAATCAAAATGACAATTTTAATGAATCCAATGGAAATTTAGGGAAAGGTTGTCATGTGTGTCCGCACTCGCAGTACGTGCCGGCATACAAGTGTGATAGGTTTGGACTTAATGAGTTGAAGGTGGAAGGAATGGACAAGAATGTTTGCTTGTGTGAGGTGTACAATGGGGGATGCAAGCTGTGTCCGAGACCAAGCTTAGCTCCGACGCTCTCCTTGGGGCTGGATGCGAACAGCTGTAACGCCTGCAATGGAAACTGCGGAAACCCGTACTCAAGTAAGTTTGAAGATAGTTTCAGAATAGTTGTGGAGGGAGCGGAAGGCATCTATGCTAAAGCAAAGTCTATATTTGTGACATGTATTGTAAAGCAAATAGCGACTTTCTCGGGGTCTCTTCCACTAATCCTATCGTACTCGTAGCTGACAGCGGATTTGGTGACTTTTTGGTGATTGTAAATTATCAGTAGAGAACAGGATTTTCTTTCAAAAACGTATTTTTTGGGTTTTAAATTCAGTCTTCATAAGTGTGCCAAATCTCATTAAAATCGGATAACAAAAAGGTCAAAATCGACTTCCTTATTTTGCCTAAATGCAAGCTCGTAAAATTACGTTGCAAGTAAAAGACGAAGCAACATGTTTTGGTAGGAAACATAACTAAGTATTCTATGTATAGGTAACAGGAAATTAATTTGTTTTGTTTTAATTCCCTCTTAACATTTGGACTTGTGCCACACCGTCCAATTTCGATGCGGCTTTATTAGATGATATATGAATTCTTAGGCCATTTTAAGCCAAGCATTAAGTCAAATCTAACTTAGTTGACACAGAGAGGAACCGGGCATGACATTACCCAACTACGTGCCCAATTTACACTCTACCTTTATTTCCTAACACGACCACCCAAGTTTAAATTAGCTCTGTGTGTAACCCTTTACACACTAAAAAGCAAGTACCGCAAGTAGGTATAAATTAAACTTGAGTGATCATGTCAGTGCCACTATACTCAAAACGCTTGCCAAACACCGTTACCGAGTACAAAAGTTTTGACTGACAGATTTTTTATTCACGTAGAATTATTCATGCTATTACGAAATTATGTCTGCGATATTTTCAAGCTGAAAAGAATCGACGTGTTGTACTTGTTGCATTCGGTATTCACTCCGCGGCCTTGCTAAAAATTCGAAGCCTGAAATAGGTAGAATTTACGATTACGACGTAGTAAAAGGAAATAACTCTATTTAAAATCTCCTTTTATTTCACACCGCGCTGACGCGTGTCGAGATTATAATTCGAGTGATTTCATATTTTGATTTATGGCTCTTTTTATGGGGTTATGAATTTTAAAAAGCTGTTTCCAAATAACATCCATTTTTTTAAGTCCTCGTTTACAAATTGGATACAAAATCAGTAATGTGTTCGCAAAATAGTTGGAGTAGTGTAAAAGTCTAAAAGTTACTGCGAGTTAGATTCTGCTAACTTTTCTTCCTGACTCTTATATTAAAATCCCTTACATATGTCGAGGCAATGTATCAACCACCTTAGAATCCTGTAGCTGTGACACGTACATCCCTCAAGTTTGAGTGATGATGCGTTATTAAATTCTATGACATTCATAAGTGCTTCCTGTAAGCCTAATCCGAATAAAGATATTTTGACTTTCACTTTGACTTTGACTTCATCACTGGGAAAGAGTTCTACGTGATGCACTTCCTTCACTACTTAATAATCCACTAGCCTTTATCGCAGATCATTCATTGCGTTCATTCATCCCTTTCGCACACACTTATTGGTTAGAAAAGGATGTAAATATTATTCTTATGCCGCGACAATCGCTAGCGTGCTAGGGACTCTGGTCTTACATAGTATTAAAGGACCTATGTAGACGTACGAAGAGCGGCACGTTTTCCGTTAAGACATCCAAATATTTTATTTTATTTTCAAACTGTCGACACTATGGTTAAGCTGCTGAGTTTCTTGCGGCACTTCTTCTCAGCAGAATCTTCCATTTTTCGAAAGGCTGGACTCAGACATTTAAAAAAGCCTATACCGCCTTAGAACCCTATCGCAATGACGCGACGCGTTAAAAGCCAGGCTATGTCATACAAGTGTCATGCGTATGTCTCTTCGACTAGGCTCTACGGTGGTCCGTGTTTCAATTTCCTTGACTGTACATGGCGACCGCTGGGGATAAAACTTGGGACCTCGCGATCACAGTCCACCCCCCTAGCTCCTTAGCCAACGCTCTTTTATAACCCAGCTCATAAATAAATCTATTGATTCAGCTACAGCCTTACCTTGCAAGATTCTTTGAACTCATATTCAATTCCCAGCTTTCTCAAGTTTCAAAACACGCGACGCATGCGCAGGCTGTGGACAATGGATATAGTTAGCTTCATAAATAACTGATGAATTTAGTACCGTGTCGCTTAAAATCCTTTAACCATTTTGTATTGTGACTCGTTAATGGTGTTAAAGCGACAAGGTATTCAAATGATCGGATATTTGTTAAGTGTAAACAGTTCCCTTAATTCGACTTTGCAAGCATATATCATAAAACATGACCGTTTCACTCTAAAACTGATGATACGGACAGTGAATACTTATTTTTCATCGAATTATTTAAGAATTTTAACTTGCCTAGAATATGGTATCACAATTCTGAAAAGAACTTAAAAAATAAAGAAGAAAAATCTTGACCACCTTGAGCATCTAGCAGGACTCGAACATGCCACGCACCGTAGCTCCTAGCTATGCCCTTCCCAACTAAGCCAAAGATTATCTCCCTGACACTGCATTTTTTTTAATTAACAAGTCGAAAACAAATGGTAATAAAAACATATTTAGCATTATTTTTTTTAACTAATTAATTTTTAAATATTTACGAAAACTTTTTAGGTCTCTTTACATCTAACAAGCTAAGTAACTGTAGGTCAATCGGTTTAAAACTCACACCTAACTGTTATAAGAAACAAACAAAATGGCACACGCATGTCAAATAGACATAAATTACAAAAAAACTCTTGTAAAATAATTTGACAGCTGATTGGAATTACAGTTGAGTTTAATTGTATATTTGATTGAGTTGAGCAGTTTTTGCCACTTAGAAATATCTTTGCTCCGTTTTTTGCGGCCGCAAACATAGCGACGGATGACGAAGCTAACTAGCACCTAGTTGTTTAAAAAGTTAACTGTTCCAAGGCCACTTGGTGAATTTCTGTTTTATCTTGCGTGTGGTAGGACCTTGTGAAAGGTCCGTGGGGATCGCTACGACCATCTTGATCGCTAATCCTGCCGCTAAGCGGCAGTGCTTGTAATGTTGTGTGCCGGTGTGGAAAGCAAGCGGCTGGTGCAATTACTGGCACAAGGTGTTCCGTCTTAGCCCTCTGGGTTGGCAACGCATCTGCAATCGCTTTGGTGTTGCGCGTGGGCGGTGATGATCACTTACCATCAGATGACCCACTTGTTCGTTGGTCTTTCTATGTTGTATAAATAAAATATTTAACTAGCGTTTGCCTGCTACTTAAATATATAATTTAGAATATTAAATAAGTAGTAATTTCGTATGTTTTCGCGTTTTGTAATATTTTTTTAAAATAAAACAATTTTAACGATTTATATTGCGTATATTGTAAATAATTTAATTCGACATTTAAAGCCCTTGGAGAATTAGATTGGTTACAATATACGCAATTTAAACCATTCAAGCATTAAACTTTACTTTTCGCTAGTTAGTAGTTTTTTTAACTTGATATTATAATACTTTAACTAAAAGATAATTTAAATATAATTTATTTAACTACAAGGGTCAACGAGCATATTTAATTTATTCGCGCCATTCACCAGCATCCGTGTAGAAATATAAAAAAACTGGCCAAGTGCGAGTCGGACTCGTGCACGAAGGATTTCGTAAGATTATCTATAAAAACGAGAAAAAAAAACACGTTTGGACCCCCTTAGATATTTATTTCACTCTGCTTTTTAGTATTTGTTGTTATTGTGGCAATAGAAATACATCGAAAATTTCAACTGTCTAACTATCACGGTTCATGAGATACAGCCTGGTGACAGACGGACGGACGAGCAGACAGCGGAGTCTTAGTAACAAGGTCCCGTTTCACCCTTCAGGTATGGAACCCTACATACTTACAAACTAAAGAATAGTTACTTTAAATCCAGATGTCAAGCAGATAGCAATAATCCAGTCTCAGTAAAGTACATATAATTATACTTTATAATTACCTATTGAAGTAAGATCGACAGCTTTACACGTGTCACGTGCCAGTCAAGCACGTGTCTGACCGGCGCCCGCGCCGCTGAGGGGTGACTCGATACAGTTGCTACATAGATACTTAGTAAAAAAAAAACATCGTTGCGTTTATTTTAGTTATTTTTATATTTTTCCGAAGCAAATGCCAAATTATCTGAGATTTATAAGTGCTTTAAAAAAGTTTTTTGAGATTTTTACGTGGTCTAAAACCCTAAACAAAGTGTAAAGACATTTAAAAACCTTTTTTTTTTAATTGGGTAAGTTTGTATTTTTAACTACTTTGTCAGTCTGTCCGTGATCGTCAGATCTGAAAAGGGCTTGAAACGTCTTGAATTAGATTCGTGACAATGGAAGCAATATAACCATTCAAATTGCTTTATTTCAAAGATTAATGTAACTTCCTCCATAGATTACCAAATTTTTTTTTATATTTACTTAAAGCAATATTAAGTTAATTTTGAAATAAAACAATTTTAAATTGCAACCAATCTAATACTTGACGTTTCGAGCCCTTCTCAAGTCATATGTTGGCGGGTAGAATAAAGACAATATACTAATATATGTATCGTTTAAATTGTTTTATTTCAATTTCTACAAGTCCCAAAAACAAATGAATCTATTATTGATAATTCTTTTTAACTGACGTCTTAATAATATTTTTATACGTGTAAATAATTTTTAAATTTTGCATAACTATAGCCGTATCACGCACGTGGATTGTCAATAAATATTCATGTTTGCAGAACGTGTAGCTAGTTTGCCGCAACGACGGAAAATACTTGACGTGCTTTACAGCTGTCATTCATTGGATGCCGAGTATAAACTGTTTTACATTCAATTAAGAGGACTGGATAACAAGTCTCAAAAAACGCTCTCCATACAAACGGCAGTAATTTTTTAGTAAGTTGTTGCCTTAGAATTATTTGCATGATTCGATTTTTTTTATATTCTCCTTGGATTTGAGAATATTTGCTTTTTATGATTGTCATACCACGTCATGCGAAATAAAAAGCACCAAACTAAAATGATTTTTTAAAAAATCAGAACCTAAAACCTAGTTCTAAAGCATAACAAAGAATACGAAACAATCATGGCCATAGCTTACGAGTGAGGTTTAATTTAAAGGGTGGAAAACGTCATCGCTGTTTGTATAGAGCTGGGTACACAATAGCCTAAGTTCCGGACTATAATGGTACACTCAGCAGAAGATGTTTCTAGACCACTGAAGAGCTCAAAAAGATCTTCACAGGACTCTATTGCCAAGAGAGTAAAAGCTTAAATATTTTGACCTCGTTGAGTTGTCAATACTTTTGCTGCTGACCGCAAATTAAATTTAAAACGCTATATAATGACAACACAAAGACAAGTTAGGGTAATGGCAGGACTTAAACCTGCAACATCAGCATTCCGTGACAGTTTCGCCACATTACCGCTACAATGCCCTGCGAAACTGGCTAACGCAAGGCACGGAATGCTGGTGTTGCAGATTCGATTCCTGCCATTACCCTAATTTGTCTTTTTTTGTCTTTAAGTATAGCATTTTAAATTTAATTTGAATGTATAAAAATAAATATAAAATACAAAAAAGCCCCTATACCCTTTTCTCGTTGAAATCCCGTTTTAGCGTGTAAGCAAAAATTAGCACAATTGTAATAATTTAGCGAGTTCCGAGTACGCACAAATTCACACTTATGGTCAAATGTTGCAATTTCACAATTGTGTGGTGACCTGGCCTTTCGCGTTGCACCAACAGCGAGAAACTACAATTAATTTAATTACCTATAACAGTTAAATGTCAAATTTGACAGAAATGTCAAACATTGA
Source organism: Ditula angustiorana (assembly GCA_963691745.1). Lineage (NCBI taxonomy): Eukaryota > Metazoa > Arthropoda > Insecta > Lepidoptera > Tortricidae > Ditula > Ditula angustiorana. Next base: position 338,246 of record OY829480.1, on the reverse strand, counting down.
AGCTCCCAGAGGTATCTAAAATGTTTGATCGCCGAATACCTGCTAGTTTAAGATAAAGAACCCGTAGTAGCACCTTACACAAGGTCCGTCCGTTTCACAACCATCATCTTCCTCGCCAATCCATCCGCTAAGAAGCAGTGCTGACACTGTTGTGTTCCGGCATGGAGAGCAAGGCGGCTGATGAAATTACTGGCACAAGACAAATTCCAGTTTAGCCCTCTGGGTTGGCAACGCATCGTGCAGCCTTCTTGGTGTTGCGGAAGTCTATGGGCGTTGATGATCACTTACCATCAGGTGAACCACTTGCTGCTTGTTCGCCTTCCTAATTTTATAAAAAACACACCTTTCAACTAAAAACAAAAATAAATTTTAATTCTCATGAACTACTTCGCGTATTAATTAAAGAACGATGAATTTACATACATAACTTGCAAAAAAAACTGTTCTAGAATGACCTATCATTTAAAGATGATGTAAACGAGTCACCTAAATTCTTTTTTTTTGTCTAGTCTTTTTATAAGTTGCGAATTTTATACCTATCGTAACATTTTAAGACTGATGGCAACATTTTGACAGCTGTCTGACAAAAACTTTAAAATATGGCACACATAATAATTAGTTCAGTCTGTGTGATGTTCGTTCAAAAACACACAAACCTGCTCAATAAATGCAAATAAGACAAGTCGTCACTTTTCGAAAGGGAGTCATAAAATATACACTATGAAATTAGTATGTCTATCCCTTTCTAGCATACACAAATACTCTTACTTTCGTCTTTAAGGGTCAGTTTAGGTTGTCTTCGACTGTATTTTGTGGCGTGTGGAAACGGAGGAGGGTGTGATTTTGCATGAAATGTGTCACATCACATTTTGGACATTCGACAAATCGCGGAAGTGTGGAAACCCATTATTCCAAGTTCGTTAGCGTTAACTTTTTTTTAATACCGTATCAACGCCGCGGGTCGTTGCCCCCGTGAAAGCCACACTGTCTGCATAAATCACGCTTTGACAGGCGATGGTAAAACTCCTGTCAATACTAGAGAATTTGATATGTACTCATTAGGGTCAGACGCTTCGATGGTCGATTGTGTCGGTTCCGATAATGACTCCGCAATTCAAGAAGACGTTAATTTCGTTTCGTATTCGTAAGTTTTATAAAATCAAGGGCTGTATCTTGGACAGGGATGTTTGGAAATACTTTCGACTTGCATGCGATCCCAGGCTCCAAATAAAAAAATAAAATAAATAACAAACTGGAACAAACTACCTTTTTACTCCGCGAAACCAGTGCCGTGCTCGAGCAAAATAGCTGCATCTGTGCAATATATATTTTCCTATGCAAAAACCCACCCTCCTCCGCTTCCACACGAAACAACATGTGCAATGTACTGCCAAATACGCCGAAATTACGTAATACAGCTACTCTACAATAGGTGGCGATATTCCTTCTGTAAAAATCTCTAAATGACAGTGGAAATTGTATCAAAATCCTTTGCGTGATTTAAAGGGAGTGATTGGTTAAAAATATGAGGCCAAACAGAAGTGGATAATGATTTCGGTTTATGCTTTGTGAAGATAATAATATAGAAGACTATTTATCGCCATATTACGTAATGACGCGCTGAAGCTGAAATGGACTTCGGTACACACATAAATAAAAAAATGTTGTACCTTTAGCAATGAAAGTGTTAAATTAATCTTACATAACATTGTCAATTGTGCTATTTGTACTTCCACAAACTAATGAGGAAATTGGCATCAAAACATTCAAATTACAGCAAAATCGCTGTAAAATTATCAAAATTCTGACAAATCGGTCAGGAAGTTCTAAATCGCATGCGATAATTCGTTAAGTATAATTACACTGGCGTAACTAAACGTAACGGTGCGGAATTCAGTCAAAAGAATGTTTTGTCCAATATGAAAGTACCTGACAGCACCATGTGACAGAAAAATTTAAAACTGGTCAAGTATTTTGCCGGTATGTGCCGGTATTATCTCATCAGAGCTTTTTACATATTCGGTCGTAAATTACAATTTGAAACATTGACATTTATAAGCCTAATCTAAATAAAGATATTTTGACTTAAACTTTGGCAGACAGTGTAAATTCAAACATAAACATGATGAATCATTAGAAAAATAATCATACCTTAAATTGACCAAAACGAAAGCCATTTGTAGGATGTCTCTTTAATTAATCATATTAATCAAAATTATAGCGTATTATAGGTGGACAGCGATCGAGCGAAATATTCTAATTAAACACGAAATATTTGTAAACATTACTGCCTAGAAACTTCTAGATGACGGTGACGAAATGTGCCTTATTCCACACCGGAACCAAAATTAAGTGCCTGCCTATCAAATTTAATCTCATTCGGAAACAAACTTACATACAAGATCAAGAGCAGCACATAAACAAACACCGAAGAATTTATGAAATAAATAAGACTGTAACAATATTTCAAAGTCCTTTTAGCAGGTACTATAACTTGCGTGTGCTTTCACCATAATTTTTAAAGCACAAAAAATAAGCACAATCGACGAAAGCGTTTATGCCATTAGATAAAACGATGCTTTAAACTGGCATTTAGTATGGCGATTATCTACACAGAAAAAAAACAAGACATCCGATCCCTTTATAGCACGAAATCTTCATGTCCGTCAATTTGAAGGTTAGTTTAATCCCAAGCTAGACCCTGAGACGACCGATTTCACTACAAAAGCAGATGCGCCAGTGCTTTAACGTAGCCGACCAAGTTTAGTTTGAGTTTATCTATGTCCGTCCCTTTCATATGACACTACTTTGAAAAAGACATAGAGAGGGATAAATTAAACCCAGGCTGGTCATAGGGCTACTGAGGTGCCAACCGGTCACTGCAAATAGCCAGCGCGTCCCATTCGGCTTTTTGCATCATTTCAATTTCCTTACAGTTCGAAAGGTTGTAAACTAATTAGTTTTTTTCACTTAATTGCGCGCTCAAGGCAGGCAACCGAGTGCGGCTTCCTTAACCAGCTATTGTTTTTCGAATGCTTTTTGCCATCGGAACCCATTGGAATGTGTATTTGATAGTCACCCTGATAATGCATGTAAGACTGCCCCGCTGTAAGGAAACTTGTGTTTATCCGGTGGTAACAACGATGCGCAGGCGCAGTCAGCCGTGTGATCCTTTGTCATAGTTGGCAAGGCGAGCTGAATTTTCATAATGAAACACCTATTGTTTACCATTTTCTAAGAAATTAATTATTTCTAATACGTTTTAATAACACAAAAAAATATTGACACACTCTCTTTACGTGTAGGGGAGGGTTTTTATTTTAAGATTTTATTTTTCCACTTTCTCGGCTTGACTAATATGTATCCATGCCAAATTACAGCTTTTTAGTACCAAAAGTCTCTGAGCCAAGCTGCTGGCGGACGGACGGACAGACATGGCAAAGCTTTATAGCTTTATGGTTAGTTTTAGAGTTCCTTGTCAAGACTATGAAACCCTAAAAACTATCCACTTTCAGGACAATAATAAGATGAACCTGACCTGACCCTGTTCTATGCACTAACATGACCGAACCAGCTTTAACTCATCTCTCCCAGCGTCTCTGTCGAACTAGTGTCATAAGAAAGGAATGCAGATACGAGCTAACTAAAACTAGTAAACTAAACTTAACCGGAAATAATGGGGTGACTGTCTACGCAAAAGATTTTCTGTTTCAACTAAAGAAAAGTTCAGACAATGGATGATTTCACGTAATATTATATTAGAACAAACCATTTTAGGCGAGGCGAAGGACTTCTACATCAAACTTATAAATAACGTCCCTATTTGCGTGAGGGGTTGAAAAAGCGGCATCAAAGACCAACGTAAGCACATTGTTACACACCTAATTCCCGAAGCTAATAAAGATAATGCATCTATAAACCATATTCATTACATTATTTATGCGAACATAAGTAGGAGTATCAGCCTCATTGCTTCTAGGAAACTGCCAATTTCGCGGCCGTACCGTATTTATTGCTGACATAATACTTGATGGCGTGATCATGATGGATGTCTTGTTGATCTATTTTCTACAGGGCAAGCCTTAGTGACCTTTGGGAAACGAAGAAGGAACAACTAACCATACACAAACCTGTTTACCTCTGAAGCCCTAACATGACTGGTCAAGTTTAGTTTTGCTTAGTATAATGTCTATGTGTGTCTCTTACTTATGACACTTGTTTGACAGAGATGCAGGAAGGGGTAAATTAAACCTGGACCGATCATATTAGGATCACTGGGGTAGGCAGGACCAGCAGTAAACTGATGAGTTTCCTGTGGCGCTTCTCAGCAGAATTCCATTTTTCAAAGTACTGGTAGATCAGACATGTAAAAGAGTTTTTTCGTTGTCATGTCAAGGATTGCCGTTTTCTTCTGTCCTGGAATGTCAACTTCCTAACACATGGACCAACTCGACGATTAACAGGTCCAGGGGAACCTAAAGAGCTCGCTTCACTCACGTTTCATGTACTAAGCCTTGTAACTTCGCTCGTCGTACCAGTTTCTTTTTTTATCGAATATGTAGTTGGTCGTTGGGTCCGTATGTGGATCAGTGACAGGGGTTACGGAAGTCAGATGGCAGCCGTTCCAATGTAAACAACCTGACCTACCGAATCTGGGATCATGGTCAAAGCGTACCTCGAATTAAGAAACGGTAACCAGCGCTAGGAGACTGAAGACTTTGTAATTTTAAGGCAATTCACAAAAAAATACCAGTATAAGTTAATTAGAGAGTGTCTCATTTACCTCTTAAGAGCTGTCGACTGCCAATACCCGTTTGAATCTCGCTTCAACTCAACGTGACTCATGAAACGCAACACACCGCTTTTCATGGATTACAAATGTTACAATCAAACACAAACGCGTGGCCAATTCCACAATGGCACCTCGCGGCCTTTGTTCGTGGGGAAATATCCCAGATTCATCAAAAGAATATTCATTTATGTCTTTTGACTTGTGCCTGTGTGTGGAGTAAACAAGGCACTGTATGAACAGCTAATTTATTCTGCGTCATATTTCAAAGTCACGTTTTGTGAGTGCTGGTATCAAACTTTCCTTATTTCACCATCTGTATCTTCTCCATTTCTTAACAAAGGTTCAAACAAAGTGGCTAGCCGCCTCTTTCTCTCCTCATATCTTCTGCCGCTTCCGCTGCTTGGTTTGGAAGGAGCAAACCAAGCAACGGATTTTGAAACGGTTTTCACTATCATTTAGAAGTATTTTACTGAAGTTTTTTATGCACTTTGCGTCCTATTTGTACCCATACAAAGGCGGGCGGGTCACTAGTTAATAGTATTTTATGCAACTGTTGCATAATGAGGGGTCTTAAAACACGAGTGTGGTTTTATGAAACCAGCGTTAGCGAGTTTCATAATAGGATCACACGAGTGTTTTAAGACCTAATTATGTACAGTTGCATACATTACTTTATCTACACACATATCATAAGTACTCTATGATGGGTTCAGTAGCCATAGCGCAATGACCTGCATTGCTATTAGCTACTAGTGCTAGGTACCAATTAAATATCTATAGACTGTAGGTACACATTAAAATAATGTAATAAAAAATGAATTTGAACAAATATAGAAACAAATTAGAAAAAAATCTCATAATAATATTGGTTGTTGAAATGCTGGTCATTGCCTACGGTTTCTGAACGCATTATAGAGCATTTATGATATATGTGTAGATAAATATATTAGAACTTTAAGTATAAGTTTTTTGTCACAACGAACGTTTCGAACGCGTTAGCGATAACTTCACACATTATCCGTTTGTCTATATTTCCATTAGTAATAGAGAAGTAAACGCTGATTTGTTCAGGACGTTTATTATGACAAAAAATTACACTAAACTTACAGATGTGTTTTAAAACAAAATTTAAAACCTTGTACTTTCTTGGGGTTGTTAGTTCCCATAGGTGACGCTGATTGCTTCTTATCAGGTGAGCCTCGTTCTAGTTTGCTTCCTTTTATTAAAAAGAGGAGCAAAGCGAGGCAATGCTAGTTATTGAATTTTTATTAATGAGTTCAACTTTGTCACCCCATTGAACACAAGCCATATCTCACGGAAGTGATTCAGTGTGATCGCGTATGTTACCGACACCAGCACCACTGGAGCGGCGCGGGCGGCGCAAGCGTCGCGGATCGCGGCGTTTCGCGTTGATCACTATTGTTTGCCGACAGATTTACGGAATCTTCAACAGTTCTGTACTGACTGACACATCACGCCAATCATAGCTTAGTAAACTTAGGATTTAATATACAGGATCGTAGAATAGTGTAAATGAAGCTCTATTATATGACACCCCACTTGACCTTGTAGCTTTTGGAATTTTGCCCGCTCCCCCACTTTAGACCTCTTCTGAAACTAAAAATATTGTTGACTTCAGAAAATTCATTAGTGTAAATGACCTGTAAAGCTTGATTCGCCATGTCTGTGCAAGCGATAAGAACACAGCGATTATTCGCTTCGACCAATCAGAGATAACGATATGACGACGCGCACTAGCGTTGCTATAGCAACGAGCGTTTCTACAGCAGCGATACGGCAGTCACTTTGTATTGTGAATCCACCTTTACTGTTACTCCTAGCGACGATTATAGAGCGTCATTTCATCTCTCAGTGCCTGAAGACGAAAGTCCCCAAGACCAGGACCCAATTTCATAAATGCGACAGGCGACAGGTGACAGGTGACAGTGACAATTCGCCGTACATTTATTGTGGCGACAAGTACCGCTTCAGACTTACAGACTTTACATCATAGTGAGCAAGCAATGTATACCGAATTGTCACTGTCACCTGTCGCCTGTCTGGTTTATGAAATAGGGGCCAGTGCGTGTTCCTAGTGATGACTGGCACTGAGACGTGGTCGCTAACTAAAGGTCTTATAATAACCTCAAGGTCACACAATGAGCGATGGAAAGGGCAATACGAGTTTCACATGAATGATCAGATCAGAAACGAGAAGATCCGCACAAGAATCAAAGTAATGGATATAGTCCTAACAATTACTAAACTTAAGTCCGCAGAACGGATGGCTGATGAGGCCACAGAGTTCTTGAGAGGTGACTGCGTACCGAAAGCTGCGGCGTGGGTAGACCCGCCACAAGGTGGACCGACGACCTGATGATTGCAGGAACCCGCTAGATGCGAGCAGTGCAGGACCGGTCGTGGCGATGTTTGAGGGAGGCCTATGTCCAGCAGTGGTCTTTTGGCTGATATGATGATGATGATCTCTCTAAAAATAAAGTAAACGTTTCCATGTGTGAAGTGTCATTGGATACAAAGCCTCTTAACTTAACTAATTAGATGTATTTAACACCTACTGCTACCTTAACCAGAAAGCGTCAATAGGTAAATTTCCCCGCGTAACTTTCGCTATGCAAATCTCGGCGGTGGGCGCGCGCAGTCTGCAGTTCGCAAATCAAACAGGTTGCGTCGTTTAAGGTCACTTCTAGAAAAACGAGCGACCGGTCCGGAATTAGCAGGTTCCTAATTCTTGGACTAATAAGTTTTTAAATTAAAAATTTATTAGTCCTTCACCTTGTATTTATATGTAGACGATTGTATAGTTATACAATTAAGCAGTTGCTTACCGTCAGGTGAACCGCTTGCCTGTTGCCACTTTTGCATAGGTATAATAAAGTTATAACTGTCCGACGTCTTTAGGCGACCAAGAAATTGCTTGATCGTTATTCGTTCGTATTACGAGGTTATAAGATTGAAAAGGGGCAATTACTCGGTCGACTATACGAGTACATAGGAGATTATTTAAGAAAAAAAATATGAAGGGTCCTTAGGTACAAGTTAACGTGTTGGGGGCCGGACAGAGAGGCATCTGCATCTCTAGATCTCTCTCCCACTCAATAGCAAATGATTTAAATGTATTAATTATTTGTTATTTTGTGTATATTTGCGGCTCAACTTTATTATTTATTAATTTATACCCCCTAAAGAATTTAAGGGCCAACGTTACCAACCAAACAATGACTGGCCGAAAAAAATTGTTAGATTTTTTGTCTGTCTTACCGTTTGTACACACAGCACGCAAAAACTACAGCATGCAAAATTAGATGCAGTTTTCACGACTGTATTGCTGGAGGTCTAACTTTAAATCTGATGCATGTTTCATCTTGATAAGTTGCCTAGAAACCGAGTTAGATGCCTACTTCCAAATTCCACACGTCCGAAGCCGCGAGCAGAAGCTAGTATGGAATAAATGTGTTCTTCTTTTTTTATAAATAAGAAGGCAAACGAGCAAGTAGGTCACCTGATGGTAATTAAATTGAGCACCACCGCCCATGAACATCCGCAACACCAGGGAGATTGTAAATGCGTTGCCAACCCAGAGGGCTAACATGAAACAATGCTTCAGTAATTTCATTGGTTGTCTTGCCCTCCACGCCGGAACACAACAGTGCAAGCAGTGCTGCTTAGCGGCAGAATTTGCAAGAAGGTGGTAGCGATCCGGACAGATCTTGCACAAGGTCCTACCACCCGCATGTCTTCTTCACCTAATTGAAAATAATGCTATAATGACGTCATCCAACGATGGATCACAAAATGTATCGTGCGTCATTTCATGCGCCACAGGGTATTCTCGTGGCTTCTCGCTATTGGAAGGTTATTCTGTACGCGCGACAACGTTGAGCTCGACATCGAGCCAATGTTCTGTCTCACTCACTCGTGCTAGCGCTTGAGCAAGACAGGGCGCTGTCCCAGCGATGGACTCGTCGCTGTTGCGCTTTACAGAGTTTTACAGGTTATTTTTGAATTCTCAACTATTTCTTCATTCGTCAAGTGATTGAATAGACAGTAAAAAAAAACTGCTTCCAAAATAACGTTGTTATTGGTTGTTATTGAAACTTCTATCTCTATACTCGTTAAGTTCGATTAAGTTAATGACCAAAAGAGTGCCTGACATTTCATAGATTGCATTTTAATTGATTCGAAGTGACACCACGATTAAAATGTTGTGATACTTTATAGTATTGTATCTAATGGATGTCATAAAAAAAGATCATTAGAGTGAAACTCCTTAAAAGCAGCGCCATTATTTTCTTGCGTTGAGTTCGATGTCGAGGTACAGTTCCCGGCTAACTTCTTGATCACTGACCTTGACTGCGCAGTAGCCGTTTCTAGTACAAATCTGCATGCGCAAACATACCCCCTCCAGTCGATTTATGCTCAAAATGTTGGCCTGCAACTATATTGTTATGTATGTGTGCGTGAGGGCACGCTTCTTGTAATTTGTTGCTGTATTAAAGCAGTGTGTCTTTTGCTATTCGTTGTTTCACTCGTCTCGTACCCGTATAGAACATTGGCGACGATCTACCCACAAGCAAAGAAAAGGAAAAATGTCTACTCCATTATATGGAATTTTGCCTGCTTTTGACCACAATTCGCAATCCTGGAAGACTTTTAAGGCCAGATTATCACAATGGTTCTTGGCAAACAGCATAAATGGGACATCAGATGCGACGGGAGTCAAGCGACGAGCTATTCTATTGAGCACACTCAGTGACGGTACTTATAAGCTTGCGGCGGATTTGGCTTTGCCAAAAGATTTACAAGAAGTACCGTACGAAGATATATTGCAGTTGTTGGAAAGTCACTTCGTTCCGAAAGTTTCGGGATTCGGCGAACGATTTCAATTTTATTCAGCTGTCCAACAACAAGGCGAAACACACACCCAATGGGCAGCAAGGTTGCGGGGGCTAACGGCAGAATGCAACTTCTCTAACATTGAGGAGGTGTTGCGAGATAGATTCTTGATGGGAATGCTGCCAGGGCCCGAGCGCGATAAGCTTTTTTCACAGGACGTTAAGGAGCTCACTCTAACGAAAGCGGTGGAGACGGCGACCGCGCTACGCTGTGCGCGGGAGACCGCCGTCGCGGCCTCAGCGCAGGGGCCGCATGAACAGATGTTCAAAATCGCGCAGAGTAACAACAGAAGTGAAAATATTGAGCGAGAAAAATGTGCGGTGTGCGGGTATTATAATCACAAGACTTCAGACTGTCGTTTTTCTAATTATAAATGTAAAAAATGCCACGGTAAAGGCCATTTAAAAAGAATGTGCAAAAGTGTTAAGTGCATTTTGGCAAATGACGTGAGCGAGGGCGACGACGGTAAGTTGTTTAACATTCGTTCTAATAACGGTGAACCAATGTCAGAGTTGGTTACAATTTTAGGAGTGTCACTTAAGTTTGAGATCGATAGCGGGTCAGCAATCACGGCTATTTCAGAAAAAATGTTTCACAAATATTTCTCAAATATGCCAGTGGCGGTAGCTAAGAAAAAACTCGTGTCGTATACGGGCGATAACATTGAATGCACCGGCGTGCTACAACTGCCTATAACATACTCGGACCAGACACAGCTGATGGATGTTTACATAGTTCGTAACGGTGGCCCGCCTATTTTAGGTCGTGATTTTATTTCACGGTTCAAACTCGAAATGACGCCTATCCATTATTGTATGCAAGGTCGGAACGAACTAAAACAATTACAATTGAGCTATCCTGCTGTCTTTTCCGATAACTTAGGCCTTTTTAATAAATTTAAGGTAGATTTGCAACTGAAAGAAAACACAAAACCGATTTTTTACAAAGCACGACCTATAGCTTTCGCGTTAAAAGATAAGGTTGATAAGGAACTCGACCGATTAGTAAATTTAGGAGTCTTAAAACCTATTGAATACTCAGACTACGCGTCACCAATCGTGCCCGTGTTAAAGCATAACGGTACTATGCGTATTTGTGCGGACTACTCGGTTAGTATAAATAAGCAGCTGCTCGTAGAACAATATCCATTACCGACAATTAAAGAGTTGTTCGCCAAACTACACGGTGGACAACAATTTACAAAATTGGATCTTTCTTCTGCTTATACACAATTAGAACTAAACTCGGATTCACAAAAAATGACCTGCATAAATACGCATCGCGGCTTATTTGTTTACACACGTTTAGTGTTTGGCTTGGCGAGCGCGCCGGCCATATTTCAACGTACCATTGATAGCTTACTAAGCGGTATGGATGGCGTTCTGTGCTTACTCGACGATATACTAATTACTGGATGTAATAAAGATGAACATTTAAATAGGTTACATGCAGTTTTACAAAGATTAGAAAATGCAGGATTAACGTTGCAAAAAGAAAAATGTGCCTTTTTCCAAGACAGAGTCGATTATTTAGGTTATGTTATAGACAGACACGGACTCCATAAATCGGCAGATAAAGTCAAGGCTATTTTGGAGGCGCCCGTACCTACTAACGTCAATAAATTGCAGTCATTCCTAGGTTTAGTCAATTATTACCGTAATTTTGTACAGGGTGCGTCCACTATACTTTCTCCTATGTACAGTTTATTAAAAAAGGGGGTTAAATGGCAGTGGGCGACTGAACACGAAAATGCATTCAAAAAAATAAAAAAATGTCTAGCTTCGGAACAAGTTTTGGCACATTTCGACCCAAAGGCAAAATTAATATTAACGGTAGACGCTTCTCCTCACGGATTGGGAGCAATTTTGTCTCAAGTGCAGTCCGATAATAGTGAGCGACCGATATCGTTTGCATCACGTACTCTTAACTCGGCAGAGAAAAGGTATTCGCAAATACAAAAAGAAGCGACGGCCATCATCTTCGGCGTAAAGCGATACCATCAATATTTGTTTGGGAAGTCTGAACCATTTATTTTACGAACAGACCACAAACCCCTTATTTCTATTTTCGGCCCGTATAAAGGTATCCCAGAAGTATCCGCAAATCGCCTGCAAAGGTATGCGATCTTCTTAAGCGCATATAATTACAAAATTGAATACATTCGCAGTGCAATGAATAGCGCGGACTACCTATCTCGTGCATGTGCACCGGACGGTGGGAGCAGCGCGGCGCCGGGCCGCGGGGAGGGGCAGGACCATTCATTAACAGAGGATCGCGCGTCGTACGTCAACTTTGTTATTGATGGGTGCCTACCGATAACTATAGAGGAGTTACGTGACGAAACAAAGAAGGATGCGATTTTAAGTAAAATTACGAGATACGTTTTAAATGGATGGCCTAAAAAGATTTTTGATAACAGTATTATGCCATATTTCCATTGCAGATTGCAGTTATCTTTTGAGGAAGGGTGCTTAATGAGGGGACACAAGGTGGTTATACCGACATCGTTGTGGTCGCGCGCGCTAGCAGAATTGCACAACTCTCACTTAGGTATAGTTAAAACGAAGGCAGAGGCACGTTCGAAATTTTGGTTTCCAAATATTGACGAAAAAATTGAACGTTTAATTGGTTCGTGTGACGTGTGCATTAAACTACGCCCCGCGCCGGCGCGAGCGCCCCTAGCGCCGTGGAAATACCCTGCTCACCCATTTTCTAGGATCCATTTAGATTTTCTGGGGCCCATTAATGGTGACACTTATTTAGTGCTTGTAGATGCTCATACTAAATGGGTAGAGGTCTATAATATGAAAGGGGGCACCAGTTCATCAGCAGTAATCGAAAGGCTGTATGAATTCATGGCTAGATTTGGGTTACCGAAAGTTATCGGCAGTGACAATGGCAGTGCATTCACTTCACAAGAATTTAAAGACTTTTGTTTGTTAAACGGTATTAGTCACGTGACATCACCCGCATATCATCCAGCTAGCAACGGGCAGGCGGAGAGCTCAGTCAAAATAATTAAAAAGGGAATTAAGTCATGTATACTAAATAGTCGCAATGTCAAAGATTGCCATAATAAATTGCAAAAATTTCTGTTTGACTACAGAAATTCAGTGCACTCAACCACAGGCTCTTCGCCAGCTCAGTTAGCTTTTGGTCGAAAACTGCGTACACGACTCGATTTACTAAATCCAATATGTTCGTCACCCTCGCCCACGGAATTAGCTAATCACGTAAAAAACAAACAGTCTTCACAGAGTAGTTCGTACAGTGGTAAAAATAATCAAACATTCGAAACGAATGACAAAATTTTGTATAAAAATTTTTTAAACAACAATAAGTTTACTTGGTGTAAGGGTATAATTATTAAGAAAATTGGCAAGGTTGTGTATATGGTAAAAGATTGTCAAAATAGTGCAATTCTGAAAAAACACAAAAACCAATTAGTACCGTACAAAGGAACTATTGAAAATGTGTTCCATGAAGTTGACTTAACGGATTTGTTCAAATTTGACGGTAAACCATCATTTTCGGATGATGAACTTCAAAATGTGGGCGGGGAGGAAAGCGAACGGTGCAATACCCAGGACCCACTTACCGAGGCCGAAACGGAGACATCAGCAGCTACATTTACCCCCACAGAACACCAACTGGACGAGGAATTCGTAGATGCCGAAGCTGAAGATATTCTAATGGAAGGAACAGTTGACCACACAGATAATTTGAATAATGAGAGATCAAAACGAAACCGTCCTAAAGTCAACTATAAACAATATTATTAGAATTATATGGTAGTAGTAACTAAGGGGAGGAATTGTTATGTATGTGTGCGTGAGGGCACGCTTCTTGTAATTTGTTGCTGTATTAAAGCAGTGTGTCTTTTGCTATTCGTTGTTTCACTCGTCTCGTACCCGTATAGAACATATTATAGATTTCATATTATAGATCTCTCGCACTAAAGCAAGATAGGATATTTCGACGTCCAGCTTGTCGCTGGTGGCTTGGAGAATCAACCCCTAGTAAAATTGTTACTAACTGTGACTCTACTGTGGCTCTACCACGACTGTATCTATATTCTTCCAGTATGACAATCATACTGGTAGAATTTAATAAAGTTTCGATATGATTTATTATAAAATGTTAAATAACTATGTAACCTATAACTTTCATGTGTGGCATGTCTGTCAGTGCAAGTTGGTTAATATGTAAATAAATAAAATAAAATAACTGCCTTAAAGACTAATATAAATAAATATACTTAACAACTTTGCCAGTTGGTGGTTGCGTTGGCAAATAGGCCGGCTCAATCGGGGTAGTCCACACTATCACAGAAAGAGGCGTAGAGCAGTACCGCCTATTGTTCACTTTGTTTTTACCTTTTTCCATATTTTTGTGCAAAGAATATTTGTTGTTGTTTATTGTAGTAGCTTGTTACTGGGTTTCGTACGGTGCGTTAGAGGTCCGACTATGACAGATTTTGCCTTTTGATTTGAGTTGAGGTAACTACGAATCAAATAACGGGCCCTAAAGCCTGCTGTTATGGCATGCTAACAAACACGCGGCATGCTTCTCTGCTTGTTTCTAACAATAAGTATATAAAATTTGCATCTTCCGTGCTAATAAACCTTGCACTTCGAGACAAAGAAGACGCACGCTAAGGCTAACCGCAATTATCGGACAGCTCTTAAAAAATACAATCGTTAACCATAATAATTTATTTTTGCAAGAATGTAGTCAGTACAATACAGAAATAATTACATAAAGAACCTTGTACGGGGCAGAAAATGGTACACAAAACCATCTCGGAATCAAAGTCAAAGTCTAAGTTAAAATATTTTTATTCAGATTAAGCTTACAGGAAGCACTTATGAATGACTTATTGGTTTTAGCCAGTCTGTAAGTTGGAACTTTAAGCAACTAAACTTTGAGTATTTTCTATGTTTTTGCGACTTGTAGACATTGAAATAAAACAATTTAAACGGTTTATATCGCGTGTATGGTAACGAATCTAATTCCCGACGTTTCGAGCCCTTTACAGGTCTCATGTTCACGGGCAGACCCAACATCCACATTACATGACATGTTGTCTGCCCGTGAACATGAGACCTGTAAAGGGCTCGAAACTTCGGGAATTAGATTTGTTACAAAACACGCGATATAAACCGTTTAAATTGTTTTAATTTAACAACTAAACTATGAATTTATCAAATAGTTGCTTATGAACACCAACACTTTATTCGCAAGAGCTATTGTGAACAAAATCAAAAAATATACACTTATTTGTAACTGGAAATATATGACCACTGCGCCTGCGTCAATAAATCTAACAGAATTGTGTGCTTATCCAAACGTCCGTGTTTGTCTGCCGGCGCTAATAACTGAAAATAACTCAAAACTAAGCAATTATTTGCAAAATGGAGGTCACGCTCGGAAGTTTACCTCGTCGTGTCAAATCAACGTGGAGTGCCGTCCATGAACAAAGACAAAGCATTTCAACTAGTAGCTATAATTTAAAAACATATTTTGATTTACGTAACTTAAATCAAGTATATATCGGCCTTCATGAAGCAAGAATTCTGGCCGAAGGGAGTCTTTTTCCGATTTATGCGAACGGATCTTAAACACCCCGAACCTAGGTCCAGGTCACCAACACGAAAAATCATATAAATTTTGTTATATGTCATATTTATTCGCATTTAAATTAGTTTTTTTTATTTGTTTGTGAAACACAGGTAATCGTAATCATATTTCAAACATTTTAAGTAGATACTGTTGCCCGTGACTCCGTTCGCGTGTCTTTTGTATTGTAAATTAATTTGTACCCCTCTTTTAACCCCCAAAGGAAACAGTGTTTATTTCTTACAAAAACCGTTAATAAGCGTTTCGATATCTATAACTTGAAAATTAATGAGTTCCTCATACAACATTTCTTCCTGTATTGAACCCCCATCAAGTTTTATTATTTGGACACGTAGCCAATGTCCTTCTCCAGGATCCAACCTATCTCTATACCAAAATTCATCAAAACTGGTTCAGTGTTTAGACGTTAAAACGTAACAGACAAACACAAGTTACTTTCGTATTTATAATATTAGTGTTTTTAATATATATATATATAGGGTATGTATATAGGGTTACAAGATTGCTTAGCTTGCGATAAG
Organism: Ditula angustiorana; assembly: GCA_963691745.1. Taxonomy (NCBI): domain Eukaryota; kingdom Metazoa; phylum Arthropoda; class Insecta; order Lepidoptera; family Tortricidae; genus Ditula; species Ditula angustiorana. The sequence goes on along the minus strand of OY829480.1, from coordinate 322,379 downwards.
CTTTGAAATTTAATAAAATGAATTAAAATGAAATTATCATTCAAATAATCATTTAACATTAATCTTCTTAATTTCCAGTTCTTTAAGTTTAGCATGTAAGGTTACCGTCCCTGGCTGACACGTGTAGACCATTGTTTGTACCGGTAGTTGACATCATTGTCTCTCGTTTTCACTTGTGGTTTCGTATCTTCTCGTCAACCATTGGATCACTGTCAAGGACTGAGACCACTACTTTAACTGGTTTTCACAATATTTTACTTTCATTTTTAAAATCAGTCTAAGCTCGAATCTTTTCTAACCACTCCTTTGAATTTAAAGAAATTTTCCATCTGCCCATATACTCATCAACCTACGGATATTGTCATTCTATAACTTTCTATACTCATGCAATAACTCACGAACAAAAATCGACCGGATGTCCGGTTAGTGACCCTGACTACGAAGCTTGAAGTTCCGGGTTCGATTCCCGTAAATGGCAATTATTTGTGCAATTCATATTAACGTTTGTCCCTGCGCTGTGCATTTGATATGTATTATAACACATATTTATCTATATAAATAAGTTTGTTCATGTCTAGCACCCATTGAGAAAACTTAGCTTAGTTTTGGACTGGGTCAATTGGTGTCAATTGTTCCAATATATTATTATTTTTAAAAATTAGCATAATGTAGTAATTTTCCTAAAACCGCGTCACGGCCAGCTGTGTTGACAAATGGCAATGGTCGCTGCGCCCGCGCCGGTTACCGATATCCACCAAAACAGTGTCTACTATTAAACAGTTCTACGTGCACTGTCGATTTAAATGCAATTGTAAGATTTAAAATTGACTGTCTTTTTTGTACATATTAAATAGAAAGGCAAACAAGCAAGTGGGTCACCTGATGGTAAGTGATTATCACCTCCTTAGACACCCGCAATTCTAAGGAGCATGCAGATGCGTTTCCAACTCAGAGAGCATAAGATGGAATACCTCTTGTGCCGGTAATTTCACCGGCTGTCTTGCTCTCTACGCCGGAACACAACAGTGCAAGCACTGCTGCTTGGCGGCTAGATTGGCATGCAAGATAGTAGTAGTGACTTTGGATTAACGTCAAAAAAAAAGTGCATTGAAATTGGTGTATCTATACGATATTTATTTTACAGTATAAAAAAGGAACAGCTACATTTTTGCGGGTGGTAGGACCTTGTGCAAGGTCCGTCCGGATAGATACCACCATCTTGCTACTTAATCCTGCCGCTATACAGCAGTGCTTGCACTGTTGTGTTCCGGCGTGGTGAGCAAGACATACGGTGCAATTATTGACACAAAAGGTATTCCATCTTAGCCCTCTAAGTTGGGAACGCATCTGCAATCTCCTTGATGTTGCGGGTGTCTATAGGCGGTGGTGATTATTTATCATCAGACGACCCACTTGCTTGTTTGCCTTCTTATTTAAAAAAAAACATTTAAAAATATCCATAACTAGTTTTAATCACCTTGCCCTGTATTATATTTGCTTTTATTTATGTCATTCGGCATGTGTGTGCGCAGGCTTTCCGTGCGAGCGATTCATCATTCCGTTATACATTACAATAATGTACGTTAAACATTATATATACAAACTGATAATTTATGGTTTTAGAACAATTATTGGAGTCTTTCAGTTGTTACCAACGCATTCCGGCTGAGTCAGACTACAACAATGCGCTGACCCAGTAGTTATAATTGGTTTAGAATTCAGGAAAAAATATTAAATAAACCATTATATCTATGTGATAAAAATAGACAACTGGTTGAAACACTTAATTCATTAGGTGTAGGGGTCGACTAAAAAAGGATAGGACCTTCTTCTTCTTCGGTTCCCACTCCACTACTGGAGGTTGGCAGTCATCTCCTCATGCGTCTGCCTATCTCTCGCCAAACGGCACAGCTCTTCAACCGTGGCGACGCCTGACCAGTCTTTTACGTTCTCGAGTCATGACATCCTGGGATGTCTTCCAGCATGAAGATCAATATTGCTGATTAAATGACTGGTACAAGAGGTGTTCCATCGTTGCCCTCTGAGTTGATAACGGATCTGCAATCTCTTTGGTTCGGGTGTCCATGGGCGGTGGTGATCACGTACCATCAGATGACCCACTGGCTCGCTTTCCTGTTTTATTTAAAAAAGGCAAGTTTTTATCAGCAAACTGGAACAAATTACCTTGCTACTCCGCGAAACCAGTGCCGGGCTCGTGCAAAATAGCTGCGTCTGTGCGACATATATATAAATATACATGTATTCATGCAAAAACCCACCCTCCTCCGTTTTTAGAAGTTTTTATTCCGAAAAGATACAATATACTCGCAGGATAGCGATGAATGAATTCTACTCGGAAGATTTCGCTAGTTGTAAATAAGTCTATTATGAAATAAATAAATATCTCGGGACAATTCACACCAGAAAAGCAATAAAGTATGAGTATTGACCTAGTCCCGAACTAAGCACCGCTTCTACTATGAGTACTAGACAAAGGATACACATAATTATATAGATAAATAAGCATTGTCGCGTTTGTTCCAGAATCGGGTTCTTTCCCGGACAGTGTGTTCCCGGCCGAGGGCGGCTGGCGGCGGAACGCGGCGCGGCGGGCGCGCGCGCTGTGCTCCGCCAAGACGCTGCGCCGGCGCGTGCCGATCCTCGAGTGGCTGCCCGGCTACTCGCTGCGCAGCGGGCTCGCGGACATCATCGCTGGTCAGTTACCTTACCCCAAGGCTCTGTGGGTACCATCCAAGGCCCGATTTAGAGTTCTAACAGCTCTAGCCCCCAAGCCTGTCCTGCATATGCCTACCCAGCCCTGTATTCTGTAAGGCCCTGTATGATGATTGAATTTTGGTGGCATTTATTTATGATTGTTAAATGGTCCATAGATAAGACTGCGGACCCCGATTCATATGCTCGCGGACCCCCAGGGGGTGAAGGCTTCACCTCACACAATAAACCAATTAATCTGACTTAAACTCGAATGAACTTTTTGTTGATAAAAAGTACAGCGTCAGTCTCCGTGACCCCGGAATGTAGGTGGCATTTCATGGCGCTTGGCCACTTGTGAAGTAATCTACTGTTGAATAGTTGATCTGTAAATGAAAAAAACTATTTTCATTTATTTCTGAGACTAACTGGAAACTTTTGAAAACCCCGTACTTGGAATTATTTATCGCTACTATAGATGCCCAATCTACTACAAGGTGGATAGACTTTCCAGTAAATTGTTTAAAATATTCACGATTTTCACACACATTTATAGTGTTAACGATACTTTTACGCGATAAAATAATTGTTAATTATTTTATCGCGTTATATTTGCCTCTACGTTTCGGCCATGTTTCAACGGCCGTGGTCATGAGCAGAATAGACTTTTCAGTGTTTTTTTTTTCCTATAAAAATTGAGGAAAACGTGCATACGGGTGATCTGATGGGGAGTGATCTCTGCCTATGGGGATCAACGGTCCTAAGAACTTTAGTCCCCTCGCCCCCGTTGGCCTGCGGATTCCTGACTCAACATACGAAATGCTGTAGTAAGCTACTATTTCACATCGGAATCCTGTAACAGTGTCATATGTCATATTCCATTCGTACTGCAAGGAGCAACTGGCTACACTGTGGCTCTATCCTTACAAAATTATATAAAGTGGAGCAGAATCCCTAAATTGTATGAAATTAGAAAATATTAGTGTTTTAAGGCATACAAAAAAATCACTACCCACTTTGGGTTAAGGTTTAGAGTGTTCAAAACGTGTAGAGCGCTGGGTACACAATAGTATTAAAGGTGGGTCGAGGTGTCGTAGTGCGGCCAGAAATGCACTCCAGCGCAGGGCGCAGCGCGTGCGCAGCGGAGCGCGACGCCAGCTGTTCCGTCCGTTGTGAGCGCTGATTCAGTTTGTCTATTGAAAGTCGTCATATGACCATTACTTTACAAGTGATTTACAGTCTTATAGAAAATGAACATTTGGTTTTTCAAGTAGGCCATATAGATAGGCTCTTTTACAAGTCTGAGTCTACCGCGCTTCTTCGTCTTTAGATCAGAATAAAGTCGTTCCAACTCAGATCTGAGCATATTATTTGATGAAATAAAGTCAATTGATTTTTGATTGATCTAAAGAATACAGATCAAATCTAGAATTAGGAATTGAAGGGAAACGATCCTTTCATACCGGGCCCCTGCTATGATGGCGCCTTGGATCAAAGGATTACTACTTATATTCAACTTAGATGGTAATTTTTTTTATAAAATAGGAGGGCAAACGAGCAAGTGGGTTCGCTCATTGTCGGTGATGACCACCGCTCATAGACATCCGCATCACCAAGGATATTGCAGATGCGTTGCCAACTCAGAGAGCTAAGATGGAATACCTCTTGTGCCAGCAATGTCTCCGGCTGTCTTGCTCTCCACGCCGGAACACAACAGTGCACGGACTGCTGCTTAGCGGCTAGATTAGCGAGAAAGATGGTGTTAGCGATCCGGACGGATCTTGCACAAGGTCCTTCCCGCAAAACACATACAATAGGTACATAATTTTTTTAACTTCTTATTTTCAGTCATCAGTATAAGTCGTCAGTTTCCTTCTTACGTTTTTTGACAATTTCTGTCCAGCATCCTTAGATTCCGGCATAATCACTGAAGAAATAATCTGATATGAACAGAGCTATTCCCAATTTAAATCGTTTAGAATCTTCTTACTTAGAATTCCGGTGCAATGCTGTTAAACCTTACACAGTTAACAGTCTCTGGGTAAACAAGACTTTTATTTATTGAATTTAATTGAAATTATCTTCAATTAGCAAGTATTTTGCGCGGCAAGTCAATGTTTTATGCAATTAATAAGGTGTTGAATATTCATTATTTTTATTTAAGTACAAAACCAACTTCCTAGGCCATCTAGCTTTGTTCTTCAGTGAGGCCCTGCATCAACCTCGATCAATGTCACTAATAAATTTAAAATAAAATCAAATAAATAAATATCTTGGGAAAATTTACACCAATTGACCCTAGTCCCTAACTAAGCAAAGCTTGGGCACTATGCAACAGACAAACATACATATATACCCACAACTGAGGTACAAAAATTCACATTCATCATATAAACATTTGCCTCTTATGGGAATCGAACCCACAACCTCTAGCTTTGTAGTCAGGGTAATACTAAGCTATCCGGTCGTTAACTCGCATAATTTTTAGTCAGTAGACTAAAATTAGAAGTTTCCTCGCCCATTTGCATGAAATTGAAAATATTTAGCATATAGGCTACGTGAGCTTCTTTGTGCCATTATGTCTGAGCCTACAAAACCAGCGCTTCGAAACATTTAAATTTCATTCAAGAAAAAGATGGTACGGCCGTGCCGCTTTTTTTGCTCGACTTGGCGGGGTCTGCTGAGAAGAAACCCCGCACCAGAGCATCTAGCACGAATCTTCTCGATACGGTAACTCGCTACGTAACTCAATGCGTCTCTCTCTAACCAGCCCAGTAGGAGAGAGACGCGGCCAGTTACGTAGCGAGTTACCGTATCGAGAAGATTCGTGTTAGGTGCACAGATACTGAGTGATTACACCTTGAATACAACTAGAACTTACCGTATTTATACATAAATGTAATAAATTTGTAACCAGCCGATGTCTTTACGTAGGCTATATACACACAGAATAAATAATAGTACTAACGTACAGAAACTTCTCCTTTTTGACCACCATTAAACGAATTCCAACTTTATGATCAGGCTCAAAAAGTTCGTATTACTTCATAAACATTCGCCAGGCGGCATGCGTCAAGGCGCCGCCCGTGCTCGCCTTCCACCCGCAATGCCCTGGCGCACCGCTAGGGTTGGGCTGCTTACTGTAATACTATCTCGCGCGACACAGATTAACCTATGCCATAGGTCATGCGGCGAGCGCACCTACAGTGCGGAGTGGAACCTCCCTGATATACACACATACATAAAGTCACAACTGTTTCCCGGATTGGTAGGCTACGTTAGTAGGGTCTTTATGAGAGAAATAGAAACTAAAACAATGATCACTCTACGATTTTTGCCTTTCTGTTTGTACGCTAATCACGTAAAAACTTCCGCACGAAATTAGATGCGGTTTTCACAGTTGTATTGCTAGAGGTCTAACTTAAAATCTGTTACATGTTTCTTTTCATTCATTTGCCATAATGGTTTTCTAGCTAAAACCGTAGACTTTTTGGATTTTTATTTTAATCCTTTAGAATGTAGCATAAAACCCACATATAGCTGCCCTGACATATTTAAGGTTTCCGCAAAAATCCATTAATGAAGACAGTTAAAGACCATACAGGTGATGTTTTTCCATCAAGTATCTCCAGACATCACATCTAATACAGCTGGTGTCTTTTGGTGACGCGGCAACTAGTGCTAACTTTCCGTGAGCCCAAGATGTAAAATAGAAGATACAACAGGAATAACTCGGTTATTGGAAATGATGTAACCATAGTTAATAGTTACCTTTAAGACGAACAAGTACATTTCAATGACAATGCTCGCAACACAGCAACAATTGAATAGGTCAATTATGGCTGATGATCAGTAATTATCAGGGAAAAGCGAGATCATCACAATTAGGAGTAATTTCAAATAACTTACATGATCCATTATTGACTGTTACACGTCAGCCGTTTGTGGCTGTAATGAAGTTTTAATGGGATCAAGAACAATCGTCAGCGTTTAAACTATTATCACCATGTTCTAGAAGAACTGTTACATTTGCTTATTAGATGGATACTGTTTTAAATAAATGTTTTTCTTCCTTTCTTTCTTTCTTACTTCTTTTAACTCTCCAAATCTCATTAGTATTAGAGGTTGGATGAAATCGTAGCTGTACATCAAACAATATTATTATTTGTGTTTTCTGGTCCGGACTCTTTGAAATTTTAAGGATAGGTGCTACTAGGTTATGTCCGGTAGTAGGAAATTCTAGTTCGGGATTCAAAGCTATAGTCTCTTGTTATTGTATCCTTTTTAAACTATAAACATTTTCAATTATTTCAATTTCTCGATTGTCAGTTAATGCAATCAACGAATGGCTCATAAGGGGGTGTAGATTGCGTGAGGAAGGACCTCAGTGATACCTTCATAAACTTGTTGAGGTTGCTAAGGGAGTTAAGTGTGTCCTGGCATCTAAGTGGTGAGCTGGAGGGGAGGGAGCCAGTGGTATGATATTTAAGAGTAAATCGTGTTCCACAGACCCCCAGCCCTCGTCAAATAGATCCCTTGAGAGTCCATGGACCCTAGGCTAAGAATACCTGGGTTAGTTAGATTAAGTTTATCAAACAATTACTAAGGTTTTGCGAACGTCACGCAATACATTACATTGGGACCGTATAATAATGCGTTTCAATTGACACCCAGATAGACAATGAGCTGAATTCTTTGTTGTGGAAACAGTTGGCAAAGCGTAGATAATAGCGCCACATCCGATCGGTCCAGATATCGGAAATAGCGATTGGTTCGGCGGCCATTGTGGCAGTTCCGGCGGAACAATACGCGCACGCGCAGCGGATGATGACGTCAACGCTGAACACTGCGGACCTGGTGACACTGATGATGATGAATAGTGCATTACCTGGATTACCAGACAGAAAGTAGCACTTTTCAGCGGCATATGATTTTCCGAAGACAACCAGAAAACCATAATCATAATTATTACTTTTTCTAATTATTAATTATAAGTATTGGCATACTATATTTATATTAATCTGCATAAAAGTATTTTTTTATAAATATTCAAAGAATAAAATTAGACGGATCTCACGTCAGTGATAAATATACAGACAAGCTATACATACCCTAATCATCCCATCTTCCCCTTTCCCCTATTATAGAATAGAAAACTTATATTAACATCGTTAGCCCATATAATTTGTTTTTTAGTAACAATAATAATTTTATGTGACACAATACAACATTGATTTGATATTGCACAACTCATTAAATAAGAATATACATATGTCGAATTGTGTTTCTCTAGTCCCAGCCACTGAGCACGTCCCCAGCTTCATCGAGAATATTCTATCAGCGTGTCTCTCCTCAGGTATTACCGTCGGCCTCACGGTGATCCCCCAAGCCATCGCGTACGCGGGGGTGGCCGGCCTGCCCCCCCAGTACGGCCTCTACTCCTCCTTCATGGCCTGCTTCGTGTACACGGTCTTCGGCTCCGTGAAGGACTCCGCCATTGGCCCCACAGCCATCGCCGCCATCTTGACGAGAGAGAACCTCCACGGGCTGGGCCCCGAGTTCGCGGTGCTGCTAGCTTTCTTGTCAGGCTGTGTGGAGTTGCTGATGGGGATATTACAGTTAGGTAAGTGTTTTTTGTGTTTTAATTCTTGTTAGGCAGATCGATGGGTCGATTTTTGATTATTGAGCGCTCGACGCTCCCCAGCTGTGACCCAATCAAATACACGATCGTATATTTTAGTCGACATTGATTGGCGCGCGGCTTGAAAGTCAAAGGACTTAGACGCACATGATAGGTGCTGGTCCGATACTGCGCTAGACAGGGAATTGTTTATTTTTAAAATAGCACATTCATTTCATTTCAATTATTTATGATAAGTAGATGCAATGACAACACAACGTTTAGTATCATTTTTAAAACCATAACACGTTTAGGTTAAGGTATTAATATTTATAAGGTATTCATAGTTACCCGGATTTACTGTGATTTAATTTTTCAACGCTACCTCGGTCAAAAACATTGTTTTGATAAAAGTTGCATGTCATCAAAAATCTCATGTTTGCTAAAATTTAAATATGTTCAATGCAGAATCTTCAATGAGAAAACTGTAAGTTGTTTATCCACATCACAAACATTAATACCTAAGGCACAGTTAAACTACAATTCCTTAGCTAATCTAGAATGTATCATGCGATAACGTACATTCTTGGTAAATAAGTGGACTCAAAGTTATTTCCAATTCGCTACAGCCACTTCAAAACAAAAACTTAACAGTAACCATTGTTTCTATAGCTGGATAGTGCAGGTTTGTTCTCGTGTCGCACCGTGACCGAGTCTCCTCGTTACTTGCCGCGGGCTGTTGTGACGCGCGGACAAACGAACACACTGCAGCTGGCATTGTGATGCAAATACTTCATAACTTCCTGTTAATGGAACGCGGACATGACTTTCCACTCCGAAGACAAACAAAGAAATTCGAATAATTTTGGTTAAGTGCTTACGTTGCTTTTCATATCCACTATTGAATTGAGTACTTATCTACTGGAATTTTTGGTGAAACTTGTTTTAAGGACTAATTCTTGTGATCCTTAATTAAACTTTTATAAATTCCTTTGCTTTTTACGAACTCAATTTAAAATAACTCGTACAACACGGCCGCGCTTACATAATCCTTATTTGTAATAACCACCTACAATTAATACATATTTACAATATGTTTATGGTTATTGTGAAAAATAATACGTTATTTTTTACTACTGAAACTGTAATAGTATTTTATGCAACTGTTGTATAATGAGGGGTCTTAAAACACGAGTGTGGTTTTATAATACGATCACACGAGTGTTTTAAGACCTAATTATGTACAGTTGCATACATTACTTTATCTACACACATATCATAACGGCAAAAAACCGTAACAGAAAAAAACCCACAAACAAATGACAACAGTAATGGCGGCAATTCGATCCATTCGTCAAGCCGACCGTTTTTTTTTAATTATAGACAAACGCATGAAGTTCCTACCCTCATGTCACTCGAGATCAAATGTCGTGCGTTTATATTAAAAAAAACATACTGGATTGACGTTTTATATCGATTTTAATATCTATGGATACTAGATTAGTGACCCACTTGAACAGCTGTTCCAAATTTAAACTGATAAAGGTACAGAAATCGGTACTGTAATGACCATTACAGTACAAATTTGCCTACTACCACAGACAAGAAATTTCTCATAATAAAATTGGTTGTAATAATGCTGGTCATTCCTAACGGTTTTTGAACGCGTTATTGAGCACTTATAATATGTGTGTAGATAAATAAATTTAACTTATCACTACATAATATAAAACAAAGTCTATGCGTCCCTGTCTGTCCGCATGTTTTCGGTCGCTTACTCCTTCTAGACCACGCACCGGATTTTGATGCGGGTTTCACTGTATTTAAGAGATTTTTTTCACGGAAGGTTTCTATTTATGTACCTTACATCCTAATTATGCTCGTGCAAAGCCGGGGCGGGTCGCTAGTTCCGTACATACATTATGTATAGTCGACCAAGAAATTGATTGACCACTTTTCGACCGTATTACACAGGGATAGAGTACAGAAGTGGTCAAGCAATTACTTGGTTGACTATATGTCGATGCTTTTGGTAATATTTATCAAAAGAGGTTCAAAGTCTTCGAGGTTTTTAGAGGATTATCTGTAAAACAAGCAAACAAATCGACAGTTTTCTTCGCATTGACTTCGTTTGAAGAACCATATTATCCATAAAATATTGGACTGGAACGAGTAATTAAATTTGGAACGGTAGTTGTTCTTATCTGGGCTTGAATCGAAGCCGTAAACATTGTTTACGATTATTTTCCAATAAAGTTTTCGTTACAGTTTGAAATTATAAAATACTGCTGCTATTTGTAGAGGTCACCATTCACAGTGGTGAGAGATCATCTCTCTCCAGGCGGGTGTTTTGCCTGGGGACCGAAATCCAAAGGATGAAAGTTGAAAGTTGTATATTTGCATCCATGTTACGAAACTTCGTTAGCGTGAAGTAGCGCGTGTCAGCTAGTTTCATCTATTCCACACTAGATGGCGCTAGTGTCGCTACATATTAAATACGCAATAGCAGTTTTATCAATCTCAAATTTTTAAGTCAAAGTCGAAATATCTTTATTCAGATTAGGCTTACAGGAAGCACTAAATGTCAATTTTACTTCCACAAGAGATTGAAGTAGCGTGTTGAGCCTTTGTTTGTATAACGGGTCTCCACCGATACATCGGTGTTCAATTGTTCGTGAGCTGGTTTTCGAAGGAAAATATCGTTGTTGAAACATAATAAAATTCATTTAATTTTTATCCACTTGCCGTTCATTGAATAAAAAAATGTTATGCGAGTATTATGCGAGCACTTCTGAATATCGCAAGTCATAATATCGAATGTTTATTTAATCGACTGAACATCTTGTTCTTCATCTGATCTTTACATAGTATAAATACGTTACCCTCCCTTGCGTCGCGCAGTCGGGTAAAATAGTCGCTATCCGTAACGGATTTCGATACGGTTTTCACGGTCATTTAAAGAAGAAGTAGAAAAAAACATTTTTTTAAAACTATTCAGCATAAAACATACAAATACACACAACACGGGCAGAATAAAAAAACAAAACATTATGTTGACCAGAAAAACAGCCCCACTCAGCATACTGCCTCGGCAAACCGAGACGCTGATTTTCTGTGGGACCCTTGAGATTCCTATTACTAAACTAAAAACTAATGGCGACACGAACGAAAATAGAAAGTGCACTTAACAATTTACATCAAATCTTTCCCCAAATGCCCCTTTAGAGTTGCCCCGTTAAGGTCAAATTCGCCTAATCTGATTGCTTATAAGCTGCTCTATCAGTTCTCGAAGTTTTGTTCTTGGTTTTGGGGACACCCTGTCTATTAGTAGCTTGAATTGGAACGCGCAAATGGAAAATATTTCCGTTCCGATCAAGCATGACGTTACCAGGGGAACTTGACCCCTAGCGGCTCGCCACTCGAATGCAATCAGCTGTTCCAATACGCCGGCCGAGTCAGTGGACCGAACGTAAAATACGTCATTTATTTTGTTTGGGACCTTTCCTAATTAGGGGCAGATTCCAGTGCAATCCAAACATGGCTTTATTACCTTTTAGGGTTCCGTGCCTCGAAAAAAGCGAAACCCTTACAGGATCATTCGCGTGTCTGTCTATCTGTATGTCACAGCCAATTTGCTCAGAAACTACTGGACCGATTGAGTTGAAATTTGGAACACACGTGTAAGTTAGTGAGTCAAACACGGACGTGTAACGTAAATGAATGATTTTAAACGTGGTCACTTTTGCGGCATTAATAAGAAAAAATTAAAAAAAATGCTAACTATTCGTGTAACATATCATATCAAATGAAAGGGCTTGTGGTGAAAATGACAAATATCTTTGTTGTCAATTTTAAGATAAATATTTTTGTAGTTTTCTTCTCTGGTCCCAAAATTTTGAAAATAAACAGGTTCTTTACCTATAGATTACAAAAAACCTATAAGAAATCTTTATCAATATTTCTGCGTATACGGAACCCTCTTCACGCGATCTTAACTCACACTTGTCCGGTATTTCCTGTGGCTTCTCTCGCTTGTAGAGCCTGTTCAAAGTAATCTAATACGCTAGCTACTGGGTACCCATCCAAATAATTGAATAACCACACGTTTCCATTTATACTATTATACGAGTTTATTGTTCAGGATAAAGACAAGAATGATACAGATGAGAGGCAATAGACAAACATACATTGAAATGAAATATTTATTGCGTATGGAATCTCGGTTATTAACATACACATTCACAAGTAAGCCTCACAGTACCGAATACCAGTGTATTTGTATGTAATCTAACAGCATGGTGGTACTATGGGCAATAAATAAATAATAGTATTTTATGCAACTGTTGCATAATGAGGGGTCTTAAAACACGAGTGTGGTTTTATGAAACGAGCGTCAGCGAGTTTCATAATAGGATCACACGAGTGTTAAGACCTAATTATGTACAGTTGCATACATTACTTTATCTACACACATATCATAAGTACTCTATGATGGGTTCAGAAGCCATAGGGCAATGACCTGCATTGCTACTAGCTACTGGTGCTAGGTACCTATTAAATATCTATAGACTGTACACATTAAAATAATGTAATAAAAAAATATATTAACAAATTAGAAAAATACTCATAATAATATTGGTTGTTATAATGCTGGTCATTGCCTACGGTTTCTGAACGCATAATAGAGCATTTATGATATATGTGTAGATAAATATTTTTACCCCACTCAAAAGAAAAACTGTAAAGCAAAAGGAGTTTGTTTGAGAAATGTAGGTAAAACCTTTAAAGCCTTTAAAATATATGAAACGTTAATTAAATGGCAAATGTAATGCGTGCGGGTCCGGATTGCTACCATCTTGTTTGCTAATCCTGCCGCTAAGCAGCAGTGCTTGCACTGTTGTATTCCGGCGTGGAGAGCAAGAGAGCCGGTGCAATTACTAGCGCTAGAGGTATTCCATCTTAGCCCTCTGATTTGGCAACGCATCTGCAATCCCTTTGCTGTTGCGGGTATATATGTGCGGTGGTGATCACTTTCCATCAGGTGACCCACTTACTCGTTTGCCTTCCTATGTTGTATAAAAAAATAATTGGATAAACTTATAACACTGTTATAAGGATTTACCGACTGGGACCAAAAATCTTTAAAATTACTAAGAAACTAGGTTTGCAATGCAGCTTTTCCTTTACGAGATGTTTTAGTAAATACAGAACACACACAAGTAGTGTGTAAATATGGAACCCTCGGTTCGCGAGTCTGATTCGCACTTGGCCGGTTTTTTATTACACTTATGTAAGTACAAGTTGGTGACCGCATTTTATCGAGGGTGCTATATGGAGTAAGTTGCTACATCTGTGTCGCGACGCGTGCGCGGCTGCGCGGGCGCCGGCCGACCTTCGCCGTGACCGAATCAGGGGACCTTCAGAAACACCATTCATTCTACGCAGCCGGCACTTTTTACACGACAACCGCGAAGCCAAAAAGGAGAGTTGTGTGTTTTACTTCATTTCATTGTATTGCAACTGGAAATGTCTTGAACCAAACACAGATTAACAAAGTATTAGCTTTTACGGACTTCCATTATATGGTAGTATTACAGAACCTCATTTAATAAAACGAACACAGTCATTTCGCCAAAAATGAACAGTTTTTTTTTTACAAAAGTAGATCAGAAATCCTAATCCAATTGGAATCTCTCTCTCTCTCTCTGTGTGTGGGTGCGTGCGTGCGTGTGTGTGTGTGTGTGTGTGTGTGTGTGTGTGTGTGTGTGCGTGTGTGTGTGTGTGTGGGCGCGTGTGTGTGCGTATTGTGATTATACAACAGTGTAAACACAATAAAGTTTTACCCTCAGAAGTAGCTGAACATTTTAGTACCTTGTCGCTGTCAGTAATGTGAGGAATTCGAGCAACTCTCTTCATACGCTACAACGATGAGGTGCTTAGCTACTTTTGAAGCTGACTATATAATGTACAATCAACTTGAAATTTTGTATCCTATTGGACTATTTAGAACGAGACGCACCGAGCAGTGGCAAGCTCAGAGGAGTGTGTACTACCCAACGTCAAAAAACGCTCTTCATAAAAACCGTGATAACGTTTTCCACCCTCTAAATCTTCACCTACATCAATCATTTTTTGGTATATTGTAATTACGCCTTAGAACTAGGTTTGTATCTTTTAATTGTCTTAATATTCTTCATAGATTAGTCAACATTTTAATTTCGGAATTTCTTCTAAAACAAAAAAGGGTAAACATTTTAAAAACTATAAATAATAAGTATAACAAAAATTAAAAAATACAAACCTAGTTCAAAGGTATAAGACAACATACAAAAAACCATGGCTCCAAGTTTTAAAGGGTGGAAAACGTTATCGCCGTTTGTATGGAGAGCGCTGGGTACACAATATTCTTAACGCGTGTCGAGACGGTTCGTGCTTGGTGCACTGATGTCGTCTGGAGCCCAATTCTCGGTTCATGCGAGATTTACCTCACGTGCGAGATGCGTCAAAAAATTACAGATTTCCAAGGGATTTGACAGTTGTTTTAATGCGAGATTAGTCTCGCATAAACCGAGAATCGCCCTGCTGCAGTGTCCCTGCCATGTCGCACGACACCCAGCTTCATGTCGGGCGACAAGCTAATGCCAGGCTTCAAACAAACCTTGGCCTGTAACCCAAGGCAACGAAAAATGCATTTTTCTCACGCTAAGGAAAATGAAAACTGGATTACGATATCAATGAAACATTGATCGATATTGCGAAAGCATACTTAATTAATATAAAATCAATTATTTTCTTTTATGACCATTGTTTTAAGGATTGAGGTTCAAACTCAGTACTGTTCTAGTGAATAAATTGTTTATTAATAGCTAGTTTAGTAACTAGGGCAAGAAAGCAAGTTTTTTACTCGGGGTGTGTTCTGAGTATAAATGAATTTATTATCGTGCTATGATTAGCATTCAAAGTAACTAATTACTGCAGCATGCAGCAACCAGCAGGAATCTTCTCACGCTGCAATGACAAATACACTGCACATTGGTGTGAAACCGTATCACATTCCATTATTAGTAATCAAAAACGTTTAGCAATAAGTATTTTCCGCTGAAACCGTAAAACTTTCGATTTTTTTACGAGTGCGTCATATAAATCCCGTAATGTTAGGTTCAGTTTGATTTATAAGGGTTTACAGTTTTCAAAAAAAAAACTTTTTCATTAAAAATTACTAGGGATTACAATATGTAAACCGGTTTCAAATATTAGCGCCCTACCTCATCTCTTGGAAATATATTTTGTGAAGTGAAACCGCGCGCAGGCCGCATAGGCTTTTTTAAAAAGATAGAAAGAAAAGAAACGAAGAAATACATTTATTTACACATACACAAAACACGGGCAGAGCACAAATATTAAACCTTATGTCTTGCTAGTGTCTGATTCTAACAACGCTTCGGGAAATTTAAGATTCAGCTGATGCCACAACACAACAAACTCAGCAGCTTTTCTTCTTTCTCAGAAGCATGTTACGTTCTTGTAGCAGTTTATCGGATATGATAACTTAGTCCCAAACGGCTCAATGGATACAAATTTACAGAACCCTCAATGAGACACAGCCTTCTAAGAAGTGCCAGCGATCAAGATTTGTTCCAGCTAACCATGGGCTTCCAGGTTCAAGGTCCTTTTCACGTTCAGCTTCTAAGAACTCAGGTTTAAAAACGTACAATTAAAACGGGAGTTTGTACGAGAAAAACGTGCCAACGAAGTAGCCGCAATGCAAAAGCGTGTTCCGTGACATGACTTGCATTGCACATTTCTGTGTATACACAACTCATTCATTACTCGAGACAAATTGCATCGCGGCAGTCGTACTGCAACGTGAGTTAGGGCTCTAATGGCTTACCAGTTGCCATTAGGTAAAGCATGGTTCGGCAAAGCGTGACTTGCCGGTTCCAATCCTGCCGCGTATGAAATTAGAAACCAGGTACTACTGCTAATAGCCCCTGCCAGCCTTTTAACATTGATGATATTAGATCACTTGAAGGAAAACGCATAATAAAAGATCAAGTTTTCATTGATTATGAATGAAAATAATGAAATTGCATTTCTATATATAATATTTTAATGTTCAGGATTCAAAGCCTCCTATGTTGTTTTTATGTGATAAAAAGAGTTCTTAAATACTAGGATTAGACACAACTTTGAACCCCGTAAGGGCACAACAACATTATTTACATAATTATATCTCACACAACTAACTATACAATTGCACGACTTACTAAATTGTCGAAGGATAACACAACATCAAAATTTATAATCTCCTCTAATCTGTTCTCATATCTTTGGCCATGGGCGTACCCAGGGGGTGGGGGGAGGGAGGGGCAGCTGCCCCCCCCCCCCTGGAAATCTCGCAGAACATGTATGAACTCGCCTAATTACTAATCAAAGTGTAAACGGGGCCTTATGCTCTAACTTTTATTTAAACCGCGCAGTAGACACTGGCAAAATGCACGGTGCAATTGCCAAAAAACCGTGCGCGACGATGGCGGACGAAGATTACCGAATCTAGCATCTGAATTGCCCCCCCTAGGCCAGAAGCTGGGTACGCCCATGTCTTTGGCCGCTTATACTCCTTCTAAACCTCGCCTGTGTCCAAATGCGTCTCTAGCCCATGTAGCGCCCGTGTGCAGACATTGCCCTAGCGCCCCCTAGTAAGCGCGCGGTGAAAATGGAATGGGTACAGTACAAGTAACAGCGCCCCCTAAGATCGCTGCACCCGTTTGCAACGCACACCATACACCATAGGTAAAGTAAAATTGGTAAGAACAAGGCAGACCATGATACAGGTTAGAATATTGTCAGATGGCTCAAGATTTCCTTTGTATTGTCATTGCATCTACAATTCATACAAGTTCTTAACAAAAATGTTGAAACTAGAGTTTACGTTAATATATTTTGATGTGTAAGTGCGCTCGCGCAGGGTTCCTGATCGACTTCATCAGCGGGCCGGTGTCGGTGGGCTTCACGTCGGCGGCGGCCATCATCATCGCCACCACGCAGGTCAAGGACATCCTGGGGCTCAGCTTCCCCGGCGGCAAGTTCTTGCAGGTACCGTCAGAGACACCAAACTGACCATTGAACAAACTGGAACAAATTATCTTGCTACTCCGCGAAACCAGTGCCGGGCTCGTGCAAAATAGCTGCGTCTGTGCGACATATATATATATTTTTTTTATATGTATTCATTCAAAAACCCACCCTCATCCGCTTCCACACGAAACAACATATACCACACACCACCACCACTAAACACTAAAACTATACGATTGACACGCGTTTCGCCTCTGTACGAGGCATCATCCGGATCTATTTTTCACGAGCCCGACACTGGTTTCGCGGAGTAGCAAGGTAATTTGTTCCAGTTTGTTGATATGAACCTCCGCAAAGTAACGCCTGAACCTATTAATTATTGTGACCATTGAAGTCGGAGCTGAGGTATCATTTGATACATCTATTCCTTTCGATCATATACTTTACAGTTCCCTCTTTCATGGCATTGTGTCTTCAAGTTCAGATAATAGCGATTAAAGTTGAAATGATTAATAGTTGAACCCGAGAATACTTTTACACTTGTATAACATTTTTAGACTCAAGTTGGCGCTCTATCGGAATACGCGGAAGCTTTGCACCTTTGGTCGCACGTGCATGATGTCGCACAAAATCCATTAGGTTTTTTCATCTAATTGCATGTTTTTTCTTGTAGCATAATCGATCGTTTTTGCTTGTTATCGTAAGCAGCTTTCTATCGACCTTCGCCGGGTCTGTTTTTGTCGCGACCGATTAGTATTTGGAGCGGGTGGCGACGAAAACGTTGATGTCGTCATTTTAATTGCAAATTGCTCCAGTTTTGTTGGCGGCACATTTATTTTATTTCAACAATAATTTTGCTGTATGACCGAGCTTTTTTGTAGAAACAGTAGCAAATATCATCACTTATATTTCATTATGCTACAATAAAAATACCATAATATGCTGTAAGTAAATTCAGGAAAATATCAAATTACAAAACAGACATGGAAATACAAAACTAAACTAAGACAGGTCCCCCAGGTCTGGTCCCTGCGGTAGAGAATTGAATCCCTCTTGCAATTGAAATTCACTAAAGAATCTGACGTTATTGAAGGGTATCCTGGCCTGACCCTCAAAGATTTGTTATAGTCATTTTGTAAATTAGTTTTTGGTACAAGTAGTTTTAGGCACTACAAGTAAATTCGCGGGTGGTAGGACCTTGTGCAAGGTCCGTCCGGATCGCTACCACCATCTTGCTTGCTAATCCTGCCGCTAAGCAGCAGTGCTTGCACTGTTGTGTTCCGGCGTGGAGAGCAAGACAGCCGGTGTAATCACTGGCACAAGAGGTATTTCATCTTAGCCCTCTGGGTTGGCAACGCATCTGCACTCTCTTTGTTGTTGCAGGTGTCTATAGGCGGTGGGGATCACTTACCATCAGGTGACCCACTTGCTTGTTTGCCTTCCTATGTTGTATAAAAAAAAAATACTAGCAGCACCTTAGGAAAATGGAAGATTCTTCTGAGAAGAAGCGCCGCAAGAAACTCAGCAGCTTATTTCTTTAGTAAATAGCATTTAGGTTTCATTATAATGTTGTATAAGTAAATAGTGTTTAACAGTATTTGATTTCATACTTTTTATGTAAATAGTATTTAATTTATGGAATAAATATTGCGTCAGCAAAATATTTACAGTTTTATTCCTTAGAAATCAAATGACCAAAACAAAGGCTTAAAATTTGCTGTTAGAATATAAACCTACTTACCAAATTATCTTCTTCATACACTCAAAAAACGTGGCGCCCTTCTGGCGAAAGTCTCATAAAAATCGTTAATGTACCAAGTGTTTAAACAATAGCTTTTAATTGACTTTGTGTCATTGCAGGTGTGGACGGGCTTGTACGAGCACATCGGGGAGACGCGGCTGTGGGACTCCGTGCTGGGTGTGACCTGCATCGTGGTGCTGCTCCTGCTCAGGGTATGTCAGCTTGGCTCTGAACTCCAGGGGCACTGGTTCTTCATCACAGACATGAGGGAGGCGTGCATAAAAAGTTTCGGAACCTTCAGCTTTAGATTCCAGCAAATGCTTGGTGGATCGATTGCCTAATAAAGTGTAACTCCTTTTGCTCTAATGTTTTAATATTTTATTCGGGTACCAACGTTACAAAGTTCTTAAACTTATACATAGGTAATTAATTATATTTGACATAAATCAATGAAGCTGCCACCACTTACTAAGAAATTTACACAAAACAAGCCAACAGGATAACATTATCAAAAACACACTTTTTGTTGGCCTAGCATAAGTTTACTATATATTAACTAACAAGTCAACTTTTCAGGAGAGATATAATTGCTTCTTCGTTTTAACAGCTACACCGGTTCTGTGAGAAATTAATCCTGTCACATTTTAAAAGCTCTAATTATGCCCTGTATATCGCACTGATTGTACAGCACTTCAGAAGAAGCGACATACAAAATCGCTATTTCATAGCTATAATTGCTTTCGTGTGAAAATTACTGACAATGCGACAAGATATGTATTTATGATTCACGTTCACTTCCTGTGCAGCAGATACCGGACCTTATGGTAAACGGTTTGCTGATGATGAAGTAATTACTCCAGCGTTAGATGGGTCGTTAGATGCAAATGTATGGTTTTATCTACGTCCGGATGTCGGGTCTTCATCTTGTCATTGTCTATGATTAACGATCTCTTTGTTGTTTCCAACAGTTTCATTATCTACAATGGCACAGTCACTATCAAATGTATCTATAGGAGCGAGCAAGGTGCACGAAAATGCGTTAATAATCGCAAGGTCTCAAAAGCATGTTCCGATATTTTTGAACACCTTTACTGCTCCGATATATCTGAGAGCAAAGTAACTGTATCAAGAATGGAAATAGATTTAGTTAAATCCTACCTTTTGATATAAAGATTTTTTAATGGGATAACACATGTTATAGAAGACCTCGAATTAGTCCGGACCATGTCGAGTTAATTTCGACTCGAATGGAGTTATTGATAGATAAAATTAAGGTAGATATTGCCAAATAGCTGAGTTGGGACTTAAAAATAAATATTTAATGACATTACAATCTACCTACTCCCGGCGATCGTCTTTACGAAAAACTAATACTTGAAATGCTTACCTTAAGATAAGAAAGATGATCATTGACATCATTGTCTCGTATGATTCCGTATCTTCTCGTCGATTATTGGATCAATGTCAAAGACTGGGACCGTAACCTTACTTTAACCCGCTTTCATCCCATCAAACCGCCGGCCTACCGAGTCTATGTCAAATTTGTTTTCGTATTGTGGTTGATGTTTTACTCGCTACCTTCCAGAAAGTGAAGGACATCAAGGTGGGTGCGGGCGAGGGCGAGGGCGGCTGCGCGCGCGCCGCGGCGCAGGCGCTCTGGTTCCTGTCCACGACGCGCAACATCCTGGTGGTGCTGGTGTGCGCCGCGCTCGCCTACTACTTTGACACGCAGAAGCAGACGCCGTTCGTGCTTACTGGTGGGTAGTCGACAATACCACACCTGATTACTCTCAAAAACGATCATCATTTTCTCAGTCTTTCCACGGCTACGCTAAGCAAAGGTCTTTCCCCAAATGTGTGGCGTCAGACGTCAAGCAGACTGCAGAGAACTGCATGCTGCTGCAGCTGCAAGGCAAATATGACTAACGACTGCAATAATGATGTGATGAATGTAGTGATAGTCATGATGAGATGTCTAGCATTGCTAGTGAGTTTCTCCTAACACGATTCTCTGCTTTCCGCATCTAGCCACTACTGGGCACCCTTCTCTGATCCAAATCAAAATAGTCTTCATTATGTCCGCTCGGCAGCCCTGACATCACTGTCATGAAGATACAATTAATTTCTTGTACGTTCTGATTTTGCTTTTGTTTACAGTGAATATATGTATACTCGTATTTATACCCACATTCATGATGCTTTAGTTAAGCTTTCAAAGTGGCTAACGCTATTATAACCAGGATCACGTGGGTCTGGGTTCTCTGTAACAGGGGTCAAAGGGACATGGAGGTCTGATGGTAGTCGATCCAATGTAATTACCCGACTTGCCTGCTCCGGGATTATGGTTAGAAGCTTATCCCACGGTAACATGGCACTCTCTCAAAGTTTCAAATAGGATTTTGAGGTCGTGTTGCTTCGAAATTTTGTGTTTCTTTTTCTTTTACACACAGTATACCTGTGTTTTCAGGTGAGGTGAAGCCGGGACTGCCTGCTCTGTCACCGCCACCGTTCTCAGCCACAGTGGGCAACCACACATACACCTTCATGGAGATGGCCTCCACGCTCGGCTCAGCTATCTTCGTCGTGCCACTGCTGTCTATCCTCGAGAACATCGCCTTGGCCAAGGTCTTCTGTGAGTGTAGCCTTTAATGGTGGTGCAACCGACTGCAAAAGATGTATCCACTACCTTATTTCAATGTATTGGATTAATCGTTTGTAGTCGGCTGTCCACAAGCGACTAGATCTTCAGAGTCTTTGCAAAATTAAGTGATGTTTTTAACAAATACCCATATGTATCTATTATAAGTAACTATCGACACCATGGAACTACGGAGCTAGCGACACGCAGTTTGAGAAGTAAAAACCTATAATCGCAAAAAATAAACTCAATATGAACTCGTAATTTAAAACTGCTGGGTTTTAATTCTTCGTTTCCTGATATTATCTTTCTTTTCTCTCGTAGTTTTTAGGATCTTACGTGTTCGTATGTACATAAAATACGGACATCTACTCGTAGGTGTCGGATGTACGATCACTACTTTGATACCTACACAGCTTCCTGTAGCTAATGGGCAAACTAAACGTCGTTAAGTTAATAAAACCTAGGGCTTTATGAAACTACCAGGACTCAGGCTCAGTTTGCTTCTAAGTGGATCTTTGTTATCTTAACGTGTACATAAGTCTTAATAAAAACAACTCGCAGAACAACGTGCCAGAAGATTTACAAAGTGTAAACAAACTGACAGTCTAATCGCTTCAAAGCGATCTTTTGCAGACAAGGAAAACGAAGATGATAAAATTTTACTGAACTGAACACATTGAGCAGGCCACATTGTGTGTCATTCCAGCGGAGGGCAAGTACGTAGACGCGACGCAGGAGATGCTGGCGCTGGGAGTATGCAACATCGCGTCCTCGCTGGTGGAGTCCATGCCGGTGTCGGGCGCGCTGTCCCGCGGCGCCGTCAACCACGCGTCCGGCGTGGCCAGCACCGCGGGCGGCGTGTACACCGGCGTGCTGGTGCTGCTGTCGCTGCAGGTCAGTGCTGCTACCAGCGTGGCCCGTCAACCATTGTCTCCATATGTACGCAGCTAGCACATCGTCAACAATGTCTTCGGCTCCATCACCGTCACCATTATTGATACCTATTTACGTCATTGTTACATTTACTATTATTGTTTTCATCGATGGTACATAACCTGACTCTTTATGCATGACATTCCGGTACCATTCTGGTCCAATTTCGAACCTGTGATTTTCTTCAAAACCGTCCTCGTTGTGGAAGCGATTCAGGTTGATTGAGAATAGGTTTCAAACTAGGATTAAATACCTGATCTTTCCTCTAATTAGATTATATTCTCTATTTCACATTGCATTAACTTTTTCTTAGTGCTGTATTTGTTTTTTATTTTTTTCCAGTACTTCACGCCTTACTTCTTCTACATCCCGAAGGCGTCTCTGGCCGCGGTCATCATCGCCGCCGTAGTCTTCATGATGGAACTCCACGTGTTCAAACCGATCTGGCGGACCAAGAGTAAGTGCCTCCTTGCCACTTTAATAAAGCTAGCCTTTCATGTAGGTACTCCGTACCCAAAACTGATTATGCATAAAATGAATATCAAATCAATGACAACTTGATAACGCAAACAAAAGTTGCTATCCCGCATTCGAGGCATTGAAACTGCGACTTTCGTATTTCGTACCACTCTGCCAGCTGAGCAACAGGTTCAGACAGACAAATTAATTTTATACTCGACAGCGGCGATACTAAAAGAAGGATTATGAGTTTTACCGTGTATGAATGTATGATGTCTTGATATTTGTTCCATATTAAAGATGGCTATGAAGTGTCATGTGGTATGTCAGAGACTTCGCAAAACTTAACAGTATTGCATGTGACGTCGATAGAAACGCATCGCATTACTGGCAATCGCGATGACAGGAAAATCATCAACGAAGATTGCAAAGCTACGCCTTGTTTTTTTAGCCCGAATATAGGCTAGATATCAGTCTGTTTAGCCACGAGCGATGTAGTGCCTCGTACACAAACGCTGCTTAAATCATCTCATAAGGGTTTCAAGAGCTTATGATGATTGGAGCAGCCAAGGTCATTAAAGATTGTTGTTCCAGAGCTGGACATCATCCCGGCGGTGGTGACGTTCGCGGCGTGCCTGCTGACGCGGCTGGAGCTCGGCATAGTGATCGGCATCGCTGTCAACCTCATGTTCCTGCTGTACGCCTCCGCGCGGCCGTCCGTGCGCGTCACCAGGGCAGTCGTGAGTACTCGCGTTCGTTGGGGCTTGCCTCACTGTAGTACCTGGGTATTCATAAGTGTGGTAAACACTTAAGAACATTGTCGTAGAAACGTATGAAATGAGAGCTGTTTGAATTTATCACATTACTGACAGCGACAAGGTATATAGTAAAGTGTTAGCTTCTTCTGGGGCTGACCGTACTACTCCGGGCACGAAGGTCCACTACAGCCAGCAACGGTCCACAATGTGGGTCTACTACTACGCCAACTGGAATGTTACTTGATCTATACTATAATTACGAGTACCTATGTAATTATATCCCTGTAAGGTTAAACAAATAAACAAGACAAAGTGCGGGTAGTTCGTAAAACTCGCGCGGCTAAACAGAAGTAATACCCTCCACTTCAGTCTACTCGTGACCACGGCCATTGAAACATGGCCGAAACGTCGAGGTAAATCAACAATATATTTTTATGGCGCTAAAGTCCCGATAACGTTATAAATATGTGTAAAAGTCGCGAAAGTTTAAAACAATTTACCTGTAAGGTTAGTTTTTGATAAGGTCTACAAGAACCTCCTGAAGTGGAGTTAGAATTTACTTTCATATTTAAACTTGTATATATTTTGAAAATAACGGTTAGCTGTAATGAACCGGAGCTTTATCGCGCAAAACACAATTTTTGTTAAGTAACTCGACCAAGCAGCAATACGACCGAAACTTCTCGGTATAGATTTTTCTTTTTTGCGCGATGTAGTCCCGATATAGTAAGAGGGTTTTCACGCGTGTATCTGTCTGTCTTTGGCATCGTAACTTACAGCCGGATGAACGGATTTTGATAAAAAAAATTAAAGTATAGGTAAGTGTAAAAATGGCTAAAATTTTTTAAGCAATGAGGGTACATTTTCTACATAGGTTTTTGGCCGCTTGACATATTCGACCACGGCTACGTAGCCTACGTACTTAGTCGACATGTTCGTGTTGCAGTCGTCGGACGGCATCGAGCACCTGGTGGCGGTGGTGGACCGGTCGCTGGCGTTCCCGTCGGCGGAGTTCGTGCGGCGCGCGCTGCGCAAGGCGGCCGACGCGGCGCGCGCGCAGCCGCTCGTGCTCGACGCCACGCACGTGCAGGCCGCGGACTTCACCGCCGCTAAGGTACCTTTTTTTTATACAACACAGGAAGGAAAACGAGCAAGTGGTGCACCTGATGGTAAGTGATCACCACTGCCCATAGACACCCGCAACACCAAGGAGAGCAGATGCGTTGCCAACACAGAGGGCTAAGTTGGAATACCTCTTGTGCCACCGGCTGTCCAGAAACCTAACCTAACCATTGCAGGTTGTCCAAAGTGACATGCCTGTTAGCGTTAACGTTACTGTTTTTACCTGAAACTCAAAAACAAATATTTCCCCATTTTTAAAACATTATTTTAATTTCGCAATGACGAGCAATGAACCGCAATGTATCGCATCCAACGCTCCGTCATCAGCACGTCTGTCACTATACTGTTGAGCATCCATTGTTGGTTTTCGTTTCTTGTTGCTTCCTTTTTTTCCAGAAAATAAGTAAGTATAGAATTTAGGAAGTAGAGTAGTACAAGTCGGAAATGAGTTTATATCGGAGCCAAAAAATGTAGCGAACACATTTAACAAATTCTTCGCATCCATAGGTGAAGAAGGCCACGCTAGCAGCGCGGGCACTGGCCGTGCGCTAATTCACCCCACTGAAAATACTATGTTCCTTTTTCCTGTAAATTATCGCGAAATTCATACTTCTATAACAAACTTAAAGAATAAAAACAGTTGCGGCATAGATGGACTGCCACCGTCATTACTAAGACAATGTGCTGACCAACTTACCCTACCCTTTTGCCTCTTAATTCCGCAATCAGTCATTTGACGAGGGAATATTTCCAGAGCAACTTAAAACAGCTATTATAAAACCGATTCATAAGAAAAATACAAAAACAGACCCAAATAATTATCGCCCTATCTCCCTTCTACCCACAGCATCTAAAATATTCGAAAAAGCAATGTGTAATCGCGTATATGCTTATTGCAAAAAATTTAAAATATTTGATGAATGCCAACACGGTTTTAGAAAAAAGCGATCTACGATTCTAGCAGTCTATAAATACATTCAGGAAATTCTTAATATTATAAATAAAAAACAGTATGCGGTAGGAATACTTTTAGATATGACTAAGGCATACGATAAAGTACAATATAAAATACTATTAAATAAATTAGATGGAATAGGCATTCGTGGGATAGCTCATAAATGGTTTCAATCATACCTTAAAGATAGAAAACATTTAGTCGACCTGGAATACTTTAACTACTGGGGAAATAACAAATATCCGGTCAGACGTAAAAACAATCAACGCTTCTATACCGCAAGGAAGCGTTTTAGGATGTCTTCTATTTCTTATTTATATTAACGACTTACCTAAGATAATGGAGGAAACTTGCGTGCTGTTTGCAGACGACATCCCATTACTCACTACATGCCAAAATAATTTAAATTTAAATGCGAAGGTCAGTTCAATTTTAGATAAGACAGCTAATTGGCTAGACGAACATAATTTAGAAATAAATCTATTAAAAACAAAAATAATGACTTTTATTTATTTATTTATTTATTTTTATTTATTTATTCAGACAACTAGAACCTTGCTTGCTTGCTTTTCACCCATATCAAAAACTTATGGATGCAATAAATAAAGAATACATATATGTAAGTAAGGTAGATATGAAAAGTTATAATAAGTCTGTTCTCGTCGGAAAAAATAGAAAAAAAACAAAAACAAAAAAACTGAGTTTTCCAAGGACAATTTTCACAATTCAGGATAATGGTCCGAAAGTTCTAGAACCAGGATTACAGTTTTCGCTGCCTTATACACCCTGTATACACACAAATACACAGTACATACAATGTGTACTTTATCTAACAGACCTTATACCTCATATGCCGACAGTAAATGAACATATTATGTGTTCCGTATCACGTCCGAGGTCCGCTTTAGAGAGACATCGTTGCCAACGGCCGTAGGTCGTCAGATGTCGCTACATCCGTGATGCAGAATCCCGCGCCAACAAGCACTTCCTGTGGATTTGACTTCCGCCTACCTGTCAACCTCAACTTACGACTAACTAGCCGCCATGTTTTTCAATCATTATTGCGTCGTTCGCCGTTCGGTGAAGATGGTTCGTATTTGTCGCTTTAATTATTTTACAATTTCCATTTATCACGTTGAATTTTGAATTCACAGCTCAATTCTCCCTCTTTAACAATAATTTAAATCAAACCTTAAAATATTTTGTTAAAATTTTCGTGTCACAAAAGAGGGTAAGTCCGTAAATATTCATACCGCCCTAGTCGGCGAGGAGTGACACGCTTTCAGGAGATTTTGAGCGTAATCACGTGCATAATCACGATCGATCGTGATAATCTGGTTTCGCACGTACACTATTTTAAGCGAGGTCTTCGAGATAAAAGTACAATTCCTCCGCTTAACGATTTTTTGCGTTAGAGAGTTCGTGTTATCTTTCTAACGATTTTCCGTGTGTGTTGCGTGAGTCCCGCAACGAGAGTCCCGCGTCAGATCCGGAGCGTCGCGTCGAGAAGCTCGCGGCGGCGGCGCGGGCCCCGCAGACCCCGCGCCGCCCCGCATCCCCCGTCGGACCGGAATGGAGGTTCCAATGTCTCTTTAACCAGTCGGTGAGTCAGCTGAACGATATTATTATGTGAATCTCGCAACCCCGTCCGCTGGCGTAAAAGTAGGACGCCCGAGCCTCTGCTCGCGCCCGTGCCGGAGCCGGAGCCGGAGCCTGATCCGGAACCGTGACAAGCGCCGGGGCTCCCTCGAGTTCCCGAGTCCCCGCGGGCCCCGCCCGCCCCGAGCGCGGGCCCCCCCGGCCCGACGGCGGGTTACGAGACGTGAGCGGCCATGCGGTCCAGTCTGATGCTGCGATCGTGCGTAACTGGCGATGGCTTCTGCCTTTTAAAGGCTCTACTGCCGGCGCACGATACCAGATGCTTTGAAGCTCCAGATTGATTAAAATTGAGGGTCCGGTCTGTTTCTTCGCGAAGCGTTAGTGGATTAGCGATTTTCCCAATTAACGACAACATGTAGGAGTACATTGACATTAAACTCCGATCCCTCGGTGCCGCGCAAAAGTTCTCAAAAAGGGGGGGGGGGGTACAAGAAAATCATACGAGCATAACCCTCCCTTCTGACGGCAGCCGGGTGAAACTACGCGCTTACCGCGGCCCGAGACGACTTCAGAAAGTAGGTAGTGTTATCACTACCCACATTTACTTTCATTATAAAAGAATTTTATAGTCTTTAATATTCCTCGATGGTATTTTTATAAGTAGGATGTCGGGTCGCCCCGTCCTACAATACTCGGAACGACTTTCTATTTAGTTTTAAGCTTACTTTTCAGGTTGCAACTTAGATTATCGAAACTGTTTTATGAATCGACACTTCTTAGTGTTCTGTCAGTGTTCCGTTTGAAACGTTAGATGATGCTGTAAATAACCTCAGACCTCTGTCGGTTTTGAAATGGTTTACCTACTAAAGCTAGTACCGCTAACGCCTCGCTTTATTTTCCCGCCTTGCCTTAATATGACTGTGCAGTATTATACTATACTACCTATGTTAACAAGAGACTGTCAAACCAAGATAAACGCACGATAGTTCGCCCAGACGAGTCTGTCCGTCTTAAACGAAAGATTCGGTCTGTCTGCCGGTACCAGTGCTGTAACTTTGCTGGGTCTTCTAAACCTTTATCCCCCACTGGGAGAGGCGATACCGCTGCTGCTGCAATGCTGCTTGCTGCGTACAGGCACTTCCCCTTTGTCGCCTTCACTCGTTTGGACCTGCACTGGTCCACTCCGCGAAATTACTTCCTTTTGACCGATTAGCAGCGATGCCGATGGGCTATCTCGTTACGCCGTCAGCTATGCTGCGTTTCCCTTGCGGCTGCTGCACCTACAGCTGCGAGACCAAGATAATTTGTAATTGTTTGCTGGCTCTACTTATTGCACCCGTCCTTCGGCTGCTAAATCAACAGGTATTTTGCACAAGTTGCTGGCCATATTGCGCGCCACTCTGCTGCTGTCTCAGCGCGATTTCGATACCGTCGCGAATGGCTGTTGTGCTAGCCGCTGGTGCTTACCTATTACAGATGTGAGTCTGAATACTGTCGCGGCAGCCTTCAACTATGCTACGCGCCTTTTGTGCCCGTTGGTCCTGCCGACCCGATACAGACGTTGACTTGTGGCGCGCCTCTCACGGCCGCTGCTTTTGCCGGACCGCTACACTACCTTAGAGCTGGCTTAACTGCGCGCCCTTCACGGCCGCTACTCCTGCCGGGCTGCTACATCTGCGAGGCCGAAGGGTTGTCGGCCTAGACGCTGGCTTTACTGCGCGCCTCTCACGGCCGCTGCTTCTGCCAAGCTGTTACATCTGCGAGGCCGAATGGTTGTCGGCCTAGACGCTGGCTTTACTGCGCGCCTCTTATGGCCGCTGCTCCTGCCAGGCTGCTACATCTGCGAGGCCGAATGGTTGTCGGCCTAGACGCTCGCTTTACTGCGCGCCTCTTATGGCTGCAGCTCCTGCCAGGCTGCTACATCTGCGAGGCCGAATGGTTGTCGGCCTAGACGCTGGCTTTACTGCGCGCCTCTTATGGCCGCTGCTCCTGCCAGGCTGCTACATCTGCGAGGCCGAATGGTTGTCGGCCTAGACGCTGGCTTCACTGCGCGCCTCTTATGGCCGCTGCTCCTGCCAGGCTGTTACATCTGCGAGGCCGAATGGTTGTCGGCCTAGACGCCGTTTACTGCGCGCCTCTTATGGCCGCTGCTCCTGCCAGGCTGCTACATCTGCGAGGCCGAATGATTGTCAGCCTAGACGCTGATTAATTGCGCGCCTCTCACGGCCGCTGCTCCTGCCGGACGCTACAGTTACAAGGCCAAATGGTTGTCGGCCTAGTCGCTGGCTTAACTGCGCGCCGCTCACTGCCGCTGCTCCCGCGGGGCCACTACAGCTGCGTGGCCAAATGATTGTCTGCCTAGACGTTTGCATACAGTCGCGCCGATTCTGCCGAGCCGTTACCGCTGCGAGGCCCGATTGGTTGTCGGCCTAGACTAGTGGCGCGCGTCTCGCGGCCACTGCATCTGCCAGGCCGCTACGGCTACGAGGTCGTCACTGTAATGGCGGGCTTTACTGCTCGCCTCTTGCGGGTGCCGCCCTGCGGGCCGCTGCACCCGAGAGGCGCGCGGGCTGCCACACTAGCAGCGGGCTGTGCCGCGCGTTCCTTCCACCCTCGGTCCCGGTCGGGCAACTGCAGTCGTGATGCGGACGAGCGTTCGCGCTAACCTTCACGAAGCTTCACGCCTCTTTCTCATCCGCTGCCCCTGTCAAGCCGCTATAGCGCGAGCTAGCGGGCTAGCCGCTGGCTTAACTGCGCGTTCATCACGACTGTAGCCTGCAAGCCCGTTACAGCTGTCGCCCTGACTGCCGGCTATGCTGTACTGGTCATGGCGGGCTGCCACACCGTCACAAATTAGATATTGTTTGCAGTGTTTCGAAACAGATAGGCACTAGCATGTTGTGACATGGTCGCGGTCTGATACTGATTCCGATTCGTACTCTTTGCGTAACCTAATCTGTTAAGTAAATGTATACAACATTGAATAAACTGCAGTTCTATCGTTCGTTCACGTTCATACATCCATGCACTGGACAGTACCTTTAACAACAAATATTTTTTCTACATAGTTTCACGGGTAGTTGTTATGGATTTTTGATCAGCTTTTGCACCACCAGCTGTGTTAGCCAATAAGTTTCGAAACGGTGTGATTGATAACGCGCGCGTCATTTTGAGAAATGTGGGCGTGCCTGGCAGTAACGCTCTGTCGGAGCCGCTGCTTCCTACGCTGTTGCTGCTGTTGCTGTCGTACGGAGACAAAATGGACTTGGTGCTGCGCTAGCTGTTGGCTTGGCTTTGCTGCGCTATCCTTCTTGGCCGCTGCTATTACCAGGCAGGCGCATTCACAAAGCGCTACCGCTGCACTCGCCGGTTTTTATCGCCTATCGCGCTGCTCTCGCCTGCCAGTTACCGCAACGATGATGACGTGTTGTCGTACCAGCTGCTGATTTCGCGTTCGCCCCTCGCCGCTGCTGCTTCTGCCGACCCGTTTCGACAGTGAGGCCGACTGTACGCCGCGCTATCCGTTGGCTGTGTTGCGGATTCCTTTGCGACTGCTGCTTCTGGTCAGGCCACACTACAGCGCAGAGGTTAACGGGCCGTCACGTGGTTTGGCGATTGCGATTGACTGTCATAAGAGAGTCACTTCTACGGTAAGACACGGTACACCACGATCCGTAAAGAATTATTCGCCGTATCCTGCTAGCAGGGCAACGAGTTCTGTCATGTTTTCTCATCGTATATGCATACTGTAAGAGCTTGAGTTGACCCTACGCAAAATGTAACGATTCCAGCTGACCTATAATCGTCTTGACTTTACCAGAGGATAACCCGCTCGCGTACTTTATATACCGGCGCAGGGTGTTAGTATCTACGTTCAACATTGTTACAACTTGGTATATTATTAAAGACCTTTATTGTCAGGCTGCATAGGCCATAGATAAATACTTGACATACTAACATATTACAAATATTAAAAGAACTATTAGCTTGATAGTTCGACCTCACCATTTGTACCATTAATTAGGTTGCAAAACCGATTTGATTGGCAGACGTGGGAGCGAACAATACTCCGTTATCTCCGTTAGACTGAAGCCCCTGCTACCACCGGCATGCCTGCTACGTCTGGTACCCATACTCGAAAGGGTTTTTTGCCATTTAAAGTACTTAAATACTCTGTTAATAACGTCCCATCTAGCTTAACGGGCAGCTGGGTACTAAATTGTTTTACTGTCTGATTATCTTCAGAAGTGTGCTATTAACGCGGTGTTAAATCTGTTTCTGAATACAGATTGTTATTTATAGTACTGAATAGCCTGTCGTAAGTCCTTTATTGAGTTTGCTGAATTTGTTTATACTTTTATTGCAAATGTGCGATATTTTATTTGCTTTTGGTATTACTCAACAGGTACCTATTTCTTCACATTGTCACATTATTGCCATTAGTCACCACGTTGACTCCTAACTCGCCACCAGGAGATAACAAACAGGTCTCTAAAGCGGACCTCGGACGTGATACGGAACACATAATATAAAATTTTACCTTCCAATAAAATTATTATTATGTTTCCTTCACGTCCGAGGTCCGAGTAATGGCTACCTGGTGGGCCCACCAAACCGCATCACTCGCCTATAATGATTGAAAAACATGGCGGCTAGTTAGTCGTAAGTTGAGGTTGACAGGTAGGCGGAAGTCAAATCCACAGGAAGTGCTTGTTGGCGCGGGATTCTGCATCACGGATGTAGCGACATCTGACGACCTACGGCCGTTGGCAACGATGTCTCTCTAAAGCGGACCTCGGACGTGAAGGAAACATAATAATAATTTTATTGGAAGGTAAAATTTTATATTAGTGATAATAGCCGTTGTAGTAGTCCCTTTTCAAAACCATCTTAATTTTCTTTTCAGGGCATAAAATCCCTGATCGAAGAGTTCGAGGCGCGCGGGCAGGCGATCATCTTCTACAACGTGAAGCCGTCGATCGCGGGCGTGTTTCGCGGCGTGCGCCCGCGCAGCTTCCTGCACGCCGCGTGCCGCGCCGAGCTCGACCAGCTGCTGCGCCGCGTCGCGCAGCCCGTCGCCGCAGTGGCGCCGGCCGCGCCTGCGCCGCTTGCCTCGTGTTAGTAGCTTCACTATTGTTACAGCGCGGCCCTGAACTAAATTACCCCCAACTTTTTCTTCCTTTCGCGCTATCACACAGTGAGTTAGTGTTTCACACTAGTGTTCTAAAGCCCTCCGCTAAGTCGGGCGGGCGCAATGAGCGAGTGCACGCCTATAGAAAAATAGTATGAGAGCGTCCGCTAACTTGCACGGGTGCGGGCTTATACTATTTGTTCGATAGACGTGTACCCGCGCGACGTATCGGACGCTCTAAGAGATGCACTGAGAGATGAATTAAACTAAAGCGGTCATATCAGGACCACAGGTTCTAGGAGTTATAGGACGGACAATTTGACGAGTCACTTGTCTTATAATAAATATATCCATATTTATAACATTATCGGGACTTTAGCGCGATAAAAATATATTGTTGATTTACCTCGACGTTTCGGCCATGTTTCAATGGCCGTGGTCACGAGTAGACTGAAGTGGAGGGTATTACTTCTGTTTAGCCGCGCGAGTTTTACGAACTACCCGCACTAAACACGCGCGGCTAAACAGAAGTAATACCCTCCACTTCAGTCTACTCGTGACCACGGCCATTGAAACATGGCCGAAACGTCGAGGTAAATCAACAATATATTTTTATCGCGCTAAAGTCC
Organism: Ditula angustiorana; assembly: GCA_963691745.1. NCBI lineage: Eukaryota > Metazoa > Arthropoda > Insecta > Lepidoptera > Tortricidae > Ditula > Ditula angustiorana. Next base: position 289,001 of record OY829480.1, on the reverse strand, counting down.
CGATAATGTTATAAATATGTGTGAAAGTCGCGAAAGTTTAAAACAACATATATCAATGTTAAATTTTCCGCTTTATAGCGAAAATCCTTTACGAACTGAAGACCCACCTAGCAGGTTCGTGGCACTGAATGTGCTAGCCTTGTCATTACGATGCCGCCAGCTCAATGCGAATACCATTGAACGTAGTAAACTGCCCATTTCGTGACAACTATTCTATGCAAGAGCTTTCGGTATTATTCGGATAATTACAGAAAGGCCTGCATGTCCAATGCGTTTAATTTGGCCGTGTTGTTCCAGAGTGAAGGCGTGCCCGAGTGATCTCGTCGCCAGCGACACAAGACAGTATTTATTAGACGACGTAGCGTAGCCATTGCCGCGGATAGCCTAGCTAGGCATACTAGTGTAAGAGACGAGTGACTGTTGACCGATGCGAGTAATAAAGAGTGTTGATTATATTTCATTGGTTTCAATTTTATAATTTTATTGTAACCGCTGTAGCCTGTAAACAGTGATAGCGGGATGCGTACAAACTTATGAGCACTTGCTCTTACTGGCGTCACATATAAAGTAACATTCAAAGTGCTCAAATAGTTCGAACACCATATTAATTGTGTGATATGCTCAACATTTTGAGCACTTTTGATGTTGATTGCCAATGTTGCTCTACCAGCAGGGTACTAAATAAAGATTGAAATGAAACACCGTATTGGAGATAATGAACTGTATTTATTACATCGTCGCTACGCTACCCTACCTCAGTGCTGCACGGTCTCTGCCTTGCTCAGCATTTCGCTGCATCCGTAAACTTTATCATTATGTATTGTTTATACATATAGTGTAGACAAAGCACCGATCATGTCTTTGAGATCATCGTGAAAATTTTCCTCGCTTTACACAGTATGTGAGTATTTGATATAAATGAAGGAATGTAACATTTTGGATGCAGCCAAATGTTGACCTCGCGTTAAGATCGTAAAAGACGCGTGCCCTAACCGGCGGAGCTTAAAGACGTAACTCAAATAAATAGTGAAGAGAAAACTAGAGATCGTTACTTGAGTTACACGATTAGGCCCCGTCCGACCATCGTCGGCGCGTCCGACAGTGACGCTTTGCCGCAGTCTTCCGTCCAACCGACGGTGGTGTGGTTCCCTTTAATTTGACTACGCAGGCAGCTGCCGCGGTGCTGCACTGACGAGACACTTCAACTACCGTCTCAGAATGGTATTTAACAATCTATCACAGTTTCAAGCCGGCCGCAGTGCAGCGCCGCGTCGCACGCGCCTCGTCATTCGATATATTAATAGACAAAATTGACGATTACAATGTAGAGTTAAATTGATACTAACTTAGTTCACACGACACGCGCCCCGCGTGCCCTAGCTTACGACTACTTGTGACAAAACATTACAAATAGAATACAGCGGAACCAAAAGGCTCCCCGGACCGGAGTTCCTCACTCCTGATGCGTCACGTAGCACCGACAATTATCTATAAAAACGCAGAACAATTGAGCAGATAAATTCATAATAACGAAAAAAAAATTCAAATCTTTAAAGTCCCTTTTTTCTAGAGAAAAATGAGCAGGAGTCGAAGGAAGATTTTATTACATATTTGGCATTACACGAGGCCCGCGGGCCGACCAACACAATATGACACATTTCATACGTCTAAATAAAAATTTGCACTTCTCTCGTACCGAGTCAACAATTTAAAAAATCACTTACAATAATGGATAATCACCGAATAATCAACTAAATAGGATTCGCCTAGCTCCCGCCGAATAACTTATTATAATAGATCTCTGAATCTCTGAACGCGAGTGCTCTCCAGTCACCGCTTGCGCGGCGCGCGGCACCTTGGTCGGCAGTCCGGAAAAGAGTTCCAAAAGTTGTCCGTTAATATAAACTTAATTTACATTAAATTTAAATACTGTCCTTTTCTGTCGGTTACGTAACATTGACATATAGTTAGTGTGGTGACAACCACTAACCACCATTTACCGTACAACTTTAAAATAACACTCCTAGACCCGGTTTTGAAAAAGATTTGTGCAAACGACACTAGATATTATAATTTGCATTTTCAACAAAGATGGATCCAATGACATGATGATGATGATGATTTGATGATGGATGATGACTTGGACTGCAGTTTCGGTGGCAGCAGAACTCATTTTTTTTCATATTATTTAGTAATTCATTCCGCTTTTAATCACTATTTCCTATTAAATATGCCCTTAAACAGGTCTTAGGAGCTCAGGAACAAACTCTTGGCACTGTCGACTAAGCCGCCGCACGCGGCGCAGCAGAGTTCGGAGGTTCAACGAAACATCTCACTCAATACAAACTAACTTTAGCACAACTTGCAGACCCCACAGCGCGTTGACAGCAATGGGATTTAAATCTGCGACAGTTGTAAAACACCTGTCACAAATCCCCGGTGTGACAACACGGATGTGGACTTAATATTAAGGGTAAATGAGTTGCTGGCTTGCGGCAGCACAGTACACTAAGCTTAATAATAAATGCATCGAATCTCTTGCAGTGATGTGGTGTGGCACCGCCGCGCCGCTTCCGTACCGCTACCATTACAACTGTTTCCAACAGTACTTGTCTACATTATTTTAGGATATCTTAATTTAACTTTGCGAGGTTCGAAAGCGGTGCGATGACGCTGTAGCGAATGAATCAACTTGGCGATGTCTTTTGCTCACGCAACAAAATGATTTACACGAGGATTCAATTAAATTACTTACAATTAATTAATATTTGAGAATAACTCAAAATTAAAGTTTGTGCGGCAAAATATACGCCGTCTACTTCACGGAAAGTGCGCAACGGGGTTGTCTTCTTGTGTTTATTATTTCTGTTTAGTTTAACATTTCATGGGACGGCGTTACGCGAATTATTGTATGTAGTGGAATTAGAGAGTATTTTGTTTATTTGATCAACCGTTGTGCACATTCCGTGTAAGAAATTAAAGCCTTCTCCGACCGAACAAGTCGGCAGTACACTGTATAAATAAACCGACAGTCAAAATATGGCAGTTGCTGTGACTGAGCCCGGCTTCACGTTCAGACGGATTTATACTCGATAACGTACGATTATCTTAATAGTTAGTAATGTATATTAAAGTTCTGTCCATCACATATTAGTTGGCAGACTACACTTCTATCGATACAGGAAAATCCAACGTCGCTTCTTGCTTTTATTACAATTTACTTTGGCTAAATGTTTCCCGTATAGATAATAGCACAAACTATGAGTAGCTTACTTTAATTTACGAGTTTTACGTTTAATTACCCTATAACACGTAGATTGTTTGAAACCTACTGTGGTGACATATCGTTATCCACCTAACGGGAGATCTAAACGGAATGCCATTCTAATATTACATTCCATTACCTTTTTCGCGGGCACTGATAGTTTTTCCCATAAAATACAGCTCGACATCGGTACTATTGCGTGACAGTTGACTTAAGAACTCTATTGCCATCTCGTCCGACGAAAAAGATAATAAAATCCGAACAATTTCTTCAACGCTTGAACTATAATGGAAAAATACTCTATTCAAAGACTCGGGTTGCATTATTTGTTGCGGCGCGCGTTACGCGTCGGGTTGCGCGTTGCGCGCCGTGTTACGGGTCTCAGTACTTCAGCAGGTCGTCGTCCAGTTCCGTGAGGGCAAGTTTACTGTCTATCACTGTAACATAAACGGTTGGGAGGTAAATAGACGGCAAAACTTTTAAATGGTTGATTCAAGTTTGTTAGGTACACAAGCCGTAACACTATGTTAACCACCACCTCACCCGTGTTAGAAGCGTTGACAAGCGATGCTGTACCCAAGCGACACGACTGCACTCTCCTTTTGTTATAATTCGACAGCATGTGTCCTTTTCCTACCTCTTTTTTTTCAAGCTGACTGGACAAGGACAGATGCTTTCAAATTGCGACTAACGAGCTGTGCCAGCCGTGCTGGTAATGTCGTGCGGGAAAGAGCCGTTTTTTTCTTAAGGACTTTGGTTTAACAGGTCTGTTTAATTTTGACCTACAGTATGATGTTAATATTCTTCATGTCAGTTTAAAAAGATGGATCCAATGTTATAATGAGTAAAATGATCGGATTAATAATTGGAAAAAGAATAACTTGGGGTTTTTTGATTGCTTTTATTATTGTTTAGTAGTTGTGTCTAGGCTCACTTTGGTCCGGGATAGTAGTAGGGTGGGGGCCGCTCGTACTCAGTAGGTCCGTGGTAGCGGGGCGGGCCTTCTTCCCAGTGCCTGCAACACGCAACGCAACATACAACGTGTTGCAACGCTAACTACACATCAACGCGGACCGAGGCATTTCAATTTTTAAACTGCGGCCCTAACAGAACGGCCCTAATTTAAGTCATCCCTCCCTGCGTCTCTGTCTAGCTAGTGTCATAAGAAAGGGACGCCTATAGAGATAAACTAAACTTGGCCGGTCATGTTAGGGCCACCCGGTTTGAGACATTGTATTACTTATTTAATTTGTAGTTTGTATGTATTACCATGTTCTCTAAAGTGACTACATACCTCAGTCCGCCGAAATAGTGCTTATTTGCTCATGCTATATGTTTGTGAACACGACATGCTTGATTGAGTGCTTAGTTTTGAAACTGTTACATATGTACTATCGTGTTTTAAGGTGCTAGACTAAACATACTTTTTGTTTTTTCCGTAAGAAGATTTCATTTATGAAACTGCATTCAGTCCGAGACGATTGCATTCGATATCCATTTAGTTGTCAGAGTTAATAACATTATATTGACAATTATCATATTACTACATTAGGTAAAACCGCATGGTGACAAACAATGAGGAATCACGGTCTGTGCTAGCCGGATCTACTGATGCAACACTGATACAATAACTGCAGCATAAGGTGTGTCTATGAGTGATAATCCACATTGCTCCGGAACTGATGGGAAGCTGAGTGGCACACCGAAGCTGGGCCAATGATAATATGGTGAGATTGCACCACCAGCACAAAGTTGGTTGTGGAGAGTCTTGGGAAGATATTCTATCACAAGTCTGAAACTACAAATGAAAAACCTACTTGAAGGTTTTTGTGGTGAACGCACACTTTTTAGTATTTATAACCATTGTATTGAACCAAGATTGAACCCAAAGAGTTAGGCTGGTTTTGGTTTACAACTATCTTGCAGACTATATTATTTCAGCAAAAAATCTTGTACAGCAAATACAAATAATACTGGTAAATGTAGTTTCGGAGTTGTGATAGGCCCTCTGGAGAGGCCTACATCTAGTCGTGAACGTTTTTGGTCCATTTGGACTTAGTGCGTTGACTTCCCATGACAACATTTCTGTAATGCGATGGACATACATGGATGATTGTTCTGTGCTCAAGTGGCGTACTTATCTACACCGAGTAACATGTCTGATTTGATATCTCGTTAGTTCAAATCGTCACGAATACGACATTAATGATCCAAATGTGACTGTGAGCGTGTATGTGCTGTGTTGGAGCCCTGACATGACCGGCCCAAGTTTAGTCTATCGCTCCCTGCGACTCTATCAAACCAGTGTCAGAAAGAGACGCATAGAGATAAACTCAAATAAAGTATAGCTCGATTCACCGAATGTCTATGAAATTAATTATAGTTCTATACATTCGGTGGCAGCGTACGAATCGATCTCTAAACTCGGGCGCCAAGTCAGGGGCGTGGATGCGCGTGCGCTGCGTGCGGTACTCACTTTGGCGCCATATCATTATATCTGCGCGCGTGGTGTGCGTCGAGGCCGGGCGCCACGGCGGGCGCGCCGGCGCCGCGCGCCTCCTCCCGCGCCCCGCCGCCCCCGCGCCGCCCCTCCCGCCCCGCGCGCTTCTCCGCCTTGTAGGCGCTACAATACGCCACACGTTAACACACTGAGTACTTCGAAATATTCAATTACAGGAATGTCCTTTGCTCGGAATTGTAAGAATGTTTACAGCGGTTTCTTTACAGAATATCCACCGAAAGGGTTCTTGATGATTTTTTGACAGAGCCGTCCTTAGATACAAATATTATGATTGCATTCACCGAATGTGCTGTTGCTTTGCGACATACGACAAATGCACATTTGACTAGACATTAAGTAGGTATAAACTATACGACTGAGGCGAGTACACTTTCTCACCAATACATTTAATGTTCATTTAGGACTTATGCGAGCAAAGAGCATAAATTTTCTTAATATTACTTTAAATAATTTAAAAAACTGTCACACCAAGCAAAGGACATTTCATATACGTCACAAAATATATGCAACAACGGCAAAAGGGACTTATGACAAATGGCGTTTACACTGTTTCGTATTATCTACGCGAATATAGTGTTAAGTGGCGTAAACGCCATGCATGTCTTAAGGTGCCTTTTACGTGCTGTCATAATAAGGTACACTGCACACGCGACACAAGCTTACGTGCGCTAAAGGGAAGAGTGAGTGGACTGCACATTGTGGGCAAGGCAAAACCGGTATCAGACCTTAAATACATCACCGCCTAGGGAAGTTCGAGACCGCAATAGGTACGCACCGTCCTTATCTCCCTTAAACACTTTCCACGTGCCAGAAAGAGACGGCGCGAACTTGTCGCTGTCTCGGACTCCTCACACTAATCCGATTTCTATTCATTACCTGTATAGGCGACATTTTTTTTATCCCAGGAACGGAATTTTACCTACCGGTTGTTAAATTTCAACAGATTTCCCATAGAAAATGTGCCAAAATAAAACTTTTGCTAAGTAACCGTTGGTTAAATATAGAAACCGGATGTAAGCAATTCATTTACCATTTTTCGGCCATACAAAATAATTTATTTTATCTGGATCAGGACCTCCGCTAGGGCTTCCAAATACCGGGACCTTTTTTTATACCGGGATGGGATCCCGGTATTGTTTCTCAATACCGGTATGCATGTGACAAGTGTTTACTTAACTGACTATACCTTGGGATTGCATTGTTTACAATGTGAAGTCCGTAAAGAAAAAAAAACTTGAGATTATTTTCTCCAACAATTTAGTACCATTATTTGGAATGGCAAGGTTATTTCATGCCTTATAGTTTTAGTCAGTGACTTAAAATTTAAAAATTTAAATATTATTTTAGTAAACCAAAATATATGGAAAGGTTAGTGACTGATGACATGACTGTACCACGTTAATTTTGGAAATTATTCAGTTAGTATCAGTGTAGGCCATGCCTAAATTTAGTAACGAAACATTAAATACAAACGATAGGTCTAGGAAACTGTTAGCACACAACACAAGCCGACACGCAACAGAACAGGAGAGCGGGACAGTCCGCGGCGAACGACTAGGAAGCACGATCTGTGCAAGTTGTCTGTTTCTAACCAACCCCGCAGAAAAAAACGTCAAAGTCAACCTACTTTCCGGCAACTGCGATTCGTCTAACTCGGTTGACTGAGCGTGTTTGTTTGCCGAATTTATTTTCCAATTGAATTTAAAAGTGAATTTATATAAAGTCCGAAAACTAATTCATGGAAAAACGATAATTCTTTCAGGATATCTTGAACGCTCATTGAAATAAAAGTTTAGGTTAGGTTTGCTCCTGAAAACAATATGGTTTAAAAGAAAATAAACGTTGATAAACTAGATCAATTGCAATTAAAGACAATTTGTTTCAGACTTGTAAACGGTAAGCGAATCATATAAAACTCAGGCCAACTTTTATACGCTGGCCACAGAAAAATGCCAAAGCCAAAGTTGCACGAGAAGTAAGTTGACTCAACCCAGACTGAACACGACTACAAAGTACAATGTGTGCAGCTTCAAATAAATAGGAGCGGGCCATTTGGCAAAAAATATCTACGTTTTGACAAGTCGAGTTCAGATATTTTTGAAGCCGACCGGACAAAGATGCACAGCTATCTGCATCTTCACAGTTAACTTCCGCCCTATCAGCACGAACTTCAGTCTGGGCAGACGCGCGGGGCAGACGATAGTTTCTCTCTATCGCATTCGAAACCAAATTCGGTTCATTCATACTTGTCTCATCATGTAAACAAAATTCTAACCTAAAATTACAATTTTTGTCACCAAAACATCGATTATCGCCTGAAAAAAACAAACCGAAACTGTAAATAGAGAAATTTTACAATTGGTTTTGCTTAAGTTTGTATTAATTCAGCAATAAACAGTATCTTGATGGCAGAAACTGATATTTTAGGTTAGAAAGTTGTTTAGTTGTAAGACAAGTAAAGATAACTGTGATTTAGGAGTTCGCCGCGGTGTCGCAATGCAAAGCGCGCGAGCTGAGCGCAAACAAGTGGATAGTTTACCGGCAGCCGCCGCCGCTGGACGCCGGCCCTAACCGCCACGGCGACACTTACTCTAACTTAACACTACTGTGACAGCTTCCCCGCTACTCTCCATAGAACATCGACATCTTTTATAAAACAAGCTACATATGCTGCTAAAAAAATACAGGATCAGTGAGCAGGGAAGCTCATTCTTATAGTTACCATATAAAATAGGTATAATATAAACATGAAAAAGACCTACAGTTAGCAGAAGATCAACACTCGAAAGAGTCGAAAAGACCTGTCTTTTTGACCTCCTCGAGTGTTCATCTACTGCAGCTGACTGTACACCTAGCAAGAATTCTCAACACGAGTTAACAACAACGTAACTCAGTGAGTCTCTCTCCCAATGGACTAGTTAGAACGAGACGCACTGAGTTAGGGAGTGAGTTAACGAGTGTCGAGAAGGTTCTTGCTAGGTGCACTGTAATATCATAACCCTACGACACGACAGATATGTGGATACACTGCAACGGTACATCGGGAGCTACATCAATTCACTGCATTGCACTTAGAATATAAATATGTTGCTGATATTCCGTTTGTTAAAAGATATAACGATAAAACTGCTACGAATTTATGTAGTTAACTTCATTTATAAAATGTGTGTAATCCCGTAATCAAAATACGTCATCGCATGAATACACTTTTTACGCACACAGGTGTAACAATTATACATAATTATTTACGGAGCGCGCACGATAGAGTGGACTATCTATCTGTACATATAAAAGAGTTCCGTCACTGACTGACTGATGGACAACACAGCCTGCGCCGCTGAAGATAGAAACATGAAATTAGAAACATACATAAAGAAAAGATTTTTAATCGTGAGGGGGTGAGCTAATGGGCCACGTGATGCTAAGCAATCATCGCCGCCCATCATAAGTACACACCTACGATATCAGGAGAATCGCAAGCGCATTGTCAGCCTTTGTCTTCAAGAGAGAAATTGACTCGTTTATAGAAGGTCCCTAAGAGTTTTTCCGCCATTAAGTAGGTTAAAAGGGGGGTGGAATTTAGTATGCAGTCCAAAATATGTAGACCAAGTCGCGAGCAAACGTTAATTATTTATTTTTGCCTAGACAGATGTCCCTTATCTATAAGGTACACGGAGCATCGTTTAAGGTACACACACTACACTTAGAGTACAGAGGGCGTAACAGTTCTATCGTTCATATCTTTCGATACGACGAGCAGACTATCAATCACATTTCAGTCATCACAAACTTACTTACTCAATATACCTAGTTAATATAAGTTTAATACAAATTCAATAAGCTACCGTATGTGTGTATCAAAACTATTTTAAAACGGTTCAAAATGTTATCTTACGATATATGACGCTACAGTATGGAAATAAAAACTTTATATGTACTAAAACTGTACCAGCGTTGCGGTTTAGTTATATGGTAGGTAGTTAAGGAACGTTGATCAAATATTTGAATGCGCTTTCTGTCCAATATTTGATCAAACGTTCGGTAACGTTTTACAGCGAGGCTTAAGCGGTTAACAAGGTAGCATATGGACGTATCGCGTTTTTGCAAGCGAAAGCGTTTTGAGTGAAATAACCCTATGAGATAAGAATTAGCCTAACCGCCCTTTTGGCGTTGAACGTCAAACGTTTCTAAACAAGATAAAGTAACGTTAGAACATAGTTCCAAAAAGTTGGACCGAGAATAACAAGAACTTTTAAAAAGGGTCAAAAACTTGTGGATTTGGACGAGATTCGCATAATATCAAACGAAAAATATCCTATTTTATTTATTTCATTCATACCAGTTTAAAAATAAATCACTAATGGTCGAATTCACAAAGGCCACTCAAATCAAACTTTCATTCAAGTGACGTTTATGTACCAGCTGACAGCTGGTTCATGGAGACTTAACTTTTTAATCTGAGATCAAATGCGTAAATGGCGTTAGCGATTTCGGCCATAAACCCCAGTACACAGGAGAAAAATGCAATCCGGCAGAGTCCGTGAGACTCGAACTCTGCTTTAAAATGTTTCGTGTACAGAGAGCGTTTTTGGAAGACAAATTAGAACAAACTACTTTGAAATCACAAGGAAATAATCGTGCAAGGTAATCTGTTCCGATCTGTTAACATGGACCTTTGCAAAGCCCGAATCTTCAAGACTGGCGTAAAAATCGTACCTCAGCATTCAGACTACAATAAATTGGTCACTTTGTAAATTATAACATTCAAAAATATGAAAAAACATTCTGAATTTTATCAAACAGCTAAAGAGGATGACACAAAAAACTTTCGTTCATAACAGATCTCGGAAAACCCGTTCCTCCCGCTCGTCACAGTACGCATTCGAGTCATCCTACTTTTCGATTCGGCTCTAGCGAGACCGTCACAGCGGTCCGAGTGGAACGGAACGGCGGCAGCCGAAGGTGGAAGGCCAGGGGTCCTAGTCGGACTCGTGGATGCCGGACTCGTTGTCCTCGTCCTTGGCGTCGAGGCGCGTCTTGAGGTCGTCCAGCAGCGCGGCGGGCGGCGGCAGCAGCGCGCACACCACGTCGCCGCCGGCCAGCAGCAGCTGCGAGCCGGCCGCCGGCGCCGGCAGCGGCGGCGCGGACGGCGCGCGCCCGCGCCACTCCGCTATCTTGCCCTCGATGTCCAGCGTGCTCCGCTTGGACCCGCTACCGTGGTATCACGACACTGTGGTTACTGCTCGCCGGCTCACGGCTACGGGGCGGGGCCCTGACCAACATAACGGTAACCGAACGGAAAGAACCGGGGAGGGGTCCGTCGTCTCATGCGGCCGTGCGTCAGCGATTACGGGTGCGGTAGGCATGCGGTCTCCATGCGGCATGCTGCGGCGGACTCTCGAAGCGTCACGGGACTACTCTGACCTGAACCGCTAGATTATTTACATTTCGAACCTGACCGAGGAGGAGATCTAGACCTGAACCAAAAAAAGCGTTTCGTTCATGCGGAGGAGGATGCGCGCAGCCTCACGAGCCGCGTCGTCGATAGAAGACGGGCGCGCGTGAGGCTGCGCGCACGCGTGCGGGGCAGGAGAGCTAGCGGGGGGAGGCGCTGGGGTGTGGGGGCACTTACTTGGCGAGGGGTACGTTATCGCGGTCCGCGAACGCGTCATACAAATACTCGCTGCAACAGACAACACACGCTCATCAGCGCGGCGCCGCGACCCACGACTCGAACGGTTTTGAGTGGAAGGACGACCGTTTTGGCGGAACCGTAAATTTTTTGAGCGTAAACCCCTATTTTCTCCCAGGATTTCGACTCAGGAATGCATTGGTTTTTTAATGCAAAAATTACACGTGTGATCGAATCCGACTATGCGTTCGACGCATCAAGTGAGCGTTTAGTTTTTGACATCGTACATTAAACGTCTGCGGTTAAAAAATCTCACTAAACATCTAGCGTCAAACGCGAGGGATGAAATAGGAGTATACGCTTGTATGCGCTTTACGCCCTCCAATTTTGATTCCAAACGATCGTTTCTACTCGAAATATTTTGATACGTGGGACGCAGGGAATACGAGGGTCCGTTCACAACACGAGGTGGGCGTCGACAACGAACACGGCTGATCGGAATTCGGGGATTGCAACTGAGAAAAACACAAACGCAGTGGGGTTGTGAACGCATCCTGGTCACGGCACCGAAGTTGTAACCCGAGTAGCAAATACTTGTCAAAGGGGTCCGGGCAAAATAATGACATGAGCGCTTCTAAGCCTCTAAAAACAAAATCAAAATTCATCGATCGTCCTACGTGTGCCTAGTGGGTAGTAAAATAATCTTACAATACATCTTAATACTTATCATATTGTACATTATCTATGCCTAATTATGATGAATGTCGATGGAAAACGAACAGAAGTAACGAAAAATTAACAATTAAAAACATACTAATAGAAATAAACTAGCGCTAAATATTTACACATTGCGAGTAAGTAGTCTACGAGAAAGTTCTGAATACACTGCGGGTTACATTCGAGCAATACAGTGAGGTGCCCTCGCATACTGACCGACCGCAAGCAATGTACGACAACATGGAAGGGACACCGAGCAAGGCTTGTCCGCTGGAGGCGGCGGGCGCTCCAGCGGACAAAGGAGGCATCGTGCAAGCCGCTATGGTTCGGAGAGCCCACGTCGGGTCGAGCGTCGCGACGCGCCAACACCGGGACACACAGAAAAAGTCTTCAAACTATAACGTTTTTTGACGCTCTTCAAAGAAACATCACCTGAGTTCATTAGCCTATTTATTTCTCTTAACTAGCATGGTGTTGGCGCGTCAGTGTGTGTACGATACATGAAAAGTTGTGTGTGTTACCGGAAGTCGCGTAGGGTCATCGCCACCAGCCGCGGCCCTTGCACATCGGCTCATACTCGCTGTTAACAACACCCCCACACTTTAACACCCCTATCAAACGACGATTAAAAAAAACAACAGTGACTTTGAAACAAAACAGACCGTTGCAAGTCTCACTACGTACGCGTAGAGGGCGCGGGAGTCGAACCCGCACCGTTCGAGGTTGATGGCGGTGAGTGACCAACTGAACAAACATGAACAACATAAAAAACCTAAATGTCTAGATATCAAATAATAAGCGCAAGTCAGAACCGTCGCATACGCAATAATGCATGCGACGTCAAATGCACAGCATACAAAGGTATCAAACGCTAGTGTGTATTGAATCAACAATTGCTGTGCCACAGTTGTCATATTTCCTATTGTTGCACTTTTCTTTTAGATTGACGTTACGCGGTGTATGTATCTGACAGGTGGCTCTCCGATCACATAGCGTCGTGCTGACATAACCGACAATGCGGGACGCACCCAGCCGACATGGTATTTGGTCGGCTTGGCCCGCGCGGCCGGCGCTCGGGTGGTCAGGGCATAACAAACCACTAAATACAGGGATGAGGGTGCACAACAAACCCAAATCAAGACAAACAAACATCGACAAACTCATACAGAATGGTTATCTCAAATCATAGGCCGTAAAGGAAATCATATGAAATTAGTGAACGGAAACAACGTAACATAAAATAAGGGGCATCCCGTAATGATGCAAACAATTTTAAAAATAATTATGAAAGATGAATGATGACTTATAGTTAGAGATCCGGTGACGGGGTCACCCTCGGCAAACAATGGAAATGATTGAAGCCGAAATGAAAAGTGCGTGCGTAAGGAAATCATACGATGCGGATGGGTGGCCGTCGAGTTGTATCGGTACACTAGACGCGTCAGGTTCAATCATTTCGCTGCACACTGTATTGTGAGTCGAGACTTTTGTACGCTCACTGCAGTCATCGTACTGCGAGTGCAACAAAAGATTTAAAAAAATATCGTTATTGACTTGACTTACAGTATAGTGTGTCATTTGGGACAGTTGAGACAATTTTAGCCAGATCAGGGACCGCGTTATGCAGAAAACTGCCGTGAAACATGCATTCGCCATGTGGCAAGGCGGTTTTCTGCATGACGCGGTCCAATAATACATTTGTTAGACTTTCAATGCAGCTCTTTAATTCGGAACCGAAAGGGTCTCTCTGTGGGTTAATAGTAGTTCCTTTAATTGTCTTATTCTGATAAAATTTCGTTCAAATTAAGACTCATTAGTGATTTGTTTGCAAAAGTTAATATAATTTTGCGTCGCTTACTCGACTTTTTATAACGTAGGTTTCCAGTGTTCCTGGACACAATTAAGATCTGATTTATACGTAGATCCTTTTGGAACGTCATATAAATTTATAATCGATAGATTCGATATGGATAAACGACCGATTCATAGTGAATTCAACATTATTGAGCTTGAGCTTGGTCAGTTCAAGGATCAACTCATTTAGGTGTGTTCAACTAAAGACGCAAAATAAATTAAACCAGTCGCTAAAACCAACGCGTCGTAGATATCGATCTGAATTGACCCACTGAGACTTATTATTTGGTACTTAAACTTATTACAGGTGGAGTTACTATAAACGTCCGTTAGCAAAAATATCAGATCTTGCTCGATGATCGTCATTAAACATCTAATTGAAACTGCCATCGCAACCAATCTACCTGTGACAGTGTCTGATGTGACCGCGAACGATGCAACAATACTAAATACATTTTCAAGTAATATCTTGCCTTGACTTATCAACTTGTGTCGCTACTGATCTGACTTTCTGGTTAACGAACGTTTACGTTGTGTTTTATGAAACTTAACCAGTCTGCCATATGGCCAGTAGTGGCCTGGCTAGTACTCTCTCAAGAGAAAAAAACACGTCTTTTCAAAGAGTACTAGCAGGATGGTTAGCACGGTTGTCACGTTTTCGCTTGTCGCTTGGTGCTTTCTGAGCGCGTTTAGAGATACTTGAGATAAGTTCGCAGATGTATAGTTGCCCAATTAATAGCTATTCTACCCTAATGTCTAGTAGACACTTGTCGAGATAGGGTGTGAGAGAGTCCATCATCTCGTCTATTTTCTGTTGTCAAAATTAATCTACCTCAGTAAAGCATTCAGTAATTAAAGTTTGTTGTCAAATGTGTCAAAAGTAGTAGGGATTCGCCGGTTCTGGATCACTTTTTTTTCGCTCAAAATGGCGGATTTGGGGGCAAAGAAATCTAAAAAAAAAAAAAAAAAAAAAAAAAAAAAAAAAAAAAAAAAAAAAAAGGTCAACACCCCATTTAAAGCGATTGGACGGGGTCTCATCACGCTCCGCCCACTCCTTCACGTATTGCAACATAATACCAACACTTAATCACATACTCATAAAAGGATAGAGACCCTTTCCTTTGTTTCCTACTCACCCTTTGTTACGTTCAACTTCTTACCTGCGCCCACTTGGGGGTTCGGTGCCGACCTTTTTTTTTTCCTGGGTACCTGATCGCCCGCCACGCTCCGTACAAATAAAATACCATGTCTTTTCGTAAGTCCACTTTCAATTCATTATTCTATCAGCACATAAATATCCTATCGCATTATTCGCAGTACACTTTTATTCGTAGCCTATTACTTTTAGGACTATCATAAATCTAACCTAACCTAACCTACATTTTGGAGAAATTCAAACCTAACTTAACCTAACCTCCATTTTGGAGACATTCAAACCTAACCTAACCTACATTTTGGAGAAATTCAAACCTAACTTAACCTAACCTACATTTTGGAGACATTCAAACCTAACCTAACCTACATTTTGGACCAATTCAAACCTAACATAACCTAACCTAGGTTTTGGAGAAATTCGCAAGCCATAACTTTCAGGACTATTTTAAATCTAACTTAACCTAACCTACGTTTTGGAGAAATTCGTAAGCCATAACTTTCAGGCCTATCTTAAATCTAACCTAACCTACGTTTTGGAGAATATTGTCACGCTATACTTGGTTTGTACTTTTGATTCGCAACTCGATGTTTCGTGGACATATCTTTTGACAAATTCTTATTTTGCAAACTACTTATTTTATTCTGAATCCATAACTTTCAGGACTATCATAAATCTAACCTAACCTAACCGACGTTTTGGAGAATATTGTTACGCTAAATAGTAAATGGTTTCAGTTAAAAACAAGAATTTTGTTGCTTTATTGCTTTTTACTTCTAACCTTATTAAGTACTCCTTAGAAATACTAGTTTTAACGTGTTTGTTACGCAATTCGATTATTTAAATACTAGTCAAAACTTGTAAGATTGCACTATGTACAAAGGATATTAAGAACGCAGCCTTGTGTTTCGCTTACACAGTAGGTACTATCCTACATTTTGTGGACATATTATATAGCTAAAGTTTATTTTATGAATATACATATAGACAGAGAGTTTACATAATACAGTAAACGGTTTCAGTAGCTTTATTGTTTTCTTTGTATCAAACGCACCACGATCTTTTATTATTTAATTACTTAACATCAATACACTATGCAAAGAGAGCTTTTTGAAAAAATAGCTAGTTTGAACGTGTTCACTAGGCGAACCATTTACCTGACCATCGTCAATAAGAGGAGCGTTATGTTTTTTTGAGTGTATGTCTTTGAAGATACTGGTTTAAACCTGCTAAATTGCACTACGCATAAAGGACCTCAAGAACGCGGACGGCATTGTATAATTGCTTTATTGTTGTCTTTGTATCAAAAGAACCGCCGCTGTCTTTTGTTATTCAACAAACCGCGTCTGGGGAATACGAGTTTATACCTGTTCAATAAGCGAAGCCCTTCTTTAAAAAAATACCTGTCCCAACTCGTAGGGATTGCGCTGGGTATAAAAGCCCGCCATCACATCTCGGCTTCATTGCGCCCCAAACAATTCTCCGAGCAAGATCTTCCAGTAAGAGAGTCGTGAGTCGTGAAGTTTAGTGCAAGGTTGCTGAAAGCAGTGTTTCGTTGCTGAAATGGATGTAAGTATGTAGTCATAATTTTATGTGTGCCCACTTATTTCAGATTTTGATTGATTGTAACATAACCTTCATCTATGTTTTATGTGTGCCCACTTATTTCAGATTTTGATTGATTGTAATATAACCTTCATCCATTTTTGTGTTTACCATGTAAATCTACTTTGAAGGACCGTTTGAATAACGTTTTTATTTTGTTACAGGAAAACACATTTAAAAATTATTACTATCCCGACGACGAAGCAAGTGATGAAGAAGGAACGTTGGCCTATAAAGTCAAAAAAGCTATTGCTAACACTAACAAGAGGCCTAATAACAGCATAGATGGCTTCTTTGAAAAACGGAAGAAAAGGAAAGTTGCTGTAAAGTCGTCGAGCGTCAGCCAAGCTACTGCGGAAGGCGTGGCTTTTATAAAGTCCAATAAAGACGATGCATCATACGCCTCACATCTTATAAAAATTGAGGTGTATGATGCGCGGAAAATAAAAAATGTTCCGCCAACGGAGCATTGGAAACATGCGGAAGTGCGTGTTAAATACTACGCGCACTCCGAAGAGGATGCTCACGTGGAATCCACAAGAGATGTGATTTACCAAATCACCAAACAGTTAGCGGAAAAAAGTGATTGTGTCAATTACGTTATAGACAATACAAAATAAGTGTAAAAGTAGTTTTAAGATCTTCATTTGTTCCTTTTATCTTTTTTTACTCGATTGTTTGCGTTTTGTTTGTTAATTGCTTTATAACTCGTACCGAACATTTTTCTTTGTATAGCGAACACCTTTTGTATTCTAAGCTTCCTTTCTAGTTATTATTTTTCCGACAAAGAGTCATTGTCTTTCATATTAGATAAGTAACACAAGTTCCAAGCGCCG
Source organism: Ditula angustiorana (assembly GCA_963691745.1). Classification (NCBI taxonomy): domain Eukaryota; kingdom Metazoa; phylum Arthropoda; class Insecta; order Lepidoptera; family Tortricidae; genus Ditula; species Ditula angustiorana. The sequence continues at coordinate 271,418 of OY829480.1, read as the reverse complement.
ATGTTCATTGTATAAATAGACCATAGCCATGACTTTGAATAAAGTTTTAATGAATACCATGTTACATTTTTTATGTTTTATTCACAAATACACTTCCCTTGACGAAAATGTAGACTTAACTTAGAACAATAAAAGAGTTTGTTTTATATTTAATTGTTTATTTCAAAAAAATAGACTTAAACATATTTCTTACAATTAGATCGTTACATAGAGAACTCTCAGTAAACACATTTACCAAGTCACACATAGTTTTTCCTTTAATCTTAAAATACAGATAGACTAAACAATATTCCCCGCAGACCGAGGTAAAAGGATTTTGAAATGAGTTGTGGTTATAAACCCATCTCCTGGAATTTCTTTTCAAAAATAGCTTATGACTACCTGTAGGTTTTCGACCAAATGAGTCAAAATATTCACCAATGCCATTAATATCAATGTGTATAGCTATCCAGTGAGACCCCGGTTTTGAGTCGGGATCTAAATTGCTTATAATAAAAGCAGGTAAATTTACCCAAATAGGCAATCGGTTTGCAGCAAAAACATTTGATTTAAAACTGGAACTTATTTTATTCATACAGAGCTGTATTTCATTTGTATCCATGATAAATATAAATTTAGCAGCTTATAAATGATTCTGTTAACAACGTTTAAGAACAAATGATGTATCCTTATTAAAAACAAAGTATTTATTAACTGTTATAATCCACAGTTACGTCACGATTCTTGTTTATTTCAATTACATTATCAAATTCTGCGTATACAATACAGTTAACAGTTTGACTTAGAGACGAATCAAAGCGAACTTCTAACCGAACACTTCCATGTCTGACGAGATTCCAATGTGACGTTGAACTAGCAGATAAATCAGGAGTCAAATCAAAACATAGCAAACAATATCCGTCTCCGTAGTTTGTTCTACTTATTGCGTTACCTTCGTTGTGAAAATGAATGCCAGTCCCAGAAAATAAAGTGTGATATGGTGATGCTATTAAACCAGAGCTAAATGATGGTTGTAATGTTCTAGAAGGTATTTCATGACCGTCTACATACAAACTGAATGAATTCATATTAAAATGTTGAAAGTTGAAAGGATTCAATGCTAAATTACCGTTAAACGCTGAATTTAAGACAAACCCGACAATACATCTTTTAGGAACTTGTCCAAGGAATATATTATCTAATGTTTTACCTTGCACACCTGCCGGTATTGTCAGAACCTTAACTTCCGCTCTTGTTATAGGATACTTTGCAGTTGTTGACGCTAGTACTTTTTGATGGGCTAACAAAACGCTAGGGTTGACTCTTGCTCTTCTTATAATAAGACTAGCATCCATTATTTGTACTTTAAGTTTTTTATCTTGATGACAAATAAGATTAAATGTTTCTTTTGAGCGCACTAACTTAACACGCATTTCTACGCCATTTATTAAAAATTTCTCTTGGTTAAACATGTCACCATGCAAGTGACCAATCATTTCAACTTGTCTACTCTCTTTCACAAATTCCATTCTTTTGTGAAACCCTTTGTTCGTTGCGTCAACGGCATCCATGTGATGTGCAGTATCTTCGTACCACAATCCACAAGTTAGATGAGATTCTTTGGCTGCTGGACCATAGTTAAGAAGATTCTCCAAATAAGCACGATAGGCATATGTGTTGTTCGGAGGTGATATGAGTTTTTGATTTAAATATATGTCTAGTTGATTGAAAAGGGAATGCAACCAATTGTTAACAGGCGAAACTTGAACATCTGCTTTTAAATTTGTACCATCCTGATTCAATACTTTTGCATTGACATGCAGTAACGTATGTGACAAGTCAATATAGTCATCACCTGATCCGGGAACTTGAAATTCTATAGGGCCGTCGTCGTTTAAAGATGAAATCGGTTTGTAATGAACCCATTGTCCACTTTCAATACTGGTTTGAGTTGACGGCAGGGCAAATATATCTAACTCAGATTTTGCACATTCACATGAATGATTATGTAAGAATGACATTATTTAATATGAAAATATATCTTCGACGTTATACTTTTTAATTTTTTTACTTCCTCTTCGTCGTGATGCTTTTAACGGAATGAGTCGTTCTCGTCTTTTAGTTGACATTTTATACCCAGATCCTGACATTAGAGAATCAATTTTTTCATCAGCTTTTCTTTTTAAGTTAGCACTTGCATCTTTGAATCGAGACTTGATCGAACTCTCCATAGGACGTGAATTTACCATATCAGACAGCAGGCCGATCCCCGCATCTAATGTTTCTTTCCCTACAGCCCTAAAACCACTGGATAACAAAGGAATCACAGACCTAAATAGCCCACCCAAAAAGCTTCCAATCCCATGACCTCGTTGAAATGGAACACCTTTATAGACAATTCCTACACCAGAGCCAGCTTGATGTAAATAATAATGTTCATATGGACAAGAGGCAGACGATCGTTTGTGAGTCATTTTATTCGTTGAAAATGTAGCTTCACACAAGAAGATCCAAATTGAAATGGTACTCTGGCACCGGTAGTCGTTCTTATATCTATTTCAATCGTATCGAACTCTCTACGTAAAACAGGTACATAATGAGCAGGTGAGAAGACATGCATTTTGTAAGCTCCATAAACGAACTGAGTTGGATCCAATGGAATTATTCTCAACAATGATGTTATAACATCCCCCACTACTTGCGGTTCAATGATATCGGTATACACAAATATTTGTGATGGTAACCCTAAATACAAATTTACTGGATTTTTCCCAATTGAAATTTGTTTTAAATTAGATCGTGGTTTGAAACCTAACTGCAAACTCAGTATCGGTGATGTTATGATAGATGTTATATCTTCAGTTGCAGTTATAGCCACCATTTTTGATATTTTATCACACCTAAATTTCACCTTATTTTTTAATTGCGGGTTTTCATTGAACGCGTCAAGGAAAGTGTCAACGCTATCATATGTAGTAGCAGGTATGTGAGTTTTTATATCTATGATTTTGTCAAACTTGTCATTAGGTAATCGTACTTTCTTTTTTATATAGATGATATTTTCTTGATCTTGAACATTGTACATGGAACGTGGGTATTGAAATTCCACTAAACCAACAACCCATTCTCCTTCTAATTTAACGGTCTTAGGTAGTTTGGTCATAAAATGTGCTGTTGTATTATCAGTATAATAAGCCGTCGAGCTATTGCTTAACAAAGTTATATAAAAACTTCCTTCACTCATATTTTTTCTAAGTTTGATGCAAGAATCCAAGAATTAAATTTACTCGGATAACCTTGCCACTTCACTAACACTTCCTTTCTGCCACCAACACGCCGAGAGCGTATTATTTTATCAATTTTATACTTCATGGAGGGGTGATAAGTTGTTTTTTGTAATTCTTTAGAATAAAATGTACCTACGATTGGTTCACCATCCAAGTCCTTTAAGGTATAAACAAGTCTCGGAGATCGTCTAATGATTGCATCAATTATAAAAATTTCATCACTCCAATTAGTTTCATAACCCTTTTGAAATATGTGTTTATATTTAGTTATTCGAACATGATCACCTACATTCAGTTGTGTGGTTTCTAATGAAATTTGTTTGTCTTTTTTTCTATCATATAAGTTACACCAAACAGTCATGATATTATTAAAATTAACATCAATTGGTCGCATTTTGATACTAGAATGATAACTATGGTTATAAGAGTGAAGAAGATCTTGTAATATATTAGTGTAGTTGTAAGTATTTCTATGAGTAAAATAACGCCACATTTTCATTTTAAGAGTTCTTTGAAACCTTTCAACTATACTTGCTTTAATGTCTGGATTATTAGTGATGTAATAATTAATGTTTTTGCTTTTAAAGTAGTCTCTTACCACCTTTGAAACAAATTCTGTGCCTTTATCGGATTGGATGTGACGAGGGGTAGATTTGGCTTCTGCAAATATGCTTTCAAAACATTGTTTAACTGTTTCTGAATCCTTCTTTTTCATGGCTCTTGCAAAAGCATATTTACTAAAAACATCAATAACACAAAGAATATATTTATATCCATCATTATATTGACTATAAGTACGCATATCACTGAGATCAGCCTGCCAGAGTTCATTATAATTAGATAGGATGTATCGATTCCTAGTAAATCGTCGGTGGACAGGTTTATGTAAAGTATACGTTTCCTGAGACTGTAACCATTTTTTTACTTCCTCCTTGCTCATATTACCTTTCATTTCCTTCGCTAACTTATCTATACTACTGTAACCAGCTGGGTTGGACACATCGTAGTAAATCTTATTTATATCTAATAGGGGGTCCATTTTTCCCAATCTAATTTCTTTTTGGTCGACTCAATTGTTTTAGCAGAAATAGGTGTAGATGCGTTTTTTACTTTAAATGATGAATCCCTTGTATTTTTAGAAGATGATGATGATGCGCGAAACTCGTTGGTGTAATCTCTCTTCATATACTCCAAGTTAGCAGGATTACCAATACAAAATGTAGGAACTCCTATATCTTTTAAAACCAATGCAAATTCTTCCCAACCTATTGGTTTTGCGCGTTTTAGAGGTCTTGTTACATCGTTTATCAGATCGACAATATTGCTATTTGGGACCACTCGATTGTTTAACACAACTTCCCCTCCTGTCTTCCACCAAATTTTTTTTTTATTAAGGATAATAATGTCCATTAAAGTTTGGGTTTTCGATCGATAAGATTTCGGTATTCCTTGTACGATATGAGATGGAGTTAATTCCACAGGATAGTATTGATTCGTTTTATTAAGTGGTGGTGTAGCAGGAACATCATCTTCCAGCAAAGTTGGGCTTGCGACTGAGTCATTATTTGCATTTTCCTGCTTTTTTACCTTTGAATCTAAGTCACTGTTGAGGTTGTTTAAGTGATCAACTCCATCCATTACTATTGGTATTTTGAAAGGCTTTCGATCTGCTTCGGCAAAATGTAAAAATCGCTGCAGTGCTTGGGAATATAATGCCCATTTTTCACGATCATCCATTTTACTTTTCAATATTTTTTTCATCTCTCCATCCAGACGAGACGATGAGTTCTCTGATAGCTCATTATTTTTAAGTCTTTCAATAAAATCTTGTTCTACCAAAAGCATTTTTTTTGTGTTCTCCATTTTGGTTATAAAGAGTTTATTAAAGCACTTAAAACTGCACCTAAAATAACAGGTAGAAATGCACCACCCTTTTGAATGATGATAGTTTTTCTTAGTTTTTGTTTTCCCTTTGAAACTAGCTTGCGTAATATGTTCTTGTGTTTATTTAATTTAGATTTTTCTTTTTTTTCTAATGGAATTTTTCCTTTTAGCACGTTATAAATACACTCGCAAATAATATTGATTTCATCATCATCACAAGCTTTGAGTAAAGCCGTGCGATATTTTGGTTTAAGTACTTGCAACGCTTCAAGTAAGTGTTTATATGTGCTCACACTCGAGTGCATCATTTAGAACTGACTAAAACTTGTTGATTCCTGTTATATTTAAATCCTTTTTTAGGAATGTAAACTGTGCAATTTTTATCGAACGGAAATATTTTAGTTTTGAAACGACATAAGTCATCTGTATTTTGTTTCAGATCAATCATGAGATATCCATGGGCATCCTTAGTAGCATCTTTATAGGCTTCATCCACGAATTTTGAATTTTCAGGATAAACTTGTCGCGACAAGTATCGTATTTGAGTTTTATCTCTAGGATTTTTAAAATATACAATGTAACTTGTGTTTAGCGAGATGTCACGTTGACCTCGTCCCTGGTGAAATATATTTTGTGTAATATAAAACACGCTTAAGTTTCTGTGATGACTACCCTTCGTGAAAATATCAACGATCCGTCCATCTGACTCCCTCATCAAATCATCGATAATAAGAAGTTTAGGTTGCTTCCCATCAAACATGTTAATATCAGGTATTCCTTGACTATAATTAACATTTTCCAGATTGTACAAAGGTTGCATTTCATCATAACACCAAATAACTTCCGAAAAATTTACATCGCATAGTACTTTGCAATCATTTAAAAAGTTTGTGACAAATTTTGATTTTCCACACCCACTGGGACCAGCAACAATGGCCGTAAAAGGGTGACAAAAGTGAATCATTATATAAATCTGTTATACGTGTTGAATCTAAAAGTACTAAAACACTAATGATTTTTTTTTAAGTCCAAACAAGGTTATATAGTTTTGTCACACCTGAATAATTTTTAAATAAAAACACATGAAATTTATCTAAACACTTTATTTAATTTAAAAAAAAAAGAGTAAATTACATCTTTCTGTAATCTTATTACTAGTCCATGCATAATACTACAAAGAAAAAACTTAAATTTATAAAAAAAAATGTCTAAAAACATTCTGAAATTTTTAAATTATACATAAATTACAACTTTCTATTATCTTATTACCAGTCCATACTCAATAATTACAAAAAAATTTGTTACGAATTTAGGAACAATCGCAAGTACAGAAAAGTAATATTAACACTGAATGTCCTTTATTCTGTAGTGGCCCCAAGCAAGCGTGTCAGTGGAATTTTCTAGTAAATATCGTTTTGTATCACTGTGTGATAAAGATATTTTGTTTATTTTTTGTGTAAATATAACATGTTTTATAGACCTGAACCGCATCATTTCACACAACAGATTATCTTTTTTGAACAAACATGTTTTGTAATTGTCAATGTTAAATTTTTTAGTAATACATTTATTAACTCCTTTTGCTTTTGCTATAAATTCGTTTTGTACATCCATTGCATACATTTTTGATCGAAGGCCAATAAACTCTTTAAAAATTTTACCATTATTTTCATCTTTAAAAAAACCCAATTGCTTTTTATTTACTAATGGCAAACCGTATTGATTGTCAGGAGGATAATCAGAAGTATCAAAGTACGATTCTAGATCTATTAGTATATCAGCGTAAAAGTTATCCGTAAATATTTGATATACCAAACTGTCCGTGTCCGTGTAAAGCAATTTCAGTTTATCTGGATATTTGGTTTTCATGAAGTCATAGTGAAATTCATACATTAAAGTTTTTGACAAATCTAATATACAAAATCCTAAATAAATAGGTTTGTTGTACAAGACTTTTGTTTTTTTCAACTGTACTGCAACCAAATTCTCCGAAAATATAGAAAGGCTGTGAAATTCAGGTCTTGCTATTAAAGATTGAACTCCTTGAGTTTTTCCGTGGTTTTGCCAGTGGTTAAGTAATTTAACATTCACTCTTTTATTTATATTTTCCATAGTTTTACCGAAAACAGAATTGTTCATGAGTTTGAAGAAGTCTTTTTCAAATTCTGATCTGGCCAACGAACGCATGTGTGTATTTAAATCGATGTAAGTCTTTAACCATGCCTTTTGTTCAAACTTTAAAATTCTGTGAATTTTTAGCAAACGTAAACCAGATTTTAAACATTGTTTTAGATTTCGATAGTGAATCACATAGTTCGCTTTGTTATTTAAATTAGGAATCAGCTTTTTTTCTTTGGTATCACCTAAACAAACGTTTTCTGGGCAGAATGGTAAATCAGAATGAAAATCGTGTAAGTTATTTGGGTATTCCAAATCAACTTCTAGAATGTATCCGTGTTCAGCATCATCAGAAACATTAAAATCGGTATTATTATCCACCCATTCAAACTTGCCAATGGGAAGGCATTGTGACATTGCCCAACCGTAAAGGTTATTTGCATCTAGATACATCAAAAATGAAGATGGTAACGTAGGATCATATTCAGACATAAATATATTATTAGCTTTCCCATGTCTGTTACTACATTGAGAAATACCACCTCTTATGTTATTTGCAATAAAAGAAATTTTGTCAATGTCCGTTAGAAGTTCTAGATTAATTTTAGTAGACATTAACATAGCATCCCAACTTAATCCAGGTGCCGTGTAATATTGTGCAGGATCCAATCCATATGTTTCTTTACAAACATTTCTAAAATTTTCAAACACATCTGCTAACAACAAAACATCAGTTTTTAAGTAAAGATTTGAATAATCCCCCATGTTTTTACATTTAAAGTGATTCCATACGTCACGTGCATGTTTATAATCATTTTCTGAAATGTGGTTATCATTTAATGAGCTGTAAAAATCATCGTGATTGGGAAGACTAACCAATTCTAATGATTCAAAAGATGTCATATGTTCATATGGATATATTCCTTTTCGTATTAAGCGTTTGAAGTCTTCTTCAGATGGAAAATTTAACCGAAGTTCATGAAACTGATCGGGCAGTAAATTTTTGGCTAACTTATCAAGACTGCTACTCATAAATTTTAAGGAATCAAGAAATCTTAATTTCATTACATGGTTATTGATGTGAAATTGCTTGGAGAAAGAAATATATTTTTCTTTGTTTTGTGGGATAACTTCTATGTCCCCCTCTTCAAATCCGAGCCCGTGTACAATAAAATGAGCATCATAGCTACTCAAATTGTGTAAAAACACAGGTAAGAAATTAGGGGTTCGATATTTCTCAGAACAGGATGGATGAGCGACTCCTTCAAAAGCACCGGTATGTTGGTTATGAGACACAATGAATTCTTCATTTAATTTTTTTTCACAAATGAAACAGGTATCACTTTGTGCTATGGTTACTTTATCTTGTTCCGTTAAGGGCAAAGGACATTTTACAAAAGTGTTCTTTTTGCAAATGTTCTCTAAATCTTTTTTTAATAATTTCATAAATGATTCGGCACAATTTTGACCTGTGTATGTTCTATATACAGATAAACTGTCATCATATGAACATTTAATATAGTATCCAAAACTGTACATTACATGTTCCTGAACATTGGTTGTTGAGGATTTATTCGGATCGTTGATACAAGTTTCAATGGGTTTTAAAAATGCTTCGAAATCGGCATATATAACAAATGGGACCCTCAATTTACGATCGTAGTTATTGAATGATATTTGGTTAGAGGGAACTAATTCATTAAACCAGTTTCTTTTACTATCGTTTTCAGAGGGTAAGTTTGTACATACATGAAAACAGTCATGTTTTTGATGTTTCTGCAATTTTTCATGTGAAGTGAAATAAATTAAACAACCATCACATAAGTGGATTGCATGCTCTGACGTCGTCATTTGTTTTGATACTAATCGCGATAGACTTTTTATGTAACAATAATGGCCCTTAGTACCGTGATTTAAATACAGCAAGTTTAAATGGATAGTTTTCCTACTTTTCGTTAAGTGTAACGGACCAATAACTTTATTTTGCTTGCTTTTCGAATCGTACTCCAAGCCAAAAACATTAATGCTTAGATCATTCATTTTCTCGAATTTATGAATATCGTTTATTTTTATTGGGAAGGAAAGATTTTCAAATTTCAATTTATTTCTGTGCAATTTGTACGACGAGACCCTGTTAGAGTTGTTATTTGGCTCATATAAACCTGACAGTATAGCCCAACGGAAGCATTCATGGTCTTTGTTTTTAACGTTGATAACTGCTTTTTTGTTTTTTATATCCAATGGTAAGTTTATGTAAGATGAACCACGCAAAGGATTGAATTTATTGATATTCATGTCTAAATATTTTATTTTAACTAAACTCCATCCGCTGTCTTTTTTTTCAAAATTGGTTACTTTGTTAACAATTTCAGTTACAAGTGATGCATAAATACCATCTGTGGCGTCCCCCTTGCAAACGACGTAATTTAACGATTGAAAGTCAAAAACATTATTAAGTTGCTTAGTTTGTTGTGTAAAGTCTGCATTAAGAATGAAATTTACTTTTACGACAGTTTGTTCTGCTATGGATCGTTCTAGTAACTTAAACACTTTTCCCTTGATATTATGCAAAAATAATTCTGGTGTTTCAAATGCATTGGTAGTAACGGAATCAGGTAAAATTCTGTAAGTAACTATTCTATTCCCGAACGCGCTTTCAATTAACTGAACGTTTGTAAATTCCTTGTCAGAACTTATCACGTTGTTTTTATGAGTATTACTTTTCAAGTGGTTGGAATAATATTTTCTAGATACTGACACGTGACACACAGGACATTCAATTTTGTGATTACTTTCTGTACTCACGTTTTGGTGTCCAACTGATACTGTTGACGTTGCCACAGCAGCGTAGCTAGCTGAATTGTTCAAAGGTTTATTTTTCTTTGTTGGTGGTTCGGCAGTCACGGTAGACATTGCTGATCTTTTTTTATTTACACCTCCTCGGCCAACTTGTAAAGATCTGCAAAAATAAAACAATTATTAATATTACAAATTATTGACAATTATAACATAAACAAAAACACCTAAAAGTTTAATACTAACTCATTTCTCGTCTACAATTTAAACAATATGCCTGCATTGGCAGTACACCATCAATTTCATCGGATGTGTCAGATTGATGAGTGTGTATGATGTGTCCACTGCATGGTGTGAAATATGGCATAATCTCCGTATCCTCTAACCACGAAAGTGGTAAAACTTTTTTTAAATACCATAATCGTATCAAATTATGGAATTTGGACAAGATCAAAGATTTATCTAGGCTTGCAATTTCACTTTGAGATAGATCCAAATTGAAATACATCTTAAATAGAACTAGTCTTATGCCGTCGCGAGAAAAGTAACAAATGATTTGAAGCAACTGGCATTCGGTTTAAATACCTTAAAATCCACCCCTACCAGCTACAACTAGCAAAAAACGAGTTGAAACATGTTTCGGTAGGATGGGTATCCATTACAATGACACAATATAACAAAGGTAACTATTAGCATCAAATGAGTTGAAGCATGATTCAGTAGGATGGATATCTATGACAATAGCACAATTATAACAAAAGCAGAATTATAACAAAGGTAAGTAACCTACGTTTTAAAATATTCTTGTTCCACTTTTTCGCAGAGTTCGTATAGCCTTTGGTCTTCAGTAAGCTGTTCAAGTTGTTGGTCGAAGAAGTTGCAGCTCTGTCCGTCCATTATTACGTCTTCGTTAGAATGTGTTTTTTTTTAAAGCGGGCTATGGTCTATTTATACAATGAACATCGGCGCTTGGAACTTGTGTTACTTATCTAATATGAAAGACAATGACTCTTTGTCGGAAAAATAATAACTAGAAAGGAAGCTTAGAATACAAAAGGTGTTCGCTATACAAAGAAAAATGTTCGGTACGAGTTATAAAGCAATTAACAAACAAAACGCAAACAATCGAGTAAAAAAAGATAAAAGGAACAAATGAAGATCTTAAAACTACTTTTACACTTATTTTGTATTGTCTATAACGTAATTGACACAATCACTTTTTTCCGCTAACTGTTTGGTGATTTGGTAAATCACATCTCTTGTGGATTCCACGTGAGCATCCTCTTCGGAGTGCGCGTAGTATTTAACACGCACTTCCGCATGTTTCCAATGCTCCGTTGGCGGAACATTTTTTATTTTCCGCGCATCATACACCTCAATTTTTATAAGATGTGAGGCGTATGATGCATCGTCTTTATTGGACTTTATAAAAGCCACGCCTTCCGCAGTAGCTTGGCTGACGCTCGACGACTTTACAGCAACTTTCCTTTTCTTCCGTTTTTCAAAGAAGCCATCTATGCTGTTATTAGGCCTCTTGTTAGTGTTAGCAATAGCTTTTTTGACTTTATAGGCCAACGTTCCTTCTTCATCACTTGCTTCGTCGTCGGGATAGTAATAATTTTTAAATGTGTTTTCCTGTAACAAAATAAAAACGTTATTCAAACGGTCCTTCAAAGTAGATTTACATGGTAAACACAAAAATGGATGAAGGTTATATTACAATCAATCAAAATCTGAAATAAGTGGGCACACATAAAACATAGATGAAGGTTATGTTACAATCAATCAAAATCTGAAATAAGTGGGCACACATAAAATTATGACTACATACTTACATCCATTTCAGCAACGAAACACTGCTTTCAGCAACCTTGCACTAAACTTCACGACTCACGACTCTCTTACTGGAAGATCTTGCTCGGAGAATTGTTTGGGGCGCAATGAAGCCGAGATGTGATGGCGGGCTTTTATACCCAGCGCAATCCCTACGAGTTGGGACAGGTATTTTTTTAAAGAAGGGCTTCGCTTATTGAACAGGTATAAACTCGTATTCCCCAGACGCGGTTTGTTGAATAACAAAAGACAGCGGCGGTTCTTTTGATACAAAGACAACAATAAAGCAATTATACAATGCCGTCCGCGTTCTTGAGGTCCTTTATGCGTAGTGCAATTTAGCAGGTTTAAACCAGTATCTTCAAAGACATACACTCAAAAAAACATAACGCTCCTCTTATTGACGATGGTCAGGTAAATGGTTCGCCTAGTGAACACGTTCAAACTAGCTATTTTTTCAAAAAGCTCTCTTTGCATAGTGTATTGATGTTAAGTAATTAAATAATAAAAGATCGTGGTGCGTTTGATACAAAGAAAACAATAAAGCTACTGAAACCGTTTACTGTATTATGTAAACTCTCTGTCTATATGTATATTCATAAAATAAACTTTAGCTATATAATATGTCCACAAAATGTAGGATAGTACCTACTGTGTAAGCGAAACACAAGGCTGCGTTCTTAATATCCTTTGTACATAGTGCAATCTTACAAGTTTTGACTAGTATTTAAATAATCGAATTGCGTAACAAACACGTTAAAACTAGTATTTCTAAGGAGTACTTAATAAGGTTAGAAGTAAAAAGCAATAAAGCAACAAAATTCTTGTTTTTAACTGAAACCATTTACTATTTAGCGTAACAATATTCTCCAAAACGTCGGTTAGGTTAGGTTAGATTTATGATAGTCCTGAAAGTTATGGATTCAGAATAAAATAAGTAGTTTGCAAAATAAGAATTTGTCAAAAGATATGTCCACGAAACATCGAGTTGCGAATCAAAAGTACAAACCAAGTATAGCGTGACAATATTCTCCAAAACGTAGGTTAGGTTAGATTTAAGATAGGCCTGAAAGTTATGGCTTACGAATTTCTCCAAAACGTAGGTTAGGTTAAGTTAGATTTAAAATAGTCCTGAAAGTTATGGCTTGCGAATTTCTCCAAAACCTAGGTTAGGTTATGTTAGGTTTGAATTGGTCCAAAATGTAGGTTAGGTTAGGTTTGAATGTCTCCAAAATGTAGGTTAGGTTAAGTTAGGTTTGAATTTCTCCAAAATGTAGGTTAGGTTAGGTTTGAATGTCTCCAAAATGGAGGTTAGGTTAAGTTAGGTTTGAATTTCTCCAAAATGTAGGTTAGGTTAGGTTAGATTTATGATAGTCCTAAAAGTAATAGGCTACGAATAAAAGTGTACTGCGAATAATGCGATAGGATATTTATGTGCTGATAGAATAATGAATTGAAAGTGGACTTACGAAAAGACATGGTATTTTATTTGTACGGAGCGTGGCGGGCGATCAGGTACCCAGGAAAAAAAAAAGGTCGGCACCGAACCCCCAAGTGGGCGCAGGTAAGAAGTTGAACGTAACAAAGGGTGAGTAGGAAACAAAGGAAAGGGTCTCTATCCTTTTATGAGTATGTGATTAAGTGTTGGTATTATGTTGCAATACGTGAAGGAGTGGGCGGAGCGTGATGAGACCCCGTCCAATCGCTTTAAATGGGGTGTTGACCTTTTTTTTTTTTTTTTTTTTTTTTTTTTTTTTTTTTTTTTTTTTTTTTTTAGATTTCTTTGCCCCCAAATCCGCCATTTTGAGCGAAAAAAAAGTGATCCAGAACCGGCGAATCCCTACTACTGTCAAAGCTTTTCCTTGCTCGACCGCATAAAGCGACGAAGCGTTTTACGCCAACTGCGCTCACTACTGTCTATATGGCCCCGTTTGCACAGTGCGAGTCAAATCGTGCGAGTAGCATCCATTACGAATCCACCGAGGTCATCAGCTAAATCCACAGAATGCTGATCATGTTGGAGTCACTCGTACGATTTGACACGCGCTTCAAAGCTCGGCCACACCGGGTACGTATCCACCACGCCTCCAACTCATTTCGGAGAGTTGCGTTACGTGCACGCAATTCAAAGGATGTGGCATCTCAACGTATAGTTCCATACAATACAACCGACGTGTGCGCGTTTCCGGAGCCGTGCTGCATACGCTGTGGGCTGGCGTTTAGTGTGTATGTGTGTGTGTGGGGGGGGGGGGTTGTGTGTGTGTGTACGTACGCCTCGACGAGCGGGCCGGGGTAGGGGTCGACGTGCAGGTAGAGGCGCGCCAGCCGCGCCGCCGCCACCAGCAGCGGCACGAACAGCAGCAGGCACCACGACAGCGACATCCAGTAGCCGTTCTGCCCGAGCAACACCACAGAAAACACTTGAAAAATCACCCTTCTAAAGCTCTCAGTCGGTACGCTGCTAACTTGAACCGGCCCGTGTGTAGCCTGCTCGTATCGAAGGCGTCATAAAACTCGCAATTTAGTAAAAGGGGGAAGCGTCCCGACAGGAAGGTACGACGCGTACCGCCGGGGTGAAAAGCGAGCGAGGGATACGTCGACGACGAGGCACTGACCGTGGGCATGAGGATCTTCTTGCAGGCCGCGTCCCGCGTGGCGTTGAAGGCGTTGGACAGCGGGCCGCAGCGCCCGACGTCGTTGCGCGCCGCGCCGATCACCAGCTGCAGGTACTCGTCCAGCATCTGCGCCACCACGCTGGCGAAGTCGCGCGTCATCTGCGGCAGAGCGCGCGTCAGCCGGGTAGGGTCCGGGAGCAAATTGATATACTGGAACTTGCGGCGTAGGACACGCTCAGCGCGTCTCGGTTCACGCGAGGCACATTGAGTGTTTTTAACCGTCCGGCTCCCGAATTATCGGAACGTGTAAACGCTTAAATAAATTAGTTTAGGAGTAACCACTTTGACAAAAGATTGAATTCGTGAAGAAAAGTAATCGAGCGTCGCGCTGCCGTGAAAAGAAAAATGATCAAACAGAAAATTTGTCTCAAACAAATTCCCAGACAGAATTTGTGGCAAATTTACAAACGAAATATAGTTCTATACAAGTATGCACTCACGTTCTGTATGAGGTCGGGCCCCTGCGTGTTGAGGAACACCTCTGCCTGCGACGTCTCGTGGATGAGGTAGCGGATGGCGTCGTTGAACGAAGAGTGGTTGAAGCGCAGCCCGTCGCGCAAGTTCATCGCCGTCACCTGCGCAACAACCAGTGGCATATGTTAGGCTGGCGCAATCCGGGTCACGGCTTCAATTGTGACTACCTTGGGATTTAATCCGGGTCACGGCTTCAATTGTGACTACCTTGAGATTTAATCCGGGTCACGGCTTCAATTGTGACTACCCTGGGATTTAATCCGGGTCACGGCTTCAATTGTGACTACCTTGGGATTTAATCCCGGTCACGGCTTTAATTGAGACTACCTTGGGATTAAATTCGGGTCACGGCTTCAATTGTGACAACCTTAGCGATTTAATCCGGATCAAGGCTTCAATTGTGACTACCTTGGGATTTAATCCGGGTCACGGCTTCAATTGTGACTACCTTGGGATTTAATCCGGGTCACGGCTTCAATTAAGTAATCTGGACACATTATAAATTAGTCCCTCCAAAATACTGTCATCACCAAAAGCCTAGTTATTGATCTTTGAAAAATGGTGATGATGAGTGCAAGATTCGGAGGCTCAGGAGTGGACAGACCTTAAAGTCTCGCAATGGATCAGAGGCCTCGTTGGGTATGTTTGTTTCCATGGGTTGTACCCATCAGGTGACCCCGCATGCTCGTTTGCCTCCGTTTTTCAATATAAAAAAGGTAAATATGTATTTACATTAAGTTTCCTCGTATGTTCGAGCATGGGCGTAACGATGTCGGCGTGATAGGCAGTGAGCATAGCGGCGGCGTCGCGTAGTTCCATGGACACGCGGGCAAAGCCGGGGCGCGACACGAGCGAGCTCGCCGTCGCCACCAGCTGGGACGACAGGTTGTCCAGGGACAGATTTGTCATGTTCGTCTCCAACTGGAACACAATAAGCCTATTTGATAAGTTTACCACAAAAGCGAGTGAAGACGTATTTTCTTTTAAATACCTATAACAGTTTTCTACGGTGCATGACGGTCGAGATGCAAAATTTAACTCACCGATCCGCGGCGGACTTCGCACTACATCATTGATGCATCAGTAAAACCTTGGATGAGGAATATTTCACGGTGCGCGCTCGTCAGTCAAATCACTGGCCGCGAGAAGCCGTTCGTCTTCGGCGTTCAGATCGCTCTACTGACGTGATGCATGTACTCACAGCGTGCAGGATCCGGTCAAAGTCGAAGTCGGAGAGGCCGGTCTGAGCCAACTTCTCCAGCTTCTCCCTGGCGCGCGGCTTGAGGATGCTGAGCGGGCGCGCGGCCGGGAAGGCGGGCCGCAGCGCCGCCGCGCGCCGCGACACGTCCTCCGCCACCTGCGCGCGCAGACCCTCCAGATCGTACAGGCGGTCCAGCTCCAGGGTCTGGCGATTCGAGAGAAACAAACCGTTACAAAGGGAAACCCATATTTTAATGAGACTCATATCCATTGCTGTATCGAATCGCAGAATACAATTTCCTGGTCGATCCTAAATATTCTGGGACATGTTAGATACATATCGTGTACCTTAAGTTATGTTTTTTCTCCAAACTGCCCCGGGAAACAGATAATCTGCTAATCGATACATTTTGCGAAGTTTGTCGGCGAAATAATAGGTGACCATACCCGAGTAAAAAGCGACTTCATCACGCCAGACGCGTAACACGCTATCGGAGTATCGCATTTACAACCTGTAGCCGTCGACTCATTAATCACACCAAAAATGTTACTACTTTGTTGGAAATGGCTTCAGTTTTAAAACTTTAAATAAGTCGTAATGTTATTTTGCGACCGACTAAACTGAATTAAATCGTTAGCCTACCTCCATGAGGGAGTGATTCCGGTGGCAGTAGGTGAGCACGCGCGACATGTTGAAGTCTGGGTCGCGACGCTCGTTGAACATGGCGCGCTCCAGGTCCACCAGCCGCTCCAGGTCGTCAAACAGCCGGTTCCCTTGCGGCGCGCTGCGGATTGCCACTCATCATGTTACTCCCTCGCTCAACATTACATTTGTCACAGAAAAGACAGGCGAATAAGCATGCAAGTCGCTTGATAGTAAGATCTACGCAGGCTCTTAATACTAAGACCATTGTCAATACAACTTGACAGTGGTGTAAATCTTTTTGAACTCGTCGAGCGTTTAGCTTCTCTTAACGAATAAAAGAGAAAAGATAAGGACTTACGTGAGTGGGTCGCAGATGAACCGTTGCGTGGCCACGCCGACCACGAAGTAAACCACCAGCACTATCGCTGAGATGCCTCCCACGATGAACATCACACCCATACCGCTGGAAAAGTTATATTTTAATAAATAAATGTTCGCCATGGTTGTACCTACATCTTATCCTCTAGGAATCCTTACTAACACACTACGAGTTAATGGGATCTTTAATGCAAATTCAATTTAAATACCATATATCTAATCATGGCACCCAACTGTTGGATATTGCGCCAAAAAATGGTTCAATCAGATTATGGTACCAAAGGAGTGCTCATCCTGGTCACGGCAATAAATTGTGACCGCCCTAGGAAGACTTACCACAGCAGGCAGCGCGAGCCGGCGCCCTTGTTGCAGCAGTCGCTGGCGCCGTACACGTCCGGCCGCTTGCCGCACACGCCGCACACCAGCCCCCACGCCATCAGGCAAGTGATCTAGAACAAAAGGATAGACCAGTGAGCTTATCTTGGCCCATTGAACTCACAATATTTCAGTTCTAGGCTTCAATCAAAGAACACCTGGTACATGTGTCGGCTGTGATGATGCAGGCTGTAAAATTTTGCTGATAGCATTGTATATCGCATCCCAGTAGACGCTCAGGCGCACAAGGCGGACCCCTAGCACTAGGCAACAACTGTGCTGACGCTGATGAGCGTGTGGTAGTTACCAGCAGCAGCGCGGCGGCGGCGGCGCGCGTGGCGTGGCGGCGGTAGGGCCCGTACTGCGCGTGCCACTCCTGCAGCGTGTCGGCCGCGACGGTTTGCTGTTGCAGCTTCTCGCTGGCGTTGCCGGCCTGCGCTGTGATCTCGTCCGCTACTGCGGCCAGACGCCGACCTACAAAATGACAGTCGGTGTTATGATAACCGCTGGGAAGAAAGATTCTCAAGTGCTCCCACGAGGTGGCGTGAAAGCTTTCACGAGGTGAAATAATGAGCTAGAGCTAGTCAAAGTCACTGACTACGGTTAGACGCAAAGGCCAGAGACAGTTCGATCTCAAAGTTGTACACCTTGATGAACGGGACACTTGGGTAGGATAAAATCAAAACAAACCTCAATACCAAAAATGATGACGAAAAGACTCTTGGCAAACCATCATTGCGACCTGCGTAAAGCCGTATCACTTGGTAGAAAACCTAGAATACGTCCAGAAAATGAGTCTATAAGAGATATAAGGAGATGGGAAGTGTCTTACCGGTGGCAGCGATGGCCTGCTTGACGTCGGGGATGTGGCGGTCGACGCTGCGCTGGATGCCGCGCTGGATGTCGGCGAACACCTGCTGCCCCTCCGCCACCTCCGCCTTGATGTTGCTGTCCAGCAGAGCCGTCACGTTGCTCAACAGCTCCGTCACGTCCGGCATCTGCCCACACGCAAAACACATTCTACATCAACACCAACAGTTTGCCACACAGTGGTGTCGTTTTTGTCCTTTGCTTCATGGAAAGAGATGTTACTCAGCGTTCACCGCGACGGTAGCGTGAACGTGACGTGCTCTTTTTAGTAGCTTCGCTAACATCGAATCAAGCAACTGCTGTTGGACAAAGCTTTGAAACGGAAACATGGCGGATGTTATCAAAAAGCTATGTCGACCTATAGAATTATGAAAGAAGCCGATTGACAGTCCACCTAGTATAAAACCAATAGTCCATTTAAATGTACAAGTTGATAGCTATTGATTACTTACCGTAGGAAAGTATTTATCGAGCATCTGATCCATAAGTTGCGTGAAACGAACAAAGAAAAGTTACAGCATTATTTCTCTAATACATACAATGGTCTCCATCAGAGTTCAATATATTACCACCAACACCCCTTTGGCTTGTAAGATTGCAAGTTAACGCTTGGTTCTATGAACATCAACTTCCATGCCATTGGTACTTGCTTTACGGCGGTTAAAATAGCCTATTATATCTAAGGTATTCAAGCCACGGGTGAGAACTCGCGTCCAATTTCATTCTAGCACAATGGAAACCCAATAACACCAAGATAGCCATTTGAAGAGAGCACTGACCTGGCTGTACTGTATCTCGGTGTCGAGCTGGCCTATCTTGTACTTCTCCTGCAGACGCAAGCACTGCGGCTGCTCGCACTTGGCCAGCGTCTGCAGCAGCTGCGCCTTCACTTTGCGGAGCCCTGCAACATCACACGTTCTTAATTTAATGTACAGGCATTAGGGATAATGCAACGTATACTGCAAGACTATCGTCTTCTTTCGTTGCTTAAGAATGTACATGTTGATTCTGGTTATGTTTGGCGCTCTGAATCTAGATATCTACGTAGGGTAAATATTTAATACAAATTTATAACGGCCATCGGAACTTGAACGCGAGGATGACACTGCCAATTTACTCGTGACCGCGGCCGATGCAATATGTTCGAAACGTCGAGGTTAATAAACAATGTTATCATCACGTTTAGGTTCCGATAGACATTATAAATAATATAAATATGTGTGAAAATCGCGATAGTTTTAAACTAAATATTTCATTCATCGGAAGTGGCCTGTGGTTTCTTGGATGTGTTTGTTTTATACATTAACAGAAAGCAAATAAAAGCAGTACCAGTAACCACAGTCATGTGGCTGTTGGTAATTGTTCGCTTGATGATATCATCATGAAAAGTATTTTTAAAGTAACTCACATCCAGGTTGCAGATCTAAATATCATTTCTGCCAAGCCGTTGGAAGACGGATTATTTTAGTGCCACCCAGTACTTTTACAATGCATCAATACTTCAAATTTCTCGCTTTTAAGCGGTTGGGCAAAACTATCGAGTTAACCCAACTAAATTTAGGTAAGATATTGTTTTTTTTATGATATTGCGATCAGGTTTATGATGTTGCTGGTAGAATTTGACTTGTAATTTATAATTCATTTGTTTACTGTTGTTTTTTATTGATGATAGGTTTTCGCTTGATCACAGTCACACCTGATGGGAAGTGTTGACGAGGCCGAACGTGGGATGCGATTACCCAGAAAATTGCGAGTATGCTAGAGTTAAAGTTAATGTGCGGTCTTCTTGTACAGAAAAAAAAATCATTTTCATTCAGGAAGAAAGGAGTCACTTCAATAATAACAGTTTCCAGTCTGGGTTCCGTAGTGTTGTACGCACCGGTGTTGAGCCGCTCGGCGTTGTAGCGCAGCGTGGAGGTGACGTTGTGCACGGTGCGCAGGTCGGCCTGCACGGCGTCCAGCTGCTGCACCATCTTGTTGAGCGTCGTCACCGACACGGCGCGCGAGAACTCGCCCAGGTGCACCGACACCGTCAGCCCGCTACCTGCGCCACCGGTCACGCCGTGTCAATACGCGTCGCCTGCGAAGATGGCAGACCTCTACGCGCCAGGAGGCCTGCCGTCCTCGGTTCACGTGGTTAAAATTGGGAACAGTCTGCGAAGTCTCCCCTGAGCTGTATCCCCCGAGACGAACGATTTACTGTCAGCGGCACGTTTCTGATTCGCTTCGCTAGATTTGGACTGAAGAATTTGATCAGATTCAGTAGGTCTAATGAGAATCCTTGGGAATGACGCGACAAAAAGAGAGGCTTATCACCATCCTTAGAGCCCTAAACGCCCCGACGACTTACTAGTCAGCAGCGCGTCAAGCTTGCGCTCGAGCTCGTTGTAGTTGACGACGAGCAGCCAGCGCATGTGCGCCTGCGTGGCGTTGAGGAAGGTGCGCGCGTCGCGCAGGCCGGCGCGCAGCGCGCCCGGCGCCTCGCTCGCGCTCCGCTCCAGCTGCTCGTCCGTCGCGAACGCGCACACCACGCCGAACCTGCCACACACGGCACACACTGACGCGCATACTGATGCTACTATCAAATTATCATACCGTTAACGTAGCTAACGCAGCGTAGCGCGTCCGGTTTAGGTTGTCTTTAAATCTAATCACCGTTTCGGATCGTAAGTTGTGGTACTCACAGGAAGAGCGTAAGCAGGGCGATGAGCAGGATAGCGAGCAGACCCTTGAGGCAGGCGTCGTACTTGCGGTCGAAAGGCCGCCGCCGCCGCCCCGCGCGGCACCAGTAGCAGCAGCACCAGAACAACCTGCAAGCGACCACAAGACGCGTCAGCAAACTAACCACGTGGCAATTTCAAGGTATCCATGGGTTTAGAATTGAGTTCCAAAGAGTACGAATAGAATTTTCTGATAGGTTTCAAATCCCTTGGCATGCGGCATAATATGAGCGGGCGGGCCGGGGCGTTAACGATACTTCATCGGACGGTTTGTGACGCCCATTCGAACCCTGTCGGTGCCGGCGCTCCTCAGAGCATGGGCGTGGCGGTTACAAAACGAAACAACAATTCCACCGTCGAACGCCTCGTTTCAACGGAATATTTAAAGCTAAGCTTAAGCTACTTCTTTCCGAGGTGATAATCGAGCCGCAATGTGGATAATAAGCATGAGCAGTAAATTCTGAGTAGCATGAATTTTTTTATTCTAAAATCCACTAGCAACACTTCGTATGGGTGGTATTTGGGAATGCACTAGAGTGGTTCCGCAAGCAATGCCTTACGTCCTGTCCGCCAACGTGAAGTGGCACGTGGGAGTACTGACCCTGCGAGCGGCAGCGCGGGCGCAAGCAGCGCGGCGACGACGAGCAGCGCGGCGGGCCCCGCGTAGTGCGCCAGCAGCACGCGCCAGTTCTCGCGCGCGCTCGCCAGCTCCACGTGCCCGTCCGACACCGACACTATCCCTGCAACAATAAGTGTTATGCATGTCAATTTTTGAGCGTAATGTGTACAGTATCGGTATTGCTTCGCTGCATTATCTGTGGTCTCTTGGAGCCGTGAAAAAATCAAACTTGTAAGTCAATGTCATCAAAAGATACGGCCATTTATGCTGCGTGCCTGATACATTCGCAAGCCACTTAAAAACCTGTGGGGTACTTCCCGTTGAATTAGAACTATGAAATTTGGCAAGAAGCAAAATCTCAGAGCACAAACAAAATAATAAATCCGAAAACCGTAAATTTGTAGGTATTGGTACGGAACTTATTCGCGCGCGAGGAATATATTCTTTTGACATTCGGAGACTATACATCTCCAAGTAATATTGTACAATTTGACCGTGGAGGCGTTTTACACCTCTGCTAAGCATAGATTAAGCTAATTAATTTGTTTTGACCCTTAGAGACTATACATCTCTAAGTTATTTAGACTAAGTATTTGATCAGGGACCACATACATCCCGATTCTAATTTCTTTGATCTGGGGACCCTATACATCTCTTGGTCAATCTGTACTAGTGCCAGTTCGTTCAATATGCTTAAAGCTTGCTGTGCTATTTATTATCTTTTTTTTTTTCTCACACTTTATGTGAACTTTTGTTATGATTGTGTATATTGCTCTGTAATCTTGTTTTCAAAAGAGAAGAAAAAAAAAGATAAACTGCTGAGTTTCTTGCGGCGTTTCTTCTCAGCAGATTCTTCCATTTTCCGAAGCGCTAGTAGATTCAGACATGTAAAAGAGCCTATATGGCCTACTTGCAAAATAAATTTTTCATTTTCATTTTCATTTTCGAACCCTCGGTGCGCGAGTCCGACTCGCACTTGGTTTTTTTTTTTTTTTAGTATTTGTTGTTTTAGCGGCAAGAGAAACACATCATCTATGAAAATTTCAACTGTCTAACTATCACGGTTCATGAGGTACAGTTTGGTGACAGACGGGCAGACAGACGGACGGACAGCGGAGTCTTAGTCATAGGATCCCGATTTACCCTTACAAAAAGCACGGAATCGTTTTGAATAAAAAAATTCAAAGCTATACTGACGCCCTTTGTACAGTCAAGGAATTTAATTCCCTACCCATTTCGTTGAAATGTCGTCTGACATTCGCAATGCATTAAGGTCGATATGTCAAACTAACGTCTTGCTCTATAGCTCTTATGGTGACAGTTTGCTATATGCTATTGAACCTTAGGTGGATTGGAAATTTAATTCCTTGACTGTACTATGTGGCGGACTGCGGGAACTGGTAGCTATCGCGGCTTGAAATATTCGAAATGAAAACCGCAATAGTTCCGTTAGGTAGATACCGAAATAATGTCATAGGAACACACTGATGAAGATATTCGCGGAACTTTAGAACGTTAAAATAAAATTTATAAGTAAAGCAGATAGCGATAACATACTGGATAGTGCTCAGTTTTTGGCATAGATACTTAGATAATAAATATTGGGATCGCTGTTCCATTTCAATTTATTATAGGTGATTCATATTTAGAAATAATCGTATGTTTTTTTATATATGTTGCTTGCAATCAGTGAATAATCCACAGATAGGTGTTATGTTTGTGAAAGTCATGCTAATATAATATCGGAGATAAGATAACAATATTGTTGAATTACTTAGAAACATATCTGATAATAACTCATTGAGAACTGCGCGAGCAGTGAGAATGGACTAACCAAGATTTTTAAAATATCCACTAGACACTATATCTGACTAATATTTAAACGTACATACAGAAATATTATGTCAATGAATTCCTTAAATCTGACCGCATTTCGGTTCCTTTGGGTATATTTTACGACATCAAACGAACTCACCCATTATCAGCACTCTGCATCTAATTTATATAATTTACGTAAAGTTTGTTATGTTTTGTTTACATTGTTTCAAGTAATTGTGTCGGTAAAGTAAACTCACAGCCTGTACAAACAATGGTAGCGCAATTGCCCCAGCTTGTCTTTGACTCAGTTACCGAATTGACATATGGATGTCTACACTAATTTCTAATTGATCGTACCACATTATACAGATTTTAGTGATGACGTTGGGCGTGTCTAGGTCATCAAATGTGTTTGTGCCGGGTAGATAACCATAGATAACTACCATACTTCAAGTTGACATTTAGTATCATGGTTATCTCATTTGGTTCTCTTTATCTACAAGGCACAACCGTTAAATGTTACTTTTACATAAATATGCATTTGATGAGCTCGACAATACCTAATCACATACAATAAATAAATAAAAAACCCGAGTTCATCAAAACACGTCAACCCGAGCATAACCCATATTTATCCTCTTACTTGTCTTAAATAATAAACAACATTATATCCTAAAACTGTCAGTCTTTGCCATTAAAATATTGTTTATTCTTGAAATAAAACATTCAAAAGCAACAAATAAAACACTTCTTCTATTGACAGCCAAGATTTGTTTTATTTATAGGCGATAAACGATGTTCCGGTGACAAAAAGCGAAATTTTGGGATAGAATTTAATCTACACAATAAAATGATAAGACTAAGTATGACTGAACAGACTAAATATAATGTATAAACAAAACCCGAGACCATCAACACAACAACCCGAACATAACAAATGTACTAACGTAATGATATGCAGCAGTAACAGTTAACTAGTTAATGCCCACACACTCGGCTGCTATCTCAACTCTCCAATTCCATCTCATCAAGGCTCAGGGTCCAGCAAGGGAAGGCAAACTGTATTCTACATGTGTTAGGGTTAGCTATCGTTTGTGTGTCTTCTGATGGTGTTTATTGGACAGTGTCCCATTTACAGCAATAATTTGTGTAATTCGTTAAAGAGTTTGTTGGTTCGTTTACGGCTGACAGCAGTAATAGGAAATGAAGTGTCTTAGTGAACAGTTTAAATCAATCATCATTCTCTTCCAATTAAGAAATACGAATTAATTATCTTTGCATTATTAAATTGTAAATCAAGTAAAAATAAGTTGATTGTAAAAAAAAATAGAAGGTTTTGTTGACGGTATTTTATTATTGATTATTGCATTGTCATCGAATGTGTGAATACACATACCAAAGTAAACAAGCCGAGCCATAGTAGTGGGTCAAAATTAATTTTTAAGATTTTTTCAGTTTGTAAATGTTGTGTCACTATTTTAGCCATTTATGAGTCAGAGTCAAAATATATTTATTTAGATTCTGAGTTTCATCATTGCTTTCAAGTAATTTTACCACAATAAATATGGAACAATACCAAGAAGTAAATAATCAATATATTTCGTTTACGCTCGAGCTCGAAATCGATTCGAGACGCTCGGAGAAACGCCCTAAAACATTATGTTGGTCCATTAGTATGAGAGATAACCGTTACGTGTTATGTATACTCTTTATTTTTATCTCATACCTACGTAACGGCGGCGGCACGCGGCAGCGAATACCAAATTTCGCCCGTCACTTCAACCGGCTCGTTGGTCTAGGGGTATGATTTTCGCTTAGGGTGCGAGAGGTCCCGGGTTCAAATCCCGGACGAGCCCAAACGCTTTTTGCTTTTTATTTTTATTTTTTATAACAATAAATTCTTTTTCGTTACTGCTATTTCGCTTACTCGTATCATTGTGAAATAAAAAAAATACTTGAAACTTTTTTGTGCGATCTGCAGAATAACAGGAAACGGTTAACTTTAAGATGTCATCGTTCTCATCTCAGAACAGTGGCTGCACTGAGAAGAGGCACCCACTGCGACGGGGTCAACGCCCTGTCAACTGTCACGACTCAAAGAAACAGTTCAAGAAACTAACTGCTTCTCCATGGAATCTACATTTTGCTTTTCACACCTACCATATTAGAAGTGTAAATGGACTTTCATCAGATCAATCTACTTTATAGCTTTACATGTAGCCTGAATGCGAAATCTAGGTAATTAATTGATTGGTCGGCGGTCTCACATTGACCCAGTGCCCGAGTAATTGGCCGACAGGTAACTGTAAATCTCGGTTAATTGATGAGGCTTATTGGGGCAAGTCAGGCAGCCCACGATTTACTAGACAAGTTGATATGACGGGTGCGTCGCAAATTAGACAGAATCGGGAAAATGGATTGGTAATGTAGAACATCGTGTTCGGCTGAAATCGCAGTCCATTAATGAATAAAAAATAAAAAACAATTTATTCATGTCATCAATAAAACCGAGAAACAAAGGAATGTTTGTAAGAGCCCCAGCCCCGAAAATCGCGTGCGATTTCAGTGTACCAAGGCAAACAAAACAACACAATGCGCCCGCAAACCAAACCGCGAGAATTATTCCACCATATTCCTAATCAAGATCGTGCGTACTGGGCATGCGCGAAGAAATATATGGTACTGTTATAAAGCTAACAAAAGAATCATGTCCAGTTAGGCTCACGAAAATTTTGAGCACTTTGGAGCTCTTTCGGAGGCAACTTACGGAGTGAGAATTAAATTGTACTTATTGATACTTGCCCATGGAAAAAAATACAAATGAGTTAAGAGGTTTATACTTTGGACTGTTTCAATCAGCGAAATACATACTCGTAGGTTTCAAACAAATATTGAGTCAAAAATTGTGCGTAGTCCATCTTCGACCTACTTATATTCACTTTTCATCATAGATCTAACTCGGGTCAAACGCTATCCTATACTATGTCATCACCACCCTGATCGTCTACTGTCTATGAATTCAACATTCATTGTTACGATTTTATCTATGATTGACATGATTATAATAATGGGAAATAGGTCGTAGAATAATCAATACACACAGGCGATAGTTTGCGGAGGTCCATATCAAAAATCGGAACGAAATACCTTACTACTTTGCCAAACTAGTGTAGCGACTGGTTCATTTTCACGGAGTAGCAAAATAATTTGTTCCAATTCGCAGGTTATACTTTTTATTCCCATATAATTGCATCGTTACGGAAAACATAGTCGAAAACGAGAAGAATAATTCTGATGCGAGACATTTTAATCGAATTACATCCAAAAATAGAAAACGACCGTGACATCATAATCGCAACGGCCACTAGTCGAATTCTAATGAACCGGCTCCATCGATAAACAACAACACCGAGTCATTCAACGGTCTACAATTTCACGAGTTATTGGACGGCTAATAAAAATTGTTGTGTGACGTATGAAAAACGTTAACCGAAACAAATGAATTAAGTTTATTGAGAGGTAGAAATTGGGATTACAGCCAGAACAGGCTGAAGCTAAGCTAAAGGAATTCAATCAACTGTTTTACCCGCACTAATTTGTTCGCAAGTTTTTCAAAACACATGCAGATTTTTATGTGTATAAATGAATTTTATTTAATTCACTTTATGACGTACGTCTGAAATTAGCGGTTGCGTAAAATGTGTTTATTATTATCCCATGGGAATTTTGAATAATAAGATTCTATGTATGTTACCAGTGACTTCTTTTGTCTAAATTTTATTTATCCCTTTTCCTTTTTCATTCCCATTACCTAGCTTCATAAATTACTGAATTTCATACACAACTACGAACCCCTGTTTACAACCCTTTAAGGGTTGAACTTCGCAAAATCCGATGAATCTTGAGTCAGTCACTTCCTTCTTCCTTATAACAGACAGATGCAAATTCAAAAACACAAAATGGCATTTCCAGGATGCACCTCGTAGATCTCTAGACTGGTCTGAGGATAGTGAGGGTGTATGCAACACTCCAATTAGCTAATAAAGCTAACTTAATACTGTTGGGTGAACAACGAGTATCCCAGCCCACACAGCGAGCCAGCGAGCCGGGTAAACCGGTACAGCAATTTGGAGGACCTTGGCCGTGCCGAGCGTCACGCGCTGGGGAACGCTGATGAGGCGATTGCGACACGTCACGGTGCGTCCACACACACCACCACTCAACCACCACTGCCTAGGGTCAACAACCAACAAAAAGAACCAACACCGGTACAGGGTTTTCGCAGATTTCCTTAAGACTTCTATGTTATGATTGCGAAAATACTACTCATGGGCAATTGGATAGTAGTACTGACGAGAATTACGACGGGAAGTGTCTATTAACTCATATCAATCCGTTTTGCGTTCTGCTGTTAAGTCATTGTACAGATGCCGAACAGAGCTACTCTTCTGGAAAGTTAGAAACAATTTGATCATCAAGCAATAAGTATCTATGTATACAACAATATAAATCTGGTCAAAGCTGACAAAGTTTTAGATAAGTTTGTGACTATTGGTACTATTTGAGATCTTGAGTCGGGTGCATCTGAGCACTGCCATTTCAGACTTAAGGAATAAAAGCATTTGTACTAGCAGATCTAATTACGAATTGTAACTAGAGCTACATGAATTGAACCCCTGTAGACTCATCGGATTAAATGTATCAATAGAGTATTGATCCCTGATCCAATTAAAGGCTTTAGAATACTATAGCTTATTTTAATGGCTCGCTCGAATAAGAAAGTGATAATCTGTTGGTAGGAATTGTTGACGATAAAAATGGAGGAAAACATAATTGCTACAAAATGTGTCGTGCTTGGACTTCCTGAATGCTGTCATTTCCGGCTCCACGTATAGTCAACCAAGTCCCTGTAATTTATGAACCTTATCCACCAGTAATACGATCGAAAAGTGGCAATGCAATTCGTTTCGTCGTCTATACATTACGGTTGTTGCTTGTTGAGATCGCGTGGACACGAAGGTCGTCAACTTATAAAGCACATATGTTGCTTTTGTTAGTCAACAGACGGCTACGTTCGGGATTAGTAATGAAAAACATCTGAGAGTGAAAGTACTGGACTGAACTAAAGATTTATGAATAAAATCAAAATGTCAATAAGAACTAATCAAGGTTAGATTTAAAAAAATGTTTAGCTGATAGTTAAAGTTGATAAAACAACAACGGCAAATGCAATATCCATTTCTTATGATAGATATACTTTACATGTTAGATGTTTTAACGGAAATGTTCAGCCCAATATGGTAGTGATACCGACATCACCTCTGTCTATATGTATAGGGTGGCACAGCAAGATGGGTCAGTATGGGTACTATGGGGACGTCCGCGCGTCCGTAACTATAATAGAAAATAAAATATGTTCCAAGGAACCATGTCGTAAATTTTAAAGATAGGCAAAACAGCATTGACAGCCTTAAAAAAACGGATACATAACTCGGGAATTGAACCCGGTCACTTCGAAAAAATCTTGCGTAATTTAAGCACGATATTTACTTAGCTTGTGCTGTAGGTATTTAATACGAATAGGTAAGCGTTAGCGTTAAGTGGACTCTTTAATCAATTATTTACGTTTAATTACTAACTGATATCATAGACAGAACACTTCCGGGATCGCATTAAGGTATTAAAAACAACTTCCCACTTACTAAATACACGTCCCATTCTTAGGCAGAGGCGCACAATAAGAGGGCTTGCATAAGTACACCATGCATCATGCGGCATGCGACAGAATGGTAATAACAATAATATGTATTAGGTAAAACACGAACACGACCATCAAATTAGTTAACTGGAAAACAACATCGACTAATCAAATCCGCGGATTTGCGACATTACACGTCGCTGCCGTGTCGTTTATTGGAAGGACGAACGTCAGAATTAACTATATTTAGATGATAGCAAAGGTTACGAGTTCAATAAACAAAGTACCTAAAGTCGTTACCCGAATTGTTTCCGCTCCAAATTGCAAACCGGCAATTCGGCAATAGACGCTGTCATCGACATTGAACTAGTTAATGCGGTCATTAAGTTTTATGGAGCGAGTAACGTTAGAGCAGCACATGTTATTAACATAAAAGCAGAAGTGATTTTATCACAGTATTCCTGTGCCAGCTCAGGAAGCTAAATCGTACTCAACGTATAGTAAATTCTTACTATGAGGATGACTTCAAGAATTGCGACAGGATTTTAAAAAACGGATGCGGTCAACACACTCCCAGTCTCCCACCCAATTCATACTAAGCTTATAATAAACACGCAATGCCTTTGTCTAATCTTGTGGTGTGATGTCTAAAACAGTACTAGAACGAAATAATCCAAGCGTCATCCGCACAGCTGCTGCCGCGACTATAACGTCCCATCAATTTCAATTTGCAAGCGTATGAGACCAGACTGTCACTGCACGGTGCAATAATAAACCCAATATCAGGCTTGTAATGCCATCAGTGTGGGAAGCATTGCTTATATTACCACACTTTTTTGTCATTGTGAATACAACCGAAACTCAGGGCAAGGTCGAAGTACTTCACCTTTCTTAGACTCGTTTTTGGCACAATAATACAGAACCTTAGCGTTTCATTTTGAGAGGAAACGAAAATAGACTTGGAGTGTCCTTTAACCGGGAGAGGCCTTGAAGTCCTCATTACCGTCGCGTCCTCACAAGGGTTACTGGGCGGCGGAGAAACGTTGAGAGGCCCTACAAAAAGGTTCTGAAAAAGTATGCTATTGACTTTAATTTAAAATTAAAACCACCATCAGCATAGGCAATAAAAAAAGGAAAAAAGATTATTCCCGTACCGGGAATCGAACCCGAGCCTCCTGGGTGAAAGCCAGGTATCCTAGCCACTAGACCATACGGGAGATACGTGTTAGCTCGAATTTTGTAGTCGCTTTATGTAGACGGTGAAATGTAGAGATAAGAAATGTTTATGTTGATGATATTGTATTGATTAAAATAAAAACTTTTGTTTTGTATGAACTTTAATATTGGTGGGTTGGGTGTGGCTAGTGTCGGTCGTTGACCCGTGGCCCGATATGCCCAACGTCACAAAGTGTCTACACTGCACAGCCTGTTGCTAAAACGGGTGCGCCAGGGCGTTTCTATTGCTACGGCCACGGCTTTGTATTCATGAACTACCAGAATTGCCTGGAAGTGGTAATAAATAAGCCGATCAAAATGGCCGAATTCGCAGTAACCATTAAAACGTTTGATCTCGGATTAAACATTAAGTCTCCGTCTCTCCGTGAACTAGCGGCACAACTAATAAACCTCACTTTAATCATAGATCAATACGGGTGGCCTTTGTGAATCCGGTCATTAGTAATGTTGTCTCTTGTATTACAGTAATGATGGCATCTAAACTAAGCATAAAAAATGGTTTTAAATATTAATAAAAAAGTAGAAATTAAAAATGTTAAAAAAATAATAGGTACTTGAAAATGTTTTAACCCTTTATTTTCAATGATACACTTACTAAGACAAATTCCTTTAATGACTAGCTGTACCTTATTACTTTGAAGTACATAAAATCGAGGTAGCTCATTTGAGGCGCAATTGCACATTTTCACGTCTCATAAAAGCTTTAATAGTTATGTAGGTAGTATTTTCATTTTTACAAAGCTATCAATGTTAGTTCAATTTTTACTGGAAATTGTCACCAGGTCACCACACAATGTAACAAATTTTTCAAGAAAAAACCGCCGTCGATTATATTAAAGTCTAGTAGGAGGTACAGGATATCAAATAACATCATGCACGTCCCAAATACACCACATTTTCCGATAATTCCCTAACATTGAGAGGGTGTGTAATACCGATGGTGGGTACCCCCTCCCGGTGCGAGCTGCATCGATCGATAGCCGGCAGACGGCACGGGGTGCGAGCGCCCGGGCCGGACGCGGCGCCCGGCGCTCGCCGGTTCGAGGCCGGCCCGGGAACTAACGGTAGTCCCACCAACTGGTCTTATGCGACCGTCTGGTTTCTTCGGCCTACTAGTCACATCAGACTACTAACCTTTCCCCACGACTTTATCAACGTAGATTCCACTTCTTTTAACCCCCTTAATATAGGAATTTCCAAAAAACCCTTGTTAATGCACCTCTACAGTACAGTTAATCAATTTGATTCATAGGTCAATGTAGAACCTTTTCTCAATGACTTCTCAAGGAATGTCATAATATCTCGGCGATGGCACATTGCGACAACGTTCTTAAGTGGATGAATCAAATTGGTTGACTTTACATACATTTCTAAGGAATTAAAATTCCTTATATCAAATCTAAACTCGCCTAACACAAATCAAAACACAGGGAATTAGTTGGAGCTTTGTCGGTCAGTCAGTCAATTAGTCTGTGAAGCCTTAAAATTTATAAATAGAAAACCGGCTATTTAATGACAACCTACCCTGAGTTGTCATTTTAATTCCGTCTTAGAGGATTTTAACTTGTCAGATTCTACCCGTTTTGGCAATTGATCAGAGCATAATTAATAGTTTCTTGGATGTCATTATTAACAGATTAGAACAAATTGCCCACGACAGTATTAAATCAATCACTCCTTTTCCACAAATGTGTACTGATCTAATAACAATACGTGTCTGGTAATGAATGATTTGTAACAAATGTTTAGCGAAATTTGATTTATCTGAGCATTTAGGCCTATGAGACGACATGCTCCTTATACCTAGTAGTAAAACTGCGACCCATTGTCCAATACATGATACACTACTACAATAGCATCAAAAATACGTCGCACAAACGCAGCTCTTTTTTGCACGACTGTTAGATCTTGCACTAGTTTTGTGGAATAGCAAGGTAATTTGGTCCAATTTGTTGATCAGAGCATTGCTTTTTATACATTTTTTAAGTATGTTTGTAATCGTGGCCATTTCTCATTGCACTTTGACCGAAACTTCAAATAGGCGATTAACATTATACAATTGCGATATACGTTTCTTCTTAACTCTCTTATTTTAACTTGTCTACATTAAACACAACGCTAATTAACAAGTATTCGCAGCTGCAGAACTATAGGTATCATTCTGACTCGACTGCGATAGTCCACTGCAGCCGGCAGCCAGTTTCCAACGAGCTCTCATCTCGTGGACCCTTCAACAGCTTGAATGAGATATCGGGGATCTTTACGAGTGGTTTGATAAGCCTGCGCTTCCCACTTCTGAGAATGGCTATCAAGTATCGAGTGTCAGACGAGTGCAGAATGACCAACTGACGATTAAGGAAAAACTCGTTAGGATCTTCACAACCGTTCGCCCGATGCCCGTTTAGAGTTGTACTTTTACAAACCTAGTCCCACCCACAGTCAGTGACGAAAGTCTCTGAACACAATATCGTTACAAAAGCTACTAAACACGTCATTTGTCTTTAAGTAGTTGAATCGAGTTACATTTACATCGTGGAATTCCAAAATGATTGTTTTCGGTTGCGGTTTTGTTTTATTAAAACAGGTTCAGGAAACTTCGACTATCTAATAAGAACCTGGCTTAAGTTGTTAATGAGTCAAAACGTTCCCCGGTCAATTGAAAATTAATTGAGATAATGGAAAATTAATGTGCTCAACTTCTCCGGAATAAAAACCTTTTAACCTTATCATGCGTCATGCATGATTATTTCATTTTGTGGAGACTATTTCGAGATTCCCTACATTTTATTTTACCTTATGCGTAGAGGAAGTAAGGTAGAAGTATTTTGCCAATCATTACCTGAAAATAAAACAAAAAAATGTTAGTTTGTTATAAATTAAATCGACAGACATCTTCCAGATGCGATGTAAATTTTCTTAATGTGAAAGTGAGTCATGCCTGTTAATTGCTATAAAGATAATTTGATTACAATGAAAATGGTCGCACATAAGTGTTATGTGTAAAAACTCGCATTTAGAAGAATGAGCACTAATACAATTAAATAATACTCACACGAATCTAAGGACTCCTCAAACGTTAAAATCCATCAAGCTATTTAGGCTTCATAGCGTGCCAAAGAAATAGACAATGTACACACTTAAACAAAACGTTATCCTCCATTCAATGTTGACAAAGCGAGTCCTGCTTCCCGAGCGTAGTAACGTTTATCATGGCACGTAAATCATCTTTCCTTTTCACACAAACTCGCTAGTCAGAAAGGGACATAATATGCTCCATGTCCGAGCTAAAAGCTAGTGTGCTACTGCAAGATATTTATGCCGAGAGGACTGCGATTCGCAGAACCACCAACGTGTATTGTTGCGTTCAATGGGATGGTTAAAAATACGAGCGTTTGTTATCGTACAACGAACAGTTTGGTTTGAACGTAACTTTTGATAGAATTTATCATCCAAGTGATCTTTGACTGAAATCAAGTTTGACATTGTTTCTTCTAGAAACGAAAAGAAACCATGCATGGTCAACAATGTAAGTTATTGGGCCACTTTAGAACAATGTCGCAATTTTTCTTACAATTAATCATCGCTGACACATTATTGCATGTGTTTTTTTTTAAAGTCGTAATGAGTTATTGTAAAACGGTTATATTCCTGAAATCATCTGTTTAAGTGTACAAAATTTTGTATGAAGCCTGAGTAGTGTTTGATTAAAAATCTATCGGAGCAATCTACATTTACGGAGTCGAAAATTAGACAAAATATTGTAATGTCGAAGTCGCAGACCCAATATTTACAGCTCTAAATTTTAGAGCTATTAGTAAACTTTGTACAAAGTTGTAGGATTTGTAGGATCTACTTAGTAAAAGGGTTGCATCAATATCGTCAAGAAACCCTAAGATAAAGCATCCAATCCGCTCCGTGGCCGTAAATAAATACGTCTGGAGCATGCTTCTATTTGCCTGGCAAACAGCGCCAGATGTCGCGAGGCCTCGCTTTATTTGCTCATAAACTCCCGGCGACACCCTCGTCCTTACTGTAATGGAACAGATCATTTCTTGTTCCCGACTTGTTATTTACACTTCAGCATCTCGCAGAAGGCTACCAGATGCACTATACCAATCGCTTAACTACTATAGCACCACACCTGCATCTGCGGTTCAGAGCAATGGCCGAGCGCAACGTATGTGTATGTACGAAGCGTCGTAGAGCCGAATTACACAGCTCTACGAAGCTAGCTGGAGCCGTGTTGCATACGCAACATGTACGCACCCGGTGTCGCCCGGCCTTAAGCGTTTTCATATTATCCGTATCGCAATATCACAGTATCGCATCTGATATGAATGAATGGATATTATTGATTTCGAACTTGGTCCATGTTTTGTTGGCAACAAGGACTTCAGATTATTGGCTAGTGATAGTTACAAGTTACTGCATTATTATTAAGATAACTTCAATCAATTAACTGAACGGCCGGGAATCAACGATCCTCTTGAGATCGCTGATTGATGAGTACTTCCCATCAGACCAGACCCCCTATTTCACCAAACTAACATGTGTCACTATTTCAGATGATAACGACAATCCAGAGTATAGGTACATTTCGTAGCCACTATAACCCTGGCAATACAAAATCTCTTCAGTTGGTCATGCATGCCGAATTGTCACCTGTCAGCTTAGTGAAATAGGGGCCAGGTAACCCGTTACTGCTCGTGTGCTCCTTTGTTCCTATTTATTAGAAAATAGTGAGTCCTCCACTTAATATCATGATGCAAAGCCATCTTCTACTACACTAACCACAACCTCCGCAACACACTTCAACTGGACCACTCGCTCCTCGACCTTACCCATTAAAATGTAAATGCAAATAAGCAAAATAAATTCAAAAGGATGCCATGTCCTCGGCAGTAACAAGTTATGAACACCTATTCGGGTTGGCGCGTGCAAAGGGCCCGACCCTCGACGCGAGTCAATGGCTCCGAGGGACGTTTACCCTTCAGGGTGCTGCTTATTTAAAACAACCATGTACCACGGGTCGTTAGTCACCGGATAAATATTCAACGCCTCTCGACCATCGATGGAATCGAGTGATAGGCCAAAACTTTGCTTCCAGTATTCGATTTACGGGAAGAACGACTTGCAAGAGTTTATATGCTTTTGAAAGATGCAGCCAAAAATATATAGGTATAACCTATAAAACATATTGACAAATAAAGCCAAGAACTAATAAGTACATTAAAGCTACTGTTGAATAGCTACCTCTTTGGTTAGCTGGCCACTCGGATGCCATATACTTTTATAATAATGATTTGTGTCATATACGAACAACCGTCACTGATTGTCTTTCCTATGTGTAATATATCTTAATATATCTAATTCAATAATACGTGTTTGATTAGCATATCCAGTCTAAATACAATAGGTTATGGACCGTTATAAAATGTGTAACAAAGTCTGTGATTGCAAAAAATAATTCGACACGAAAAATACGCGATGTCAAAATCATACGCGAATATTGAACCATTGGGTAAAAATAATTACGAAACATGGAAACTTCAAGCAGAAGCCGTGCTAGTCAAAGCTGGCTTATGGAACTGTATATCGGAACCAGAAAAATCAAGCTCGGAGAAAGATTCTCTGGCAAGGTCAGAATTAATTTTGATAATCGCACCGACGGAACTCAGGCAAGTAAAATCCTGTAAAACTGCATACGAAGTATGGCATAAGCTGAGCAAAATTTTCGACAGTAAAGGACCTGCGAGAAAAGCAACTTTACTTAAATCGCTGATACAAAAACAAATGACAATCGAATGTGATGCACGCGATTACGTCAACGAATTTATGGATATTGTAGACAAATTAAAAGATTTAGAGATAACCATTAATTCTGATTTACTGAGTATCATGCTGCTCTATAGTTTGCCGCAATCATACGAAAATTTTAGGATCGCAATTGAATCTCGTGACACACTGCCGTCACCTGAAGATCTGAAAATAAAAATCATCGAAGAATATGAAGCGAGAAAAACCAACCGGTATGATAGCGAACCTGAAAATGAAGCGCTGTATACTAAACACAGATATAATAAATATCATAAAAAGAAAAATTTTAACCGCAATTATTCTGAAAGACGAAACGATGAACCAACTGGAAGCGATCATAAAAATAAAGAAAAGCCTAATCATAATAAAACCTACAAGCAAAGAAACAACTTCAATAGAAAAACAGATGAAAGTTTAAATGCAGCTGAAGAAATTTGTTTGACAACCACATCAAACAAGAAAAACAAATGGTGTTTGGACAGTGGATGCACTTCTCATATGTGCAATAATGAAAATTTATTTACCACTCTATCCAAGACAAAAGAAAACAACATTTTAAAACTAGCATCTGACAAAACTGAAAAAATTGAAGGAAGAGGCACTGTGAACGTAAAGATTGATGGGAACGGATTCAAATTTTCCGAAACCTTACTCGTGCCGGGCTTGACAACAAACCTTATATCTGTTGTTAAGGCGACTGAAAAAGGGTGCATAGTACTTTTCAAAGAAGAAGAAGCTATTATGAAAAACAAGAAAGGCGAAATAATATTTAAAGCTGTAAAAGAAGACGGTTTATACTACTTGAATGTAGAAAATCACAACAAACCTCAACGCGACTCACGCGAAACAGCACATGCAGTTACCGAATCTGAAATAGACAAATGGCATGTAAAATTAGCTCATGTTAACGAGCAAACGCTAAAAGAAGCATTAAAAAATGAAGCAATTAAAGGGCTGTCATTCAACAAAGATGATAAGCTGACTGAATGCGAAACGTGCATTAAAGGAAAACTTTCCCGGTTACCTTTTCCAAGAGAAAGAGAAGAAAATAGAGCCCCGGAGAAACTTCATATCGTTCATTCCGACGTATGTGGGCCAATGCCCGTAACAAGCCCCGGAGGCAATAGATACTTCGTTACCTTTATTGACGAGCACAGTCGTTATTGCAAAGTTTACTTCCTGAAACAGAAAAGTGAAGTATTTACAAAATTTAAAGAATATAAAAAGGAAGCTGAAAAGTTTACTGGAAAACTCATCAAATTCTTACAGACTGATAATGGCAAAGAGTATTGTAATCGTGAGTTTGACACTTACCTTAAAGAACATGGTATTTCAAGAAGACTGACAGCGCCTTACACGCCGCAACAAAACGGAATGGCTGAAAGGAAAAATCGTACGCTGATAGACAAGGCACGATGCATGCTGATACAGTCAAACGTACCTGAAAAACTCTGGGCTGATGCCATCTTTGCCGCAAACTACCTAACAAATCGGATACCTACTAGAACCACTCAATATAAGACACCTTTTGAAAATTGGGTTGGACATGTACCTTCAGGAAATCATTTATACCCTTTTGGAGCAAAAGTCTTTGCACTAAACAAAAACAAGAGAAGGAAATTCTCACCGAAAGCACAAGAAGGCGTATTCTTGGGTTACTCCGAAGTTACAAAAGGTTTCCGTATTTGGCTGCCAAAGCAGAATAAACTAATAATCAGTCGCGACATAAGAGTGATGAACAAAATGTACTTCGAAAAAGAAGATGAAAAAAAAGATTACCTGAACTTAGATGATGAAAATGACGAAAACATAATTCAGTTAGAATTTACTAACCCAAATCCTCATTTTCAGAGTTCTTCCTTTCAGCCTCAACCTGAAAATCACCAGGACACCGCTGATAGTGAATACGATGAATGTGAAACACAATCAGATGTCGAACCAGAACCAGAAGTTGAATCAGAGCCAGAAGTCGAACCAGATGCGTATGCTGAAGAACAACAACTACAGCAAAGACCTATAAGGCAAAAAAGAGCACCTGCTTGGACAAATGACTATTTGACTTACCTCTGTGAAGACACGCAGTATGATGAGAATGATGAAGACTGGCACAAAGCCATAAAAAATGAGATCAAAGCTCACATCAAAAATGGTACCTGGAAAATCAAAAAGGCTGGCAACGACGCAAACGTTGTAAATTTCAAAATGGTTTTGAAAGAGAAAACTGGTCCGAACGACTCAAAAACAAAAAAGGCAAGACTTGTAGCCAAGGGATATAGTCAAAGATTTGGCATAGATTACAACGAAACCTACGCTCCCGTCGCAAAATTAAGCTCGATCAGAACTCTCGTGGCTATCGCTGTTCAAAAAAAATTAAAGTTACATCAGATGGATGTAACTACAGCATACCTTAATGGAAGCCTTGATGAAAACATTGTTATGAAAATGCCAGAGTACTTGGAAAGTTATGTTAAAGAAGTCATTGTTGACGAATCCAACAATAACGATGCGACAGTACGCAATAAAGCTAAAGAAATGCTTAAAGACCTTCAAAACATAAAAGGACAGAAAGTCTGTCATTTGCAAAAAGCATTATATGGTCTGAAACAGTCAGGGAGGCAATGGTACAAAAAGTTGGATACTGAATTGAAAAACATGAACTTCATTTCATCTCCTGCCGACCCCTGCGTCTACACTCGCACGAATGGGGGCGAGACAACCATCGTCGGGATCTACGTAGACGATTTGATAATAGCATATTCGAGCGAAAGTAAGCTGAACGCAGTCATCAGAGACCTTAAATCGAAGTTCGAGATGAAAGACATCGGAACGCTGAACTTATGCTTAGGCATAGAGTTCTCCTGCACGTCTAGACAAATAACTATGTCTCAGAGGAAGTACATTCAGAAAGTACTTGAAAAGTTTAACATGCAGGACTGCAAGCCAGTTTCTACTCCAATGGAGGTTGGACTAAAGCTGAAAAGAGATGACACAGGTACAACTACGGACGATATACCGTATCAAAGTTTAATCGGTGCATTAATGTACTTGTCCGTTGCAACGAGGCCTGATATTGCCCACGCCGTCAGTTATCTCAGCCAGTTTAACAACTGCTACAGTAAAGAACACTGGACTGCAGCTAAACGAGTTCTTCGTTACTTGATGGGCACTAAAGATTTGAAGCTCACATACTCGAAAAGCAACAAAGCTTTGATCGGCTACGCCGACGCCGATTGGGCATCCTGTCAAATCGACAGAAAATCCTACACAGGATACTGCTTTGCGTTAGGAGGAGCGATTGTCAGCTGGGAATCACGAAAACAGAAGACAGTCGCATTGTCAACAGCCGAAGCGGAATACATGGCTTTGACTGAATCTGCAAAAGAAGCCATGCATTTAAAAGTACTTGTTGCGAGCATGCTGAAAGAGAAATGTCCAGCCGTAACAATTTATAGCGACAATCAGGCCGCGGGAAGTTTAACCAAAAATCCCATAATAAGTGCCAAGTCAAAACATATTGACATTAGAATGCACTTCATCCGCCAGACTGTGGATGACGGACTGATAAAAGTCAAGTACCTACGTACGGAGGAGATGCCTGCTGACATATTCACCAAGGCACTTCCCGCTGCTAAGTTCGTGACATGCCGCAGCAGCATCGGGCTTAAGTAGCACCTGGATCCTCGTGAGGAGGAGTGTTGAATAGCTACCTCTTTGGTTAGCTGGCCACTCGGATGCCATATACTTTTATAATAATGATTTGTGTCATATACGAACAACCGTCACTGATTGTCTTTCCTATGTGTAATATATCTTAATATATCTAATTCAATAATACGTGTTTGATTAGCATATCCAGTCTAAATACAATAGCTACATTAAACAATAATATGAACGGGTAATTCCAATTACTAACCACACCCCGAGTCATATTATAGATTACCCATTTGTTGGTACGAATAAGAGCAAACTGGGAATTCCACAGAGTCCACCGTCTGAAGATGCCAACTTTTGCGTCCACACAATGCCGCTAGAAAGGCGTGTTTATTTTTAATTACCAGCCCAAAGCGGACCCACTTTCCCGCGGAACTTTCCACAAATCCGCTCACTGGGAACTTTTCTATCCACACCGCACGAGCTTTGCGGCGAAAGTATTCTGACCACGCTAATTAATACCACTTAAGCTATCCGGACGCCGACAACTCTCCGATGCCTCGCATCGTCCCACAATTGATCCAAATTCATTAGTCAGTTGAATTTCAACATCCGACAATTATAACTATCATTTAGCCACGCTACAGTGAAGCGAGACAAAATAATAATCGGCCTCATCCCGAATTCAATTATGAAGGATTCGGATCCAATTTGAATTTATGACGCGGATGAAGACGGGTCGTCCGGCCGGGCAGTTGGAAAGGTCTTATGATTCTTTAAAGGATGAAAATGATAACGTCTTTATTGAATTCAATTTAAAATCATAATGCTTACTCAAATTCTATGGCGAAGTAATTTGTATGGATGATCCTATACCTATGGTTGAATTTTTGTCTCTTTATTATTTTGTTGTATCTCTGTCTATCAGTGGCGAATTTCCCATAGAAGCCGATTCCTCGTAGCCTCCCTAAGCCCAGAACGGTCATTAGAACCCAAAACCAAACGCAACTCTAAGTTATCCGTTGTACTATAGCTTCACTCGCCTATAACAAAAATCAACTTTTTTTCCTAACACCAATGCATAATCGAAACGCAATCGATTCACTAATTTATTTCATTGTATTTCTCCGGTAATGCGCTCGAAAATTTGGGAGTTGGGCACGCACACAAGCGCATATTCATTAACCAAATGACGCACACTTTCAACGCGCTTCCAAGAAATTATGGTCTTCGGTACGGCCACGATGCAGCGGGTTATTACGTTTGAAATCAGACTTTATGTGCTAAGCGTAAGGTTTACTTCTTTTTCAAGCCCTTAATGTCCTAGCGTGATGCCGGGTCGAAACTAGTGTCGTAGTAAAGTAAATCTTATCGTTAACAGAATAAGTCTGCAGTTTCATTTTAAGTTATCGTAATTCTTGTCATAGTAAATGATGAAAAGGGAAATTTTTATTTTAAATATATCGAAATCAAAAATAAGGTGGTCGTATTTACTTTATCTAAATGTTATTAAGGTATATTTAATATCATCAATCAAAGAAGTAAACATTTCCTTGCAAATTCAGTATAAATAACCCATGTTAACTCTAGACTAATATTAACGCACATG
Source organism: Ditula angustiorana (assembly GCA_963691745.1). Lineage (NCBI taxonomy): Eukaryota > Metazoa > Arthropoda > Insecta > Lepidoptera > Tortricidae > Ditula > Ditula angustiorana. The sequence continues at coordinate 229,735 of OY829480.1, read as the reverse complement.
ATTAGAATGGCAACACTACTATTTAGAAATTGGAAGTTTGAAATTCGTGGAAATTCGTTGCTTTCCCACATAAACAGACGCGCTGCGTTCGCATTACGAACGAAAGTACTGACTTTCTGAACCACTTTTGTTTTTTTTGGAATTATTGAATAATTTCGCGATTTTTAAGGAAAACCAGTGAAAGTTAATCTTATTATAGTTTTGTGCAACCGTGATTTTGTGTGGCTGATCTATTTTCAGGTTTGTTTAGTTCATATTTTCGTTTTAAAAACTCATTCATAATAGGTAGTCTGATTTCATTGGGCACAACAAATTAAGTGGGTATAAATGGCTGCTTTAGTGCAAATTGATTGTTGTCTTACTGACTACTTGCTCAATAAAGCAAGTCAATTTTCAAAGTTGTCCTTTGAAAATAAGAAACATGTTATAGGTTTGAGTCGCGCTCGTCCGGTCTTAAAAATTAATTTTAAACGAAGGGACGGGTTTTTCAAGCATTTTCGCAGCTCATTATACGAAAAGTATAATTGGCTAACCGGGAGCTGCAAGCTGATCAAATTATTTTGTTTTCCATGTTTGTTGTTTTCTGATTAGAGTAGTATGTAGAATCGAAACTGCTAATTAGATATTAATAATCTGACTAATTCAGCTCGGAAAGACGTTCAAAGTTAGAAACATATACGCAGTTGTATATTATTACATGAATTTGGCAATACTAGAATTGAGACTTTTTGTGGCAATAACTTTAATGCTCATAATAGGAAAGTAGAGCGTAATCGAAATTTAATGAAACGTTTGATTGACGCGGTCGATCTTTTAAGCAAGCATGAGTTGGCCTTTCGCGGTCATGATGAAACTCACAATTCAGGTAATCGCGGTAATTACGTTGTTAACACTAACTAACTGTGAGAATTTGGGCTTACCATAGACATAGACACAAGCACGCTTTGCTTCCTTTACTGCACCGGTTTTCAAAGAACAGAAGCTACGAGGTAAAACTTACTTTTTTTGGCTCGGAGTTGAGTAACTCATATTTCTAACCCACGTTTTTTTGCTCCGGGTTTACTACCCTATATTCCGACCCCACGCTACTGCTGTCTATTAAGATCTCAATGATGACAATAGTAACCTTTTCGATACATCAACATTCCAGAGCAGGTCATAGATTATTGACGAACGACATTTTGATTAAAAGCCACAAGGTTTCCTACCAGTCCCTTTCTACGATCCGTACTGGTCTAAAAAAACGGTGATTCATTCGTTATCATTCTCAAGTGCTTTATCAGAATCAAATGATACGAGAAAACAATAACAAAATGAACCCAAGCAATCCTTTTACAATAGAACAATGACACGAACTGGAAACAGGTTTTTGTATTCACGGCACCGAATTCCCGGGCAATGCATCAGTTTTACGAGCTACCTGCGTGCGTCATAAGCACTGGTGCTGGTTATGTTGCCGTTAGATCGCAGTTGTGAACTTTAAGTGAATTCGAAGGGGAGCGAGCGAAGGTCGCAGGCTGAAGTTGACCGCTATTGCTATTCAACTTTCAATTGCGTGAAAAAAAACTTGTCGCTATTAATGGACATGCGAAGCTGGACAAAAGCGCCCCAAAGCAATTTACTTAACAATAGCAAACGTTTATCACGAACAAGACGCTAACTTATATGTTTTCGAAGCCAGGGATGGTTTTTAAAAGCACTCGAAGCGAGATAGATCATTTCAACTCTGAGCCTCCTGTCAATTATAATTACACCAGCGGCCCTAACATGACAGCCTAGGTTTAGTTTAACCCCTCCCTGTGTCTCTGTCTAACTAGTGTCATAATTAAGGGACGCATATATAGTTAACTAAACTTGGCCAGTCACGTTAGGGCCACAGGAATCATTACTTATTGCAAATCTTTAAGCCAAAGTTTCCTAGACATATTCCACATGTTATCATTGAAGTAGCGGGATTCCATCTGGCTGACGAATGCTAATGGCAGTCGTGGTGTGAGGCTATATGGCGCAGCACGCAGCGGTCACCGCCTCTACACTTCCAAAAGTTGCATTTCACAAAACACGTTACGTCTAGTACAACTCTGGCTGCATAATGAGGTATTTAATTTGAACAAGGCCTGATTGATGCATCAATTGAGTAAACCTCCATGTATATTTTGAAGTAATCGACATTCTTTATCTTGTTTATTGTTAGCTCCGTTTCGACATGGGCTAGGCTTGTTCTCTACCCGAATACCCAGACAAATAGCCGGTCGACGATGCCGAAATACCAGCGTTTACCTATCCAGCTTGTGAGTAAGAAAAGACCCATCTTAGCGGAGCAACTTTATTTTATCAACAAAGAATCTTGTTTACGGGCAACATCAAAACAAACAAAAGACGTTGGTAACAATAACGCGCAAAGTATGTCAGTGAGGGAATGTCAATAACAGCGTGGAACCGTGTCAGGGCACCGCGTCCCGCATTCCCGAGGGGTAAGTAGATACCCTCGCGAATGCGTGAAGGGGACACCTTCAGGCTTGTGGTTCATTTGGTTCATTAGATCTTTCTTTGCAGAGATATGCCCTGTTAGTAGAAACAGGATTTGCAGACTAAACGGGCAAAAGGTGGAAAGTCAAAAAGAGCTCTAACTTGCGCTTAGCAAACCTAAGAAAGAATGGTTGTTTGAGGCGTTTTTCAAGGAAACGGGAGTGTTTATGCTACCAGCGCTTCATCAACACTACACGCTACATTTCAGTGTTTTACAGAGCATTACGACAGCATGTTGTTGGTCAGTTTTATTCGTATTCAATGTGATTCTAATTGTACATGATTCATAATATGCTAGATCTAAATCTATGCATTTTGACTAGACATGAGTACCCTTGGAACTTTAACGGTGATTAGCAAACCTTCGACAGCTGTTATTTTAGTACAGTACGTTCTTCATCGCAACAATTCAAAAGATAATAAAACTTAAAAAGCTAATGGATTTACCTGTCCTTGAAAGTTTTTGTTTATTTAACCAGTTGCTGCGGTAATGGCGTCTACAAAGCTAAATTTAATAATCGATAACCTTCGTCAGAATTAAATATTTTAAGCAACTCAATTATACAAGTACGTAGAATATTTTATTTGTACAATTGTGTAATTATCTGAATGAATAAATAAACTACGCAACATAATCCCCGTCACGCGCCGCGACAACCTCGAGACGGTGTGTTTCGACCAAAACCGCAACTCCCGTATGGTCTAGTGGCTAGGATACCTGGCTTTCACCCAGGAGGCTCGGGTTCGATTCCCGGTACGGGAAAATCTTTTTACCTTTTTTTTTATTCGGCTGCTGCCGCCAGAAGGGAAGGTTATTTTTATTTTTATTTTCGTAGCATGTCGGTTATGAAATTGTATGATCACATCACACGGGTCGCTGGTCATGTTTTCCGCCTCTCTTGATTTTTTTACGCTCTCCGTGGACAATATCATCGATAGCGGTGACGTGGAACATCTGATTATAGCCGGGTATACATTGTACCTAAACATAACAGTTTATATCACTTTTCACAACAACGAACTTTGCTGTTACCATGTGTGAACCTACACTGGCCATTAAGGAAAGTATTCGTTATTAGATTAAAATAAGTAGAATAAAAAAAAAAACATTTATTTATCGAAATATAATATTAGTAACAGTACCCAAGTAAGGTAACGGTTCCAGTCTTTTACACTGAAATGAGTGAAAGCGAGAGACAATGATGTCATCTAACATTATCCTACGCGTGTCAAACACTGAGATGGTTACCCATATTCCGACCTAAAATAGCCGAATGTAATTGTCCTGCGTAATTCCCAAGACGGCAAATACTTGCCGAGGCCTAATTTTTTCCTTTTTATCTCACAAACATTAGCCTTTTATGTTTACCTTCTTAAGAGGAGTGTGAACCCAACGCTCTCCATACAAACGGCGATAACGTTTTCCACCCTCGAAACGTTAACCTACAGCCATGATTTTTTTGTATGTTATCATTATGCCCTAGAACTAGGTTTGTATGTTTTGATTTTTTTAATATTCTTTATAGTTTCAAAAATATTGACGCTTTTTTGTTTTGTATGAAACAACTAAAATGCAAATATTGTCAAATCTATGAAGAATATTTAAAAAATCAAAACATACAAACCTAGTTCTAAGGCATAATGACAACATACCAAAAAATCATTGCCAATGGTTAAGGTTTAGAGGGTGGAAAACGTTATCGCCGTTTGTATGGGGAGCGGTTTTTCGGGCTGGGTTCACACTCCTCTCAAACTCATGGCAGTACTTACAATCTTGAAGCAATATTTGCTATAGCCTATAAGTATTGGCTGCAGTGCTTTCGTGCTATCCAAACTGGCACAGCCTACAAAACTGGTCTCCAACCGGACTCTCTATATGCAGATATGTAGCAGCATTTCCATAAGGGAAAACATATCTTATAATCAGCTGTGTAGCATTCAGAATTAGTCAATTCATTCAGATGCACGTTATAAACGCAGCTGACTCAGACATTAAGACTCTTTCGCGGTGCTAATCCAGTTGCCTAAGTTTTCAAGAGATCAATGAAATTGGCAGAACTTGTTTAAATTGTACTAGTTCGATAGAACGACGCATGCCGCAATGACCGAGATAATTTGACGACTGCCATAGTGTCTGCACTGAAACTTCACGGTTCATTTTACGACCAGGGACCCGACCTATTTGCAGTAACGGATCACTTGCAATAACAAAGTAAGCAGTACCGTGACACGATGGTGTAAGTGTACCGCGTGTTTTTCAAAAACAGAACACCCCGCCGGGTGGACAGCGATTGGCTGTAAATAAACTGCGCCGGAGTTGTGCAAGTGCACGACCCAAATGCTCGGCTGCTGAACCACGGATTTATTGGCGCCATACATCACGACAGACAATGTGTTGCAAGAAGAAAGCTTGCTTATGTCGAAGACTGGCTGGTCATGGAAATGTTGAAATTCTCTCATAGGATTTAATTAAACCTGATTTCAATCTCCTGGCGTCGATTAAACAATAGTACACGTAGTATAGTCGGCCAAGTAATTGCTTGACCACTTTTGAACCTTATCCGTTTGTAATACGGTCGAAAGTGATCAAGCAATTTCTTGGTCGACTATACATAAGTCTCTCTTTAAACAAAAACGCAAACGCAAAAAAATAAGAAGCGTCCTACTGTATGCATTGTCGAAGATGGCCAACGATAAATGAAGATATTTCTAATATCTAAAAAGGAATGTACAGTCAACCAATTTCATATATTCATAGGCCACTGTAGAACGTTGTCGCAATGTGTCATCAATGGGATATTATGACATTATTGAGAAAAGGTGACATATGAATCAAATTTCTTTACATGCGTAAAACCTAAGCTTTTAAACTTCCGTATACGAAGGCGAGATCTCCTTTTACAACGCAGCAAAGGGAATTGCAAACTGTTTACAAAACCATCATAGCTATGAATAGACATGAACAAAACCCTTTCAACAATCGAAGTAAAAGAGACCAGTATGCTATTTCTGCGACCTAATTCTCAACATAACAAAGAAGTGGAACATTCCGGAGTGGTTTGGTAACCCGGCGCAACCGTTCGTGTCCAGCTGGAGTAGTCAAACGATTTGTCAATCGGTCGCTCCACGTACCTGCGCCTACGCACCAGGCATTAGCAAAGCACTACTATGGGAGCTGGCAGGACCAACAAAAGGTTTGTTCGATACAGATGATAAATACCCAAACCAGTTGTCTATAAAGGGTTGTCCAATACCCATAACACAAGCAGCTTTAGTTGCTTACTTAGGGACTAGGTCAATTGGTGTTAATTGTCTCAAAAAAAAAATTGTTTATTTATGTCCTTACGAAGAGTATGACTGAAAATCAGCGCTCTAGTGCAGCAAATAGCTGAGTCAAGCCCCTTTTTTCATTGACTGCGTTATATAATGTTCAGTTTTACAAAATTTTTGTCTTATGTATTATTTTGATGTCAATCAATCTGTGTCTATGTCTAGACATAAGTCTATTATAGGGCAGATGTAAACAAGTTTAGTGTGATCTGTTATATTTGCAAGAGATACTAGTTGGTAGTGTGGCGAAATTGGAAAACGCAAGGCGCCAAATCTTGAGGTTGCAGGTTTGAGCCCTTTCATTACCCTAATTTTTCATTGTATTGTCATTACATAGCATTTAAATTTAATAATTTAAATGTTAAAAAAATGATAAATCGCGGTTTAAAAAAAAGGTACGTGTTACATTAAATATGACGAGGAGGAAAATAGTTTATCCCGTTTAAATTATTTGTTCAACAGATAAACAACATACTATTATCAAAAGAGGAAAATAAAAGTACCAGAGGTTACACTGATAAAAAAACCCGTGTTTTTTTTTTCTATACCTAGTAGGTAGCGCAGATCTGCGAGTTATGAATTATATCTTTTATTAATTAGTTTCAAGAAAAATTGATAAAAGATGGAGTAAGGTTATCAACGCTGTTTTAGTAGGTAACACAAACATACATACATAGTAACATTTACGTATGAGTTGCGCCTCTAGTTAACGCGATAAAAATATTTTCTGTCAAATGAACTCGCTGATCTTTGACCAATTTTTTCACAAATCAAAGTAGTTTCGAGATAAAAACTGAACGTTTGAGAATATTCAGTTTAGGTATTCCTAATGTAAAATATAACTATCGCGTGAGCCGCATGCTTGTTTACAACATTTGTATTTTAAAAAACTCACTAAATATTATCAATGATAGAAGGTAATGTGTATACAAGCAAATAGAATATGTAAATGTTAAACCTTTCAGATTTGCTAAGCCACGCTTGGCGTGTGAGTGGCAGCTCTTGGATTTGACATAGCGTTAAGAGGAAACACCAAGGTCTAGAGAATTGAAAAATAGGTATTTGTAAAATCTATTGCTGCCTCCATCTATCAAGCCTTCCCCCGCAGAGTGCAATAGAGACAGCCGCAGCTTGGACTGAAAATACCTATTAAAAGTATACAAAATCAACGATTCGTAGACCCCTGATTCCTTCTCCAAAACTTATCCGATTTAACAACTTTTTTCATTTAAAATTAAAGAAAGGCTTTGGCAGTGTTCCTATGTTTTTCTTATTTTATATAATCTAGTAAAATTTGTTTTCTGAATGTATGAACGCAGCCGAAAATCTGGTCAATTTTTTAGGTTTTTGAATGTCCATATCTCTTTTAATAATTAATTTATTAAAAACAGGAAAACATAGGGACATGCATAATAGTGGCCATCGATTTTTTGGAAAAAAAATATTGCTCTACTGGCATTATCCAGAGAGGAAACAGGGGACGACGTTTGTATGGAAAAACGGCCCTTGTGTTTCCTCTTAAAAATGTTAATAATGTACCTACCAAATACAATACACTTTATCTACACATATATCATAAATGCTCTATAATGCGTTCAGAAACCGTAGGCAATGACCAGCATTATAACAACCAATACTATTACGAGATTTTTTTTAATTTGTTTCTATATTTGTTCAAATTCATTTTTAATTACATTATTTTCATGTGTACAGTCTATAGATATTTAATAGGTACCTAGCACTAGTAGCTGGAGCAATGCAGGTCATTGCCTGTGGCTTCTGAACCCATCATAGAGTACTAATGATATGTGTGTAGATAAAGTAATGTATGCAACTGTACATAATTAGGTCTTAAAACACTCGTGTGATCCTATTATGAAACTCGCTGACGCTCGTTTCATAAAACCACACTCGTGTTTTAAGACCCCTCATTATGCAACAGTTGCATAAAATACTATTATTTAATACCGTACATAAATCTTAAATATAAGTATCCAAGAGCCGGTCTTGTCGCTTGAGAGCGATCTCTTCCAGATAACCTTTGGATAGGAATACAAATTAAAACTAAAGGCAGCAGTCCACACTGGCTCCGGAGACTCGCGTGCACACGTCGATTGTAATGTGTGGAATTAAATGTTGATATGCCACATGCGTTGAGTTACGTAACGTACTAACTCTAGGAAGAGAGCTGGAGCCGTCCTACATAGCCTCCTTTTTTTTCATGATGAGAAACCTCTGTATTTGCCCTGCCTGGCATGGAGCGGCTCGAAAGCTATGTGGGATTCTCCCCTCAGTGTGGGGGGCATACCCTAACTAAAAACCATCATGGCGTTCCCCTTAACCGGTTTTCAACCAGGCGCTGTGGGACCTGAATCATGCTCCACGACGAAGGTAGCTTAGGTAGCATCCCTGTGTGACGGTATTATTTTTGGAAAGCGAAAACTAGCATGCGGTGATTACGTCGCCCATGGGAGCTGGCGACCACGAGAGAATCGCTTAACTGTGCGACGCTAGCGCAGATCCCTCAGCCAATCCCAGTGTAGAAGAATCAGATCCCCAGTCGCGCCGGTTAGCGTAATTGATTCGGCCTCTGCGCTCCCCTCGCCGGCTGGATGAATAGTTTAGCAACGCGCAGCACACCGCACGATTAGCGCGGAATACTTTACGGCAGTGTTTTTAGCCTTTGGGTCGCGACCTCCGCAGGGGTCCCAAAGACTAGGGGAAGTAGGAGTCGCGATTTCAAGAAAATATCGCCGTTCGGAGTGCGTCCGCCCGCTCGCCGCATTGTTGCAGACGTAAAAGGTCGCTAGGTTTTTTTACTTACAAGGAGGTCGCGTATTCAAAAAGATTGAAAAACACTGCTTTACGGCTTTTTCGTTAAGGCCGATTAGTTTTCGGGGGCATCACCTCTTAGAGTAAAGAGTGACTCATGGCCTGTATTTACACTCTTTGTTTCCAACTAAAGCATGTTATTTTGAATCCAAAACCCACTGACCTATAAGTCATATGGACTTCTAGTCAGTGTTTAAAAATGGCGTATCAAAGGAGGCTAAAAAGAAGACTAAATCGATAATCGCTCGCGCTGTCAGTCTGTCGGACCGACGGCGCTGCTGTCTATACTATTATTTTGTAAAAAACCTATTTGCAACGAAACTCAATAAATTATTATTTTATGCAGTTAGACGTAAAGTTGTGAATCCAATGACTATAAATGGTAAACTAATAATTTGCATTTGTAACATTGGCGTCAACCTGTATTCTTATGTCGGACCGTTTTTCTGCTGTCATTTAGTATGACACTGTACATCCATGCATTATATCATTGCCAAAACCGCTTTTAAATTTCCTTTAAGTAATAATATGTTCGGACATTCTTTTCTACAAATAAGTAGGGAAAAAACGAAATATTTCGTTCCTTGCTTTGGTGGGGTGTTTTTTCTGCATTTCTTGTGTTTTTATAGCGTTTTTAGTTAAATAAACTGCACCAGATGACGATAGCTGTATGTGCAACGCTTATTATATTATACATAATATAAACCTTTATAAAATGTTGCTATCAGCATGCAAGAACTGCTGAGAAGTTATCATGCAAACGCTATTAATAAAACGCGTTCCAAACAGAACGACTGTAAAGAAGACCTCATCATAATTATGTACTAATACGCTTCTTTATTTTTAGCCGTCTGAAGTTGATGGTATCCGAAATTTTGGGGGCTAAACTTTTATTGTCAAAGATTCTATATTCCGGTGGTTAGGTATGTTAAAATCGTATCATTAAGCCGCCATTAATATTCCCGAAAAGTGCAGAACACAATGCTCGGATCAGAAAGGGGTCAAGTGGCAGCGGAGGCGCCGCAATGCAGGTGCGACCCAGATAGCTGCCGCGGCCTGAACCCTTCGACCTGCCATAGTGTACCCACGGCGCTGTGGTCGCCCAACACTGTTATAAGCGCTGCACAGCGCCATTCAAAACAAAACAACAATTTGAAATTCAAACGAAACTTACACACGCATGACATGCTGCAGTGTGCGTGAACTCAACTCTTGTTGCTTACCTATACCGACATGGAGTCGTGTCCAACGCAACGCAAGATGGTTCTGGTTATGGTGATGGGCTGGTGGCGTGGTAGAGAGACGTTTTGTTAACACTACTTCTCAAGCACTATGGTATGGATCTGCTGCTGAGTCAGGGCGGTTCCACTCCGCACTTTAGGTACGCTTGGGCGTCTTGACAACCCGGTTGGCAAATCGTAAATAGTAGGTTGTCGTCGGCTTGCTGCGCGCTTCCTGTTACTGAGTCTCTTACAGTGTTTTTCCATTTTCCGAAGCGCTGGTATATCCAGCTTAGATATCCAGATATGTAAAAGAGCCTAACTATGTGGCCTTGTTGCAATTTTTTTTTCATTTTCCATAATTTTGGAGCAACATTCAATTTAATCATTTGGGTTTTACAGTTGATCGATTAAATGATTATTTTTGTTTTTCATGGTGCATACATATCGAATCACTGCCGTGATTTTGTAGTCAACAAAGGGCCTTAGGTTTGTAACTTGAAAAATAGTGAATTTGATGGCGCTATGCAGAAAATAACTATGTCACACGCATAAACAGTTTCTGCATAACGCGATCCCGTTAGCAGTTTCGTTTCTCGTTGACACGGACGATTTCAAACCAAATATTCACTCAATAACATTGTTCTAAAAAAAATACATGTAAGTAGGCAAACGCCCTATCCTTTCCAATTTGGTTCCGTTACATCGTAACGTAAACAACGAAGCGACCGCAGAATTACGTGAGCGCGTGCAGCGTCGCTGACCTGTTCTAACGTGATGTAATTGGGTCACCACTTGGTTATGTTCTCAAAAAAGCTCACCCCAGCCATAGCAACGAGTTCCATTGGTAATGCAGTTGAACCACGACCATGTGCGTTCATTAAACTCCGCGTGTGGTAATATGTGTCACCGGCTAATGAGCTCTCCGCGCTCGCGCGGACGCGTCAATTCATGTGATTGACGTAAACGACCCGATAGTGAAAATGCTTAGTTAAAACAACAAAAAAACAACCACGGGAAAAAAGAAAATCATGTAACAAAAAAAACAAGGTCACATGACGACGACGTTGCATTGATAAACAAGCGTGAGGATAAATATCATGATCGAATTCGTTCAAACGACGTATAAAATGTTACAGCTATGACGTTTAGCCGCGGATTTTACACGCTGACGACGCACTGAAAAACGCTTTCCTTTACGCAGCTCCTGAAAAAGTACTAGGCGAGCATGAGTGGCGAGCAGTCATTGTTATCAGCGACGGCGTCGGAGGGCGGGGGAAGCGCGCGGGGCGGGGACGGGGCGGCCTTATCGTGACGTCGCGCCGCATCTGTGCTAACTACAGTCGATATCTTATCGCCGACGACGCGAGCGAAGCGATCCTTGTCACAACACGCACTACTACTCGCCTATGGGAGCCTGGTATACTATATGAAATTTCCTCAAATTTCAGCGGAATTTGTTGGATTTTAGGTAAATTAGGTGAAATTTAAATAAACTTAACGGGACCAACCGCATTTACGAATGAACTTGAACATTAAATGACTGATGTTTCTTTATATCCGACACGTACACCACACATCATATAAACACACAATTTGTACCCATATAACATCACAACATACTCATTATAAATTACGCGGATCAAAACAAACAAAACAACAATACAATGAAGGGGCTATTAACAATCAGCACGCCAATTAACTGCCATTGAAGAGTTCACGCTCGCTGCACACGGCGCCCTTCTGGACAACAACTTTACTTAACATTATATTTTGGCTACCGAATACTTTCACAGGTGCCTAGCAGAAAGGAGCACAACTAAAAACAAGATCTATAAATAGACGAGAAGTGGAGAACGCATCACTATGCGCTTCCGCCGAGAGTAGTGTGAGATAAAAAAACATTAGTAGATTATTCTGGTTCAGGGGCAACAAGTGGGTACGCACGCATTTACGCAATGTCGTCAAAACATTTCAATTCTCGAACTACAATGATTGAAAATAACTACAAGTAATCAATCGACACATCGGAGTGTTGTTAGTATCAGTTCGCTACGGAGCTAATGTATGTTCCATGCGTTTGTTAAATGATAGCGTCAGGTTTGTCATAGAACAATACGCAACGGACGGGCGACGACGACGGTAATTAGTAATTACCGCTCAATGCGAAGGTGAACAAACAGCGATAAAGTAGCGGTGAGCTGCAAACATCCGGCGGCGCGTTATGGTTACTGCTGTGGTATCTGTCTCGACAATCGCGGCGCACACAGCAAACAACCTACATTACAATTAAGAACGAGCAACGAACAAACGTCTAAGATCACCCCGTTGGTTGGGACGAGTGTCGTCAAACGGCGGCATCCTGCGCGGGCCACACGCGGCAGCGCGGTTTAATGGCTCAATTCCGTTGTTAGAGGCCCGTAGCGTAGATGAGCTCTGAATACGGCAGATGCTGGGCCGGAAGCGTGATAAGACGGCCGACGACCCGCGCTGCGCTCGGCGCCCGCGCCCGTCGTGCACGCGTCAGTAAACCTTTAACAATCATCCACCTACACCGCAGCTGGGAACCCCCATCTTAATCAACAATATTAGAATATCTCTTAATACTCTTAATGCTGTTAGCTATAATCTACAATGTAAATAATGGTTAAGTGCATCGTTAAAATTGTGATGAGTATTCAGCGTTTTTAATCTCTTAAATGGTTTTTATTATCGATAAACACTGACGGTTTCTTTGACTGCGATACCGGCGGAATCTTTATAGCTTACAATAAACGTAAACCGAATGTCGCGCGGAAAATACTCGGAGACATGAGTCGCATACCGCCAGCCGGAGGAATTAAAACGACATCCATTGACAAGATACAATGTATACGCTGAATCACTTTTTAAACATGTCGCATCCGTGAAATATTTAAAACATTGACGTTGATATGAGAGCTGTAAACTCGTCTCGACTCAATTTGTGGTATCCATAGCGTTTCCAGTCGTTACCAGACGAATACAATCCAGCGATTTTCAAGTTACGATGTGGCGAGAATATGGGGGCTGGGGCTAGGGCTGCTAGCTTTTCGAATTTGAAACGTGAATATCCAGGCTACGTGTTGATTACTCAGGGTAATTGAGGCGCTCGAAAAACCAGTATAATTTACCAGTTGTATTTAATCATTCCTACAGAAAATCTGTTTTTAACAAAATACTAGCAACTTTTCGAAATCCTCGGGTCTACAGTTTTGGAAAGGTGGCAGCCCTTAGCTGTAGCATGATAATAGACCGTTTGGGTAGTCAATTAACGCCTCATAACCGGCGCAGGTGTCCAAACACAGCCCGCCTGTCTGTATACTCCGTGGTGGAGCGGTGTAGTGGAAACCAATACACAAGTTCAAGGAACACCCATAACACATCAAATATGCGTTTAAGTATAACATCTGAAACAGACTACCTCGCAAGAAATACGTGCGTTGTTCTTTTGCTTTCATTAGTTTCCGCTGGAAATGACATTCCTGGTTCAGGAGCCAGGACGAATGTAATTTGCTCTGACGCCTCCAGTTCGACGTGACAAAAGACACTGTTAAGTGTGTCCTTTCACGCCAATTACACTCTAACAGAAGGTGATACAGGCTATTTTCCCTTGCCGGAAGCAGTAACTTTGAGAATACAATCAGGAACACTACGGTTATCTCGTTCAGTTTTGAGGTCAACCGCCCACACGTCGAAGAAATCGTCTGTCGGTTAGACAAGAAAGCGTTTATAGAGATAATGAAATTGATTGCCTACTAAGACTTTTGTACTACATGCATAATAAATTTAATAACTGACTAGAGCAGCTTATCTGAAGGAATTATTTCCTACAGAAATAACATTTGTGATAGCTGTTGTTAAAACGGCTAGAACTATTTTAAAGAAATTCGCAGGAATTAGTTGAAGCAATCTAAGAGTAGCTTGTGTTTCATGTGCTCGGACTTCAGAAGGGAAGCAAAACTCTGACAGAAACTGGCTACAATATGACGGACGACGAAGGCAAGAAATGGACATTTAAAAATATAATGAGTAAGGTAGGTAACCACACAAAAGAAATAAATGGATGTTCGTGTTAAACTTTCGAACTAATTCAATTGTTAAGCCTCGCTTGTGTTGCACAGAAGCAGAACGAACAGCAATACAACTGATTTAAACTGTAACCTGATAGAACACCTCTCACTCGGCCTTTCTAATGGCGGAAACATAAAAGTAGCCTTTATATATGCCATTAATTACCTCAATCGATAACGAGCAAATACGGGTTATTCAACTAAGTTCCCACTGCAAATAAATACGCAGTAAACTAGGATTATCATTATTTATCTTCAGTGTCCTCAGACTTTTTTTATTACTTGGTAAAAAATATTCAAGCTCATATGTATATCGGAGCAGTGTCACACACAATACATGAAGCCATTTTTTCTAATAGCCTTGGCACGAAGCCTGCGCACCTACTGGCCTAAATTGGAAAGCCAGCCGAGCGGAGCGCCTGCACCGCTCGCCGGCAGCAAGCCGATCGCCGATGACGCATCGAAGCCTGCTGACGTACCACAACACGATGATCCTAACGGGTCAACTACCGCGTAAAATGTCCACTCATGCAATCTTGACTGATTATCTCACAGTCACACCGTCAAGTCGTTATATGATTCTATTATGACATATAAATAAAACAATTTAAACGGTTCGACGGTTCGCATCGCGTATATCGCAACGAATCTAATTTCCGACGTTTCGAGCCCTTTTCAGGTCACATGTTCACGGGCAGACGAGATAACAACGTCGGGAATTAGATTCGTTCCAATATACGTCATAAACAATCGTTTAAATTGTTCTTTTTTTTAATATGTACAAGTCGTGAAAACATATGAGATTGATACGATGTTTAATAAATTTTGAATAATAAATAATATTAACTGATATGATATGTCGTTTGAAAATAATTACAACTTTAATTTGGTATCAGCTGAAAATATCAAAACGAACGCTGTGAGAGTTATGTCCCTGACTCCCAGATGGAAGTGAAAGCGAAAAGCGACGTAAATATCGGGTTGATCTTTCCGTACGTGCCGGGGTCGAACGGGCGAAAGCGGCGAGCTCGCGGATCACTACAACTAAATGATTGGACACATGTTGCCGGGACAAAAAGCCGTATAACGATCGTGTGGCCAAATGTCTTAACTCGCAACCAATAGGCAGGAATAATATGGAAATAGAACCTTTTGAAGATGAATCAATAGTTCAAAGTACATTGTTAAATGGTGTTATCTTAAAGGACAAAAGGCGAGTGAAAGTGCGGGATAAGAGCTGATGAAATACCCCATGCCGCGCGTGACGCAAGCGTTTATATGAGCAATCCTTCCTTTGCTTAAATATCATTGCTCAACGAATTCCGACAAAACCTTGGATAATTTGAGAGGCTTCTCGGCTTCAGTAATTAACGCGCATTGTCGTTAGTCTCCGTCGAAGTTTGTTAACCTTAACCCGGCATTGATGGATGCGGTTTCGAATTTTCCATTAAGGCAAGGGACGTAAAAAGAAAACTTGAAAGGAATAGAAAGTTGCTAATTAGATAATCAACGATACCATAACGGAAATTAAATGACGTGCATCAGCAAAGTGAAAAATCAACACTAGTTCAGAACACGTTTAGAATAAGGAACAAGCTGCAACTTCGAAGGTGTTTTCAATTTTATTCAGTAATGACCTAACGGATTTGGTTTGTCACGTCACCCGCATGTCGACACTCGCGGCCAGACATGATCTGTCGGAATGCAACGCAATCAAACGTACAAAGGAGTCTATAGCAGCCGCGGTTGCTGCAACCGTTGGACCGTTTGTTTTGGCGTGACGTGTTGCAACACCGAGCCAGATTCAAATCTCAATTATCTGAGGCCTGGTTGCAACGGTTATAAATTATCAACTGCTGAACGCTCGTTTTTTGACACAGAACCAAGTTATTTGCAAACTCCAAAGAGAAGTTTCTTTGAGACGTGTGCTTTGACACACTTCACAGAGACGTAGGAGGCGCCTTTTGAAAACTGTGAGTCATCAAGTATGCACTTCTGATGTAAATCTTAGGCTCTGATTTATGGAAATTCATCCAAGAGGGAAGATGAGGGGATTTGTAAGCGCCGCCCGAGCAGCGACAGCATCACTTTACATAATAGGGAACACATTGACGACATTACGTCAGGATCGTTAAAACATTCCGCGAACAGCGCAACGCTTAAAAAATTACCAGCACGTTTACAGACTTCAGATATTGTTTTTACGAGAACGTTAAATGCTAGTTAGATGTTGAAACAGCGAAGTGTTATTATAAACACATGCATGGGAACTATTTGGTACATAATGAGCGGTTGATTCAAGAACTTGATGGAGATTATACGCTGTTTTCGCGGCGAGGTGGGTGGGAACAGTATCACGTCGGTTTCATTACAACAAGCAGTGCGCAGAGACATGACTCCACGAGAACCGCTACTGGATACGGTTGCGCCTGCGCGTGGGAAACTTCCGTAATACTGCTTTGTACAAGCGAAATGAAGCGAATCATTTCTGGTAACTATTTTGTTTAGATTTATTGATCTTTGTACATGTATTACATCTTTGTCAATTTAATCGAATTCAACAACATAGAAGATTTACGTTGAAAACTATAATTACTCTGTAGGGTGATGTTAAACCCTTAAAAGCCAATAAACGGCGATTGCAATAAAATAAATTCTGAGCGGAGCAGGGTATGCCCGCCTCGCGAAGCTTTGAAGTGAATTTTATGGTCGTTTCTGTTTCCGCAATTATCCAGCGGCGAGGTACCCCCGGACACCTCGTAAATTCTAGTGCCCCGATTTATCTTCCAAGCATGGGGCACTCGAGTCTAGTACGTTCAATTCTACATGCTGGTATTGCAAATGTTTTTAATTTGATTCTTGTGTCGAGCGAGCGTGTTGGCACTGTCATGATCGGAATTAATGCGAGGATACACGTGTGGAAAATGCTGTCGTACGAGTTTACAACCAGTTTTGCTTAGACGCATGAGCTTTCTCAACCACATATGCAGTTAAATAAACTGTATGTGCTCCATACATTGCGGTCGCCAGATTTTCAAAATTCTGATTCAAAGCAATCCAATACACAAGACAAAACCAGCAACATGCTTCTTAGAGATGATACAGTTTAACCCCAATCAAATAGCATGTCATCAATGTAAAAGTCAAGCCATAATGTTTGAGGCGCACGTGAGACATGACGCAGCGAAGCCGCCGGTAACAATGCCCGCGATAACTGACGGGCATGCTTTGTCGCATGCAGGCGAAAGAAAGGTGGTCGGACCGGTCGGCAAGTTGAGGTATTTCCCTTAAAGGGTCCGTCTCAGTAGAGATGGTCAAGAATCGAGAACAGGTCGAGTATGTCGCACCGTTACTCGACAGCTGACGTGACGTCTAGAGGCAGATAGACGATTTGCTACCGTAAATCAAGTAACCCGTTGCATTCTTGAATGCAGGCTAGAGCAGTTAACATTAAATCTACGTCCAGCGGTAACTAAACGCGCGTTTGTGGAGAATTACAGCTTCAGTTTGCGAAACCGTTGCTCGCCTCGTTTCAGTGCGTTTCGAAATCTATCCGACGTTACCGTTAATTGCGAATAAAATTTTATCGCCGATATAAATAAGTTCTCCGAGATAATTTCTTTCGTTATTGTTGTTTTATGGTTGTGGTCATAAAATAATGATGATGATTATGAAGATGCAGATGTGGATGCGTGTTGGGCAAGACGCACGAGAACGAGGTGCCTTAAAAGGGCTGGCAGATCGCATTGGAGCAATAACAAATAGAACGCGTCGCGCCGCCTGCGCACCCATTAAGGAAAAAGAGCTCCCATTGTGTGCACCGGGGTTCTCAAACACCCTTCTCGAATTTAAAACATTTGTTCTTGTCGGTGTGGTACTTCCACATTTCAAAACATTTGCAATTTGTCTTTCAGATAGATACTTCAGTAAAGCATATGCGATATGATATGATGTGTCTCGTCTTCTAAATTCTGTTTTTTACACCCTAACCTGTTAAAAGTCTACTTCTGCCTATCTGTTTATGCCATGGCGGGGTCCAGAGGAAAGGACCGGTTGCGACATGTTCTTTAATTATTAATAATATTTTAAAAAGTTTATTGCCCTCATGCAAGCAACCCTAGGTGCAGCGATAGCAGGCGGGTCGTCGGCCGCGCCTCGCGAGTCTCGCGACGTGCGCGCGCGCAGGGCCCACGGCTCGATCAGAACGACATGTTAATGACAAATAATGCCTCGAACTGATTGACGACTTCTATCGACACACATCCTTCTGAACACGTTGGAGTTTGTGCCAGTTTTTAGGGTTCCGTACCTCAAAAGGGAAAATAACCCTTATACGATTACTTCGTTGTCCGTGGTGTCTGTTGTTGCAGATCGTGGCTGACATTCCACACAAACCAGCAATGCAGGAATAGCAGGAAGGAGCTTGTATACAGGGCCGGATTCAGGGCAGGACAACCGGGACCACAGCCCCGGGGCCTCCGCATAAGAGGGGCCCCCACAATAGAGACTTCGGAAAAAAACATTTATCGGAAAACACGACTGAAAAACTTTACCATTTTATTTGGGAAATAATTTGCGGCCAGGGGGCCTCCACTGCTTTGTTGGCCCGAGGCCACCAGACCTCTAATTCCGGCACTGCTTATATAACACAGCTTCCTGATGGGAAAATCACATAGATATTTTTTTTCTCGAATAAAATAACTCACGAACTGAACGTCAAGTTGTAAGACCAGTCGGTGTACAAAATATTATTTTAGTCTCAACTAGGTGTAGGTATTTATGCTCTTTCCTTTCTTCACAAGAGTTGTGTAGAGTGAGAACATTTTAAATACCGCCCAAATTCATATAATTGGGAAAAACTCCATCAAAAGTTTATAAATTGTACGAATAACTGCGGAAAAATCCAGTAATACAAAACTGGAAATTTATAAAAGCGCAATCTCTAACTGAGATAAAAAAAGAACATGGCAAATGTAATCGCATTAAATCGTCATTTGAGGTAAACAATTAAAGATATCATAAGTCTCATAATACTTTGAGGAAGTGGGCTAATGCGATGATAATGTAATGACTTGTAATGAAAACATGACTCATTCGTTACTTTGTGAAACGGTAAGAGTAAATTGCTATTTGCGAAGGCAAGAGCCAATAAGCATGGTTGCCTTTTGTTGCGAGCGTTTCTGTTAATGCTCAAAAATAAAAAGATCAGATCAGGGACCAATTTCATAAACGCAACAGGCGCGAGGCGACAGGTGACAGTGACAATTCGCCTTACATTACTGCGTCTACAAGTAACGCCACAGACTTAACATCATAGTGGGCAAGCAATGCACCGAATTGTTACTGTCACATGTCGCCTGTTGCGTTTATTAAAATGGGCCTAGATGACTATAAAATGTAAGGGTGCTGATAAACTTAAGCATTTAACGATTGACACGAAGTTTGCAAAATAAATAGGAAAAAACAGAGCGCATCGTGCAGGAGTTTACAAACGGTGAATGCTTGCTGCTCTGTTACAATTGAATGCTTAAGTCAAGGCTCAAGTCCAGTTAATGTCAGATGGCACTTAATTCGACGTCAGCTGCTGCTGCTGAACTGCTCACAAAGTAGAGTTTCAAGTTTCAAGTGGAGTCCTATCTATGTATAGTCATTTCGCTTACCGTCATGGTGGGAAAAACACAGACAGAATTACTTATCTATTGATCTGTGGAGTACAATCTACTAAAAAAACTTAACTCTACACGTGCTCTAGAGTTTTCATGTTGCTAGCTCAGTTTCATTCAATTTGTAGAGCATATTGGGTCACAGATACCGTTGTAGCATTGGAATGAAAGAATCCATTGAAAATTTCGATCGATCTTCGAGTTAATATTTAGTTTCAAACTTACTCGTTGTTTAAAAAAAAAAACATTTAACAAGACAAAATAATGCCTAGTAAATGTAGAGTTTCAAATATTAAACTTAGGGTTTATTTCCACTTGTTCTGGTTTAGTTATCCTGTACATGTCGCGACACGCGGGCTGGCGTCGGCGGGTGTCGCGGATGATCAGCTATTTGCGTACATCCGCCGCTTCCCCCCTGGCTAATGCCTGTCTGCGCTCGCACCTAGCCAGGACACGGCGCTCTTTAATAAGCACCTACTCGGTCAGGACTTTGAAAAAGCCTGAAGCTGTAAGCTAGATCTGAATAAAAATATTTAGACTTTGACTCTGAAGAATAAGACAACATACCCACAATCCAGTGGATGTCTGTATATCCATAAAATGCGATTTCTCGGTTATACCCATACATTTAAGCAATAATGTTACTGGCGAGTGCCATTGTTCGCTGCAACTTTCAGCGACGCCGGCGCAGGCCATTATATGGTAATGTAAGCTCCCTCCCTCTAGCCCCTCCCGTTTGTACCACTATTGACTGCGGTGAGAAATAATAGACATCTTCCATCTCTAATAGCTGATACAAAATAATGATATCTATGGCATAGCGTATTGCTCTAAGAAACATAAGGGAGATAAACTCATGAGTATGTGGTGCCCAGGTCACTTAAGCGTTGGAATATGTTCATCATGAGGAAACCTATACATTCATGTAACTAAATTGGTAACCGTAATCCTATCGGTACAGTTTCCCACAAGGGTTACAGAGGTCAGATGGCAGTCACTTCAATGTAAAAAACTGACCTTTCAAGTCTGGGATCATGACCTTAGTGTACCCCAATGGGTGAAATGGAAACAAGCATTAGGATTACGACACTGATAATCCATATAACACTTATAATAGATATCAATTGGGTTCAAATGATTTATGGGGAAATCCAAACGAGTCGGGCCACTGTTACACATATATATACAGATATCATACAAATACTGATTGATCTAATAATTTTGCATTGAATTTGCAGAATTCATCTAACTTACAGTAAACTCACTGAGTGGACCTCAGGATGTGTATTTGTTTGAAACTGACAAGGAACAAATACTTTTATAATGTGAATTACATCATGAATTAAGTTATTCATATTTCCTTATTTATTAATAATCACTACACAACAATACCAGGAATAAATAAAGATGTAAGTTTCTAGGTTGTCGTGTCATTATCATAACAGTCATGTAATTAATTTCCACCATCCATGAGGAAAAATAAATATTTCTGAAGCTATTTTGACTTACCTACAGTCAGGTTCTGAACAAAGCTACTTGTGAGGCTGACTGTACAAAATGAAGTGGCTTTGAATTGCAGGAGTGACTTTCAAAAAGTGGTTTCACAGCCAATTTAATCATTTATAATCATATTTTTTAAAACAATGGCAGTTGATGTCATCTTGGCTTCTCTAGTTCTAAATGAGGGCTGCATAGATTATAAGACAATTTCAAACCCATCAAAATAACCAATTTTTTCTTCAATGTCATCAAGTTTTAAATAATCCTAAATCTATACGGAAGTATTTATGGGCAGCAGCTGGTATTTTAATATTTATTAGTGAAAGCAAGCAAATGCATCCAAGTGCAATTAGCAATTACTAATTACCTAACATTATGCAAAAATTGGGTAATTTGCTTCATGAGCATGACTTTAATAACATGCTTATTGGTTACCTTAATCAGAATTCTAAGTAGCCACAGGCAGGTCATCGCAGAGCTTGTTTCTGTGCTTACTGATTGTTTATTAAAATAAATTTTGCTCATTTTCCTTGTTTATTGAACTATTATAAAGCAATGACGACTTTGGGAAGACAGTTGAGGCTATACAGTTCTGCAGTATTTAAAATTCTTTAGAAGTTTTTTTTTATGTTTTTCAAGAATGGAATAAAAAATCATTACCTACTTTTTTAACAGATTGCCACCAGCAGTAGTTTTAATTATATTGTGGGTGGTTAAAAAAGAATGAGGTAATCTTAGTAGGTATTTTTAATTAAGTCTACACAGTTGCATTAAAAATCACAGACTTGTGCTTTAATCACATGAACATATTTTAATACTGCAGTTTTAAAAAATTTAGTCTGACTTAAAAGCTGTGACAAGAACTTAAAAAATAAATTAGGTATATTAATAAAACGGATCACTTACGTATTTTTAAGTCAAGAAATGCCTGACATGTTCCAGACCAGTCCGTGGTCCTTAATCAATATGTGGCTGATCCGTTTTATTAATATGTCCGAGTCTCACGGTAGTTTTATGTTAAAAATTAGGTATCTTTAGAAATGTAGGCACATCACGGATGCAACAAAATACTAATACTTTAATATCAAATACCAATTGCAATGAAAAGAACTGTATTTGTAAGATCTAAATAAAATATGGTAGGTATTAATCAATAGTGCAGATTCAGGGGTAGGTGAGGCCAATCAGTATTTAAAACCCTTCATGGAACCTTTTCTCAATACATTTCGTCAATCATAATATTCTTGTCAAGCATTCACAAGGCATTATGAAAGTTACTGCTATAAGATCCTACACAGGATTTTAAAAACTCTGGTCAGGCTTTAACTTGTAAATAATTCCCAAGAAAAAGTTAGCATCAAATGTTCAAGAACTTTCCTAACAAAAGACCTAAAATCTGAAGCTAACAGTGACAGGAGTGTCTGCTGCGCTGTAGAACAGTCTGATAAATCTGGAAGGTCTAGTCAAGGCTGTCAAATAAGATTCATTTTTAAATTGATTGGACAAGTTTTAGTTAAAGTTGTTTGTCGCTTACCTTCAGGATAGGCCTGCTTCTTAGCTATCACGTCGATGACCAGTCCAGTGTGGTTGTACAGCGGGCCCATCGCCCGCATGTCGAACTCCACGCTCGCCACGTACGTCGCGTTGATCACGGGCGCCGAGTACTCGACGTGGGCCATCTGCAGCACGTCGGCCATCTCCGAGTGCAGCGTGCGGCTGATGTTGCTGAGGAAGGACTCGCCCGCCGGCGCGCCCGCCGCTGCCGGCCCGGCCAGCGCCGCCAGCGCCAGACACACCCGCCACATCGTCACCGGCTCCGAGTACACCTCACTACATAACACAACTGGACCCTTACACTGCACCGGCGCCCAATAACAAGATACTTTTATCTCACTGTTTGCAAAACAAACACCGAAAGATACCCACTTTGCTAAACATAAACACTAAACTAGGTCGATATCGTCAGCCCCGGTCAGTTGAAACGACGGTTAACACCCGCACTCTGCTTTATTGTTGATGCCTCGGTGGACTACAACTTGTTATGTGCGCACTTCGAGTCACGATTTACATGTTTTAGTCAGGATCCTTTGTTTCGGAATATGAGCCCGAACCGCGACTCGATCGGGGCGGTCGATGCACAGCGAGTGCGAGCGAATGAACGGCGCGCGCCGCGAGCGAGCGAGCAAGGTTGATTCGTATCCGTATCATTCGGATGTCAAGTCAACGTCAACGACCGGTTTCGCCGCTCCAAAAATTCAGTTCGTTCATTCAGTGATACCAAAGGAGAAATTAATTTCCCCCTTTTAAATCCGTTGAGTCGTCTTTCTTTAACATTCTATTTACTTACACTTGTATAAGGAACTATGTATGTATTTTTTTTTATTGCGTGATTAATTTCAAACATGCAATGCAAACATACTTTCATATTTATAATTGAAGTAAAAGTAAAATTGTGCATTGCATAGTTATTATTTTTATTTTAAATTGGTTTAGGTATCACTAAAAAGAAAAAACGAAATCATTACTCTACATTAATATGTAATACCGCAGAGATAATTTCGTAAACCCATCGTCAGAAGAAAATCAAGTCCGTGAAACCTCAGTAACAGGCCTTTTTTATGATGGATTTCGCTTGATGTTATCTTTGAGACGGAAATAAGGATTTCTTTCTATTTAACTGCACCGCTTGCAAAATTTTCTGTTTGGTGGAAAACTTGACTGGGCAATTAAGTTTAATAAATAATTAGGACTTTACGTAACTATTCCGTAATGAATTTAGAAAAGTTTTAATTATTTAAGAGTAAATGCAATGAAAATGGGCGATAAGAGTAGAACCCCTTTTTTAGGGTTTTTTATAATTTGTGGCAACATTAGTAATTCATGGCCGCCAGGGCCGGCATATTCGTACGTACGACTACGACGTAATCATTCATTCACTTGTTAAATGCTGCCAGATTAGAGAAAATAATTCTAAAAGTTTTATGAAGTTTAGAAGTTTGATTTTTTATTAATAGAACTAAAGCCATGTTTCATAAAAATATGCTCACGAAACCAACTTTTTTTTAAGTTTCGTCTTTATCCGTCATTGTGACGTTTGCTTTTGATAAAAAAAAAACATTGTTTGGGTATTAAGGAGGTTTGTAATTTTTTAATTATGTGAGTAATTTTTTTTCGGTTTACACTGTTTTCCTTTGTTCCGAGTTCTTTTGAAGAATTATTTTTAGGTTGCCATAAACAAAACAGTTGAAGCTGAAGTAAGATTTTGAGTTAGAAGATTTCAATAATCATTCACGATCGGTATGAATCAAAAGCTAGCTCAAATGACTTTGAGCTAGGGAATGCAAACCCGGTTTTTTTCTCTAAGAAGTAACCAGGGGGCCTAGCACGCTAGCTTTTATCGATGACATAAAGCATTTATCTCGTTCTAACCAGTACGTGTGTGCGAAAGGGACGAATGCTTTATGTCAGCGATAAACGCTATTGTGCTAGAGGGGCTGTTTTAACTGGTTTTTCATACAAAGTAAAACCGGTTTTGCATTCCCTACTTTGAGCGAACTAACTGCTTCGGACAGGGTCGTCAGTTCTATAATCGTTGTGAGCGATGGAAACGTTATTCGTACCGCGGCTATAGAAGCACGCTAGCGTTTATTGCGCAAATAGAAGCACCCGTCCCTCTCGCACACGTTAGCTAGTTAGAAAGGAATTTATGCTTTATGTCAGCGATAAAAGCTAGCGTGCTATTATGGCCGCGGTACAAATAACGTTTACATCGCTCAAAGCGATTAGAGAAATTTAATTTGAAAATAACGAAATAAAATCAACACTATTATCGCACATTATTTATTACTTACTCAATTACGTATAAAGTATGGTTAAAGCTTAATTTCCAACTGCAAAATCGCTGGAGTCCGAAATTTAATCTAACTACTATATTCGCATAACAGCAAAAATAAAGAACGATTTAAAATTAACAGCGTTAAAATCCCTGTCTTTGCTGTTTAATAACAATACAAACTAAAATCACAACACAATCAATATCACCATGCTTCTCATCTTTAGCAATTGAATACTCACTATGGTTTCTAATTAAAATATCTAAATATAAAATATTTAGAATAAGGTATTCCATAATACAATTCCAAATGCAATCGATACTCATAATCATAAAATACACATCAATTTAATAATAATATCATTTAGACTGCCATGTTTGTCGATAAAGTACAATTATTTGCAACAAATTTCGATAGCCAATGATGGCCGTTAGAATTAGAATACTGCTAAAGTAAGGCGCAGTTGGTATAAAGAGTTGAGGCTGATATACTCAATTTTTTATTTGCAAATGACATTGCTTATTTCTTTTCCAGCAGCGCTGTCGTCTCGACGACGTGGTCGCTGGTGTCCGCGACGGCAGTAAGTGCTTCTAAGGCCGTGGCAGCTCCTAATGCGCGCTTGTCGAGACCTTCCACAGACTCCAAGCTCTTAAGGACTTCAGGCGACGCATTGAACGCGATCAGCTTCTGATCAACGCTCTTGAACTTCTTGACAAGACGCTCCAGTGCCTAAAATAAAATACTTCTATGTATTCTGTTTGGACTACTTTTGATTAACAGTAAGCGTTAATGTATCTGGAGTAATGGTACTGTACCTGTCGGGAGGCATCATCGATCAGCGACAGCGCGCTGCAATCGAGTAGTAGAGGCGCATTGGGGCGCGAGCGCGCAGCCGCCACTAGCCGCGCTGCTACGTGTTCTACGTTCAAAAATATTAGCGCCAGCGTTGGCCGCACGCGCGTCGTCTCTATGCCACCAACCTGCAAAGTTGCGAACATTGCCGATTGTAAGTTGTTAGTTATGATTCTTTGCCGGAGCCTATATAGATTCTTTAAAATACTAGTTAGATAAAGCCACACTGAAGAAGATCAATAGGTAAATTTAAACCGACTGTGCGCAGCGATTAGGAAATTACGTTACCTATATTTGTGTCTTCCAAAATTTTTGCCGATATCTTCTTATCAGAGTTTTTTCCGAACCAGTGGTAAATTTTCTTACATTCATAAGTGCTTCTTACAAGACTAATCGGAATAAAGATATTTTGAGTTTGATGATAGCAAGCTAGAGTGGAAAAGACGGCCCGGTCCAGGAGATGCAGCGTAGGTCGCCCCCCTATTAAATAGACCGACTATTATTTTAAAGATCGTTCTTTGTGAAAGCCTTTAAGGGGGTCTAAATACAGCAGTGGATATCTTCGGTTTTAAATGAAGAAGAAGAAAAAAGATGAACGTTACTTTGTAAGCTACGAAATTTGTTTGTGATATTAATTCCAGCTACCCATGGTTCGTTTTCTAGTGCTCTGACCTGCACTGTGTGCCGATGCACGGCGGGGCGCATGACACCGCGCAGCAGCACGGCAGTGGCGGCCAGCACGCCCACCAGCACGGCGCGCTCCACGCTGTCCACCAGGCACACCGCGAACGTCAGCAGCAGCACCCCCAGCTCCGAGCGGCACGTGCGCCACAGCCGCTGCACCGTGCCGATGTCGATCTGCAACAGCCAACAGCGTGTTAACACAACCGCACCTTTTGACATTCGTGGTTTAATTCCAGTGTGGTCAGTGGTGGCTTGTACTTTAGTTTGCACAGTTGGGTATGGATAAACTCACGTAGCACACGGAGACAAAGCCAAGCCCAAGCACATAAACGCTATGAAAGCTATATGAAAGCTATGTTATGGTAGGCTGTAGCGAATACTATTGTTTTAACATCTATTTCTACCTACAGTTATACAATAAAATATTTTGATTTGATTTGATTTGATTTGATTTATACAATGGCTGTATAAGAGCGATCGCCTCTATATCTGTAGTTAATATAGCGCTTAGTGCGCTACTTGGGCATCTCGTTTTGGCCATCCAGGTATTTACGATTGCAAAACTATGCTTATTGATTGGTTTAGCTATAGTACACGATGATAAGATATCAAAAACAGGCGTCCAATATAGCATGCTCGTTAATAAGCAGCAATACTCCTGCCTTGCAAGGTATGCGTTGAATTTGTTTCATATAATTCTACGTGAACAATGCCACTTTCAGAAAACTACTGACTAAGGTCTTAACAGGCCAAAATATAGGTATGTGAATATGAGCTTAAAAAATATATTTACCATAAATATAACAGCGCAGATAAGGACTGAAGAGAGGCAGGCCTTTGGAATGAACTTGAAGTAGTACGTCATGAACCGCAGCGCCAGTAGCACGATGATGCCTGAAATTAATATGTAAGCCCAAGGTCACTCGTATGATCTTCTTATTGATATTTATTTTTAAATTTATAAGTCAACTATTTCGTACATTTATTAAAAATTCAAATTAGTGGGATAAAGGTTTTAAAATGGCAACACTGTTCAATGAGTATCAAGTTTAACGGATTCAAATGTTTTACTTTTATTTTGGCCCACGGCCGCCATAATAGAGAAGAAGAAGTACTTTTATTTTATTTTAAATCGTCTGAGCTTTTCATTCGTTCATAATCATAAAAATTGTACTAATAATAAATTGTAAATAAAAAATTGTAATAATAAATTGTACAATTTTAAAAACTCTCAAGTTATTTTAATTGTTAATTTCCGAGGTAGATCTTGTCTCCTTTATGCGGAACCGTAAATTTTGGAAAAATGGTATTGGGTTTTGAGAGTTTATTTCTTATTTATTACAGCACAGTTTTAGTAAGTGATGAGTGTAGTGCCATCTTCGTTGAGAAAATTGAGAACTTATTATCGAGGATAGGTGAGGTGAGCAGTTCATGTTCACTTTTAACTCGTTCCTATTCACTATTGTGTCCATAAAAATAACAGAGACGGCACGGCATCAAAAATATCTGCTGGAATGTATCAGAGAGTGGTGAAACGGGTCCTTATCGAGCTAGTACTGACCCGAGTAGAGGCCAGCGGCGGGCGTCTGCACGCCGCTGGAGTGCGAGACGGCGGAGCGCGTGAAGGCGCCGCACGTGGGCATGGCGTGCACCAGCGCGCCCGCCATGTTGCACACGCCCAGCGTCAGCATCTCCTGCGTCGCGTCCACGCGCCCGCCCGACGCTGGGGAACACAAAAGCTGTAGTACTAGTAGCTCATTTAAGGCCGGGCAGACCGGATGCGTATGCGGCTCCGGAGACGCGCGTGCACAGGCCGATTGTAATGTATGGAATTATATGTTGCGATGCCACATCGTCTATAGGCTTATTCAGGTACGTGTATAAGTATCTCCGATTTTCGTCGCTAGCCGTTAACAACAGGCGCCAACGGTTTGCGCTAGCAATTGTCAATTGATCACAAATTGTCACCGGCCGTTGCGAATACCGCTGGTGTCTGTCATTGATGACAATCGTCCGCGGCAACAGCCTACTGCAGTCGCCGATGTATAGTTTTATATTCCAGTAAAAAAACGCCTTATGTTGGTCAATAGCAAGAAAAGTTCTGTCGTACAGAGAATAGAGATATGTAATCCAATGTAACAAAACCTACAGGCGGGTGTTTGTCGCTAGTATTAGCGTTAATCATTGTTTTATTCTAACGGCGACACATCAAGGGGTTTACCTGATATTAAGTGATTACCACCGCCCATGGTGCCCTATAGCACCATTGGGACTGATTGGACAGACTGACTGACTACTACTCAGGCTGCCAGTTTCTTTGAAATATACACATGACATGCGAAGCAAAAAATACATCTTAAACCGCATTGTGCAATACCACCACAGCACAGCATAGTTGAGTTATCTTATAAAGGATCCTAGACTCCAGGTCTATAGGATCTTGTGTGGAATTAGAACTCACTGAAGGCCTTAGCGATGGCGATGTTGGCGAGCACCATCACGATGGGCATCATGATGACGGCGGAGCCCAGCTCCTGCACCATCTCCAGGAAGCCGGTGGTGCCGTTGCCGTGCGGCACGCTGAACGGCGGCAGCGACAGCGGCGGCAGGCCCGGCTCCACGCGCCCTGGCCACAGAAGAGACAAGAGTTACTGACTGAAGTCGGGAATAGTAGTCTTTCCTTTCTTGTAGAGAATAACAAACAAATTACGAAGTTTTAAAAGAAGTAAGAAACAACCCTCCACTCTGGCGGCGGGCAGGTAAAAAGTAAAGAATAGCGTCAACTTAAATATAGAATTCTACCGTAGTCGGACACTAAAAGTTTCTCCTATAGCAAGAACAAGATAAGGTACTTTGGAAGACACCTGATCCGTGAATAGTGAAAGTCGTTTCGCAATAATCACTGTTCGAGTTACGGTATAACTAACCGTAAGCACTGATTGAACTAATAACGCGCGACCCCCTGTAATGTCCCCATACCTGGATGCCTGGAAAGCAAAACACACCGCGACTTGCTTCGTCGCTCAGTGCATCTCTGTCTAATAAGCCCATTAGAAGAAACACTAGGCGACAAGCGAGAAAATGTGCTCGTGTTATGTACACAGTCAGATCCAGATTCTAGGCAAGAATCCCTTTGGCAGCAACCAGAACTAGATAGCCAATGTCATTATTAAGAGGCAAGAGGTCGAGCCAGGAATAGACAAGGCATTAGGATTCTTACCAGAGAGTTTGATGAAGGGCTTGTCGTGGTCGCAGGAGTGGTAGGCGTAGAAGGCAGCACCGGTGACCACGAGCGCGTTGCGGCTGATGGACACCAGCCACAGGGTGCGCCTCAGCGCCGCGCGCTTCGGACCCACCTCCACGTCCTTCAGCTTCTGCAATGGGGACAGAATTTTTAACATTTTGTTGACTAACTGACTAATCCTAGCCAAACCTGTCGCGTTTATAGCTTTGGAGAGAAATCAGGCTTTTTTAGACATATTCCGTCTTTCCATCACCCCTTCAATAAATCACGATGATTACAATGCCGGATGTAACCGAATTGCCGATTCCGAAATCTAAGAGACGGTCCAGTTTCACGGTTCAGTTTTCATTTTTCGAAACGCCGATAGAAATATGCGGCCTACTTGCTTTGCTTTGTTTATTTTCATTTTCATTAATAATCTTGCTGGTACGACTGAGATAAAATCCGACTTACTCTAAGCAACAGCAGCACAGTGCAGCACACGAGACTCAGCAGCACGTCGGGCACCTGCACCTGATGCCACTTCTGCACGATCAGTGAGAAGTTATCGGGGATGGACTCGGCCGTGAAGCTGAGACCCAGCAGCCCCTTCAGCTGCGTCACCACGATGATCACAGCAGTGCCCGACGTGAAACCGCTCGTCACGGACGGGGAGATCAGATCCACCAGAAAACCTGAAAGTTTATGCCTGGATTTAGAAAAAAAACTAGCTAAACAAAGGCTGTCTTGATTCGTCGACGTCCTGCGTCGTTTGGAAAGTTAGGACACTGCAAGGTAAAGAAATACACATAACGATATAAATACTACTACTCTAACCTGCGTCAATAATTACGAGTATGATGATGATGTCCAATATAGAATACTGCTTATACCCGCGGCTTCGCTCACGTGCGTCAAGTAATATCCCAGCTAGGGGAATTGCTTGTCCGGCTCTTCAACTATCCATTTCAAGAAATCTAGTCTTTTTGACCCTCCTTTCCGACGCGAAGGAAGGTCAAACAAACCAATTCACTATCGCATTTATAATATTAAAGTATTAAAGTTTTAATTTGTACGCCAAGAAAGTTAAGAAAAAAATTACATCAGCTATAATAGAACCGTATATAAATAGACAGTGTCCTAAGGACAATTTGCCTGGGTCATAAAATAGTGCTCACGCCGTCATCGCATGTGTAGTGCATTTTTTCAAACAAAAATAAGTCATCGTAAGTAAGTTATCATGCATCGGTCTCTTTTGGACAATCTTTCGATCACCTACTATAATTTTAAGGTGGGAATAAAGTACTAAAACAGTGTATTTATCGAATGCTGTGTGAACTGGTGCGCCATAAAGTAGGCCACTTAATTTTGCTCGGAGATGACAATGCTAATGAAGATTGCACAGAAAACAAAACCAGGCTACTTGGTATGAAATTGAATGCCTTAACGGCAAGACATTTGCACCCCGCCTTATCTCAGGCCATTCAGTGAATTTAATTAATATAAGTGCGGCACAATGAGGAACGAGCCATTCATCACGCTATCTGCTGTGGAAAGTTATTTGAGGTTCGGCTATTATTAGATGTTAATGTCGCTTGCGAACAATTAGTCTTTCAGATGCGCTAGTTGCAACAACGTACACAACGCGAGGTTGAACTCTTGTTGTAAAGACGCTTGTTAGCTCTTATTTACATTACAAAGTCGGTATTAAAGTTGTGACTTCCTGACTTAAACTTTTCTATACCTTCCGTAGTTCATAGATATAATTTGATAATAACATTATCAATTGATTTCATAGATGTTAGGCATGTTAGGCCCATAGGTGTCAATTTGCGAAGGTCCATATCAACAAATTGGAACATCGTAAGATATAAGTAATTTGATAATGGATAGGATAGTTATTTAATTAAAAATTAGCCGTCATTTTGCCTCAAAGTGTAGCAGGGTACTTTGTTCCAATTTAATGGATAGAATATTTTTACCAACACTGCACGACTAAAAATTTGACCAAGCACGCTGAAATTATAAAAGATACTTCGTAGATTTGGGACGGTACAGTCTGCTTAGGATTTTATATTATTGTCAAGAAAGTAAAAGCTGCGTAGATTTTTTTGAACTCCTCGACAATGTTCAGCTACTTCTTCGGCTGACTGTACTTGATTTCATTCAAATATTCGGGTGCTTTTGTTTACTCCTGTCATCTCATTCATAATGACGATGTTGTTTAAGAGGAATCTCGTTATCTCAACGTAATTATTTGCAAACAAACATTTAAAAATGAAACGACAGTCAAGATGTTTGCGCAGCGGTCCAATAAACCCAGTTTCTCATATTTTTATCAATCGGCGCAAACATTCATGTTCTGCGTCAACCGTTTATTTACTTACAGCTTAAGTAGTGTAATATCTACAATTTAGCCCCCGGTAAACATACTATAAGCTCTCGGTACATAGAGAGTGACAATATTCTCAAATAATAAAAATACCCATCGCTTTCCTATCGTCCGTGTCGACTAAAATTGGAGGCAGAACATTCGGTTTATTGTTACAAAGATGGAATGAATATGGTAATGCCTTATTATTCCTTATAATAATATATAATGTACGTATAAAAGGGAATAATTTGAAGAAACGTCGTTGTCTGTTAAATTGACGTGGTTGATTGAAACTGAGGTTGTTTGTCACTATTTAAAGTTGGTATTTTCCTGCAGCTGTTCACATAACAATTAACATTTGGTTTCTCCGATCGCGAGCTCTTTAAACAGATACAATTTTCTGTTCTGAGCTAGTCAAGATAGGCTAAGGAGCTCACAAGATGCTTTTAAACTTTAGCCAAGGAAAAAACTAACTTACGCCAAAAAACCCCTCAACTAAATAGGTAGAAGCGCAATCAAGTCTTGACAGTTTAGCTTTTGCCACTTACCAAGCCGCAGCAATCCCATGAGCATGACG
The DNA here is from genome assembly GCA_963691745.1 of Ditula angustiorana. Lineage (NCBI taxonomy): Eukaryota > Metazoa > Arthropoda > Insecta > Lepidoptera > Tortricidae > Ditula > Ditula angustiorana. The sequence goes on along the minus strand of OY829480.1, from coordinate 197,027 downwards.
ACTGCTCCGGATAAAAAGGCCAGCAGCACGACGTACTGCACCGGCAGCCCGTGGCAGGACTGCAGCACCAGCAGCGCCATCAGGCTCGTGGGCCCGATGCTCACCTCCTTCACCGTGCCAAACAGCATGTACAGCATTGTGCCTGCGATATAAACCTCTGTTACAACACCTCCGTTCAGAATAGAACGCTCTTTCTTGGGTTATCAAAAGAGCGATTAAGCATGTTCGGGGTAAAGGTTGTATTGCCTTTGAGGGAGGGTTTGATGGCGACCTCAACATCATTGACTATCGAGCCAAAGGGTCTAAGGTGAGCCCATTCCATTTGGCACGAATAAAATAGCTGGAGTGATATGATTATTGGATGCTAGTAGATGTCGTTTTAGACTAACGAATACCTAATGTTATAAAAGTTTCATTAAACTGAAAAAAAAACATAATAATGGAGCACGATTCTGTTATTTTGAAACTGAAGGAAGTGAAATGTGAGAAGCATTAATACCAAATACTTGCCCAATTATCGTACCAGGCCACTTACCTATCTACGAACAATGAATATGTAGATATATATATAAACGATAACAATACTGTGGAAACTTTGCTGTTTATATACTCCGGAGGGCTCGCCGCAGATTGTGATGTGGCCGTATTTCCATTTATCATTTAAGGTCACCCACTGTTGAGACAGGCGACAGTCCTGATTGAAATTGTGTTGTAAAGACTGGCGATACTGATAAAAGAAAAAGCTAAGATCGTCTTACGTCGTATAAGCTACGATCGTGCGCGAGTTCAAATTCAGGTTCTCACCTCTGAGCTTTTTGAAATGTGCGAGATTTTATTTAAATTTTTCCATGAGCTTTCAGTGAAAGGAAATATCGCGAGGAAACGTGGACACCTGTGAATCAATATTATGTGTGTGAAGGTGCTACCGCACCGGGCCTAAAAAGGAACTGGCGGGTAGCCTAAACCTCTAATTGTTAGAAGATGTATGGAGTCTGAGCCTATCAGCGAGAAGAGATGGGCTATAGATGGGAGATGATATTACGACAGGTCGAATAAAAAGTCAAAGTCAATCTGATTATTACCAATGGTTTAAAAATCGACATGCAAGTTGTCTAACAACATAATAGCGGTGAAGTGGCCTTTAAAATTGCGTTTGTTCGTTCACAACGTCAAGTATTCTTCCTTTGAACGTGAACTTTCCAGGCTGTCGTTACCTATAACCTTATAACTAAGACAGTAGTGAATCAGATAGTAACCCATGAACGAGGAGTACAGGCCGTAGTGCACGGGCAGGCCTGCGAGCGCGGCATAGGCGATGCTCTGCGGCACCAGCGTGAGCCCCAGCGTGACGCCGGCCACCAGGTCGGCCACGGCCGCCAGCCGCGTGTAGCGCGGCGCCCACGACAGGACGGGCACGCGCCGCTCCACCGCGCGCCGCCAGCCGCCGCCGCCGCCCGGCTTGTGCGTCGGGAACGGTGTGCCTTCCTCTGTGTCCATCCTCAAACCGTTAAGACTAGACACTACAATACTATGGATCGGTTACAAAATAAACTAAAGCGTACGCAGTCTTTAATGAATGAAAGCGATAGCTCCCTTCGATTGTTTTTAATAATTAATTCACTTTCTTAATTACAATTAAGATAAAGTTTTTATTAATAATATGTTATTTATAGTTCAAATTATTAATTGAAAAGATAGGGTGTTTGTCAGCCGCGCGGGCCGGCCGGGATCCCGCGACTGGTTGCACCGTGGCGCGCGCGCAGCGCCGAGCTTTATCTCCGAGCATCCCTACGTAACTCGGTACACACTAATTATCAGGTTAATGAAGGCTGTAACGCCTATAACGGCTTGTTGACCCAGGGATTTCATGTAAGGAAGCAGCATTGATATGTGCGATTGCGAAAAACATCTGTGCGATTATTCCGCTTGTCGTCAACACTATGGACTACGCACATTCAACGAAGCGTAGAAAACTCAATGCCAATCAACACGCAGAATTAAAGAATTTGTGAAATTAAAATGACTAGTGTCGTAACATATTTTTCTTTTTCTTCGAGCTGGACCCTAAATAAAGCAAATGGCTCCAAAACGTATGCTCTACACGTTTCGAAGCGTGCTACTGATTACGCATTTAGTGCTTCCGAGAACTGTTTGCGAATATTCAGGTTTCTCTAATCACTCTAGTACTGTCCAAATACATCATAAAACATTTTCCGCAAAAAATAATTGGAACAAATACGTTTCAATTCTGCGAACCAGTGCTTATAAAGAATAAGTACGGGTGCAAATCATGCAATATAGCGACGCTAGACTACACCCCGTCGAGGCTTCTTCGAGGACGTGTCGCGTGGAGTTTTTGGTGGCGGTGGTTGTGACAATTGATAGTTGTTTGTATTTTTTTGTGGAAGGAGGGTGGAAAAATGAACGTTGCATGAATACAAAAATTATTAACCTAAGCGGCGTTAATTTGCACGATTGCAATAGCATATATGTATACTCATGGTAAGAGTACCTACTGAAGCGGAGTAACAAGGTAATTTGTTACAATAATATCAATATGCACTCTCACTCGAAAGCTTCACTTTTCTTTCGATATTACTTAGTAAGGTAAATTTTTCTCAATTAAGTTTAATATCTACAGGCGTAGGCAGATTCGGTGCGGAGAAATAAACACAAGTAAAGTTGATAATCACTCGTAGCATATATATGCTACGAGTGATATACCTCCTCATGTGTAGCATGGACTTCTCCCAGCCGAGGCAAATCCTAAATTCATTGTTGCCTATTTTCACCTTTCAGAAAAGAAACTGTCATGAGTTGCGCAGCAGGCCCCTGTGGCCCAGGTTTAACTTATCCCTCTCTGCCGCTCTGTCAATCTAGTGTCATAAGAAAAAGACGTACACAGGGATAAACTCAGATAAACTAAACTTGGCTGTCATGTAGGGGCTACTGGGGTGATCATCGAAAGCACAGGCACCTTAGCTAGGTGACCTCAAGTCACGTCGCTGAGATTCTTTATATCAATAATATTAAAATATTTGCGCATTTGCTAATTTTTACGCAAAAAATGCATTTTAAACGCTTTGAACAATTCTTTTCTTTACCTGAGACGCTCGTGAAGAATATTTAAACTGCCTCGTACAAAGCTTAGATCCAGCAAGTCTTTGTTGTCATGCGGGGGCATACCTAACAAACAGCCAAGACGAATAGGTCTTTAGTTAGGCTACATTAACCAAACCAAAGCCACATTATTTAGAGATTTGTCACGATGAGACACGAGTTTTTACACCCGAGATCGAAACAAATTGTGTGTTGTTTGTTGTGTTTTGCGGTTACTTTGATCTTTTTTATACTTAGAATCGCAAATGGGAAAATGTTCGATGACAGTTGGATTTCACTTACACCAGAGCAATGATTTCTAGAGGTTCCCAAACTTATTTTTATCCTAGACCACTTGCCACTTTTTTATATTGCGTGGATCGTCTTTGAATTCCTTTACAATATTTTTCCGTGGACCTTTTTGATTTCCTTACAATGTTTTTTTTACACCTCTACTTACTATATTTTTTCTCCATTCAAAAAATGAGTTAGTTCTACTCCCATCATCATTCCAAACGAATATTCCTTTTCAGAAAATATTGAGATACCCCATTTTTGAATAAATTATTTTATTTTTTTGATGATGGGTTTTTCGCTTGGCCACAGTCACACCCACACCACACCGGATGGTAAGTGTGGCCAAAGATGGGACGCAAGTAATCGGACGCGAAGCGGAAGGTTTTTCATGCGTTACATATAATACCTACGGGTTTGTAAAGGCCAACTTTTATAAAATGTCATTTTCTGTAGTTTTTGGCGGGGTAAGTCAAAATGTCTCCATTCAGACCAGTGGAGTGATTTTTGGCTTTGGACCGCTTGCCGATTGCCAGCCGCGCGCCAATCAAAGCCGACTAAAATATAAGCTCGCGTATTTGATTGGATCGCGGCTGACGAATGTCGAACGCTCCAAAGTTAAAATACCAATGCATCGAGATCATTTCCAAACATCCATGGGTCTAAAATTACAGTCATTAAGTAATGTTAACAATGCTCGATACCCAAGGAATTAAAGTTTTCTCACAGACAAATTCGTTTTTAGTCTAATATTGTCTGATAGTTTGCATCTATAGCAGTACGCTCGGCCGCATTGTCAACCGGGTTGGCAAATTGCAGTAGGTTGTCGACTTGACGGGCACCCTCTCGCTCACTTTCGCTATGCCATTGTCACCCTAACGCATCGCCAGGGTGTTGCGGGGGGAAGGCGGACGCGGGCGGCGTGGGCCTTGGAGGCGAGTCGCCTGACGAATTTGTATGAAATAATACGAAAGTATAAGACGTTGTAAATGTGTCAAATAATTTCAATAAAGTTGGAAATCGTTTAATCGCGGTCGGTAAAGTTAAGTTTCTGTACGTCTGTATTCTGTGGTTAGGGCCGCAGGTACCGGGTTTAATCTGGAAATACCTTGCACGGTGGAGCCGGGGATCTCATGGTCGTCCTGCGCGTCGGACACGTGGCTGCGGCGCGCGGACCCTCGGCGCGCGCGCGGCTTGCGGTCCCAGACCGGGTCGAAGTCTATCAGCTGCTCCTTCATTGCTGTCACGTGCTTACAACAGTTCTTGGGTTGGGGAGTAGGAAGAACCTAAAGCCTTTAATGGAATCCCAGGTATGTTGTGACTGAAGCGCTACGTCGCCGTTGCGGCAGCCGGCGAACTGCGGCGCGCGCGTCGTTTAAAATCTACGCGCCGACTAATTTGAATGATAATGGACACCCAATACAATATATTATTTACTGTGTGCTGTGTCAAATTAATATTTAACAAAGAACAATTATTGTATGTAGCAACTGCTAAAGACTTCAAGATATTTTTGGATAAAACTACTTAAAAAAAGTTTATTAGTGTTGTAACTTTTTTCTATAATTCGATAAGGTTTCAAGCTGCTTGGAGCGGTTTTGACTTGACGGCCCAGTAAAATTTACCTATCACTGATAGCTAGTGTTTGTTGTATACCTAGTGCCATTAGAAAGGGATGCATTGAAAGAGTGCCTCAATTTTAACGGACATTACCCTATAACTACGAGTATATATATTTCCTAAAATTGCATTGGATTTCAGTTTAACAAAATATAATGGAGGTTTTTGTATTTCCGTGATCAACACTATCATACCTGCGGGTTGATTTTTGACTTCAAACGTTCTAATCGAGCCAGCCGCGGGCCAATCAAAGACGCGAGCGTATATTTTAGCCGGCATTGATGGCGCGCGGCAGGCGAGTGTCGAGCGCTCCAAAGCCAGAAATCACCCCAGTGGTCGAAAAGTCGAAATAGCGATCGATAGTAGCCATAGGTTTACAATTATAAATTCTTTATATTTTATTACTATCTAAGTAAAACTCGTAAATTTAGCACGTACAGCTGCCCGGACAAAGGACCGTTCCGCGGTGTTTGTGGGTAGAGTATTGTGTGTAACGAATGAATGTTTATTATTTTCAGCACTCGCGTAGATACATGTGCGCATGCTAGCCTCAACAACATAAAGACGCTCGCAATTTGTCGTCGATTTTAGTTGTCTTTAATTTTACAGATTTATTAATCTGCTAAAAATCATAAATAATCATATTTGGTATCGGGCGGCGACTTGTGTCAGCAGTGCCACGGCGGCTTGCTCGAGCGCGCGGCACCGGCGCGTGCGTCACTTCTACAACTGCGTTGCATTCGTTTGCACCTGCGCTTGTTTGTTTGTTTGTTTGTTTAATATCATCACCCCTTTGATTTATCAGCCAATTACATGTGTTGGAACGTTAAAGATTATTTTTAAAGCCGCTCCATGTTATCCGCTTTGGCTATAGTTAATTTATCCCAAACTATTTTTCCGTGACTGCAATAGTTCGTGTAAATTTTGGATTAAGGTACATAAACGTACACCCTCCAATAACCCTTTAAGTTGAAATTTCCATAAATCCTCGCTTGGTGCACCTATTTGCACCCCCTTAGAACCACATTTTCTTAGTTTCATGGTTCTATGTTCAGCGGTTTAGGCTGTCAGTGTCAGTCAGGGAGTAATTGTAATGGGACTCTTATTTAACTCAAATTAGGGAGATTCCTCGGCATGTTTGACTGTTGCGTTCAGAGATTTTTTATTGATTCGACACATATTTTAGCTAGACGTTAAACCTTCACTTGTATATTCACAAAACTGGCTAAGTATCTGAACTAGGAGCTCGATTTTGTCCCACGAAAATTGGGTGATAATCAATTTTGAAGTACGGTTATCAAAAAAGAACGTCACAATTTTTTTAAGGAAAATTATCCAAGACTTATTCTATTCATTGGCAAATCCTTACTTAGGAACCAGTTAATGTTAATTAAATACCTGTGCAAGTGTGTTTAGTGACTGCTCTTATCTGTAGGCAAAAAAAATGTGCCTTAAAAAATAAAACAAGGGGATATATCTCATAAATATATATTATCAGTCAGCCGCTCGCGGGCTGATAACCGCGTAACATCTTTATACTATATTAGTTTGTTCAACCAAAAATCTTCCACTTTCAGGGAGAAGGAAGATGGTAGCTTCCACTTTTCGGTTATAAAATGACAACGATACAATACATCTCAAAGCTCAGGTACTTACACTAGATTTGTCGACTTACCGATAACTAACGTTTATTTACAATAATTCCATACAATAATCTAATGACCCGCTGATGCCTGCGTTAATAACAATCAACATAATTTGCCAAGAAAATGACAATAATAAGACTGGAGTCAAAAATAATATTTTTCATTGAAATAATAGAATTGAATAATAAGTGCCAAATGTAATACATTGCAAAGTGCGAGAGGATAAGGCAGCAGGCACCGCGCTACACAAACGACTAAGAAGTCCAAGCTCCAATAGGCTACATAAATAAATTAAAAACAATGAAATACGAATCGAACTAAGTCGTTGGTTAAAATGCTTGCTCATGATAGGTCAGCAGTGAGCGCCGCCCACGCTACTTGACTTTCTGCATGATGAGGTCTATTTTCTCGTCGCAGCGCGGGCTCGTGCCCCTGCAAACGATAAATACATTTGTTAGCTTTGACTTTTAAAAGTATTTAGAATCAAGCTCAAAATACCAGATTCGCAGGATGCCAGATTCTTAAATTACCAGACTCTCAGGATACTAGATTCTCAAAATATCAGACTCGTATGACACAAGATTCTTTAGATATCAGATACGCATGATACTATATTCTTTAAATATCAAGCTCGCTAATATGCCATTTGGCGGAAGTGCAATTTTACATGTTGCATAAACACTGATTAAAATATGTATTGTTGAAAAAACAAAAAATATGTGAACCAATTTCTTCAGGGATTCGGCGATTTAGGTCGTCGTATTTTATGGCATTGTTCTTTCAATAACATAAAATTTTGAGATTCTGCTACATTACGAGGGCGGGAATCTGGTATCCTGCGAGTTTGATTTTTTAAGAATCTCGCATGCTGCGAGTCTGATATTTTAAGAATCTGGCACCCTGCGAGTCTGGTATTTTGCGAGTTTGGTACTTTGAGAATATGGTATCACGCGTGTCTGTTATTTTGCTACCTCAGGGTTCCACTCTGGGCTGTTATAAGAGTGGTGTCTCAGTGGAAATAACGGCGTGGGATGACGGAGCGGTGGAGGGCCTGCCTTAAAGGCAACAGTGTGATTTAGATGGTGACGAGGAGGGCACGTACCGGAAGGCGCTGGGCGGCGGGCCGACGAGCGCCACGAGCTGCGCGACCTCGGCGGAGTGGTGCGCGAGCCGCGCCAGCGCCGCCACCGCGCGGAACAGCAGCTCCTCGGCCGGCGCGCCGCCCAGCAGCTGCAGCAGCGCCATCGCCAGCTCCACGCTCACGTCGTCGAACACCTGCGCGCAGCGTCAGCACAGACCGGCGGAACGACCGCGGCGAAAGACACCGGCGACCGACAGCCGTATCGCTTTGTATAGTCGACCGAGTAGTTGCTCGACCGCTTTTGAACCTTATCCCTTTGTGATGCGGTCGAAAAGTGGTCAAGCGATCTCTTGGTCGACTATGCTTTCACAATTTTCATTCATAATTTTAGGATAGTTCAACGGGACTTTATCCCGCAAATTACGTGAATATTGACCTCTATATTTAAACCGTATCGGAACGGCTGTAGTCCCGAGTGTGTCCACTCGTATCGTGACTAAAAAAAGGGCGGTTACGGGAAATCTATTTGAGATTCCAGCCGGAGCAATAACGTTAAGGTAAATAAATTATGTATTTTGCGCGATAACTCCAGTGGAACTATTCAATCATGACTAAGGGATTGTTTTACCAGTCTAAGGTTCAATGTCGATTGCTAGTATTAAATCGACAAGGTCTATCTTTCTGTCAAGTCAATATGACGATTATAAGATTTTCATTCAGTAGCAATTGTTCTCGAAACTGAAAAAGCGGTTTCTTGGTCGCTATTAACTCTGAATTGCATTCAACATCAAGGCTTGCCAAGCAACGGCAGACGAGCGGGACTCAGCGGAGGTTAGAATAAGATACAAATGCCCATTACTTCGCTCTACGTGACATGGCAAGCTGATGATGTATTATACATTAACAGTGTTTCTAGTTTAAGTTATTCTATTACATTCTACTAAAGTGATAACGAATGCACATTTTGTAATATAACTTTACACTTGGGAGCGTTGAACCAAGAACAATAACAACGGCAGGACTAAAGCGACTTCTCAAATTTAGGCGTTTTTTTATCACTGAACTAAAACGCGTGTGTTTGTGGGCAGTCATCAAAATTCCAGTTAATTTCTCTCGTTTTACAAGAACCAAAGATTGTTTAAACTCTTCACTGTGTTAACGATGACGGATCAATGTCATCACTATCTCCAAGTGCACGCAAAGGTCAGCTGATTACCGAATTATCCCAAGACAAAGAAACTCCTGCGCGCAAACATCGTAAAGGTTTACGCGGAGACAAACACAGGTTTACGGGCGGCCGTAAAGCGATTCATCTCGCCACGCGAAGATAGCGCGGGGACTGGCTTCGGGGAACCCCCGCAGCTGCCAGGTGTAGTCTATCATTTACTATGTTGCACGATTTTTTGCCTTCCGATTGGATATTCAAAAGGAATAATTAAGAGAAAAACAATCCGTATAATCCAAAAAGTTTGGGCAATGTAGATAGAAACACCTTTGAAAAAACTAATTTTTTTAGCAACGGTAGGCCGTATAAACAATTAATAGATTCAGGCGTCACTTTGCGGAGGTCCATATCAACAAACTGGAACAAACTACCTTGCTACTCCGCGAAACTGTTTCGCGGAGTAGCAAGGTAATTTGTTCCAGTTTGTTGGTAGGCCGTATCTTTCCGTTAGTGATAAACTTACGTCGTCACAAAAAATATAAATTATATACACAGGTAACACATCTTAAGTATTCATTGGCTTCTCGTATTTGTTTAAAAATGCTCAATAACCAGAGGCAGTAAAATGCAAATCAGTATGTTTTACCTCCGATATTTTTAAAATGCCAAAAACATCTTCTAAAAGTATACACCATTCATAAGCTCTTTTTTATTAATAAGTATCTTATCTCCTGCCTGACTGTCAAAATTTTGTTTGATAGTTAAATAAATGGAAAATTTATTATGAAAACATAAATACAGGCTGACAGTTGTCAGTGTCACGTCCGTCGGCGAGCCTTGACAGCGGGCGCGTCGCGGCGCGCGCAAACAGCGCCGCGCGCCGTTGCCGTGCTGTTACGTCGCAATTATACTACTTACATTGTAGCATTATACGATTATAAATAAAATCCGCACTTTACAACCCTAATGTAATTTAATGATAATATTTGTTAAGTATTAATAAGAGACACAAAAGACTTTATATCAGTTTTATTTTTATTTTAATGTTTTTATATTGTTTCGGAAGGTAGGACCTTGTGCAAGGTCCGTCCGGATCGCTACCATTTAAATCGCTAATCCAGCTGCTAAGCAGCAGTGCTTGCAATATTGTGTTCCGGCGTGGAGAGCAAGACAGCTGGGGCAATTACTGGCACTACTGTTTTTTCCCCAGAAGTAGTCAGATAGCGGGTCTAATATTATTATTTGCGCACGTAAAAGTTATCCATGAATATGCTGTCGTTATGTATTTGATGGGAGCTTAAATACAAAAGTCTCCGCCGAGCAGCTCTCAACCTATACAACGTCACTTAAACCGAAGATGATTTAAACGGTTTTAGCGAATTCAGCGAGCAGTAAGCAAGCAGGCAGCTTTGGGGCGGTACCTTGGACTTGGCGTGCCGCGGCAGCAGGTCCCGCAGCGCGCGGTTGGCGCTCAGCCGCTGCAACAACAGCACTCTGCAGCGCGCCGCACCGGCCGCACACAACACAACAATATGCCGCGACAAGCTTTGGCTTTTTTATTTTTTCTTTTAGACTTAGGGAGCCTTCGCCTTTATCTTTTTGCAATTCATGTTTTTTATACAATATAGAATTTACATACATATTAGCTGCCTACAAATTACTGCTTCGGGAACGGTTATTCGGGCCTAAACTTTTTGTCACTCGAGTTCGTTCCTTTTCGTTTTTTTTTCCGGCTTAAATATATTTCAGTATAATTCAATTTAATCCAAACTGTACCTTTTTACTGATTTTTTATTTATTTATTTAAACATTCACGGACGAAACTATGTCTCATTTAATAAAACACAAACAGAGTAGCGGGCTTAAACTGATACCTTATATCTCAAGTCCAAAGGCATAAATATGACCAACCCCAAGAAAAATGAAAGGCAATTGGGCATAAAGCTGGTAGTTCCCTCAACTAGAGTCGTGAGAACATGTCAGTTTTGTCGTCAAAAGTTGGTCAATTAGGGAAAGTTTTTAAAAAAGTCTATGCCTGCCCACTCTCTAGATAAATTTAAATATTGCGTCACTATTATCATTTCCTTGTTTAGGGTTTCTTTGAATAAGATAAATAATTGCTTTACGATCTGTGTACTCTGAGATAAGCTGAACCAACAAACGTCAAAAAATTACACAGAACCAACCGAATACTGTTGTGTTGTGATAGCCCGGTGCCCGTCATATACATACATATACTAAATAATAAATAAAATACTTAGCACGTAAAGATAATAAATAACATTGTAGTTGTAAACATAGATAGAATACATGCATATACATATAAGCTTTACAAGCAGGAAAATTCTGAAGTTAAAGCCGTAAGCCACAAGCGTCATGTATTTAATAACCTCCGTGGGAAAATACGCCGTAAGATTTTCTCGGTAGAGTGTACGAACGGTGTGCTCAGTTCGGTAAACAATCAGCGCGATTGTAATTGCGGTTGTATTTCACACGGGTCGCAGATAACAATTTGCGCATCGCTCTCTGATGCCTCGGCAAATACCTCGGATCAGCGAGATTGACATTTCCTGCTGTCAAATGTCAACAGGACGTAAAGCCTGCAAGCCGCGGCGCTGGCGGACCGACCGCCGCCGGGGTAACACTGTGTTGGGGTATCCGACCAGACTCGTTTGCGCATTGGAGGAGGAGTTAAAGGATGTTTCAATCACAAAACTATAATCATCGCTACAATGCCGAAAGAATTGAAATCGGCGACGACCAAACCATCTGATTTATCAAAATGGTCTGATCTTGGGCCATAGAGGAACGCAAAATTCGCTTTATCAAACTAAATAACTCGACAATAGTATCAGTAGTCATAGGAAACAATTTTAGATATACTCAAGAATTTTCGATCGACTGAATTTGAACAACGTAACAATTACTATTTATTTGATTAATTTTAATTGTATTAAGTCAATAAACAACTAACACGGAAAGCGGTCTTAATGTCTTGTAAGATCGTAGACGGTCTGCCAACATTGGAAACGTTCAACACTGCTGTACGCAGTAGTTCGCCCTGCTGAATCGACAACGCGCTAATTTTGGTGTCAAAACAATCAGTAAGCTGCAGTTATTGTGAACCATTGGGCGAGCTGTTGGGCTGTGCTTGTTTAGCACAGCGAGGAGCTGCCCACAAACACAATACACCGTATGATTTTTATGTCGCATTGTTCTGATTTACGGAAACTTTTTTATTATTAAAACCAGCTTTGCTTTCGACCGGCGTGCAAATGTGCAAAGATTTTAGCCGATATAAAGTTGAAAGTGCTCTTTAGACTTTACCGCATCGTATAACATTGGAAAATCATGAATTAGATGATTTTCTAATGGCAACATGGTAAATAAGAGGTCGAAAGTAAACATTTAGAGGTTGAGTAACTTCTTCACTGAAGGATACACAATTTTGTTCGAGCACTCGACTCATTTTAACCCTTTACTCAATTGATGGGAGGACAGGTAAGAGACTAGTGGGACATCAATTTAGTAGCAAGCTACTTGGTGAATCATTCAGTGAAGTAAATGCGTTCATTAACGGCTTCCCGGTCCGGCTCCTGCGCCTTACACGGTGCACATGTCTCAACTCCGCAAAAGTCAATATTGTGACGTGTTAGAAAGACTTTCGGGTCGTCACTATATAACTAGAGTCTAATCGTTTTTTTTAACCCAAGGGCTGTTTCGAAGACCTCGCACACCGTGTAACGCTGACGTGAGACGCAGCGGCCCGGGCCGGGGGCCGCGGACGGAAAGGACGAAGCAGCGATACAGACCACAGTCTTTACCTCCTTGGTGGCCATGTTGTAGATGAGCGCCGTGCCCGCGTCGCGCAGCGCCGGCGCGTCGCCCAGCGTGGCGTGCACCGCCACCTGCCGGCCGCGCCGTTAGTTGCTAACTACTTGAGCATCGATCGACTGGAGGGGTGTATGCGCATACGTTTGTCATAGAAACGGCTCCTGCGCGGTCGAGGTCAATGCTCAAGTTGTTTGCCGGGAACTGTACTATTCGCGGTCAGTGCGCTTGGCACGAATTTTCTCAATACGATACGTGCGTCTCTCTCCTCTTGGGCTATATAGTTAGAGCGAGACGCCCTTAGCTAAGTAGCGAGCTAACGCGAATCAATATTCGTGCTAGGCGCACAGGCCCCATACCACTAAAGCTACGATTTAACATTATTGTAAAAAAACATACAAAAATGTGACAATATGTTAACTGTAGCACTTGCAAGTTTTGTGGTGCAGGCCCCAGGTATCTCGTGATGATCATATGTAAATGTAGATGGGGACGAGCACCAAAATTCCCACAATGCCTTATTGGACACGTACTCAAAGTATCATTGACATCTTTTCTTTGTAAAGTAAGTGGTGTCCAAATAGTGGACGAAGCGAGTTACGGTAAGATTTTTTTTTCATTTATGAAAATTCAGTCAATTTTATCCTTTTTAAACGGCGTACTAACAACTTCATGTTGTTACTTTAACGGAAACTAGAGTATGTGAAAAAATAACTCAAAATGCCAGTAATAAAATAGAACATTCTTTGATGGTTCAGCTATTGTGTTGATACGTTGATGACTTTTCAGTCGAAACGGTTGTTTCGGAACTGGAAAGGCAAACTGTGCTATCGATTTCCTGTCCTCGGATCGTCTGGCTTGCTTCTCACGAGTCAAAAAATAACATTATAACTTTGGTTTAATCCAAAAAATAACACCTCGTGTGGTGTCTTGCCAGTATTCCCTTATCACAGGTTTTTTCCTCAGCGGTAGTAGATTTTCTGACATTCGTAAGTACTTCTTCTGAGCCTAATCTGAATGTAGGTAATTTTGATTTGGACTGACCTTGGTGGTGACGCGGATGTTGGAGATGGGTTGTCCGTCGAGCTCCCACTCGCTGATGTACAGCAGCCACTCGGACGACGAGATGTTCTCGAACAGATTACACAGCTGCAACAAACAGGCTGCTGTGAGTCTCTCATGGCCTCTGGGGTTTTAGGATATGACTTGAGGGGTTATATGTCTAGATTAGTATCAGGTGACACCGTGTGCCTGGGAGGCCTGAGAGCGGTTCCCTTTTGGATGAGTCCTGGGCAGTAGTACTTGACAATTGGTATTACTTTTTTGGCGGATAGTTCAATGAAGAAAACGTTGAGATAATCGCTTTTAAGAAAGCTGTTACAAAGCTGAGCTTGCAATGTTGGGTTTTTCCGTTTTACTCGTTTATTTAAATGAAATCTTTATAGGGTCTTGACACATTCCGCAACTGCTGTATTTTCATGTGTTCAATACTGCATGACAAGGTAATAAAAGTTAGGCGACCTACCTTCTCAAAGAATTATATCCTTTGCTTGGATTTTATATTCTGAACCGGAAGAGGTAGTGTAGTACAAATGCAATCATTCAATGACCTCAGCAAAAATGCCTTCATAATTATGTTACGATATAAACTACTGTTTGTTTCTTACAGAAGCAGCCCAGCGGGGATACATGGTCGAAACTTTCTTAGTCGACTTTCTAAAAGTAGTAGTAGTAGGTATTTTTACTCCTATGTATGTGTCTCACTTCGGCGGCATTTGGGAAGCCGGTGTTAAATCCATCAAGCACCACCTACAACGTGTTTTGGAAAAAGCCATTTAACAAGGCTTTACGCCTTACTCGAGAATCTCAATAACGGACAATCGGATACTACTCGCACGCAGCTAACGGTTACATTTTTATTAATTGTATGTGAATTCAAAAGTACCCTTTTAATCATCTTTCTTAAAAACACAATTTAAAGCTTAATCAAGGCAAAATAATTCATAAAACACAACTTTTGTAACAGCTCTCTAAAGGGTCATAGTGATGCACGCGATTCTGATCAAAGTATTTTCCTGTTAAGCGAATACTTTGATCCGTTATCGGCGCCACCCGGAGCGGTGCAAGCATCCCCGGTGGCCGTCGTGGTGCGACAAGACTGGCGGATAGATTCTGAGCGGCGTCAGAACTCCTTCTGGAGGAGGAACTCCGTCGAGCGATGGGCGCCACCCAGGGGCGACTGCTGAACATCGTGCCGAGCCTTCGCTCGCTAGAGGACTACGAGGTTCGGGCGCGGCGCTCACCGCGATGGAGAGGGCCAGCTGCTCGTCGAGCGGCAGGCGGTCGACGCGCTGCGCATAGTTCATGAGCGCGTGGCTGCGGCGGTCCTGGTGCAGCAGCAGCGACACGTCCTCGCGCAGCGCCATGGCCGCCACGCAGCGCAGCGTCGCCACGCGGATCTCCTCCGTGCTCTCCGCCTGCAGCAGCCGCCCTGCAACACGCGTCCACAGCACCGATCACTCTCCGTTCGCAGATACGTTGTTTACCCGTCTGTTCGAGGTGGACGCTGACGTACGATCGCCATTTGATACATTCGAGCGATGAAAATACTCAAGAGAGACGCGCTCTGCCGCCCCCGACAGTAGCGGGGTTGTGTTCATAATGTGATTGCATTGCAGACGAGGTGGGATGAAGCCCGATACCAGTTTGTAAAAGGAGATCCCGACAGCATTTATTCATTTCCTGCGACATCCGACCTGTTTCTGCGGCAGTTACTCAGGAACGCGAGTAGGTTTGCGAGGAGATCACTTCGCATGCCCCCGCTGCGCTGTCTGTCCGACGTGTTAGCAGCAAGTAAATATTCGTCACCTTCGATACTGTTTTAGAAACATCTCGAAAAATGCGTATATTGAGCCGCATTGGTGAAGCGGGAGGGTCTAAATGTACAAGGGTATTACAGGACCAGGAAGTTAACTATGACAGTCAAAAAGTAAAAGTATTGAAAAGCGAATAGTTAAAAAAGTTCACCGAAAACTTCAACAGACAGAGGCTTTAGATAGTTCAGCGAGTCTCACGAGGAACTACAAGTAAACAGAAGGATTTAAGGCCAAGATGTCGTCTTAAAGCATGATAGTTGCGGCTCGCACTGACCGATAAAGGCGAGGAAGTCGTCGCCGAGCGCCCAGCTGCCCTCGCCGTGCACGAGGTACTGCTCCAGCTCGGCCAGCGACTGGTGCTCCTCGGGGGACAGCGACAGGCTGCCCACGGCCGCCTGCAGCTTCGCGAACTCTTGCGCGCCCTGCCGACACAACATTCACTTACTGTACTCATATTATACACTCATACTAGCGTACAAAGAGCTCATTGACGTGTACATAAGGGTGCAGATAGACTAAACCGTTCACTTGTAACGAGCATTTTAAAGAATGTTACAAAGCTCACAAAATACATGGAAAAACGACAGCGTGCAGCGTGCACGCGTGTAGGAACGGTGAATGCTCGATGTTCTGTTACAAGTGAATGCTCAAGTCTATCAACATCTTAAATAAAGGCTTGCGTATCTCAAGTAATTTAATAGTTTAACGCTTCAAACTTATACAGCGCATGCCATGGTTCTAGGAAAAATTACAACGGCGCAATGTAGCTGGCGTAGCAGTGTCATCTAGCGGTATGTTTAACAACTACTAATTTAAATAAATATAATCACAACTACGGAAATAATGTAAGCGCCGTGATAAATCGAACATTGAGGTGAAGCGTACTATAGTGTTGTACATTCCACCTATCAAGCAAGGCGAGACAGTTCGTCGAATTCGATGAAAAACACTGACAAATATCCGAAATGACGTCACTATGACCAACTGATCTAAATACAAATGGCTTTATGGAGTTTCTACAAAAATTGCAATGTGGAAATAAGTAGATCACGGCGTGCGGTGGCGCCGCGTGCGCAACTCTCCGCGCTGCCCCACGTCGCGCACGCGTGTTTATTCGATCCCACGTTTATCCCCCAATAATGTCTTAACTGCGCAACTAACAGATGACGCGCGACGCATTATTTTAAAAAAAGTAACGCGGGGTGTATCAGAATAGAATCTACAGTTTGATGATATTCATAAAAATATCAAAAACCAAAGTCCACAGCTAAAACTGGGGATACGAGACCTATGTTTAACAGGAATCAAACCTGCGATAACTGGCCTTAAACTTAACCATTCCAATGTAAACCTTTGGTCGAGCAAATTAAGTCGTAGCATCTTAAAATAAGCTCTGTAAAGCAGCGCGTATTGTTGACCAATAATAACATTAAAATTCCTCCGAAACTTCTCATTAATCAAGGTTTATTGGACGCTAAACAAAACGCGAAAATACATTCAAAGTTGATTTATGAAATAAAACAGAATTTATGTGCGTGTGTCATCGAACTCCCACTCGCAGTGTGTGCGAGCGTTCTGGAACGATTCTAAAACAGTCTTAGCGTTGGTGGCTTACGAGCAGCTGTATGGCTTCCTAAGGAGCGAGTTTATGGCGCGGCGGTGGAGACACGGGTGACATCACCCTCGCCGGGGTGCCAACTCCCGAAGTCTTGGATGTATTTAGACATGATTTTGCTAACACCTCTTCAGATATAGACTAGTGTTATAACAAAAAGTTTGCGTTCCTAGTATTTTTAAACACGAAATCTCGATAAAATCATCTACATATATTTCGGAGATGAAAAGCGAAAACATTTTATTGGTGGTAGAGTCGCACTGTATAGCAAATTGCTGTAGTACGAATGGGCTAACTCGAAGGAAGTGGCACCACACTCTTACAAAAGGACGGCGTGAAGTAGTAGCTTGCTACTACGTTTCTAATTATGAGTGAGAGATCCAGAGGTCCATGAGGGAGGGACCTATAGGGCGACAACGGACCACCTGTTAACTTGGGGTTGCTGTTTTCTATGGGCGGCGGTGATCACTTCCCAACAGGTGACTCTCATGCTCGTTTTACTTCTTTTTTCTATTAAAAATATGGTTGTATCGTTAATCGTACACGGATATTCGCATAACGCGATCGATTAACATCTCATTAGGTTAAAACAGATCGCAGAGCCGATGCTATCCAACTATCGAGTTGTCTACAACACTCGCAGCGACCACCAGCAGCTACCACTCAATTCTAAGTTAACCCCAACTTAACCTCAATAGGCTATTGTATTGAAAACACGTAACTTTACCCCCGTAGGCAGTTATCGCGTTTTAGTGGTTTCCTCTTGTAGGAAAGTTTAATCCTCAGCATATAAGAGCCAAAGCGGAGTACAAGGTCAGTGCTAAATTTATAACTGGTACAATCGGGATGTAATTTAATAAATGACAGTTAAAACCATAACAAAACCCGTTGCATGGTATAAAAGGAGTAGGCCCAAGACATGAGGACATACAGGAATGGATACCGACTTTGTTTTATACTATGCAAATATAAATAAAAGATAAGTCATTGCTCGAAACGTTGCGAAAATTGATTCTTTATAATAAACACGATATATAAAGCGTTTAACTTGTTTGCTTCAATAATATAAAGTAGGTTGTTATCGTATACAGAAGTTTCCACCTGTGGAAACTTTTGGTAGCCGCGACCGTTTGCAAGATCCGAAGTGAAGTATTTATAAGTGATTGTCCGCTATTGATGGGAGTAATAATCCGCGACGTGCGTGGGCGCCCCCGCCCGCCATAAAGCTGCTGGCGCGGGCTCAACAATAACTGCAGCGTCTGCGATGTGATATGACACTATTTACAAACACCGCGAGTTCGAGGGCTGTTTCCTTGCCATACTTTAAATGTTTGGAGGCAATTTTACACGATAAATTATGATCAAGTTCGATCTTAGAGCAATACTGGTGAGCCTAGTTTTGAAAAGCATACATAGGGTGCTAAAAAAATAATCCTTCCTTTTTAGCTTTTCCGTGGTCGGGTAGAAACTAGGTTAATCACTTCAGAAAATAAAAGAGTCTGCTGAAAAGAAGCGCCGCAAGAAACACATCTTTTCAAAACTAAATTACGGAACAAAGTCAGTGTTTATACTTAACGTAAAGAATAATAATTAAAGAAAAAATGAGATATTAATAAATGAAACAGCAAGCTTTTAGCATATTGAACTAAGTAACTAATGATAAAATTGACACTAGTTAATATTGACCAGTGTCCCGTTTCACTAAGCTACAATTTACAATTTTACAAGTCTAAACCGGCAACATTGGTCAATAATGACCAATGGCAATGGGCATAATGACCAATGGCAATGGGCATAATGACCAATGTTGCCGGTTTAGGTTTAGACTTGTAAAATTTTAACTTGTAGCTTCGTGAAACGGGCCACAGGAGATATATGTTTAGGGTGTTCCGGTCAAAGAAATGTAATAGAGATGTATGTATGTATGTCCTTGTAATAATTATACGAAGACTTAATCTAAATAACTGAGACGTAAAGTCTCTAAGAGTAAGTAGTGATTAAAGTATTTTTGCTCCTAAAATAACGAGTCGACTTATGCGGACGTTACTCACAGCGCTGTGAGAGCTATTAAAAGCATCACCGTAGCTTCTTTTTTTCATATTTGATTTCAGGAAGTGGCGAAACACTATCTACCGAAATGAATGAGAATCACAAAGAGTGTTCATAGTTTCAAATATACATTATGATCATTTATTGACCCCGCAAAGCCCAGCTGTACGTGTTACCGCACGATAGGTTATTTTATAAGTGCAACGTCAATGATTCTCTAATTTAGGTCAGTTTATAATAATATTGTACGTTATTTACGCACACATGTATAACTCCCATGTGTCTGCTTAATCATATTTGTATTGTTAACTGTGAATAAAATCAATGTCAGAACAACTATCATTGGGTTTGTTTCGCGCATTAACTTTCCCTTACAAGTTATCTCGCACTAGTCTCATAAACCGAAAACACATTACACCAGCTTAACATATTTAAAAGTTTTTTTAAGTCACTTTTAACTTTTTCTGCGAGGGTTCCAAATTTGAGGGCCGGGATATACTTGATGTACTCGTAGTAACTTCAGCTGCTACAAATAAACCGGGATGATATCAAATCTCTAATTTGTTTATTTAAGTATTTAAAAAAAAAGCAAACCGGTCGATCAATTATTTATCGCCTGCCAATTTGAGACCGAAGTAAGAAAATTATCTACATATGTTTACCTTTATTCCGGCACACTTGGCTATCAAAAGAAACATCAATTTTTCTTATTTCAATGTAACAAGGTGCATAAGTGAAGGCAACATCTTATCATAGTCGACTGTACCGAATGAAACAGGGTATAACTCGACCTATTCCTGGAAAACGTGTGAATAAAAACAAAAAACACGTGTCTCGTGTTCCCCGCGCGCGTCGTGGCCGCGGCCGCTGCGCCGGGCTCGCGAGATGTGCGCGCATTGTTCCACTAGTTCACTAATGTGACACAGATTTTTGGCAATCGCTTGAATTTTCCTACAGGGTTTTTAAGATTTGTTCTATAGTCTTTCTGAAAATTGAGCCATTACAGAAAAAAAATCTTTGACAGGATTCCGCATGAGAGTGGCGAAACCAAGCGGGTCAAAAGGCGAGATTACCTTTTTATTTTGAAATACTATTCCGTGTTTTATACGTTTCTTCAGCATCACCCAACAAACAAGTTTTGGTGGAGACAACGTTTTGGTTTCAACTTTAGGTCGGTTAAGATAAGTCGTATTAGTGTTATGTTAACGTCTATACTATGCATACAGATGCGAGCACTACTGGTACTGGGGGTGTAGTTTTTCAGCTTTAGTGAAACCGGAAGTCGGGACTGCTATGTTTCTGTCGAAGCCGACTGCGGCACTCGTGTATGACGGGCTATCGGGATGGTGGGAACTTCTAAATCTTTTAAGAGTACAGCCACAAGAGGTAGGTAGAGGTCGTGTATGGACTGTGTGTGTGTGTGTGTGGCGGGGGACTCACGTCGATGTCCGGGTAGGTGATGGGCGGGTCGCGCGCGCGGCGCCGCAGCTCGTCGTGCTCGTCGTGGTCGCTGGGCCCGGCGCGGGCCGCGGGCGCCGCGGGCGCGGGCGACGCCGGCGCGGGGACTGCTTCGGCCATGTCTGCGCAACACGCACGGGCTCGGTCATTCTCTCAATGCAGACTTTTGGCACACTCCGTTTGCGTTGCCTTGAAAACTAGGCACACGTGATCAAATTCAAAAGAAATATGTGAAAGCTAAATAAAATTTCTGGCATTGTAAATAAATAAGTAAGTACAATTTGTAAGTGAAAAGTTAATTACGCCAAATGTTTGCTAAAAGAATTTGCTTCCTGCGACACGGCGAAAATTCGCCTGCGTGCAGGATCATTCGAATTGACTGTACGTCATTGTTAGTAAAAATTGTTGATAGAACTTTGGCATTCACTGTGACATACACTGAAGCTGTATCCGATAGGTACTGGTACGAATACAAATTTACACAAAGCACCCCTTTTTCTTTAAAACGTTGTCATCAAGTTGACGCCAAAAAATAACAGCAGTTAAAACACCTTTATTCGCTCCGGGAGACAAACACAGAACGGAAGTTCCTTGCAAATGGTGACGACGAAATTGCCAACTTTACATCTTGAGTATAAAACTAACGAACGACAGGGAAACCGCCTTAAGCGCAACCATTGCTGTAACGAGCAGGACACATTTTTACCAAGCGAATATCACTGACATAAAATACAACGTCTGAGTTTATAATTCGAAAACGAAATACTTCAGATAAGCCTACCTACCTTAGGTAGGCACACAAACATGAAAGTCTATGCTAATATTTCTGAGACGAGTTTCCGTGCCACAAAATCCAAGTCACGTCGATGGCAGTATCCGTCACGTCCTCAACTACGAGATCTCTTCATCGCATTGTGCATTAAGAAGAATAAGAATACATATAATGGACAACGAACTCCTAGAACTGAAGCTTTTGTTGACAAAAGTTTGCAACGACGACAGACGACAAGATTTGAACGTGTATCCTTGTGACCTGCTTCCGACCTGTTCCCGAGTTTAATTCCGATTTGAATTTTTATAATGAGAGATATTAAACAAAAAAATATTGAATTAAATATATTTAAGTGTGCGTATGAGGTACATGTCAGTAGATTGGCAATTGAGAACTATGTGATAAAACTAAATGGGAAAATTGTCTCACCACGCGGCAATAAAATTTATATAGTTTATAAAATCAAACTGTTATATTATTTATTCAAAGAAAGTATTTCACAACTAACAAGACCTTTCGAGTGGGTTAGGTCGGTCCGAGCGACGGGCGTGGAAGTGTTGGTAAACAAACAGCTATAAAAGCGGCGCGCCTGGAGCGGTGACTCACTTGTTGACCGCGGTATAACTCCGTGCCCCGATTCGGACGCTGACAGTATGCTAACTGCGGGTTAAGGGGTTAGAGGTTATGGCGATCCCGAGCGTGCAGGGGCGCGTGCCCCGCGATCCCGGCGCGGGCGGCGCGGCGCGAAAGTTCACACGTCTATTGATAGCTCGCATAACCGACACAATCGACCGGATCGCATTACGGATTCATCAAAACCCGTCGTTTCGCAACGTCAGCCCCGTCGACCACGGGCGAGGAACAACGCGGGGGCACGGAAATAGCACTCGTCACTGCACTGCCGATACCTGTAGTCCTGGGAGTGCTGGAGCGGAGCGGTGCGGCGCGGGCGAGCGGCGCGGCGGGAATGGCGCGCGCCTGGAGCCCCGCCAACGAGGTATTAATACCGCCCCCCGCCCGGGGACTCCCGCCGCCGCTCCCGACGGCGCACCAGCCCACGGGTGCTCGGAGCACGGAGCAGCAGCTCGGGCGCCGCGGCGCGGAGCGGCCCGTTTGCCGAGCGTTCAACTCCGGCAACGATAATAGCCCGGTCGATCACCGTGGCCGGCTGGCCGCGATTCCGACGCTCGGATTTGCATTAAGAATTTGAATGGCACCCGAAACCGCTCCGCCGCGAGTGCGGCCGATTCGGGACGCGTAATTACGCGCGTGAGCGAGCGGAGGAGCCGTGCCGGAAACGAGCGCGAAATTTCGCGACCTATTTAAACTGGGCCCCAAAAATGCGTAAACGCGAGAAAAGTTGCCCAAATTCTCAGAAGCGCACGGGGAAAGCCAATTTTGCCAGCTAGTCAGTTTTTAACACATCTTTTGCTAGGTATGTAAAACTCCGTCCCGCGTGTAACACGTAGAAATTACAGATTTCCTTGATTACTTTACAACTTTTATATAGAAAAACTTTGAAGGAAAATGCCAAAAACTAACTCATTGTTAGCGTGTTTAGCTAAAGAAAACAAACCGGAGAGCAAGCAGACAGACCTGTCCAGTGGTCGGGAGAACACGTGTAGGAGACTGCGAGGATTAGTTCAGAAAGGTATCTGTACGCGATAATAACTAAATATTAATATCTTTCGGTGGAATGCATCGACGATAGACCTGGTCGGTCAGAACAGTTTTCGAGAGATAACTGGAAGACTAGGCCTGGGCCCCGCAGAGCGGACCAACGGTCTGCTGACGGCCGCGGTTGTTCCGAAAGTGTGGGCCGTGACCGTGACGGACCGCGAGTTACGATTTCAGGAGTGACTCTTACATTGCTCTGTAATCCTGTTTTGAAAAGAGAAGAAGAAAAGAGGATAAGCTGCTGAGTTTCTTGCGGCACTACATCTCAGCAGAATCTCCCAATTTTCGAAGTGCTGATAGACTCGGACATTTAAAAAGTGCCTATGTGATGTGGCCTCCTTCAAAATATTTTTTTCCGTTTAATTTTCATATCTAGGAATGGACACATTTTGACGAATGATGCGGTACCCGCGATTTTCTAACGTAACATAGGTGCGCTAAGCGATGCGCCAGCGATGAATACTGAGTTCATAACAAGCGAGACAGAGCGCTAGCGCAGCGCTGGGACCAACGATGTCAGGTAGGCAGCACGCCCCTGGTGGTGCCGCAAGATGTGCTGAGCGGCGGTGTCGGTGGAGCGTTCGGACTCACCCGGCTCGGCGTCGGGCTCGGCGCCCCCGTGCTTGCGGCGCTTCTTCTCCTTGCGGCGCTCCTTGCGCGCCAGCTTGTCGGCCAGCGTGCTGCGCCGCGCCTCCAGCGCCGCCGACGTTGCCCTGCGCATGAGCTTTCGTCACAGAGTGGAAACGTAGAGGCCCCAGCACACTAGCGTTTATCCGTTTCGCACGCCTTTTTGGTAAGAAATTAATATAAGATATCCGCGATAAAAGCTGGCGTGCTAGCCTCTAGTAGTCAATTATTCGCTCTACAAATTATAAATGCGAAATAGGTGCGGTGCGTAAGGTGTTGGTTCGAATTCTACTAATGCAACTAAACGCTAAAATGGATATTACTAATTCTTTTTAACACTGGCTAATGTGAACTAAATACGAATTGGAAGGGGAGATCGACGGTATCAAAGAGTTCCGATACAATAAATTATAATCTTACGCCAGACATGTTGAAAAAAATGTTTACAGGAAAATGGAGAACAGAGCTCAACATCGAGGGCCAGATATAGAAATGCGTCATGATTTATGCACATTATAATGTGAACAAATATCAACAGTCTGTATTTGTGAGGCAGCATGACATGGTTTTAACGGAGCGACAAACAAGCGCGGTCTGTCGTGCTAGCCGTGCTGCCACACTGTACCAGATGAAAACTTAAAATATAATGCGCTTCTACGCGACAAATCCTGTCACATAATACTGCATTCCACTCACAACCCAAACAGCACATACCTAAGTGTAATTAATATTATAATAGATAATTTTTTTTAATGTCGTCAAGAAAAAATAAAGATATTTTCAAAATTATAGCGATGCAAAGTTACAACACTGGTGAAGAAAAAATTTTTTTCAAAATTTATTCATTCGAGACCAGGCAAACAATGTAAGTTTTATTATCAGATGAATGATTTAAAAGCTGACAGTATTTAAATAAATAAACTTTAGTACTTGTAACATTTCTAAAATTAAGATTGTAGAAATAAATAACAACACTTTCTCTTTTTTTACGACTTTTTTCAACTTTAAAAATAAAAAAAGCCATAAGAATATTGTAGTACCAACAGGAACGAGGCAACAGGCGCTCGCGGCCATGCAGCTGTAAGCGTGCAACGGCGACCCTCCTCCCGCGGTGACCACACTTCAGAATACACATTATGCTATACTCCAAAAGTATTCAACATTACTATTGCTCACTTGAGGCATGTCGACCGTCCGTGTTATAAACAACGCTCAGTGCAGCTACTTGATCGTACTTCCGACATAGAGGGCTTAGGGCGAAGGCGCTAGGCGCGTACGGGTTTGTGTCTCCACTGGTTTCGATCCAAAATTGTACTGAATTATTGAAATTTGGTCAAAGATAATCTTACGCATTCTAATAAGACAGAGCCTTAGTGTCGTTTATAAATGCGGGCACAAGTGAACTAGGAACTACGTCGCACCTAAACGAGTACGTACAATGGATGAAACGTACAATATACTAGTCGTTTTAAGTGTGCATGTGAGAAAGTATGTATTCTGGCAGTTTCTAAAGTTAGAACGAGAAACAAACAGCGCCATTTGTATCAAATGACCGTCAGCCGTTAGCCCAAGCCCGCTTCAACACGAACTTTCGCAATACTTTAAACCTTATTCACAGACAGATCAAAAGTGGTGAGCTCTTTTTAATTCTGTACGCCAGTATACTTATATATATGTACTATACTAAGTTGATGGTACTAGTTATGTTAAAGTGATGTTCTAAACCAAATCGTACAAAGTCACTTACAATTACTTATTATGTGACATGACATGGTCTCTTGTGGCAAGTTAGTATCTCATTTTGTCGACAGCACCGGCAGCAAACAGCCAGGAATTTTATAGGGAAACGAAGCAAAGTAGCAGCAAAAAAATTTGCCTTTTTCAAATGGATAATGTGATTTATCTACACTTCTACACTAATATAATAAAGATATAAACGTTTTTTTGTTTGTTTGTATGTAGGGGGTAATCTCTGAGACTACTAAACAGATTCCAAATAATCTCTCACAACCAGAAAGCTACACTATCCCTGACGGACATAGGCTACTAATTTAGGCGAACGAAATCGCGGACGTCCGCTAGTCTGTAATACCTTTGTTAGCAGCGCTTATTTATTTTAAAATAGCACTTTTGCCAAAAATACTTACCAAGATTGTTTACATTTCTCATAAAAAAACGCGGCATAGACAGCGTTTCGCTGCACGCTGGTGTTTCGTTTCGCTTCCGTTTCACATCCGCAGCGCAGTCTGTTGCAGGTGTAGTATTGTATTGTCGACCAAGGAGTTGCTTACTCGCTTTTCGATCGTATTGCAAGGGGATAAGGCTCAAAAGTGGCAAAGCAATTACTTGGTCGAGTATGCAACGAGGTACGCTCTAAATGTCAGAGTGAATAATACTCTATTACCGGTGTCTGCAGGCGGGGAGCCCCTACTGAAGGAAACAAACGACTATGCGGTTAGTTTTATTCGTCCGAAGAAATAGAAACACGGCAACATCTCGGGATTGATCGTTTGAATAGGTAATGCACTCTTTTTTTTACTTTATACTTATTAATAGGTTGGTCTCACTTTCGTTCTTTTAAAAAAAATATTGTGGCCTCTGGCTGTTTGTTAAGAAATAGATGTCATCACAGCGACGCGACTTCATCTTAAAGTATAGTCCTTTCGCCTTTCATACTGTAGCGTTTTAGTCTTCCATTTTTAAGTCAATAGGTATAACGATTCATATCCCAGGTTAATCATGTGTTTTCCTTCTTTGTCATATGTATATCTCCATTATGTTCTTGATATAATTTAGTATTTTTAATTGAAATATATCTCAAGTTAATTCCATATTTGAGTCACCGTGTAACAGGAACGTTGCCTGGTGTTTGTGTCGTAACAACTGTTCTACATCTTGTATCAGACTGGTGCTGGTAGACCGTCGCCAATAACGTGCAATATATGCCTAGGTCTAAGGGACCTCGGTACTGGCCTGGAGCTAGTTTAGAAGCCGGAGGCGTGGCGGGGTCTGGTGTCGGAGGCCGAAACCCACTTTAAGTCAATGCGCTGCCGTAGTATATGCTACCATTGTGCAAGCTAGTAGCGGAATATCGTAACTGATACGTGAAGGTAGCGTCAGGTCGTGGCGGTTCTAGATTGTTTCATACTGCAGGTACTACGTGGTTGAGTTGGTGTTGCAGCAACCGCGCGGTGCTCAGCGCGGCGCGCGCGGGCGGCGCGCCACGCGGCGCAGCAGCGAGCCGAGCAGCGCGCCCGCCACGCGCATGCGCGCCGCGCGCCACGCCTCGCCCGCGCTGACAAACATACTGCTGTTGTTGTATGTAGCACTACCCACAACTATTTCTGCTCTGCTAAAAGGCTGACTGGTAGAGAATTCTCTAGGGCGTTAAAGTCCGCCGGTTGTGCATTTCATTGTTAATTTTGTGGAATAGATATTAAATAAATTTTGTCACGGCGACTCTAGGCTGAAGTTTCAACGTATGTAAATAAATCAAATACTATTTTGGTGTATAAGGTAAATTACTGTAAAAATTCATATAAATCCAATCAGTAGTTTTTATTTTATAATATTCATCCATCCCTCAAACTTTTGGGACTAAAAAATTGGAAGAATATTAGCAAGATACGAGTAGGACTACCTACAGAGTGGTCGGCTACAGCACCGTACCGAATCCAAATTAAGCAGCCCCGCGAGAACTGCGGTCTGCCAAATTGAGCACAAACTGTCGACTTTTAGCTAAGCGCGTTAACGTCACTTTGCTAGTGAGCAGCTCTGCGTATTTTGTAGGGGGTAGCCGTGCCAAACTACCGTAACCGCAATGGACAGGGGCTGTCCATCAATTACATGACTTTTCTTTACATTTGAAAACCCCAGTCCTTCCCCTTGATAAGGTTTGGAGGAACCCATCTCCAACATATGCTTTACTATTAAAGTTTTTCGATATTTTATCATTTTATTTCGTTTAACCATTACAGTGGCCCTAACATAACTGGTCAAGTTAAGTTTATCTCTATCTGAGTCTCTTTAGTCCGCGTATGACACTAGTTAGGCAGAGACACAGGGAGGGGTTAAACTAAACCTGGGCTGTCATGTTAGAGCCGCAGGAGCCCTGTGGCCTTAACATGACCGCTTCGCTTTAATTCATCCCACAATGTGGGCCTATCTAATGAGCGAGTGTCACAAGAGAAAGTGAACAGCGGGATAACTTAAAACTTGCGCGATCGTGTGATGGTCATTGACGTGTTAATTATAGAGTTGAAGTGAGATTTTCAAACGACTTCCCCCCTTCCTCCCCTTCAATGAGATCGAGATGAATACCTCCCCGGAAGCGTCACGGGAGCGGGTGCCGGAGGGGCAGGGCGGGAGCGGGGGAGGGGAGGGGTGCGACGCAACCGGGCGGGCGCGGCGCGGCGCAGCAGCGCGCGGAGCAGCGCGCCGGCCGCGCGCCACGCGAGCCACAGGCTGCCAGCAACAACGCTCCTGTCAGCCTCGCTGCACCGGGGCCCGATTTCATAAAGACGACAGGTGACAGTGACAATTCGGTATACATTGTTCGCTCACTATGATGTTAAGTCTGTAGCGTCACTTATCAACACAGAAATGTATGGCGAATTGTCACTATCACCTGTCGCGTTTATAAAATTGGGCCCAGTAGACACGCGACAAGTGTTTGCTACCAATATTTTGCCTAGCTGACAGGTGACACGTGACCAAGACAATTCGGCATCCATGGCTGACTCTAAGAGTCTTGTATTCCCGGGCTTAGATAGTAGGTGAGTACTTATACGTAACGCAACGAGAGTTGAGGTCACGCACACTGCCGCACGTCACCTGTGTACCGGAGATTACCGAAGATTCGTTCGAATTTTAAAATTGTTTTGTTTTATGTGGCGCTGTGTAGTGGTGTGCGTAACGTTTGCCTCACCTCCCGTTGCGTTGCCTATAAATAATGTACTTTGAATTGTCGTTGTCACATGACAAGTGTCACTTTTGTGGAATAAGGGCCTGGTTACACGGTAGCCTACTTCACTTACATCTACTAAATCTAGTGACTTCAACTGTTTTATTTATTTTAACATACTCATATAACAAGTATAAGTTTGTTTTTGGGACAGACCCGTAATACACCTATACTCCTACACACACCTATCGTCGTATAGTAAGTACACCTATCCTCGGGTGGCATTGTCAACTCCGAGCCAAACAGTTTATTGGCTAAAAATAGTTTAGATGATCACAGTTATCCCTAATATTTTCCTATTTTTGTAAACTGCCTCGCGTGTGGTTGACAGGATGACAAATCTCAAGTACCTATCAAATGCTGGGAGAGGAATATCATGCTACCAATAGGTTGGAGGAGGGGATCAGGTGCGGATCCACCGTTGTGGGCACGGTGGGCATGCCCACAACCCTAATCGAGAAAATCGGCAGAATTGCTCATGAGCAAGTTCGTAGTCCGTCTCACATTTAGCCGATTTTCGCCCGGCTGCGCCCACAACCTTTTTTTAGGGCTGAATCCGCGCCTGGAGGGGATCATAAACACACGATCGCCTATGTGACAAATTTTTGAAACAGGATTTGCGTTCCAGCGCCTATAGACCATGATCCGGAAAACGCAAAGCTCGTCATTGTTGCTACGAACATTTTGTCAGGCGTCGTCTTACTCCGAACCGACGTGACCAGTGGCGTAGCTACCTAAGGCTAGGCAGTGCAGTGGCCCAGGGCCCAAGCTTAAAGGGACCCTGGCCAGCGTCCCTCCAACTTTGACTGTCCTACTCACAAATGTTCTCCGACCACCGAAATTACATACCTAATTATATAATTTGACTATTGGACCTCATTTTTTTTGCCCCAGGGCTTAGGCTGCGGGATGTGTTTGTAAAGAACCAATGAGCCGTTTCCACCAGAGCTGTGCTGACCGAGGCAAGGTAAATGAAGCGATTCTATTGGTTCTTACAAACACATCTCTCGCTACGCATCCTCGTACATCTCTGGTGGAAACGCAGCCACCAAGCTACGAGTACCTACGCCACTGAACGAACATGACAATATTAATGACAATTATATCGACGAGACAAAAATTCTACAACAGAGTACCTAGCACGCTAGCTTTTGTTACGGACGTAAAGTATACGCTCTTTTCGGTCATCAAAGCGATAGTTTTTAATGACGTTCACGAGGTAACAGCGAGTACAACTATATCCAAAGATTTTTAAAATGGTAAGCAAAAGGCACGCAAATATATAGTTGATAAGGTAGCCGTGCTAGCAGCTGAGGCTAGTGGGGAGTAGTGAAGCGGTAGCATAGTAATATCGCACCCTTACAATTAAAGCGACTCAATTCTGAATATGATATTACCCAAAATTAAACCTTATGTCTTTTAATTAAGGTGATATTTTGGGACGTGTATTATTCAGAAATGGGTCAGTTTAATTCTAAGCGTGCGATATATGTTTACGCTTGAGGTGCATCGCTCCGGAAGAGGCGGAAATTTAAACATTTTCGCAGCTTTGTACTTATTGTGGGTAAATGGTGTCACTTTTTCTCAATTTGAGTAGTTTTGCAACAGTAAAACACTGCTTTTTAATGCAGTGTGTCTTGTTTTTAGAGTTTCGTACCACAAAAGGAAAAAAAGGATCTCTTATATTTTTAAGTTAAAGCTTTTAATCTACATCTACACTAATATAGCAAAGAGATAAACTTTGTTTTAATGTAGGGGGTATTATCTTTCTGACTTCAGAACCGATTCCAAAAATTCTGTCACTAATAGAAAGCAACACTATCCCTAACGGACATAGTCTACTAATTTCACGCGAACGGAGTCGCGGGCGTCCGCTGGTTTAAAATAATTGCACATTATATGCGTGAAAGTCGGTTAAATCAAATTCCCGGCTCAGACGAAGCGATTGGTATTACGTTTGCAATTTCTGTCTCTGGCTTGGTGTGTAAACCTGCTAACATAGTAGTCAAATACATAGGCTGCTAAAAACATAACCCTTCCTTTTGGCTTTGTCGTAGTCGGGTAAAAAGGGTTTTAGCCGGTTTGCACTCGTAGCAAGCGAAATTATAACCATGCCTTTTGAAATAAACTAAAATAAATAAATACCTGGCCTCTTCGATCTGCGTGTTGAGCGTGAGGTAGTCGGGGCTGTCCTGCCGGTCGTAGCGCACGCCGGTGCCCGAGATCGCCTGCACACGCACACAAACACACATTAATACCACTGTCGTCCCCACCTTACGACATAGAACTTGCACTGTCGTGTTCGGCAAGACAGCCGGTGCAATTACTGGCACAAGAGGTACTCTCCATCTTAGCCCTCTGGGTTGGCAATGCACTTGCAATCTTCTTGGTGTTGCGGGTGTCTATAGGCGGTGGTGATCACTTACCATCAGGTGACCCACTTGTTTGTTTACCTTTCTATTGTATAAAAAAAAACATGCGATGAATCGTAGCTTCATCCCTTTAACAGTTTGAACTGTGGCCCGTTTCACTAAGCTACAAGTTACAATTTTACAAGTCTAAACCGGCAACATTGGTCAATAATGACCAATGGCAATGGGCATAATGACCAATGTTGCCGGTTTAGACTTGTAAAATTGTAACTTGTAGCTTCGTGAAACGGGCCACTGGTCGAGGGATTGTAAGTTTAGAATCTAACTTCGTAATCTATCGATGTTTTGTTCATGTTCCTAATTGAGAAATATATCAACTTCTACTCGTTTACCAAGTATAATGAAGATCAATATTACAAAAGTTCTAGTTCAAGTCTATCAGGACCAAGACCAAGAGCATCCCGCTGCTGAACAAAAGCCTCCATCTTGTCCATCAAGTCGTACAATCGGGATGTAAGTTACATCAAAATCTTTCGTAATAAATTCTCTAAATGGCAGCGAATATCGTATCTAAATCCGTTGGGCGGTTTGGAAGGAGAAGGCGGCCGAACATACACTATAAGGATTTAGGACAGACAGGAACGGATAGCGACTTCACTTCATATATACTCTGTAAACAACTAACACGGTGACAAAATAATTGGTACCCGTTTTCAGCTAGACGGCGCATATTAACCACTTTTGGAATTTGTCGTGTGTACTACTAATGACGGATAATTGTTTATTTTTTTGTACTTATTATTGTTATTAATTATCCAGATCAATCAATCGGGCGTGGTTCGAACAGAGCTAAGCCGAGCCTTTACTTTGCTCGTGTCTACAATGTAGCTACGTCATCAGTGGCGCAGCTCGGTGACCATAGGCCCTGGGGCAAAAACCGATTGGAGCCCTTTATGACTATAGGGCCCCAATTTATTATATGAATAGGTGTGTAATTCTGGTGGTTGGGGAATATTTGCGAGTAGGACAGTTAGAGTCAGAGGGATGCTGGCCAGGGGCCCTTGAGCTCAAGGGCCTTGGGGCACGGCACCGCCTAGCCCCTGGGTAACTATACGTCACTATGCGTGGTGGGTGTGGTGTGGGACTCACGCGCAAGCGCGGCGGCGCCAGTGGCGGGACGCGCTACTGCGGCCGCGGCTCCGCCGGCCCGTCGCGCGCCGCCGGCGCCGCGCCCGAGCTCTGCCGACCACGCCCGATCAGCGTTACTGAACGTTACTAAACTCCACTACACGCTGCTCCGACAGTGAGCCTAAACGGACGCGCCTTTGTTTAAAAACTATTCGGACAACCCAATCAAGAAACGAGGAATATCTTAGCAAGGTTATAAGTTGGAAGGTCGGCCGGCAGTATGGGAATAAACTTAGCTGAATTATGTTTGTTACGGTAGGTACTTTTCCTCGCTTCTACCATTATTACTACTACACAACTTCTATTGCAAAAACCTAAGCAAACCTAAGATATAAATCGGAATACCAGACAGTGGCGTCATCTCGCGTTACGCTTCTGCACTTTGTTCTACGTACTTTAAACTGCCAGCACACAGAGGGCGCGGAGGCGGAAAAGTCTTTATTCGAACTTGTCGGAGTTTACATTCATTTCCTTGCGTAATTGTGAATACAAATGTAATTAACGCAGACATTTCCACCACTCTGCCACACCGGGACCACTTCTATACATAAAGTTGCGCGTGACCGACGCTTTCTGTGATTGAGATCAGCGCCACCTGGGGCCAGCGGCGCGCAGTACCTGTCCGCCCGCGGGGCTGGCGCCGCCCAGCAGCTCGGTGAGCGCGGCGCGCAGCGCGGGCGGCAGGTCGGCGTCGGGCTGGCGCACGATGTGTTTAGGCACGCGCGCGCCGCACAGGAACTGCGCCACCTCGTCCGTGAAGTGGTTGCAGTTGTGCTCCAGCAGCCGGTACGCCGCGCCCCTGCACGCAAACCACGAAAATTACCTCTTAATTTACATCAAGCTGAGACGGTGATACGGGGGGGACGAGACTCGGGCTATTGGCGACTGCGGCGCGGTGAGATCCCACGCCGCGGGCACTGCTCGCGAGGACTGACACTGCCTTAGCACCTATCGTGTACCTTACGTGTTTTCTCTAAATTGTAACTTTTCATGCTGCTATGTGGTGACCAGGGGCGTAACTAGGGTGGGGCAGGCAGGGCATGTGCCCTGGGCGCCAAATAAGGGGGGGGGGGGGGCACAAAAAACTAAATTTACTACCTATTACCTATTACTAAAAATACAATCCAAATTCGTATAAATGGAAAAATAAAAGTCTTTTGAGGATCATTTAATCCTTATTATAGATACATTTATTCCAGACGGGGACATATTTGTGTTATTTTGTTTGTTTTACATACATTACATTACAAAATTAGTAAAATAATTAAAAAATATATGCAGTGGCCCGTTTCACTAAGCTACAAGTTACAATTTTACAAGTCTAAACCGGCAACATTGGTCAATAATGACCAATGGCAATGGGCATAATGACCAATGTTGCCGGTTTAGACTTGTAAAATTGTAACTTGCAGCTTCGTGAAACGGGCCACAGGTATCTGTTTTTAAAATAATTTACAAAGGGAAAGGGGCGCAGTTTGGATGCGAGCCCTGGGCGCCATTTTACGTCGCAGCGCCCCTGGTGGTGACCACTAAAGAGTTGTGGTATAGTACGGTACTGACGTGAAGGTGCTGGCGGCGAGCCCCTGCAGGTACTCGCGGAACACGGCGGCCGGCACCTGCGTGCTGCCCAGCCGCTGCACCTCGCGCGGCCGCCCCGCCATCGTGCCGCCCTGTCGACACAGACAACGTTACTTAACGCTCCTCGCGCGCTGCTCCAGGCCATGGGATCTCTCGCCTTGACCGGAGGACGCACGACCCTACGGAGTCTGACGAACCCTTCAGAGGTTAGTACCTGTGATTATTTGGATGATTCAGGCGTTTCAAACTAAACAGAATCAAGATGGTCGAAAAGCCAAAATAATCACCTTTGTTTAGTATTGTAAAATAACATGAGTCGTCGATGATCTCCGATCGAATAAGTAACTCGTTTGGCGAAGGCGAGGCGGTATCTTTGTTGTAAGAAATTAAATAATAAGGAGAGCCTGAATTGAACAAATGAGAAATACACGTTTGCAATAAGGAAAAAGAAAAACAACGTAGTTGTCCGAAAATTACGAAATACAGGGTGCTTAGGAATAGGTAGAGTCGAAATATACATTTTGTTAATTTCGTTTCATCTCGTTTGGCGTCGGTTTGACTACAATTATAATGCATAATGCAATTAACATTTGCAATAGCATATTGCAAGTGTTAATTGCATTATCAGTTTGTAGTAACACCGACGACAAACGAGATGAAACGCAACTACCTACATGAAGAGTACAGAACAATTGACATGTTTCAACACGACACACACTCTTCATTGGAACTAGCTTGTAGTAGTAAATAATAACGTATTTCATACACTTCAGCCACCCACACTGACAAGCGAGCTCAAACTGACCCAGACTTTATGATATTCGTTTAGTAATAAATGTATTTAATAAGAAAAGCATTTCTAGTCTTGATGTCATGACACAGCCAGAATATATTGAAGCGCAATACAATCCAAATTGTCAGTGACGAAGTGGATGTCATATACAATTCAAAGTTGCCATATCGGCACGGTCGGAAACGCTGCAGCGCTATTTGCGGCGCTACAGCGAAACCCCGCACCACACTAATTCAACAATTCATACATTTTTATTAATATTTCAAACTTGTATTAAAAACATAAATAACGAGCTCTCCGGCTCACGTGGCGGGCCTATGTTTAAATGTCAACAAGCGTCGCCGACGCCGCTTCCGTCGCCATTAAAAATAAATAAAGTCACCTTTACGTTCCAAGTGGATTCCCGAATCGCATGTGACATGGTCGTGCGTCGCGCGTCCGGCCGGCGGCGGCGCGGGCGCGAGCGGGACAGGCGCGCGGACGCGAGTATTTCGAGAGTAGGGCGCGGATGCGAACCAGGAACCGGCGCTGCACCGTTATCTAACAGCTCCAGATACAATTGCAGGAATTGTGGAATCTAGACCGCCTAAATCGGGTCTCGGTGCGCCGACCAGCGACGCGAGAGAAGCGGCAATATCGCATACAAATGGAGATCCCTTTTTTGTCTAAATTGTGTAAAGAGCAATGATTTTTAGTTATGTTGCTTAGAGATATTCAAATGCGTGTCACTATGCTACGTATTTCCCTGTGCGTGTTCTTTTATTTTGTTTACTTGTGTGAATCAATAAAGTGTATTTTGTTGTTGTTGTTATGTTTCGATTCTAAACGACAGTTTATATGATCAAATGATTATGTTACAACGCTCCAAAAGTCTGATTATTATATTATTGTTCTTGTCAAGGAAAAACATTTGGCGATGCGTATAGTATCGGAAAAAAGTAAACATATCGACACATCATTTATTTATCTTTCTTACTTTGAAAGCATCAGGAACTAAACAAAATTAGACTAGTTTGATTGAGTTTTGGATTGAAAAGGTAGAACAAAGAAACCTAGATTTGCACCACTTTACCAGCATCATTTGACATTTGAGGTGCAGCTGTATCTCGTGCATATCACATAGCTAATAATAAAAAGTATCCGTGTTCTTTAGTTTAAATGTCCTGGGTATAATTTGATTTTGTGCGAGTTCCTGAATTGCCTCGCGGCAAAATGATTGCTCCAAAAAACGCTGCAATAAACTGCGTACTTTAGCGCACCAGGTGCTTCTCCCGTGGTTTCAATTAGCCGGGTATTTTAGTGTCTCGCCGCCGATGTCGTTGACAACGCAAGCGGGGTAGGGCGGCTATGCTGGCGGTTCAACCGCCGTTATCGTCTGCGGGATATTGGTGACAAGAATGATGACCATTTTTTTTTATACAACATAGGAAGGCAAACAAGCAAGTGGGTCACCTGATGGTAAGTGATCACCACCGCCTATAGACACCCGCAACAACAAAGAGAGTGCAGATGCGTTGCCAACCCAGAGGGCTAAGATGGAATACCTCTTGTGCCAGTAATTACACCGGCTGTCTTGCTCTCCACGCCGGTACACAACAGTGCAAGCACTGCTGCTTAGCGGCAGGATTAGCGAACAAGATGGTGGTAGCGATCCGGACGGACCTTGCACAAGGTCCTACCACCCGCAAACAATTTGTAACGTCGATCAGGCCTTGATGCGATGATTTTTTACCTCGTCGTTTCGACCGTATTGCACAGCCGTGGTTGCGAGCAGACTGAAGTGAAGATGACGGATGTGTGAAATCTTTGTGAAATGAAATTTTTGTAGTGGTAAACCCGCGCTGAAGCTAGTTGCTAGTTTCAGTACAAATGGGCCAGCACGACCGGGGTAGTATCTACACACTCTCACGGAATACCGAGGTAAAGTGTCACTGCGTTTGTGTGAGAGAGATCCGGAGGCCCAGGGGAGACCTAACGGCGACCAACGGATCAGCGATTTCTCTTGAGACCGCTGATTCCAACGCGCAGCGGTGATCATTTCACAAGGTGACCCCACTTGCTCGTTTGCCTCCCTGTTCCGTAAATAAAGATTGCGATAATCGACACTTATTTGTGACCAAAACAGAAGCTGATGTGCTCGATATCATAAAAGTTTTAATCAAAATTTGATTACATCGGTCATTTCCGCTTTCAACATCCTGTAGAGAATGACGGCGCTAGAAACGCCTAAATATTCGCTCGGGAAGGAAAGGGGAAGGGGGGAGGGGGGAGACAGCGGGACAATGAACGTCTCGCGAGGTGCGCTGTGCTGCAGCTGCAATTTACTGCGTTGGCACACGCCTGAGGGCTTCCAGCTGCTCGCCACACAATTTATAGTCCATTGTTTTATAAACAACCCATATCTTCGCAGAGTTGTACCTGATTTACATTAGATATCGTCGGTTCAATGCGGCCGATACGTCACGGTAAATTACGTATTTAATATCTTTCTTTGCGATGATCAAACTGATCAAAGTCTCAGTATTGTTACATCGTTTGAAGTACGTGTGTGAATATCGTTAACTTTTAGACAATTTGCATGGCCATAGCGCTAAGCATTTTGCTTTCTCATGAACACTTAGTGAAGGAGATGCAAAATCCACCCTTCACAGAATAAGGAACGGGCAAGGTGTTCAAAAATTTCTGAAGCCGACCGAACGTCTTAGGCAGTAGAAAGAAAAAAAGGAAAGAAAAACAGAAAAAAGATTAAGTTAAAAAAACACTTTTGATGCTAAAAGGGACCCCCCACTCAGCATATGCTGCTGCAAGCAGCAGCGCTGGTTTAGAGTCGTCTTCAGATGTTTTTGAGTAAAATGCTCGCTTCAATATGCATATATGATGGCGATGTAAGGACTTCAGTACAGTAAGGAGACTAGGCTAGCCATCAGAAGCTGCCAGGCCCGTGTTCAAACCTTAACGAGTCCATTGCGCCGCCACAAATACTCGGATCTTTGAAATTTAACCGCCTGCGCCCGCGCCGAGAAAGCGACAATTTACGCGCCCGACTCCCGATTGTTCTGCAAATATAAATGACGCTGCACCGGCAAAAATGTTATCATCTTTTTTACGGATCATTTATAAATCTGCGAACACGTAAACACGCCCCCGCAATCTGTGCGAATATTACCGACGGCCGCGGTCTAAGAATAAATGGTGATAGAGTTCGTAGTGTCTCAAAAGCTGGCGTTACGTTTTAGCCAAAATTGCGATGTAATTATAGAACAATAGTTATAATTAGACGTGATAGTAATAACTCGCGATCGGCCGGAACAGCGGCACAGCGCGGCGACGCAGTGCACCTAGCACGAATCGTCCCGATACGCTCTCTACGTAACTCAGTGCATCTCTTTTTAACCAGCCCAGTAGGAGAGAGACGCACTGAGTTACGTAGCGAGTTAACGTGTATCAAGTAGATTCGTGCTAGGTGCACAGATCGCGACGTCATGGGCTGACGCGCGCCGCACGCGGGACGCAGGCTATTCGAACGATCGATCAGTCAGATCATCAGTATCATAGAATGACCCAGGGCAGAGTGGGCGTGAGTGCTAAAAACCAGTCAGGAACATGTCGGGCCATGCTCAGTGCAGGGGTCCGTAGCCGTTACTATAAACGATAACAACTATTTTCAAGTTATTCAGATTAAGGTATTCTTCTATCCTATGCATGGCACCGGTGACGGCGACTCGACGAAGCCCCGCCGTTTTGCGACTCTCTAATTAGTTTTAATTTGTTTTTCTTGTATTTTGTAGCGCATTGGTTTTAACTGTAACGCAGTAAAGTTTTATTTGATTAAATAAATAAAAAAAGTTATTTGGTGTTGTGTTGGTTGCCTTTTAGTCGCCTAAATCTCAAGAACCAATGTAGCCATATTAAATCCTAAAAGATTTCCTTTTAGCTCCGTTATATAAGGTTTCAATTATTTATCGTTTTTGGTGACAATTCCGGTGTTACATTTAAGATCTTAAAGGTGGCAAATGAACCCCTTCTAGCGCTGTATAAAGAATCATAGCCCACGAGCCCTTGAAGAGGCGCTTGCGTCGCGCCCGTTTCTAGCAAATCAATTGGTAGGAGATCAACATAAACAAATTGGCTTGCTACTCCGCGAAATCTAACTTCCGACGGAGTAGCAAAACAGGTAATTTATTAATTTTTTTTGATATGAACCTCCGCAAAGTAACGCCTGAATCTATTAATTATTGCTTCCTAGCAATAAACCCTCACTCCCACAATCTACGAAGATGAATCGGTTTCCGTCAAGCAGGGAGACGTATATAGTACGCCAAACCATCCGACCTATTATACTGGATTCCAGAAACCAGAAGTCATAAACTAGATCACACACGACGGTGTACATTTCATCGTTGGGAATTCAACGATGCGGCATAAATTGCGACGGGCGCCGAAATGTGTTAGGCCTATAAATGTCTCGTAAAACTTTTTGGAGAATTTTCATAAATTGGGAAACAGAACTGTGAACAGTGTCGATCTGATAAAGCGGTGAGTCAGCCGCATCGTTGTAATACCTGTCGGAGAAATAGACAGGCGTGGGCGACACTCAGCGGCCTCGCTGGACACGGCGCGGCGTATTGCGACTGCGGACTTTTGTAGATGTTATATGTGTTTTCATAAGCGCTTCGGACTACAAGGGCACGGCGCACGACACGGTATTACGTTTGTTCGGTTTTTTAATGACTTAAACAAACGTTATAAAAAAACTATTGGATTTGAGCGCTTTAAGCCTAGTATGCAGGGTATTTATTTGTATAAAAACAACGTGACAACGGGTTGGACAGTTTGACAGCATGTTGACAAGCTCTGTTTCTCGAGGGTGTGATGCATTGCGATGCGTTGATGTGAATGAAAAGCTTGGTTAACTTGGATACCCGGCACTGGGTATTTCCTTCCGAACTTATTTTCTTTATCTAGCGGTAAAAGGATACAATAAAACATCCCGACGAATTGAGAACCTTTTTTTTGAAGTCGGTTAAAAAGGAGGGAATATGACCAGGTTCATCAGAGGGTATTGCAGATTTTTTTTGTTGATTTGATATCCCTAACATCAATCATATATTGATCTCTAACGTCAAAACCCTACTAGAAGAGAATAATGACATTTGTTACCTTGAAGACACTAATTATACTAGACGCAAAAGCGATTCCGATTCCACCCGTCACGTCGTCGAGAGCCAGAGAGGACCGGAATTTAATGCGTTAAACAACACCAGTACCAGTACCTGTACCAGTGGAACACATTTGCACCACGGCGAAAAGTGAAATTATATTATAGCAGAGTTATATGCGGCTCTATTGAGTCGATCAGAAAATTATGGGTGAAGACTGAGACTCCAAGTGTACCTAGTGAGACATTTTGTATGGAGACCGCGAATTTATCCCAAGACTAGAAATTTAGCGAGCAAAGTTTGGCCAAATGTAGTTTCTTGTCGAAGCATTTGGCGAAGTTCAGTCTAGTCACGTGCGGGACGGGGACGGTTGGCAGCGGCGGCGCGCGCGCTGCCAACCGCGCAGCCGCGTGCGCCGGCACACTGACACACTGATGGAGCGGGGTATGATGAAGTGCAGTGGTAATCCATTGCACACTTTATCTGAAGAATCATCAGCTTATAAGTGAGTGCGTAGTTGCATTCCGCGAAAGGATTTCGATGGAACTAGGCGTTAAATAGATCAACAAAACCGTCGCGCATGTGAATTTAGATCGTTAATCTATGTAGTACCTAATCCACAACTGACTTGTCAAACTAAGTCTCCTGGGCTAAGGGTTAATATAAGGGGATAATTTTGATAAGGACAATTCTACAATTCTTGTAAATATACGTACACAGGATCACTCTGAGATACCTGCTTGCGAGAAGCTTGTTTGTCAGATAGGGTACAAAACAGTACATTTTTCTTGTGATTTGAATATAGGAACCAGCCTAAGCTGGGGGTCGCAATGCAGGCCGTCGCGGTGACGCGGAGAGCGTTTAAGGCTTTATCATATCCATCAAAACTATGCGAGGTAGCGGAGCGGTGCGAGGATGTGTTGTGGACTCTTTTTAGATAATTTCTGTACACCATACAAACACCGTGTATCAACTGGTAGTGCAGCACTCACCATCGCATACATTGCTAGCTCGCGTCTCTAGCACTGCTAAGCCCTTTTCTACTTAAGCTGTGCTGAGCGAGGGTAGGAAAATGAAGTACACTTTATTGATTTTTTTCCTAGCCACACCGTTAGCTACTTCGCACAGCTTTGGTGGATTCGCAGCGTTAATGTGTATATTAGCGATAGTTGAATGACAGCTCAGTGTATAGTGTGTGTGTGTGTGTGTGTGTGTGTGTGTGGGAGGGTTTAGATGGGGGGTACTCACGATGGGCGCGCTGGCGATGCCGCCGCCCCCGTAGTAGTACTCGCGCCCGAACACCCCCAGCGACGTGTGCCACACGCCCTCGATCTGCCTCCCTGCGGACACCGGCAACTCCGGTTAATACAGTCAATTTATTTATTTAATTCAGTTTCCCTGTTTGAGCGCGATGACTTAAAATCATTCAACGCAATTCTCTCTTTCTTTTGCTGCAATGGCAAGAAAGCAAACTCCGCAAACTTCATATTATCATATTATACGTAAACGCGATCCACGGACTCGTTTATCATTAGTGCCTATAGATCAGATCAGTGACAATAAACTGATATATCAACTGTATCAATCTGTTTCAATCTAACTCTCATCATAAATTATAAGGCGTGCGTGTGAACAAAACAGACAGCGAAATAAACAACGCCCGCCGATCAATCAATAGCCGCTGTGATCATTTACAGTGGCTGTTGATGTTTCACGCAGATTCCGCAGTGCCCGTAACCTCCACGCGGCGATTAGCGCGGGGGATAGGCAATTAGCGCGCCAGCCTGCGCCGGCGCCGGCGCGCGGTATTCTCGGCGCGTAAACAATGCCTGCTCCAAGAATGCGGCGCACGATCACTCAATCTAGTCTTCTAGGTACAGTACAATTATTTCAAGCCATAATTAATCAAATTTAAATTTTTTCCATTTTTCTTTTTGCAATAATTTAACAACAAATGGCGTCATCTCTCGTCAGCTAACGGGCATTCATAAATGACCAAGTTGAATGAGATAACTTGATTAAGTTTCTCATAGATGACACCGAGGGTAGTTTACCCAAAGAAAAAATATCAATAATGTAATGACCGTAAAGACGAAACACATTCGCAGGCTATGGCAGCGGTAATGTGGCGGAAACTGGAATACGCAAGGCACGGAATGCTGATGTTGCAGGTTCGAACCCTGGCATTACCCTAATTTTTCTTTGTGTTGTCATTCATTATATAGCATTTTGAAGATGTAATGGTATTAAGAGACAATTTGAAATGAATACCGAACTTTGGCAACTAATTCCGAGTGGCAAACTTTAAATAACCAAACTTTAAGGACCACGCAACTTTACCTACTCGTAACAACAACACAAACATCATTTACCGCCCGGTGCAAGTTCGTTTCGTACGGGCAGTGAGACACAGAGCCCAGAATCACACTGTAGCGAGTTGCCGGCTGCAATACCAATGGGCCGGCTCGACCAGGGTTCCGCACTCTTACAGAACACCAGCGTGAAGTAGCTCGTTACGGCGTCCCGTGCGGCGACTGGGAGATCCGCGGAGGCCCACAGCGACGGATTGGGGATTCTTATGGGATTGCCGGGTTTAAAAAAAACTCCATTTGATAAGACTGATGTATAGAGTGGTGTAGTTAAAAATGTCACCTTTGAATGACGATACAGCTTTTTCAGCCATCAATGAAGTGTTAATAACTGATTATCTACGAAATACCTTTAAAGGAGTGCGATTTTTGAACCTCACCGGGTGACTAAAGCTCGCCAAAATGGCCGTTTTTCATTGAAATGCGGCCATTTTGGTGAGCTTTAGTCACCTGGTGAGATTCAAAAATTGCACCCCTGGAAAAAAACGTACGTGAGTAAAGACTCATATTATGCATTAAAATAAGTACCTGAAATTAAAATTCAAAGTTGCATGACGCAACAGGCGGGATAGCCTAAAAGAAACGCGACGTTGTAATAATAAAGTGCAGCAGTTTCGAAACACTTTCTCCGTTGTCGCGATCGTTTAATGTTTATGAGGTGAGCGAGAGAGTCTATGTATAGGTGGGTAAGTAGTCCAACAAAACAGTCCTTGAAACCAATCGGTACCGGCAGCCGGTAAGTGGGGCGCGGTGTCGCGTGCACTCTGCGACTGGCGCGACACTCCCGCTCGCAGCGCAGGCGGGGGACCTTACCGTCCTCATACACACTGGGCACACCCAACTACACGGCACACTCTAGTTCATCGCCCTCGAAGAATATCCCTCTCTTCAGTACACGCCCTCAAGCACACACCCGATAGAGCGGTATTCCTGGCCATTCTATATCGACGACCGGATAGCCTAGTGGTTAGTGACCCTGACTACAAAGCTTAAGGTTCCAGTTTCGATTTCCGGAACGAGCAAATGTTTGTATGATGAATACGAATGTTTGTGCTCGAGTCTTGGATGTACCAATGCAGGTGTACAGGTACACCACATTCAGGTCCACAGTCAGGGTAGCTCATGTTGCGGCCAGTGCAATCAATGTCCTACTCTCCTCTTGTTGGCGCGAAATCAAAGTGGAATACTTGAATGCACTCCGCATATTTACCAGTGACCGGCACCCCCTGAACCCTGCACCCGCGTGCGCTGCAGACCCCGCGCCAAGGTAAAGCCATATTTGTCAACGCGTACATTATTAAAGTGACCTAGGTGGACTCCCAAAAGGTTGAACTTATTTACTTATGCTGATTCACACAGGGCAGAACAGTGAGGCAGTAAAATGGACAGTGCATGCAGTAATAATACAAATTGAATACGCACGCCCAGACAGAACAATACCGTTATGTGCGTTCAAATTGTATTAGTACCTACTGTACTCTACTGCTCTATCCCTGTGTTAAATCAGCATTAGAAAAAAACCGTATCTTAATCCGTCCAGCGGCTTGCGAGTTACGATGCCACAGACAGACAGATACACACATCAAACTTATATCACCCCTCTCGTTGCGTCGGGGTTTAAAAAGGCTCGGCGTATAAATGACGACTTATGTACAGGCTGTCCCTGTCATATCAATAGATTGTTATCTGGAGACAACTAGTAGTATCCATACCTTAAAATAACTCTGGTAAAGGTACTTGCGGCAAGATTTTGCCAGGCAACCCTGCGGCATTGTATGACGCCACGTGTAACTTTTTATTAAAATTACATTTCGATCCAATAACAGACAGGTGCAGAATTTTGCAGTGGGATCTTAGACTATTACAGTCATCTGGACGGTGCTTATTGGATGTAGGAAATAATTGCAAACAGGTTCTTCATCTTTTTGGATTAGTTTCAAACTTATGTACAGCGAGTGGATTCACTGATGAAAGATCCGTGGTCCATGCAACATTTTGCTATTGCCATTGTTAGTTGGCACACCAGCTAGTGACGGGCGTGGCGCACTTCGCGACACTACAACGTTACAGC
The DNA here is from genome assembly GCA_963691745.1 of Ditula angustiorana. Taxonomy (NCBI): domain Eukaryota; kingdom Metazoa; phylum Arthropoda; class Insecta; order Lepidoptera; family Tortricidae; genus Ditula; species Ditula angustiorana. The sequence continues at coordinate 152,724 of OY829480.1, read as the reverse complement.
TCGACCTCAATGGAGATGTGGAAGCCATTAAAAAAGAACATAGGAGCACCTCTGCACTGGGGCCGCCGCAATCAAGTTGCCGCGCGTGAATTCGAATCGAAAATAAATCGAGTGAATACCAGTTATCCAACAAACAGAGAGGCATACAGTAGGTCGCTTCTTTTACCTAAAAGCGATATTTGTTTGAAGAGAGACTTCTGTAGGTACTAGTACTATTATTTATTCTGTGCTTGTTATTATAATATTAAAGATAGAGTTATTAGCCAACTAGTTACCTTCTGCCCAGGACTTAATAATAACAATGAATAATAATATTTTTTTTTATTTCAGATCAGTCCATACACAAACATAATGCGGCACACTGCTGAGTCGAGCCTCTTTTTGACAACACCACTGTGTTAATGTAACTTTTAGTTTTATTAAATTTTTGTCTCAGTATTATTTTGATTTGGTGTCAAATAAAACTGTGTCTATGTCTATTAACAAAATTTAAATCAAAGTACCAACATGTTTGTTTTTTGTTTTAGGATAACGGCAACCTGTGTCTGTTGCCAACTAGTTCTCATTTACATCATATTTCAAAAAAATCACACTGTAGTACAGCCATAAAGATTTACTGAACAGACAGCCTCACTTTCCTGTTTATAAAGTTAGGGTGGATTCTTAGTGCATTGTGAATTATCAGCACTTTCATTCAAAGACAAAAGCAACTGAGAGAAATTATTGTTCACCATTTGTTTTTTTTTATTAAGTTATGAACTTAATGTAAAATTGGAGTTGGTGTCTAATTTAGACTTCAAATGAATTAGTTCAGTCAGCAATGTAGATCTACATTTTGTATGAACTTATGGACAATATTTTTCATGGACTTTTGTTGCTGATTTTACAATTAAAATGACTAGCAATGTAGTTAAAAAATCAATACAGTTCACTATCCAATGAAACAAGAGTACAAAAGTAAGTTACCCATGATAGCCGGGGAGAGCAGCGCGGCCAGGCCCTGCGTCAGGTCGTAGATGTACAGGTCCACGGGCTCACCCTCGCACTCGCCTTCCGCCGACATAGCTGCGACGCCTGACAGCTGTTCAACAGATGCACACTGACTTGACATCAAGTATCTTCTATGTTACGACTTTAATTCTACTTTCAATAGTTCAGACAAGTTGGCTATCGTAATAATCCACGAGCTCGAGCGTGGACCGGCAGCGTGCGCCGCAGGCGGCTTCGGACTACGCGCACTACCGAGTTGTGAGATTTAGTCCCCGAAATACAATAGTATTAATACGCAGCCGCTGGACGACGCACGCCGCTGTCCTCCGGGAGCGAGTGCTCCTCACAATACGCTGGAAACCAGCTGATATGCAATGACGTAACGTGGAAAAAGTTTACGAAACAATTCTAATAATTAAGTTTATTGGTAAGGTCTTACCTTTTATTTTTAAATGGCAGGCTTTCTTTATTAAGAGCAAGCAACTGAATTTACGTATATTTTTAATTTTCTCTGAATGTTTTAGTACATAAAATATTAAATTAGTGGTTACAGGTGTTTGTGTTTTTATTTCTTCGAGCGATGACTAAAACTTTTTTTATCAACCAACAATGACATTGGCATAATTTGAGTTTCTGAAGTAGGTTAAACGTCAAAGTGACATAAAGGCCGCGGTCCGAATCAGTTTTTTATCGCTCAGAGCCTGTGCTCAGAGCCTCAGAGAAAGGAACCCATAGAGACAACTGAGACGTTCCCGCGCCGTACACCTTTTGCAAATTGCTAGTGATGTACATTAGTCGATAAAAACTGACGATGAATATTTGATATGAAGTAAGACATTTTCGGGATACCTATTTTAAAATCTTGTACTGTACCAAACTATAATGTCTTATAAAAGCTTTAATTATAGCATAGCGAATACACAACCACAGCTGAAAATAAGTGAAGCGTCTCTTTGATGGAAATACTTTTGCGTACCTTCGATCCCAAAAGGCGAGTGGTGATGTGAAATCAAAAGTCAAAAGCCAAAGGTCAAAATATTTTTATTCACATTAGGCATACAGAAACCACTTATGAATGTCAGAAAATTTATAATCATTTCGGAAAAAAAATCTTCTGATGAAAAGATACTGGTAAGAAACTCAACAAGGTGATATTTCTTAAACAAATCAACTAGTTCCTGTGGCCGTCCCAATATTTTAATCCATTTCTCTTTCATTTCTTCTTTTTTGGGAAAACTGAAAAAAAAATAGTATTAATTATAACGCAAGACAGCTTGTGGTGAGCTGTTGGGGAGTAGTGACACCACGTGTGTGTCCCAAGAGAAGGGTAAACTAAATTATTAAATTAATTAATAAAAATTAAAAGAAATAAACAATTTTGTGCGGTGGTACGGAACCCTCGGTGCGCGAATGTGACACACACTCGGCCGGCGTTTTACTCACGGATCACTATCGCTGCTATGCCGCGAAGATAGCTTCAAGTGCCGCGCATGCGCCTCGTCCGAGACGAACCTAACTTCACACGTCTCGCAGTAAGGGCCTTCTAGTGTAACCTGAAAAAAATATATACATCACAGGAAGGCAAACGAGCAAGTGGATCACCTGATGGTAAGTGATCACCACCGCCTATAGGCGCTCACTAAACCAAGGAGATTGCAGATGCGTTGCCAACCCAGAGGGCTAAGATGGAATATCTCTTGTGCCAGTAATTGCACCGGCTGTCTTGCTCTCCACGCCGGAACACAACAATGCAAGCACTGCTGTTTAGCGGCAGGATTAGCTAGCAAGATGGTGGTAGCTATCCGGGCAGACCTTGCACAAGGTTCTACCACCCGCACCAATTTCATAATTTTCCATCATCATACCAGCCGGAACCCACCGCTGGACAATTCCATAATTCGTTTTTTCAGGATTCCGTACCCAAATAGTAAAACGGGACCCTGTTACTAAAACCGCTGTCCGTCCGTCCGTCCGGCCGTCAGTTTGTCACCAGGCTGTATCTCAAGACCCGTGATAGATAGACAGTTGAAATAATGCCGCTATAACAACCAATACTAAAAACAGAATAAAATAAATATTTAAGTGGGCTCCCATACAACAAGCGTGATTTTTTTGCTGTTTTTATTAATAATACTACGGAACTCTTCGTGCGCGAGTCCAACTCGCACTTGGCCGGTTCTTATTATTAATATTAAGAGGAGTGTGAACCCAGCCCCAAAAACCGCTCCCCATACAAACGGCGATAAGGTTTTCCACCCTCTAAACCTTAACCTATGGCAATGACTATTTGGTATGTTGTCATTATGCCCTAGAAGTAGGTTTGTATGTTTTGATTTTTTAAATATTACTCATAGATTTGACAATATTTGCATTATAGGAGTTTCATACGAAACAAAAAGCATCAATATTTTTTAAACTACATATTTAGAATATTAAAAAAAATCAAACACACAAACCTAGTTCTAGGGCATAATGACAACATACAGAAAAATCATGGCTATAGGTTAAGGTTTAGAGGGTGGAAAACGTTATCGCCTTTTGTATGGAGAGGGGCGGGTACAGCCAGCGTTTTATTAGATAGGCGTATATCTACCATCGATTTTTCAGGCCATTTTACTAATACTAACTAATGAATGAACTTCAGGAATGGATGCGGAAGGTTTATTGAAAGAAGTGACCGCAATAAGGACGTATAGTCAGCGTCAAATATACCAGAGCGGGCAAGGTGGTCAAAAATATCTGAACACGCCCGAGCGTATTTGACAATAGAGTCGAGTTCAGATATTTTTGATACCTTGCCCGCTCTGGTATATTTGACGCTGACTGTACACACTCCTCTTAACAACTCCTTACCGTTTTATCAGCCAGTCGGTGTTTCTTCTTCTTGTGTACGTCTATCCCTTTCTTGCTAACGAACGTGTACCCACAGAGCTCGCAGAGGAAGTCCGACACATGTTTGATCCGTATGTGGCCCATGTATGTTGTGAGTTTGCTGTGAAAAAAAAAGGAATTCCATTTCAGGTGAATCGGTGGAATAGAGCAATACGGTATTTCACTCAAAAATCTAATGGCATAAAATTGCTTGTGAGCTTAGTCGCGCAGGCGCACGGAGCGGGTGCACGCCTATAGAAAAATAGTACGAGAGCGTCCGCTAACTCGCACAGGTGCGGCTGCGGGCTCATACTATTTGTTCGATAGGCGTGCACCCGCTCCGTGCACCTGCACGACGTAGCGGACGCTCTAAATCGACGAGAGGGCCTCTAGGTGTCGGCAACGGCTCCGCGCACGCTTCCCAAAAGTCCTGGACACTATTGCCCCATAGTAGGGAAAGGTATCAGATTGGCGGATACCTTATCGATAATTTCTACAAAATGTCAGATGCACCGCATCACTAGTCTATATTTCCATAACCTCTTATAGAAATAATAAATCATTTATTACTATTAAAATTAATAAATAAGCTTAGTTTTTACAAGCACAAATGAGTCTTTGCTCCATAATTTAACCCACATAATAATACTAGCCGTCCAAAATGCGACATTCCCATAAATAAATACCAAATAATACTTACTTGTAAACGCCGATGTGTTGTCCTTCATTGCTTTCTTTAGGACACCGTGATGAATGCGAACTGCAACCATGCACGAAGTATGCCATTTCGCACAATAAATATCACTTGCTTGTCTCAAAAATCTAACGATAACCATAAGAATTTTATTAAATTGCACCGAGAGCTCTACGAACCGTCATCAAAATTTGACGTGAATATTATGCGACTAAAAAGAATGGCTGCTATTCGACAGCATATTCAATACACGAAAGAAACTTTTTTAAACTGTTGTATAATCACATGACCTATATGACCAAATGTCAGCACTGAGTGTGTACGGTAGTAAATTTAAAGATGGTGTCAAATGGTTATGTTTGTTCACTCCTTCACGTTGTTACATCGTAAGAGTGAATGGAGCAGATACATTCACGCTTTTTCTCAATTTTTCAGGCTTGCTCCATGGGTTTAAAACCTCCTTGCTCAGAGCGCTCGAGCGCTCACGTTTTCGGACCGAATCACGCTCATTAAACTACCGTAACGTCATTGACGTTGTTATGGTTTTTGCCCACTTCGCTAATAAAGTAAACCACTGTGAACGTTTTAGTTTACATTGCTTACGCCTGGCAGTGTACGCATAAGAATAAACCTTATTCTTATTCGTAGGTGTCAGCGATGTAAGCCAAAACCATAACGTCGTCAATGACAATGACGTTACGGCAGTCTTGTGAGCGTGATTCGATCGGTAAACGTGAGAGCTACAGTTCTAAACATTATGACGCTCAAAGGCGTTTTTTTGTCTTTGTTTTGCAACCTGCTGCAAAACAGAGGCATTCATATTTTGAACGCATCTTTTTGGTTTGCTGTTCTAAAACCATTCTAAATGACTTAACTGAATTCAGTGTCATGCACTTTATATGTTTCTTTTTACCAAATGTTAATAATTTACTAAATTAATAAAATTATGTTCATTCTATTATTTTTACTATTGCGAAAACTTAATGATACTTTAAGATATACGCAAAGTATGACAGAACTAAATAATATTTTACATATCCATGGAAGACATTATGAACGCCTTGAAAAAAAAGAGAATGGAATGACAGAAGTATGTGATTAATGAGTGTGTATGTGTAGAACAAAATGTCAGGTTCAAATAAAATGGTAATATTTATTTGTTGCTAATCATATTTTTGTTTTCTTCATTATAGCTGATCGTTCTCCTATATGTTACGAATACTTTCGTCCTTGCTCTGATGTTTCCACAACGACGCCGTTCATCTCTATACGAGCTGAACGTTTGCGTCAAATATTTTTGTAGTTTGTGATGTTTTCGCCGTCGTAAATGAAAATGTTCTGAATTTTATGTGAGAATCCCGCACTCTCGATCGTCCCTCGGACGTGCGGACCCCCTCGTGCGGTGCAGAGCCGACGATGACGGTGCAGTTTCGAGGTGCGATGTTGACAGTCGCCGGTGGCTCGTTGCAGACGCTGCGGGTGCAGTCGGCGGAGGGCACGCAGCGCGTGGAGGCGAGCGGCTCGGAGCCGACGGCGGCGCTGTACGAGCGCGTGCACGACGCGCTGCGCCTGCGGTCGTTCGCGTTCATGCTGCACCGCGACCGCGCGCGCCGCGACGAGGTGGCCTCCAGCAAGTCGCGGCGCCTGCGGGACGTCGGCCTGCAGCACGGCGACATGCTCTACCTCAGCCCTGTTAATGGAGCTGTGCTCTTCGAAACACAGGCGGATGCTACGCAGGTACCGATTGCTATGCTGAGCCAACCTTAAGGCAGTCGATTTTGTTGCACAATATTACTGATCACTGGAGTATATCATTAAAGATCAATTAGGATAATCAAGGTTCAACAAAAAACATTATTTTATGTAGGTATTGGGGCAGCCCAACCCTGTATAATCTTCTGGTGATCATCTTGTCAACAAAACATTCATGCTTCAAACTCAATCCAACACCCCACTTACAGTAATAAAGACGGCACTCAATTTATCTATAGCAATGTTATCCTTGCTAAACTCGAGGTAATCAAGTCAGTACTCCATACTGTACACAGTACAGCTACTGTTGTTTAATCACTCATGGGTAGGTTTTGTGTCCAGTCATTCTCTTATTTTGTAAGCAAAGTAAATAAATCATTGTCATTATCACATATTATACTAGTTCATTGACCTTTACTAACTGATGTGAGGGACACATTTGCTTTGCATGTATGTGTCTTTCTGTACAGCTTGTATGCAGTGTGCTTATATCGCTTTTATAGCTAAACATCATTTGCTATAGACATTAGGACTATGCAGCTATTGCTCCCTGTTTCAGGACACAAACAACGAAGACAGCCACATGGAGGCGGGCCCCTCCACATCGTCGGCAGCGGCGCCCGCGCCCGCCGCGCACCCGGCCGAGGACGAGGTGGACCTGCAGCTCTACCAGATGTCCGGCCTCATACAGAGACAGAGGGATGACAAACTGTGAGTCCCTCTCACAACGCCTTAGAGCTTTGACTAAAATGTCTAATAGAGAATTATGTCATTCAGGTTCAGGTGTTGCTTTGCAGAAGAGGTCCATATTCATAAATTAAAACAATTGCTGACCTACAAATATTACTATTGGGATAATTATTTCACATTTGAGATTCCCCCAACATTGACTATTGGGTGATCACTCAAATATTTGAGATAGAGTAGGTATTGTTTTGCTTATGGTAGATAGTTTTTAGTAGGTCTGTGTGCATCAACATTGTTATCTTGACTTTCCTGTAAAGACTATTTTTCAAAGATTTTGTGTGCTCTGATGCTAACTTTTATTCTAATAAGTTAAACATGGTAACATTGATATGTTGTCTTGGTGGCAGCTGCCGACACAACTCCGCAGGGTGCTGCGTGCACTGCTCGCCGCTGGAGCCATTCGACGAGGGCTACCTGCGCGCACACAACATCAAGCACCTATCGTTCCACGCCTACCTGCGCAAGCTCACGACTGGCAGCAAGTTCGCCGACCTGCGCGAGCCCAGCCTCACTATAAAACCTGGTCGGGAACCAACACGATTTTGACAGAGCCACCCCCTTTGGGTGGTTGGTTCAAATATGATTCAAATTTTACTTCAATTATTAATGTAGCTAAATGGCAGTGAAAACAATCTTTTCATGAATTTCCTGTTAAATAGAACCTCTCAAGTTTCCATTCGATTCACCTCCGTTCAGTACCCAGATGAGAGATTCATTTTCTAATTGTGATTTATTTATTCGGCAATTTATGTATTTGGCAAAAGTTATTCAGGCGGGGGAGCTTTTATGATGTTCCACGGAGGTGGTCGTCACGGGTGCTATGTAGTTCTGTTCGAGCAGAGTCGTGACGTCGGCGCGGTGTGTGGCAGGTTGCACGGAGCACCCGCCGTGGCCGCGCGGCGTGTGCTCCAAGTGCCAGCCGTCGGCGCTGACGCTGGCGCGGCAGCCGTGGCGGCTGGTGGACAACGCGCTGCTGGAGGCGCCGGCCGTGGTGGAGCGCTTCCTGTCCTACTGGCGCGCCACCGGCCACCAGCGCCTCGGCTTCCTCATCGGCCGCTACGAGCCGCACCCCGACGTGCCGCTCGGTAACTACGCGACCCGCCGGCCGGCGCGCTGACCGAGACGAGACGGCCGCGATGCGCACGGTCTCGATGCGTCCACCCGCCCGTGTTCAGCTTCCGTTCGCCTCGGCAGGCATCCGCGCGCGCGTGGCGGCCATCTACGAGCCGCCGCAGACGTCGTCGCGCGACCACGTGGCGCTGGCGCCGGCCGACCCGCAGGCCGCGCTGCTGGACGCGCTGTGCGCGCGGCTCGGCCTGCGCCGCGTGGGCTGGCTGTTCAGCGACCTGCTGCCGCTGCCCGGCGCGCCCGGACAGGTGCAGTGCACGAGGTCAGCACCGACTGTACTGGCGCCGGCCGGCCCGCGGGCCGCGCCCCCGCGCCGCTGGCCGAGCGTTCGCAGGCGGCGGCCCGCGTCTGTGCACTTTCATCCGCTTCCTGCGGACGTCAGAACGGGTACCGTTCGGTGCGTCGCGCCGTTTAGTGCGCGTTCGACGGCGTATGAAAGCGTGCGAGCCCCCGAGTGCAGGTGGCTACGTCTGGGCCGGGATGGTTACGGTGGCACGGCCCCGGTGTAAAGGCAGAGACCTTAACTGGATACGTGTGTCCGCAGGGGCGTGGACACGCACTTCCTGTCGGCGCAGGAGGTGCTGCTGGCGGCGCACTTCCAGAACCAGCACCCGCACGCGTGCCGCCACGCCGGCAGCGGCTCCTACGGCTCCAAGTTCGTCACCGTCTGCGTCACCGGTCAGTCCACGACGACTCGACGTGATGCGGCGGGGCACTCCATGCGTTCAGAGATCTTCCACGACCACAGAGTTGATAAATAATTTCGACAACTAGAGCCCGTTTAACAAACGACTCTAATCTAGTATTACTAGTGCTTTTTGAACTACGAGCCTTTACAGGGTAGAAGGGAATTAATTTAATCTTGTAACGATAAATGCTCGAATTTCGACAAATTAATATCAAAAAAATGCGGTCTGAAAGACTTTAGTACAGTTCCCGTCAGTATATCTGATACTAGTCGCCAATCGGCTATACCACTACCAAACTTCGTTTTATTAGGAAAAAGTAAGTAATAAAATCTTTGAAAATTTTACTTACATTGAGCCTCATGACTGTGGGAATCGAACCGACCAAAAGTGGAAAAAAACATCCTGTATTTTTATAACGCCGATCGTAAAGGTCAATTCTGAAAATTAAATAAACCCTTAGTAATATAATATCACAAATTAAAGAAACACCATACAATTTAACAATTTAATAAAAAAACAAATGTGCCTTTGAAAAATCTGGGGGCACGGCAGTGCCCCCGCCAAGTCGAGCAAAAAAAAGCGGCACGGCCGTACCATCCTTTTCTCGAAGTACTATATTTAGCATCATTAAAATTATACTCATTTTTTTTTATATATCTTGCTCAATCAAAACATAATCCAGTACGTAAATATAACATTATATTCTTATCCCTTCTGATCGGCGTAATTAAAATACAGGGTGTTTTTTTTTTCACGTTTAGTCGGTTCGATTCCCAAATGAGGCGACCAATTTAAAAATATTCGAATTCAGTATAACGTATCGAACGATCGTAATTTGGTATCTAAAATATTAAAATAATTTCCTTCCGTGTGGTAAAGCCGTGAGGCGCTGCGTATATCTGTTATGGTCATACAAGTATGGATCGCGCCGAATGGGAAGGCGGAGGAGGTCATTTCTGACCATTTCTGATGCTATTACCGCACCGAACGCTACAGCTTTACGGTCGCCTCAGAATTAAGCATTGAAAATTAATTTAAAAAGCGGGTGCCGTAAGACCGCTCGACTTCGGTCCAGACCAGTATTTCGGCAACATTGCAAGGCCTCATTCTGATACGCGCGCGTCGCGTCGATGCGAGGATGCGTCAAGTGTAAAGCCGAACCAGGAATATAAAAAACCTCGCCATCCATGTGGTGCTCTTCAAACGGCGTTTTCTATATCCCTGGTCGGGCTTCAACGGCGGAGGCGTTGCAGGTGACCAGTCGCACCAGATCCACCTGGAGGGCTACCAGGTGTCGGCGCAGGCGATGGCGCTGCAGCGCGCCGGCCTGCTGCTGCCGTCGCGCGACGCGCCCGACCTGGCCTGCGTGCGCGCGCCCGAGCCGCACCGCTACGTGCCCGACGTCTACTACACGGTCAGTGCTCCCGCCAGGCTCGCCGACCGGCCCGCCGGGCGAGGGACGGCCCCGAGAACACGCGTCCCGCCCACAGTGCATCCCGTAACAACGGGACAGCGACAACATAGACCGCGATAACAACGACACCAGCGGAAACAACGGAACTGGGTGGTGGTGCGTCACGGCGACCAGGTGCTTTAGTTTTACTCCTCATACCTTTTTGCAAAGAAAAATCTAACGTTTTCGTGTTCTGTGCAAAATTAGATCCCGCGGTGTAGACCACAGAAATCAGAAAACAGGGGAAGTGCAATGTACGCGTGATGCGCGTGCCAACATTACGTACTGTTGTACGTAACCTCCGCTATACCGCTTCCAGTCGTGTTCTGTCATCCCGTGGAGGTGTTAGTCTCGCGAAATACCTTATTTTTTTCCCCTAGCCATGCCGTATTGTTCAGTTTTAGAGTGCAAGAACCATAGTAGGAGTATACATTTTCAAAATGGGGTAGTTTCTAACACCGTTAAATACGATTTTAATGATATTCCATAAAAATCTTAGTTATTTTCATTGTACTAATAATTTAACAGAACATTTAGTCAAAATTCAACCGTACATGATTACAATAAAGTTCATTATTGATTGACTGCAATGACTATTTCGCTCTGGAAGGTTCTGCGCTACAGTTGTGACATCTAGTGTTGAGTAGCGGAACTACGAAGCCAAATTTTTCTTTTGACGTTTACAGATTAAAATGTCGTATAATCAGTTTGACGTCAATAAAAAGTAAACCTTAGTGTCACTATCATAAGATATATTTTCTTACAAAAACTTGTGTACCATTTGTCTTATATCGTTTGACAATTTTAACCAATCAAGATTATGTTATTTTAGTAGTGTAGTATAAGATGATATCCACAAGTGTGTGCGTGTGGCGACACCGGTACCGGTACAAATAATGCTTTAAAACATTTCCCCTGTTTTCTGATTTCCGTGGTGTAGACCCTTATTCAACATTTTGAATGATGCTTACCCGCAAATTCGTATTGGGCGTTACTAGCGCAGTGCACAATGAGTTGAATGACCAGCGCGACGTGGCCGTCTGCGCTAGCTGCCTGGGTCCACCGCGCGTCCCGACGACACCCGATGCGAAACAGAGCCGTGCTCTTTATCGCCGGAACGTGCAGCTTGTGGTTGATTGTATTCGACACTCAAAAAGTTGTGTTACGCTAGTTCTCACGATCATGATAACGAGAACTGATTTGAAACTTTCGTATTATGTGTTCCGTATCACGTCCGAGGTCCGCTTTAGAGAGACATCGTTGCCAACGGCCGTAGGTCGTCAGATGTCGCTACATCCGTGATGCAGAATCCCGCGCCAACAAGCACTTCCTGTGGATTTGACTTCCGCCTACCTGTCAACCTCAACTTACGACTAACTAGCCGCCATGTTTTTCAATCATTATTGCGTCGTTCGCCGTTCGGTGAAGATGGTTCGTATTTGTCGCTTTAATTATTTTACAATTTTCATTTATCACGTTGAATTTTGAATTCACAGCTCAATTCTCTCTCTTTAACAATAATTTAAATCAAACCTTAAAATATTTTGTTAAAATTTTCGTGTCACAAAAGAGGGTAAGTCCGTAAATATTCATACCGCTCTAGTCGGCGAGGAGTGACACGCTTTCAGGAGATTTTGAGCGCAATCACGTGCATAATCACGATCGATCGTGATAATCTGGTTTCGCACGTACACTATTTTAAGCGAGGTCTTCGAGATAAAAGTACAATTCCTCCGCTTAACGATTTTTTTTGCGTTAGAGAGTTCGTGTTATCTTTCTAACGATTTTCCGTGTGTGTTGCGTGAGTCCCGCAACGAGAGTCCCGCGTCAGATCCGGAGCGTCGCGTCGAGAAGCTCGCGGCGGCGGCGCGGGCCCCGCAGACCCAACGCCGCCCCGCATCCCCCGCCGGACCGGAATGGAGGTTCCAATGTCTCTTAAACCAGTCGGTGAGTCAGCTGAACAACCCCGTCCGCTGGCGTAAAAGTAGGACGCCCGAGCCTCTGCTCGCGCCCGTGCCGGAGCCGGAGCCGGTGCCTGATCCGGAACCCTGACAAGCGCCGGGGCTCCCTCGAGTTCCCGAGTCCCCGCGGGCCCCGCCCGCCCCGAGCACGGGCCCTCCCGGCCCGACGGCGGGTTACGAGACGTGAGCGGCCATGCGGTCCAGTCTGATGCTGCGATCGTGCGTGACTGGCGATGGCTTCTGCCTTTTAAAGGCTTTACTGCCGGCGCACGACACCAGATGCTTTGAAGCTCCAGATTGATTAAAATTGAGGGTCCGGTCTGTTTCTTCGCGAAGCGTTAGTGGATTAGCGATTTCCCAATTAACGACAACATGTAGGAGTACATTGACATTAAACTCCGATCCCTCGGTGCCGCGCAAAAGTTCTCAAAAAAGGGGGGGGGGGGGGGTACAAGAAAATCATACGAGCATAACCCTCCCTTCTGACGGCAGCCGGGTGAAACTACGCGCCTACCGCGGCCCGAGGCGACTTCAGAAAGTAGGTAGTGTTATCACTACCCACATTTACTTTCATTATAAAAGAATTTTATAGTCTTTAATTTTCCTCGATGGTATTTTTATAAGTAGGATGTCGGGTCGCCCCGTCCTACAATACTCGGAACGACTTTCTATTTAGTTTTAAGCTTACTTTTCAGGTTGCAACTTAGATTATCGAAATTGTTTTATGAATCGACACTTCTTAGTGTTCTGTCAGTGTTCCGTTTGAAACGTTAGATGATGCTGTAAATAACCTCAGACCTCTGTCTGTTTTGAAATGGTTTACCTACTAAAGCTAGTACCGCTAACGCCTCGCTTTATTTTCCCGCCTTGCCTTAATATGACTGTGCAGTATTATACTATACTACCTATGTTAACAAGAGACTGTCAAACCAAGATAAACGCACAATAGTTCGCCCAGACGAGTCTGTCCGTCTTAAACGAAAGATTCGGTCTGTCTGCCGGTACCAGTGCTGTAACTTTGCTGGGTCTTCTAAACCTTTATCCCCCACTGGGAGAGTCGATACCGCTGCTGCTGCAATGCTGCTTGCTGCGTACAGGCACTTCCCCTTTGTCGCCTTCACTCGTTTGGACCACCTGCACTGGTCCACTCCGCCAAATTACTTCCTTTTGACCGATTAGCAGCGATGCCGATGGGCTATCTCGTTACGCCGTCAGCTATGCTGCGTTTCCCTTGCGGCTGCTGCACCTACAGCTGCGAGACCAAGAAAATTTGTAATTGGTTGCTGGCTCTACTTATTGCACCCGTCCTGCGGCTGCTAAATCAACAGGTATTTTGCACAAGTTGCTGGCCATATTGCGCGCCACTCTGCTGCTGTCTCAGCGCGATTTCGATACCGTCGCGAATGGCTGTTGTGCTAGCCGCTGGTGCTAACCTATTACAGATGTGAGTCTGAATACTGTCGCGGCAGCCTTCAACTATGCTACGCGCCTTTTGTGCCCGTTGGTCCTGCCGACCCGATACAGACGGTGACTTGTGGCGCGCCTCTCACGGCCGCTGCTTTTGCCGGACCGCTACACTACCTTAGAGCTGGCTTAACTGCGCGCCCTTCACGGCCGCTACTCCTGCCGGGCTGCTACATCTGCGAGGCCGAAGGGTTGTCGGCCTAGACGCTGGCTTTACTGCGCGCCTCTCACGGCCGCTGCTTCTGCCAAGCTGTTACATCTGCGAGGCCGAATGGTTGTCGGCCTAGACGCTGGCTTTACTGCGCGCCTCTTATGGCCGCTGCTTCTGCCAGGCTGCTACATCTGCGAGGCCGAATGGTTGTCGGCCTAGACGCTCGCTTTACTGCGCGCCTCTTATGGCCGCAGCTCCTGCCAGGCTGCTACATCTGCGAGGCCGAATGGTTGTCGGCCTAGACCCTGGCTTCACTGCGCGCCTCTTATGGCCGCTGCTCCTGCCAGGCTGCTACATCTGCGAGGCCGAATGGTTGTCGGCCTAGACGCTGGCTTCACTGCGCGCCTCTTATGGCCGCTGCTCCTGCCAGGCTGTTACATCTGCGAGGCCGAATGGTTGTCGGCCTAGACGCCGTTTACTGCGCGCCTCTTATGGCCGCTGCTCCTGCCAGGCTGCTACATCTGCGAGGCCGAATGATTGTCAGCCTAGACGCTGATTAATTGCGCGCCTCTCACGGCCGCTGCTCCTGCCGGACGCTACAGTTACAAAGCCAAATGGTTGTCGGCCTAGTCGCTGGCTTAACTGCGCGCCGCTCACTGCCGCTGCTCCCGCGGGGCCACTACAGCTGCGTGGCCAAATGATTGTCTGCCTAGACGTTTGCATACAGTCGCGCCGATTCTGCCGAGCCGTTACCGCTGCGGGGCCCGATTGGTTGTCGGCCTAGACTAGTGGCGCGCGTCTCGCGGCCGCTGCATCTGCCAGGCCGCTACGGCTACGAGGTCGTCACCGTAATGGCGGGCTTTACTGCTCGCCTCTTGCGGGTGCCGCCCTGCGGGCCGCTGCACCCGAGAAGCGCGCGGGCTGCCACACTAGCAGCGGGCTATGCCGCGCGTTCCTTCCACCCTCGGTCCCGGTCGGGCAACTGCAGTCGTGATGCGGACGAGCGTTCGCGCTAACCTTCACGAAGCTTCACGCCTCTTTCTCATCCGCTGCCCCTGTCAAGCCGCTATAGCGCGAGCTAGCGGGCTAGCCGCTGGCTTAACTGCGCGTTCATCACGACTGTAGCCTGCAAGCCCGTTACAGCTGTCGCCCTGACTGCCGGCTATGCTGTACTCGTTATGGCGGGCTGCCACACCGTCACAAATTAGATATTGTTTGCAGTGCTTCGAAACAGATAGGCACTAGCATGTTGTGACATGGTCGCGGTCTGATACTGATATACTGATTCCGATTCGTACTCTTTGCGTAACCTAGTCTGTTAAGTAAATGTATACAACATTGAATAAACTGCAGTTCTATCGTTCGTTCACGTTCATACATCCATGCACTGGACAGTACCTTTAACAACAAATATTTTTTCTACATAGTTTTACGGGTAGTTATGGATTTTTGATCAGCTTTTGCACCACCAGCTGTGTTAGCTAATAAGTTTCGAAACGGTGTGATTGATAACGCGCGCGTCATTTTGAGAAATGTGGGCGTGCCTGGCAGTAACGCTCTGTCGGAGCCGCTGCTTCCTACGCTGTTGCTGCTGTTACTGTCGTACGGAGACAAAATGGACTTAGTGCTGCGCTAGCTGTTGGCTTGGCTTTGCTGCGCTATCCTTCTTGGCCGCTGCTATTACCAGGCAGGCGCATCCACAAAGCGCTACCGCTGCACTCGCCGGTTTTTATCGCCTATCGCGCTGCTCTCGCCTGCCAGTTACCGCAACGATGATGACGTGTTGTCGTACCAGCTGCTGATTTCGCGTTCGCCCCTCGCCGCTGCTGCTTCTGCCGACCCGTTTCGACAGTGAGGCCGACTGTACGCCGCGCTATCCGTTGGCTGTGTTGCGGATTCCTTTGCGACTGCTGCTTCTGGTCAGGCCACACTACAGCGCAGAGGTTAACGGGCCGTCACGTGGTTTGGCGATTGCGATTGACTGTCATAAGAGAGTCACTTCTACGGTAAGACACGGTACACCACGATCCGTAAAGAATTATTCGCCGTATCCTGCTAGCAGGGCAACGAGTTCTGTCATGTTTTCTCATCGTATATGCATACTGTAAGAGCTTGAGTTGACCCTACGCAAAATGTAACGATTCCAGCTGACCTATAATCGTCTTGACTTTACCAGAGGATAACCCGCTCGCGTACTTTATATACCGGCGCAGGGTGTTAGTATCTACGTTCAACATTGTTACAACTTGGTATATTATTAAAGACCTTTATTGTCAGGCTGCATAGGCCATAGATAAATACTTGACATACTAACATATTACAAATATTAAAAGAACTATTAGCTTGATAGTTCGACCTCACCATTTGTACCATTAATTAGGTTGCAAAACCGATTTGATTGGCAGACGTGGGAGCGAACAATACTCCGTTATCTCCGTTAGACTGAAGCCCCTGCTACCACCGGCATGCCTGCTACGTCTGGTACCCATACTCGAAAGGGTTTTTTGCCATTTAAAGTACTTAAATACTCTGTTAATAACGTCCCATCTAGCTTAACGGGCAGCTGGGTACTAAATTGTTTTTACTGTCTGATTATCTTCAGAAGTGTGCTATTAACGCGGTGTTAAATCTGTTTCTGAATACAGACTGTTATTTATAGTACTGAATAGCCTGTCGTAAGTCCTTTATTGAGTTTGCTGAATTTGTTTATACTTTTATTGCAAATGTGCGATATTTTATTTGCTTTTGGTATTACTCAACAGGTACCTATTTCTTCACATTGTCACATTATTGCCATTAGTCACCACGTTGACTCCTAACTCGCCACCAGGAGATAACAAACAGGTCTCTAAAGCGGACCTCGGACGTGATACGGAACACATAATATAAAATTTTACCTTCCAATAAAATTATTATTATGTTTCCTTCACGTCCGAGGTCCGAGTAATGGCTACCTGGTGGGCCCACCAAACCGCATCACTCGCCTATAATGATTGAAAAACATGGCGGCTAGTTAGTCGTAAGTTGAGGTTGACAGGTAGGCGGAAGTCAAATCCACAGGAAGTGCTTGTTGGCGCGGGATTCTGCATCACGGATGTAGCGACATCTGACGACCTACGGCCGTTGGCAACGATGTCTCTCTAAAGCGGACCTCGGACGTGAAGGAAACATAATAATAATTTTATTGGAAGGTAAAATTTTATATTTTATATGTAGTCGATAGAAGAAACCATGTTATTATTATACACTCACAGACAAAGAAATCAAACCAAAGTTAATTTTTTATACAAAATAGGTTAGTTTGACAACTTGGTTTCTTATCCGGAGATGCTTTGACTGTGGTCTGATGAAATACCAGTAACAGAAAAACGTCGCAGCGAAAGCCTTGACAAAGCACTCTACACAATAGGGGCTAAAAAGATTGCCTGATTTGGGAATCAAACCGACTAAATGTGAAAAAACAAACATCCTGTATTTTTATAACGCCAACACTTTAGGTCAATTATGAGGATAAGTTCCTGCATAATAATATTAAAGCTTAAAGTAATACCGTGAAATTATACATTTCCGTTTAAAAAAACATTTGCACATTTGAATGCGAGCGCGGCGTTCGCACATGTGAATGTGAGCTTGCCGCTTTGAGAAAATCCGTTGTTGGTGTAGCGGAAAGGAAAAGAAGGAGGATTATCTACAAAAAGAAATGAGATGCCATCAAAACAAAACTTGTAAAAAAACCAAGTCTCACAACACAGTTTTCTACCGTAAAAAGTTGTGAGATCCATGTTATAAGTCGGTTGGCTTATTCAGTCCCTAATTAAGGGACCTTCTGTCTTAAGTTATTACGTAATTAGCTAATCTAACAATATCTTGAAAATAGATTGACTTGGCCATCGCATGAAAACACAATGTAACTCAAAAGCAATACATGTTATAGTTAACGTAACAAAAACAATCTAAACAATCTTATTTACTTTAACATGAATTGCTTGTAAGTTAGGTACATTGTGTTTTCATGCGATGGCCAAGTCAATCTATTTTCAAGATGTTGTTCGATTAGCTAATTACGTAATAACTTAAGACAGAAGGTCCCTTAATTAGGGACTGAATAAGCCAACCGACTTGGTATAACATGGATCTCACAACTTTTTACGGTAGAAAACTGTGTTGCGAGACTTGGTTTTTTTACAAGTTTTGTTTTTGATGGCTTACATATATTCTTTCTTAAGAAGATAACTCTTCTAAGATTATTTCATATACTTAAGTAAGAAAAAAAACTCGTCTTAGGAATTGAACTGACTAAATGTAAAAAAACATTCTGTTTTTTGTGACGCTGATCGAAAGGGTCAATATTTTTTAAATTTATTAAGGCGAATCGGTTGCTGAAATACAGATCGTTGACATACAGACCGATCCACGGTCATTTAGAGTCGTAGCCTATAATATTGAGTGGACGCCTCTGCGAGGCCACCGCGGCGCGCGGCGGCGACGCGGCGCGGGCCGAGGGCGGCACTCCCGGCTCCCGCCTCGGTACCGCTCAACTCACGAGTCCTACCATCTCTATCTTCACATGGCGTCGTTCTCGTGCCGCAGGAGAAGGACGCGTACGGCAACGAGGTGAAGACGTCGGCGCGGCGCGTGCCCGTGGCCTACCTGCTGGTGGACGTGCCGGTGGGCGTGCCGGCCGCGGGCGCCGCGCCCGAGCCCACGTTCTGCGCGCGCGCCGCCTTCCCGCCCGCGCACCGCGCGCTGCCCGAGCAGCTGCAGGGGCCCGCCGCGCTGCACCGCCAGCTGCAGGCCGCCGGCAGCTTCCTCGAGGTGCGCCGCGCCCCGCCCGCGCCCGCGTCCCGCTCCGTCCGGTACTAACTGATGTGGGCGTGACCTCGCAGGCGATGTCGGACCTGCACACGCTGCTGTACGTGGCGGGCAACGAGACGCTGCCGCTCGGGCTGGAGGCGCTGGAGCCGCTGCTGGCCGCCGTGCTGGCCCGCGACGCGCTGGCGGCCGAGCGCTGGCGCGCCGACACGCCCGCCTGGGCCACGCTGGAGCACCTGGCCGCCGCCGCCGCCGCGCCCGACCTCGCGCCGTGAGTCCCAGGCACACGCACATACTGTGACACGCTCTCACACTCTCGGTCGAACACGCTGCCGCACCGATTAACGCTGACGCTAATATTCAATCTACAACACTCTCTGTACGCGCTTTGTAATGCGATGTGACTAATTTTCACTCGATTCATGCTGACACACTCGCTCTGATGTACGAATCATCTCATTCCATGTCTCTGATTTTTTACTCGCCATGCAGAACTTTATACTTGGAGAACTTGAACTTTATACAAACGTGTATCCGAGGGGGATCATGCGGTCGTGACCCCTCCCCCTGGGTCGGGTCCAGGTCGAGTACTGGTAATTGTTCTAATCTCATGAATGACCCCGTCCTGACTGAACTACTGACCACGCGACCCCCTGACTGGCCGGGCACAGCCGCCACGCCGCCAGCCCTGGGCTGCCGGCGTGTCCCTGTGCCCGCGTGACGAGCCGCTGTTGCAGCGCGGCGCCGGGCGCGGCCGACGACGGCGCCGTGTGGACGTGCCAGCTGTGCACGTTCCACAACGCGCCGCGCCGCGACGCCTGCGAGATGTGCGCCATGCCACGGTGAGCTGCTCTCTATTCTATACATTTATTTCAGATTATTAATCCACATTGGGTTAGTATCTAATGTTTTATGAGCTAGCGTTAGTATTCTGTCACGAAGCGGAGTCGATCACGCTGATGCTATGCGCGAGGGCTGCGACGTGTCGAGCTGGCCACGGCGTTTGCCCGCCCCGTTAATCTTCTCAACGTCACGGCAGATACAAAAGCCGTCGTTCACGCGCCGAGGCTTTTTTGTGAGTAACGAAGTTATGCGAACGCACGTAGGTCACTTATACGTAGACTGATATATCCGTCTTTGGCGTTGAAGAGGTTAAGAAAAACACGAGTGCTAAGTTGCAGTCGGAGAACTTAACTCATTCGCTGCCAGCACCACATATGCGTACTTTCATCGAGTGCCGTTGTCTCAATGTTAGTCATTTAAGTTAGCCTCAGGGAAAAGGGATCGCCGTGAATTCGTTAATAACCCAATATAATGTTCCATGCAGTCGCTGTTAACAAGGCTTGTGTTGTGTTGCAGGGGGAACGCTATGTAGACACGTCCACGGAGCTGCGGGCTCAGCGAGGCAGGCGGCCGCGGCGCCGCGCGCGGTTTTATACTGACGGCCCGGAGGCGCCGGCGCCACTTTTATATACGAGGGACACGACGAGAAAAAGCTGAAATACAAACTGCGTTGTATACAACCCGCGTTTTATTGCCTCGAGGGGCGCCGCCGCCATCGGCTGGGCGCCTGGGAGACGCGGGGCCTGCCGACCCAGTGGAGGGAGGCTGGAGCACTTTAGCATATTGTTTTATTATTTGCGGCTGGTGTAAGGACCTTTGAGCCAACCTGTTTTGGGTGTCTATTTAGAAAATGATAGTTTTGTTTGTAGTTTAAGTTTAATTGGGTAAGTCAGAGGGTAATTTACAGTCGCTTTTCATGCATTCGTGAAACGTGGAAAATGAAGTGCCCGAGCCCTATCATTGGAGAGACCATAGCGTCCAGACTCCGATGGCTTGGACTCTCTAGAGGTCGGAAGGGGATCGAGCCCCGAAAGGGGCGTACTTAGGGCGACCGAATGGACGTAGGCCAGTTCGTCGCCCTAAGTACCGCTGGGGGACGAGGTCCAGAAAGATCTCTCGGATCTCCGCGCCGATGGCTGCCATGGCGGGCCAAGATCGCAAGCTATGCTCAGGTGTCGGAGTCCAAGGTCCACTTCGGGTCCTAGCACCCAGCTAGTAGTTTCATCCATAATTTCGTTTGTGGGAGATCTTTTACTCATTAATGTTAGGTATGGTGTGCCAACTTGACTTTTCAAAGGATTTCTAACCTTTAGCTAGGTGGTTATTGTCACGAGTATTTGCTATTTTTTTTTGGAAATCTGAGGAAAACGAGTATTAGTATTTATTTTATTGCTCGCAAAGAAAATACAGTCACAGCTTTGACCGCTCGGGTAACTCAATGGACCTAAATGTTCAAATACTTGTTCTTAGCGGATGGGTCAAAGGGGAGATGACATTGAAAACCCTATTTTTAGGACGTTCATTAATGCCCAAATGTTCATAGTTACTCGTATTGATTGTACCTAGGATATTTAAATTAGGAATACAGAAGAAAACAAAAAATAGATTTTGTAAAAATATTTTATTCAATATGTACAATTTAGTATATCTAGGCGCCGCACGGCGCGTTGGCGCCGCGCGGCGCGCACGCGCCGGCCGCACTCGCGGCGCGGCGGCGCGGAGCTGCCGCGGCAGCCTTACTGCTGACCCCGCATCGTACACTACTCTTATCATTTAAATACGACATATTCGAATCATACTATATATACAATGAACACGAGTGCGATTTTAAATTGAAAACATGTATACAACTCAATTGACCGTCCCCGAGAGCGGGTGACGGGCTGACTTTGGGATTTTGATTATTTTTATTAGTGTAGGGCGCCAAATATTTTCATTGCATCATTGATTACATATGTATAATATTCTCTTACACGGACGCAGCTAAATCACTATAAATACAGCAGCTGTCGGAAGCCGGGCTCGCGGCCGGAGCGCCGGGCAAGCTCGGGCGCGCGGCCGAGCGCCACGAACAGGCGGCGCCAGCAGCACACTGGCGTTTGTCGCGGAGATAAAGCATTTGTCTCTTTCGCACACAGGGATATAAAGCCTGATTTACACTGGGTAAGTAATCGACTCGAAACAAGTCAGTGTAAATTGATTTGGAGCCAATACATCGCTGGTCGCGTCAGTGGCGACATCGATATTCACTAGGTACATTTCGGGTCAGCGCTAACTCGTCTCGAGTTTGGAGTCAGTTACTTACCCTGTGTAAACCAGACTAAATGATTAATGTGCGCGACAAAAGCTAGCGAGCTAGGGCCTTGGGACACCAGACTAACTCGAATGTAATATGATCGAGTAGAATGAAAGCGGCCCGTGTTCGGTTAAGAGGGTTGTGTACTCGGCCTCAAATAGCGCTTTCCTTACAAACGACGGCGACGTTTACCACCCTCTAAACCTTAATCAATAGCCATGATTTTTAGTAAGTAGGTAGGTAGCTATGCTGGTATTGATATTATGCCTTAGAACTAGGGTATGTTTTGAGTTTTTTGATAATCTTCATAGTTTTTAAAATATTCGCATTTTAGTACTTTCATACAAAATAATAAGCCGTAAATATTTATAAAACTAAAAAAACTATATTAAAAATCAAAACTTACAAACCTATTTCCTTAGAACATATTAGTATAACAACAGCATATCAAAAAATCAAGACTACAGCATAGTATTATATACTTGGTGCTACAGCATAAGATTTAGAGCGTGGGCAACATTATCGCCGTTGTATGAAGAGCGCTGGGCACAGAGCACGTAGCAGCCCCCGGCGCCCCGACGTCCCCAACACGTGTTACAACTAATTAGCTAAGTATCGTAAGTATACATACAATGTTCTAAAGCATCTTCTTGCCTTAATTAATACCATAACAATAAAGACACACTGAGCGGTCGCGGTCGATGGAGGGTGGACGTAAACTCGCAGCTACCATAGATACGTAAAGCGGACTTTATCAATTCGTCACGAAATCGGTTCCCTAGTTCCAGAGCTTACCCCCCACATACAAACAAATAAACAAAGTTTACCTCTTTATTATATGTATTAGTGTAGACTAAGTTCAAAAAGCTGGAGGATTTAAAACAATTTATTTAGGTATTGGTTGGTGGTTCCACAAATAACTGCACCAGGGACGGCGAGTCGCCACTGGCGCCGCGAGCCCCTTCACTGAAATCTTCGCGTCAACGTGTCTTTATACTTATGCTAATACTATTTTTTGAAAATTTTACATTTTTTATTTTTTTTTGGAGCCCCCAGTAGCGGGGCTCCCAGAGCGCGGCCGTCGCGAACAGCGCGGGCGGCCCGGCGGCGCGGAACCGTCGCTTTACGTTTACCACACGAAGACATTAAGTGGACCCAATAGACTTTGTGCCAATCCGTATATGGTCGGGGTATACAGGTTTGAATTACAATTATTATTATTGTTTTGGTAAAAGGCACACATCGAAATTAGGGAAAAAACCGACTAGCTCTCATACAATGTAACTAACTAAAATTTAAGAAGTGGCCTTTTATAACTCACCGCTCTTTACAACTCATGTTTTCGGAAAATACAACTTGGGTCTCGCAAGCGGCGACCGTGCCCGCGCCGCCGGCTGTTTCACGTCAATGTCAGAAAATAAAAATTAAGTATGAATCATAACAAAACAATAATGTTCACTACCACTATTTCAGACGTGGAAGTGAGTACATACAAATATTCTCAATTAGATCATTTAAAATTTGGTATGAAATACCGGTACCTAAAGCTATACAATCCACACGAGTAAAGCTCGACCAGAAATATTACAATGGCAGTCGTCGAGCAGACCATTTCTTTACACCATTTATTATGTTCCAAGTCAATTCGCACAGTGAGCTTTTGACTATGTTAAGCACACAAAGTCGTCGCGCGGACTCCTGAGGCTCCACGCGACGGCCACGGCGAAGTAATATCTCCGGTCCGGCTTCGATCGTAATTTTCAACATACACTGTCACGCACGACGATCTTAACCGTCGGTCGGGTCGTCGTCGATCGGCACAGAAATTTGCAAAGATCGATCACCGAGTCCGTCGGCCGACGGACTCGGCGGCGCCTCGCGGACCGTTCGATTCATGAAACTCTACGCGAACTAAGAAAACCTAATCATCAACGACGAATATGGCAGAATCTTCTCTGGGTCGCGTAGCTTTAGACGAAGCGAAGAGTCTCGGAGGCCGGAGCGGGTGCGGCGGCCGCGACGCTAGTCGGCGGCGGGCGGCGCGGCGCGCATGGGCGGGAAGTGGCGCGGGTCGCGCAGGTCGAACGGCCCGCGCGCCGGCTCGGCCTCCAGCGCCGCGTCCAGCTCGCCCGCGCGCTCCGACTCTGCGCCAACAGCCGCGTCAGCAGCGCCCGGCCCGCCGGCCGCGAGCACCCGCCCGGCCGGCAGCCGCACGAGCGGTCGCGGTGCACTGACGAGCCCGAGCCCGTTTCGAGCGATACAATAAAAAGGAACCGGTACGACGGCTCGGAATGGGACCCGGATCTCTCCCCCGTTTGAGATACCCTCGAGATTGAATTTAAAAAATATCATCAGGCTGCTCGCTCCGAGGCGTCTTCGCTCGGAGCCGCGGGCGTGGCTGCCGACCGGGCCGGTGGGGACCTCTCGGTGGTCGTTTGAGAGTGCCGTCGGTTTTATTTAGTTATGCAACACCGAGAAGCAGGTCCGATCTGACTCTTGGCGCCGACGTTTAGTCGAGTATTATTGAAACGGAGATAATTTGAGGCAACCGAGTGGTAATGATCTAGCGATTCATCAAACCGAACGCCACTTCTCTTCGAAGGGGGGCGACCATTGATTAATATATAATGCGGGAGATAGGTCACCAGCCCACGACTCATGGACATCGTAAATTAGGCTCCCGGCGCCTAATTATGTTACCGTTTGCGGGATTGAAATACTTTTGTGATTTTAGGGGGAGTAAAGGTACCACGATGCCTTCATGTACTTTTACTCGTTGTACAACGAATTAAAATAAAAAAAAACAAATCACACGGAATCACTTCTCACTTGTTAGTACATGAAAATTTATAGCGCCTTATTAAATTTGTCACGATTCGCATTACTTGTTCGCCATTTTGCAGAGCGCGACAACATCTACATTACGTAGGTACAGTCAGCGTCAAATATACCAGAGCGGGCAAGGTGTCAAAAATATCTGAACTCAACTCTATTTTCAAATACGCTGGGGCGTGTTCAGATATTTTTGACCACCTTGCCCGCTCTGGCATATTTGACGCTGACTGTACACGTACAGGAGTGCTAACGAAAGTGTCCTGCCGTTTGACCAAAAGTCATTTGGCAAAATTACACTTGACAAACGTTTCGCAAAAAAATGTTTCGCCAATTGATCATTTTACAAAAAGCCATATTACAAGTGACTCACTTTGCAAAATGATCATTTTACAAATACTCATTTTACAACATATAATCATTTGACAAAATGAACATTTAGCAACTGAGTTATCAGACAAAACCTGTCTTGGTCTAAAAACGTTACGTACAATGTAGCAATTTTTTGACAAGGGTTGTCTTTATTAATAACTAACTGATGCATTTAGACTAATCATGGAAAAAACCTAGTTCGTCGGTTAGGTTAGGTTTGTATTATAACCACCAACAGTCACAGTCATAATTAGCGTTGCTGAACTATCGATAGTTTGACTATCGTTAGTTGACCAAGAAAAATAGTCACAATACCGATAGGCCTAGATAATATCGATAGTATTGGACTATCGATAATCATTAAAATCCAATACTATTGGTTAAAAACTATCAACACTATCGATACTATCGAAAAGCAATACTATCGATAGGCCTATCGATATTTTAACTATTTTTCAAGGTCACGATACTATCAACAATACTATCGATAGTTCGATATATTGCCGCAACGCTAGTATGCATGATTGCATTATGAAATAACATTTTGTTAAATGACATTTGGACAAATGCTTACTTTGCGAAACATATAATTTAGTAAAATGAAAAAAGGTCAATTGACATTTTATGATTTAACACATTTACCAAGTGTAGTATTTGCTAATTAATCATTTGCTAAATGAGTTTTTGTAAGATGATACTTTTGTCAAATGTCTCGTTTGCCAAATGATTATTTGGTGAAACGTTGTTTGTCAAATGATCAATCGTTTTTTGGTCAAACGTTAGTGAGCCGCTAACGAAGTTATACAAACAGGGAAACTTCCGTCTTGCTCGCGCGCCACCTGTCAGCGTCGTTGTATATTACTCTGTTGGAGTATAATATTAACCTCTGTTTGTGTAAGAAAATGTATCTATGGTAGTACAGCCAATGTTCCAGACCTCGTGTTAGGACGTCACGTATCTCCCGTATTTTACTTTAATCAAAGGGCGCGACGCGACGGACGCGTCGCGCGCGGAAGCGAGGCGAGACGTGTGCGACCCCGCACTTGCACAGCATCGGGAGCGTTAGTTTGAGTTATGTTGTGAGTGATGTCTGCGTTACGAAAACCCAAGCCCGTGGACTGATTCTAAGGTGATTTCAAAATGAGGTGCGAAACTGACGGCTGCTCGAGGGCGAAGGGGAGGGCCGAGCGGAGACGAACACACAGTTGTTGGGTGCGCCTGCGCTGCGCTCGCGTCCGTCCCGGTACTTACCGTGGCAGTTCATCCGCGGCTCGCACTTCCGACCGCCGGGACCAACCATCCAGTTCTCTCTTGATTTCGTTTGACCTACTGCTGAATAAAGTTACTTCTCGCTTTTTCGTAACAATTTAATTTAAACAAATGATTCAAAGTTCCTGATTTTAACTAGTAAACCCAGCATGTACATCTCGCGACCCGGTCCAGCTCTGAACGATGCTCCGATGATTTACCGCGCATTACAGTGAACCGACACAGGCATCCGACTGTTTAAATCACCCGACTGCACAGCAGGCTGCGTCACTTCTTAATACAACGTTTAAACTGCGCGAAACAGGGCCGAGCTGAGCCGCGTGTAATCATACTCGTAATTACCGATTTCAAATATTGTTCTCCGGTTCGAAACATTCGTAGCCGTATCTAAGTAATCGGATACACGGACTAGTCACACGGGTGGCATGTATGTACCCGTACCGAGTCAGATGAAAAGGCGATGGCAGTAGAAATCAATGGTGCCCGCCCAAAACGCGAGCGGTACCCGCGCGGTCCCGCCGCCCGCGCGCGGCGCTCGCGGCGGCGGCTGGCCGGAGGGCGGACGCGGATTCGAATGAAAACATCACACTAAGCGTAATTATAGGAATATATTTGGTATAAAATGTGTATATACAGTGCGGTCCTGGTCCAGTGCGGCCCGGCGGCGACCCGGCGGCGCGGCTACTCGCCGCCCTCCCCCGGCCCTGCAGAACACTCGCGCGTCAGCCGGCGCCCGGGCGCCGGCCGCGGGACCCGGGCGCCCGGCCCGGCGGCCCGCGGGCGCCAGGCGGCCGCTCGGGGCCCGTCCCGCGCGCGACGGCTCGGTCGCGCGCGCCACGGCCCCGGTCTTACAGCTAACACATGGCAGCCGCTCCCGGTGACAAGTGATCACCGCGAGCGGGGGTTCGCCGAGGGCGGTACTCACCGAGGGGAGGGGAGGGGGGGACGGAGTCGAGCCAAAGAGGACGCCCGTCGCGTGGGGTTTGCGGTTCAGTTTGGTCGAGTCTCGTCGCAAGCGAGGGGGGGGCGGGGGGGACGGTACCTGTCATCCGCGCGGGGTCTTGGCCGCGCAGCGCGCCCGCGTAACTGTGGCCCGCCGCCGCTGCACCGACAACACCGTTAGCAACACGCGACTCGCGCGGCGGCACCCGGCCGGTGCGCCCGCTCGGGGTGCTTTCATGCCACGTCAGAGGGGGTTCTCCTCGGCGGGACGAGCGGTCAGTAGTATAATATAGAGGGGGCGCTCGTGGCACAGAATGTCTTCACGGCGGGCCCGCCGGGCGCCGCGTTACGTGTCACCTGAACCGTCTCCCCGACTCGTCCCCGTCCTCGTCGGTCAGACGAATTACTGTGTCTCTCGCATACGGGATCCACTCGACTTAGTATTTATCGATCAAAGAATTATGCTACATGTGTATGCACACATAACCTTGCAATATATTTGAATTTGAATTTGAATTTGAATGCACTACTCTTATTTCAACATTCCGCTAGCGTAATACTTGGACATGAAATAGCAAATATGAAGGACGGGGACGCCCTCATCCTGACGAAACCAGTTTTGATTCCCCTCGTAACCCCTATTTCTTAAAATTAGTTATCCAAAACCGTATGTCCGATTTGAATAAAATCTCCGAAAGCAGTTTTGTCCTCAAGGAAAACTTCGGTGAAAACGTATCCCTAGATGGTGTAGAAAAATATAGGTCGAATTAAATTCTATTTCCGTGTTAAAAAACAGCATATTGAAATTCTGACCAACGATGCATTCGGAAGAACAAACCTTCAGATTTGTTATGTAGCGTACACCCATCAAATAGTAGATTGTTAAACGAGGGATGAAACACAACTATTACGCACGAATTTGTTTTGGCGCAGGAGCGGAGCGAGGGCGCCATTAGTTCGAGTGTGGAATTGGTGTTTCAACCAAGTTAAACGCTCTGCTTCTCATTTCAACCATGAGTAAAGCAGAAAATATCATACGTAATAAAAAGGTATTTTAATATATGACAAATTGATGAATTATTTTTTGGTATACAAAATCAACGTTATTGTATTAAAAAATAATGCCAAATTCGGGTTCATAGTAAGCACTACTCGGGTTCATAGTATACTGAAAGCCCATTTTTATTATCCATGACATTTTCTGCTTTCCTCATGGTCGAAATGAAAAACAGAGTGTTCAACTTGGGTGATACACCAATTCCGCACTCGAAGTATTAGTGCACTCGGTCCGCTCATGAGCTAAACGTCTCGCGTGAAAAGTATATCTTTCATTCCTCGTCGAAGAATCTACTATTGTTTCGCATCATCTAGTACGGTTCCAACGTCTCGCAAGTGACACGTAACAGTCGAGTCGCCCGGCAGCCGCTCGCGCGGAGTCGAACCGCGCTCCGGCCGCGCGGCGCGCGCGTCGCGCATATTCACCATACAAATACACATATAATAACAGTTTACAATAATAAACATACAGGGAAGTCATATTCGGTCAAATATTATAATAAGCGTCGGGGTGTGGAGACAATAAGTGGTCGATCACAGCTATGAGGGAGACAGATAGATAGATACATGGAGTCGATCAGACCACGGCGTCGGCTGAGAAGCTCGGGAATGTGCGGCGCGGGGGAGGGGGCGGAGTGGGGGGGGGGCAATGTGCGGCGGGGGCTGCCGCGCGGGCCATGGGGCCCGGCCGCGCGCCCGGCCGTTACTGTGGCGAACACGGCGCGGGGCTCCGTGCGAGCGTGATGCGCTCGGAGAGAGACCACGGCCGGTTATATCATTCATGCATCGACAGGCCGCATCCCCGGAGACTCGCGGCCGCGCCGATCCGGCGACGACGGGGCGCCGGTTCCGGCGAGAGAACGTCACCGAAGACGGCGCAACGGGCGACGCCCGGCCGCGGCCTCGACCGCGTCGGCGATCGGAGCACAACGGAGCCGACCAAAGAGGATCCCCGTCCGCGAGTCTCCGTCGACGCGGGCGGATCTGTCAGTTCCGACCCGGGCCGGGGCTCACCTGCGGGCTGCGGCTGCGCGCGCGCGGGCGGCAGCAGGCGGTGCGTGCGCAGCAGCGCGCACTCGCCGCCCTCCGCCGCGTCCAGCGCGAACACGAACAGCGCGCCCGCGCCCGTGGCCACCAGCAGCCGCGCCGCGCGCCCCACGCTGCAACCACACGCGCGTTACGGCGAGCCGGGCACCGCGCCGACCTCCGGGGAGGACCGCGTCCGGCGGTGACCGGCTCTCGTCGACTCGATGCGATCGGACCGGTAATAATTTTTTGTCGCTCTCGGGCGCCCCGAGGAGCTCGATCCGAGTGAGAATACTCCGACTCCGGATCTGACCGGACGCCTCTCTCGGAAATCGGTCTCCCCGGGACTGTCGCCATCGTCCCGCTCGACGGGCGCGGGCCTCGACCCGGAGGACGCGGCGAGCTGAGCAAATTTCACTACGTTCTGTGATTCGGAGCGAGCCGCGGCCGGCGGCGGCCGCGAGCGCGAGGTACTGACTTGGTGATGGCGACCTGCGGCTTGTGCGCGGGCGCGGGCAGGCGCGCGGCGGCGAAGGCGCGGCCCTGCGCCAGCACGTCCGTCACCTGCGCCGGCAGCAGCCCGGCGCCCGCCGCCACGGCCGACGACAGCCAGCCCAGCCAGCCCGAGCCGGCCGCCTCGCCCGCCGCGCCTGCAACCGCGCGCCGCGTCACGCCTCCGCGCCGCGAGCCCGCTCCGAGCGGGCGCGGACGGAGTCCGAGCGGACCGTTTCGCCGGCGACGCGAGGGATCTCCCCGGTCGCCGGAGCGAAAGAGCCCGCGCGATCTCTCGATTTTGACCCCCGAGATGTCTCTTTTTGGACG
This sequence comes from Ditula angustiorana, assembly GCA_963691745.1. NCBI lineage: Eukaryota > Metazoa > Arthropoda > Insecta > Lepidoptera > Tortricidae > Ditula > Ditula angustiorana. The sequence continues at coordinate 122,554 of OY829480.1, read as the reverse complement.
ATTCTCTGCGAGACCGAAACGGAAACAGAAAAACGACTCCGGTAGGAAATCCGGGATGCGGCCGTTAGCATAAAAACGAACCGCTGGCCGTCTCTGAGAGTCGACTTGAGGAGAAAATAACGTTTACGTTAAATTTTGAAAACGATGTCATTATTATTATTATCTCTCATATTCGGAAAGCGTAACTTACCGCATGCGTGCGGAAAGGAATCAAAAAACTTAGCCCATAGATGGCAATGGCACACTACATATTCAACCGGTTCAGTCTGCATGACTGCTTGGTAGCATTGTTTATGCACCAAAAACTTTTTCATCTCTCATATTCGGAAAGAGGGGCGTTACATAGCCAACAAGCCAGCAGAAAGTAACACATGGCGACACATGTGCAGAAAGTAAATTTAAAAAAAAACTAAGCCCATAGATGGCAATGGTCACAACGTGTTCAGCCTGTTTAGCCTACATAAGTGCTTGGTAGCATTGTTTCAGCACCCAAAACTTTTAACTTTCTTGATTTTTTTTATTCATGATAGAGGATCATTTTTTGAAATATAAATTTGACACGTTTGCATCCAAGATGACGGATGACATTTTGAAATGGAAAATCGACATAGGTGTCAAATTCATGTAATTTACTAAATCTGAATCTAATATTACTTTTCGGACCCAAGATGGCGGATATCATTTCAACATGAAAAAATACGTAGGTGTCAAATCCATAAATTTGTGTCACTATGACCCCCAATTTAAATCGTGGATTTTGTATCTCAAAAAGTAGTACCTATACTAGACGTTTTTTTCTTCGTGATTGAAATGAAAAGCAGCCAGCAGAGTTTACATGAGTGAAATTGGTATCTTTTTTGGTATTGATAGAAAGCTATTACGGGCTCCAAATAATCCTTTTTAAGTTAGCACGTACATTGTAGCAGGTAGTGCCAAATGTGTGCAATATAAAAAAAATGTTACTTGTGTCAAAATATACTAAATAGCTCTCTGATGTTGTCGTACCCTTGCGGGGCGTCACATGTTTACCGAGTTCAATTGTACCATCTTAATATGCCTGTGATGTGATATGCAATAAGGGGTGTCCTGTCGTTTGACCAAAAGTCATTTGGCAAAATTACACTTGACAAACAACGTTTCGCAAAAAAATGTTTCGCCAGTTGATCATTTTACAAATAGTCATTTTACAAAAAAAAAAACAAAATGAACATTTAGCAACTGAGTTATCAGACATAACTACTCTTGGTTTAAAAACGTTTGGTAAAATGTATATTTTGACAGGTGTTTCGTTAAATAAACTAAAATCGGTCGTTATTTCAAGCTCAAAAAACGAACTGATGCATTTAGACTAATCATGGAAAAACCTAGTTCGTCGGTTAGGTTAGGTTTATATTATGACCACCAATAGCGAGCGGTGCGTCATAATGCATGATTGCATTATGAAATAACATTTTGTTAAATGACATTTGGACAAATGTTTAATTTGCGAAACATATTATTTGGTGAAATGAAAAAATATCAATTGACATTTTATTATTTCGCACATTTACCAAGTGTAGCATTTGCTAATTAATCATATGCTAAATGAGTTTTTGTAAGATGATACTTTTGTCAAATGTCTAGTTTGCCAAATGATTATTTGGTGAAACGTTTTCAAATGATCATTTTGTCAAACGTTTTTTGGTCAAACGTTAGTGAACCGCAATAAGGCCAACAAGTGATTATGATTCAGATTCTGATCTTTTATTCATCGTTGAACAATCTACCTACTATTATTTATTTCTTAAAAAACCATGTTCGTTATCTTCTAACGATTATTATGCCAGGAAAGGCATATTTTTCTAAAACGTTTCAAATAAATATTTCGCTCATTCGATTTTAAATAAATAAATTATGAAATAATCGAAAAATGATCGGAACCAAAAATAGCATGAGCAGAGCATCGGGAAAACGATCGGTGCCAATAAAACAGATACTGGGTACCTGCGGCGGCGTCGTCGCGCGGCTGCGGCGGCGCGGGCGCGGGCTCGGCCAGGCGGAACACGTGCACGGTCTCGGTGTTGGACGCGGCCGCCAGCAGCGCGCCGCACGCGCTGAAGGCCAGGCACGCGATGCTGACGCAGCGCTTCACGCCGCGCCGGAACTCGAACAGGCGCACGCGCTCCGGCACGGCGAACACGCGGATCACCGTGCCGCGCTCCGACGCCGTGGCCAGGCGCCGCCCGCAGGCCGACCAGGCCAGCGCCGCCAGCCCCGAGTCGTGCGCGCTCAGCACGCACTTGGCCGTCAGGTGCACGGCGTCGAAGATCTGCACCTCGCCCACGGCGCTGGAGCCCGGGTAGGCCAGCAGGCAGCGGTCCACGGCCGGCGCCAGCGCGCACAGCCCGCGCGGGTTGGGCGGCGTGTCGCGGATCGTGTGCAGGATCTTCATGTCGCGGATGTTGTGGATGTGCAGCGACTCCTCCAGGCACACCACCAGCCGCTGGGGGGGGGGGGGAGCTTCACGAGGCGGCCCGCACGAGCCCGGACGAGAGATGATCGCGTGATTTGCGACAAGTTTTTGTTTTCTCCGCCAATTTTCGTAGCTCGTATTAGTTTTGTTTCGAAAGAAATAAAAATAAAATCTCACTTTCGTTTTACGAATTTGAATCGACTCGAAGTCTAAACAATAAAATAATTAGCTGGCGGAAAAGAGGCGTGGCGCGAATCACCCGATCGATTACAACTGTGACTAAACATTTCTTATTTATAGTCATCGAATTATCTTTCCTCGTGGGTACCGGTCAGTCGAGTATTCTAAGGAGACGATTTAATAACGCAGTCGCTGCCGGCGACGCATCTGTGCGTTTACGGTGATTCCCCTGCATGGTAGCGCGTCACAGTTTTCGCATTTGAACGCACATATTATGCATTTGCGGCACCAGGCGGAAGTTCGGAAAGCAATGCCGGCGGTGAATGCCGACTGATCGGCCCGGAAAATACAGTCTACGTCGCCGAACATTCCGTGAAGGAGCCAATGCGCTTCGCTTACAAAGTATCTAAGGCGAACATGCTGGCAGATACAAGCGGTTGATTGCACTTTAACTTTTGTTTTACAAATGCTGACATGATAACATTTTGCAAGTTATTCCTTAGGTACCTAAATTATTAAGATTAAGTAAATAGACTTTAAACTTTACGTATTTTTTTATGATTCTTAAAAAACTACGACTTTTGAAAATTAGTTTAAGACACAAAAAACTATTTAATCGCCGTCTTCGACTGATTGTCACATGAACCAGTAGCTCGGTTAAAAGCGCACCTTTTGTCAAATACGTAAAAAACGTAGTTATCCTAATACATAATCAGATTTGTTCGTTCGTTCATCTTTTGTCCAGATGCATTATAAACAGAAAACTTTGTGGTGTTTGTAGAGGCGCCTGGTTTTATTTAGTGTTACTTGCTTCCACGGTGTTAGACGAGAAGGGACACAAAAGTACCTATATTTGTTGATACCTGCGCGACGGAAGGTCCCGAGGGAACAATACGCTTTATTTTAAGAAATGAAAAAAGAAAAAACTGTTGCCAGAACTCAGGTACCTAGCGACCTTGGCTTTGAAAGGGCTATTGTTATTCCATTAACAATAAGATAAGCTTTACAAGATGTTATCGTCCGATAATTGTTTTGTAAAACAAAGGCACTTTTTGTCCCATTATCAAAAGAGTTTCGTGAGGAGCGGGAGGCTTCGCGGGACTCACCGAGCGGTTAAGCTTCACGGCCAGGATGGTGTTGCTGTAGCTGTAGTTACATATCTCCGTCCCCTTCTTGTAGTGGCACACGATCAGCTTCCTGCAACACGCCGGCACTGTAGCCCCGCGGACAAGGGCCCGCCCGTCATTAAGCTCACCACCCGGGTGACTCATACAAATTCAATGAACTAAGAAATGTAACTATTGTTCTACACCACCCGCTGTAGGTATCCATTGTCGCCGAGGCGAGGAGATGACGGATCCGTGACATCCTCGTCGGCATCTGACTCCGATTACGACCGGTACGAAACAGTCATTTATTTACATCGAATCGGTTCAGCGCGGCACTTCGCATTAATGTGCATAACAAATACCCGCGACATATTAACGAGCGCACGTGTCGCGGCGCAAGGGGGGGGGGGGGGAGAAGTTATAAAACAAAAGAAAACAACGGTTTAAACGCTGCACGTTGTTAGTGCGTACTGAAAAACGTGTTATCAGCGCGCGCGCAGCTACACGCGCAGCGGCGGAACTACGCACAGCGAATTAACACCAACACAATAAATACAATCAGTTGCATATCCGCATAGCAGAGGCGGACGGGACGCGGCGAGCGATGCCGGCGTGACGTCACCGCTCACCTCGCGGCCTATTGCGAAAACAAATTCGCCAGTGTTTACATAATTTTAAGCCCCACCCATTAGCCTAATTGACGGCTGATACTCCTCGCGGTATCCATTGCGGCCGGAATGATAATTTGTTTATGATCGCGCCGATTAATACAATAGTCCATGCGAGGGTGCGTGACGCGCGGCATACGCAGCGCCGATGCGCAGGAGTGGCGTCACGGCGCGGCGTGAGTCAGCGCGCCGTCGCCGCGGCGGCCGCGACGCCACAACAGCTGCGGCGCGGCCCCGGCGACCTCTCCGACCGCGGCGCTACTAAAATAATGCACCGCGATATTTATTCACCGCCTACGACCGTCCCTCTGAATGTCGCGGCGTTCCTGTAGCTATCGTGTCCACGGAGATATCGCGCAGCGAGGAAAGCGCGGTTCGCTGGGAAGCTAAATTGATGGCGGTCGTTATCGCGGGGGGCGGCGCGCGGGCGGCGTCGCGTGAGCCGCGACCACGGCCAAGGCCGAGCGCCCGCCGCCCGAAATAGCGGCGGCTGCAGCGGCCGCGCCTGCAGCCGCACCGGCAGCGCGCTTCCCGAATACACGCTTTACTGCAACTAGGGTGACCCCTCAGCATTCCAAGTCGACGTTCGTCGAAGTGACGGCGGCCAGGTTGCGACCCACGACGTCGACACCGCCCACACATGAAGGGCATTACTATGACACCCCTATTTTTCTTTGGGGGTTAAAAGGGATCGTTCGCGCTCTACTATGAGATCGATTGGACCATAACATATTGGTAGACTCCGCCGCTAAATGACCCGGACCGACAATACATATAGTGAAAACATTTGAGTAGGTCGCTGCGTTCCAGTTAATTACGCGTCTATATTTACTTAAAATTTTGTACTGACAGATACGACTGAACGGAGTTATTTGTAAAATAGCAGATAGTACGGGTATTGCTTCAACATTAGTATTGATATCGTAAATTGCGTATTAATAGCGTACGCGCGGAGTGACGCAACGAGTGCGTGCGTGCGCGCAGCGCGTCTAATGAATTAACCGACACATCGACGGCGCTGCGCGAGGACGCGGATATCGCCGACGCGCGATAGCGTCGCCCGCTACTCGCCGCGAACGCTCGGATCTCGTCGCAACTGTCGCAAGGCTTCCCGCACACATCGCCCCTATTAAGTACAATTTCCTAGTTCCTTTCAGTAGTAATCCAGCGGAAACAACACGAGAGAACGACTGCCAAAGGTGAATGTTACATCAGCATCTAACGGCATTCCGCTCTGGACATACATGCTATAGCGAAGTGCCAAAATGTTTCACCGTCACGCAAACTGTTGAGAAATAACTGAAATTATATGTGGAAATGACGGCACTGTCGCCATCTCAACTTGCCAAGTCCTGAGCGGATCGGTTACCGTGTAGGCCACCGTTACGCCGCTTCTTCCCGATGACGACTCTAGGTGTGTCAAGCGTTTGTGGGAACGAACGGCCGACACATAATAAATAACTGAGAAACTTCCATCGAATCAATTCCTTACACGATCAAATCAAAAGTTTATATCCATCCATTCCTAACATAATAACGTATAAATACTGAAATAGGACGTTAAGGCAGTATAAGTAAATTATAATGATAATAGTTAAAATCAAGGTGGTTTTGATTAGTATTGGTTGTGACAGAATGTCGAGTAAGCGCCCGCATTAGTTCAGGGTTCGAGACTCGGCCAACCCATCGGGCACGAAGTCGATTCGCGTAATTTATTTGCATAACATAAACCGAACGCCAATAAAATTAGCTACAAATGTACTTCTGATTTAATACCTGCCGTGTAGTCGAGAAACTAAAACACGTGTACCGATAGACGTGACCAGGGGTACCTAGCGACAAGCGCTACTGGTGTAACACCGCCATAATGTAACAGTGTTCCGATGACACGAGCTGCAGTTACTCAAGACTTTTTATTGAAAAGAGAGAAAAACAAACGTGAGTATCATCTGATGGCAAGTGATCACCGTAGAGGGAACCAGCGACCGCAAGAATCACTTAGCGGTTGCCGGCCTTTACGTAGTGGGTCTCCGGATACTCGCCGTAAGAAACGGCGCGAAGCAGTACTACTTGACGTCGGATTTTATGAAAACGTGATAATGTTACTGACGCAATCGAGATTTGTACCGCCACCAGCAACCGGCTTCAGTGTGGCTCTACCACGATAAAACGAAGACTTGTAAACCTATAGTCAGAAGTCGGAGGTTTTAGGGTGTTGACAGACCTGAATGTTCACCTATAATAAGCATGCTAACGAACGTTACAAACCTCACGCAATAGGTAACAACAGCGCGCAGCGTGCAATCGTTTAAACATAATGAATGCTCGTTGTTCTGTTACAAGAAACTGCTCAAGTCTATCAGCGCGCGTATGTCTACGTATGTCTGCGTACGTGTGCGTGTGTACGGCGGGTGTACCTGGGCGCGGCGACGGTGACGACGGCCACGAGGCTGGAGCTGAAGAGGCGGTCGACGAGGCAGGTGTCCTGGCCGGAGCGCGACGCGTAGATCTCCTCCACGCCGTCGTCCTGCGTCAGCGCGAACAGGTGGTAGCCGCTGGCGCTGCCGGCCACCAGCGACCTGCGCACACGCCCGCGTCCTGCCGTCACTATGCGGCCTGCACCGGTCGCGTATGCAACACGGCTCCAGCTAGCTTCCTAGAGCTGCATACGCATCCGGCGTCGCCATTAGGGGATACTTAGCACGGCTCTTAGTAACTGGTTGTTAAGAACCCTTCCTACTGAGGAGTTTTAGGTGTTAGGCAAATGCATTAGTCCACTAAATCCAAGTGGCCCACAGGTACAGTTGGCTTCCTACATTTTACGAGGCTTTACTACATCGTCGCTTTGACATCAATCATGTAAGGAGTCACTTTACGGAATTACTAAAGTAGTTAAAGCGGCAAGCTGACTGTACACGTCGTGACCCGAGATTAAAACATAGGTTCTAACTGTTTTGGTTGCAATATTAAGTAAAAAAAAATACAGTTTCATATCACTGCCCCTGGACCATCAATCCCATTCTCCTTGTATTTATTTTTACCTTAAACCCAAAAATACGTCAAGGACAATGTCGTAAATAAACAAGCAAGCCAAATCATCAATCAAATCTGAGAATAGATAAATAAAACATTATGTAAGAGATTGACATTGAAGTTAGAGTCGATTTGGATTATGCCAAAACTTTTATCTTCAGGTGGTAGCTGCTAGGCTAGGCCAATGTCAGTACTGTTGAAGTTGACTCAGCTTGAAAACGTCAAAGATTAGGCAGCAGAAACATTTTTAATTTTGGGTGAACCCCTTCAGCTGATTCCTGTTGTAGAAATTGCACCCATGGGTAAAGAACAGACATGACCAGCCAACTTTGGTTCTCACTGCCACTTTGAACTCAAACATTTTTGAAAGCTGTGACTCTTAATAAAGAATTACGTCTCCCCTTTTTATTTTCGCCTCATAAGAACTAGTTAAGAACAAAGATGTAAGTATTATTAAATCTAACATTTTAAAGTAAGTCAAAATTGGCTAAGATCTGCTTACTTAGAACTTTTAGCGCAATGGATTGGATGAGAGGATGGGCAGACGTCTCAGTGCCCACTTGCCCGATGCAATGGAAGTAAATACCATATGAAATCATTCCCAGCACCCATTTACAGGAGGCTTGGTGGTGACATGGTAATATTGATACCTTAAACTTAAATTCACATAAAGCATGCATGTGGTCATTTGTGCCTTACGCAAATTGAAGTTTTAGGTATCAAAATACAGCATCACATGTAACATTTTTCTCGCCTCATGAGACTGGCATAGTCACACAAGTGCACTAAAACATCAATAACAATTTTGAAAAAAGAATGTCACATGTTATTTGTTCACCACAATCTAGCTAGGTATATTTCTGAGACAAAAGTAGACTATGTCTATCCTCAAAATGCAAACAAGCTACTAGTTAAGTATCATAAAGATCAAATAATTAATTTGTCATTACTTTCACATACAATAATAAGTTACTGGGAATACGGATGAACTTATGATTAAATTCATACTCAAAAAAACATTTTGTAAAAACTGGCAAAAGTCAACTGTAAGTTTCAGCTTTAGAGCAAGCAAACATGGCAGTAACACGGGCTGCGGGATACAATCTCCGCATGGTGTTTTAATTATCAACACTGTAATGTATTCTGTCTATTAAGAAATGTCACAGTGGAAACATTGTACTGTAATTAGAGGGACTGCAACTGAGGCTGGTGATGCCCTGGTCTAGAACAGGGGCTGCACCACAAAGCGCAGGGTCGGCTGACTTTTGACTTTTAGAATTACAAGTTGTCTATGGACAAGTTAGGATAACTGTCCAGTATTATTAACATTTTCGCAATAACAATAATTATTCTTGTAATTGCCTAATGACTGTGGTAATTAATATTGTTGCTAACACCTCATTATTGAGATAGCACTTACATTACCAATAAATTGTATGCTTTGTCATGCAGTTTAACTAATTGCTCCATGTTATCACAAGTTTCATAACAAGCTGCAACCGCAAGGACATGGCGGGTGCAGCAGCCCAGATCACTCCAACAAATAATGTACAGTGCATTCGCATTGTTATCAAATATTTATTTTGACATTGAGAGCACCAATCTGCTGATAAGGCTGTTTCAAAACAACAGTCAGCTGTTTGACAGCTCAGCCCTGCCGCGGCTCCCTCGACGGGCCCGCTGGCCGCGGGCCGCGCCGCCTTGCGAGCGCGAGCCCGCAGCAACGCCTTGACCCACTCGCGCCTAGCGCCCGCCAATTTACAGCTCGCGAGACGCCATATTTGTTTACTCCGTTTGTTATGGGAGAGGACGCGTCGCGACGCTGCTTGCGCCACGGCTGGCAATGACATATTGCATCACCGCAACACACGGACGCTGGCTGTCGCAACGCGCCCCGACCCTTCTCTTCCGCCTCCTGACGCCAGCGTATGCTCGCATACTTACGTGCAATCCTGGTTAAATTGGACGAATATTCCTCCTGCATTTGATCCATCTGTGTTCTGTTCTCCCAGACTCATTGGAACGTTCGAAGTGTACGGCTCTGTTTAATGACTATCGACTACGGACGACATACGCGCGCGACGACCTTTGCGACGGAACACAAACACTCACTACAATATTATTATGAACTGAGTATTCGTCACAACAGAACTAAGAATTTTTTGACACAAAGAACGACCTTGCTGCTAAAAACAAGCCCCCTCCCTCCGCTCTCGAAGCACAGTCGCCTTCAATCGCCCCTCCAGTGCAGCACGATCATCTGATCGCTTCCGATTGGTGGATGCGCCCGCCATTGACATTTCTAAGACCGTTTTCATTCTTGTCAAAAAAATCGATCGATTTTGACAAAACATTGAAATTTTTACTGATCGATATTTTGTATTGGAATACAGAATATGCTGAAGAGCAAAGGAGAAAATTTCTTTTTCATGTACACTTCATCGCTTTATTGCACAAAAATAATATTAAATTATTTAAAGACGTATCTTGAACGCATTTTAACTTAAGTACTGTGTTGAGATATCTGTGGTAAATTGTTTTAAATGGTTTTAAACTTTTGCGACTTTCACATATATTTATAACGTTATCGGGACTTAGACGGGATAAAAACAATGGTAAATTAATAATGTTAAAGTCCCGATAACGTTTTAAATATTTGTAATATTTGGAAAACCTGGGGAAACCCACGGAAAACTTTCGGGATTTGGCTTTGGGACTTTTGGGCTTAGAGTTATCGTTGTCTAACAGTCCCCTAGAGACAGTAAAATGTGCATCAGATAAAATTCATAAAATTCGTTCATTATCACTTTTGAGTTTTTAGCCAAATTGTCTAAGATTATCACTGAAAACATGGCTTTGTTTTTACATAAGTCGTGGCTGTACGGGCTTAAATCCTTTTGCTTTTTGAACGAGGGGATAAACAAAAAGTACAAGCAATGTCACAGTGACAGTGACGTTACTAACGTAAACATCTGTGTTGTGAGGTTGACAGAAGCTCGTCGAGTGAGTCGGTTGTCGGTTCCTAGTTTATTTTCCTAAAATACAAAATATCCTATATAATTTGTGTTGGTGGTGGATAAGTAACATTATTTCGGTAAGTGTATAAGTATTAGTGTAAGTTTGGCCTTCCGGCCAAGTGGAAGATGGAGGGAAATGAGCCTCCCGATAAAGACACTGGCGGTAGATCGACGGAAGGTATGGAAACTGACGTAAGGGATAGAAAAAGAACTTTAGCGTCCAGCCAAGTAGGAAATAATGATACATCGCACGAACCTTTGGCTAAAAAGATCATAATTGATCTAGAAACCGCAAATGCATCCATTGCCCACATTTATAAACACCCGTCTCTTGAGAGTGATTCTTGCTTGTATAGTAAGGAGGACAGGGGCCCATTCGTTGTCCATGTCTCCCGTGTGCTTGAGTCGGAAAATTCGGGGTTGTCTTTGCGCCCTATCAAGGTAGGCCTGATTTTCAAACAAAATAACATCCAATTCATCAAAAAAGATGGGATCAAATCGATTGGTCGCAACAGAGTCGCTGTGGAATTTATTTCTGCAGAGGGTGCCAACTGTTTGATTTCTCACCCCTGTCTAGAGAAATGCAAACTATCAGCAATAATCCCGTCATACAATACATGTCGTATGGGTCTTGTACGTGGGGTACCAGTTGAATGGTCAATGGAGGAGTTCGTTGATGCAACTGATCTTAAGGAAGGTACTGGTAAAATTCTAAAGGCTCGCCGTCTTCAACGAAAGGTATTCAAAGATAATTCTCCGTCCTGGGTACCAACCCAATCAGTTGCTCTGACCTTTGAGGGACAAAACTTACCGACAAAAATATATGCACTGTATACTTCTCTTACTGTTGAAGTTTATCAACTACCCACAATTCAGTGTAGAAAATGCCTAAGATTCGGTCACATTCAGAAGCAATGCCGCTCTGAAGCCCGCTGCTACAAATGTACACAAAATCACCCAGGTGAGAGTTGCCAAGTTCATCAAGAAAATGCTTCCTGTCTGCTCTGTAGTGGTAGGCACTTTGCCACGGACCAGCGTTGTCCAGAATTTTCCCGACAAAAGTCTATTAAGTTAGCTATGTCAGAACAAAACATATCCTACACAGAGGCATCAGCCAGGTTCCCTTCGGTCAGAAAATCCTATGCCGATGCTACAAAGACCATTTTTGCACCTTCGCCTGACCATTCTCAGCTGACCTCCCCTCCACGAACATTCACACCCATCCCCTCCACTCCTCCTAGGTCGACCTCATATAGGAAGACAGTGTTCCGGTCCCCCCGGGCCAGGACCCCCCTTTCTGAAGGATATGACCGGCATGCTCATCAGAGCATCATAGAAACCCCCCGATCCCAACTCCCAAATGGACATGCATTTTCAGGTCAAGGCCCGAAAGTTGGCCATGTCACCCCGAATGAGGACCTCTTGGAGCTGTTGTTTAAGCTCCTCACCAACATCATTTCCAAGTGGACTGATATTCTACCGTACGACGTTGCCCCTCTAATGATCACATTAGCAGAAAAGTTATCAAATATCCATGACTCCTCCCAAACAATGCCACTTTCTTCAATGGAACAGTAGAAGCCTCGCCCCCAAAAAGCCTGAACTTATTAATCTAATTAACGTGCACTCTGTCTCTGTCGCGGCCGTCTCGGAGACATGGCTTAGTCCGAGATCCCGCTTCAGGGTTCCGGGCTTCGCGTGTCTGCGGGATGACCGCGATGATGGTCGGGCAGGATGTGCCCTGTTGATTAAAAGATGTTTTCCTTTTACCCAAATCCCTCTTCCGCCACATTCCCTGAATTTTAATGCTGTTGCTGCTAAAGTCATGGACATCAATTTCATTTCCATTTACATCCCCCACCCTAATATTAGTCTCATCCCTGATCTTTCCACGGTTCTCTTTTCTATCCCTTCTCCTCTCGTTATTCTTGGTGATTTTAATTGCCACAACACCGCTTGGGGTTCTCACCATTCAGATTCATTCTCTTCCTTACTTCTTGACCTTTTTGACGACATAAATGTATGTGTAATCAACGATGGATCACCTACTCACCGTGTATACCCTGGGCAGAATCCTCTTTCAGCTCTTGACTTAACTGCTTGTTCTCCAAGTCTGTCTTCCTTACTTTCCTGGAAAGTGTTACATCAATCCTTCGGGAGTGATCACTTCCCTATTATCATTTCTAAGCCTCTATCTATCGCCCCCATCCCTAACCCAGAACCGCTACTGAAATACAAAATATTGGAAGCTGATTGGACAAAATTTGCATTTTATGTAGACTCTGAAATAAAATCTCTAAGCCCTAGTTCAAACTCTCGAGGTGAATACTCGGTATTCCTCAGTATTCTATTTGATGCGGCTGACAAATACATCCCCAAAAAAAAACTGAGCCCGAATCCCAAAGTCGCTTCTCCTCCCTGGTGGAATGCAGAGTGCACGGCTGTAGTTAAAGAAAGAGATCACGCGGAGCAGGCCTACAACCAATCCATGAGTACGGAGGATTTTATGGCGTTTCAAAAAGTCTCAGCTAGAGTGAAGCGATTCCTATCAAATAAAAAGAAAAAGGGTTGGAAGGGATTCTGTGAGGGTTTGTCACCAAAATCCCCACCTTCAATTGTGTGGAAAAATATTAAGAGATTTCGAGGTTCTCTCAAACCTGATAACATATCATCTGGCAACATATCCCATTGGCTGGAGGATTTTGCTGACAAACTAGCTCCACCAACGGTTCCCTGTCAGTCCTTGATACACCTACCCTTGCCCTTACCCCCATTGGATCCTTTTGACGAGGCGTTTACAGTGGAAGAGTTAAAGCTAGTACTAAGCGGATTACGCAATACTTCCCCAGGAGAGGATGGCATTCCATACTCATTTATAAGTAACCTCAACTCCTTCAGTCAGGGATACCTCCTGAAACTACTCAACCAATTTTACATTTCAGGGGAAATTCCCGAATCGTGGAAGAGCCAAATTGTACTACCTTTGCTTAAACCCAACAAAAACCCAGACGAGGCAAGTTCATACCGCCCAATAGCTCTATCTGCTACTATAGGGAAAATTCTTGAACACCTAGTGAAGAATAGGTTAGAATGGTTGGTAGAAAATAGGAGGATTCTTGCCGACAGCCAATTTGGTTTCCGCAAGGGAAGGAGCACCATGGACAGCCTGAGTATTCTAAGCTCGGACATCCATCTTGCCCTTTCTAAACAGGAGCTACTGGTAGGTTGCTTTTTGGACGTATCAGCAGCATACGACAGTGTACTTCTTCCGGTGCTCAGAGCAAAAATGCTTCAGCTGAGTATTCCCAAGAGGATGGTACATTTCGTATGCAAACTTTTCATGGGAAGGACGATCAAAATTCGCTATGGAAATACATTTCATCCACCTAGAACTCTCTGGAAAGGGGTCCCCCAAGGTTCAGTGCTCAGCCCTCTCCTTTACAGTATTTACACCCTTGACCTAGAGCAAACAGTCTCCCCTTTTTGTAATGTCCTTCAATATGCTGACGACTTGGCCTTGTATGTTTCATCAAAATCGGTTGATACGGCTTCTTCACGTTTAAATGAAGCCCTGAGTTATTTGAAGGATTGGATGGATGAACACGGCCTTTCACTCTCTCCCACGAAAAGCTGTACGGTAACCTTCACTCGGAAAAGGTCAATTCCGAATGCTAATGTCCACTGTGAAGGTGAAGTAATTCCCAACAAAGAGTATGTCAAATTCCTAGGGGTTATCCTAGATTCTAAAATGTCAGGTGTGCATCACTTAAACTATGTTTTAGGAAAATGTGAGAGAGGTAGTAATGTTCTCCGTGCCCTCTCAGGCGTCTGGTGGGGCTCTCATCCCTACTGTCAGAAACTGGTTTATAATGCTATAATAAGAAGTCAAATTGACTATGGATCCTTTATCCTGGAGCCGTGCAGCAAACTAGCCTTGCAGAAAATCGACCTTATCCAAGCTAAATGTCTTCGTATTATCCTTGGTGCTATGAAGTCTTCACCAAAGAACGCTATGCAAGTCGAAAGCCTAGATCCACCCCTATTCCTCCGAAGACAATATTTAGCAGACCGATACGTGTCTAAGGCGGCCGCCCTCTCTAACCACCCTATCCTTCCTCGCTTAGAGGCTCTGTCACGCGAGGTATCCCAAAATAGATATTGGTCACATAAGGAAACCCCAAGGATAGTAAATAGTTTCTTGAAAATAAGTAACCTGTCCTTCCCAGTATTCAAATCAGATATTAACCCTTTGTTTGAAACGAACTACAATGCCCTAGTCTATTTCCCAAAAGTTATTTTAGATTTTGGCATTTTCAAGAACGATCCAGGAGCAAATAATAAATTTAACAAAATGATCACGGAAAGTTGGCAAGATTGGCTACCTGTATTCACCGACGCCTCTAAATTATCAGCAGAGAGTCCGTTAGGCTCGGCAGTCTGGATTCCAAAATATAAAATTTTACTTAGTTACAAATGTCCTCCACAGTCTTCAGTTTTCACCGGCGAAGCGATCGCCATTATGGAAGCAATAGCGTATGTTATGTCACATAAGATAGCAAAAACTATAATATTTTCCGATTCTAAAAGTTGCTTGCAAACAATCGTCAGTAACCAATTCAAAATTAAAGTTAAATTCCCTTTGGTCCTCAAAATTAAAGAATTGCTAATGAGTTGTGAAGACGAAGGTTTGGAAGTAGTGCTCGCTTGGATCCCCGGACACTGCGGCATCGAAGGAAACGAATGTGCGGATTCATGGGCCAAAAATGCCGTAGAGTCAGGGTCCCAAGAACATTCCTCTATTTTTGCATCCGACCTTATGACGATCGCTCGATTTGATGAAAGGCAATCCTGGCAAGAATTATGGAATACTTCTAGACTCGAAAAGGGCCGATCTTATGGAAATATCCAACCTTTGATCCCACGTAAACCCTGGTTTTTCCGGTTCAAATCGGGCAACAAACGGACCACGTCCACTATCTGCCGACTGCGACTCGGACACGTTTGCACCCCGGTCTTCCTTGCTAAGATTAGGGTGCGAAATCACTCTTTGTGTGAATGCGGTTTAGACGATGGAACTCTAGATCATATATTTTTTTGCTGCCCAAAATATAGATCTTCTTTATACGACGATCTTCCGCCAGACATTCCACGTCCCATAAACTTTCAGACTCTATTATTCTACACTGACACCCCTTTCGTTCGTTATTTAATTAAATACATACAAACAAACGACATAAAATTATAATTATTTATTAGTAAGTATTACATCTGTTAGTATTCTTCCTTCCTCCACTCTTCCAACACCATAGCTTAAAACTATGATCATTCATATATCGTATTGTCCTGTAATGTCTGTGTCGTCATTAACTCTGAATGTTATTTTATTTGTATTGTTCTAGGTCACACACACCCGATCCTACCGTACCCACCCGACCTACCGTACATACGCTCTCCCGGTGTGTCTATGTCAACCAAAGTCGTCATTGGCGAAATCCATTTCGACCTAGAGATGGGAAGCCATTAAAAAAAAAAAAAAAAAAAAAAAATCTGTGTTGTGTCAGTGTTATTAAGTATTAAGGTTATGTTTTCGTAAAAACGCGCACATTTATATTAAAATGGGTCGTAAAATTCCAGCCAAAAAACACCGCGGTGTCAAGGACCCAGTCAAACAGCAAGCTCAACGCTTTCAAAGGTAAAAAGTGGTGATAAGTTGGTGGCGGTTCGTGAGAGACGAGCGTTAACGCGTGTGGTGTGTTGCAGCATCAAGGACAAGATCAACGCGCCGCCGACCGACCCGGACGAGCAGCCCGTGCCGCGCTCGCTGCTGCGCCTGTTCGCCTTCCAGCAGCCGCGAACGCCCGCCGCCGACAAGAAGCCCAAGCGCCCGCGCCCAGGTGGGTGGTGGCAAAGGCTTAACTTTGTATCCTTACGCTTATTCCGCAAGTGTCAGTTATTAACAAGTATTGCCGCAGACAGGGCGGACGCGGCGCGCGCGGGCAGCGCAGTTGCGGCGCTGCGGCGACTGCCGGGGGAGGCGGGCCGCGCCTTCTCGCTCCGCATCAACAGCGCCGTGCGCGCGCTGCATCACCCCCACGACGAAGATTACCCCGTCAGTGCCTCCTTCACTATTACAAGTTATTCTAGCGACTCGCACTCTCGACGAGTAGACACGAGTCTACACGCATGCTTGTTTCATTGATATGCCCATGGCCTCACACACACTCGTCTCGCTCGCCCCGCCTCACATCTGGTTCAGGTGTATTGTCAAAGTAACCATGTGGCAAGCATCAGCGTACCAACTAGTCTTGTGATTCAGCAGATTTTGACTTGCACATATGAATTTTAGCCCCAAAAGAGATGTGAATATGGCTTAGCAACATTCGCTCAACTTCAAGTACATGATCATGCAATTTTGATAATATTGGGATTCACAGAAACTAAAAGAATACCAATAATATACTTTATTTGTGTCAAAGTCACGCAACGAGCTATGGAGAGGGCTATGCTTGGAGTTTATCTGCGTGATCGAATCATAAATGAGGAGATCCGCAGACGAACGAAAGTAACCGACATAGCCCAGCGGATTAGCAAGTTGAAGTGGCAGTGGGCAGGACACATAGCACGGAGAACTGATGGCCGATGGGGTTGCAAAGTTCTCGAATGGCGGCCGCGTATTGGCAAGCGCAGCGTAGAACAACCAACCACAAGATGGTCCGATGACCTCATACAGGTGGCAGGAAGGCGCTGGTTGCATGCTGCTTCCAACCGGCCACTTTGGAAATCCATGGAGGAGGCCTATGTTCAACAGTGGACTTCTTGTGGCTGAGATGATGATGATGATGATGACTTTATTTGTATTGACTTATTTCACCACTACATTATGTTATGCTTCAAGCTTCACGCAATAATGCTAACAATTATGATGCAATTTCAGTTAGACCTCGAGGAGACGGACACCAGAGGTGAATACATAGCGTCGCAGCGCGAGCGGCGCCAGCGCAAGCACCGGCAGGCGCTCGCGGCGGCGCGCCGGGCCACGGGCGCCGGCGGGGAGCGGGGCGCGGGGGAGGGGGAGGGGGGCGGCCGCCTGCGCAAGACGCAGCGCCGCGCGCTCAAGAAGAAAGAGCAACTGAAAGCTAAACAAGAGGAGGTGAGAAACAGCTTGCTATCTTACAGCAAAATACTTTTGCTTTGGTT
Source organism: Ditula angustiorana (assembly GCA_963691745.1). Classification (NCBI taxonomy): domain Eukaryota; kingdom Metazoa; phylum Arthropoda; class Insecta; order Lepidoptera; family Tortricidae; genus Ditula; species Ditula angustiorana. The sequence goes on along the minus strand of OY829480.1, from coordinate 104,898 downwards.
TACATTGACATAGTTCAAACTGCTGACTTTATTAAGAGCAAAAAACTAAGTATGAGCCCTGTAACTCAAGAAAGTTAGTAATGAAGATAGTAACACTTTCAAAACTTTGATAGTATAGCAGGTGGGAACAAAGCAATAGCCGTCAAACGTGTTTCGTAATTTTTGATCGGCCCTGCCGGCAATACCATTTAAAACATACTGAAAAGGCTTCAAAGTCGCTTCTACGTACATCGCCTGAATTTTTTCAATTATAGGGATTATCAGGATTCAGTACCCAAATACCACCACCGATCACACACTACTAGGGGTTGGAGTTTTCTGGACCTGCTCAATAGTACTCGTAAAACGTAAACGCGATGTAGACCGGAAAGCTCCGATATGTAGCCTAAATATTTATATCAGTCTATAGAGACCCTGAAATAAAACAATTCTGTTCTATTCTAATGTATCAATTATTTTTCACCAGGCGGCGGCGGCGCGCGGGCTGGCGGCGCGCGAGCTGCGCTACGAGCGCGTGCCGTTCGGCGACGTGGCCGCCGCGCCGCCCGCGCTGCCGCGCCCGCGCCGCGCCGCCGGGCCCGAGCCGGCCGCGCGCCGGGTGAGCATGACCCGCGCTGACCCTATATTACGGGAGGTCACGACAAATTTGGCAACGATCACCAATATGGCTGATCCGAAGTTCACAAGATAAAGGGCGACTCCGTGATGCCAAATATGTGGGTCTGCCTGCGCTAAGTGGTTGCGTTATCGATATGTGGCGCCTGCAAAACCAGTTATCGTTCCCAAAAAAAAAACGATAAGGTAAATGGCTGAATAAAGTACAGAAAGGAAGTACCGGTTGGACTCATGTGAATTCTGCTAAAACTGAACAAATATTTAGTCGCAAAAATTTGGTCGCGTTTCGAAGTTCAGCTCGTTTAAAGACCCTTGACCGTTGCCAAAAAAAAAAACAATAACGGAAATGGCTGAATATGACGTGGCATTAAAGTATCAGTATGTACGAGCTTAATGCACCAAAACTGAAAAATCTTTGGTCGCATTTCGTAGTTATGAAGCGGTCTAGGTTACAATATCTCATACATTGTTGGAGTATTTTTTCAAAAGCATTGGATAAGTAAAGTTCAAACATATTTTTGGGGAATAACCACAGTGTCAAAAACTTCCTCCTAAACTTCTCTAGCAAACCTATCCTCCTTCGGTTAGGGGTAAGTAAGATCGGGTAGGTATCCAAATAGAAGACGAGTCCTTCCTCATCTACCGAAGCTTTGCCTTTTTGAAATGTCACCTCTACTCTTGCTTTGATGTTCAGTGCCGTTCACAGAATTTTAAGACAGGGTAGACGTTTAAGTGACGGTTTAACTTGCGTTTGGTTTTCATTAATTTCAAATCAGGTGTACAAAAGCCATTTACTATCAAGCTAACTGTTCGGAAAATTTCGGTAATTGTCGGCGCTCAAGCTTCGAAAGACACTGTTTACTCTGTACTATTGTATGCGTCATTTATGTCATTGTGTGCTACTTATCTATAGGAATGCACACTAATCTGTATCCGCATGGTTGCGCGGCACGCATGTATACATTTTACCGGAATAGTTTGTGTCTTTCCCGTTAAGCGCACAGTGGCGCTTTTGCAGCGCGATGCGAAGTGGCGTCGCTGAGCGGCAGGTAAGATACCAATGATACACCAAGAAATGGAGCTTGATTATACTTTTAGAAGTTTCTTTATTGATAACGGGAATAGTAAAAGTAAGGATCAAATAAAATTAGTTTATATTTAGCAGATTGGCAGGATGTCTTTATGTCTATTGTTGAATTTAAGCTGTAGTATGTATTTTTTTAATGTTTTGCCATACATAGGCTATTATTATATCAGTCTGCCCCTAAACACGAGATCTGAAAAGGGCTCAAAGCTTTGGGGATGAAACTAGTTGCAAATCCATCATCATCATCATAAATCAAAAGAAACGCAGCATTTAAAAAATAAACTCACTTTAGAACTATAAATGAAGCCTTTTCATAATTATTATCATCAAACCTCGGTTTGACGGTAGCAATTATGTAATGATGTCGTTACGTTCATTAGAACGTAACTACAACTATTAAGTTTAAGGGTTGTTTTTCGTTAAATGTCGATGTGGATGAAAAAGATTTGAATAGGATCCAGAAACTGATAAGATTCAGCAGAAGAGAAAGGATTTGTCTTCCATCTTACTTACCCCTAACCGAAGGAGGGTAGGTTTGCTAGAGAAGTGTAGGAGGATGTTTTTGACACTGTGCTTATTCCCCAAAAATATGTTTGAACTTGACTTATCCAATACTTTTGAAAAAATACTCCAACAATGTATGAGATATTGTAACCTAGACCGCTTCATAGCTACGAAACGCGACCAAAGATTTTTTCAGTTTTGGTGCATTAAGCTCGTACATACTGATACTTTAATGCCACGTCATATTCAGCCATATCCGTAATCTTTTTTCTTTTGGCAACGATCAAGGGTCTTTTAACGAGCTGAACTTCGAAACGCGACCAAATATTTGTTCAGTGTTAGTAGAATTCACATGAGTGCAACCGGTACTTCCTTTCTGTACTTTATTCAGCCATTTACCTTATCGTTTTTTTTTGGGAACGATAACTGGTTTTGCAGGCGCCACATATCGATAACGCAACCACTTAGCGCAGGCAGACCGACATATTTGGCATCACGGAGTTGCCCTTTATCTTGTGAACTTCGGATCAGCCATATTCGTGATCGATGCCAAATTTGTCGTGACCTCCTCATCTACTAGTCGTTCGGTATTCGGCCGATTATTGCGAACCATTCGGCTTAATACCGAAAACCGAAGCGTGAAGCTTTCCCCGAACGAACGGTGGTCGACAGATAATACGTTTCGTGAGCCATGAGATGACCTACTCGCGAATTTAACAAAAACGCTTCACGGCGTAGTTCCCGCACGCGCTCTGATGATGCGGGTCGGAACTCTGTCACCTGCGAAATGTACTACGTGTCGCATTCGGCCGAGAGGCTTAGCCGTATATTCTGTATTCGGCAGCATCACTATTCACACTAAAGTTTCCAGGCTCGATGCTCGACACCCCGTGTCGGACGCGATGTGATCCGTTTAAGTTTAAGAGTGAATGTTCTGTCGGGGAAATATTGAAATTTTTATTGGCACAGACATGATCTTTTGCTCGACAGAAAAAGTATTCTAAAGTCGCTCAGGTCGCCTAGAATCTCAAATTTCATAAATGTAGTCCTGTCTCGATATGTATTAATGTCAAAAACCACCACCGTCGGCGTTCGCTGACCGACTCGCCCATCAGAGAGCCTAAACCGTCCCCGGATGATTATCATTATGCTGCATGTGTAATCTACACATTTGTATGCCTAATGGCAAGCATAGTTTTTTTTTTTACTTTATATAGTGATACAAAACTTTATGTAGGTAACACCTGTAATACTTATCTATGTTAGCAAATGAATGATTTGATTGATTGATTGATGACCCAGAAACTCGAAATTTGGCTTCGCTTCGACATTAGAAATATTTTGCTAACAATAAATTTCTTTTTGAACGATGCGTTCGTTGCAGCCGGGCAGTCGCTCGCTGCTGCTGTCGCGGCTGCTGCCGGGCGCGGGCGCCGCGCCGGCGCCGCGGGCGGGCGGCGCGGGGCAGGGGGAGGGGGAGGGGGAGGGCGCGGCCGAGCGCGCGCGCCGGGCCGCCGTGGCCGCCTACCGCGAGCTGAAGAAGCGCCGCGCCGCCGACAAGCGCGCCACCTGACCGCGGCTCGCCTGCTGTGTCTAGTTTTAACTGTCGTCCTACGATTAACTTAATAAATATCTAATTTATAATACCGTTTCGTGCATTTTTATTAACGTCGAGATATTCCTAACTCCTAGTCCTAACAAAAATCAATTTTACCGTCCCATCTGGAAGAAAGCACCAAACATGGCATGAATTTTAAGCTTAGGACCCGTCCTGCTGTAGATTACTGTAGCGTTCTCGTTCCACGGTTGGCGCATGACGAGAGTGAAGAATTTTTACCTGTGATTTTTGCAGATAGTAGGTTAATCGACGTAGTTGTACGAAATATTGCTATCGGTGTGTTTAAACTTGAACAGTACTCTAGATCGTCTAGAGTACGTTCAAGCATACCCTCATGGGTATGCACGTTGAACGCCACTGCACGCTGTCGCCGCCGCGACGCGTTGCCGCGCGCGCGCTAAAGGCGTCAGCGTTTCGTTTCCCACGACTGACTACGCTTTTGAATCCTCGTACCATCGTAACTGAGATCAAATTTGTGTCATGGTTCGTGTCAAACCCACGACCGGTGCGTCGCCCTTCGACTTTGTAAACTTGGTTGACACTGCCGTGTTAGATATAGTGTAATGGGACTTTATCGCATAAAATACATGCCTGCAACGATCCGGCGCCTGACGCCATCATCGGCCGCGGTCACGAGGACACCGTCCTAGAGTAGGGACGTGTCGCCGCTGTCGCCTATTTTACGGATAGACAAAATCTACGATCGATTTATCCAATGATCCAAAGATATATGTACTCGTATATCATCCCGGGATCCCATGCGGCTCCCATGCACAAGGCGAGTGAAAATTCAACAGTTGTAAATCAATTGAATGACAGGCACAGACTGGCATAATAGTATACTAATAGTATAGGTAGAGGTCACGGTCAGGCACACTGCGGCATACGTGTGTATCTGTACCGTTCAATTTCGTTCCAATCTTCAAATTAGTATCGTGTTTTGAGCTATGTAATTGTGTGTACGATTGTTCACTTCATCTCTAAGTAATGCCTTTACCTTAACTATATGTCCTATACAATTTCTGTTATGATCAGGAGCACCCTAGCACCTAATAAAGACATAAATTATTATTATGTAACGTGAAAGGCATTAAAATCAAACGTAACTCAATTACGTGTAGATAGCTGATTTCTAAGAAATCTAATCTTAGCAAGCTATTCCGCCCTGTTTCCGCCCGAACCCTTGGCGCGGGGGTGAGAGGGTGGCTGTCACGGCGAAGTGAACGGGGAATGGGGAATTAGGACGAAAGGGCCCTGTCAAAGTCAGTATTTCCTAGAAATAGTCGTTTGATTCAAGAACATAATCATGTTTTGGTGCAGGGCCTTGGCCTTCCGCACATCCCCTAAATTCTTATATGCGGTCGTGTCACGCCGCTACGCAGCAGCGTAGAGGCAGCGCGCCGTGCTACGCCGTAGACCGGGCTACGAGCGGGCCGGTTACATAATGCGAGCGACGCCCCCGAGCGGGCCATGCACGCGATATTTCCCTCGACTCAGTGGCCTACTTATGGAGATTTTGGTGGTTTATTCGCAACGAATCGTAATTTACATAAAATATGTTAACTTATGTTAATTAATGAGGAGCGCGCTAGACGCCGCGGAGCCCATTAATCTGCGACATGCGAAGGATCCCGCGCATGCTGCAGCGCCGCGGGCGCCGGACTCGGTGCCATTCGCCGCGGGGTAAGGACAACGGATTTATTAGCAATTAAAAACGGACATGTGTTAATGAGCTCGCCGGGAGAGGGCGCGCAAGGTCCCCGCGCGAACCGCGGCCCGCCGGCCGGCCATGTCCAGCATCACACCGCGCGGTGCGGGCGCCCACACGTTCCGTTCCTATTCCAACATTGACGGATGTCTTTTTCCTTGCCAAAGCATAACTTTAAGGCCAGTAGAGAGGCCGCCTGTTTGAAGTGAGCGCGCAAGTTCTAATTTTTTTATAGGTCACATTCATAACCTTGCAGGTAACTTGTCACCTTAAAGGTTAAGTAAAAAATGAGTTTTTTATGCGATGTCGCTAGAGAGTGCGCGGCTGTGCGTGTGCGCGCGCGCAGGCGTTCGCGCCGAGTCGGGATATATCATTTAGCTGCCCGGGGGGGGGGGGGGGGGAATTAGCACTTTAAAATCTATTATTTCACAAACGGCACTCTTAATCGAAAAAAAAGATTTGCAAACTTGCAACATTTTTGAAAGACCTATTCTAGGACACCCCATACCATGGAGAAGGCAACAAAAAAAACATCCCCACTTTACGTGTTGGGGAGGTATGTACCCTACAATTTTTTTTAACATTTTATTCTATCCTTTGTCGGCGTCACTGATATGTATATCCATGCCAAATTACAGCTAGTAGGTACTGAGAGTCTCTGAGCTAAGCTGCGGACGGACCGACGGACATGTGCCAGGTAAAGGTGCCCACGGAAGACCAGCGTCGTGGTACGTAGCCGTGGCTCGACATATGCTGAGTGGGTACCCTTTCGGTGTTCTAGTGCTAAGTTCATCCTGTGTAGTACATCTTAGCACCGAATAAACTGTTTTCTTTCATGCTTTCTTTCAGGTCGAAACCACAGTATTCGAAACTAGAGTTTTATGTCGAAACTATGGAACCCTAAAAACAAAATAAATAGTCGGCTCAGAGTCCGAGGCCGAGAACCAGATTTGACAAATCGTCGGGTCTTTTCCTGTTAGTAAGTTTAACTCTAAACGTGTGCTGTTAAACCAGTTCTAGTGCAATATTTTAAGAGGAAGGAAAATGTAATTTAATTGCAAAATAGGAAATTGTTTGACAGTTCATGGCAATCGTGTAGGAGCAGTGGAGCGTAGCGTGCGCGCGCGCAGCGCGGCCGCTGCCCAGTTAGAACACCCAGACGTGACGTTTGTAATGATGACGCCCGATGATGGTGATGCACTCAGGCGCGGATCCAGGGGGGGGGGGGGGGGGGTGTCAAGGGGGTCATGATCCACAGCATGAACTCGACGTCGACACCTCGTCAAATTACTCCTGATCTGATAACATTCATGGTGTACCACTGTTGTACCTGTCATCACCGCTAATCTTCACGCGGCGAACTGGCGACCCTGCCGCGGTTCGAACCTGGAACCTTCTAATCCTCACTATACCTTGCAATATTAGCCAGATCAATTTAATCCTAACTAGAATTGTGTAATTGCCCCATATTGTTAAGACTATTAAATTGTGAACCTAACGCTCCCTATATAAACGGCGATAACCTTTTGCACCCTCTAAACCTTAACATATAGCCATGTTTTTTTGTATACTGTTAATAGTATTTTATGCAACTGTTGCATAATGAGGGGTCTTAAAACACGAGTGTGGTTTTATGTGGTATAATAGGATCACACGAGTGTTTTAAGGCCTAATTATGTACAGTTGCATACATTACTTTATCTACACACATATCATATTAGTACTCTATGATGGGTTCAGAAGCCATATTGCAATGACCTGCATTGCTACTAGCTACTATTGCTAGGTACCTATTAATTATCTATAGACTGTACACATTAAAATAATGTAATAAAAAATTATTTTGAACAAATATGGAAACTAATTAGAAAAATTCTCATAATAATATTGGTCATTGCCTACGGTTTCTGAATGCATTATAGAGCATTTATGATATATGTGTAGATAAAAAGTAGAACTATATAGGTTTCTTAATATGTATTGATTCTTTTTTACATATTCTTCTTACAACATACGTTTCTATAACAAAGAAAATGTTTATAAATTCAATGAATGCTTAGCTGCACTTACTTTTAGTGATATTTATGAACAGGAATCCCTGAATGTAGTTTTTGGTAAGTTTCACGATACTTTATTGCTATTTTACAACCTCTGTTTTCCTGTAATACGAGTGAAAATGTATACTGGGACTAAAAAATTGAGATGGTTAAGCAAAGGCATAAAAATATCCTCTGCAAGGAAACGACAGTTATATCTAAATTATGTAAGCAGCAAAACTAATAAAAAATCAAATAAATGTAAATACAAAACATATTCTCAACTTCTAAAAAAATGCATATTTAAAGCGCAGCGATTAAGTAATAATAAATATATAGAAAATAATAAAAATAAATGTAAGGCTACCTGGAATACCATTAACGATAATGTAACCGGGAAAGCCATTCATTCTAACATTGACTCTATTGTTTATGACAACAAATTACTTTCCCGACCTGATGAAATATGCCAGGCCTTTAACAATTATTTTATAGATATAGTTAGTGAAAATAATGACATTGATAATAATTTAAACTTGACTTCCCAATCCAGGATATCTAATAACTTTCACAGTATTTTTCTTTCACCGACCGATGCTAAAGAAGTATATAAAATAATAATGAGTTTGAATAATAGTAATGCAGTGGGATATGATGGAATTAGTACTAAAATACTTAAGGCTTGTGGAACCAATATTAGTGAACCTTTAAGTCATTTGATAAATCTATCGTTTTCTGAAGGTTCTTTCCCAGAGAATTTAAAAATCTCAGTAGTTAAACCAGTATTTAAAAAAGGGAACCCTACTGATACTAATAATTATAGGCCTATAACACTTATTCCTATTCTTAGCAAAGTATTTGAAAAGCTCATGTATAACAGAATTGATAACTTTGTCACAAAAAATAATATTCTGATACCTGAACAGTACGGATTTCGAAAAAATAGTACAACTTCTTTGGCTTGTTTTGACCTCGTTAAATACGTCACTGAATGTGTTGATAATAAAATCCCAACGGCCACCCTGTTTCTCGATATGTCAAAGGCATTTGATTTCGTAAATCACAAAAAGCTGCTAAACAAAATGGAGAAGTATGGCATACGGGGTAAAGCACTTGACTGGTTGAAAAGCTATCTTGTGAATAGAAGGCAATGTGTAGTAGTCTCAGATAGCGATGGTAGCCAAAAACACCCAGTATTAAAGACGTACGCGTCTGATTACAGATATAATTTTAATGGTGTTCCCCAGGGAAGCATTCTTGGTCCGCTTCTCTTTTTGCTGTACATAAACGACCTTCCAAGCATATCAAATGATAAATACGTTTTGTTCGCCGATGATACTACAGTGATCGTTAGAGCTGAGGAGGGAATATCTCTCGAGGATAAAGTAAAATCAACGTTAGCGGAGTTACATAATTGGCTGTCTAATAATAATCTGAAGATAAATTTATCCAAGACTAAACCCACTGAGCATGAAACTTACAGAAACTTTTAGTAAGTTTGTTTAGCTCGCATTTGCAAGTTTCAAACAGAACGTCACAGGAACATGACAGTTACTTTCATCGTATCAGTATTTTGAACCTTTCTGAAAATAATAAATGTTTCGTAACTGTAATATTACAAACGAAAGTTAACATTATGATATTGCAGCTATATCAAACTATAAATTACTAAAATGTTCTTAAATTACATTGCTGCAACAACATGTTTGCAACGTTAAACGCACAACCTTGCAGGAACATTAATTACGCAACATTATTTTCTTAACGTTGCATGAACTTCAAAAACGAAAGTTAACGAAATATTATACCGCAACATTACAACAATTGACATTTTGTGATGTTAGTTTTTAACATTGCCGCAACATTACAAATGTAACCTCCGTCAATAAATCTTGACAATGTTGCTGCAATATAATTTTTGCAACCTTACCAAAACTTCATGTTCCCAACGTTGCCTGGACTTCAAAAGAGAAAGTTAACGAAACATTATACTGCAACATTACAACAATTGACATTTTGTGATGTTAGTTTTTAACATTGCCGCAACATTACAAATGTAACCTCCGTCAATAAATCTTGACAATGTTGCTGCAATATAATTTTTGCAACCTTACCAAAACTTCATGTTCCCAACGTTTCCTGGACTTCAAAAGAGAAAGTTAACGAAACATTATACTGCAACATTACAACAATTGACATTTTGTGATGTTAGTTTTTAACATTGCCGCAACATTACAAATGTAACATTCGTCAATAAATCTTGACAATGTTGCTGCAATATAAATTTTGAAACCTTACCAAAACTTTATCTTCTCAACGTTGCCTGGACTTCAAAAAATAAAGTTAACGAAATATTACACTATAACATTACAACAATTGGCATCTTGTGATGTTACTTTTTTAACATTCCGCAATATTATTAATGAAACCCCCCTTAATAAATCTTGATAATGGTTGCTGTTATAAAAGTTTTGGAACTTTATTTTCTCTATACGTTGTCTAAATCGTAAAAACGAAAATTACTGAAATATTGTACGGCTACATAGCAACAATCGACATCTTAAGTGATGTATTTTTTTTAATTCTTCGCAATCCATATATTATTATAAATATTATAAATGTGAAAGTGTGTTTGTGTGTTTGTCCTTCTTTCACGTCGAAACTGAGCGACGGATTGCCGTAATTTTTTGTATGGACATCGTTGAAGGGCTGGAGAGTGACATAGGCTACTTTTTACCCCAGGAAAATATCTCACTCCCACGGGAAAAAAAGTCGTCAATGAAAGTAAAGTATAATCACGCTGACGCGGGCCGACGGATCTGAATGAAATTTGACATGGAGTTAGCGTATATACCTTAAATTAACACATAGACTAGCTTTTAAACCGTAAAAATAGATCATAGTTACCACGGGATAATTGATTTAAACCGATTAAGATGAAACTTGGTATAAAGATATTTTGAGACCCTGGGAAGGGCATAGGATAGTTTTTATCCCGGGAAATGTAAAGTTTCCGTGGGATAGAGATACGCGAAATCTACCGCGGACCGAGTCGTGGGCACAGCTATATGTATTAACAACAAGCTATATGTCGGTCATTCTCCTTTGCGTAGCAATGCACAGGCACCAATGTGAACCTCCGCAGCTTCGGCTTGTTGGTCCAAGCCTCAGCCGCTACGGTTCACATTGTGCCTGTAGGTACTTTGCTACGGCGGGCGAGGGCTGCTCCCCCTCCGCGCCTCCGGCTTTTTATATACACTCTAGGGGTAGGGCAGACAAGACCACGTGGATAGTGGGACGCTCCGATTCGGTTTTGTTGACTGTGTCTCCAATGCACATAATTTTTTTTAACCATTTTTTATTTTCAAGTCCTAGGTCGTCTTGAATTTCTGGGTCTAATATCTCGGCCATTTTTGATTTTAGAGAAAAGTGTTTCAAGCAAAACATACTTATTTTATCGTATTCTTTACGATAAAAATACAAAACGTACATGCCATAATGACACCGCACCATCGATTTTTTTTCAGTCCTAGGCCGTTTTGAATTTCTAAGTCCAATATCTCGGCCATTTTTGATTTTAGAGATAAAAGTTTCAAACTAAACATGCTTATTTTAACGTATTCTGTACGAAACAATCATAAAAAATAGGTGTCATAATAAGATCACTCGACTGAATTTTTTTACAAGTGTCGCGGCCCCTATGCTTTAGTCCAACCAAAGTTCGTATCGTACCGTCCCGCTCACTCTCCTATTAAATCATATTAGCGTGAGCGGGACGGCACGATACAAAGTTCGAATTTTACGTTTTGTAGTAAGGCCTCAGGTACCTACTTACTTCTTTTCTTATAAGTACCCGTCTTACTTTTAAAGGCGGGTCAACAGATATTATACTGATACCTACATTACCTACATATTATTTTAAAAACAAAACCGATTATTGTTGTGAAGACCAGTTTAATTTAGGTACCTAGGTAACACCATGAAGATCATTCACGGTTTTGAACTAAGTATGCAGTTTTATAGAGACATCAAAAACAATATATTCTGTGAAAAAAATATCAAAATCGGATAAGAAATGACAAAGTTACAACGATTTTAGTGCTCGTTAGGGAAGTAGGGAATTAAATTCCTTGACTGTATGTACCTACCTAACCTACACCACACCATATTATAGGAAGATTATAGGATTTATTGGTGTACCAACCAACAGTGCCATCGGATCGGATGGTTTATGTATGATATGATATGGATATGATATGACGCTAATGTAAATAATAATTATAATCCTCCCTTTGGTCAAAGAGTATTGTCACATCATCAGTAGGAACCTTGACATTTCGGTTTCAATGCCAGTCGGCAATATGTGTTAACAAAATTGCTCAATTCTTTTCAATAAAAATGTTAAAGTACCTAATAATAAAATAAGGGATCGCGGCCAGCCAGTGGCCCATTTGTCATCGGCAAACTAGCGTGGTATATATACGTATAGCGTATATATGCGTTAACTTGCTACGTAACTCAGTGCGTCTCATTTTAACTAGCTTAGTAGGAGAGAGACGCAACATCTGTCGTTCTAATACAAGCTAAGACACTTTTTTTTTTTAATTTATTCTTGGCCATGGGAGCTAAGACACGTTACAGTCAGTGCTGCCAATTGGGGGGTAATTACCCCGAAAGCGGGTAATAGGCTTTTGGTGTAAACTTATACTATCAATGACTTACACTATCAAATACTGATTAATACCGAAACGTGGAATATGGAATTGAAAATATTATTTGTATTTCAGCAAAATTCGCGATTCTCACTCATATTTATATACTATAACAGGGCTTAGGTCCGGTTTCACCATACAATGTTAAATATTAACGATTGATTACGGCTGTCAATGTCTACCATCTGACAAGCTAAATCAGGCTTTAACGTGACATTAGCAACTAACAGAGCTTGATGGAATCAGTACTTAATCGCGCAAAATACATATTTTATTTACCTCGACGTTTCGATCGTATTGCAACGACCGTCACGAGCCGACTTCGTGTCGTATTATAAATTAATAAATGCCATAAAAAAACAAAACTTGTAAAAAAAACCAAGTCTCGCAACTCAGTTCTTCTATAAAAAGTTGTGAGATCCATGTAATACCAAGTCGGTTGATTTATTCAGTCCGTACTTAAGAGACCTGTCTTATGTTATTACGTAATTAGCTAATCTAACAACATCATATAGTGATCACATCAATATTGAAAATCTTTTATGTTTAAATTAAATAAATCGGCTTGGCCATCGCACTAAACAATCTTATTTACTATAATATGTACTCCTTGTGAGTTACATTATGTTTTCATGCGATGGCCAAGCCGATCTATTTAATTTAAACATAAAAGATTTTTAATATTGTTGTGATCACTATATGATATTGTTAAATTAGCTAATTACGTAATAACATAAGACAGAAGGTTGCCAAGTCTCTGATCCATATGTCATCACTGGTAACATACACTGGTCGAAGACTTTCGACTTCAGACACTGCGGAATCTTAGATAAGAAGATCCTTTCGAGTTTCCCGAATGCTGCCCATCCGAGTTGGATTCGGCGAGTGACCTCCTTCTTGTAATTGGACAGTCTGTCCTAGGTAGACATAGTCAATATCAACAACTTCAAGTGCTGTGTTTCCAACGTAAACCGGTATAGGTTTGACATGGTCATTGGACTTGACTTTCGTCTTGTCCATGTTCATTTTTAGATCTACCTGTTGGGAAACCTTGCCCTAAGGTCATCGAGCATTATGGTTAGATTTCCCAGCGATTCTGCCATGATCACGATGTCAGCAGCAAACTGAAGATGTGTGTGTTCGCCTTTGGTCCTACATCCTACACTAAGCAATGCCTGTCACGTGGTGACCTGTAACTTCACCGGCTGTCACTCTCCACGCCGAAACACAACAGTGCAAGCACTGCTGTGATGTGTGATTACTTGGCTTGCTGTATTAGGTGCAAGTTTGCTTGAACCTTGCGTGCTATCGAAGCCGTGGTTAAAAACTAGTAATTAAAATATATTTATTGTAACCTCAAACCACACAATGAATAAAATCACAACAAAAATATACGTATTAGAATGAGTAGCCATAAAATAATCATTGTTGGCAACATTCTGTCATTATTTAATACAATAATTGTACAATAACGTCATTATTTACACAAGACGTCATTATCAACAACACATTTTTTTACGATTTTCAAATATTTTCAAAACTAATGAGCTACCTACTTGCGGTGATTTTATCATAATATACAACATATATGTGGTACATATATGGTACAACTGTCAATCCAGCCTAAAATATAAGCTCTGCGTCGAGGTTTAAAAATTCTTGTTTTTTTTCACAAGAATACTGTTTTGAGGAGATCCACCCAAATATTATAATGATAAAAATAAGCAGAGGGGTGCTGGTAAACATGTTCTAGCAAGTGGCCGCAGCGTTGCCAACATAACGGATTTCCCGTCATATCTAGCGGATTAGGGTATGAAGAAACGGAAGAAAACGTATTTTGACAGCTAACGGATTTTTTAGGGAAATTTAGTAGCAAAATATTTTATTCAAATTCTCCTAATAGCCTTGCTGATAGATTTATTGTTATATTTTCAGGGTGCGTACACACTTAGCAAATGCGCATCGAATGCGCCGCTCGCGCACAGCTCGCGAGCCGCTCGCGCACCGCTCGCGAGTTGCGCATTCGCCAAAATGTATACCGTTGCATGTACTGTAACCAAAAAACATAGTGTGTACGTGGTACGCAACCTTGCTGCGAGCATTACGCGTGCGGCTTGCAGCGAGCCGACGTATTTATACGTTTACGTTACACGCGTACACACTTGAATCATAAAACTGTACCACGCATGTCACGGTTACAGCTCGCTAGTGAGTACCCGGCTTTTGGCGATTGCGCGCCCCTGTGTGTGTCCCCCCTCTAACTTTTGAACTATGGATAGGAAAATTCTAAAAAAAGTCAAGCTAGTAGACCTTTATAAAAACAACCAACGAAAATGGTTTTGAACATTGGTATGGTATGGTATGGTATATTTATTGGTAAAGAGCGATATATTACAAGTCATATTTACAATATCATGTTCTAATGGCTATACCATGTTATACTAAATTATGAATGTTATAGTTAATATAATTATATACATTTGGTTGATTAGCAATTAATCCTTGACATTTATTATTTCACATTATTAGTATTTAAATTATTAATATTGTTATTTTTATTTTAATTGTGAGTCATCAGGTTTATGAGATATTTGGAAGCTTAAGTTACCAACAAAGTTATATTTGCGGTTCCGAAAATGAACCTTAAATCAATGCCACAAGGTTCACACCCGTATTCGCCGGAACCCTAGGCTTATGCGAGTCCGACTCGCACTTGTCCGGTTTTTTCAGAATTTTCCTCTTCATAGTTCAAAAGTTAGGGGCGGGGGACACTTTTTTCGACTTTGGAAGTGCATATCTCCGTAACTATTAGCTTAAATGAAAAAAATTATATAACAGTCTTGACATCATTCTAAGAAAAATCAAGCTTTTCTAAGCCTTTATAAAAACAACCAACGAAAATTGTTTTGAACATTGTGAGTCATCAGGTTTACGAGATATTTAGAATTTTAAGTTACCAACAAAGTTATATTTGCGGTTCCGAAAATGAACTTTAAATCCTTGTCACAAGGTTCACACCCGTATTCTCCGGAACCCTAGGCTTATGCGAGTCCGACTCGCACTTGTCCGGTTTCGAGACCGCGTTCGAGAAACACTTGTACTTGTAAATTGTAGTTTTTCTCCTGTTAAGGTCCGAATACACATGCTAAAAAGCATGCTTATTTAAAAAGCATGTGTGACCGATGCCGTGCTTTTTTCAAACATGCTAAAAAGCAAGTGTGACCGATGTAAAACAATGCTAAAAAGCATGCTTGTAACAAGCATGTGTATTGCGGCCTTTACTTGTGGACTTGTAGATTGTAAGTCGGGGTAATTTCAAAATTATTGTTGGCAATACTGACCGGCCGGCGGCATCGTGTTGTGTCGTTCGTGTAGTGAGTGATTTCATTCTCTTTGGTATCGTGCTCGCTCGTCATTGCAGATTGCTTAGCTTCTTGTGTTCGAATTCGAAAATGGAGGACGAAGTCGGCCTGAATGTGAGTATTTATTCGTTACTCTTACTCTTTATGGCCTCTAGTAGTAGCAGTAGTAGAGTAGTACACCTGTTTTACCTAAGCTAAGCTTTGCGTAGTTTTCATCGATCATTACTATCGTAAAGCAAAATGGCGTCTTCCCAAAGTATCGTGTTTTGAAAAATATAATATGCGTGCACGCATATTAATTTATATGCGTGTACGCATATTATGTTTTATGCATAGTATGTATAGCGTTTTGGCCATTTTCTAAGTTAACGGAGCTCACAGTATAATACGTACAAGTACAGTCATGGGATTCCATTTGTAGGGTTTCAAGATGGAGGCCGTGTTTTTTGTTCAATTTTCCTATCTTTGTTAATTTGGGTATTTAAAGTATAATTTGAATAGTGTTTTATGCGGTGAATAACCTAGGAAGTGAACATTGATAAGACAATTTAACATCAAACTTGTGATTCACATTTTACAAACTTTTGGGCTGTTAAAGTTCACCGTACAAAGTTCACTCTAATCTCTCTTGGTAGAGAGATTTTGAGTTTCACTCGACACTGGCAAAATTGCCATATAATCTGTTCTTTAAGAACCTAACTGAAGGTCATTGGCAGTAATGGTCGCTAACCTAAAGTGACCGGTTGCCATTAACAAAAAAGTTGAAGTACAGTCATGAGCGAACATGTATACAGCCAATGTTTCACAATATTTCAAAAGTATGTAAACTCAACCATATTTTAAGAATCATAAGACTGTGTATACTGTATACACAGTCTTAAGATATATAACCTTCCAAAAGTATGTATACAGTATACATATTTTTGGAAGGTTGACTTGACTGTATAGATGTTGGCGCTCGTGACTACAAGAATTTGCCCTTCCTTATAATGTGCTCAGGTATTTAGACTATGGTATCACCATCATGCTAAGCGCATGAAGTCGGTTCTTATATTAAAAAATATAATTAACGTATGAATTGCTTTTTAGGCCAATCAGATAATGAATGCCCAGGAAGCTTTGGACTATGGTTTCTTAAACTATCTCTACAAGTACAAACCTGAATATGTGCCCCACCCACCCACAACCAAGAGATTGCCGAGAGGTTTAAAAAATGACACGAACTCCGATAAGATGTGGAAACTAGCAATAGTACCTTAATTATAAATTTGTTATCATTTCGAGCCAAATATTTCAATCCGGGAGTTGACACCATCAATCAATTGACATACTTTTTAACTGTCAAAATGCATTCCTTCATAGACTTTGTATGACAACAGGAAACTGATGTCACTGTTCATGTTAGTCAATTGACTATTTCTTGATTTTAAAGCCACTAAAAATCTAATATTATTGTTCATTGTCTATTAGTCAAGGTTAAAATAAAGTGCTTATTACAGAAGTTAGGTTTTGGAATTATTGATTCATGGTGTCAACAACTGGATTTGTACATTGTACATGTCGCAGCCTGCCCCTTGATGAGATTATTGGGGGATACAAAAGGTAGTGCAATTAGGGAGATAATTAATTTAGTATCACATAGCATCCAGATGGTCATTAATATCCAGTACTGTTACCAAAAACAAGTACCAGTACTATCAAATCAATAGCATTGATATTTTTTAATTAATATTATCTATACTTTCGATAGTATGAGTACTATTGACATACTTATTTCTACAAATTGCACTATCGGTAACAAATAGGATCATCATCATTATCATCATTTTCCTCTCGTCCCTCAGCAGGGACATAAGGCTCTTTAGTTATGTAAATGGATAGTATGTTATGATGGCATGCAAATACTAGATGTAGCTACCAGTACTGTCATCTAGTAGCAGTAATTTAGGTACTTATTTGCTTTGCTGTAACTTAATCTACAAATTTCTACTTTAATGCTGAAAAACTTGTCCATGTTTCAGATAGGAATAAATTCACATAGACGGAAAGAGAAACTTAAGCTTACATCAAAATATTTCAGAAGTGTTGTTCGTAAAGATATTAGGCAATATCAACCATATACAGGCAACATTAACAATATTATAGACAACCAATGTACCAATGTTTTATTATGTACTGATCGACCTTCTACATCAGCTGCAACTCTGGAATTTGTAACGGAAAGTACTCTAACACCAGTTATATCTTCACTGTCTAACATTGAGACTTCGTTGACAATTATACCTGTTGAAAAAACTACATCAGTTTTACCATCACTGTTCATTGAAAATTCCAGTAGTAGTGCTGTAGTGCCAGTGCCTTCACCATCTCTTGAGACTACAACATCAAATAACCAGTCTACATCTGTAAAGTTACCCATGGAAGAATCCGTTGTACCTGACCTTTCACAAAGCTTAAGGCACTGGGCTATAGATAATCATGTAACACACAATGTCCTTAACAATCTTTTAAGTATTTTGAAAACAGTTAAAAGCATGGAAGAATTAAATAATTTGCCTTTTGACTGCAGAACACTTTTAAAAACAAATAAATCAAGCGAAATTATTGACACAGGTTCTGGTCACTATTATCATTTTGGTTTATTAGCCGGATTATTGTATACCTTGGAAAATCAAATAGTTCCTACTGATCTGGTAACTATATATTTTGATATCAATATTGACGGTTTACCTTTATCAAAAAGTTCAGGTAGCCAGTTTTGGCCGGTTTTAGGAAGTCTTTGTTTAGGTGGATCTCCATTCATAATAGGTGTCTGGCATGGTTATAAAAAACCAACTCAATGTGAGGAAGTGCTGGAACCTTTTATCAAAGAATATTTAAACTTGAAAATTGATGGTATTGTTTACAATAATCAAAGGAAAGAAATTTCTCTGTCAAAAATAATTTGTGATGCCCCAGCTAAATCATTTGTTTTGTGTATAAAAGGTCACAACTCTTATTTTGGTTGCACGAAATGTATTACAGAAGGCACATATCTAAATAATAGGGTTTCATATAATGATATAAATTCCGCTTTAAGAACAGATAATGATTTTCGAGCGGGGCACTATGGTGAAGATTATCACAATGGTATCACCCCATTAGTGCAGTTAGAAATTGATCTGGTAAACAATGTGCCTCTTGATTATATGCATTTAGTTTGCTTAGGGGTCATGAAAAGATTGCTGCAATTTTGGATACGGGGTAACATGTCAATTCGCATGAAGGCTGATGACATAGATAGTCTTAACCAAATGATTATGGACATAAAAAACCACATCAGTTATCATGATTTTTCAAGGTTACCAAGATCCCTTCATGACTTCGATAGATGGAAAGCGACTGAATTTAGACAATTTTTACTTTACAATGGTCCCATTTTGTTGAAAGGCAGGCTGACACCCTCGCAGTATATGCATTTCTTAAGCCTAAATTGTGCAATCAGAATTTTATGCAATACTACTTTATGTTTGAAATATAACAGTTATGCTAAAAAGTTGTTAGAGTATTTTGTAAGAAATTATTCTCGGGTCTATGGAGCTGAATATGTTTCCCATAACGTCCACAATTTGGTACATTTGGCTGATGATGTCCTTAAATTTGGATCATTAGATAATTTTTCAGCATTTAAGTATGAAAATTACATGTATGAAATAAAAAAAAGTTTAAAGACTTGTAATAAGCCCTTACAACAGTTTATAAATAGAGTTCATGAGAAGCGGTCCTATCAGAAGGCAAGTGCCGATACTGTCAACAAAACTCTTGATGTTTTGACACATGTTTCTACATACAATGAACCTCTTCTGAATGGAAAATTAGTAAAGGCTTACAAGTGGCTTCAATTTTTACATTTTAAAATAGGACTCAATTTCAAACACAATCATTGTCTTATTAAAGATAACATTATCATTAAAATAAACAAAATTGTTAAATCTCAAGATACCAATACTATCTTTTTGATACATCAAAAATATTTAGTGTATGAACATTGTTTTGTAGAACCTTGTGATTCAAGACTGTTTTATGGAGGCATTGTGAAAAAATTATCAAGTGTAAATGAGATAGTTAGTGTTGACGAAGTTGTCTCAAAATGTATTCAGTATGGCAATTATGTCATATGTTTTGTTGTATGACTCTGTTATATGTATTAGTCTATAAATAGGGAAATTGTTTCAATAACAGCAAATGATTTCCAAGACTGCAGGTAAGTTAAATTAAATGTGATGGATATCATACCTTACTTACCTTTAGGATATTATATTTACATCTTTTTCACAGCTTAATTATATGGTGGTGGTTTTCACCCACGATGACAAAGAGTATGTATCGGCTGCCCCGCGAACATGGCTTCGCGAAGAAGACAACAATTCCTTTTGTATGTGGCCGAAAAACAAACTGATAGAAAGAAAAGCTATAAAACTATGTATGAAACCAGAAAAAGATTGGGTTATGTATAAACTTGGACGAGTAGTAGGATATTATGGTAGGTAGCAATTAGAGGTAATATTTTTATAAATGCAAGTTACATGCCTTAAATTAATGTCTTTTATTTAGGTTAGTGGCAATTAATAATTTTACATAGTCTTATCGTTTTTGTGTTCAGCCATCCATAGCTATGCATTAATATAACTTCATTATTTCTGTGTATGTAGCTCGTACTGGACCTTTAGATCTAGTGTTTTAGTGAACAAACAAAAAACTGGAAATTTTATTATATACATACTTTGTACATTATGTATAGAAGAATAATATTAAGTTACTTACAGGCACACTGAAGGAAGCACTTGCTGAGGAAAAAAGAAAACAAAACAGTAGTAGTAGCAGTGAATCAGAAATTATCAGAGAGAAAGGAAAGAGGAAAATTAGGACAAAATACCGAGATCTTTCAATTTCTCCGCCGCCTCATATCAATGAAGAAGGTTTGTGCCGCGTACACTTATAAATGTTTAAGTTTTAACCTATTTCAAAAACAGGAGGAGGTTCTTAATTTAACTGTATGTCTTGCTTGTATGTATGTTCCGCGACGACTTCGGCAATTGTGGATTGATATCATTTTTTTTCTGTAATGGATAAGAAAAGGAGAAAACGGAACCTTTATAGGATCATTCATGTGTCTGTCTGTCTGTCCATCTGTCTCAGCAACTCGCAACGCTAGTTGAGTACCTAGCCTTATTGTTTTTTAAATGTGCTTCTTGTTTTACAGATTCTGATGGTCCGGGTTCACCAGACCCATTGGAAGCATCTAATGATAATACAGGTATTGTAAACATAATAATAATAAGCTCCTTCCATCCATTCTTAAAGCTAACATTAACTTGCATGTTATTGCGAACAACATTTTGGGCCATACTCAGAAGAGATGTAGGGTTGGGTCCCGTGGTACTAAGGAGCTCCTCCTCATTGACTTGACCATTTGCCAGAACGTCCGGCAGAACAAAGCAATAGTTTGAGCCCTGCCCCGCTGCCGATGGCACCCTAGGTTTGGTTTATAAAATGTTTTTATATTTTGTATTAATATTGCTTTATTACTTTTTATATCAATATTGTAAAAGCCTAATCTATGTACACAAATAAATGAATGAATAATAATTATGATAAAAGTTATACTAGCGTCAACATGAGTTGCTGTATTGTGTTTTTAAATGTCTTTTTTGTCTTGCAGTTTCGAATGGTCAAGGTCCACCAGAGCCGTTGGCAGCTCCTAATGATAATACAGGTATTGTAAACATAATAATAATAATAAATAAGTAATAAGTCATTCCAGCGCCAAATTTAGTTTCCTTAGTGTTATCTTTAAAATCATCAAAAGTCATCCAAAAATATACTTGAGTTTTGCGTTTCGGTTCTTTTTCTTATAAGGGGGTTTGTTTTAACAAAAATATAACAGAAATATGTTTGTGTGGCTATATGGAACCCTCTGTGCTTAAGTTCGACTCTCATTGCATTTGATTATTTATTTTAAATGTGTTTCTTGTTTTACAGAATGGAATAGTCGAAGCTCACCAGTGCCATTGCCAGCTCCGAAGAATAATACAGGTACAGGTACTGTATCTCGCCTTTGCCTACATATGAGTAATTCCAGCGTTCAATTTAGTTGCCGGATTGTAGTTTATTAATATATTATTCTTTTACAGATTTAGATGACCGGAGTAGTCCACCAGTGCCATTACAAGCATCAAACGGAAACACAGGTATAATTTATTATACATACCTAGTATATACCTACTATTTAGGCAGTCAAGACTACCATTGTTTTGTATGTTACTTTTCTCCTCCGATCCGAAAGAGCAAACAAACTCAACGCCATTTCTAACCTGTTTTTGATGACAAAGTGCTCAAAAGTCAGCCGCCTTTCTATGAACTGACGCAAAAATTTTAATTATTTTGAACCTTGTGCACACTTTGTCAGATCAAAAACTGGTTATTAACCATAGAGCTCTTTGTACGTCTAGACGATACTAAGTTTATGGTTTTGATAATAAATTGGCCCGAGATGCAGAAAGTATGAGCACACTTATCTTAAGAATTTCTTTTAATAATCGGTAAACGCGAAAATGCGACGTTGCCTTTTGTAACATCTCTTCATTTAGAAATTTTCTTATTTTTAGAATTCCAGAACACCAGTAAAACATGCCCATCGGAAAGCGACATCGTTAATGCTGAAATAGTATTATCGGATGAAATAGTATTATCGGATGGCAGTTTAAATAGCTGTCATAGCAGTTTTAAATCAGGTATGTAATATGATCTTTATCCTAATATTTACTTATTTTAGAAATGTGTTTGTTTATTGTTTGTTTTTCCCTTCATCACGTGTCATAACAAGGCAATAGTGGGAAGTAAAATAGAGTAAATAAATAGTATGGATTTAATTTATACATTGCTTTATTCTATTTTGTAGAAATATATTGTATTTGTTAGCCTATATGGTGTCCCACTGCTGGGCAAAGGCACAGTAGATATAATAGCTAAAGCAGTAACTCAACACCAAACAAATGTCCAAAACGGGTGCACTCACACAGACACGCGCCGCTACGCTAGGCTAGCGTACCGGCGCGTACAACATACTTAATCACATACGAATAATGTACTATTTTAAATAGGCCTTAAGCTACTCGTACCTTATCTTAAATTTTAATTAAATTTGTATTTTTTGTTAGTCGCCGCTTAGGTGTATGTTCGACGGTTAAAAAATTATACTGCAAGTGAATATTTTGTTATACATATACATATATATAATATAGATATTTATTTTATTTCAGGAGAGATATTGTCAGAGCTGAGGGAAATAAAGTCATTTGTTACTTTCACCATGCGAAAAATGGAGGCGATTGAACTATCTCTTACTAAATTAAATGTGCCCTCTGAACCTAAAAAATCACTATTGCCTCGTTTTCCTCTTGCCCAATTGACTGAAGTTAAAGCTTTGGAAGACATGCTCGGTGATGACAACATTAAGACAGAGTTGGTATGTTGAGTATCAGTTATTATAACTTTATTTAATTTAACTGTTAACATAAATATTAAATATATATATACTCTTGTCACGTCACTCATGTGGTGTATTTTTACATAAAAACACATGTATATAGCAATAAATTGTGTCATGATGAGGCTCCATATTGTGTGTCTAACGGCACATTTTTAGGGTTCCGGTGCCAAAATGGCAAAAACGGAACCCTTATAGATTCGTCATGTCTGTTCGTCTGTCTGTCTGTCTGTCTGTCTGTCTGTCTGTCTGTCTGTCTGTCTGTCTGTCTGTCTGTCTGTCTGTCTGTCTGTCTGTCTGTCTGTCTGTCCGTCCGTCCGTCCGTCCGTCCGTCCGTCCGTCCGTCCGTCCGTCCGTCCGTCCGTCCGTCCGTCCGTACTTTACTCGGAGACTATTGGACCTATATGAATGAAATTTGGAAGGTAGGTGTGTTCTGTGAACCGTTACAAAATGCAATAGTAAAATTGCGAAAAAATATTAATTGAAGGGTAGCGTCCATACATGGAACTGGGGGATGATTTTTTCATTCATTATACTTGAATTCATTATACTTTTTCAGTTCGACATGCTGAGACACACTGGAGGAAGTAAAGAACGTGACTGCGTCAACCGTTGTCTTGAGAAAGTTTTCTCCGATTACTTGGGACAATACTGTTCATGGACGGGAAAAAAGAATAATTTTAAATTGTCTTCTTTGACATTAATGACTGTTGTAAAACGTAAGTCGCTTTTAAACATTTTATTACAATTGTTCAGCACATTCACTGGCTTGTAATTTATGATATTACAAGTTTTTTCCCGCGGCTTTACTCGCGTAACCATGGGCACTAAGCAAGCCAACATGCAAGCAAACGAGGAGGCGGCATGCAAGGAGAGTAAGCACGAAAGCGAAGATAAAGTATCCTGTTTTATTCCTGGATATGATCTATGTGTCTGCTTAATTTCATCCAAATCCATCCAGACGTTTTTTTTTAAACGTATGCGTGATTGAAAAATAAACTTACAGACACACACACATATTTACAATATTAGTAAAATATGTACGAGTTAGTTTTTTTTCTCTTTCCTTTGAACTAAATAAGTTTTTGTTTGTGGAAATTTTTAGATTACCTCCCTCCCATAGATGTAGAACAGCTTATTTATGTTGCTATAAAAATTTTTGATGCGGGGAAATGTAGGGAATAGGGGTGTCGCTAGTGTTGGGATGAAACCAATCAATTTGGACCACATTTACTTTATGCTAAATCTTACGGTTATCTTTTAACAAACGCTTTTTTTTGTTACAGGAGCTGTAAGGCAGACATTTCCAAATTTAACCGACGAAAGTTTCGAGAGACATGTGATGAACTGGTTTCAACACGCCAGCACTAGGCTTAAACGTCAAAATCTATAATTATAGTTTTAAATTCATAAGTAATTATTTTTTTGAATAATGTATGCGACATTGAGCTACCAAACAATCTGTATGATCTCGGATTAAATAATTAAGTCCCTGCCAACCAACTGTCAACTAGTTAAAGTTAACCTTTTAGGTATAGGTATTTAATTTCAAAACTTTATTAATAACATTAGTACCTAAGTGAGTAGTTACGAAGTTTTCTTACCTTTCTGGTAACTGCGTCTATGTATAGGTCATCCATCATAACATACAATTTGAAAACTCAAATGTCAGAAATTTTGTAATACTTATCAAAATTGTAGTTGATTATTTTAGTTAGTAAGTAAGCAACAAATCAATAGCAAAGCCGATTTTAATTTATAGACTTTTTGTTAATTAACATAACAGTTGGGGTAAGTAATGAATGACCAAGTGTAAGTTATCCCTAGGTCCATCTAGAATGCACTGAGGGATAACTTACACTTGATGAGTCATGTTAGATTATAATTTTTTCTTATAAATGTCATACAAAATACCGTCCGAATCATGTCTTGGTTTAAAGATAGTTGCCGTTAATGTTCAAAACTGCATCACCATTTTGCTTTTAGGATGTCATTTTGTAATCTATCCTAACTGGGTGATTTTCATAAAAAAATCCTACATACCTACCCATTTTTCAGAAAGACTTATTTGTTATTTCATATTCCGAATCGTTTATATTAAGTACCGGTTTTAAACGAGAAAAAAACTATCCCATTTTTTTATGCAGTGCCCTTACCATGAGTTAGCAGCGTTAACAATTACCGTACTAGCGACGGCGTAAACGATTTGTATGGAGAATCTTGTGTTCTATGAATGCCCGCTAGGGGCGCTCTACAATTCTCTATACAAATCGTTTACGCCGTCGCTAGCGAGTACGGTAATTGTAAACGCTGCAAACTCATGGTAAGGGCACTGGTTACGTCACGTTTTTTTATAAGGAAGCAATTGCGACTGGACAATATTTTCTCTTTATTAAAAATTGGGACAATAGTTTTTCTGTTGAAATCAGGTATGTATGTAGATTTTTTTTTACACCCAACTATACGTTTGTATGAAGAGCCGTGCATACACTGGCGGACTTCCAAAAAATTTAATAATGAAAGTATTTTGTAATTTTTTTTACTGCTAACATTATATACATCTCTGACTAGAGGGTAAATAAATAGTACTTTAACTGTATTACCTGGTTTTATATATTTTGACATCAACATCATAAGAACTTGGAAGTTTTGTTTAGTTCGTTGTACCTATGTATGCAAATTTCTCATTATTTCAATCAGATTGTTATCATTTGTTTATTTTTTGTTTTTAGAAGCTGCCGCAAGTTGTTGAGTAGTAAATCCACCTTCAACATTGTTAATTGACATGCAACAAGTTGCAGAATGGTAGAAAAACCCAGGAACAAAACAAAAGTTGTTAAGAGCTGACCAAAGCGACTTGCTGTTCGATTTAGTACAAGTGAGTGAGATGTAAGCAATCAAGCATGTGCAAGCAGCGCACCTGGTCGCGACTGGTCGTTATCTCTTGAACAACTTATGTGCTGTTTCCTTGTTCCTCTGCCAGACTACAACTTGTTGCTGTCAAATTAACAAAATTGAATGGAGGGTTTCTAGGGGCTTATTCCATTTATCCACCCTAAAACAGCCACCCTAAGGTGGATACTGAAACCCGTGTCCGTCTATCGACCCTGAACGGAGTGGAGAGACGGAATTCACATAATATCTTCGGATTTTTCCTCCCGCTTATGTACAGTCATTAATATCGAAACACACCCTGCCCAAGATACTATTTTCAGATATTAATGACTGTACACAAGCGGGAGAGAAAATCGGAAGAAAGATATTATGTGAATTCAGTTTCTCCACCTCGTTCAGGGTGAATAGACGGACACGGGTTTCAGTATCCACCTTAGGGTGGCTGTTTTAGGGTGGATAAACGGAATAAGCCTTACTAGGCAACTTGCTGTAAATTTTATTTGCAACATTATGACAACAAAACAAGATCAAGTTACCTGAACCCTACCTGCGCAATTCACTGGTATGTTGCGAATGTAACATTGCGACGACTCTCTAAATGCTAGTTTCATGCAAGGTTAAATTTGCAACGTGAATGCAATATAATGCGCGCAAGTCTCTTACATGTTGCGAATGTGACATTGCGACGATTCACCAAGTGTAAGTTACCTGCAAGTTACATTTGCAACGTGAGTGCAACATTAAGTGCCCAAGCCGCTTACAAGTTGCGAATGTAACATTGCGACGACTCACTAAATGCAAGTTACCTGCAAGTTACATTTGCAACGTGAATGCAACATTAAGTGCCCAACTCGCTTACAAGTTGCGAATGTAACATTGCGACGACTCACTAAATGCAAGTTATCTGCAAGTTACATTTGCAACATGAATGCAACATTAAGCGCCCAACTCGCTTACAAGTTGCGAATGTATCATTGTAACGACTCACTAAATGTAAGTTATCTGCAAGTTACATTGGCAACGTGAATGCAACATTAAGTGCCCAAGTCGCTTACATGTTGCGAATGTAACTTTGCTACGACTTACTACATGCAAGTTATGTGCAAGTTACATTTGCATCATTAACGCGACATGAAATGCGCAAGTTACGTGTATGTTACAAATGTGACTTAACTACGACTAACTAAATGCAAGTTACTTGAAAGTTACATTCGCAACATTGATTCACTGTTCATGAGATAATATTATTTTAAGTTGCATATGTAACATTGTTTGAATATAAAAAAAATAACTTACAAAAAGTTTACGGCACAACTTTCTTAAAAGTTACGATTGCAATATAAGAGCAACGTTATGTTTGAAAGTTATAAAAAGTTGTAGTAATCCAGTATGGGTAACTTACGGGGAATACTTACAGCGCGGCCGATAGCGCTTTGCATCAATGTTCCTCAGACGTTGCTCAAACGTTGCAATCTTGCAATTGAAACTTACAAGCCCCCAAATGTGACGTTGAGCAATGTTACTGAAAGTTTGGCTTGCTTAACGGGAAATTATCCAGTTCAACACACATAAGGCTAAAACGATTCCACTAACTATTACATCGATGAATGAAGAGATTGAAGTCGTTAATATGACATGTTTTTTAGGTATAAGAATTGATAGTTTATTAAATTGGAAAGCACACGTTAAATTTGTTTGTGATAAAATAAACCGCTTTGTATTTGCGTTAAGACGACTAAGACAAATTGTCTCACAGAAGGCAGCTATCACTGCGTACTATGGATATGTTTTCTCAACTATTACTTATGGCCTTATAATCTGGGGTAACTCGGTTGATGTCGACGATGCAATTAAAGCACAAAAAAAATGCATTCGGGCCATTTGTGATACACGAACCAGGGAAAGCTGTAGACCACTTTTTAAGTCGTTACGTATATTGCCTCTAACCTGTATGTACATCAAAGAGATATGTATATTTGTCAAGCTAAATCCTTGTTTATTCAGAGTGCAGATATATCACTCAAACCGACAAAGGCAAAATCAAAAGCACAAACTTGTTACACCATTTTGTCGTCTTGCATACAGTAAAAAAAATGTGTATTCCATGTGCATACGGGTCTTTAACAAGTTGCCATCGGAGTTTAAAGAACTGCAAATATCTATTTTTAAGAAAAGGGTAACAAACTGGTTGCTACAAAACTGCTTCTATAATCTGAATGAATATTTTAATTATAATGAAAATGAAAATTGTTAAAGCAGTACGTACCATTGTAATGACATTGTTTAGTTAATTTGATTTGTTAAGGTTTGACTTTTTTATGAATAATTACTTCACATTATAGTTATTATTATTTTTGAAATTTTTTAGAAATTTTGACATTTTTTTTTAATTATTACTTTTGTTATTTTTTATTATTCTTGAATTTCTTATAATTTATTATTCTTGATTTAATTATTAAGAACTAGTGATTTGACATTAAGTTTTGTTTGTTGTTTCTTTTTTATGTGACAATTAATATGTAAATCAATCAAATCGAATGAAATTTTAAGTTTGCATGCTAAGTTAAGCAGAATGTATTGGACATTTAATATCTAATCTTACCACCATATATACTGTAATACTACATTCTTGCAAATAAATGAATTATTATGAATTATGAATTCTTCGTAGGTTTGACAATTACTATTCATACGTAAAAAATATTCTTTACAATAGATTTGTAAAGAATATTTAAAAAAAAACATAAACATTCAAAGGCTTATCAACAGCACACTAAAAATCTACACTATAAGTAGGTACTAGCGGTACTAGTATAGCATTATATACTTTGTGCTATAAGCGAAGGTTATCGGCGCTTGTATGGAGAGTGCATGGTTTTTGACGTTAGTATACATCCCCTAAAGCTTTGTTAGAAATCGAAACTCTCTTAGCTCTACCACAGGCTCTACCTACTTGCATACGAGTACCACATTACTGACGTCACCTATCAACCGCAAAGATGGGTTATCCCAGCTAACTGTCAATTTGTTTTTGCCGTCTATTTGTTATTGATGAACATCATACCGCGGCGTGGGCTTATCGCTATCTGGATGTGCGTTTAATTCGGAGGATGGCGATAAGATGTCGATATGGATCTCGGGTGACACGGTAGCTCCGGATAAAAATATGTTGCGAGGTTCGAGGTCGCGCACGTTGTGGCCGCTAGGGATATAATTCCCTAGAGGCCACACGTGGAGCGAGTTCTCGCATGCGAGTTGCATTACATTGCGCGGCTCGACCAATCGACCGATCACAGCGCACCTCGACCGCAATGTAATGCAACTTGTTCATGTAATGGCCCGAGGCGGCAGGTCGAGGGGAGCGGCAGTTTCAAAATCCATACAAAAAAAATTAAAAATGCTGTTAGGTGCTGAAGCAGCTGGTCAACTTTATTTTTTCTTCTTTCT
This sequence comes from Ditula angustiorana, assembly GCA_963691745.1. Taxonomy (NCBI): domain Eukaryota; kingdom Metazoa; phylum Arthropoda; class Insecta; order Lepidoptera; family Tortricidae; genus Ditula; species Ditula angustiorana. The sequence continues at coordinate 75,386 of OY829480.1, read as the reverse complement.
TTAAGTACCTATAGTATAAAATAAAGTCGCAATTTTTTCCTGTCTGTCCTAAATTTTTATAGGGTACCTACATTCGGCCGCCTTCTCCTCCAAGCGCGCAACGGTTTTTGATAGGTTTTCACTGTTAAGTATGTAGAGATACGCTCAGGGGAGGTTTTTATGCAAGTACATTACATCCCGATTGTACGCGTGTGCGAAGCAGAGGCGAGTCCCTAGTGTTTTTTAAAAATTGATTTATAGTGTCATATTTTATTGCTGTTTATTTATATAGTGTTTTGTAAGTTTGCGAAGTTATTAGGAACTGTTTTCTTTTTGGAAATGATAATTCAAAATTGTTATGTACTTAAGTCATTATTCGCCTGAAATAAAGAAACATCCTAGTTCAGGCATGAGCGTTTCTTTCCTTTTTGTATGTTAGTATTGATTTGACCATAGATGTTATTGTTGTAAGAAAGGAATTTTTAAATAAAGATTTATTTATATTTAAATTTATTACCCTAGGACGCAAACTGTTACCAGGTTCTAAGGTTTTTTTAAATTTTAACATCTTATTAAGTATATTCTTTACATATAACTAGCAATAAATAAAAAATTAAGTATAGGTATTCCTTCTTACTGCGAGTGCACTGGCGGCTGGCGGCGACAGTCGCCACGTGCCGGCGCGGCCGCGGCTGCAGCGCAGTGACAGCCGGGCAGCCGGCCGGGACCGCGCCGCGGGGCGCCGGGCGCGGTTTGCGGGACAGCCCGCTTTTTCTACACTTTTTACTACTATTTATACTTTTTTTGCTACCACTTTAGACACAAGGAAAAGATTTCAAAATAACATAATTCTAATTATACTTTTCATGTTCTTATCTTAATTGCAGGGCGAGTTAAACAGCTTACCTAGTTCAACATCAACATCATCTTATTTACATAATTCATTCGTAAAGGAATTTTTTGACCTAAGTACTTAAATACGCAAACAGCTCACAAGTCAGTACGACAAATACTGAAAATCCTTGTTTTACGTTTCACACACAAGACAAGAAGGAAAATGCGTAGTATCTTGCTTTGGACATACTAATGGAAGGCAATTATCGTAAGCATTCGTACAGGAGATGCCTCGAATTGGGCGTGCACTGTAGCGCGACACGACCCAACAGCTGCCGTAATTACATAGTGGGTTTTTTTTAAAACATTCAGAAAAAACGAGCAAGTGGGTCACCTAATGGTAAGTGATAAACACCGCCCATCGACACCCGTAATACTAAGGAGATGGCAGATTCCTTGCCGACCCAGCGGGCTAAGATAGAATACCCCTTGCTTGTGCCAGTAATTAACCGGCTATCTTGCTCCACGCCGGAACACCGTGCAAGCAGCCTGCTTATAGCGCCAGGATTAGAGAGTAGGATGGTGGTAGCGAACCGGACCTTGCACAAGGTCCTACAACCCGCAGACTTTTTCTAACTCGATTGTAATTTTTTACTTCCTTCTGTCTTCTAACCCGCGTTTCTGTAAATACAGGTTAAGTGTTCATGCATACTTCCGTCGCGGCCATCGCTGTGAATGCAATCAACTAATCATTGACCTTATGTTGTGACACCTTTATTAAGTGCCTTCTTGATTATAATTATTAAGGTCGCCACTGACGAAGTAATTAGTTTCATGTCAAATAAAAATAAATACCTAGATAGAAAATGGCTTCTGTATTCAGTAAAGTGGTAAAGTAAATACAATTGTTTATTTAGTAACTGCTACCGAAACCCTACACTACGCACTACGCTGAGGATGGCCCGACATGCGCTTGCGCCCTGTTTGTATGCAAAGAAGCAATCATACTGATTATGACTTGAGCAGGACGCGCTGGATCGGGCAGACGGAAGTGCTGTGGGCTGACTGTGACCGGCGGTGTGGAGCACTGGGCGGTGGAGTCAAGGGGCCTGCGAACACTTGGTGAACATCAGGCCCTGGTTCCTCTACTTGCCTTTCCCTAGCGTTTACTACGACCGGATAGAACCGATTGAACAGTTTCTCACTAATAGTCGCGTCGGAGGAAGCACCTTTCCTACTTCGTCTGTATTTCCGGAATTTTATTTTTATGATGTTTTCAAGGCAATTGACCTCACAACTTCTGGTCAAGCGTGCAAACTCACTCGTATAGAAAAGTCGTATCATCTTCAATATGTACTGTACGTGTGTACGTACCTATACCTACCTATGCCAATCGTACGAAACCTAGTTAACCTTTAAACCACAGGCTACAACGGCAGAGATTCGGGCAGAGCGGGTGTGACAATCAGATAAGTATGTAATATTTATTAAACTGATGAAATTGTCCCCCGCATGCCACCCTACAACGAAAAAATATTTTAAGTACAACAAACAATTGGGATGTTGACTAAAAAATAATAATTAGTCCATCTTTTAGAACGCCAGAAAATAGTAGATACGTATTTTTTCTTTTGCTTCTAAAACTTAAAATAACAAAGTTACAGAGCGGCGAAAGTTTGCGCTACGTCATTATTTCGTAAAATTTTTACGAACGAGTGACGTCACGAACCCCTACTCCTGAATTTGAATGTGCTGTATCTTTGTCAATATTATTCGTATGGACAAATAAAAAAATACGTATCGAGTATTTTTCTATAATCTAACTGACGGACTAATTAGAATCTTGTTGTTTTAACCCAGGAGACATCCCTATTAAAGCGGCATTAGGGACTTTAATGTGATAAAATCATTATCGATTTGTCCCGACGTATCGACCGTATGCGCGACCACACGGGTGTTGCAATACAATCGAAACGTCGACGTAAAGTTAAATCCCGATTTACGTTATAAATGCGTGAAAATCGCGAAAGTTTAAAACAATTTCCATGTAATACAGTTTCACGCTCGTCCTCTAAGCCTATGTACATACATATGTGCTTTCGTACCTACTCACGAAAATATTGCGATCATGTGATTAAGTTAAAACAGCTGGTGTTCCTTATCAGTGGCGTTATGAAATGCTAGTAAACTATCAGCTGAGTAATTAATTACAAAGATTGTCCATTGTTAAATGAGTGCGCGCCGGCGGGGGGCGAGGAGGCGAGGGGGGGGGACGCACGTGATCTTGTTTACCCGCTCCGCCGGCGCTGGAGCTGCGCTCGCGCCGCAGTAACATTGCAGCGGCTATTCTATAACCTAACCTACAAGGCAATCCGTCAGAACGGGAGGCCGCTTGCAATGTCGCGACAGTCGAAGATACAAAGGTCCCCGACAGCTGCCCGGGGCCGCGGCGTAGGCGCCGCAGTCCCGCGAATTTGACAGCACTTTGCACAGGGGTGCTGCGAAGGGGGGAGGGACCACGACTACGAAAATACCGCCTGCGGAAACAAAACTATGATTCCATTTAATTCCTTATTAGGATCACTCGCCACTTAAAAAAATACCTTGAACAAATAAGGTTCAAATAAGGTACAGCAGCAAAAAATGTTACGAGAGTATTTAAAGCTAGCTGTTTATTTATTATCAAACCATTAGCTATTTTGATTAAAAAAAATATTGTGTTATTGATACGTGTTTACTTACAAAAATCAACATACGAAAGTACAAAAGGTTAAAATAAAACTGGTACACATTCTGCAGCGTGATTTGTCAGAATATCTAAAATCACGACTTAAATATTTATAAAATAATTGAAAACAATATAGAACTAAGAGCGGGTTGCTTCCATGACAAAATGCATGTTTTTCATTACCCATTAAGTCATTAAATAAGCATATAAATAAAGCATTTTTATAATAAGACTATGACGCAAAACGAATAACTTCATTGTTTTACTAAGGACTGTTCATTCAATGAACCTATAATATTATCTCAAGGAAGGAATTGTGTCGATTTACCTACTGAGCCCCCGGCGCGGCTACCTCACGCGAATTCAATTAATTAGGTACTCCGGCTGTATGATCCCTTAAATAGCGTATAATTGGAGGTGATTGGGCGTGTCGTCACTGTCGTCAGGTCCAAACAAGGCCCAAACACATCAATGCAAGCGCGCTCGGCTCTGTCGCATCGCGAATCCGGTATTCATAATTACGAATAACAAACTGCAGACGGCATTGGTCACGCAATAAGCAAAAAGCTCCAGCTAATGATAATGACGCTTTTTGCTAGAAATGAAGTCGGTGACCGCGGCGCGCGCGCACGGGCGTCCGCGGCCGCGCCCGCGCACGGCACGACACAGAAAGAAGACAGAAAGTCCACAGCCAAGCCTTCGATTGCCAACCCGAGGTTGTAGCACGAACAAGGCACCTTCGCCCCGACACCATGCTGTTACAGTGTTTCTACCTTCTACCTAATATTGACATAAAGTATAATTTCGATGGTATACGGCATGCAGTCTCGGCCACTCGACCGCGCAACTATGGGGTGCAATGTGAAGGAGTAAAGCCACACCGTAGCCAGTTGCCGGTTGCTATACGAATCGGTCGGCTTGACCGGGGTTGTACCACACTCTTACAGAATACCGACGTGAAGTAGTAGCTTGCTTCTGCGTTTCGTACGGTGACTGAGCGATCCGCAGGCTCACGGAGGGACGAGACCTTTAGGGCGGCGACGGATCGGCGATACTCTTGGGGTCGCTGGTTGCTTTGGGCGGCGGGATCGCTTCCTATTAGGTGAACCGCATGCTTGTTTTCCTCTGAATTCTATAAAAAAAGGAGCACCCCCACCCCCATCCTCCTCACGCGATGCCTGTCCGGTGCGCCGTTCCGATTATGTGGCACCCGCTGGGTTCTTCTCTTCTGGCAGCTGCCTGTCGGCCATGTTGCGCCGCAACAAAGGAGACCGCTCACTATTCATTGATAAAGCTATGTAAGCACTTAATACGTTTTATTACACTTGTGCTTAGACTATTTACTCGATTTATTACATTATGAGCAAGAGTAGATAAGTAGACACTAAAGTCGCGTGTATTTTAATAATACTTACTCGTAACATTGTTTTACGTAAATATCATTCCGAAGAAGTGAGACAACTATACCTATTTCTATTGTACTATAAATATTTAGAAACAAGTAAAAATCACTTTTCTTCTACTTTAGAGTTCCGTAAGAAGGATCTCTTAAAAATAGATCGTCCGTCCATGTGTCACGACTACATTTTAATTTACTTATACTTTTTCAGCACTATAATAGAAGTACAATAATAATAATGAATGTCAGAAAACTTACCATTTACAATAAAGAATTTACATAAGGTTATTCCTACTATAGTTACTCGTGGAAATCCGTTGTCTCTGCCTACCCCTCCGGAAAACAGGTGCGGTATTACTGTATGCCTCCACCCTGGCATCTCCACGTTATATTCACTGCAGCCTCCGAGACTCCTCGCGTGAATGGTTCTGAGGCTGGACGTCCAGTTCGAGGCTCAGCTTTCTATATCACATGCAGATAATAAGTATTGATAAGATGCAAGTTAAAGTGGACCGGGCATTACGCTTCTACCTCACCTACCAGCGCTTTATTAGATGTAATAACCCGCGTTATCGTAAGTACTCTGCTGGACGTCACGCCGCGGAATTATCCTTAAGTGCTGTGATTTGAAACGTAGATAGTTATTTACTATAACAATACTCGTAAAGTGTAAGTATAGGCTTCGTCGAATTGAATGCAAGAGCTGGGTAGATATAGACGCTGTTGAGTCGGAGCCGGACCTCGGAGCCCTCGCTCGGAGGGCGCTTCGTGCCATTTGATGTGTAGTTGCAGGCAAACATCTTGAGCATAAATCGAGAGGAGGGGGTTTTACGCATACACATTTGTACTAGAAACGGCTACTACGCAGCCAAGGTCAGTGCTAAAGATGTTTGCCGTGAACTGTAGCAGCTCACCCGTGCTCCGGACGGCCCGTGCGCGCGTGAGCGGGGCGCGGGGCGCGGCGGGGAAGGAGGCCGAACAGGTAAATCCCAATCTCAGGAAACCCCAACGTAATGGAATTACTTATGGTATAGGTAGAAGGAAAACTAAAGGCACCGTTTGAAACCAGTTATCTTTCACTATACGCACACGAACAAGTTTTAGCATCAGCGATTATCGTTTTATTGTGCATTGGCCCGTTTTTACGGTTCCGTGTACCAAAATGGTAAAAAGGAAACGACCAGCCGTCTGTCACGGCAGCAACTACTTTAGTTTTTGAATAGTTTTCAATATTGCTTTCCCGAACTTATTGCATAGGGGAAAAGAAACTTAAATATTTACAACTGACGATAGTTGCTGGGAATATGATAGAAAAATACGCATATTTTAAAATTGTACAGTTGTCAAGAAGTTATCAAAAATCCTTTACAAACTTAATTTTCAGCTCAGTGCATTTTATTATCTGAGGTTTTGTGGTTCTGTTTTATTCTCGTGTTGTTTTGGTAGGTACATAACTCTTAAATATATTGTGAACACTCAGTGCGTGAGTCCGACTCGTACTTGCCGGTTTTTAATGACTAATTAGCCTTTTTAGTACCAAATGATAGAGCTTAGTAAAACTTGAAGTGAGCAGCACCCTGCGCCGCGCTCCTCGTCGCTTCCGCCTCGCGATCGTTGACGATGACGCCGACGACCACACTACATATTATACATAAACCATTTTGTATAAATCAGTTGCTAGCTGTTTAAAATGAAAGGGTTTTTGTATTGTAATGGAATTGTCCGACTAACTTACTAACTCGGGGTTTTCTGACAGTGGTCGTCACAAATACGTCAAGCAGGCGTCAGGATGACTTTGCATTAGTCAGTCAATATATCTATAGTTGACGCCCTTGATTCGGGAATTAAGAATTTGCACCGCTTCTTGAAGCAAATGCGAACGACCCGAGATTGACTGTACCAAGTCGTCAGTAGGTAACAGATCAGAGAGCTGCGGCTCGGCGTGACGCGTTGTTTGGCCTTTGGTAGTCGATCTCTTATCTGCTTTATAATCCCATATTACTGATAAACATTTCAATCAACAGTTTTCCATTGTTTTATCATCTGTCATTCGCCATGAGTTGCGCCAGATACGCTGATAAACCATTGCAGGTACAGATGAATCGTAGTTAGGTACTATTATTGTACTCGTACCACCGAGCACAACTTGAATGGTGGTCCATGCAATGATGCTGTTAAATTGTTCTCGACACGTCTGGGCGCTGGTGATATTAAAATGCCACAGAATAGAATACGTGTTAATAAGCTAACAGCGTCCATACGTTAAATGTGCAAGTAAACAATATCGAGCAGTAAATGAGACATTGTCGGCCGGCTCACGTCCGCGCGGGGATTCGATGACGGCGTCGGGGCTGCAAGTCTATAAGAACCTAATTGGTCATTGTTCCGCGGTTCCGAGCGGCGACCGCCAGAAATACGCGATCCGCCACCGACAGCCGCATTAGCTCTCCGAATTAGCTCCAATCATCTCCGCTGTTGACTTTTGATTAACTTGAGTTAAAAACATTCCTAATCCAAACGAGTGAGCTTTAAGTATCAAAGCATTAAGAAGGATTTAAATTCGCATGCGGCAAGTGAACAGCGACGTGTGTAAACAATTAGACGCTGAAACAACATTCGTAGTTAACTCGTGACGGCTCAGCGAGCAGACTCGTCGTCGACAGCAGATTACCGGCGTTGCGTTATCTCGTGATACGTCGAGAGCCGCTGCTGTCGATGATAACTGATAAGTAAGCGGGAGAAGCGGTCCGCAGCTTAGTGTGCGATCGCGGCCAGCGCCGGCTCAACTCCCGCGTCCAGTGCCCGCCAGTCCCGCTGGCGCAGTTCCCGGTCTCCTGACAGAAGCGGAGTTCAACGAAGGATATTTCAAGGGTTTTAATTTTGAAAGGTAAGAAATTTGTTATTCACAGACCCGCGCCCCCTCGCTATTGGCGGAAAGTTTTTTGTTTTCCAGGGTTTCTACTCAGTCATCCGCATAATATTTTCATTGTCATAACATTTTTGATCCGTTCAGTAATTTAGTCGCGACAATGCTTTAACAACAACAACTGCTTTTTTGGAACACCACAAAAACAAACAAAAGTTGACAACAAAATTTGTTGATCCCAATTTTTGTATGTTGAACTAACAAATTTCTTTCTTTGTGTGCAAATGTGGTATGTTGTGCTCGTGGAATTGCAAGTAGTATAAAAAATATAAAAGATTAAGACAGGCTCACGCAGGCAGGCAGATACGCAGGCCAATACAACCAATATAGTCAATTTCGCATTTATAAATATGTATAATAACAGTAGGTCCGGATGGCTTGGCCATACGGATGGGAAAGCGGCGCCATTCATGTATTGAATGTTTAAACATGATCCAATCGGTTTGGTTTCGATGACTAGATGGCATCGTTCCATAAGGTAAAACTGACCTGCCAAATTGGGATCATGGTGGAAGCTTATACCGAATGATGAAACGGAAAAAAAGCTAACGTAGATGATGATGATGTACATGGCTTGACCGTTTCTTAGAACATAAGTCGGTTGAATGGACCTGGCAGTGACCATCATCGCCTCAGCACAGCTTCGCGCAGGTCACCGACTTTTATCTTAGGCTGCCTCGATGTGTGCTACCGATTGGTGTCGCAAAGATAACTACCTATTGATATCAAACGGCGACGCCGCCGATGCGTCCGCGGCCCTTCCTGTTAACGACAATAAACACATGTCATACTTGGTTAGTTATTTTCCGTAATCATAAAGTTCTGTCTCACATCGCGTAGATTGACAGATGTAGATATACTGCGTAGTTTTCCTCGAATCCACGCCTCTATAGTCGGCCATCAGAAATAAATCCTGTCTTAAACAATTTTAATAATGTTGACAAATTGTTTGGCCCACATCAATTAAATGATGACACAAAAATGTCGTGATAAATCGAACGCAATCGGTACCACATCGAAGCGTGTCACAAGGGAGATGAGTCAACGAATGGGCGCAATGATATCGATGTCTGTTTTGTGCGCTTCCTCGTGCTTGCGTCGTACCGCGGCAATTAGCGGGCGCCGGCGCGCGCGCCGCGGGACCTCCCGCCGGGATCGCGTTCGCGCTAATCAAGTATTTGGGTAGCTGCTCCCTCCGCCTCGCTGCTCGATAGCTCGTTACCACATATTACAGAGTCGTAAACTCTGCGGGCGCGTCTCGACCGCTATCGCCCTCGTTTCGCATGATTCCCACCCAATGTACCACGTGAAGCCGGTTCGCCGTGACCATAATATAATTTTTACAACTTCCACGGTGGTGGAAGAAAATAGATGATCGTATGAGCTCGCCGATACGCTTCCAGTGATCGCGTTAGTATTATACGTCCCTCAGGGTTGTGCAAGGAGAAGGTTTGTCTTGTCGTACAGGGAAGTCAAAGAGCTGGCAATCGATAGGGAAGCCTGGAAAGCAGTACACCGACAAGGCCAAAAGTCTTCGGTTTGAAAAGAGAAGGGTAGTGCAGCGCGTGCCCTCGCCCCGTTCGTCCGGTTTCAGTTTCCTGACTTGGGCAACCGTCCGCCCATGCTACCGTCCTCGACACTCCACAAGCCCCTCCTGTGCTGCAGCGTCTTTTCACGTCGTCTTTCGGAGCTCCGTCACCACTAGACAATTTTTTCCTTAATTTACCAAGTAAAGTAGATAGACACAAACTGATAGAACCCAATACAAAACATTTCAACGGCATTATTTCAAAATGCTGCATTGACGCAGGTCGGTGCACTGAGGATTCAACTATTGGTTTATCCATTCTGGTCGACCGCAAGTGCGCATGATTTGCTGGTTGCGTTAACATTCATTACTAATGAAGAGCTTTCAAGGGATTGCAACGGGTCTTCTCCGCAGCGACGACGTCGCAGGCTCCGCGACGCGCTCCCGACGGGCAGAGGTCTGGTGCTTTTGAGAGTTTCGTATACAGAAACGATAAAAGTAACCCTTACACGCGCGGTGTGTCGGTCGTATCTGTATTTAGTGGTCAACTCCACTCCCTATCGACAAAGTTTGTAAAGCGAAACCTCTTTTAAAATAAGCGAGTGGTAGGACCTTGTGCAAGGTCCGTCTGGATCACTACCACCATCTTGCTCGCCAATCCAGCCACAGTGGAGAGCAAGGCAGCCAATGAAATTACTGGCTTCGTGAGGTATTACACCTTAGCCCTCTGAGTTGGGAACGCATCTGCATCTCATTGTTGTTGCGGGTATCAATACCGGTGGTGATCACTTACCATCAGGTGGCCCATTTGCTCGTTAACCTTCCTATTTTATATAAAAACTGAAATAATTACAGTTTATGAAAGATTAATGTTTATATACACATGGACGGAGAAAAGAACGATCTTTCTAATTAGCACAGTTCTTTAACATCATCACAAACCTTCACTCAACAATAATCTTGTTTTTTCACGACTAGTATTACGAGACATTGCAATACGATCCTTATTTGATATTTGTAGTTGTTGCTACTGTAATTTCTTCGTAGTCGTGTGGCGCGTTGTAACAGGACATGCCTCTCATGCCTGTCACTTCACAAATATATGTCAAGAATAGGTCTTTACTTAATATATTATTCGATTATTTCAAATAATTAATCTAATCAGAAAATCATAATTAAATATTCTACACGATAATAATCGTGATAAAGACTATTCAAATTAATAAACAAACGCATAACATATTTATATTCCAAATTTCATTTAAATCCGATCAGCTGTTCGTTGCTAATAAACTAATACAAACCTTTAAATATACACAAAATACGCCATCAGCAATCTCAAAGCCTACGCGCGGCACGTATAAGGAAATATTAAACAAAGCAAAAAGTCTAATAAACACTTTCGTACCAAACCATTATGAACCCTATCACAATACAATAAAGTTTATATTAAATTAACAGCAAACCATACAGGCTAATACAATGAACCTTATTACCTAGAAATAGGATCCTAACTTAGAATATAACAATTCATTCGCCGTTGTCGCCGTTGTCGCCGATGTAGCAGTTGTCGCCGATGTAGCCGTTGTCGCCGATGTAGCCGTTGTCGGCGATGTAGTCGATGTAGCAGTTGTCGCCGATGTAGCAGTTGTCGCCGATGTAGCAGTTGTCGCCGATGTAGCAGTTGTCGCCGATGTAGCAGTTGTCGTCGATGTAGTCGATGTAGCAGTTGTCGCCGATGTAGCAGTTGACGCCGATGTAGCAGTTGTCGCCGATGTAGCAGTTGTCGTCGATGTAGTCGATGTAGCAGTTGTCGCCGATGTAGCAGTTGTCGCCGATGTAGCAGTTGTCGCCGATGTAGCAGTTGTCGCCGATGTAGCAGTTGTCGCCGACGTAGCCGTTGTCGGCGATGTAGTCGTTGTCGCCGATGTAGCAGATGTAGCCGTTGTCGTCGATGTAGCCGCTGTCGCCGATGTAGCCGGAGTCGCTGATATCCCCACTGTTTGCGATGTCCCCATCGACGTCCGCGCTTTTTTCTTAGTAACAATGTCGCCGTTGTCGCCGATGTAGCAGCTGTCGCCGTTGTCACCGGTGTAGCCGTTGTCGCCGATGTAGCAGCTGTCGCCGATGTAGCCGTTGTCGTCGATGTAGCTGTTGTCGCCGATGTAGCCGATGTCGCCGTTGTCGCCGATGTAGCCGTTGTCGCCGATTTAGCCGTTGTCGTCGATGTAGCTGTTGTCGCCGATGTAGCCGATGTCGCCGATGTAGTCGTTGTCGCCGCCGATGTAGCCTTTGTCGCCGATGTAGCTGTTGTCGCCGATGTAGCAGCTGTCGCCGTTGTCGCCGGTGTAGCCGTTGTCGTCAATGTAGCCATTGTCGCCGTTGTCGCCGAAGTAGCCGGTGTTGCCGAAGTCGCCGTTGTCGCCGTTGTCGCCGAATTAGACTATAAAAGCGGTGCCAACTTTTGGAGGGGACTCACTTTTGTTTAGGCTTTCGCTCGTTACGCACGCGGTCGTGTTCGGATTTTGTATTAAGCGAGTTCGGTTCGCAGCTGTTTATTAGTTCAAATTTAAGTGAAATTAGTACTTTAAATTAATACGAGTAAGTTTATTTTGATGGGGTCACTCTGGCTTAGGTTTTCGCTCGTTACGCACGCGTTTGTGTTTTCTTCTAGTTCAATCTTGTATTAAGCGAGTGCGGTTCGCAGTTGTTTATTAAGTTCGAATTTAAGTGATTTTAGTACTTGAAATTAATACAAGTAAGTTTATTATGGTGAATTAATTACGGTTTAGGCTTTCGCTCGTTACGAACGCGTTCGTGTTTGGAATTTGTTCTAGCTCAATTTTGTGTTAAGCGAATTCGGTTCGCAGTTGTTTGTTATTTTGGAATTTAAGTGAAATCAGTGCTTTAATTAATAAATTAATACAAATAAGTTTATTATGGGGTACGCACGCATTCTCTCTAGTACGGTTCGCATTTTACTTTTCTAGTGTTTTTATTCAGTTTAATTTTTAATTATGCTTGATTGTGTGTTTTGGGTTAATTAGTTGAAATATTTAATTTAATTAATTAGTTTAAATTTAGTGACAGTGTTTGCTAGGTTTTTTTATTATTCTCTACCGTTTGGTGGTTTTCAAACAATTTGTTTCACATGTTTAAGAATTAACTTCAATTTGTGTTAAAGTAAATGTCTTGGCAAAATGAAACTTGCATTTTGCTGTTGCCTTGGTGTTAACTTCATGGCTCGTTCGGAGCGATCCTTTGGACGGATACCTAACATGGTGACAACGAAGTCCACTGGGTTTAAAATCCACGCGGGTGGATTCCCCAAAATGTGGCCTCTTTTGGGCATGGGTTTTCATTCATGATAACTTAACAATTATCATGTCTAACTTCCTGTGTTTTGCCACACACGGTAATGTTGGTACACCATGAGGATGTCTAGACAGTGAGGTTCTCATGCGGTCCAGCGTGCTGTGGACCCTTCCGATCTATATATGTATATATTCACACGGTTGTGTAGGGGTATCCGCGGCCTCTCTCCTCTCCCAGCCTCACGGCTGTGTGGGGGCCAAACTCAGACGTAACACCGGGATTTAGGTATAGGTCTATAGAGGTCTTCCCGAACCTCGCATCGTATAGGGTTTTAGAACAGATTAGTAATCCATTCTTTACACCGAGGATGGGTTAGAGTTAGGTGTTTATCCCTTAAACCGGGGATAAACAACATTACACACCACGCAATTAAAAGGTAAATACAACTAGACCTCTAGTTTTTCTTTTAACACATTTAGTTAACATAGGGAAATAGGAACCTTCTATAAGTGTAGGCATAGGGTGAAGGCTCGTCAATAACCTGTTAGGATTCTTAGGGTTCCTAAGGATTCTGTTTTAACATTAACTACTATAAATATATTCTAATTTATTTGAGCATTTCTGGCCTATGGCAAGATTTTATTATTTGAAGTTGTAGCAATAACAAAGAGCTATTTTTATAATTAAAGTAATAACCTGGTTGGAATTGTTAAAAAATTAAAAATTAAACAAAACCATTCAATATAATGAAGGTTTGATCATGCCTAGCGAAGCATAAGCAAGCTTTAGCATTCCTACTACCAAACGGGGAGGAGTACTATATTTAAGGTATGACCAAATATATTCATTATCAAATGTCTATCAGATATGCCTCTTTGCTAGTCCTAACACATGGCTAGTGTTCAAGTTCTAAAACCATAGACGTGATAATACTTGTAAGATAGAAGAAAGTCTTACATTGGCTAGAAAGCTTATATTTTACTTTATAAAAGTAACATAAAATTACCTACTATCAACAGGACTGACTGAATCTTACTGTAAGATATAATTGACTGAAGTACTAACTTCCTATTTACTTTTCATCATTGAAACTTAGTATACTTACTATCTGCATTATATTAACTGCAACCAGGAGCTATTCGATAAAATACAGTTTTAAAATAACACTGTTCTGATTAATACCAAACCATTGTTTACTAAATATCTAGTTTCCTAGACATGCTAAAATGATAAAAGACTTTGAAAAAAATAAAAGCCTGGTATTTTTGCTTTCCTCTTGACCTTTGTATAACATATCCTACCGACTGACTATATAAGACATTAATTGATCACTTCCTCTTAAAAAGAACTAAATCGGAGGGGGATTGTCCAGTCTGGGACGAGATCCACTGCTATGGTAAATACCAGGAAGTAGCAACTTCTGGGCGGATGGAGGAGCCCTAGCCTTAGCCGAAAAAATAAATATCTTTCATTTTACTTTCCGAGACTTGACTATGATGACTTACTTATTTTAAGCACTAAAATCAATTAAAATTATAGTAGTCAACCATTTCTAATCTTTATTTAACATGTACTTGCTGTGTATTCTAACATCTAAGGCTTTTGTCTAGGTTAGGATTTTAGGTTAATTAAAGTCAGCATATTTTAGGTAATAGGCTAAATAGGTAGTTTGGTGGACTGATCTTTGCTTGTTATTAAAAGTTCATGGGTTATTTATAGCGGACACAACGTAGGACACTAGACGATCACATGGCCAAATTTACGTATTTCACCTGTCTCTAATTTTAGTGAAGGTAGGTTAATTCAGTAGTTCGAAAAAATTTAGGTAGTATATATACATAGGGGGGGGAGGGTACAGCGTCTCTTCAGCAGCAATTGCTGACAGAGTTAGTAGTCTAGTTGCGTGAATTGAAACCAAGTTTATCTTTAGTTTTTTTTTATAATTTAGATTATTTTTAATACGCGGTTTCTATAACATTTAATACCGTTTATACATAAAGTTGTTGATATACTTACTTAGGTTTGCGGTTCGTTCCTTTTCTCTCGCGTGTCGTGTTGGTTAGTATATTTAACACAAACTAAGTGTTATTGAAGGTGCTGTGCGGTGCACGGTGAGTCCGACTCACACTTGCGGCTCTAACATAACGAGCGAGTTTTAATGTATCCCTCCCTCTGTCTTTGTCAAAGGGACGCACATAGAGATAAACTTCATACTTAGCCGGTCATATAGGGCCATTGAGAGGGTTCCTGCCGCTGGCAGCCGGCGCGCACCGCGGCGGAGCTGCGGCAGCAGCAGTGACTCACCGCCGCGACTCACGCGCAGTTCAACTTGACGCCGACACTTATTCATTAGTCATTCCGCGCGCGCGACACGCTCCGGAAACCGATTCGTCTCAGAACCACAATAAACGCAATAATCAAACTAGATTGCATTCTACTTTTAGTTCTTTATTTATGTATTTAAACTTTATAGTACCTACAGTTGACACAAAGCATAATAATACTAATGCCCAGTTGAGCATTCTCTCGCCATCAACCATACCGAGACAAAGAGCTACATACTTACTTGTCAACTATGTCATCGTCAAATGAGTAACCTCACGTCATAGTAATAGTAAATAATGATAATTAATTAATAATAGATCCTTGGTGTTGCGGGTGTCTATGGGCGGTGAGATCACTTACCATCAGACGACTCACTTGCTCGTTTCCCGTCCTTTTTTATTTTGCAAGTATTCTGCTATTTATGTAAACTGAATAGAATAAACGTAAGTATGTTTGAATAATGTTTCCATTGATTTAGCTGCATTAATATTAAAACTCTACCTACTACATTTGATTGAAAGTTTCTTCCTGAAAAACAATTGTTGTCAATACATAAACAGAGCAGCGGGCAATTAACCGATGTCCCGTGAGTGCCCCCCCCCCCCCTCCCCCGCACGGGTCAGCGGAGACGCGCTACAATTGATTTCCAATTTACAGAGCTAAATTGAGAAGCAATTAACCGAGCCATTGAGTCGTAGCGGCCGCGGCCGTGGACTGCGGCCGGCGCGCTGCTCTAACGATGACTTTACCAATCTCAGGCAGACTGAGAATAGATATCGTGAGAGCAACAAAGTTTATGCTTCCGCGTGCACTGTAATGATCCGGTTGCGATAGTAATAATAGTTGAGATCCTAATTGTTCATAGCGATTTATTATGCCCAATTAGTCGCGCAACTTTAATTGCATATCGCGCGGCAGCGGCAGGCTGCCACGCGTCGCGCACGTGGCGCTCGCGCCGGCCCCTCCGCCGCGCTAATGTCGCTAAATGCCGGCTGTTTGCTCTGCGACGCCCCGCCCGCCCGTGAGCGAACTCGAGCTGTTCCGAGACCACCATTCCCGGAAGAAAGACCAAAGCATGGAATGAGCCCCAGAATATTTGACGCGTACTCACATACACTGACAAAGTTGATCAATGATAAGACCCAAAGTCCTATACTGTCACATACGTATGTAAGCATGGGACAAATATCTAGAGAGGAGGCCTTGAGCTTTACCATGCGCGCAAAGTACCACTCAAATACCTGTTGCAGGTGTGTGCAGTTTTCTCACGATGTCTTTACCAAAAAATTTATCATTTCCCTATTAAATTCCATAAAAATTCTGAAAAAACTTGGAGGTGCAGCAGTACATATAATGTGCTCAGTCGAGGAGGTCAGCCATTAGTGATGCACACGACTCGACTGTCACGACCGAGTTAGTGTAAATCTTGTTGACGTCTTCGAGTGTTTAGTTCTTCAGCTGACTGCACGCGCCCGGCTTCAAACCCACGACCCACATTGCTACCACTTAATGTAAACCAAAGGTGATAATAGTTTCGGCTCCTATTACCCTAACGTAATTCGTGACAACGACAATTCCGGGTACATTACGTATCCAGAATCCATACTGTTCAAGTCCGGCAATACTAAAACTGTCCGAGTTAGCCTTGTATGCCGAATTATCGCTGTCGCATGTCACCTGTCAGCTTGGTGGAATACGAGCCCGAAGGCTCCAGACTCCTCGCTCATGCATCTGTTATTGTTCTGAGCCGCGAATAGATGCTTCGTTCAGAGGCGAGTGACGCGAGACGACGCAGTATGTCGAGCGAGTAGCGATAACGACGGCGACAAACATAGAATCGCTTAATACTTTAATACCACGCTTCACTGCATTCTTATCAAGCCATTGTCGCGAAGGTAATGGAGATTACAGCCGCCGCAGGCGCAGGCACTCCAGCGACTAGCCGGGCCGGCCGCTAGGGGCGCGCGCCCGGGCCTGGGGCCGGGCCGGCCGCTAGGGGCGCGCCGCGCAGGCCTGGGGCCGGGCCCACTGCGGGACCTCGTCCTCTGGCGTCATTACTGTATTACAAAGACATACTATGAAATTTATTATGGAAAGGTTCCACGGTGCCTTATAATTCTGGGATTCAGGGTCACCGTAGAACCTTTTCACAGTACATTTTGTAATGACTACTTATTCACGGTATTTGTATTGCATGAGCAGCGACGATACTCATTGCGACCATTTTGTAATTATAATTGTGCATTAGGTTCTTAATAACGCACTTTTAAATGAAAATTACTAACGACATGGTATTTGTAAAGTAAAGCCGCGCTGACATTAAATAAATACTTAATATAAATTTGAACAGAGTTATCAGTTAATTAAACTAAATAGCCATGAGTCTTTTCCTAACAATAATAGCGCGGTCAATCGACTTTAGCTCATGTGGCGGCTAGGGTTGCCAACCTTAGGTACTATATTATATAGTATTTTACTATATTTCGGCCCTCCGTACTATATACTGTTGAACTAATATATAGTACGCAAATATACTATATTTCGAGCACATATCACGTTATTGAAATAGATAGAATAGATGAATTGATAACAAACTTACAGCATTGCCTTTTTTCATATTTCCAAAAAAATATATATTTTTTTGAGGCATACTATTTATTATAAGCAGTATATTTTTTTCTTAGCTTATTCTCAAAAAATACAATATTCAACCGAAAAAAATTGGCAACCCTAGTGGCGGCGTCCTTATTGCGACGAAATAAGAACGTTTAGTACATATTTCTGAGATGTTAAACATATTTAATATTTCTATACTTGACTGTATGTACCTTAATAGAAAACTAAGTTACCTAATGGAAAACCAAACACAGTAGAAAACGTGTTGACCAAAAAACGTAAACATTGCCAAACGAATCAAAATATTTTTGGCAAGACCACTATTGTGTAACATGAGGACATGACTCATGTTTACATTGGAAGCTGCAATAAAGCTGACAACTGTCGCGTCGCCGGCGCCGGCGAGCGACCGCTGTTGTCGCGCTCGCCATTCGTCCGAACCGCTTGTTGTTAACGGTTTTGACAATCTGTAGCATTAGCATACCCTGCCTTAAGTATGTACGTACAGTCCGCACCAGAAAAATGTCTATGCAGACGAACAGGTCAAAAGTCAAACCAAACAATAACTTGCACAAAAGATCCGCCGCCGTTGTAGTCCGCAAATTTTTTTATGTGTTTAAGTTAAGACTGGCTTGCACCGCGTTCTTAAATCTTGATCCTAGTAGTGTTTACCCAGCTTAGTGGTCGCATCTAGGTACCTTAGGTACAGGCCGCGCCCGCTGGTACAGAGCTCTAAGCTTCGCTCCGCGATCACATCAGCTTCCTTGTTGTACGTGTGACAAACCAAGAGACGGCATTGTGTCTTCATGATACGACGTGCCATTAACTTCCTCCTTCACTTAAGCAAAGTAGATGCGTCTAGGTCTTCCTCTTCCTCTTCTCCCTTCACCCTTCCCTTCGATGATGTTTTTTAGGAAGCTATAAGCAAACACAGCAGCAGTAAATATTCTTTATTTTAGTAAAACAACAGAAAAGGTAATAAATAAAATCAATTAAGGTGAATTGCGGTCATATCGCTTAATGCAAAGAGCAAAAAAATAAAGAGGTCAAAGGGAAGTTTGCTCGTAGATACGGACTATACTCGTACCTACGGCACGGGCTGATCGCGAACTCGCGGCACTCACTGCCAATGGGCCAATCGGTCAGTCGTTAGGTACAATAACCAATGTAACTAAATATATTTCCAACTGTCAATGTTTTCGCGAAGAGTTGCAAGGAAGTGCGCAGGAGCAGCGAGTCGGGAGCGTGACGTCACAGCCAATCAATGGGCGCGTACGAGACCGGTCGCCCCCCCTTCCCCCCGCGCCGCGGTCACATGACGCGCCGCCGCCCGCGCGGCCGTCGACCCCGCCCGCCGCCAGGGTCGGGGGTCGCGGCTCTCGCCGCTGCCCCCCCCCCCCCCGCCCTCCCGGAACCTTGACATGCAACTCACTTTACGACACGGTTCTTTTCTTGCCCAACAATGCCCGGCGGCGTGAAGAAACTATGATCTCCCAATACTTCGTACGGATTGTAGCAATAAAGAAAGCCTCTACAACTAGGAGTGTCGAATACCTGAACTGTATAGGCACCTACTAAAACTACTTGTAGCAACATTCCATAAGTTCCTGACGAGCGACATACGAGGGAAGCTGCGCGGGTCGACAGTGCGACGTGCGCGCTCCATATTGACATGGCGGTGACGTAACGAATCTGCGCGAGAGCCGGCGAGAGGGCGCGGCGGGGGGGGGGAGTCACGTGCTCGGAGAGCTGCTGCGGGACGGGCCGGGGGCGGGGTGCTGGTTTGCGCTCGTGGCGCTGAGGACGCGGCTCCTACGCCGCAGTAAGGCAAACACAACGTATTCGATTCATTCAATCTGTATGCAAATGATGTAAATAAACGACGAGTGGTTCTAATAACGCCGCGGGGCAGCGCTGCGGGCGCCGGCCCGCGCCGCGAACGAAAGAGTTCAACGTGCGCGGCGCGCGCGCAGCCCGCTGCTTCTGCATGGTTGACCCAAATATCGACTGAATCCGAATTGGACTGCATTACGATAGTTAGGTAATTTCTAATTTTCCATTTTTTCTGAATGGAATTATTATATTTAACAAACAGTCATTTGAATCAGTACTTCAAAAAAATTAAATCAAAACTGAAAAGACTAAAACAAGTCCAGTAGTCTGAACTTCTGTTAAGTAATGTTGAATACCTACAACATTGCAATATTTTCATGAACTTCAACAGTTGGGACTCATTAAAAATGTAGACCGCCTCAAATCTTTCCAATAATGGGTCCCGACTATTGACGTTCATGAAAATATTGCAATGGTGTAGCTATTCAACATTACTTAACAGAAGTTCAGACTACTGGACTTGTTTTAGTCTTTTCAGTTTTGATTTAATGTTTACGCAGTTGGGTTTTTTGATTTTTTTAATTTACTTTTTTATTTTACTCTTTTTAGTTCGGTTTAAGTGAGAATGAACTTTAAATAGTTATAGATCCTAAACGGTCATTCAAAATGAAAAATGATGTGAGAAACCTAAAGATGATTTTCAAAGACCTATCTAATGATACCCCATTCAACATAGTTCGTCGACTTTCATTTTTTTCTTTTTCACAATAAGGCGTTTGGTGGTCGCCATATTGAATTTTGATTATTGTCATGTCTTTAGTGACACTCGCAAGATTAAGACGAATCGATTGACGTAAGAATCATTAAAATTGGCCCACGCGTTTGGTCTCTAGATCGCCACAAAGGAACAAACATACATACATACATATATAGGCTGATAAACACATTACCCTCCTTTGTGTCGCGCAGTCGGGTAACAAATATATATAAGTACGCGAAGAATTGAGAGCGTCCTCCTTCGGTTTTCTGAAGTCTGTTAACAATGGAAATACCTATTAGCACAATCTGTGAACACAATGCTGTCATAACTTGCGCTTTTCTTGCTTCAATGTTAATTTAATAAACAACGATATTCAATATTTGAAATTCGCAAGTCGGTCCGTGCCAGCCGCGGGCGGGCGCGTGCCGCGGAGCCGCGCGCTGCGGGCAAACATTACGTCGCGGCTCCAGCAGTATTGACAAGTTGCGGCGAAGGTCGACAGGAAAGCATAAAGGCGGTCGTTAAGTCGCGGCAGAGCGGGCGCCGGCGCCGCAGGGCGCTTCGCTTTCTATTTCTGCATTCGCCTAACATCTGCTACGTAACTCGACAAACATGGGAGTCTCCTAAATATCTCTTGTGTAAATCCATAAGTCAATTGTTTCCGGTTCCTCATCGATACAGCCGTAATAGGGACTGTGACATAACATAACGTATATGTGTCACAAATAACGTAACCGCAACGCGAAGAGATCGCGGTCGATGGTCGAAGAGGAATTGGTACCCATTTCTGACACCAGCAACCTCGAGGTGTCGCGACGACCTTCGTGCTGCGGCTGCGACCGCTGCGCCGGTAGCGCCGGCTGCACCGCGGCTCGGTTAGCGAGGCGCGTGCATGTGCAGCGCGCACGCACGGGGCGTCGCTGCAGCGCACACGTGCGCGCGGCGCTCTGATAAGCGCGCAGCTGTTATCGCGCGCTCGCGGGCGCGGCGTCCACTGCGCGCCGGCAGCGGACGCGACGACGGCGGGCGGCCGCGGCGCGCAGTGGACGACGCGGCGGCGGGCGCAGGCCCGCGCAGCCTCCCGGCGCTCGGCGCGCAGCGGCAGTCGCGCTCGGACCGCGCCGCCGCCGCCACGTTTCGGCCGCTCCGCCCCCCGCGCACGCACCCGCCCGCCCGCTCGGCATGTCCCGCGGCAGCTGACCGCGCCGCCTCGTCTCGCTCGCCGCCCGCGCCAGCAGCCTCAAGTGAGTTCCCGACCGGACCGCCGCGCCGCGGCTCCTCTCCCGCAAGGACCGACCCGCGTTCGATTGCTTGTTTTGAACGATATTTTTAACCACACTTAGGTACGTAGACGCCATGTCATGTACCTGCTACGAAAGTTACAGCCAGTATTTTATACGGGAACGAGATAAAAAATCCTGCTCGTATTACGATACAGCTGTGCGGCACACATAAAAATTTAACGAACAAAAAGAACACAACAGAAACAGCTCTTTCGCATTTATAAATTCAATCAACCAGGTAAACTAGTGAAAAGCGTCCATGTCCGTGCTTCGATACCCGCTGCCCGGAGCTGCGAGCCACTGGCCGCGCGCCCCGCGGGCCGGGGAAAGTCAGGAAAGTGACCATCAGTGCCCACGAAAATGATACAAAACACGATGTGCCATGTGAGTACTCGGCTCGAGCCGCGACCTTCCCCTCGCGCCCCGGGCTCCACCTGTACCTGTAATGTTTGCGGCATAGAACTGTAATTTTATTTATATATATTTATATATATTATATATTTTTTTAATTTTAAAAAATAAACATCGTGGATGCTTTTTCGCACATTTATGAAATCTAAAATCCAAGTTTAACCAAAATTACCTTGATAACAGAATCTTGAACTATTTCTAAGTACGAGTAGTGCAATTGTAAACCACTGAAACTCTGTAAAGCGGAAACAAGTTTCGCAGCTTGCGCTGACACTGTGGCATGACGGAGCTCCCGTCGCTCCGGGTCGGGCGGGCACACCGCGCGAGGCAAGGCCGTGGTCCGCTTCCTCCGTCCGAAGTTTTGTCCATTAGCGGAGGACCCCAGACCGGGACACGGATTCCCGGCGTGGCCGCGCGGCCGTGACCCCGATTCCTGCAAGGGGCTCACACACACAGCTTCGGGACGTTGATGAGATGTTGACAATTATTTTAAAAACATAATAATTCGCTTCAATTGGTCCGATTAATTTCTACCCTCGACTAATAATCGGGAAATCGTTAGCAGTCGTTACGTAACTACCACATTATAATAATGTCAGTAATTTCGTAAACTGCCTGTTAAGGCCTTATTACACTATACAATTTTTAGGAAACTTAAGTAATTAGACAATCGAAAGATGTTATCGAAGTTAGAACAGTTAGATTCCGATTTAGTGCGACAGGAAGGGCCCGACCGCACTGCTTCCTAAATTGTTTGCGATTTAGGTAAGTTTTATTTTTTATTATTTATTTATAACAAAATGGTACACAACTTTTACAAAAAGTTCGCCAAACAATAATGTTTATTGGCGAGTACTGCACTCACTTCCATACTTGATTAGTACCCTACTCACATTGCAACTTACTGACTACGCAAACGTGCTTATCTCTTTATTTTCTAGTAATCGCATCGCTACGATTTAGAGCGACTAGTCGGCAGTTAGCGCCCGCTTGGCATCTTTTTTTATTAAATTTAGATACCAAAAACTTAATATATAATCGAACATTCGCGGGTGGTAGGACCTTGTGTAAGGTCCGTCCGGATCGCTACCACCATCTTGCTTGCTAATCCTGCAGCTAAGTAGCAGTGCTTGCACTGTTGTGTTCCGGCGTGGAGAGCAAGACAGCCGGTGTATTTACTGGCACAAGGGGTATTCCGTCTTAGCCTCTGGATTGGCAACGCATCTGCAATCACTTCGATATTGCGGGTGTCTATAGGCGGTGGTGTACACACCATCAGGTGACCCACTGGCTTGTTTTCCTTCCTATTTAATAAAAAAACGGCTCAGAATTAACTCTTAAAAAAAATCTTAAATTTTCTGGTTCCAAAATGTGAGACAGTGTTTTCTTAACAGGAAGTATTCTTTAACCCAGGACTTTCTCTAATGCCCATTGTCGCCACCGTCACAGCTAGGGCAAGCCCTATCTTTTGTTGTTTTGAGAGATACGGCGCCATCGAACGTGCAACCCAATGTAATTCTTCTTCACAACTGTGAGACGTCTGTCCAATTTAGGATTCAATTTAGTCTAGTGTGATCACTAGCTTCCTACTTTCTAATTAGAGTCTGCCTATTTAGATTTCCTAAAAATTGAATAGTGTAATACGGCCTTTAACAAGCTGAGCTCGCCGCAGCGCACGCGCCGACCCCGCGTTCCGTTTGTTTATGACCGAAGTGGCGGTAGTTGTCCGGCGCCGCGCCCCGCGCCCCGCGCCCGCGCTGCTCTGGACGGGAAATTAAAATGAATAATTTACGGTACGTGGCCGTATGTGCACTTTAACATCTGGTTCTATTGCACCACAGGGATCTATGAAATGAAATAAAAAGGGTTTATGCCAATGCAATGCGAGGGCCCTGTGCTAGAACACCCTGTGCTACAGGACCCTATGTATTGTATGTATGCACAACGCAATATAGCAGTGCTTGGGTTCACCAAATATGAAACAAAAACACAACACGTAGTGACTGGTGACTGATGCGTTCCTTTAAACTTATTATAGAGATTACAGACTAGGCATGTCTATAATAATCAATATCTCAGTATTTTAGGTTCAGGGTCCCTGGCCATATCTGGACAGCCCTGTCAAATTTATTTAACCTGGGGGCCCTATACACTATACATATAATATACACCCTGTACATCTCTCGTTCAATCATACTTGACGTATATAGTGCCAGTAGTTTAGAATGCTTGAAACTTGTTTTGCTATTTTTTGTTATATTTTTATCTTTTGCTTATTTAAAAATATTTGTTTATGGCTTTGTAATTTTGGTCCTTAAAACATAAGAAAAATCTGGCCTGTAACAGAGCCTGTGGCAAATGCTAAATATATATTTTTTGTTTTTCTTGTGCGCATGGCCCTGTTAGAAAATTGTTACTTTCTGTTTTATATTACTGTTATAGTGGTCATTTAATGTTTGACCTTTCATTTGACTATTTTCTTGTAGCGTTATTATGGAAAATCCTTATAAGTATACTGTCACGAATTACTTCAAAGGACTCCCAGTGAAAGCCCACTGCCCGGTAACAACTGTTACTTCACCGGCCAGCAATGCCCAGCCCCTCCTCGCGCACGCCGTAGCAGGGCTCTACGCAAACAGACATTTATTTCTCATTCGAACAATACCAATATTTGACTTTGACTTTTAAACAATCGCTAAATCGCACACCTGTAATATTTTCCAGCATCAGAATTGGATTATGTTTGAGCGTATTGTTTCATATAAAAAAATAGGTGTCCAAATCGGTTTATAAATGACGGAGTCTGAGGGTCGGTTAAGAATTCTTCTTTCTTCTGTGTTTGCGCTACTTGGCGGGGGCACTGCCGTGCCCGTGCCACTAGGTTAATTAGTCGCAGTTAGAGTTTAGATAAGGTTCCGTCGTTACTCTGCTGTCGACAAACAGAATGCAAATGCCTACTTGTTTATCCTTACGTTCACTTATTTCTTATTTAAACGTTATTGCACAAAAACAAATACAATAGGCTTTAATCCTTATTTATTAAATTTAATAAACAATAAATAATGTACCTATTAAAAAAGCGTAATTGGATGTTTGGCCTGCAAATAAACCATTTATTGTGTTTTTATGTAATATTAAAAAGACACATAAAAGAACAATGGCGAATGGTATTGAGAGAAACGGTTTCACAAGACGCCGGCAGTCGGCAGTCGGCGGTGCGGGCTGCTCGGCCCTGCGTCTGTGCTCGCTCGCTCTCACTCAAGGGTCAGTGACGGAAACGTAACCACTCGCGCGCCGTGGGTTCCGAACCACCACACATATATTTGTGTTATGTGACTTATGCGTAGCCAGAAAATAGTTGCCTTGCAGCAGCATTCAACGGTTTGTTTTTAATTACTCCAGAAGTATTAAAACTAGATAGTCCATCGTATTTTTCTGACATCTTTAAATCTATTTCTAGTTTTTTGTAATTGATCACACCTAGTTTGCTTCTTTAAAGGCTAAGGTTAGCGTATTTACTTGTTCGCAAATATTTCCTAAGCGGTTACACATAAACATTTTTAAAAATATTTAAGCTGCTACAATAGTGTTGACAGACTTACAGATAAACAAGCGGACAATAAAGTGATTGTAAAAGGATTCGGAATATTATACGGAGCCCTGTGGTGCGACTCCACCACTTGCTCAGGTCGTCCCTTCGTCTAGCTCGGATAGGGTTGCCAGGTGGTATCCTCAGGGCACGTGTCCGCCTTTTATTCAGTTTGTCCTCCTTTTGTTATATGTCTTTGAGACTAAGTATTGTGTACCCAGCGCCCTCCATTAAAGCGGCGACAACGATTTCCACCCTCTGAACCTTAACAGACAGCCCGGGATTTTTTTGCATGTCATCATTATGCCTTATAACTAGGCCTTAAACCTAGTTATCATTATAACTAGGTTTGAATGTTTTTTTTTATATTCTTTAACTTCAAATATGTTAACATTAAAATTTAAGTGGGTTTGGCTCGGAAGTTAGTCAGAAATCATTGATTCTTACACAATATAGTTTTATAAATGTGCCTTGTGAAGATTTTCATATTTATTGGTTCAAAAAACCAAGAATTCTTTTTAAAAATAGCATTTCAAATAAATAAAATTAAAACAAAATAAATTATAAAATCTCCTTTTTTAGAAAGACCTCCTTTTCAGACCTATTGGCGCCTTTTTTAAATTATTATTTGGCAACCCTAAGCATAATTTTAAATATTGCTTCAGTACAGTTTTCTTTATTTTCCTTGCACAAGGGGATAAAAGGCGGCATTTCAAGCTGGGGCTCCCGGCTGAAGCGGCAGGCGACGGGCTACGTTTACACGACTCAAGAAAACTTCCTTGCCAGAAGTTAATGCAAATAATTCAAAAAAGTAGAACGAGCTTTCTATTTAACTAGGAAATACCTAATTAAATGTAAGTTTCTCAAACGTTTTAGAAATCTTTAAAAATCCTTCAAAAACTAGGTACATTTAGTTTTGCGATTCCGTTTTATTTTCTATCACGTGTTGCTTTAGTAAATACACAATTAGAGATGTACCGACTAGTGGCCGACTAGTCGGTAAAGCCGACTATTCGGCCATATTTCTAGTCGGCGACTAGTCGGCAAAAAGCACCGACTAGTCGGCCATTTTTTTTAAATATTTTTTTTTAATACGACATAGGAACTCAAACAAGGCAGTGGGTGACCTAGTGGTCATATTACTATTTTTTAAAACAGGGTGATTGATTTGAAATCATCGTCATGAACATGAATCAATTTCAATTATATAGTACTTTCATCATCTGATTGAAGACTTTCGTCTTGAAACACTGCAGTGTCTTAGACGAGCAGATGTTGCATTGCATAACTTCCCGAACGCTGCTTAACCAAGTCGAATTCGAAGACATACCAAAGACATTCCGGACGTTAGCATGTACGAGATTAGTATTGCTCCAAACAACTTAAAAATGACAAATTCCAGACGACGTCAATTTACAGCCAAACTCCTGAAGGCATTGGCATCCTGAGGGTAAACCGGTTCTTAGTGCCTTTTAGACTTTGTTTAACTCCGTCAGTCACTAAGGGAGAACGCCGCATGCATGGAACAGAAGTATGGTGGTGCTCCTTTCCAAAAATAGCAATAATACTCTGCTGAAGAATTATAAGCCCATCTCACTTCTTAGGCATGTTTAAATATTATTTTATTTTCGAGTCATTGCGAACCGTTTCATGCGCAAGCTTGACGACTTTCAGCCTCCCGAACTAGCCGGTTTCCGAAAAGGCTTCAGCACCGTGGACCACTTACACGCGCTGCGACAGGTTATACAGAAGACCAAAAAGTATAACCTCCCCCTTTGTTTAGCATTTGTGGACTACGAGAAAGCCTTTGATTCAATCGCGACCTGGGCTGTACTGCAGTCTCTCTAGCGATGTACCGACATAGAAGTACTAAAGAGTTTGTATGAACATGCCAATACGTCTGTTCAACTGCAGGACGAAACCTCGAAGCATATCTTGCTACAGCGAGGAGTTAAACAAGGAGATTTTATCTCTGGGAAGGACTTGGCATCAATGAACTCGTAAGTGGCGAATATGTCGCTCACTTTTGTTTTGCCCATGACATAGTAGTCATGGCTGAGACCATGGAGGACCTTAATATAATGCTCGATGACCTTAGTAGAGCCTATAAGCAACTTGGTCTTAAGGTGAACGTGGACAAGATGAAAATCATGTCGAACGCCCTCGTCCTGCCAATTCCCTTAAAGATTGGAGACTAACTGGGATAGACTGTCCAGTCGATCCAACTTCGACAAAGAGGTCAATCATCGAATCCGACTCGGTTAGGTAGCGTTCGGGAAGCTACGCAACATCTTCTCGTCAAAGATACCGCAGTGCCTCGGTGAATCAGTCGGAATTGTAATGTTACTACAATATCAACTTCTCAGCTCAGTAGATCGCTAACCTTTGTTTAATAAAAAAAAAACTCTGTAATGATGAGTAGTACGTAGACAATATAATAAGAAAATGCAGAATGAAAAAAACCTGGTGAACGTATGAGGCGCGTCGAACGTTACATATTCCGCTCGAACATTAGCAAAAGCAATGATTGGCTTGGCCGACTAGTCGGCTTTTTCCGAGCCGATTAGTCAGCTAGTCGGCCAAACTCATAGTCGGCCCATCTCTATACACAATACTTAGTTACAATATAGAAGGTGCGAAACTCTCGATGCGCGAGTGTGACTCTTATAATTCCCCATTTATTTGTGGTAAATACGAAGTACGAGTAAGAATTGTTGAACACTACTTCGATCATCAGTTTTTTTCTGATGTTAGTATCATGTTTATTTAAAAAAAATATAAATACAAGCTAAATATGAAGAACTTAACCTAATAAAAAATACAAAAAAATTATATGTACAAATATCTCCCACATCTGTCCCTACTTCGATCTACCTCTACTTGCCAAATATTCGTGATGCATGTTTGTTTCCCCACACAACGAACGCAGATGTTACTGCAGCGTCAGAGGGGCGCACAGCATCACAGCATGCATCGACGGCGAAAAAGCAAAACAGTTTAGCTACGTTCCACTAGGTTAGGTTAGGTTTGTTTAATAAATCTAAAAAGTCGAAAGAACATTATTAGAAACATCATGTTAGCTGTTTCAACTTTTCAATAGGTATAATAATTAGATGTAGTACGTTTCGTAATAAGTACACTTTATTTGTACTTATCTAATAATAACGCGACAATTCCCCTCTCTACCAGGCGACTTGTAATTTCCTAAGTTTAATTAGTCAAGTGATTTGTGTCACAGTCTCACAGTGTAGGGAAAACCGCAGTAAAGTGCGACAGTCATCGCGTGCATGTCTCACGACACCTCCGAACCGGAGAGCGTCTGCTCCGTGCCGCGCCGGCGGGAGCTGTCCCGCGCGGCGCGGCTCGGCGCGGCGCCGTCGTCACATTTTAATCAGCCCTGCGTGACGTCAGCACGCCCCCCCTCCCTCACCCCAGGCTGCCGGTGCCCGGCCGAGGCATTTCCATATCGTTTACCTTGTTCCGTGCGCTCGGAGCCGACGGGAGGAGCGGTCGTATTCGATTCAGAGAAAGTAAACACACGTGACGAAAGCGTTTAGCCTCCGCTGAGGGCGGCACACTTCGCCGCCGCGATGCGGATATTTTAGCGTCGCTCATCACTTGTCACTCTCTTTTTTTTTTCATTTGCAACATTTGCAAAACTTGTTAGCCCTCCTGGCGGCTTCGCATGCGTGCAAATTATTAACGAAAACTTATTTAGAATGTATTGTACTGTACGTACATAAATCCTTTTTGTAAAAAAATCTCTTAATTACGGTAATAACCGTATCAAAATCCTTTGCGTTATTTAGAAGAAGTAATCGGCTAAAGATGCAATAAGAACTGAATGGAAAGGATAACGACTAATATGCTATGTAAAGATAACATGAACAAGTGGATGTAAAGATAAAGCTCTTAGTATCTTTATGCAAAAACCACGTGTATGTTTTGATTTCGTTGCATTGCTTCGACGTGAATTATTAAGGAAAAACAATTGACTTATTAGGTCATTACGTATGGCTCAATATTGGCTAGGATTGCCCTCCTCTGCTTATCATTGGAAGTAATCCGCGGCGCGGCCGCCGCGAGCCGCGCCGGGACTCGCAGCCGCTCGCTCTGCGTGTTCTCCGAACAAACTGTGCAGATCAGCAAATATTTATCACTTCGCATTCTCCGCGGAATAATAATTGTGCAACGAACTCGGTCTTAGTTGCTGCTTGTACAGCTGTGTGCGCAAATAGGCTTGTTATTGTTCTGGCTATGGCGCCCGGGCGAGGCTTGCTCAGCCGCGGCGCGCGCCGGCCGGGTGCTGGGTGCCGCGGGCGCCGGGCGCCGCGGGCGGTCGGGCTGCTCCCTGCTCCTTGCAGACCCCAAAGCCGGAGGAAGACTCCCTCACGCACCCAGTGGAACGATGCAGGCTTTAACGGGGCTTGCCGAACCTTCAAATACGAATTTGCAAGAACTGCAAGAAATCATCACGTGTAAATGCGGGACGACTGTTTAAAAATAATTTTGTCCTGAATGTACGTATTGCAAATGTCGTAAACGTTACAAATTTATATGAGGAGTAAAATGAAAGTTTTTGAGTTACAAATCGTAAACACTTATGAGGAAAAATCAGACAAGTGCGAGTCTGACCCGCGCACTGAGGGTTCTGTAAAAGTTTTACTTCGTCGAATTGACAGACCGAACTTAACTTTACATCTGAGAAATGCTCGCCCTACATAAGTCAAGGTTAATTCTCCAAATGCAAAGGTAAATTGTAATCAGTAATCACACAAACAAAGTTTTTATGTCATTTAGATATGACTACACATTAACGATTTTAAGCTTTTTTCGTTTCATTATTTGTAGCGTACTGTGAGACCAAACAAGCAAGCCGTCGTCGCCGTCCGCGCCCCACCCCACCGCTTCTCGGCTTTCTTACTGATATATGTGTATATAAATATGTATGTTTACTTAAAGAGATAGGTTAAACTCGGACGATCATGCCAGGGTCGTTGCGTGTAATGGTTTTAATTACAACATGATGGCAACACCGAGTATGGGGCGACCGTAGTAGTTGTTCTCGTGCGGCGGCTACCTGCGCCCGCGCCGGCTACCTGCCCGCGCGCGCCGCGCCGCGCGCGCCGCCGGGCTGCTGGGGACGGCCGCCGCTCCGGAATGTCCGGCGCGGCCGCATTCCGGAGCGGCGCCGACAGTACTGCTCTAAATGCACATAATGCATTTCTAACACCTACCTACCTTATTATGTTATGTTTTTTTTCTTCTTATTAACTACGTATTTTATTAGCTATTATACTCGTAATTCATTGTTATGTGGTGTTTAATATATTTTTTCTCAATTAATTATAGTTATTTCTGGCAATCTCAAAGAAAATGTTATATACTCACCTATATACATATTTTGACGAAAGACCTATTTTATAAAAAAGCTTAGTCTGCTGTAGGCCTAATTGTAATTGACAAATAAGGTGACGGTCCCAGTGACCCATAAGAATAATCAAAACGAGAGACAATCATGCCAACTACTGGTAAAATTAAAAACAACGTCCTGCGCGTGTCTAGCACTGGGACGGTACCTTGGCTATTAACTAAATCCTGGCGTAAGTACCTATTAGAAATAAATAAGTAAACATAAATATTGCATGAAAATGATAACTTGTAATCTCATAAATTATAAATTGACATAATTAGCAAATAAATCTGACAACCCTGTGCGAAACCCGCATAAATATGCATATGGCTGGTCGCGTGTCCTCGCGCGTTTATCACGCAGCGCGCGCTGCCCGCTGCCGCGCCGCGCCGCCGCCGCGCCGCCGCCGCGCCGCGACACGCTCGTCTCAACACTGATGGCGCTACATTGGTTTTTTTCAATAAGCTTAAGCAGTTATTTAACGGTTATTCTACGTAAACGATCAATTCGTTGTTGTTGAATGATCACTGTCATTAGCTAGAACTGTTAAATAATACATTTACACTAGTAACTACCTCGGCGCACGGGACCAACGAGTACTACGTACTGTTGAATAACCTTTCGTTAAGCAATACAAGCCAAACTAATCTATTATATGGTACACCCGTAGGTACTTTATCCATAGAGCATCTTTTGTTAAACAATGTTTGTGGGTGATTAGATGATGTAATGTTATTGTAGTAGTAATATAGTGTTAATACAGTTTACTTCACACGTAGAGCTTCTCGTATTTGTAGACGGCGGCGACTAGGACGCAGGACGCTCGCGGGACTTTGCAATATCTTACCTCACAACTTTGTTCTGTGTATTAAACAGTGATCGCAAAATAACGCTGCTCAAGGCGTCTTCTCAAACTTCTAGCACCTACAGCCTGACGTGCAGCCCGAATGACCTGCGTATCCAATACAATAATAGTTTGAGGGATGGTGTCGGGACCGCCGCGCGCCGCACTCCACTGCGACAACACGCCACAGATGACCTCACTGGAGTGTCGCGCGCGACAGTCCTCGCACTCGTAGCAGCCTCCAGAGCCTCCTACAAATAATTTGTTCCCTATACCACGCTGCTTTCGCGTTTTGGAAGCTGGCATTGGAGTTCTGGCGTAATATTTATTTGTAATGTTTTTATTCGCTGACTTTTACTACTGACATTTACATAAATAAATACTTTACTAACACATGGTCATGCCGAAATAATATTGTTAAGTATTTTTTAAAGTTGAATTAAGTATTATAAATATGCTCGTATCCCTCCATAATGCCTAAGCATTTAGAACTCTTATCACCGCATACCGTACACGTACCGTCACGGCCGCAGCGGTTCAAAGTGCACCTGCTTAGTACAAACAACTCGACAAGAACTCTCCATTATCAAACAAGACAATGTGACAATGTGACGGCCTCGCTGCTGTCGTCGGATTGTTGTCTTGCAAACAGATTCATCAGCTTTCCATTATCTGCGAAGGAGCGACGCCGGCTCGAGTCGCAGTTCGCAGCACGTGAGAAAGCGCAAGAAGCGCCGAAGTGGCGGGTTGCGCAATCCGATTGCTGCGCGATAATTAGACAAGCGGTCCTTGTGCGCGGGCGCCGGTCACGGGACCGCGCGCCCAGACTGGACTACACACCTAGAGATAATAAATATAAAGAAAACTTAACATGGCTGCTCTCAGGCCAAGCACGCCATTCTGAGCGTGCGGGACAATTAACTTTGTCATACATAACAAGTTTTCTCAATTTAATAAACAATTGACCACCAATAGCAGACACGATGGTCGAAATACAATCTTAAAATGCACTACACGCTCTAACAATGTTCACGATAAGAGTACCTATGGTTTTGATCACATTATTATTATTCGAGTAACAAATAATTCCGTTCAAGTACCACCAAGGACGTGTTTTATTAAAATTGTAAAATCGGAGTGGGGCATCGAATAATAAAAATAAAACACCCAGGACCTTCGTAACGAAATCTAAAAGGTCGAGTCAGAGAGAGGGCCGGTACTCGCACTGAACTTGATTGTTCATTCTGCTAATAGAGTGACACGTAGCGCATGTACATACATACAATAAGTAGGGGGACATGTTAGATGCGAGCGTGTGGGTGGACTAGCAACTACCGTCGCACCTGCACCGCGGCTAATGTGCTGATGGTAATTAGAGAGATAAGCCCGTCGCCCGTCGCCCGCGCCTTCTCACGCCCCGTGTGTTGCAGGATGATCCCGCGACGCAAGCACAACGCGTCGTCCGGCTCGCTGCCCGCGCCCGACGACAAGACCGCCAGCAACGACTACATCCGTGAGTACCCACCCCGCCCCTGCCCCCCGTGGGCCAGCCGGCGGCCGGCGGCCGGCCGCGTGCGTGCCAGACGTCTCTCGCTGACTGCCGGCGGCCGGCGGCCGGCGGCGGCGGGAGCGTCGCGCGGCCAAGCTCAAGGCCGCCCCGCGCCTCCACCCGCTGCTAATGCAATGCTTCCATTGCATTAATTACTTAAGAGTCCACACAGTGCTGCTAATGGGTCGTACTAATTCCTAATAATGTTATGCAAACAGTGATGAAATGATTTAGAAATTACATTCAAATCGTTTTGCCATGCCGTAAGTCGTCGAATGTCGACAGGGGTCTCGCGGCAACGCCGTGATGATTTTGTTGCCATACACTACATATACGACCGAAGAATTGAATGGAAAAGAAATAATACAGGTACATATTGTATACACACATCCTCGTATGTAATGCCCGTGCTTACTGAAGTTCACATCGACCTGTCGGTTAGCGCTGCGGCCCGACCGCATGGCGACACGGCTTTAGGAGTTACTGAGCTTTACTCGGATCGTACCTGCTGCATAATGATAATATGAACGAAGTCAATATGCGATAAGTGTGGCATACTCATTAACAATGAAATAGTCCGTGTGCACATTCAACAAGATGAGTTGATGAGATCGGAAGGGAATTCCTTGAATTATTGATGTAATAAAATTCTAGTTAGTCATAATTACATTGGATTCGTTTTTCTTAGATTACATTGGATTTGGATAGTTTTTTTTGTACTTTGCGTACTTACATTAGACAATGTACACAAAATGTATATTTCAGCGGCGGGTGTGATTATGATAATCACAAGCGGGCACGAACGGGTAGTGTAGTTAGAAAATGTCTCGCGGCTTACAGTAACTATTGACACCCGCGTCTTGTATTTCCGTGACCGCGACCGCTGGGGCGTTTTTTAGAGATAAATGAGATGCTAACGATGACTCCGGCGTTGCAGTGTCGACGGGCTCGGAGAGCGGCGCGCGCGAGGGCTGGCGCGCGGCGCTGCGCCGGCGCCTGAACCGCAAGACGCTGCACAAGCGCGTGCCGGTGACGGCGTGGCTGCCGCAGTACAGCGCGGACAAGGCGCTGGGCGACCTCATCGCCGGCGTGACCGTGGGGCTGACCGTGATCCCGCAGTCGCTGGCCTACTCCAACATCGCGGGCCTGCCGCCGCAGCACGGCCTGTACGGCTCCTTCCTCGGCTGCTTCGTGTACATCGTGCTGGGCGGCTGCCGCGCCGTGCCGGCCGGGCCCACGGCCATCGCGTCGCTGCTCACGTGGCAGGTGGCGGGCGGCGTGATCGAGAAGGCCGTGCTGCTCAACCTGCTGGCCGGCCTGGTGGAGCTGCTGATGGGCGTGCTCGGCCTCGGCTTCCTCATCGACTTCGTGTCGGGGCCCGTGTCCTCCGGCTTCACCTCCGCCGTGGCGCTCATGATCGCCACGTCGCAAGTCAAGGACCTGTTCGCGATCGTCGTGACCGGCCAGACGTTCCTGCAGCAGTGGATCTCCGTGTTCCGCAACCTGCACGCGGCCGCATTGTGGGACCCCATCCTGGGCTTCGCGTGCATCGCGCTGCTGCTGTCGATGCGGGTGAGTGTCTCCCCCCCCCCCTTCCAGCCCCCCCCCCTCCCCGGCTCGCAGCACGCACTGACCGCCTGCCTCCTACAGCGCATCGGCATGGTGCAGCTGGGTGGCGCCGAGCCCAGCGCGCGCCAGCGGGTCGTGAACCGCTGCTGCTGGCTGCTGGGCACGTGCCGCAACGCCGTCGTCGTCATCGCCTCGGGCGTGCTCGGCTACTGGTTCGTCGCCTCGCAGGGCGCTTCGCCCGTCAGGCTCATGGGTGAGTCGTTCTTTGCCCTCCGATTTGATGTCCCCGCTGTTTCTAACCCAAATGGAGCTACACGATTACGACTGAACGAAATACTCGTAATGTTTAAGATGTTATACAGTGCATAAATATATGAAGAAAATAATATTTGCAAAATCTGTTGACCTGATACTGTAGATATATATAAACTAGTTAAGAAAATGAACTTGTACCAGATAGAACGACGGCGATGAAAGATGAAAGTTTCAGAGGACGTGTTTAATTTATTGATCTTGTTTTTCTTTTTATGCTCTCTGAAGCCGATAACGTCCGCGGCGGTTAGTAACTCATCCGAGTCATTCTCATGAACGTCACCTCCATCGATACCGACCCAGTAGAGTACCGTAGAGTAGTGCACTCTCTCTGCTCATCTCGCTGCATCAGTTCGTAGTGTTGGCTTGCTCATCGCACCGCGTCGCCCTCGCGGCGGCGCGGCGCGTGACGTGTCGTGTGTGCGCAGGTGCGATCCCGTCCGGCGTGCCGCGGCCGGCGCTGCCGCCGTTCAGCTACGAGCGCGCCGACAACTCCACGGCGGACTTCCTGGACATGGTCTCGGAGCTGGGCTCGGGCATCGTGGTCATCCCGCTCATCGTGCTGCTCGAGGATATCGCCATCTGCAAGGCCTTCTCCGACGGCAAGACCATAGACGCCACGCAGGAGATGATCGCCATCGGCTCGGCCAACATCGCCAACTCCTTCATGCAGGCCTACCCCGGCGGCGGCTCGCTGGCGCGCTCCGTCGTGTCCAACGGCTCCGGCGTGCGCACGCCCTTCAACGGCCTGTACACCGGTACGTACCGCCGCAACGGCCTGTATCCGCCGCTCAGCTCCGGCGGCCGCCGCTCACGCTCCTCTCTCTGCCGCAGGCATCATGGTCATCCTGGCGCTGCAGTTCTTCACGCAGTACTTCGAGTTCATCCCGAAAGCGGCGCTCGCGGCGGTCATCATCTCCGCGATCCTGTTCATGGTGGAGTACCACGTCGTCAAGCCCATGTGGAGAGCTAAGAGTGAGTCTGCCTGCCGCCGACCGCCCGCCCGCCCTCAGCGAGCCGTTCTTTAGTGACGCGTGCCGCGTGTTTCAGAGCTGGACCTGATCCCGGGGATCGGCACGTTCGTGCTGTGCCTGACGCTGCCGCTGGAGATGGGCATCCTGACTGGTGTGGTCGTCAACATCATCTTCATCCTGTACCACGCGGCGCGGCCCAAGTTCTCCGTGGAGATGCTCAAGGTGAGGCGCGACGGCTGCGACGGGCTAGCGGGCTCGACCGGGGATGTGTTCATGCCTGGCAATAGATCTGACTTTATTTACCAGAGTGGATTATAAAAACTTTTTATACTTAAAATAATAGGATAGGCGCATATCTCAAAATTAATAACTGAAGATAGGTATCTAAAATGTTAAAAGTTATTGCAAACTAGGTTTATATGCTCCTTCCAGTTTAAATGTTTGTTTAATAATGAAACGAACTAGAATAGCATTGATATCCATGCGCGAATCATTTAAGTCAGTCCCCTTCTTGGTGCCGCGGAGAGTTCTGTCCACACCGACCGACACCTGCCTGCTTTGTCCGCAGACGGAGCGCGGCGTGGAGTACCTGATGATCACGCCGGACCGCTGCCTCATGTTCCCGTCGGTGGACTACGTGAAGAAGCTGGTGACGAAGAGCGCGGGCGGCGCCGGCGCCGGGCTGCCCGTGGTGCTGGAGTGCACGCACATCTACAGCGCCGACTACACGGCCGCGCTCAGCATCCAGCAGCTGACGGGCGACTTCCACGCGCGCCGCCAGCCGCTCTACTTCTACAACGTCAAGCCCTCCGTGTGCTCCATCTTCGAGGCCGTGGCCAAGCCCGAGCACTTCGTCGTGTTCTACGAGGACGCCGAGCTGGACCGCCTGCTGGCCGCCGACGAGCGCCTGCAGCCGCGCAAGGCGCTGCCGGCCGGCCAGGTCTGAGCCGACGGCCGCTAGTGATACTTAGAGACAGAGACCTTTATTATTGCTACTAAAACTATTACAATTTTCATATTTAGATCTTGTAAATACGTTTTCTAAAGAGTGAGCTCCGAAGGATGCGAGACTGCGATGTGGGAGTGCGACAGAAGGACTATTTACACGTATAGTATATTTTGGTACGAGTGTGAGAGGCCGGCCGCGGAGCCGCGCGGCGCGGCGATAGCAGTTCCGAGGCGCAGCCCGCGCCGCCGCGGCCGACCCTAGCCAGTAAGCGCGCCTCGCGCCCCGTTGTGATTCTAGCTGTAACGAATACATATGTGTCTAATTTTATGATGAAATATTTTTGGATAGCCGCAATAATAATTCTATATCATCGTTGAACTTGCGAGATCTATGTAGTCTATCAAATCTATTTATTTTGTAGATAACATAAAGTACAAGTTAGAATTAGTGAGTGTTAATATGTTGTAGAAGTAAGATATAAAGCTTTAAGTGGCCTACTGGAGCCGAGCCGGCGCCGGCACAGCCCCGGTCCGTGCGGGCGAGCGCCCGGCCGAGCTCGTCCATCCCGGGTATACAGTGTTCCAGCTGCAGCGTCCCGCATTCAGAATTTCCCGAACACGTCGATGGTATATAGGTAATTGTTCTGGAAAGACAACAGCACCGCGGGTACAAACGCGTCCTCTGCCGACTTTGAGGAGAGCCGCCTCTTTATGTGTGCTGAACTAACAATACAAACCGAAAGTGCACGAGCACTGACCCTAACGTGACCGCCCAAGTGCAACTTGTCCCCCCCTGCGACTCATTCCCACTAATGTCGCAAGAAAGGGCCGCACAGAGAGATGAATCGAAGCTGAGTGGCCACGTTAGGGTCACATGCAACATCGACCACGGATTCTGCGCGTGAATCTCGTTATTATTCCGCAGCTGTTTCCAATCCGCCGCAATCAGGACTAAGCAAAATGACTCCAGGAAATCGTGAAAATAAGAATTTCGAAACAATTTAATTTTCTCAGAAAGGATCCTCAGACATATTTGTTACAATAACAATAACCTGATTTGTGTCAATTGTTGTTATATATTTTATGAAAAATATTGTTGTCTCGTGTGAGACGAAAAACAGGGTTTTATCGCACGTTTAGAATTAAAGCGACCCATTTCTGAATTATACACGTCCCAAAATATCACCTTAACTAAAAGACATAGGGTTTAATTTTAGGAAATGTCATGTTCAGAATTGAGTCGCTTTAATTCTAAGCGTGCGTTATGTACTCGCGCTGCGTCACCACGACGGAAGGGGGGGGGGACCTATTGGTCCCGTGCTACTCTCTCCACCACTTTTTATAGGATATTTCATTAGGAGACTTGAAAAATAAAACAGTATCTTTACATTACATATCCCTAAATTACAGTTTCCACTTAGTGAGGCTTAAAACGAGCAGTGCACGGACCGGTCCTTCCTGATGTATCTACTTCAAACAATGCCAACCACGGAGGCTCCTCCCTTTTCGTTATCAGGCTAAAGCAAATTGGAAAAGCACGCAATAATAGAATCAACGGCGCGCGGTCTTCTATTTTCAGAAATAAACTATTTTGACTCGTTTGAGTACCTACTTTATTCGGTGCGGGGTGGTGCCTTAGAGGAGGTTCTAAGTGCGGGGCCTGCGAGCTGGCGCGGAGTCACGCGGAGCTAAACTGAGACTTGTTCAAATATTTATTTTAATATATTTAGCGACTTCGTTTTATACTAGCAAAGAACGAAACGATCTGCACCTCACTACTTATTATAAAGCAGAGTGTTTAAATTTCAAATGAAACAAATAAATTGAATTATAATCCAAAATCAGACAAGGTAAATACGAATACAAGTGGATAATTTTCTTGCAAAAAAAAACTTACTAAGAGATTTTTCTAGTCGCATTCTTTCCCGAAACATTTGGCTAGATTAAGACATGTGACCAGACTAACGAGTAATTTTAGTAGTAATTCGAGTAGTAATTTTGTTCCCGGACTAACGAGTTTAGGGAACTGATTGAAACCATTTTGGAACATTTCTTGTGGAGCAATTTGTTTAAAGCTAACACGACACTCGTCGATGCCTGGGCCTGCGCAGCCGCCGGGCTGCGGCGAGCGGTGCACTACACTCTCGACGTTTAAATAAATACACTAGTCCTTTAACCAGCTGACCATAACAAGTCTGAGGCGATGTTATGTTTTGATCAAATTGTAAATCGAATCCTAAGTACTTAATTATTTCCAATTCGTGATGAAGACACAATGTGATATTAATTAGAAGGGATGTAAGCGAGGTCCCCGCGCGCTGCGCACGCACCGCTGCCGGCGCATGGGATACTTCCTATAAAATAATGTTGTGTTCTAAGAACAAATTAAAAACTCTATGAGAGTTACAAACAATCACTGTGTTTTATTTAATCGACCTTGTGAGCGGAGCCGAGGAGCCGTCGGAGGAGGCGGCGCACGCGCAGCGTCCGTACTGCTCGCGTCACGTGTGGTGTATACGCCCGATCCTGTCCTGCCTCGTGCTCCCGCCGCTCAGTCTCCACGTTCACCGGGAGTATGCACTTGTGGGAGTTTTCAAATTCCTTCTGCCGCTAACGTCGAACGGCATTTTGTAAAACTTTTTGGCACCAGCCCCCTGTACCACAAAAATTACAACTGCTATATTTTGACCTAATTGTAGAGTATTTCATACGAAAATGTGACAAATTTGTTCAATTGTAGCACTTGTAAATGATATGGTATAGTCCCCAGGTCTTTTTAGACTAATTTGAGCTCGCCGAACATGACTCCCTCCCGCTTCCTTTCCTTTCCTGCCCTCTTCCACCGCAAAAACATGTTCCGAACATTTAATAAACTGTGACTAGGAAAATTATGTGCATCAGAACATGATTTTCCTAGCGATGGTTTTTTTATTCTATGTATAGGCACATAAACTGTCTGCGCTACGAGAAAACTAGGCTGTAAATCAACAAAAATAGAACTATGAAAATTGGCAAGAAGCAAGGTCTCACAGCACAAATAAAACAATAAATCCGACAACCGTAAATTTTTTAATTAATAAACACAAAAATAATGTTTTTGGTCTTACAAAGCAAAATGCGACAAGTACTAGATGTTGTTGATGCCGGAACCCTCGGTGCGGGAGTCGGACTCGCACTTGGCCGGGTTTTTTTTGTGATCTATCTACAAATGTACGGGTACAGAAAAGAATAAAATTAAAAAAAAATTACCCAACTGCGTAAAAGTAAATAAAAACTGAAAAAAAAGTTCAGTACTTAAGTACTTAATCTAGAATTCTGTAGAAGTAAGTAATATTGAACAACTACACCATTGCAATAGCTTCCTAAACTTTAACAGTCGGGACCCATTAAAAGTGTTGGCCCGCTCAAATTGTACCCAATAGTGGGTCTTACCTTTTTGTTTTTTTGGTGGCGAGTTTATCATTTTTGATTTTAGACTTTTTAGTTCGGGTTAAGTGAAAATGGTTGCTAAGCAACGTTAAATCGTTATCTATCCTAAACGGTAATTCAAAATGAAAATTGATAAAAGACACCTAAAGACGCTTTGAAAATACATGTTTAATGAAAGGTACATATAGGTACAGGTACATTACATATAACTGTAATCTGTTTTGAAAAGAGAGAAAAAAAAAACTGCTGAGTTTCTTGCGGCGTTTCTTCTCAGTAGTATCTTCCATTTTCCGAAGCGCTAGTAGATTCAGACCATAATTATTCAGACATGTAAAAGAGCCTATACGGCCTACTTGCAAAATAAATTTTTCATTTTCATTTCATTTTAATTTTAATTTTCATACCATAGTTCGTCACCTTTTATTTTTCCTTTTTACGATATTGCGTCTGGTTGTCACCATTTAACATTTTAATAATTTTAATTTCTTCAAACATACACACAAAGGCTGGATGTTTATAAAAAATAAAAAATTGGTTTTTGATCATTCTCTCAGCGTTTCTATTTCTACCTCTGTAAGTTTCATTCCAAATGTAATGATTTTCTGTTCTGTTAGTTTTTTGTAAAAATATCAGCTTATATTGGAGATCTCGGAAAATATCCCTCCGATTGGACTCATTCTTCTTTAGTGTAGCTGCTCGTCGTGGCCCGCTGCCGGTAGCGGCAATGTACGGAACTATAGCATTCTATATGTAGAATCCCTCAACATTCGACAGAATGACGGGCCCTTTTAAGAAACGGAAAGGGTTGTAGGCTATTTATTTCTCGAGAGGGAGTGGTGTTAGAAGTTTTTGGTGTCAAAGTTCTAGTTCCTATTTAAATTCCGTAAATTTTGGTCCTTTCCCGGCTTCTCTAGCTTCACTAGTTTAGCCAAAACAAATTCTATAAGTTTGGTCACTTTGCCCTTTTGGTACTGCGGTCAAACTTATAAAATGTTGTGCTAAATTTGTTAACTTTTGCTTTTAAAAGTTTAATAACTTTTTCTTTTTTTAATTTAGCATCAGTATTTTCAGTTAAAACATCACGTCTCAACCAGCCCTAGCCATCTGCCAAGGTTCCACGTCATTCGGACGCTCCATTCGGGAGTTATAAGAAACTTGTGAGTTGCTCGTCGATTTCTCACAGGAGCGATCACGACCAATTTTAAGTTGGTAAAACTTTAAAAAAACCGTGTCGCCAAATCGCCGAGGATTGTTCAGTTAATTCATTAAGAGGTGTATAGGAGGCAAAAAGCACTGTCTGACAGTATAAACAAACTGGAATAAATTACCTTGCTACTCCACGAAACAAGCAAAATAATTTACAATTAATTTAATTGATTTAATTTACTCGCGGAGTAGCAAGGTAATTTGTTCCAGTTTATTGATATGGACCTTCGCAAAGTAACGCCTGAATCTATTAATTATTTACTGTCTGACAGTACTTTGCCCGACTTTGTAAGACGAATTTTCAAGCGTGTTTCGGCCGGAAAAGTACAAGCATTTTGAATTTGTAAAAGTTCAGACTGATCACCGTTGTTAAGCCGATCGTTCTAGAAAAACCCTGGACGTGGCAAAAGACCCACCGGAAGAGTGCCCATGTTAAAAACACCCTTGACTTCCTCCGTGCGTAAAAAAACTATACAAAAGTGAATTTTCTCGGTTTTAAAGCAATTTTTAAGGCAAAAAGGCATTAAAATTAAAGATTTTAATTCAGGGGTGAGTTACAAGAGTCTGGTCCTTGCCATACGAAAAAAGCATACGATTTCCTATAAGCCAAAAAAAACTTTGGCGAAACAAACGACGATTTCAAAAGTAAGTGCTAAAATACCTACGATCCGAGGTGATATACCAAAGCTTGCCACTGACGGGTGGGAGTCGCCAACGGCAGCGGGCAACTGAAACAAGCCTACCACAATAGGAATGAGTCAGATCGGATGGATATTGCCCGAGTTATTCAATAAAAACTGGTATTATAATAGCCCCTGTGAACAAGCTACGAGCAACTCACTCTTCTTTAAGAACTTTTGAACCAAATGTCCAATCGTTACCAAACAAAAGAGAGTTGCTAGAGGACTCTAAGGCGTGGCTAGCGCCGTAAACAAGATGACTCTAAATCTATAAACAAAAAGTTATTAGCCTCGATAAAGTAAAAGTTAGCTAAATTTACTAAAATATTTTACTAAAAATTTGTAAAGAACTGAATGTAAACAAACAATGTTTCCCGAAATTTTACCTCAACTAATAGATGACCTCAACTGATAGATAAAGTGTTTTTTTTTTTTTACTTGGAAAAGCTTTATAGCTCCCCGCGGCTTGGAGCACCTCGGGAACTGATAGATAACCTAACAAAAGATAACCTAACTGAAGCTAACCTAACAAAGGCAAACCTAACTGAGGAAAACCTAAC
This sequence comes from Ditula angustiorana, assembly GCA_963691745.1. Taxonomy (NCBI): domain Eukaryota; kingdom Metazoa; phylum Arthropoda; class Insecta; order Lepidoptera; family Tortricidae; genus Ditula; species Ditula angustiorana. The sequence continues at coordinate 32,376 of OY829480.1, read as the reverse complement.
TGAGGCAAACCTTACTGAGGCAAACCTAACTAAAGCAAACCTAACCAAACCAAACCTAACCTAACTGAACTGAAAATAACCAAACGCAAGATAACCTAACTGAACCTAACCTAACTGGCAGTAAACCTAATATAATAAAACGTAACTGAAGCAACCCTAAATAATAGATAACGTATCCTTACCTAACTAGGACAAACCTAAATGTGGAAAACATAACTGAGGAAAACATAACTGAGGCAAACATAACTGACGGAAACCTAGCTATGAAAAACCTAACTAACAGATAACCTAATTCAGAGATAACCTAACTGAGAAAAACCTTACTAACAGATATCCTAACTAACAAATATCCTAATTAACACATAACCTGACAGATAACCTAACTCGGAGATTACCTAACTGAGGCAAACCAAACTAAACGGAAACTAACCTAGCTGATAGATAAACCAACGCAAGATAACCTAACTGCTAGATAACATATTGAAACTGAGGCAAACCTAACTGAGGCAAACCAAACTGAGGCTAACCTAACTGTGGCAAACCTAAGGCAAATGTAACTGAGGCAAACATAAACAAGGGAAACCTAGCTGTGAAAAACCTAATTAACAGACAACATAACTAAGAGATAACCTAACTGAGGCAAACCTAACTGCGGAAAACCTAACTGGCAGATAACATAACAGGCAGGTAACGTAACTAACAGATAACCTAACTCAGAGATAACCTAACTGAGGCAAACCTAACTGAGGCAAACCTAACTGAGGCAAACCTAACTGAGGCAAACCTTACTGAGGCAAACCTTACTTAGGCAAACCTAACTAAAGCAAACCTAACCAAACCTAACCTAACTGAACTGAAAATAACCAAACGCAAGATAACCTAACTGAACCTAACCTAACTGGCAGAAAACCTAATATAATAAAACGTAACTGAAGCTACCCTAACTGATAGATAACGTATCCTAACCTAACTAGGACAAACCTAATTGTGGAAAACATAACTGAGGAAAACATAACTGAGGCAAGCATAACTGACGGAAACCTAGCTATGAAAAACCTAACTAACAGATAACCTGACAGATAACCTAACTCGGAGATTACCTAACTGAGGCAAACCAAACTGAACGGAAACTAACCTAACTGATAGATAAACCAACGCAAGATAACCTAACTGCTAGATAACATATTGAAACTGAGGCAAACCTAACTGAGGCAAACCAAACTGAGTCTAATCTATCTGTGGCAAACGTAACTGAGACAAACCAAACTGAGGCTAACCTAACTGTGGCAAACCTAAAGCAAATGTAACTGAGGCAAACCTAACTGCGGAAAACCTAACTGGAAGATAACATATCCGGCAGGTAACGTAACTAACAGATAACCTAACTCAGAGATAACCTAACTGAGGCAAACCTAACTGAAGCAAACATAACCATGGGAAATCTAGCTGTGAAAAACCTAACTAACAGATAACCCAACTCAGAGATAACCCAACTGAGGCTAACCAAACTGCCGAAAACCTAACTGGCAGATAACATAACCGACCGATAAACTAACAAAAAGATAACTTAACTGAGGGAAACCTACATGAACGGAAACTAACCTAACTGATGGATAAAATAACGCAAGATAACCTAATTGAAGCTAACTTTACTAGCAGAAAACCAAACACTATAAATCGTAACTAAGGATAACCTAACTGATAGATAACATAACGTATGTGAGGCAAACCTAACTGTGGCAAACGTAACTGAGGCAAACCAAACTCAGGCAAACCTAACTGAGGCAAACCTAACTGTGACAAACGTAACTGTGGCAAATCTAACTGTGGCAAACCTAACTGAGGCAAACCAAACTGAGGCAAACTTAACTGTGGCAAACCTAACTGTGGCAAACCTAACTGTGGCAAACCTAACTGAGGCAAACATAACCAAGGGAAACCTACCTGTGAAAAACCTAACTAACAGATAAACTAACTGAGGCAAACCTAACTGCGTTAGGTTATCTGTTGGTTAGGTTTTTTTTTTTTTTTTTTTTTTTTTCGATATACCCCTGTCATGGACAAGGCCCTTGTTTGCTATTTCCTTTCATACCAGTTCTCGCATTTGCTACTTCTCGTACTTCCCTTCATCATGCTATTCTTTCTTGCATCCGTCATCTTTCTTACTTTTGTGCGTGGGGTTCGCACCTATCTATCTATCCTATTCTAATTTTGATTTTCTTTTCTTTACAGCTTTCCAGGGAGTGGGGTGGGAAACAATGACTGGATATTGACACGTAAGTTTTCTTTACATTGTACTTATATCTATCTTATTCTATGTTATTTATTTACGTTTACTTTTTTTTTTTTTTTTTTTGTAGTCTTACAGTGCTATGTCTTATATATATATTACGTTACTTTTCTTATTCTATATCTATGCTAAACTATAATATATTCACTAACATAGTTTACTTAATCCTTATTCCTTTTTATTACTTTCTTTACAATTTCTGTACAGTATTCCAAGAACACATTTTTATCAGGCCGAACTGCTAGCCCTGCACAGGGCGACGGAGGTGGTGCTGACGCGCGGGGAGAGCACCTTCGGGGTCTACAGCGATTCCAGAGCGGCTCTCCAAACCCTCGCCAACCCCGGATCCTCCCATCCCCTGGCAGTTGCAGCCAGGAGGCGATTCTGAGGCGTTGCGGGGCCCAAAACAAGGAGGTATCCTTGTTTTGGATCAAGGCACACGCGGGACTGGCGGGGAATGAGAGGGCCGATCAGTTGGCAAAGGAAGCCGCTCTGGCATCGAAGAAGAGGCCGGAGTACGACCTGTGCCCTGTCTCATTCATCAAGCGCAGTATCCGTATGGAGAAGATTGATGATTGGGACAGGAGATATAGAGCAGAAACAACTGCATCAGGAACCAAACTGTTCTTACCAAGCGCGAAGGCGGCGTATAGCATCGTGAGACGACTGGACATCAACAACATCACGACACAACTAATGACGTGACACGGTGGGTTCTCCGCATACCTGAATCGCTTCAAGCTAAAGGGGACCCCATCGTGTGCTTGCGACCCCGACAGAGACGAGACGGTGACGCACGTACTGACGGAATGCCCTATCTTTGACAGAGAACGATTCGATGCTGAGCAAACTCTGGCCACAAAAATTTGCCTAAAAAACCTACCAGAATTAATAAGTGGCACAAATCAAAATGTGTTCTTGGAATACTGTACAGAAATTGTAAAGAAAGTAATAAAAAGGAATAAGGATTAAGTAAACTATGTTAGTGAATATATTATAGTTTAGCATAGATATAGAATAAGAAAAGTAACGTAATATATATATAAGACATAGCACTGTAAGACTACAAAAAAAAAAAAAAAAAAAGTAAACGTAAATAAATAACATAGAATAAGATAGATCTAAGTACAATGTAAAGAAAACTTACGTGTCAATATCCAGTCATTGTTTCCCACCCCACTCCCTGGAAAGCTGTAAAGAAAAGAAAATCAAAATTAGAATAGAATAGATAGATAGGTGCGAACCCCACGCACAAAAGTAAGAAAGATGACGGATGCAAGAAAGAATAGCATGATGAATGGAAGTACGAGAAGTAGCAAATGCGAGAACTGGTATGAAAGGAAATAGCAAACAAGGGCCTTGTCCATGACAGGGGTATATCGAAAAAAAAAAAAAAAAAAAAAAAAAAAAAAAAAACCTAACTAACAGATAACCTAACGCAGTTAGGTTTGCCTCAGTTAGTTTATCTGTTAGCTAGGTTTTTCACAGGTAGGTTTCCCTTGGTTATGTTTGCCTCAGGTTAGGTTAGGTTAGGTTAGGTTAGGTTAGGTTAGGTTAGGTTCCTACCTATCCGGGCGTGAGGTGATTTTCCCCGGCAGAGAGTCCTGGGGGAGACGTGAAGTGTCGTGCGGTGTTCCACAGGGATCGGTTCTCGGACCGCTCCTGTGGAACATCGGGTACGACTGGGTACTGCGTGGGCGTCTGTTGCCTGGAGTTGGCGTTGTTTGTTACGCCGACGACACGCTGGTGACAGCCCGTGGTACCAACCACAGAGAGGCAACAATTCTGGCCACGGCGGGCGTCGCCGAAGTAGTGGACAGGATCCGTCGTCTGGGACTGGAGGTAGCTCTAAGCAAATCCGAGGCTCTATGTTTTCACGGGCCTCGCAATGCACCACCGGTCGGGGCGCACCTCTTAGTGGGTGGCACTGAAATCGAAATCGGGTCGAGGATGAGGTACTTGGGCCTCACCCTGGACGGCCGATGGAAGTTTCGGGAGCACTTCGCGGCGTTGACGCCAAAGTTGATGGGAACGGCTGCGGTTCTTAGCCGGCTGCTTCCGAATCTAAATGGACCGGAAGTGGGATGTCGTCGCCTCTTTGCGGGGGTAGTCCGGTCCATGGCCCTCTACGGGGCCCCCATATGGGCCGAAGCTCTGAATGCCCAAAATAGGACCCTATTGCGGAGACCGCAGCGGGTCATGGCTATCAGAGTTGCGCGGGCGTACCGGACCGTCTCCTATGAGGCAGCGTGCGTAATGGCGGCCACCCCTCCGTGGGATTTAGAGGCGGAAGTTCTGAGGGCCGTTTACACCCGAAGAGCTGAGGCGAGGGGACGCGGTTTCGAACCGCATCCAGAGGAAGTCAACAGCTGGAGACGTGAGTCCCAGCAGGAGGTCTTCCGGAAGTGGCAAAGGCGTTTGGAGGAGCCGACAGCTGGTCTCAGAACCATTGAGGCCATACGGCCGGTCTTGGATGACTGGGTGGAGAGGCAGAAGGGGTCGCTCTCTTATCGACTTGTGCAGGTTCTCTCGGGGCACGGATGCTTTGGGAGATACCTGTTCAAAATCGCTGGTAGGGAGCCGACCCCTGTCTGTCATCAGTGTGGTTGTGTCGAAGACACGGCACAACACACGCTGGAGGACTGCCCAGAATGGGCAGACGAGCGGGCGGCAATGGTCGCGGTGGTAGGGCATGATCTCTCACTCCCGGCCATAGTCAAGGCTATGGTCGAGACGGAGAGATCGTGGAAGGCGGTGAGCTCCTTCTGCGAAGTCGTGATGTCGCAGAAGGAGGCAGCGGAGCGTATTAGGGAGTATGACAGTCTCGCTGATCCGTGCCGCCGAAGGAGAGGTCGGCAGAGGCGCCGCGCAGAAATGCGCCTTTTTCCGCCGTAAAAGGGACTTATGGGCGGCGGGTCGGGGACTACCCGCCGCTTATAGCAGGTCCCAAGAGGGTATGGCGGCTTCCAAGTGTTCCCGGAAGCCGCCCCCCTAGGCGCACCAGTGGCAAGGGCCACGCAGGTGGGTTCGCGTGCCAAGTGGCAAGCGGGCGTCCGTGTTGTAGGGTCTGCGGGTAGAGGGCAACCGATTCCGTAACCCCTATAAACGGTAAGATGGAACACCGTGGGGTTTAGTCGGTAAAAGTCCGACATAACTCGCTGTCCTACCCGGGACAGCGAGTATCCATGAGGATTCCCCACGTATAAAAAAAAAAAAAAAAGGTTAGGTTAGGTTAGGTTAGGTTAGGTTCCCCCCCGAGGTGTCGCCACCTTGTCGTGGTGGGGGGGCTTACGCCCTTAGTGATCGTCGGAGCCGAAAGGGTCCGACGTGAAAGGGTAACCAAGAGCGACACACCTTAGGTTAAGTTAGTTTTAGGAAAAAAAAAAAAAAAAAAAAAAAAAAAAAAAAAAAAAAAAAAAAAAAGTTTAATTGTGTATATAGTCGGTTTTTAGTTGATTAGTTAGCATTGGGGAACTCAGCCCACAAAAAAGAGGGGAGCTGCTCACTCCTTAAATAGAGCAGGGGCGCTACCCCTAGATCAAATAGCATAATGGGTGATCGATACAATATACTACCCCAGGAGGGTACCGCCTTAACCGGCGGAGAGTCCCTCCCTGCATTTATTAATGCGGGCTGCCCCTCGTATTCTGGGGGGGGCAAAGATCGCTCCGTGGGCTCCCAGAGCTCACGTAACAACAGCAGTGCCGCATCAGTACAGTTTCCGGCAAAAAGTAGTGGCGCCATAGCGCGAGATTGTGAAGTCCGCCTTACGCGGCAGTCTGAAAAGAAGAGGGTACAGTCGCTCCTTCCATCCTTTTCAAGGGAAAATCAGACAAGGGAAGACCAGACAGGGAAAAAGAGCCCTGAGGAAGAGCTCGCGCTTCTTAGCGCGGAGGACGAGCCACAAGTCCCAATGGCAAGAGACGAGGCTCCGGAAGTGAGCCCGAAAACAACGGAGACGGACAAGAACCCTGTCCTGCCTAACACCGATGCCCAACCTATCACCGGGAGGCTCTGGCAGGAGGGAAGGAAAAGAGCACGTTCCCCGACGCTCTCGGGATCCAGCGACGACGAGTCTTCCACGTCCTTGGCATCGCTGAAGTCCAAAGGTCGAGGCCGCCCCCCCACATCAGGGAAATATGTGGGCCTTGCCAAAGCCAAGGAGGCCTATAATCGAGCCTTGAGGGAGGAGATCCGCCTCGTGGCAGAGAGGGATGTCCAGGAGATGACCATCCAAACTCGAGCGGGGTATGGATCGAGGAGTCCCTCTCTGCTAGAGTCGGATCTCGAGGGGAAGACGGCCACGGCAGACCTGAGCCAACAGGTCAAAGACAGTGTGGCGGTCATTGAGAGGGTGGCGACCGCATCCAAAAACCTGAAGGGCCCGTTTGTTAAGAAGCTGAAAGATGCTTCTACAGCCATAACGGATGCATTTACGGTGCTGAGCAGCCGCACCACCACCGAAGAGACGGCCCGGCTGCAGGCGGATAATGCCCGTCTGCAGTCCGAAATGGCCAGCCTCCGTAAGGAGCTGGCCGAAATCAAGGAAAAAATGGAGGGGATGCGGAAGCAGGGTAGTCCGGCACCCCCTCCACCCGGACAAGACTTGGAGGTGCAGCCCCCTGCGCTGCCCTCCCCTCGAAGCAGGACACGTGATGGCGGCGACGCAAGCCCGGTCATGGCACAGGCAGAAGCCATAAGCCGCGCAGTCCTGGTGCAGGTCGGATCGTACCTGGACGCCCGCTTTGCCGCGATTCAGGACAGGCTTCTGCCCGAGAAACGTGTGCGTCCACCACTGGCCGCAGGAAATAACAAACAGCCGGCTGCGGCAGCTTTGGCTGCGGGGACTGGGCAGAAGCCTGGCCCAGCTGCTGCCGCTAGCCCTTCGCTCTCAGGCCAAGTGAGAGAGAAGGGCAAAAAGAGAGGGAAAAAAGGCAGCACTGCGCAGACGACAGTGGCATCCACCCCGGCGGAACCCCGGCCCCTTCCCCCTGCTCCTGCCTCGATGGAGGAGCAATGGACGAAAGTTGTGCGGAGGGGAAAGGGAAAGGAAAGGAGGAAAGCGCCTAAGGAAGCCAGGTCAGGCGGAGAGCAGAAACCAGAGGCCGCAAAGGGGAAACCCAAAAGGATTCGCCTTCCCCGTACCTCGGCCGTGGTACTCACCCTGCTGCAGCCAAGGGCTGGAGAAAAAGGAGCCGACTACGGCACGGTTATTGCTGAGGCGAAGTCCAGGTTGAAAATCGAAGAAATCGGTATCCCTGGGCTCCGCTTCAAAAAAGCCCAAACCGGGGCGTGTATATTGGAGGTGCCGGGTGAGTCCAGCGGAGCAAAGGCAGACGCCCTATGCGAAAGACTCAAGAAGATCATGGACCCGGAGATAGTCCGAGTCACGAGGCCCATGAAATACGCGGAGATGCGCATAACGGGCTTGGACGAGTCGGTCCTGTTCCCGGAGGTCGTGGATGCCGTAGCACGCGTCGGTGGCTGTTCGACGGCCGACATAAAGTCTGGGGAAGTAGTTCCCGGTCCCTCAGGGTTGGGGACTGTGTGGCTTCGCTGCCCGTTGTCGGTGGCCAAGAAGGTGGAAGCGGCCGGGAGAATACTGGTGGGTTGGGTATCGGCGCAGGTCAAACTGCTAGATGCCCGCCCACTCCGCTGCTTCCGGTGCCTAGAGGTTGGCCACGTGCGCGCGAAGTGCACAGCGACCGTCGACCGAAGCCAGCAGTGCTACCGATGTGGTCAAGTGGGACATCTGGCTGGCCGATGCTCGGAGACTCCGCACTGCGTTTTGTGTGCTGACGCAGGCTTGATCTCAAATCACAGGGTGGGGAGCAAGGCTTGCAACCCACCCAAGAACAAGCCGCAGGCTAGAACTGCAGATGGCCCCAGGGTCCCCTCGCAGATAGACCACCCGGATGGCAGTGCCAAGTCCCGGGAAGAGGTGATGCCGCAGTCGGTCGGGTAGAATGGCCACCCGCTACCTTCAGGCGAATATCAACCACTGCGCCAGAGCCCAGGACCTTCTGTTCCAGAGCATGGCGGAGTGGTTGACGCACGTAGCGATAGTGGCCGAGCCGTACGCGGTTCCTCAAAGGGACAACTGGGCAGGCGACAGGGACGGGTTAGTGGCCATCGCCACACAAACTGCGGCTGGCTCTGAGCCGCTTCGTGGAGTCTCCAGGGGCCGGGGCTACGTATCCGCAGAGGTTGGCGGCGTTCTAGTCGTCGGGGTTTACTTTTCGCCGAACAGAAGCCTCGCTGAATTTGAGGTGTTCCTCGACGAGGTCGGGGCCCTGATCGGCAGAAGTAACCCCGAACAGGTGCTTGTCGCTGGGGATCTCAACGCCAAGTCCATGGCGTGGGGATCCTCCGTGACCGATGCACGCGGACAGTCCCTGGATGAGTGGGCGGTGGCAACCGGGCTGAGTGTGCTCAACCGGGGATCGGTCGACACGTGCGTGCGGCAACAGGGTGGCTCCATCGTGGACATCACGTTCGCAAACGCCGCCCTGGCGCGCCGTGTCCAGGGATGGGAGGTGTTGGAGGGTGTGGAGACGTTATCGGACCACAGGTATGTTCGATACGAGGTATCCGCGCGCCCAACCGCCCCGGACGGTCCTGGCCGATCCCGGAGAGGGGACAGCCCCCGGTGGGCTTTGAAGCGTCTAGACCGAGAGGTCCTATACCAGGCGGCCCTTGTCCAGGCCTGGCCAAGACTACCTGAGGCCCCAATTGCGGTGGATGAGGAGGCGGCGTGGCTTGGCGACGCAATGGCCGAAATTTGCGACGCGGCAATGCCGAGGGTCAAGGCAGTGTCTCCGAAGCGTAGCGTGTACTGGTGGTCCGCAGAACTTACGCAGCTGCGCAAGGCGTGCGTGGCTGCGAGACGCCAGTACACAAGAAGCCGCAGGCGAAGGCGACGCGACCTGGCCGAGGAAGACCGGTTGTATGCGGCCTACAGAGAGGCCAGCAGGACACTCTGTGCAGCCATTGGCAGGGCCAAGGATCTGGCCGAGGAGGAAATGCTGGAGACTCTGAACAGCGACCCGTGGGGGAGACCGTATAAGATGGTGAGGTGCAAACTTCGCCCTTGGGCCCCCCCACTAACGCAAAGTCTCCAGCCGGAACTCCTAGACCGGATTGTGGATGCTCTGTTTCCACAGAGGGGCGACCATCTGCCCCCTCGAATGGCCCCGCCCACAGAGAGGGACTCGGAAGCGGCAACGGAGGTAACCGAGGGTGAGTTGGGAGCGGCATTGTTGAGGCTTCGCGCCAAAAACACCGCCCCGGGACTTGACGGGATACCCGGTCGCGCCCTGGTGTTGGCACTAGGCCCACTGGAGCCCCGCGTGCGGGCACTTTTTAGCGCCTGCCTCCTGCAAGGGCAGATTCCACGGGCTTGGAAAAGTGGGAAGCTGGTGCTGCTCAGCAAAGAGGGACGTCCAGCTGACTCGCCTTCGTCGTACCGGCCAATCGTCTTGCTCAGCGAAATGTGCAAGCTCTTCGAGCGCATTGTGGCTGTCCGCCTCGTGAGGCACCTGGAGGGTTCCGGACCGGATCTGAGCGCGTACCAGTACGGATTTCGCCGGGGCAGGTCCACCATCGACGCTATTGCGCGGGTGAGGGCCCTGGTCGATGACGCGGTTTCCCGAGGGGAGGTGGTACTGGCGGTGTCCTTGGACATCGCCAACGCCTTTAACACCCTTCCATGGGGAACCATCAAGGAGGCGCTCAGGTTCCACAACATCCCGGAGTACCTAAGAAAGGTCATTGGCGCATACCTCTCCGAACGAGCGGTCCAGTACCCCACGAACAGCCAGTGGGTTACGAAGCCGGTGACATGCGGTGTTCCACAGGGGTCGGTCTTAGGACCACTCCTGTGGAACATCGGATACGACTGGGTCCTGCGCGGAGCTAACTTGCAGGGGGTCCATGTCACCTGCTACGCAGACGACACCCTGGTCACAGCCTGCGGAAGCACCCTCAGAGACGCCTCGGTGTTGGCAACAGCCGGAGTGGCCCACGTTGTGGACAAAATCAGGAAACTGGGCTTGGAGGTTGCCTTGCACAAGTCGGAGGCTGTGTGCTTCCACGGGCCACGGAGGGCACCACCGTCGGATGCGCACATCATGGTGGGGGGAGTTTCCATTGGCGTCGGAAAGGTGATGAAATACCTGGGACTCACCCTCGACAGCCGATGGAACTTCCAGGAGCACTTCCAGCGCTTGGCTCCTAAGCTGGTGAGGACTGCGTCGGCGCTGAGCCGGCTGCTCCCGAATGTGGGCGGGCCGAACGCGGGCTGCCGTCGCCTGTACTCAGGAGTGGTGCGATCGATGGCCCTGTATGGTGCACCCATATGGGTAGGTGCCCTGTCCGCCCGAAACAAGACCCTACTGCGGCAACCGCAAAGGGTCATGGCGGTCAGGGTAGCGAGGGCGTATCGCACCACCTCCTTCGAGGCGGCCTGCGTGCTGGCGGGCACCCCACCATGGGAGCTGGAGGCCGAGGTCCTGGCGGAGGTCTACCGACGCGTAGCCGAGTTCCGCGCCAGAGGGGAACAGCCGTGTCCGGAGGAGGTAAGGCGGTGGAGAGAACTCTCCCGCCAAACCCTCTACCGAAAATGGCTGGATGCTCTGGAGCGGCCGAGCGCCGGCCACTGGACCATCACGGGAATCCGACCCGTGCTGCAAGCATGGGTCGAAAGAGGCTGGGGCAAGCTGTCCTTCCACCTTGCGCAGGTGCTCACGGGGCATGGATGCTTCGGAAGGTACCTGTGCAACGTGGCGAGGAGAGAGGAGGCGACAATCTGCCACCACTGCGGAGCGGCGGAGGACACAGCGCAGCACACGCTGCAAGCATGTCCCGCCTTCGCCGAACACCGGGCGCGCCTCACGGCGATAGTGGGCACTGACCTCTCGCTGCAGGCTGTGGTTGACTCCATGATCGGCAGCGAGAGGTCGTGGGACGCAATGGCCTCCTTTTGCGAAGAGGTCATTGGGGACAAGGAGTGCGCGGAGCGAGCGCGTGAGGAGGATCCCTCTTCCCAGCCCTTGCGCCGCAGGCGAACCGGGCGGAGGCGGCTCGGCCATGACCGCCGTCTGCCACCATAAGAAGGACCTGCGGGTGATAGAACCGGGGACGTCTGTCACCTGCCGCACAGGGTCCTTGAGACGTAGCGCGCAAGACCTGTTCCGGCGCGCCGAGAAGAAGTAAAGGGGCACAAGCCCCAGGAGGCGAGTCCACATAGGACATGTTGCTGTGCGGCCGAGACTATGGTCGCGTGAACGTTCTCACGGTCCCGGCCGCAATACGGCGACGAAGCGGAACATCCTGGAGTTTTTAGTGGGTAAACCGGCCCTCTTCTAGGGCCGGGAGTCCCACATACCCACTAGTCCCCCTGGCTAGTGGGATGCGTAACGCATTTTCTCCAGGTAAAAAAAAAAAAAAAAAAAAAGGTTAGGTTAGGTTAGGTTAGGTTAGGTTAGGTTAGGTTAGGTTAGGTTAGGTTAGGTTAGGTTAGGTTAGGTTAGGTTAGGTTAGGTTAGGTTAGGTTCCCCCCCGACGTGTCGCCACCTTGTCGTGGTGGGGGGGCTTGAGGCGCGAGCCGACCAAGAGCGACACAGCCCCGGCGGGGCCCACACTGGGCCTGCCAGGTGGGGCAGGCGCGCCCAACACCATCGGGCGCGCCGCAAACCTGCCTTCTACTTCCCCTGTAGCAGGGGACCCTGGGGGGCAGAGGCGGTGGGTCCGCTCCCGTACCGCCCTGATCAGCAGGGCAGACAGGGATGCGGACGTGAGGAGTGAGGGGGGGGCAAAGCCCCCAAAGATCAGAGCCGCTCGCTCGGAAACAAGGAGCAGGGGAGCAACCCCGAAAGAAAAAGCAAACTGGGGAACTCAGCCCACAACAAAAAAGAGGGGAGCCGCTCACTCGGTAAAGGGAGCAGGGGAGCCACCCCCTATAACAAAGCAGAATGAGTGATCATAAAAAAATACTACCCCAGGAGGGTACCGCCCCAACGGGCGGAGAGTCCCTCCCCGTGTCTCCGGACGCGGGCTGCCCCTCGTATTCTGGGGGGGGCAAAGATCGCTCCGTGGGCTCCCAGAGCCCACGCATAAACATCAGCGCCGCAGCCATCCAAATTGCGGCAAGAGAGGGAAGCAGCGCCAAACTGCGCGACTGCCAAGTCCGCCTCACGAGGACCCAGAAGAAGGATGGGGAGATCTTTTTTCCCTCCTTCCTCAAGAAGGACCAGGGAAAAAAGAGCCCCGAGGCAGAACTGGCACCTCCTAGCGTCGAGGAGGAGCCTTCCGCCTCAAAGGTGTCACCCCCGGGAGGCACCTCGAAGGGAAAGGGAAAGGGGAAGAAGACAAGGCAGAAGCGATTCCGCCCGAACCTTTCCCGATCCACCTCTAGCGAAGACTCGTCGGCTGCCAACAGCTCGGCCTCCGCAGCAAAGGGAAGGGGCCGCCCGCCAACAACGGGCAAATACGTTGGCCTAGCCAAGGCCAAGGCAGAGTACAACAGGGCCCTTTGGGACGAGATCCGACTTCAGGCCGAGAAGGAGGTGCAGGACATGCACATCCGTACCAGGCAGGGGTACCAGATGTGTAGCCCTTCTCGGTCAGAGTCGGATCCGAAAGGCGACTACGAGGATCTGAGTCAGCAAGTGGCGGACAGCGTGGCGGTTATCAATACCGTAGCCACAAAGTCCCAGAACCTGAAGGGGCCCTTCATTCGGCGGCTCAAGGACGCAGCGGAAGCCATCGCGGACGCGTTTGCCACGCTGAGCAAGCGCACCGCCACGGAGGAAACGCTGCGCCTACAAGGCGAGAACGCTCGGCTTCAAGCCGATATGGCCACTCTCCGCCAGGAGATGGCCGAACTTAAAAAGACTATGGAGGGGATGCGGAAGCAGGGCAGTCCTGCACCCCCTCCACCCGGATTTGACACGGAGGTGCAGCCCCCTGCGCTGCCCTCCCCACCCGGACGAGAACTAAGCGGGCGGGCCGCAAACGCCCCGGCAGCTCCCTCCGCAGAAGAGATCAGCCGGGCGGTCATGGTCCAGGTTGGCAAGCTCCTGGACGCCCGCCTTGCTGGCATACAGGACAGGCTCCTTCCGGAGAAACGCATCCGTCCTCCGCTGGCCGCGGACCGGAGAAGACAGGAGGAATCACCTGCAGCAGCTGCACCTCCTAAGGAAAGGCCTAGACTAATGGCTTCTTCTTCATGCAACACCCCGGTCACCCCACGGGAAGATCAAGCAAAGAAGAAGGCCACCAAGAAGAAAAAGAAGAAGAAAGGCGCCGCACAGGCAGCTGTCGCCCCGAATACCCCCCGTCCATTGCCACCGGCGCCAGTTTCTATGGAAACGCCGTGGACGACGGTGGTAAAAAGGGGAACCCGAAAGAAGGCGGCGAAAAATACCGGTACTAAGCCTCAGGTGCCTAAAAACAAGGCCCAGCAGCTGCGTACACCTCGCTCGACGGCGGTAGTTATTACGCTGCTGCAGCCTGCTGCGGAGGCAAAAGGGGCCAATTTCGGCACTGTCCTCGCAGAAGCCAAAAGAAGACTCGACATCGAGAAAGAGTTGGACATCTCGGGGGTACGGATCCGCCGGACGATCACGGACGCGAGAATTTTCGAGGTACCCGGAACCACTAGTAGGGAAAAAGCGGATATCCTAGCAAAAAAGCTGGAGGAGATCTTTGACCCTACTATAGTACGGGTAAGCAGACCCTCCAAATGCGCTGAGCTGCGTATCTCGGGTTTGGACGACTCCGTTCTGTTTACAGAAGTCGTAGCGGCGGTCGCGCGTGAGGGGGGCTGCTCCGAGGGCGAAATCAAGTCCGGAGAGGTGGTGTTCAGCTCGTCCGGAATGGGCAGCGTTTGGCTGAAATGCCCCATCCAGGCTGCAAAAAAGCTGGTACAGGCGGGACGCGTGCGAGTGGGATGGGTGCTGGCCCAGGTGAAGCTGCTGGAGGCTCGCCCCTTGCGCTGTTTCCGTTGCCTGGAGGCCGGGCACGTTCGAGCGCAATGCAAGAGTGCCACGGACAGGAGCCTCCTGTGCTACCGTTGCAGTAAGCCGGGCCACAGCGCAAAGGAGTGCAGCGCAGCTCCGCACTGCACACTATGCGCAGCGGCAAATAAGCCTGCGGATCACAGGGTGGGAAGCAAAGTATGCAACCCGCCCAAACCCAGGAAGGCCACTCCCAGCGGCTCCAAAGCCCCGGACAAGCCAAGTCGCCCACCGGACCGTCGAACAGGGCATGAGGTGGAACCAATGTCGGACGAGTAATGGCCATCCGATTTCTGCAAACCAACATCAACCACTGCGCCGGCGCTCAGGATCTCCTGGCCCAGAGCATGGCGGAGTGGTTGATTCAAGTCACGGTTATAGCAGAGCCTTACTCAGTCCTCGCTAGGGACACCTGGGTGGGCGACAGGGACGGCTTGGTGGCGATAGTGGTGCAGCCCTCCGCTGGAGCCCCACCACACCAGAGAGTGGTAAAGGGCCGTGGCTATGTGGCTACCTATCTGGGCCAGATGAGAGTGATCGGGGTATACTTCTCGCCGAACAGGAGCCTCGCCGAATTCGAGTCGTTTCTCGACGAGGTGGGCTCTCTGGTCGGCGGAAGTCCCCCTGGTCCAGTGCTCGTGGCCGGGGACTTTAACGCCAAATCCACGGCGTGGGGGTCCCCCGCGACGGACGCTCGGGGCGAAGTCCTGCAGGAGTGGGCCGTCGAAGCGGGACTGCAGATCCTCAACAGGGGATCGGCAGACACGTGCGTACGACAGCGGGGCGGGTCGATCGTGGACATCACGCTGGCAAGCCCCGCTCTTGCGCGCCGTGTCTCGGACTGGGAGGTGAGGACGGACGTGGAGACTCTATCGGATCACCGATATATCAGATTCGACGTCTCCGCGCTCCCAACTCCCCCAAGGAGTGCCAACCGATCCCCTACTGGGGAAGGGCCAAGATGGCGACTGGGCAAATTGGACAGGGAGCTTGCCCAGGAAGCCGCCATCCTCGAGGCGTGGAAGGCCGGCTCCGGTCCCGTGGCCGACGACGTGGATGTCGAGGCGGAACGGCAGGTCACCTCCCTGCAGCTGATCTGCGACACCGCAATGCCCAGGGCTGGGCCGATTCCGCCCCGACGTCGGGTCTATTGGTGGCGCGATGAGCTACGCGATGTGCGTAGCGCCTGCACGGCCGCGCGCCGCCAATACACCAGGAGCAGACGGAGGAGGGTCCGCGACAGTGCGCGGGAGGATGCGCTATATGCCGCGTACAGGGAAACTTGTAAGGAGCTGTACAAAGCTATAGCGCAGGCCAAGGAGGCGGCGTGGGAGGAGTGGCTGGGGCTGCTCGACCGAGACCCGTGGGGACGCCCTTATAAGTCCGTTAGAGCAAAGCTCCGGCCTTGGGCTCCCCCGCTCACCACCAGTCTCGACCCGCAGCTCCTCGAGCGCGTGATAGCCGGCCTCTTCCCGGACAGGGCAGCCTGGTTGCCGCCGCCCATGGACGACAACACCATCGCGCCGGAGTTTGAAGGGGAGGTCGCGCCCCCAATCACCGAGGCGGAACTTGGCGCAGCAGTCATGCGACTGCGCCAAAAGAATGGTGCCCCAGGACCGGACGGCGTGCCCGGTCGCGTGGTGGTGCTTGTACTTAGCGAGTTGGAGGAGCAGGTGAGGGCCCTCTTCTGCGCCTGCGTCGACCGTGGTCGGTTCCCGCGGAGCTGGAAGTCGGGCAAGCTCGTCCTTCTGCAGAAGGAAGGGCGCCCGGCTGAGTCACCGTCGGCCTACCGCCCCATCGTCCTGCTTGACGAGATGGGCAAGCTTTTCGAGCGGGTGCTCGCTGCCCGACTCGTCAAGCATCTCGAGGAGGTAGGCCCCGATCTCCAGGACGGCCAGTACGGCTTCCGGCGGGAACGGTCGACCATAGACGCAATCGCGCGTCTGAAGGCCCTCGCCGAGGAGGCAATCTCGCAGGGCGAGGTGGTGTTGGCAGTGTCGCTAGACATAGCGAATGCCTTCAACACCTTGCCCTGGGAGACTGTCAAAGAGGCGCTTAGGTACCACGGCGTGCCCCGGTACCTCAGAAGAGTGGTGGCGGACTACTTCGTCGACCGGGTCATTGTCTACCCGACCCGGGACGAGTGGTCCGTGAGACGAGTGTCGTGCGGTGTTCCACAGGGATCGGTCCTCGGACCGCTCCTGTGGAACATCGGTTACGACTGGGTGCTCCGCGGTGCGTACTTACAGGGGATCGGCGTAATTTGCTACGCCGATGACACCCTCGTCACTGCACGCGGAAGCACCCACAGGGAGGCGGCGGTGCTGGCGACGGCCGGGGTCGCACATGTGGTGCGTCGAATAAGGGCACTGGGGCTGGAGGTGGCTCTCCACAAGTCGGAGGCCATCTTTTTCCACGGGCCTCGAAAGACCCCACCTCTAGGCGCCCAAATTGTGGTGAGCGGAACCTCCATCGCTGTCGAGTCGACGATGCGGTACCTGGGCATCGTCCTCGACGGCCGTTGGAGGTTCAAGGAGCACTTCGCTCGCAAGCTGCCGAAGCTGATCGCGGCGGCTGGAGCCCTGGGAGGTTTGCTCCCAAACATCGGGGGCCCAGGTAGCGCATGCCGCCGCCTGTACCAGGGTGTAGTGCGCTCTATGGCACTTTATGGGGCTCCAATATGGGCAGAGGCCCTAAACCGAGAAAACGTGGCGCTCCTCAGACGCCCACAGAGGATCGTCGCCAATAGAGCGGTTCGCGCATACAGGACCGTGTCCTTTGAGGCGGCAACTATGCTGGCCGGCAGCCCGCCGTGGGACCTCGAAGCAAAGGTTCTCGCGGCGGTCTATCAGCGCGTGGCCACAGCAAGGGCAGAGGGTAACCGACCACATCTGGAGGAGATCAACCACTGGAGGGAGGATGCCCGTGAGGATCTCCTCCAGCAGTGGGAAGGGAGGCTCGAGGCTCCGAGGGCGAGCCGGGAACTGGTGGAGGCAGTGCGTCCGGTCCTTAGGGACTGGATCAAACAGCCTGGCACCATAACGTTCCACCTGACACAGATGCTTACCGGGCATGGCTGTTTTGGTAAGTACCTGTGCCAGGTGGCACGCAGAGAGGGCACACCAGTGTGCCAACACTGCACTCTAGGTGTAGACGACACGGCGCATCACACCCGCGCCGTGTGCCCCGCATGGGAAGAGCCACGCTCGGCTCTAACTGCGGCCATAGGGGCGGACACCTCGCTGCCGGCTCTATGCAGAGCAATGGTGAGGGATGAGGCATTGTGGCAGGCGGTCGTCGCTTTCTGCGAGACCGTCATGCCACAAAAAGAGGCGGCGGAGCGGGAGCGCGAGGATGACCCCTCGGCGCCACCAATCCGCCGACGGAGAACCGGGCGCAGGCGGGTCGCACACGACCGCAGACTGCCTCCCTAACTGGGACCTCGGGCAGCTGATCGGGGGATTGGTTGCCCAGTGAGAGAGTCCCCGAGACGATAGGCGCTCATCAACATCGGAGCGCCTACATGCAGCCGGAGCGGCTAAGCCGCATGCTGCCGAGCCCGAAAGGGCAACCCGCCGGGAAGGGGCCAGGGATGTGATATTCGTTCCCCCGGTCCCCCCCTTTCTCAGGCGGAGCGCGAGGGCGCATCCTAGGTTTTTAGTGGGTATTCCGGTCCTCCTCAAGGGCCGGGGAGTCCCACATACCCACCGGTACCCCCCCGGGCCGGTGGGATGCGTAAATGCATTTTCCTAGGTTAAAAAAAAAAAAAAAAAAAAAAAAAAAAAAAAAAAAAAAAAAAAAAAAAAAAAAAAAAAAAAAAAAAAAAAAAAAAAAAAAAAAAAAAAAAAAAAAAAAAAGGTTAGGTTAGGTTAGGTTAGGTTAGGTTAGGTTAGGTTAGGTTAGGTTAGGTTAGGTTAGGTTAGGTTAGGTTAGGTTAGGTTAGGTTAGGTTAGGTTAGGTTAGGTTAGGTTAGGTTAGGTTAGGTTAGGTTAGGTTAGGTTAGGTTAGGTTAGGTTAGGTTAGGTTAGGTTAGGTTAGGTTAGGTTAGGTTAGGTTAGGTTAGGTTAGGTTAGGTTAGGTTAGGTTAGGTTAGGTTAGGTTAGGTTAGGTTAGGTTAGGTTAGGTTAGGTTAGGTTAGGTTAGGTTAGGTTAGGTTAGGTTAGGTTAGGTTAGGTTAGGTTAGGTTAGGTTAGGTTAGGTTAGGTTAGGTTAGGTTAGGTTAGGTTAGGTTAGGTTAGGTTAGGTTAGGTTAGGTTAGGTTAGGTTAGGTTAGGTTAGGTTAGGTTAGGTTAGGTTAGGTTAGGTTAGGTTAGGTTAGGTTAGGTTAGGTTAGGTTAGGTTAGGTTAGGTTAGGTTAGGTTAGGTTAGGTTAGGTTAGGTTAGGTTAGGTTAGGTTAGGTTAGGTTAGGTTAGGTTAGGTTAGGTTAGGTTAGGTTAGGTTAGGTTAGGTTAGGTTAGGTTAGGTTAGGTTAGGTTAGGTTAGGTTAGGTTAGGTTAGGTTAGGTTAGGTTAGGTTAGGTTAGGTTAGGTTAGGTTAGGTTAGGTTAGGTTAGGTTAGGTTAGGTTAGGTTAGGTTAGGTTAGGTTAGGTTAGGTTAGGTTAGGTTAGGTTAGGTTAGGTTAGGTTAGGTTAGGTTAGGTTAGGTTAGGTTAGGTTAGGTTAGGTTAGGTTAGGTTAGGTTAGGTTAGGTTAGGTTAGGTTAGGTTAGGTTAGGTTAGGTTAGGTTAGGTTAGGTTAGGTTAGGTTAGGTTAGGTTAGGTTAGGTTAGGTTAGGTTAGGTTAGGTTAGGTTAGGTTAGGTTAGGTTAGGTTAGGTTAGGTTAGGTTAGGTTAGGTTAGGTTAGGTTAGGTTAGGTTAGGTTAGGTTAGGTTAGGTTAGGTTAGGTTAGGTTAGGTTAGGTTAGGTTAGGTTAGGTTAGGTTAGGTTAGGTTAGGTTAGGTTAGGTTAGGTTAGGTTAGGTTAGGTTAGGTTAGGTTAGGTTAGGTTAGGTTAGGTTAGGTTAGGTTAGGTTAGGTTAGGTTAGGTTAGGTTAGGTTAGGTTAGGTTAGGTTAGGTTAGGTTAGGTTAGGTTAGGTTAGGTTAGGTTAGGTTAGGTTAGGTTAGGTTAGGTTAGGTTAGGTTAGGTTAGGTTAGGTTAGGTTAGGTTAGGTTAGGTTAGGTTAGGTTAGGTTAGGTTAGGTTAGGTTAGGTTAGGTTAGGTTAGGTTAGGTTCCCCCCCGACGGATGCCCACCTTGTCGTGGTGGGGGGGCTCCCCATTGCACGTCTTGTGTCCGACGTGCAGCGGGGCCAAGAGGCAATCCAGAGAGGGGCCGCTCCCGGTACTCCTCTGAACCAGCAGAGGGGACTGGTGATGCGGCTGCGCTTCGGCGCGGAGGGGCCCATTTGGGTCAGGTGGGACCGGTGCCTTCGGGGCACCTTGAGGGTATGGGCTTGAGTGGTAGCCAAGGCTGGAGGTTCCTCAGGGCGAAACAAGACTGCTCAGAGGGGGCAAAGGTCTTTCGCCCTGAGGGGGCTCGAGCGGCGGCTGCCCCTCGGACACGGGTCCATGGAGGGGCGCGCAAGCGCATAGAGGTCTGGACGCGGGTCCGAGTATCAGCTAATGCTGGAGGTTCTTCAGGGCGAAACAAGACTGCTCAGAGGGAGCAAAGGTCTTTCGCCCTGAGGGGGCTCGAGCGGCCGCTGCCTCGGACACGGGTCCAGGGAGGGGCGCGTAAGCGCAAGGAAATCGGGATGCGGGTCCGGGCTTCGGCTAATGCTGGAGGTTCTTCAGGGCGAAACAAGACTGCTCAGAGGGGGCAAAGGTCTTTCGCCCTGAGGGGGCTCGAGCGGCGGTCGTCGCCCGGACACGGATCCCGAGATCCTGAGGTAGGGAGGAGACAACCTCATTATAAAAAACCGTATGTAGATTACCGGCCGGTGTCGTAGTGGTGTCATCACCTGGGTCCCACGGCACCGGATAACCCCGGCTTGAGGAAAATGGTGAGGAGGTTTATCAGGTATTCTCCCTCACGGGAGCGAGTCCTGAATTTCGCCTCTTTTGGATGAAATCCGTAAATGGATTATCCTCACCTTAAAAAAAAAAAAAAAAAAAAAAAAAAAAAGGTTAGGTTAGGTTAGGTTAGGTTAGGTTAGGTTAGGTTAGGTTAGGTTAGGTTAGGTTAGGTTAGGTTAGGTTAGGTTAGGTTAGGTTAGGTTAGGTTAGGTTAGGTTAGGTTAGGTTAGGTTAGGTTAGGTTAGGTTAGGTTAGGTTAGGTTAGGTTAGGTTAGGTTAGGTTAGGTTAGGTTAGGTTAGGTTAGGTTAGGTTAGGTTAGGTTAGGTTAGGTTAGGTTAGGTTAGGTTAGGTTAGGTTAGGTTAGGTTAGGTTAGGTTAGGTTAGGTTAGGTTAGGTTAGGTTAGGTTAGGTTAGGTTAGGTTAGGTTAGGTTAGGTTAGGTTAGGTTAGGTTAGGTTAGGTTAGGTTAGGTTAGGTTAGGTTAGGTTAGGTTAGGTTAGGTTAGGTTAGGTTAGGTTAGGTTAGGTTAGGTTAGGTTAGGTTAGGTTAGGTTAGGTTAGGTTAGGTTAGGTTAGGTTAGGTTAGGTTAGGTTAGGTTAGGTTAGGTTAGGTTAGGTTAGGTTAGGTTAGGTTAGGTTAGGTTAGGTTAGGTTAGGTTAGGTTAGGTTAGGTTAGGTTAGGTTAGGTTAGGTTAGGTTAGGTTAGGTTAGGTTAGGTTAGGTTAGGTTAGGTTAGGTTAGGTTAGGTTAGGTTAGGTTAGGTTAGGTTAGGTTAGGTTAGGTTAGGTTAGGTTAGGTTAGGTTAGGTTAGGTTAGGTTAGGTTAGGTTAGGTTAGGTTAGGTTAGGTTAGGTTAGGTTAGGTTAGGTTAGGTTAGGTTAGGTTAGGTTAGGTTAGGTTAGGTTAGGTTAGGTTAGGTTAGGTTAGGTTAGGTTAGGTTAGGTTAGGTTAGGTTAGGTTAGGTTAGGTTAGGTTAGGTTAGGTTAGGTTAGGTTAGGTTAGGTTAGGTTAGGTTAGGTTAGGTTAGGTTAGGTTAGGTTAGGTTAGGTTAGGTTAGGTTAGGTTAGGTTAGGTTAGGTTAGGTTAGGTTAGGTTAGGTTAGGTTAGGTTAGGTTAGGTTAGGTTAGGTTAGGTTAGGTTAGGTTAGGTTAGGTTAGGTTAGGTTAGGTTAGGTTAGGTTAGGTTAGGTTAGGTTAGGTTAGGTTAGGTTAGGTTAGGTTAGGTTAGGTTAGGTTAGGTTAGGTTAGGTTAGGTTAGGTTAGGTTAGGTTAGGTTAGGTTAGGTTAGGTTAGGTTAGGTTAGGTTAGGTTAGGTTAGGTTAGGTTAGGTTAGGTTAGGTTAGGTTAGGTTAGGTTAGGTTAGGTTAGGTTAGGTTAGGTTAGGTTAGGTTAGGTTAGGTTAGGTTAGGTTAGGTTAGGTTAGGTTAGGTTAGGTTAGGTTAGGTTAGGTTAGGTTAGGTTAGGTTAGGTTAGGTTAGGTTAGGTTAGGTTAGGTTAGGTTAGGTTAGGTTAGGTTAGGTTAGGTTAGGTTAGGTTAGGTTAGGTTAGGTTAGGTTAGGTTAGGTTAGGTTAGGTTAGGTTAGGTTAGGTTAGGTTAGGTTAGGTTAGGTTAGGTTAGGTTAGGTTAGGTTAGGTTAGGTTAGGTTAGGTTAGGTTAGGTTAGGTTAGGTTAGGTTAGGTTAGGTTAGGTTAGGTTAGGTTAGGTTAGGTTAGGTTAGGTTAGGTTAGGTTAGGTTAGGTTAGGTTAGGTTAGGTTAGGTTAGGTTAGGTTAGGTTAGGTTAGGTTAGGTTAGGTTAGGTTAGGTTAGGTTAGGTTAGGTTAGGTTAGGTTAGGTTAGGTTAGGTTAGGTTAGGTTAGGTTAGGTTAGGTTAGGTTAGGTTAGGTTAGGTTAGGTTAGGTTAGGTTAGGTTAGGTTAGGTTAGGTTAGGTTAGGTTAGGTTAGGTTAGGTTAGGTTAGGTTAGGTTAGGTTAGGTTAGGTTAGGTTAGGTTAGGTTAGGTTAGGTTAGGTTAGGTTAGGTTAGGTTAGGTTAGGTTAGGTTAGGTTAGGTTAGGTTAGGTTAGGTTAGGTTAGGTTAGG